>OX235271.1:173701461-175184771 GCA_944472155.2 Trichobilharzia szidati | reverse complement strand
GTTGAACAAAAACCATGGTAGTTAATTTCACTTAGAATAGCATTGATAAAACTGGCTGCAATAACAAATTTGGGAAGATAACAGTAAACTACTTTTGAAATTTTACCCATTCCATTTCTATACATCGTTCACACTTGTACACTGTTAACTTTGTGTTTGTTATCAATGTTACTGATTCTTCCTTGTCTTCTGAATTGAAAATAAGACTTCAGCGGTACATCTCCACTACACTGCGTCCTATGTTACCACTTTCTGACAGCTCCACAACCTATCCATAGGCTCTCATTGCCTCATCATTACATGTCATTCACGCCATCCTCAGATGTCCAAAACATCACATCTAATTTGTGAGCCATTCATGGCCACACCTGGCGTGTCCTATCACTTAAAGGTTTCTTCAGTAAATGTCCCACTCACCTCCATTTCTTTTGCACATATGTTGGGTCAACCATTGGCTGCTGATTGGTTTATTCGCTGCTGTAGTTCCTTCTTGCTAATATGTTCTTCTTGGCCATCTGATCTTCAGTATCGAGGTAGAGAAAGCAGTTGTTGATGGAAGTCTGCAGCAGCCCGTTGGAAGTGCTTTCAGCAACGCGCGCTAAGTATCTGTGCCTTGTAGAAAGAATGACTTGGCATTAGTGTTGAAAATTCGCATTTTGCTTCTAATGTTGAGTGTTGTAGATTTCCCCACTGATAACCATCCTATGCTACCTGGCTACTGCCACCTGTAGTCGAAACGACGCCGCCCAGATAAGTGAAAGAGACAACTTTGTTTAGAATTTGGTCACCGATGGCGGCTACTGTTTTGTCGTTGTCTGAGAGTCTTCATCGCCTCTATCTTCCATATGTTCCCCTAACTCTTTTGTCAGCTCTTTGATTCTCGCTACTGAAATTTCAAAGCACAGAAAGAAAGAGATTTTATCTTTAACTTTCATTGTTATTGCTTAGTGAGTTGCCTGTCAATGTTTTTTTTCTCTTTCAGAGTCTTATACTGGAGGTGAGTGAAATGATACCTTTATTTGATGAAAGCATTATCATTTAAAAGTCTAGTTTCAATAATATACCAAAAGAATAGAAGAAAGTTAACTGCCAGTGGATTCTCCACTTTAAACACAGGTATTGTGCGTCAGTGGCATAGCGGTTAGCACGCTCGCCAACCATACACATGGTCCGGGGTTCGATCCCCGGCCACCGACGCACTCCTTTACCTCGCTAAGCCAGTAATATAGTTGGTAAAGAGGAAAAGTTGAGCATGAGGCTAGCAACCTCATCCTGTAAAAATTAACTCCACTGCTACAGAAACTCCAAGCCTCTAGCTTGAAGCCCTATGTCCCAGTGGGAACGTGAAGGAATAAAACAAAACACAGGTATTATTAGTTAATGATACAATCTCAGAGAGTTAGATGCATATTTCAAGAGGACCGAAGTCTACTGAAATATGCCTTGACTACCGATGAACAGGACCTTTATACAGTAGACTGATATTTGATTGTAAAATGACAGACTACATCTCAGACCAGACTTATATCAAAAGGGCCCAGCAACAGTATATCATTGTACAAAATTACGTCGCAGATCTGTACAACAGGCTTTAAATAAACCAATTTTTGTAAAGTCTTTATATATATATATATATATATATATTAAGGAGTACTTTGTATAGACTTTAAGATGTCTAACCTGGGTGTTTCAAGCGCGTGAAAATCACGAAAAGTCTGTCTTCATGTATAAATCAATCGTACTTCGATCCGTTTTGTGTGACATTTATTTGATTGTATATAATTGTTTAACTTAAACACTTCGGAGTTTAAATTGAACTGAACTGACTGAATTTTCACACATACAACTTTACACAAAACTTGCAACAGTTCAAGTTGTCAAATTTCATAAAAATTGAAGGGAAAAATGTAAAAAAGAACAAACCATAATAAACAGAAATGTATGGGAAAAGGACTAACCATACGGATAGCAATAAGATTTTAATGGATTTTAGAATCCATAAAGAGTAAATGCATCTACACCACTGAGAATAATTTTCAACCATGTCGTCAACAGTCTCCAGCCATTGGTCATGAGCATCTACACTTCATCCATGTGATTCAAAACAAACAGTCCGAGACATCATAGACTGATGCCGTATTTTGGTTTGACTAGCCCTAACTCTGGATGAGGAGCTCAGGGGGCTATGCAGCTTCACACAATAATCAACTGATATTAACTCCTTAGCAAACAGTCTACGCCTAACATCAATATTACTCATCGTATTGTGACACGTAACACGGGAGTTAGAATGCGAAATCCTGTGATCACAGACAGCCAGTCTCTTCTTATCTCCCATTTTCAACAGCCATGTCTAACAGCCTTAAAGAAGGGTGCAGTTAACTACTCAGCAGGCAAGTATACTGTTTTTGCTAGCTGCCTTTCAAATATAAACTTATATTCAAATGACAACTAAGATAATTCATCTTTTTTCTTATAAAAGCGTACAAATGACAAATATTATACAATTTCAAATCTTTCCTTGCTTCTATTATGTTTGAAATTAATTTTGATAAAGTCTCACAGTGTCATACAGTAATATTTACTGATGACCAAGTTTCGAGCACAATTTATTGCTGCTCATAATCATATCAAGGCACTGCTCACACAACTTTCTAACTTCGTCTAGATAATTCCATTATTTTTCATCGCTTGACTTGATTGGTAGTAATATTTTCCATATTTCCAGTATGAGTGATGAGTTATTCCTACTGTGCACGTGTTGGGTGTAGACTCGATGGACAAGAATTCAGTAATCAATCTCTCCCTATATCCACCTACCTATATTACTTAATAGAATTTTAACCCTCTGCCACCCTATGCAGTGCAGTTGCTGAGCTTTTTTCTAAATTACTTATCTTCGTGGGATCAATCATTCTAACCTTAGCTAAATTCTTATGTTCTGATAATGTCACTAATCCCGATCTACTACCTCACAGTCATCGCGAGGCATTTTGTAAATTATATTATTCCATTTAATCGTGTCATTGGGGTCCTTCAGCCTAAATAGTTTTTCTCTGAGTGAGTTTGTAGGTCTGAATGCCACCCTAATTCCTGCTTTATTAAGAATCCTATGTAGGGTCTCAGATATCCCTTCCTTATTCATTCTTATTTATGTTAACATTATTAGTTTCACCATTATTTTTATTTTGCTTTTGACATTTTTTGATATTCCTAATGAATTTTATAGGATAAGTATTTGACACCAACCAGCTATTCTTCTATCTGTTTCATGTCATCATTTAGGTCTTTTTTTGTGCTATTTAGTGCCAGTGCTCGGTTTGTTAGACACTTTACTAAGCCTGCCTTTACAGATAACGGATGAGATTAATTAAAGTCTAAATATCTATTAGAATGAGTTGGTTTTTTGTACACACTAGTGTGCAGTTTACCTTCTATTCGTTTTATTTTACAATCTAACATAGGTAATTCTCCTTGCTCATTTTCCGGCTCAAATGTGAATTTTATTCCCTCTACTAGTGAGTTTATATGTGTCAAGAAGCCAGAGATATGTTCTGTTTCCAACACTGTGTGTGAAAGTGGCATCCACGTATCTCCACCATATTTTTGGAGCAGGATTAAATGTATTAAGAGCACTATTTTCCCAGATGTCCATAAATATGTCGGCCACGATAGGCGATATTGGTGATCCGTCCCATTGATACACCTTCTGTTTGTCTATATATTTTGCCTTGGAATTTAAAGATAGTAGATGTGAAGCATAACTGAATTCATAAAATAATTTCCTCAATGAGCAGCTTCGTCCTATGAGTGAGTTCAGGATCTGCAGTTGGTTCGATTTTAACTGCTTCTAAGACCATATTGATTGGTATATTAGTATAAGGACTAGTTATATATGTCCAAACCAAGTTCTCCTCTAACGGTTTGAAAAAATTTGGACATTGGGTATATGATATTCATTATAGTAAAGGTTTTCTTGTATTTCCCAATGAGTGAAAAACAAAAAGATATTGTTTTTACTGACGTTTCGCTATTTAATGCTAATAGCTTTATGAAAGTATTATTAAACCGGAATTTACAAAATCTCAACATATATATATATATACTTTGATAAAGCTATTAGCATTAAATAGCGAAACGTCAGTAAAAACAATATCTTTTTGTTTTTCATTCATTGGGAAATACAAGAAAACCTTTACTATAATGAATAAGGACTATTTATATCAAAACTAACCATTGTTTCATCATTCTCTAGTTGAATATCATTTAGTTTCTTTTTCATCTCATATGAATCAGTTAGTTTAGAGTTCGAGAGATTTCTAATGGGGCATAATATTAGAGCTGTGTGTTTTGATAATTCATAAGTAGGGGTATTCCTGAAATCTACTATTGGTCTTATGGGGTAACCTGGCTTGTGTATTTTAATAGTACCATACATTCTGCTAGTATTATTAGTTTTAGGCATTAAATTAAACCATTTTGACTCACCTAGTGACGGCTTCATTCTGCGTACTAATTCCGCTGTGGATTTTTTAACCTTATTCATTGTTGTATCTACAGGCTTCTTAAATTCCTCAAATGGACCCATCTCAATATTTTCAGTAACTTTCTTGATATATTCAGATTTATCTGAAACTACTGTAGAGTTTCTTTTGTCAGCTTTTGTGATGACGATGTTTTTATTCTGTTTTAGACTAATTAGAGCTAGTCTTTCCGATGTTGTTAAGTTTCATTTTTCTTTCATTTGATTTGTTAGGGTCAATGCACACTGTGCTCGAACCTCTTCTGCTGTCGTCTTGTCTACTAAACTTAATCCTACTTCTACGCTACTTCCTTCCTTGATCTAGTAACTCCTTTGAGTAAAAATAACAGTGTTTATTTGAATTTGTCTTACGAAGGAACAAGAAAGCTCCTGAAATCACCATTGAACTGTGAATGTAGATTAACTGTGCGCCTGAGGGAGCTTATGGTCTTGTTGACCTACAAATTCTGTGGCAAATTTTGGTCGTGAAGTGAGTGTCAGGAACCTAAACTTATTCAGCCGTATAAGAGCTTATGGAAATTTGTCACCTGAACTGATGGCAACCAGTACTGTATGTTAGGAATGCCTTCTGTCGTCATTTTTGTGTAATTTCATCACATATGTACTAGTGGAATTGATCCTACCTGACTTTAGTAACTTAACAGTTGACTTGACAGTCCTGTGAACTTAAATTATGCAGATCGTATTGTCCTCCTAGATGAAAACGTTGACAAATTTCAGAGTACAATTCCATTGTGGGTAGAATTTATTTTGATAAATTCCCACAGTGTTGGACAGGGTTATTTACTGATGACATTCCGAGCACAATTTATTGCTTATAATCATATGAAGATGGACTGGAAAAATGCTGAGGAGACCATCGTATGAAATCGTGCAAGGTCATCACTCGAGTGGGAGCCGAATGGGATACGACTAGTTGAGCATTAGTCTAAGAGTGACATGCAAGAGAGATTGTGCAAAGGAGAGATCAAAGCAAACGGGTAATCGTGGATCTAACTAAAGACTACTGCAGAGGACAAGATGAAATGGAGACGAGCTGTTGAAGCCTTGTATTCTACTCGGAACTTAAGGGAATAATAACAATAAATATTCGTTAAGCACACATAAAATTAGTTTCTGTAAAAGTTTAATGTTGGTACATAAATTATTTTTGAAATCTTTTGGTTAGGGTTAATTGAAAGACACGACAATCTTACTTTTTTGCAGAGTTTTGATTTTTATCCCAAATTTTTATTTCTTAATTCTTTATGTCTAACAGGTCAGGTGGTATACTAATGTATCTTTCTTCTGAAGCACGATTTCCTTGAAATTCATCCTACACGGGAGTCAATACAGCAACTTTTGATGCGAATATCTTCTTACCATCCAGATTACATTAACTATGACGCACTAGATTAGTAGGTTCTAGTATTTACCTTGAATAGAATCACACACAGAAATCAATTTTTGTATATACAAACACTACCAGTATCACCACAATGAAACTATAAAGAAATACAGCCAATTGATGAACTGTAAAAACAACTTGATTTAATGAAATTAGCCACTATTACATATGAAGGAATCAAATAGGTTTCAAGTTAGTTAGAAATCAACTAGGCTGCTGCTTCGTCCTAGTTTGGTACTCTTCATCAGTATACACCCATCGGGACGGGAAGCCATGACCAGTAGGATACAGCAGGTTGAAGATGAGGCAGTAACTCATCGAAGAAGACATTTCGAAATGGTCACACTATGTCATGAATTGGCAGAAGTTAGAATTCAAGAACTATTGGATCGAGTCCCATTGGCTGCCTATTGGTCTACGAGCTAGCTCGCCTTGTAACTGGAAGGTCCTGGGTTTGAACCCAGCGATGTGGGTACGTTCTGATGAAGAGTCCCAAACTAGGATGAAACAGCTGTCCAGTACTCCCAGGTGGTTTTCCAATGGTTCTCTAACCAATGTCAGCTCATGATAAAATCCTCCATGCAATCAAACAAAATCCCTACAAAACCAATACTTGTTTCAAGTTTGCCCACAGATTGATATCAGTCAGAGAACCATTGAAAACCAGCAGGAAGTACTGGACGGCTGTTTTAACCTAGTCTGGGACTCACTGGCAGTATACAGTCACCTCAATCAAACTTGGGATAAATCGAATCCCTAAAAACAAACTCTTGAAAGTTAATCTGATGCTCGTTAGTGACTATCTGTAGGACGAAGTTGCCTGGAGTTCCGGTGAGAAGTCATGGCCATTAGGGTCTACCCGGTCGGGCGTAAGGAAAGATACACGCCGATGACAGTGGCCAGTGGTTGCTCTAAAATCACGAATTGTTAGATGTCAAAATTGATGGGCTGGCCATTCAGTTGGATCCCATTGGATGGGTACTGTCGATAAATCTCAAACTAGGACGAAACAGCTGTCTAGTACCCTCTGGTTTTCAGTGATTATCTAACTGATATTTCCGAATATCTCTCAACTGTAATTATGAAATAGAGAGGAAATTACGAACTGCTAAAATAATGATTTATTTGAAAATGTCTAATCAACTGTGGAACTGATTTTAAACAGCCCAAAGCATAACTAATAATCAACTACCAAATAAAGACAGAAGTGAAACTTTCTACTATCATACTACTAAATTACGATAGACAGAGAATTCAACTTCCCTATGATCACTATCCAGGGGCATTAAAAAAAAAATAATACTGAATTCGCAATTTTTTTTTCTTTCTCTCACTCCGGTATTTTATGGTCCGACATTCCAAACACTGACTAATAATAATCATCCGACTACTATAGCTAACCTGTAACTGGTATTAGTATATTAGTAAAGAGAGACAACACAGCGAAGAAAGAAAGAAAAAAATAACCACAACTTTAGCCAAATGAAGGTTGTCTAGACGTTAATTTCACCATTGTGTTCTAGCAAAATCGATATGCACCATTCGTCGGTCAGTTGACCGCAGGTAACATACTGATAATAATTTACATCCGATTGGCTAATATTTACCGTGTAATGAACAAGTGACTTGCTGTTTTCACCCAACACAAGGTCGAATTATCTGCCAATCAACCAATAAGCTTTCAAGTTTCACAAAATTTATCACATGAAATATTGTACCGGTGTGATTTTGTACGCGTGACTAAAATAGGAAACTGAGGGTGATTTTTTTTGCTTTCTATTCGAAGTCTGTCTTTATTATCATTATCATTATTATTATAGTTGTTGTTATTATTTTCTGAATTATCTATTAGCTTTTTCTTATAAGTTAATAAATGTTGTAAAATAGGCTTTAAAATAAGTAGACCAATAACAATCTATCATAGTCTAGCCTTGTACAACTGTATACGAGAAAACTATCACATAAAATGCGCTATGAATTAAAATGAAAAAAAGGAAGAGGCAATAGGACAGCATGTGATACACATTTATTGATATAATATGAGGGTAGTTTTCAGCAATGGGGTAGAAAGAAAAAAATTCCGTATCTCAAAGGGGGGCAAATGTTCTGCATATAACGCCTAAAACAAAAAAACACGAAGCAGAATAGTTAGTTAACTGCATACAATTCCAAATTGAAGTGAGAGTGTCATTGTTTGACTATTGTATTGCTAAGGCAGATGTGAAGAGGTAGATATCATATTTAGGTTATTCCAGTCCTGAGACAATATTCTCAGGCCATAATCAAATAGTTCATACTTTCCTAAGTTCCACATAGTTTCATTTGACAGTTTACATTTTTCAAAAAGGTAGAATTTATATTATTATTATTTATTATTGTTCCCTTGGATTCCTAGTGGAACATAGAGCTTCACAACTGCACGTTTCCACTTGCTTCTGTCTTCTGCTGTACTTTTCACATGCATCCATGTCATTCCATACGGTTTCAACTCCTCTTCACACGATCTCCTCCATGTCACCCTTGCACCGACGAACCACTCGCTGCTTCCCTTTCGGGTTCCACTCGAGCTATGGCCTGACGCGCGATGTCACCCAGCGGCCTCCTCAGCGAGTGTCCAATCCATCTCCACTTTCTCCTGCATATTTGTTGGGCGACTGGTTCTTGTTTTGTTTGTTTCCATAGTTTCTTGTTGATGATTCTTTCCGGCCATCTGATCTTGAGTATAGAGCGAAGACAGTTGTTGATAAAGGTGTGCAACAGGCTGTTGGAAATATTCTTTGTGACACACTGGCCAAGTTTCTGATCCGTATAGAAGAACTGACTTGACGTCGTTTGTATTGAAAATCCGAATTTTGTTGTTGATGCTGAGTTGAGTGAGGAAGATTTCCAGATTGGTTTCAGTAGGTAAAATTTACCATCATTAAATGATGAGATATTTTTGTTGAAGTTAATTTTATATTTTCAAAGAGAGAACTACAGTAAAACTTCATCCCTCGAAATGTATACATTGTGAATTGCTAACTAGTTTAGAAATTATAACTTCAATTTGTAGTGTATTGTGTGGCTTAAACTAATTCGGCTCTCTCTCAGCTGATGCACAGCCGGGTACACTACTGATGATCTGAGCCCAAAACCAGCGAAACAGTCTTCCTGGATCTAGATCACCTTTCTCTGGTTACGGTTATGCAAGTACTCATCTGAGTCAATCAACAGTATACAGTTCTATGCATATATGCATGTTTTCTTGAGCAACTACTTACATCAAACAGGAAAGAATTCTAGTGAGTTCATAGCCTTGAATTATATATTTGCAAACCAAGTTCACTTTGAACAGTTTGAAACAATATAGGCATTGGGGATATGATATCCATTATAATGAAGATGTTCTTGTATTTCCCAATGAATGAAAGACAAAACGATATTGATCCTCTTACCGACGTTTCGCTATTTAATGCTGCTGTTAATAGCTTTATCAAAGTAGTGATATTAAACCAGAATTTTGCAAACTCTCAGCTTATATATAACACAACTAATCATCGTTCCTCAACATGGGGTCATCTTTGCGTTGTCAAGTTGGCTAATTAGTAAAGATAATAAAACCAGATGTAGATTGTTAAATTTGATAAGCGTATGAAATTGTAAGAGAAGCGTGTGTTTACATAATGAAATTGTTTATCACATTCGTGTTGATTTTGTTACTTCACCGGGGAGGGAGGTGTTATAACCCGTTCAAATTCTGTTTCAGTCCATCATTCCTATTCAGACAATTTGGATTCCACTTGATATGAAGTGTTTCTGATGAAATGAGACGTTCTTTGTGATTTCTGAAATTTTTCTGGATGATGATTTCAATATTGTCTTTGGTCGAACACAGATGCTCTACGGTATTCATTTCTTCTGATTTTGATTTCTCTCTGGTGAGGTTTGTCCGATGTATATCGCATCACATTGCTAGTATTTTATTTTATAGATATAATCAAGTAGAAAATCTTTAGGGATTTGATTTATATGGACAAGGGTGCTTCGCAGTGTGTCTGATGTTTTGAAGAAAGCTCTGATATCGTGCTTATTGAGTACTCTTGTGATATTATCTGACGTCTCTGCTGTATATGGAATGACAACTTCTGAGGTCCATGTTTTCGGAATACGTTTTCGACCATACTTAGTATCAGTGTTGATTTCGTTGATGAAGTTCTTTGGGAAGTTGTTTTGCTTGAGAGTCCTACTAAAGCTTCTCTATATAATTGTGTCTATAAAATAAAATGCTTGAAATGTGATGCGATATTCAGCGGACAAACCTCACCAGAGAGACATCAAAATCAGAAGAAATGAACACCGTAGAGCATCTATTCGACACCGAGACATCCAGTTGAACCAGACAAGCTTGAAAAATCATCAACCATAGGTGGTCTACACGCTATAGAATCAGGTCACAAAATTGATTTTGACAATATTGAATACATCATCCAGAAAAATTTCAGAAATCACAAAGAACGTCTCATTTCATCAGAAACACTTCATATCATCAAATGGAATCCAAATTGTCCGAATAGGAATGATGGACTATAACAGAATTTGACCTAGTTACAACACTTCCCTCCCCTTCCTCATGAAATGACAAAATCAACACGAATGTGATAAGCAATTCCATTATGTAAACACACGCTGCTTTTATAATTTTACACACTTATCGAATCCAACAATCTACACCTGGTTTTGTTATCTTTACCAATTGGCCAACTTGACAACTCAAAAGTGCCCCCATGCTGAGGAACGATGATTAGGGGTGTTATGTATAAGCTGAGATTTTGTAAATTCTGGTTTAATGTCACTACTTTGATAAAGCTATTAGGAGCACCATTAAATAGCGAAACGTCAGTGAAAGCATCAATATCGTTTTGCTTTTCATTCATTGGGAAATACAAGAACACCTTCATTATAATGAATATCATATCCCCAATGCCCAAACTGTTTCAGACTGTTAAAAGTGAACTTCGTTTGGACATATAAAACCTTTTTTATAGTGTGTAATCTTGAAGGTGTAAAATAAAAGCTTAAACTCCTACATGAAAGCCAACACTCTGCATTATTATTAAACAAATGTACAATGCATTAAAGATGTCCTGCATTGAAAAGTATTTTTCAAATTCACTTCACTCACGATTTCCTGAAGTGAGCACTTTTTAATCGTTTAAGAAGACACTTTATTTCCTATCAACTTTAGGAATAGTATTCTAAGCCGTTTTATATCCTTTTTAAGCTTGTAAGTCTACCACCCATCTGTGTCGTTTCACCCGGTATTATATACCTAAACGAATCTTCCGCCTATCTACATCGCTTCCGAATAGATCAGACAAAATGATGTCTATCGTTTACAATAAAGAAAACGACGTTATGTACACGATGATGAGATTAGAAAACGTTGTTGGTGTGTACGCCAAGGATTAAATCACATAGTGGATCTGTGAGTTAGTTGACTGATGTACTGTGAATAAATCCTCCCAGATTTACCTGAATATTAGTGATAATTAGTTTAAGTTGGATTGAATTGATTTGCTGGTCTCATCACTAGAATACTCGACAGTTTCAAAATTCTTGTTTTTCGATTCTTCTTCTTTTTGAAATTCTTCTTATTCATACATCTGGTTCCCTTGATAAATTTCGATAAAGAAAGGAAGGCGAAATTTGCAGTATAAAATGATATCATTATATTTCACAGTTTCTCATCAGCTGCAGACTACCTGAAATTACAATGGTTATATAAATGATAATAACATACTTTAATTTTTGAGTGGTAGTAGAGAAGAGATACTATAAAACTGACGTATCCAAAATGTAAGCATTACAATTTTTAGTTTAAGTTATCATCATCAATTTATACGCTTTCAAAGATGAAAAGAGGGGGGAGGGGTAAGACAGAAAACAGAAAAAATTCATCAACAGAACAGTGTTAACTTGTAGGTTCACATAGCAACTCAAAAAACAAAAGCGGTTACAGTTTATGAGATTAAGATTTGTCCAGTGAGTTGAGATCACTGAATTAGATGACTAATTCATGTAATCAAAATTCAGTTACCAAGGGAGTGAGAGGTTAATCACACTCTCTTTCTGTATGCATAAATCTGGTTTAAATCGTTTGCTTGTGATCGCTTCGGCAAATCGTAGTAAATTTGCTGTCCTTTGTCTATTTAATATTTTGAAGGACTTAGAAATCTCTACGAGATGTTCGGTATCAACAATATGTCTGTTAATTGCACTCTAAGAATATTTGCTTCCTTTTAGACACAAGTTTCCTGGAATATGTTCAGAAAACCGGATAGAAGCCCTTCTTTCTGTCCTTCCAATGTACTTGCTCCCGCAAGTACACGTAAATTGATAAACGCAGTTGGAGGTGACATCAGCAGCGTATAAATTGATGATGAAAACTTAAACTAAACATTGTAATGCTTACATTTTGGATGCATCACTTTTATAGTATCTCTTCTCTACTACCACTCAAAAATTAAAGTATGTTATTATCATTTATATAACCATTGTAATTTCAGGTAGTCTGCAGCTGATGAGAAACTGTGAAATATAATGATATCATTTTATACTGCAAATTTCGTCTTCCTTTCTTCTTATTCACTTTGAGACACTTTTACTGCCTGGATAGTTTTTTTCTCCTGCAGCGTTTGATTACATTAGCGAACTAACAGAGTTGGTTAATTGCCACGGGCTGAATTTATCTACCTGTTCTTCCCTGAGACATTTCTGTGGCGTAGCATATAAGATACCCACATAACAATAATAATAATTTGCTTTATTCCAGAAACAGTACTAGTGGTACAGCGTGGAATTTTCAGCACATTTCTATAATATTTGCATCTAATTTTACAAACATTTAAAAGGAGTACTAAACAAACAAGAAAAATAAATAAATAAATCTAAAGACACCGACAGCAACTGTTGAATTTCATGTGAAATAAAATGTGAAGTCTGCACCGAAGATAGGACTAGACACATAACACTAGTTACTGACTAGTGTGCAATCAAAAATAAAATGTGAAGTAAACAACTTCATAATTACAGACGATTACAACAGCCAAATATGTGAGATATTCACTCAAAACTGTCAATAACACCCAGCAGATGGTTATCGTGAAAGAAATAAAGACAATACCTTTGAATAGACACTAACTAGTGCCACGAGTCTAGTCTAGCTGAGTAGTAACGGCTCTAACTGCTCGACTGGTGACACGAGGTCGAATTTCAGAAGAGACATGTGTTCCTTCCATACTGCAGATATGAACTGCTGACGAGTGCTAACAGGCATGAAACATAGGTCCAAGGCTTCCTGCTGTCTGCCTCCAACCGTCAAATAAACATACTATCTTTTAGACTTCTGCGACATGGTCGCGCTATGTCGTGAATTGGCAGAAGTTAGAATTCAAGGCCCACTGGGCCGGGCCCCAGTGGCTGCCTATTGGTTTACTAGCTAGCTCGGCTTGTATCCAGAAGGTCCTGGGTTCGAATGCCGGTGGGTGCGTACTGCTGGAGAGTCTCAAACTAGGACGAAACAGCTGTCAAGTAATCACAGGTGGTTTTTCAGTGGTTCTCTAACTGATGTCAGCTAATGATAAAATCCTCCATGCAATGAAACAAAATCCCTACAAAACCAATACTTAAAAACTTATTTATTTGTCAACAGAAAGACACAATTATCCAACTAGTTTTATTGCTTAGAGAAGTATTTTCAGACTGATAAACTGTTATGCATGAATGACCATTTCATTTTCAGTCAGTGTTCTGTTTCAGAGTAAAAAATCTCAACTCTAAATTCACTTTTTCCCATATATGAAATGTAATAGGCTAGTGGTTCCCTTATTTCACATAATGTGTTCATGTAACATGAAGGCAGAAGCGATTCTACCATTCTCTCTATTATCATGAGAAATTCAAGTATTGGTTTGTAGGGATTTGAATGATTGGCTACAGGATTTCATCATGAGCTGACATCGGTTGAAGAACCAATGGAAAACCTTGGAGTACTTGACAGCTGTTTCGTCCTACTTTGGGACTCTTCAGTAGTACGCAATCACAGCTAGGGTTCGAATCTGGGACCTTCTGGTTACAGCTGATGTCCCATGATGAAATCCTGTAATCGATCAATCAAATCCCTACAAATCAATACTTGAATATCAATGAGATGCTCACTAGCGACTGACCACATTCAGGTGGGTGAGAAGTCGTGACCAGTGGGGTAAAGCAGGTCGTGTGTGAGGACAAATACTCACCAAGGACATTAGCTAGTAGTCGTGTTATGTCGTGAATTGGTAAAAATTGTAGTTCATGGATTGGTCATTGGATTGGGTGCCAGTAACTTAGAAGTCTACGAGCTCGCCTTGTAACCAGAAGGCCCTGAGTTTGGACCCCAGCGGGTACGTACTGCTGAATAGTCTCAAACTAAGACGAAACAGCTTTTCAGTACTCCCTGTTGGCTTTCCAATTATTCTCTAACTGGTGTCAGCTCATGATGAAATCCTGTGACCTACCATGAGAAACTTAGCTTTTTCATAAATACTCGTAAATTACAAGCTTGTATCAGATAATTATTTGCACAAAATAAATAATTTTGGCTACAGACAACATATTAGTTTACCTTAACTGAAGCGATATTACGCAAGCAGTCATGAAGAGAGGAAAAAAAGGGGTTTGAAAAACGGAGTCAAGCTCAAGTTTCATAAAATGAATTTTGAGTGAAATCTCTAACAAAATATATACACTAATTGGATAAAAAAGAATTGTACTTGTTTGAATGTTGAATAATTAGAGGAAATTAGTAAGAAGCTTTTGACCTAGGTTTCGTGCATATTAGCACTTGGCAACAAGGAGTACTGAGAGCCCAAAGAAACGGATATCATCTCGCAGATTCCAGCCCCCCTTCACTCAGGTCTGTAGTCACAGACGCTGTTACCGACCTAATCAAATTAACGATTCACCTCCTGTAGGACTGTAACGGATATACTGACAAGTCAATTAAGAATTCATGGTGTCGGTGCCGATTTATTTCTATCAATCAACTTTGCACTGTAGTCATTAGGCTGAGTGACTTATCATTACGAAGTATTTTAAATGGGTGTTAGATTTGCGTTTTAAACTCTCTTTTTATTAAGTATCTGTTTTAATGACCATTGCAAGTTTAAGTATAATAATAAGTATAAGGGGAAATAGGGATGTATTTACTTATATATATAGTTTCAGATGAGAATTACAAAAGAAAATGAAAGTTTAATAATAATAATAATTTGCTTTATTCCAAAACACTACTTCTGATACAGAATGGAATTCTCAGCATTTTTACTGCAGTATGGCATCCAGTTAGTACATTATCAATAAATAAAATTCTACATAGATTAAGGATAATTTCAGTTCATTATGACAACAACATATTGGCATGTTGGTAGCAAAGCCAAAACTGAACAGTGTTTGAAGGTGTTAGAAAAGTAGGTGCTATCATATTTACTGGCGTAAGCGAGAGAATGGAAAAGAGAGAGAGAGAAAAGGAAAAGAAAGAAAGAAAACGTTGTACCTATAAATGATATGAGTTGGGAAGATGAGGTCCAGTTGTTCTACTGACTATTTAATGAATTATAGGTGTCACGCCTAATGCTTTCTTTATCGCACAGAACACGAGCTAAGTAGGGTATGGTTGAGTTTTTATACTTGCTAGTGCGAGCATATAGTTTTCTATATAAGCTTCTGGTTTTGCCTGATGAGATGCAAGGGGATAGATGTGAGTGAAGAGGGTGGTGTGAGTTAGATAAAATGGATTTGGCCCATTTCTCACATGCGTCAATGTGCCTGTCAACCAGAATATTAACAAGCTGGTTAAGTGGCTGGTTAAGTTTGTAAAGAAAACTCTTTACCTGTATATTAAGTGTTATTACTGATGTCTGCAACCACTCGATCTCTGCACATTTAAAGTGTACTCTATAGTGTATGTACTCTACTCTATAGTATAAACGAGTACATAAACGCATGTAAGCAATTTAACTCCCAAAGTACAACATTAAAATTTCAAAACGGAGTTTTACTAAAATGTGTCACTGTCACTAAGTTCTCTGAGTCGTGGGAATTTTCGCTCTGATTTATTTCACTATCATTAGACAATGTTGAAGTATCCGGAGAGAATTTAAGTCATGTAGAAGATTTAACTCTAGAAAACAAATCACTTCGGATATAGAACGAATAAGTTTGACTGTAGACAAATTGAGACTGAGTGTACTTCTCAAACTGTGGGTTCTGTCCACCAAATATCGATAATTAGCCCCGATATTTCTCAGTTATATGGAAATACGATCTAGAGAGACTTTTAAATATCGCCGAGATAATATTACTTAGACGAAGACAGTTTTCCTTTTTAAATAAAGCACCTGTTTTATGATATTAAATGACGTCAGTGACCAGGTGATTTGTAGTGATTTAGTCTATGATATCCAAGATGGAATCGCTTTCATTTTATAAGAACACAGTTGTAAAGCCTACTATTATTTCAGTTACAGATGTTACTGGTCATAAGTTATCGATCATTGATATTGTTGACATTCGACTTGTGTCAGAAAGTGGTAGCTTTGTAAGCATTAACTTTCCTGTTAGTGAATATGGTCTATCCTTATTGGAAATAAAAGCTCTCCAATTGCTAGACGTCCAAATTTAATTTACCACTGACTTATTGAATGTGCGCTTTCTCAGAGAACTAGTTTCACCCTCTTCACAGTGGAGTGATCCTGCTTTCATGAGACGCCAAAAATTGTAATGATTTATCCTTACTGTTGAGTCATTTTGAACAATAACTTAATGATATGTGAAGTAATGTTCATGTTCTCACTATTAAATGTGAATACCTGCTAGAGAATTGTAGCAGGTTAAATTCGATTTATCAGAAGCAAAATATGTTTACTTGAAGAAGCGGGATAGAAAGATAAAAAAAGAGCAAATAACACTCAGCACCTGTCATTAAATGTGTACACTCCTCCAAAATACCACTAGAATCAGAAACTGGATGACGGATACTGTAAGGCTGTTCATCTTAAGATTAGTAGACTGGCTTCATTACACGAATGCTAATGAGAAAGCTCATTAGAAGATAGTAAACATGAATCAAAAACAACCAATCAAAATTACCAAATTCCTGTTGGAAAAGTTGTGAGGGAATATGAGAAGTCGCTCAGTGAGCGTATTAGCTCGTATGTAACACTTAGTCAGCTCGACATCAAAGATCATCCTATTCACAATAGACACTTGAATCAGAGGAAAATTAATTAGGCAGATAATTTAGAAATCAATACGAATGGTTCCGATGGAAATGCTAATAAAAAATCGATCATAAGATATGAGAGGCCTTCAAGAGAACCCCTGTAAACATGTCTGAAGACAATTGGTGTGCGGTGGATGTGGTGACGGACTATTATTCAAATGTTGTATACTGTTTGTTTCTATTTTCCGCATGTATACTATACAAATAAATTCTGCCCAATAAGGAATTCTGTTTTCTGTCCTCTCTGTACTGTTCTCTGACTTATTGTTATTCAGTCTTTTATAACTCCTATTACAAACAAGCATTACAGGTTTTCAGAAAAGATTCATTACCTTTTTTACTAAGCAACTAGCAATCAGATCTATATATCAGTTATTTCATGCAATTCGTTTGAGGAACATTCTCATTTTATTTAGAGATATATGCTCCCAGTTGCTCTGTTCGGCACCTCTATGGCAGTAATTTATACTTGAAAGAAATGTTGTTCACACAAGGTATGATTTACAAAGTCGAATTAGTTCATCATCGTACAATTATCAACAATAACAAACTGTGTTCAACACGTCTGTAGCGACCGAAACTGACGTGTTGTTGATGTTGTTGTTTGAACTCAGAAAAACACTAGTTACCTTTTACTGTATATGGTTAAACAAAACTTCCTGAGTTGAGTACAGTTACAAAATCTCCCGACGATAACAAACAGACAGTTATTTGCGATAAGATCTGTGGTACGATTAAACAATAATAACATTTCAGAACGCCAAATTACCTCAAGAATGCCAGTAGACAGATGCACAGGTCAAGAATTTCTCCGGTATGTAACAATTACTGTAGAACAAAATCAGTTAACCAGGAATCAACTGTAAGAATTACCTGGGAATGAAGTAAATTTATTCCCAACAAGTTAAGATGGAAACTCTGCTGACATTTTAAAGTTTTACAGTCCAAAAGTTGTCTGTTGAATTTCATGTTCTTTTCTGTTTCGATAAGTATTTTTGTGACACATCATTATCCTAGACACAGATCTGAATTATGGGACTCGAAGTGGCTTTGGGATAATTACCTTTGACTAGATCTAAGAGATTTATTCTGACAATGAAAGCAAAATCTTAGTCAGAACGTGACACCTGCATAAGTAATTTGTTTCATTTTTTTCCCAGTGTGTTCGCAGTAGTAGAAGTGAGCATCATGCATGAAAGATGATCAGAGAGACTGACGATTCCGTTGATTTGAGTTCTACTCTTCAGCTGCAAGGTAATATAGTGATCTAAATCCACAGCAAGTTTCAAATACTTTCTGATCCACTGGTAGCTCATAAGTACCACGATAACATCCACTTCTGAATGACTTTTAGTAATCATCGCTGACTAACCTGTCCACAGAAGACGGATATTGTATTCCACTGTGATGATATAGACTAGGATATTCCGATAACGACGTAAATAAGGCTTGCAGTCCATATTGCATGACTGAAGAGTTGTACCCAAGAATAAGGTAAAAACTAGTATAGGACAGTCTGTCTTTCTAAAATGACATCACTACTACCTCATAAAAACTGATTAAAGTGGATAACTCTGACGGACTCTTGTCGTCTGGACTCTGGAAAGTAATCCTTGAGTTGCTTACACTCCAGAAGTTCCCCCGATGGCAGCTAAAAGACAGTTATCTTCGATAAAATCTGTGTTACTGTTTAACAATAACAATAAGACCTCAAAACTTAGAATTACCTTGACAACTCCATAAATCAATACAAATTCAGTAATTTCTCAACTACAAAACAAGTACTGAGGATCAACAAACTGGGATCAAAACTCTGTCAGCAAGAATCAGTCACCAAATACTTCCTGCAGACAAACAATTCAAGTTCAAAATCTCTACGACAAACTTTGACTTCATTCAAACAAAATCATAGTCACTGAATACTACATTATCAACATCATTACATAACCGCAAAGAGAGGCATTAAAATTATAGAACAAACAGAGACAAAGACGAATAATAAGGATTAGGTCAGAATCTGATATGTGAACACCGGAAAAGTGATATACAATCTAGTCGAAAAGGGGGTAATAATCACGAAGTTAGTTGAAATAGCCAAATAAGTGTCAATATTGTAAATGCGTCGTTCAGGACAAACTTCGTAATCAGTTATCGTGTAACAACTCCATCATGCAAAATAATACTATTTCACTGTGTGGTATAAAGATCTATCTATCCAATAAACAAATTGATATGCAATTATATACTGCCACCACAACAGCGTGCAAATTTTGTACACACCCAACTGCGTCATTCAAATTTCGTTTTGAAAAGAAAAAAAAACTGTCTCTGAATTCTTATTGATGTTACAAGTGTAGAAACATGTAACACTGAATTTTTTTAAGTTCATGTGATGCAACAGTCTGTTAACTTGGCAAATCATTTCATTTTTTTTTTCATTAAGCACTAACCGGTACTATTAACAAGTACTCCTTCCTCTATTTTTATATCTCCTCACATGATACTACTATTAACTCGGATAGTGGCCTGCTTAAAACTTGGGTTACGAAAAAATTCTATCGCTCTATCGCATAGATTTTCTCTACTTCGCCTGGTTTTAATCGATTAAAATATGACCTCCAATGGTATTGTCTACTCTGATGTCAGCTCATGATGAAATCCTCCATGCAATCAAAAAAACCCCTAAAAAACCAATACTTAAAAATTAATCTAATGCTCACAAGTGACTGGCCCTATTCAGGCAGTTAACCTGGGGTTCTAGTGGGAAGCCGTGACCAGTAGGGTACAGCAGGTTGAAGATGAGGCAGTAACTCATCGAAGAAGACATTGCGAAGTGGTTGCGCTATGTCGTGAATTGGCAGAAGTTAGAATTCAAGGCCCACTGGATTGGGCTCCAGTGGCTGCCTACTGGTCTACGAGCTAGCTCGCCTTGTATCCAGAAGGTGCTGGGTTCGAACCCCATGGTGTGAATGCGTACTGACGAAGAGCCCCAAATAGAATAGAAGACGAATAGAAGAGCCCCAAACTAGGACGAAACAGCTGCCCAGTACTCCCACGATTTCGAGTGGTTCTCTAAATGATGTCAGCTCATGATAAAATCCTCCATGAAATCAAACAAAATCCCTACAAAACCAATACTTGAAAATCTATTTAAAATGTTTACAAGCTACTGCCGGATTCTCAAGTTCTCACTAAACTCCAGCAATCACCTGATTGTTGGTGGCAGTGTGTCCTAATACATGAAATAACTGCTATTCAGTTATGTCCACCGGCCACCAAATATACTCCTGAACATCTTACTAATGGCTTTCAAATAGATAGATATCGTGGATTTCTCGAAGGAAGAGGACAAAGCAGATATATAATCATAATGGAATGGTCTGTGCTTCAGCTCAGAGACCAGTGTGGGGCTCAGGATATACTGTCAACTAATATTTTACTTGAAGATGTTGTACGAAGGGAAAATATCATGGCATAAACTCCTCTGGAAATTGTGTACATTCTATAAATACTATCCAGAATAAAGATTTTATTATTATTTTTTGTCCTCTATAACAAAATAACGCCTGATGACCAAAAATGTACCGAAATAGCCGAAACATGCAAAACCGAGAGAGAGAGAAAAAAAGGGTAATCAAGTGGCCACCATATTTTTTAAAATCAAATCAATACTCTTTTCAATTTTCAATAGAAATAAATTAACATAAAGAATTGATTGGTTTTCGTGTTTCTTCCATAAAAATCGTCCACTTTTTTCGTAGTAGAAAAAAAGAAAAGAAATTGGTTCATGTAATCATCTAGAACTATGGTAACAGAAGAGTGAAGTATGAATTTATTTTCATTGGATTATAATCTGAAGTTGGATGAATTACTCTCACTAAACTATAGCTACCCAAGCGAACTGGCCTTGATCAGCCAGTCAGATGAGACCCTAGTAAATAAGCGGAAAAATGGATTCATTATCCGAATTACATTGCGAATGCCATCCAGATCTAGTATTTCGGTACTGTTGGGATAATGCGCTTATAGGAAGCAATAAAACATGTAGACATGGAGGAGTAATGCCTTTACAGAGAAATACAGCCATTGTTGATGGATATGTGTACAGATGTCTAGACTCTTATTGAAGAAAACTTCTCCAGGAGGGTTCACGGATGCTATAAAGCAGTAAATTTACAGCATGATATACAGTTAACTGGATGAATTTACGTATAGAAATTCGTTTTGCCTATCACTGAAGATTTCAGTCAGGAAATGGGTGATATTCTTGGAACACAAACAAGAATGTTACCCTGAACAATTATTTGTTAACACTATATTTGATTTCTATAGAAATTTTTGTTAAATTATGCATTTTTATTACAGGCTCATTTGATTGGTTTATAAGGGTGTATCAAAATCATTATGAGGTCTTACACCTAGGTCGCCATTATTTCAGAATCGGAAAAGCAAGACTAGCTTTCACTACTCTCAAGCCTGTGTGAAGGTCAGCAGCACTCAGCATCATAAATAAAATCCGGATTTTCAACTCCAATGTGAAGTCAGTCAGTGCTACTATACGGATCAGAGACTTGGCCAGCGCATAATAAAGAGCATCTCAAACAAACTACAGACCTTCATTAACAGTTGTCTTCGCTCAATACCACTCATGATCAGATGTCTGAGCGGAAAAGATCAGCAATAGGGACCTCTGGGAGCGAACCAACCTAGCAAGAACCGATTGTGAAACAAATAGGCAGGAAGAAATGGAGATGGATTGGCTGGCCATACTCTGAGGAAACCATCAAGTGACATCACTAGACAAACCACTGCTCGAGTGGAACCCGAAAGGGAAGCGGCGAGTTGGTCGTCAGTGCAAGGGTGACTTGGAGGAGGTCATGTGAAGAGGAGATGAAAGCATGTGGGCAGACTTGGAGCCAGGTGGAGACTCTAGCAGAGAACCGAACGCAATGAAGACGCACGGCTGAAGCCCTATGTTCCTCTAGGAATTAAAGGAAACAATAATGATAAATAATAATAATCCGATGAACTCTAATATTCTGTATCAGTAAACGTTAAATAAAACAAAGAGAATAAATGAAAACGAAGTCAGGAAACAGATTTTTAGTATCATCTCTCCTTCTCTCTCTGCGGTCCTTTCTAGCTTACTCCACGATTGTCCAAAAGCTCTCCTCCCCTCTTCATACGATTTCCGTCATGCACCTTCAGACTCACGTCCAATTCATAATTTCTCATTCAGGTTTTATTCAAGCTATAGCCTGGCTTGCGATATCAACCAATTGTCTCCACAACGTATGTTCAGTCGGTCTCCATTTACTTCTGCATTTTTGTCTAGCAATAGGTTATTGATTGGTTTGTTCCCAGAGTTTCTTGTTACTAATTCTTTCTGGCCATGTGATTTTTAGTATTAAGCGAAGTCGGCTATCGCTAAATGTCTGCGACAGGCCGTTAGAAATGCTTTTCATGACGCGTGCACCAAGTTTCTCGCACACATAGAAGAACTGAATTAACACTGCTGTTGAAAACCCGAATCTTTTTCTACATGCTGATTTCAGCAGATTTCCACAGTTATTTCTGAATGATCTTTCTATCTTTCCTCTACGATTCTGGCTTTGACACCATCATCTGTGCAACCTGCAGTTGAAAAGATGCTCCGTAGATGATAGGTTAAGGAAATGACCTCTTTCAAATTTCGTTCCATTGATAGTGATTGATTGGTGCTCCAGAGGCCTCTAGATACTGGATACTACTGCAGACAGTAGAGGCTAAATGAAATTCACTTGAGACAACCGGAAATCTGAGTGCAAAATAATAAGGTTCAGGCACTACTACTACTACTATGGTCTGCTGTAGAACCTATCATTTTCATTAATTCTGTATTATTATTATTATTGTATCCTTTAATTCCTAGAGGAACATAGGGCTTCAGCTGCACGTCTCCATTGCGTTCGGATTTCTGCTAGAGTCTTCACCTGCCTCCATGTCTGCCCACATGTCTTCATCTCCTCTCCACATGACCTCCTCAAAGTCACCCTTGCACTGACGACCAACTCGCCAGCTTCCCTTTCGGGTTCCACTAAAGCAATGGCTTGTCTAGTGATGTCACTTGATGGTTTCCTCGAAGTATGACCAGCCAATCCATCTCCATTTCTTCCTGCCTATTTGTTTCACAATCGGTGCCTGGTTGGTTCGCTCCCAGAGATCTCTATTGCTGATCTTTTCTGGCCATCTGATCATGAGTGGTATTGAGCGAAGACAACTGTTAATGAAGGTCTGTAGTTTGTTTGAGATGCTCTTTATGACGCACAGTGCAAGTCTCTGATCCGTGTAGTAGCACTGACTTCACATTGGAGTTGAAAATCTGGATCTTATTTTTGATGCTGAGTGCTGTATTATTTCTCCTAATTTATCTTATATTCAGTTTAGTGTAATATTGCCTTATGTTATCACTTACAAATGCTTTTGAGTTGTAATCCATTCATATTATTGATTCAGTGTTATTAATGACAATACTTCTTCACTTATTATGGACAAATGACTGAAGAACCTGATGATGAAGTTATCGAAATGAATAATCTTTGTTCACTAGTCAGTCTTTTCAATAATTTTGAAATTTTGAATCTGACTTCCTAACAGGTTTCTTCTCATCAAAAGTTGTACAAAATTAATGAAAATAAGTAAAGCTTGTGACGTTTTCCTTCTTCTTCTACTAAAACCAAAAGTAATCGAGAATAACACAGCATTGAAGTGACTAGAATCCAGGTTTCTTCCCCACTGTGATCATGTTCTCATTAATCTGGTAAATTAAGATTAACTCAGACAGTATTAACAAACATTCTTGTATTCAAACATTTCTCTTCACTTATATAACGCGAAATGATAAAAATTACGATTCAAGAGAGATTGAATCCCAGCCTGTGACCTGAATGGTCAGTGAACTCATCTTGTAATCTGAAGTTCCTGAGTTCAGTGTCTGACGATGCCATGGGTATATACTGCTGAGTAATTCCAGATAAGAATGAAACATCTCTGGAATGATATTGATTTGTGACGAAATCCTCCATCAAACTATTCAAATTGCTTTCACCGCACACTTCCTTTTGTCGTATAACAGACTCGTATCTCTCGTAGTGTTTACGGTGGTATACCTACGTTCACAACATATTCGAAAAGAGATTCAGAAAGGAAGTCGCTGGTCTCTAATAGACATACGTTAGTGAACAAGGAGTAAACATCCACAGATATTATTGTTTGATCGTTGATGTTCGTACCTCTTAGTTTTTCTGTAAATTTAAAAGTCTTCCTCAAACTATACTCAACCACTTTTAACTGCAGTGGTTTAAGTATGTCTGCCAGCCGTCTTGCTATTTCATAATATGATACGTTAAACCTACCTAATATTTGTCTCATTAGTGAATGAGTACAGGATGTAGTTGCTTGGAGTTCATGTGAGAAGTGATGATTACTGAAGTTCAAAAAGTCATGTCTCATGATTAATATTGGCCTACATACATTGGCTGCCGACGGCTGTATACTGTCAGAAACTGGCAGAAGTTAGAATTCATGAACCAGTAGATTCTGTCCCATTGTCTGAATGGTTAACCAACTCACTTTGTCAATCGTAAGGATTGGTTCGTTCCCTGGTGGGTTTATGTGTGAGTACTGCTGAAAAGACTCAAATTAAAGTAAAATAACATTCCATTATTCCCCCCCCCCTAAATTCTCAGTGGTTCTCTAAATGATATCGGTTCGTGGACCAACCTTAAATCAGCTAAATCCCTGCAAATCAATACTTCGATATTACAAAATCTCCTGGTGATTACCGTATGATAATAACAGAAATTTTCAGTGTATTTAGCTCCAAAATACTTCCTTTTCACACAGAATATACATTAGAAGTAATAATCTGAAGTATATTGTGTGACTTAGCATTGTTGAGTATGAAGAGAGAACCAATTCTGAAAGTATTTTTTTCATCCCCCTCATGAAATGCACAGCCTTTGGTTGCACGCTAATTAAATATGCACATCAGTTCATGCAGGGGTCGTATGAAATTACTGCGCAACTAAAACAGTAAGAAATCCAGAAGAGTGTAAGCATTTTGCAAGGGATGGAAATTCTGGTAGTAACCCAGTGTGATTTATGCAGGCTGCCATGTTACACAACTTTACGAAACACATTGTTCCTTCAAATAGAATACGACTTTGGCGAACCTATAAACGGTTCGTCAAGATCTATCGATATGTAACTTTCATTTCTTCTGTCTAAAGATTAATAACGAGACTTACGGAAACACTTACAAATCATCCAAAATTCATAGATATACATATGCTGACCACTGACATTTCTCAACCTATATGTTTTCATGGTGATTGGGCATACTTTACAAATGTAGCGGCGGATGCATAATAATTGATCATTTAATAATCATGATATTTATTTCTGTTATTTGGTAGATAATTTAAGATTATGAGATCTGAAGGGATACTAATATAGAAATTCAATCGATTTGAGTTGATCAACTAGTCATCACACAACTGATCGAAACTCAAATGAGATTGAATTCTATTAAATGTATTATTACTATTGTTTCCTTTAATTCCTAGAGGAACATAGGGCTTCAGCCCCGCGTCTCCATTGCGTTCTGTTCTCTGATAGAGTTTTCACCTAGCTCCACGTCTGCCCACAAGTTTTCATCTCCTCTTCACATGACCTCCTTCAAGTCACCCTTGCACTGACGACCAACTCGCCGCTTCCCTTTCGGGTTCCACTACAACGATGGCCTGCCGTGTGATGTCACTTGGTGGATTGTTTTCTCAGAGTATGGCCAGCCAATCAATCTCCATTTCTTCCTCCCTATTTGTTTCACAATCGGTTCCTGCTAGGTTGGTTCGCTCATTGCCAGAGATCCCTGTTGCTGATCTTTTCTGGCCAGCCATCTGATCTTGAGTATTGAGCGAAGACAGCTGTTGATGAAGGTCTGTAGTTTGTTTGAGATGCTTTTTATGACGCACAGTGCAAGTCTCTGATCCGTATAGTAAGCAGCACTGACTTCACGTTGGAGTTGAAAATCCGGATCTTATTTTTGATGCTGAGTGGTGTTGACCTCCACACAGACTTGAGAGTAGTGAAAGCTTGTCTTGCTTTTCCGATTCTTGCTTTGATATCCTCGTCAGTTCCGCCTGTAGTTGAAACGATGTCACTAAAGATGAAATCTAAAATCCATTAGCTGTAATAAACCACTCCAATTCAACAATAACTAAAATTTCAGTATATGTGCTTACCATTTAAGTTGAATTTATCTTGAAGTAAAATCAGTGCATCAATATGCAGGGAGAAATTATGTCGAACAACTCTGCCTTATGCATGCATATAATAAAGAAAAATTTTAGGGGTTTTGTTTTAACGAATCAAATTTCATCACTTATATGTATGTATATTTTTTGGTGGCCTATTCAAATCATTGAGTTACCTAAGTTTTCCATCCACCTTAAAACACTTTGGCTTGCTCTATTTCATATTGTTTTAATCATACATTTGTGTCTGATAATCGTAACGTGTACTCAGACACATTTACAAATAGATTTCAACCTATTCCTAAGAATATTCTGATGGGAATAGGGGAGAAACATTGTGGATTATTGCAGCATGCTATAGGATAATATAATATCGCTTTAAAGCATTTATTTTCGTGTACATATATATTATATATTAGTTGAATATTCTGCACCTTGTAATATAAAAACTTGCTGAAAATTCTGTATTGCGAAGAAATTCATTTTTTTTTCAAGAAAAAACCTATTATTATTATCATCATAATAAATGAAGGTATACCTGACATTGTCAAAGTGATGAGTGAAATTGCATGTACATTTTTATCCTACAAATAACATATTTTCTTCTGTGTGTGTGTATTGTAATTGTGTATACCTCTTCAGGTGAAATGAATATTTCTACTAGTCGATAATATATACATGTATATATATATGCGCTATCCAATTCAAAATGTAACCGTAATTATCTAATGTCAAATTAGTTAATACCTTCGTATTTTGTCTATAGACAAATAATTCGACAAATACACCAAGACAAGTGCACACACTCACTCACTCACTCACTCATATATACGCACAAGCACACGCGCACAAACATACGCTCAAACATACGCACATGCACCGAATTAATTACTCGCTAATGTTTTCCACATAATCGACTGTCTCTAAGTTGACAGACATAATGATTTACAAGCGACGGTTTTATTTGCTTTGTCTTGTGTAACACACTGAAACTTGAAGCAATAAAAAGGCAGTTATCAACACCAATATTATTATTATTACTATTATTAATAATAATAATAATACTGGTGTTATTACTATAACAGGTTTCTCTGCTTATTTTCGAAATTTTCGAATCTCATTTATACATGCCAATTTTTTTTGAAGGGTTTTTTGTAAAAACAAAAAATCACTCACTGTTTATGCACTGGACTAAGAATTTCATTAAAAATTATAAGAGATAAAAACTTTTATAAACATCAAAGATAAATATAGATAAGATAAAGTTTAAAAATACAATTTCGCTTCATCGGTGCGCGTCGGATACTCATCCTACATAATATCATCATTAGCGAAGTCAAGAGGCAGACGTATATATTCAAAGTCTTTATTTTATTCATATGAGAAACAAAAACAGAATGTTTCTCTCTCCCTACAAGACAGACGTGATTTGAATTAATGCCGAAACTGTTTTGAGACGTGTTTCTGTTGGTTCTACGTCATCTTATTATTATTATTAGATCTCAAAAAGTGTTGTATTATGAAGTAATAATTTTGCAGTGTAATACACTTAGACTGTGGTAGTTTTAAGTGAGATAATTTTTGTTAACCCTTTTGAAACTGAAATCACCTTTGAAATGGTAAATATTTTAACATGAATTCAGGCATTTCGTCACATCATCCAAGTTTGTGTGATTATTATTATTATTATTATTAGCATTCATGAGGAGTAAAGTTCCTTTTCTCGAAGGTAATTGATTGGTGTAAGCACTGGGCCTTGAAGATTAACTTAAGCAAGAGTGTAGTTATGCATGTATCTCATAGTCACGTGCACAATTACTCAATGAATGGCATTGCTCTCCCAGTGGTCACTGAGTACAAGGACTTGGGAGTGGTTGTGCAACATGACTTCACAACAGCAATAAACTGTAGAGCTGCAGCCACTAAGGTTTTTCGAATATTATGAGCCATAAGCAAGGCTTTTGCGAATTTTGACGCTGAAATATTTCGTATATTATATCCGACTTATATCAGACCTCATTTGGAATATGGGATGCAGGCAGCGAGCCCGTGTTTCAAATACGAAATAGACTTATTAGAAAGGGTGCAAAGAGTAGGAACTAAGCTAACAAAGGGTTTCTCAACCCTCTCATATGAGGAGAGGTTAAGTCGACTGGGTTTATTTCCACTGTCATACAGACGACTTAGGGGTGACCTAATACTAGCATACCGTATCCTAATAAATGATTTTGGAGCAAATTTATCCAATTTATTTCTTCCTCCTAGCACCAACCAATTGCGAGAACATCACCTCAAGGTTCAAAAACCACGGTCGAATCGTCTGCGTTTGGAGATCCGTTTTTCGCATCGGATTGTGAACCATTGGAACTCCCTACCGGAACACGTCGTATCAGCGCCATCCGTTGATTCATTCAAGACGAGATTGGACCTCCTGTTTGTAACAAATCGAAAGGATTAACACAGGCATATAGCCTACTATCCTAAATAAATTGTAAACTGTAAACTGTAATTTAACACTTCACTTATATTTTATAATGATAAGAAAGCCTTTGAGGTATTTCTTTATTCAGTATTTAGATACTATCCTGTAGCCAAATGGTTAGTCGAACTCTTACAGCCCCTTCATACTGAATTGGTGAAACATAGTGTAAAGGATACTTTTGGATTCGTTGAAAGGATAAGAGATTTAAATGTTGACTATAATAAATTCATGATATCATTTGACGTATCTTCCTTATTCACCAGTGTACCTCTCATGGAAACAGTGGACTTTGTGTGCGAAGAACTCAAAAGACGAAACATCGATGTTGGTGTTCCTATATCTTTTATGAAAGAGCTTCTCTTGAAATGTATAATGAATATCCAGTTTTTATTTAATAAGGAACTGTATAGACAAATCGACGATGTGGTGATGGGGTCACCACTAGGACTCATTCTAGCCGATATTTTCCTTGTGAAACTAGAAAATGGGCCTTTGAAGGATGGATGTTATTAATGAACTCGAATTTTATTGTCGGTACATGGATGATACCTTTTTTTGATTATGAAGAACGAAAAGGAAGCAAAGAACATCCTGGATAAATTTAATGAGCTGTATCCTTCAATAAATTTTACTATTGAGAAAGAAAAAGACTCTAGTATTTCATTTTTAGACGTCCTTATGACCAGAAAACAGGACGGTACAATAAGAAGAAGTGTTTATAGAAAACCTACATCAACGGGCCAGTACACACATTTTCTCAGCTTTGTGCCCTTGAAATACAAACGCCATCTAATAAAGTGCTTGGTTCATAGAGCAAGAGAGATTTGCTCGTACGAATGTCTTGACGAGGAACTTAACAATATTAAACGGTTGCTAAGTGAGAATGGTTATCCTGAAAAGTTGATTGATAAGAACATGAATCGGAAACCAATGCAGCCCAAGTTACCAACGGTTCCAAAAAGGCCTTATTCTTACAGATGCAGTTCCTAGGAGACAACACCAGAGAGATACTAACATAGCGCCTCAGAAATGCGGTAAAAAGAGCATTCCCTGCTGCCGAATTACGCTGTGTCTTCAAAACAACTCCTTTCTTGCGTTCAGGAGTAAAAGACAAACTGCCTAATTTCGCCTCTTCCATGTGTATCTACCAATTTAACTGCTCCTGTGGAGTGAGCCAGTTAGTTGCATAGGCCTTACAATTAGGCGTGTTTCTCGTCAAATTTCCAAACATCACCCTGCATAGTGGTTAAGCAAAGGACAAACAAAATCTATTCATATAGCGCTATTCCGTCTCATCTTGTGGATACAACAGAACACAAGATTGACGTTAATCATGCTTTCAGGGTCATTTACCGCATACCTACGAATCTCAGTTTTGCTTTAAAAGTTCGACTACTAAATATTGCTGAGGCTGTGGGGAACCATATTAACAAGCGTAATTTATGCATCCAAAAGAAGTTATTTCAGTCATTATCATTACCTCGACCATTCAGGTTTGAATAATCCGGAATTTTTGTGGAATTTCCCTAATTTTAGTTGACATTCTATTCGCTATTATATCTTTATTATTATTATAACTTAGGCATCTTTAATGAAATGTAATTCCATTGTGATCTTACTTTACAAATCGATATTATTTAAAAAACGCTAATATTGTTATTAACTACTAATTTAAAATATTTTGTGTATATAAACATATATATATAATTGTAGAGCCGGAAGAGGAATTTATCGAAAAGAATATTCTTTGCTCGATTATTTTGTGTTTTAGGGTATTTGTTGAGTACCAGAATAGTCTTTTTGTAGGTTTCGTTACGAAGTGATATCAATGGGAGAATCGGTTACAGAAGAGAGAAAGAACTATTGGAAAACCAACAGGGAGTACTGGATAGCTGTTTCGTCTTAGTTTGGAACTATTCAGAAGTACGCATCAACAGCCAAGATTCAAACGTAGGACCTTCTCGTTACAAGGCGAGCTCGTAGACTTCTAAGCTACTGGCACCCAATCCAATGACCAATCCGTGAATTACAATTTTTTACCAATTCACGACATAACACGACTACTAGCTAATGTCCTCGGTGAGTATTTGTCCCTACACCCAACCTCCTGTACCTTACTGGTTACGACTTCCCTCTAGAACCCCAGGTAACTACATACCTGAATACGGCCAGTCGTTAGTGAGTATGAGATTAATATATGACTATTGGTTTGTAGCGATTTGAATGATTGAAAGGATTCGCTGATTTTCCTGTTGTGGGTCATCTGACACTTCATACTGTGTCATATAGATGAGGGTGATATAGATTTGAGACACGCCAAAGTGTTGTAGTAATTACCAATTTACTTTGCAGTCCACGCTGTATGTGTACCACCGAAAATACTGATAGCATTTAGATCCAGTCAAGTTGTAATTAGCTAACAAAAATCCAACTGAATATAGTAGATCCTTTTGTAGGCGTGAAGTCGATGACTTGCATAAACCGGTAAAAAAGTTAATTGTTCAGTGAAAACATTTCAAAATTCTAAATGTTGCTACACAGTGAGTTTCAGCAGTATCAAATATTTGTTAATTAAAACTTCCTATGAGTATTTCGCTATTTTTTTCTATCTGAATATTATAGTTGTGCGAAAGCCCTTTGTGCAATTTATGCTGAAGTAAACAATGAAAGCGGCTGTCTCAGAGGAAGTCGAAGACATACTATTACATATTAGTTTGTTTATCAGATATATCACACAGCGAAACAGTATTACTTACTGGATGACACAGTTTCGAACACAATTTATTACTGTTCATAATCATATCAATTGTAATCACATGACTTTGACACTTGATTTTTATAGTTTTCTTTGTTCTCTCCTATTTGTCGTATGGGTAGAAGAATTTTCCAGATATCGGGGACAGGTGATGAATCATTCCTATTACATGTATTTGTAGTTGATTCAATAAACAAAGCTTCTGTTATCAATCTCTCCCTCCACCCTGTGACATTAGATTTTAAAACTGTCATCCTATCCCATCCTATTGTATGGTTGTGTGTAATTGCATGTAGTGCTATAGCTGAACTATTCTCTAGATTTCTTATCTTATTCGCGTCAACAAATCTAGATTTTGCTAGGTTTTTATGTTCGGCTACTCTGGCTGCCCCTGTTCTACTAGTTTGACCTATGTATTTGACGTGACAATCATTGCAGCATGGTATTAGATAAACTAAGTTGTTTTCTTTTAAAGGCTCCATAGGATTGATCCTTTAACCGACAAAGCTTGTTTCTAATTGAGTTTGTGGGTTTGAATGCCATTTTTATTCCTGCCCTGTTAAGAATTCTGCGTAAGGCTTCCGAGGTTCCTTCCTTGTATGGAATTACTACTGATGATTTATATTCCTTATTATTGGTGTCGTCATTAATATTATTATGATCATTATCACTATTATTATTATCATTATTATTATCACTATCGCTACTATCATTATTTATTTTATTTTTACATTTCCTTACATATTTCTTGACTAATTTATCCGGGTAATTATTAAGTTTCAAAGCTTCTTTTATGTGTATCACTTCCTGTTTTAGATTTTCTTTGGTACTACTTAGTTTTTGTACTCTGTCACTTAAATATTTCACCAATCCTATTTTTACTGATATAGGATGGGATGATCGGAAGTTCAAATGTATGTTTGAATGTGTGGGTTTCCTGTAAACACTAGTGTTTAACTTCCCATCTTGTTTCCTCTTTACTTTGCAATCTAACATTGGGAGCTCCCCTTCCTGACTTTCCAATTCATTAGTGAATTGAATTGCTTCAACCTTCGAGTTGATGTGTTCGAAAACCTATCTATATCTTGTGTTTTAAGTACAGTGAATGTGTCATCCACATACCTCCACCATACTTTTGGGGTGGGGGTGAACGTTTCAATCGCTATGCTTTCCCACTTATCCATGAATATATCTGCTACAACTGGGGATATTGGTGATCCCATGGCAACTCCTTCAGTGTGTTTGTATATTTTCCCTTGAAATTTAAATACTGTGGAAGTCAGGCATAGCTGTACTCCCAGCATTATGTCCTCAAGTGGCACTTTCGTACTAAGTTCGAGTTCTTGGTCAGAAATGAGTTCGTTTCTGACAGCCTCCATAGCCATATTTATTTGTACACGTGTGTATAAACTGACAATGTCAAAACTAACCATTTTCTCTTCATTATCTAATTTTAAATTATCTAATCTGTGTTTTAGTTCATAAGAATTTGTCAGTCTAGATTTTGAGTGTATTTTAAGGGGATTTAATACCATGGCTAAATATTTAGATAATTCATAAGTAGGTGAATTTCTAAAATCAACTATTGGCCTACTAGGGTATCCTGACTTATGAACTTTAACAACACCATACATCCTACTGGGGTTATTAGTTTTGGGCATTAAATTAAACCACTTAGACTCACCTAGAAACGGCTTCACTCGGCGTATAAGGTCCGCTGTGGATTTCTTAACTTTATTCATAACTGTATCTATTGGTTTATTAATTTCCACATATGCTCCTGTTTGTATGTGAGTATTTACCTTGTCCAAATAGTCTGATTTGTCTAATATTACTGTTGCATTTCACATAAAGTCTGACAAAGGAAAAACAACAGTAGTATTAGACAAATCAGACTATTTGGACAAGGTAAATACTCACATACAAACAGGAGCATATGTGGAAATTAATAAACCAATAGATACAGTTATGAATAAAGTTAAGAAATCCACAGAGGACCTTATACGCCGAGTGAAGCCGTTTCTAGGTGAGTCTAAGTGGTTTAATTTAATGCCCAAAACTAATAACCCCAGTAGGATGTATGGTGTTGTTAAAGTTTATAATTTTCAAGGGTATAGTTTTAACCAACTGCGTGGGAGTTCTGGGTTTGAGTTCCAGCAGACGCAATCCGAAACCACACCAAATTTAATATCCAGTGATAAGCCAAGGAAAGACAGAAGGTTGGGTATTTTACTAACAACTCCAATCCTTTAAAACAAACCACTGCCAATGAAATTTCAAGGCATAAAGCTTTAAGTTCTATATTCCACCTGGTGGAATGAAGGAATGAGAACAAAGGTCCATATCGTGATGTCTGATCTGAATTCACTAAGGTTCTTTAAATAAATCAACTAAATGACTGAAAAACAAACATGTTTTTCCTTCAAATGTTTCCTAGTTGATTTCAAAACTCATTAAGTACTCATATTAATAAATCGAAACTTGGCTCAGTATTTGATTTTTAAATTGTTAGTTAGTTTTTTTCCTAAATACTTATTGTGTCTCTGTGACTTGTGTTTTTATTCTGTATCACGGCAAAAGAAAACAACGTTTGCATTAATTTTTAATCGAATTTGTTCATTTTCTTTTTGTTTGTCAAAGTTTAATTGTCCAGGATAAATATATTTATATATATGTAAGGTGTATTTACTGGTTAGTCAGAATGGCTGTTTAAATAGGTAAGGGCTTTATTAGACGGCCGCAGGCAGCTGTCAGGAGGCCTTGGACCTTGATTTCATGCTTCTTGGCAATTGTGAGCGAAGTACATCTGAAATCTTAAAGAAATTTATTTCCCTTCTGAGATTCGAACCTTTGTCACATAATGATGCAGCCAGAGACGTTACCACCGAGCTATTCGGACTCATAGCTGACCTCCTGTAGGACTGTGTTGGGCACTTTCATTGGACACTAGGTAATTAGTAGCATCATACATACAGTCTTTTGTCTGGCACAGAAGGAACCCTATCCGTCAAGTTGGAGTTCACTCTACACTAAACAAAAGACTAGACTCATGGTATTATTTAACACCTAATATACGACCAAAGGGAACTTTAATTTCCACATGTCCCTCGTTCTGAATAAGTTCTATGAACCTGTTTAATGATTAGATTGAGAATCATAAGGGTCCTTTTGAAAACTGGTTTCGTTATGTGCTTGATAATTAAGATTAATTATCATGGTTAACTAAAGTGTTTCAGCATTCAGCACATTTTGGTACTTGGTGTGTTATTTAATTTAACCATTAGGTCACTTAAACAGACTAGCAGCAGATTTTTGTAACTTGCATGCATAACACTTCCCACCTTCAAAAGACGAATATGGGTAGTCAGTGTTAGATTCACTTAATAAACAGTTTAACGGTGAACACTCATGATCTGATTCGAAAATTTCATCTTAATACGATATTATCACATTATATAATAGTATTATCACTTTCCTGTTAATCTGTTATTCAGTACCTCATGTTTTTCCAAATGTTGTTTCAGTGTGAAATGAAGATCAGTGGTAATCTATTGCCCATCTCCAAATGATTTAAGAACGTCGTTTATTTTCTATAGTTGGTTTGCAAGGTATACGAGCCTGCCTTGTAACCGGAAGGTCCTAGGTTCGAAACCCTTTGATGGGTGCGTACTACCGATGATTCCCAAAATAGGATGAAACAGCTGTCCAGTACTCCAGTTCTGGTTTTCAATGGTTCTTCAACTGATATCAATCCATGATCAACTCGTAAAAACATCACTTATTTATTTATTTTATTATAGCTTGATTTCACACAGTATTTGGTACAACTATGGAATTTTCAGCATGTGATTGATAATGGTAGCCCAAATTTAGTAAGCCTACCATTGATATCAGGTGCGTGTCGGCCGGGGGTAGAATCCCGGACTATGTGCATAGTCGATGAGCGTCCTAACCGCTGTGCCACTGACGCAAAATGCTGTTTAATGAATCCAGAAAATTAGCTGTACCCCTATTGCTACCGACTGCTAAAAATAGCTTAAAAACATATCTATTTTCTATTTAATCAGAGAGAAAGTTACACCTGGATGATTTAAACAAAAGCTCCACATTTTCAATCACTGACTTTCCCTAATTATAGTTGTAAATTTGATTATTCCGCTTCAAGAATTATCTGAAATTTAGGGTATTTGACTTCTATAACTGAACACTAAGTTAATACATATCGTTTCGAAAACTTTTATTCTTCATCCCTTTGGTTCCCAGTTGAGAATAGGGCTTCAGTAACGTATCTCTACGATATTCTGTTTTCTGCTATCTTTTCAGCTGATTCAGGAAGTGCCCATAAGGTTCCATTTCCTTCCCATATTATCTCCTCCATATCACTCTCCGATTGCAAACTCGCAGCTTCTTAGTTGGGCTCCACTTGATCACCAGTCTGGCATGTGGTGTAATTTGAATGTCTCTTCAGAATATGTTCAGTCCATCTCCCTCAGCACATTTCTTGAGCTGGCTGGTTCGTTATCTGTCAGAGTTCTCTCTTGCTTACCTTCTCCAACCCACCATCTGATTTTCTTCATGAAGAAGGTAAATACAGAGGTTGGTGAAAGTCTTCAAAATATTGAAAATGTTTTTGGTAATGCAAGCACCAATTCTCTGAAACATTTAGAAGCACTGACTTGACATTGGCGTTGAAAATTCAGGATTTCCTTCCTTGTGCTAATTGCTGAGTACTGTAGATTTCCAAACCGACTTCAGAGTAACGAGGGCCTGTGTTGCTTTCCCGATGCTGGGTGGCTTTGAAATTCTCATTTGTTCAGCAGTCCGTGGCTTGAATAGTGCTGCCTAGGTCAAGAAAGTGAAAGGGACGACTTCCTTCAGATTTCTCCTGTTGATAAAGACTGACATTTGTTGTCGTTTGTTGATCAGTTATATTCACCAACTCTGTCTTCTGTTTATTCACCTGGAGTCCTATCTTCGCTACCTCTTCGGTCAACCTGCTGATTTTAGCTTGTATATGTTTGAAGTACAAATCATCAAGAAAATCCAGATCTTCTTGAGTCTTTTCATCAGTCGAAATTATGCCCCAGTTCTCATTTCCCATGGTCTGTGTGTTGCATGATTCAGGGAATTACAGACTAAATACATTCCGACAGTAAATCCTTAGTTCGCAAATATGTTCAATCATAGATTTCAGTACAGGTCTCATCAGTCGGAGTCTACGGCAGTGTAATGAATGACACCTTCGTATACTAATCTTACGACAGATAAACTTAAGTAATTCTATAAACTTGCAGAATACTTGTCACCATCGCTAAACATTTAATGTTACTCAAACCAATAGATACGTCTCCTCCGTTTCTGTTTTTCTCTCACTACATTCTCTTTCAATATAACATGTATGTAGAGGTTGATAAAAAAAAAAGAAAACAGCTTTCCAAACCACTCGTGATATTCCCTCTAAACTTCGTTGAAACAAAAGAGTCATTGAAGCAATTTGTGTGTGTGTGTGTGTGTGTGTGGTAATATGAACTAGTTGCAAAATATAGTGAGTGATGCAATATATAAGTATAATGCTCTTGAATTTTTCCAGTCTCTTTTAGGAAGACAGTTTCTATTACTTTTGTTTTACAGCTATTTGTTATTACGTAATTTTTGCAGAATTTCCTGAGCACATGGGTTGACTTGAGGGATTCCAGGCTTCATTACCAGCACATTATGTCCTCATGAAATGAACACGCAGTTTTCGTTAAAATATGTTTATAAATCAAGTGTTTTCTTTTAGTAATATAACACTTACGTAGGCGAAATTTATCAGCGAAATTACATGTAAAAATGCATAAAGTCGAAACTAAATCTAGGGTGTAAAAGTTAGTCTCCTAATTAGATTACAGAATTCTGAGAAATGTTAATTTACAGAAGTTTAAGTACTGATCGTCAAAACACTGGTTTCCGGAAAGACAGTTTGCACCAAACGAAGGACTCGACACGTGACACTACTTGGTGACTAGTTTCCAATAAAAATAATCAATACAGTTATACTGGAGGTCAGTCACCAGCGCGGATAGGGCAACAGTAACGACTCTGTCTCGAGCACTGCGTGGTCAGGGTTTGAATCTTAGATTGGATATGAGTTTCTTCAAGATTTCAAATACACTTTGCTGACGAGTGCCAACAAGCCCGGAATCTAGGGGGGGGGGGGCCTCATGCTGATTACCTCCAACCACCTAGTGAGATTGAAACATAATCTCTTTTCAGGTTTTGTTTTGTGAGGATCTGATTGGTTCCACAGAAACGGAGAAAATCAAGGAGTATTTTGGACAGTTGATTCATCCTAGTTTGAGAGTTTCTATCAGTACATACCCAACCTAGGCAGAAGTTTGAATTCATGGGCTATTGGAACCCATCCAAGAGTCACTGGTCAACGGACTAACCTTGTAATCCGAAGGTCGTGGGTTAAGTCTGTGGTGCAGTCATCAGTGCGTACAACTGAAGAGTCCCAAACAAGGATGTCTCATCCTGGATCCCACAGCCAGTCACCAGCAACCCAAATAACGTCATGTCAACCCTCAGACATTAACGAACTGCCCGTAGTAGGATCTAACTGAGCATTTCCGTCCGATATAAATCAATTCACTAAAAAAGAATACCTGATACCCGTTACACAAGTGGTGACTCTCATAACCTAGTGGACAACACTTTGATATATGACACGATGAGTACTTTGTTTCAGTTCCAATGATAGCACCACAACTCACTTGGAGAGGGGTGGATGCAGAAAAATCACACTGATGAGTTCCGAATAGATTCTATTGCTAGCTACTATCAACCGAATACCATCATGCTTTTAAACTACGTGATTTTATTCATTTAAACTCTAAATGTTGATTATTCAATATTTAAGAGACATTTTGTACATATGCAGACAAAAATACAGACATACACTGACTCACTGAAGTTATTGAAAATAACAAACGAATCCAGTCATTGACGGATAGTGATTCCAATGAAATATATATCGACAATAATTCAATAAAGCGATGGATAGATCCACTATAGATCCACTTCCATATATCTTTCCGCCTATAAATGTAAAACGGTTATACAAAACCTAGTCATGTGCGATTAAAGTACCACTACATATATATATAGTAGGTGTACAACACATTGCAATTTTAAGACTGAAATACATCCATTTTACACTAATTGATAACACTATTTAAATGTATTGCGAAATATACGCTGAAACATGCTCTATTATTATAACAAATTCTACTGGAGGCCTGTGTGTGTGTGTGTGTACGCCTACATAAAAACACCGCATCTCAGACATTGTAGGATGTAAGTGTATATGTAGAAAAGAATTACAATTACAGTCAAATTTATACTACCATGCATGATATGTCTTGAGACTTATGCGTTTCCAAACATTGTTCCATGGAATATCCATTTTCTTAATGTGATCATGGTGAGGTTATTCAGAATAATATTCTTAATACAAGTTAATAAAGTAGACTGACTAGATCATGGTACAAACTCATGAACTGGTAAACGCGAATGATGGAATAACATCAAAATAACTGAGTAAAGAATATTCTTTTCGATAAATTCCTCTTCTCGCTCCACAATTATATATATATATATCTTTATCAACCTCATCTAGCTATATGACATTATAAAGTGTCAGATGACCCACAACAGGAAAATCAGCGAATCCTTTCAATCATTCAAATCCCTACAAACGAATACTTGAATATTAATCTCATACTCACTAAAGACTGGCCGTATTTGGGTATGTAGTTATCTGGATTCTACTGGGAATTTGTGACCAGTAGGGTACAGCAGGTCGTGTGTCAGGACAAATACTCGCCGAGGACATTAGTTAGTAGTCGTGCTATGTCGTGAATTGGTAAAAATTGTAATTCATGGATTTATCATTGGATTGGGTGGTATTAGCTTGGAAGTCTACGAGCTCGCCTTATAACCAGAATATCTTGCGTTCGAATCCTTGTTGTGGGTGCGTACTACTGGAGAGCCCCAAACTGAGACGAAACAACTGTCCAGTACTCCCTGTTGGTTTCCCAATAGTTCTATCTCTCTCTCTCCTGTAACCGATTCTTCCATTGATATCACTTCGTAACGAAACCTACAACAAGATTATTCCGGTACTCAACAAATACCCGAAAACACAAAATAATCGAGCAAAGAATATTCTTTTCTATAAATTCCCCTTCCAGCTCTACAATTATATATATGTTTATATGCATAGAATATTCTAGATTACTAGTCAATAACAATATTAGTGTTTTTTAAATAATATCGATTTCTAAAGTAAGATCATAGTGGAATTACAGTTCATTAAAGATACTTAAATTATAATAATAAGAAAGATATCGCAGCGAATAGAATATCAACTAATATTAGGAAATTTCACAAAAATTCCGGATCATTCAAACCTAGATGGCCAAGGTAATGATAATGTCTGAACTAACTTCTTTTGGATGCATAAATTAGGCTTGTTAATATGGATCCCAACAACCAGCCTCAGCAATATTTAGTAAACGAACTGTTAAGGCGAAGTTAAGATTTGTTGGTATGCGGTAAATGACTTGGAAAGCCTCAAAGTTGCCATCAACCTTGTGTTCTGTATCCACAAGATGAGGTAGAATAGCGCTATGAAGAGATTTTGTTTGTCCTTTACTAAACCACTAACCAGGGTGATGTTCGGAAATCCGATGAGGAACATGCATCTTTAATGAACTGTAATTCCATTGATCTTACTTTACAAATCAATGTTATTTAAAAACACTAATATTGTTATTGACTACCATTCCAGAATATTCTGTGTATATAAACATATATATATATAATTGTAGATCCAGAAGAGGAATTTATCGAAAACGATATTCTTTGCTGAATTATTTTGTGTTTCATAGATGTCTGAATGAATATTTCCGCTATACTGGAATAACATCATACATTTTTTTCCCATTAACAGAAGTGGACAAAGCAAGAACCACAAAAGTAGCAAGATTGTATAAGCTCTCTTTATTATTATTTTTAGAATGCTTTTCAACTCCTTACAACGTAAATAATGCAAAAGTATAAATTACAAACAAAGGGGTCGAACATACTTTTTGTTCCCGGTGACAGTAAGCAACTGATGGTAACAGGATTAATCACGAGCTGAAATTAGTTAGAGAACGATTGGAAAACTAACAGCAAGTACTGGACAGTGGTTTCGTCCTAGCTTTGGACTCTTCACAGTACGCACCCACCGGGTGCTGAAACCTAGGACCTTTTGGTTACAGGGCGAGCTCGTAGACCATTCAACCACTGGGATTCGACCCAGCCATCCGTGAATTCCTACTTCTGACAATTCGTGATACATAAATTTTTAGGACAATCACCAGCCAGTGTGACAGGCGAGTAACTGTCCTTTTATCTGACTTGGTAGACCCTGCTGGTTAAGACTTCTCACTAGAACTCCGGGTACTTCCTGTATAGAATCAGTCGCTAATGAGCATCGGACAGCTGTCCAGTACTCCCTGTTGGTTTCCAATGGTTCTCTTGCTAATATCAGCTTGTAATCAATATTGTGTAAGTAGTCAAATCCCTGCAAACCAACACTTGTAAGCAACATAAGTCCAGAATGATGTAAATAGCTGGAATATTATGTTGCAAAAGGATTATCTATTCTTATAGGGTAGGTTATTAGACAAATATTCCTCAAAACAGTTAGATTTCAAATTTTCTTATAGAAGTCAAGTTTAACTAGAAAGTGTGCACATTAGTGAAATAGGTTACATAACTCCAGGAAATAGTTTATTTTATAAAACAACAAAACTGAATGACGTTCGTATTAAAAAAAGTAGTAAAATTCTCTAAACTGAACAAAAGATATAGAAGAATATCTGACTTAACAGAAATGGCATAATCTCATTCCTTAGGTTTAATCTACAAGATGGTGAAAATGTCATCATGCGAAGAGACAGTCTCTTTCTCTGTACACGTAGACTTGTTTTTCACTATTATACGGAGATTATTTTAGCTTCTTTCTCTTGTTAATTAGTTTGTATACCTTCAGATTATCAAAAAGATGACCAGCGTCGAATCAATGGTGCATAATCGCATTGTTTAATGTCTGTAAGAGCTTTAGTCTCAAGTTTTTTTTGGTATGTGTTCAGAAATCTGGACAGTAGCCCTTTTCTTGGAAAACAAGGAAGATTCCTCACCAGTAACAGCAACAACAACAACAACAGATAAGAATCAGCATAAATGGAAGGAATCTGAAAGAAACTAACTCCTTTACCCACCAACCTGGGAAGCATCATTTCAACTACAGGCGGAACTGACGAGGATATCAAAGCGATGATCGGAAAAGCAAGACAAGCTTTCATTACTCTCAAGTCTGTGTGGAGGTCAACAGCACTCAGTATCAATAATAAGATCCGGATTTTCAACTCCAATGTGAAGTCAGTCCGTGCTACAATACGGATCAGAGACTTGGTGCGTCATAAAGAGCATCTCAAACAAACTACAGACCTTCATCAACAGCTGTTTTCGCCCAATAATCAAGATCAGATGGCTGGCCAGAAAAGATCAGCAACAGAGATCTCTGGCAATGAGCGAACCAACCAGGAACCGATTGTAAAACAAACAGGCAGGAAGAAATGGAGATGGATTGGCCATACTCTGAGGAAACCATCAAGTGACATCACACGACAGGCCATCTCGAGTGGAACCCGAATGGGAAGCGGCTAGTTGGTCGTCAGTGCTAGGGTGGGTGACTTGGAGGGGGTCATGTGAAGAGGAGATGAAAACGTGTGATCAGACATGGAGCCAGGTGAAGACTCTAGCAGAGAACCGAACGCAATGGAGACTTGTGGCTGAAGCCCTATGTTCCTCTAGGAATTAAAGGAAACAATAATAATAATAACCCTTTTCTTGGTTCTTCCAATATGTGAGTTTGTGATTTTGAAGTTAGGTAAATACAGTTGGATGTGGCATGAGGTGGGTATTTATCCACTTTTGACTGTCTCAGACAACTGTTTGTTTCATACATACATAAGGGCTTAGCAGTTGGATATGTTCTTTCTAGTGTACTGTTCAGTCTGTGCCTCATTCTACTAGCAATATCATTCCCATTTGAAGGCAAACTGTAGGAAGTCAGGCTTTTTTCCTCCATTGTTCAAGTGTTGCTTTACAGGAATTTCACTGGTGATAGGATTTCAAGGAGGATTGATGGAACTCTGAAGAGATCAGTTTCTAGAAAGTTGTCATGAAATGGTCAGCTGAAAAATTTCTACAGCTGGATACGCTGAGGTAGAAAAACGAAACCTGATTCGATTAACTGCCACTCGCATTCTGTGCCTGTGTAGTCTTGATGTTGTCGAGGAAGAGTTACTTACGTCTTCTAAGAAAAAAACCTTATGGAAAGTGAATTTTATAGACAAGAACGTACAACTAAAACTTATGAAATATGATTTAACGTCTGTAGCCAAGATAGTGATCACAGAATATCTAAATATTTGTTGCGCGTATACACTACACGTTTCACATAAAATACGTATACTTATTTGTTTTCTGGAAATTCATAGAAAAGGAACTGATTGCTTTAAATTAGAGACAGAGCTGGTTTGTCATTTTTGTTTGTTTGCTTAACTGTTTCAAAATGATCGCGTTCATATTTGACTGAATCATATACATGTTTGATCATCTGTATGAAGATGGAGATATACTGGTGTATAAATGTTGATATAATGAAATATTGAATTTCCTTTCTAATGGGAAAGGCAAAGTAAACCTACATCACTCTGAAATCAGTTTGGTAATCTCCTAAACTCTGCATAAACATTAAAGTTTGGATTCCCAAAACCAATGTCAAGTCAGCGAGCTCTTCTGTTTGCGTCACAAAAAGCATTTCCAACAGGCTACCACACACTTTTATCAACAACCACCTTCGCTGGCTCCATTCTGAAGATCAGATGGTTAGCAAGAAAGAATTATCAACAAGAAACTGTGGGAACGAACCGAAGAAGAACCTACTGCTCAACAGACATGTAGAAGAAAATGGAGATCGATTGGACACACGATACGGAGAACATTGATTGACGTCTTGAGCAATGCACGGCATCACTCCAGTGGAAACCAAATGAGAAATGACGAGTAGGGTCTGTGCCCGAGGGTGACATGGAGGAGATCGTGTAAGGAGGAGGAAGCGAGAGACTATGGGCACTTGTGGAGCCAGATGAGGAGGGCAGCATATAGTAGGACGAAGCAGAGGAGTGCTACTGAAGCCCTATATTCCACTCGGGACCCATGAGATCAACAGTATAATAATTTTTATTTTATTTTTTTAATTTTTGATTACAGCTTGATTCCACACCGTATTTTCAGTACAAGTATGGAATTTTCAGCATGGATATCGGTAGCCCAAATATACAGGCCGACCATAGATATCGGGTGTGCGCCGGCAGGGGATCGAACCCCGGACCATGTGCATGGTCGGCGAGAGTCCTAACCACTGTGCCACCGACGCACAATAGAGAAGATTTGTAGCTCAGGTGGATGATTTTGGTGTGTTCTCTGAGTTGGTTGTGTTCTCTGAGCTGGATGGTTTGGTTGCGAAGCTTTCATTGCTCTACTGAGCAATAATAATAATAATCCTGATAGAAACATCTATTGCATCATTCTAATTTTATTACTTTTCCCCACTTATGTGACAACAATTAACTGTGCCTTTATTAATGCTATTTTTATGCACGCCTCTGAGTTTACTTATATAAATTAACCACATTGTGGGTTTGAGACGATCCGTCTGAAATCCAATTGTCGTGGTAGTAAAAAGAATCACTTCTACGATCCCTGATTCTCAGGACAACTTCTGGATAGTATTGTGTGTATGGGAATAACTTCTTAATTAAATTAGAATAACATGGATACAGCATAATTCTGTTATATACATAACATAAATTTTGTCTCCATGTTAATTCAATCAAGAAAACAACAACAAACAAACAAATGGAACAAATGTCATTGAGAAACAGAAAAATATTCAAAAGTTAATCCAAGTATATTCGTCTTTTTCTTCGACACGGTTTATGTTTAATCTGTGAGAAACACAACAAATGCTAAGCAGATTAGGTATTATTAGTAGTAGTAGCAGCAGTACTTTGTCTAATCTCTTCTTCACGGAGTAAAATCAATCTATCAAGATAAGTATAAAGTATCTTCGGTAAGTCTATTTCCAATAACTGGTTAGTCAAAGTTTATCATTATTGCTTTTCCCTAGGGTTCCTAGTGGGACATAAGACGTCAGCAGTACATCTCTATTTCACTCTCTTCTCTGCCGTCTTGTTTTATCTGGTTCCACAATTTCTCACACGATCATCTCTATGTCACCATCAGACCCACGTTCAACTCCTCGATCCAAACTGGGGTTCCACTCCAGGAGGCAATATCACTAAACGGTCTCCTTAGTTTATGCCCATTCCACTTCCGTTTCCTCTTGTATATTCGTCGGGCGATAATTTCTTCGTCAGTTCGTTGCCAGAGTTCGCTGTTGCTTTTCCTCTTTGGTCAAGTCTCTGAACCATATAGAAGCACTGATTTCTCAGTAGTGTTGAAAAAACGAACCTTGTTCAACACGCTTATTGAGATAAACTTCCCCGCTGATTTTAAAGTAATGCAGGTCTGTTTTGTTTTGCCAACCTCTGCTGTGACATCCTCATTCGTACCTCCACCTGTAGTTGAGATGCCACCTAGATAAGTAGAAGAGGTGACTTCCTGTAGATTTCTGCCTTCTTCACCTCTGTCTTCCCTATGTTCACTTGAAATCCTGTCTTAGCTAATCCGTCACCTTTATTTACAGTTAAATTTATCAGAGAAACAGATCAGTTGATAGAATATATCTGGAATTAATAACGAGAAATCATGTTTTTGGAAAAAAAGACACTGAGTGTAAATGTTCACAATTGTTCTACACTTAAAACTTACAAAATTCTACAATTAATTTGCATTTTCTAATTTTTATTTACGCATTATAATAATCGTCATATCAGATGTACAATGTTTACTTTATTCAATTCATCTTTGCGTGTGGAAATACTCAGTTAACTTGATTATTATTATTATTGTTCCCTTGGGTTCCTAGTGGAACATAGGGCTTCAGCTGCACGTCTCCACTTGCTTCTGTCTTCTGCTGTACTTTTCACCTGCATCCATGTTAGTCCATACTGTTTCAGCTCCTCTTCACACGATCTCCTCCATGTCACCCTTGGACGTCCCAATCGCCGCTTCCCTTTCGGGTTCCACTCGAGGGCCTGATTACTAATAAATAATGAATGGATGTGTCAATAGATTTCACTGGAAAGCTGAGGTTCTTTAAGGCTTAAGTGAATCATGCATATATATATATATATATCCCAAAAGAAAAAGCTGGTAGGTCAATAAAATTTCCGGGAATAAAACAGATTTCCATTCATAAGCTATACAAATACTGCTACAATGCTATGTCATATCAGAACTGCTGAAGCACCAACCACCTGATATTTAGACGGATTAACTTGACGTAGCTGTTGACCATCTATTGAATGCTTTCTTTCATTCTGTTCACTCTTACTCAAGCTTTAAATTCGTTTGAGACGATTGCGAAACCATAATGTGATATAGTCTCTATCAGGTTAAATCTTCAATTCCTTAACAGTGAAATGAACCCTGTCTGATTTCTGGTGTGTTCCTCTGACCAAACATACACAACCTTGTGAATATACTTGCGCTTTTACACGCTGCGTCAAATCATCAAATCATTAAAGGCAAGAAACTCTGGAAAGACCGCCTCTCACTGGACGCATGATGAGTTCTTTTTTGTGTTTTTTATCCCACTCTGGATGGCAGTCATATTATCCATTAGAATTTCGATAGCATTAAATGGCTAGGATCTTGTCTACTACTATTTACAGTTATTTGTAGATATCCTGCTTCTTCTTTACTGGGTCTGAGTTGTTTGAGGAAGCGTAGCATCGGATAATTTTAAATTTTTTATCTCTTTTAGTGAAATCTAACTGTCACGATCCTAAAGAAGATTGGTTCTTAGTGCATAAGAGCTTTCATTGCTGTTGACGACGTCATGATAATTGCTTCCTCAGTATGCTCATGGTTGTTTTTTTGGGTTACTGGTGCAGATTACTGCCTCCTCCCACACCAGTTAACAATTCGGAGAGCCCAATTCCACCTTCTCTGCTGCCACAGATTCTAGGCACTTCTATACCATATCTTCTCATTTCTTTTGCCACTTAAGCAGTCTTACCAGACTCGAAAATCATAAAGATATTCCATGTCCCCACACTTTCATAGACTGGGGACACTTTGGCTGACTGTCTTCTCGAAGGTTTTCTGCAACCTACGTCATTTTTCGCTCATATTCCGGTGAAGAATAAGTTTTTTTAAATATTTCTACAGTGCTTTGAAGTTCTGCAGTGGGTAAAGTGATACACTAATGTAACTACATATATAGAATTAGATATACTAAAAGGCTGTGAGCACATAAGTTACCACCAAAATGAATTTACTTCCCATTCGTTTCCGCCTACTTGAATGAATAGGAAAACGACAGTCATATACGATCTAAATTTCTTCAGGTAGTTTGTTTTATGGGTTAAGAGGAATACGTCACCATATCAGATGTTGCTTTTAGATGTTTTGAAAGTGTTTTGTCGACCTTTTAATACGCGGCTATAACATCTGTCGCGGAGTTTGGTATACCATACACGAAAACGCATTGTGACTATCTTTACCATTCACCACATTGATCATGTGTTCACCCTTCGTCAGTTGTTGGAACACCGCCACACGTATTGCAGGCCAACGATCGTTGTGTTTCTTGATATTAGGGCTGCCTTCGATTCGTTGGACAGAACTGTGCTCTGGAACTGTCTGTTAGAGAGAGGTGTACGTGAGAAATTTGTTAACATCTTGAAAGCCCTATACAGAAATACCTCAGGTAGAGTGAGGGCATACAACCAGCTATCACCACTGTTCCCAACCAACAGTGGGTTTAGACAGGGTTGCCCAATCTCTCCATTTCTTTAACTTTGCCATCGATGACATTCTGGAGTCAGCTCTGAAGGATGTGCGTGAAGGTGGTGTAGATCTGCTACCTGGAGATAGACTTTTAGACCTCGAGTATGCAGACGATGTCGTCTTACTGTGCGATAGCATGCAGGCTGCCCTAATCGCACTTAATCAGTTGGCGATCAGTGTCTGTAAGTATGGTATGTGCTTTGCACCGTCTAAGTGCAAAGTACTGTTAAAAGATTGGCAGGGGCCTGTATCTACACTCACTCTTGCGGGTGAACCGCTTGAAGTTGTTGATAAGTTTGTGTATCTGGGTAGTTGTGTGAGTGCTGGCGGAGGGGTGACGGATGAGATTTCCAACCGTATAATGAAGGCTAGGATGGCACACATCAACTTGAGCCACCTCTGGCGCCGTCGTGATGTTAGCCTGGCTGTCAAAGGTCGGGTATACAATGCTTCGGTGCGGGCTGTTTTGCTCGACGCTTGAGAAACCTGGCCTCTCCGAGCTGAGGATGTGCGGCGACTCTGCGTGTTCGATCATCTCTGTCTCCGCAGGATTGCTTGCGTTCGATGGTATCATCGCGTGAGTAATTCTGAGGTTCGGCGGCGTGTGTTTGAACACAGTGGAGATCACCATTCATTGAGTGTCGTCATCTGGAAACACCAGCTCCGGTGGCTTGGACATGTGCTGCGAATGTCATCCCAGAGGCTTCCGTACAGGTCTCTGTTCGCTAGCCCTGGGACGGGTTGGAAAAGGCGGAAGAGTGGTCAGTTCATGACGTGGCGTCGTGGGATGAAGGATATTTGTGCTAGATTAGCATCGGTTAGTGCGTCACGACTCCCTGGTTGGGGTCCGCGAGATAGCTCGAATCGATGGCTCGAAACGTTATCGGATATGGCCAAGAATCGTAATCAATGGCGAACGTGTTGCAATTTCCTTCTTCCTTCCTTTCCCGATGATAGTTAACGAATACTGCTTGAGCTTGTTAAACATGACTGTTTTCCTTCCAGATGAAGTTCTTTATCCGTTTCCTACTTATATTTTTACTTTTAATATATGTTGTTTTATTATTATTGTGTGGCGCATCTTTCTTGGTGCCAAATTGTACCAAGTTTTTCTGCGTTTAAATAAAAATAATAAAAATAACCATTCACCACTGAAAGCTAAATTGCCCCTAGTCCCAAATCAGCTGTCACTGAGACTGTTTACTGCCTCATTTAGCATGAAAATTTTTCTGGTAAATAATATGACTGGCTTCATTTAGTTGCAGGTAATAATGTTTCAAGTAAAAGTGGGAATCTCTAGTGTATCTTACAGTTCAAACCAATGTCTCACTTTAAAAGTCCTATCAAGGCCTTCGTCTCAAGGGACACAAACGCTTTCAATAGTGCCGTTGCGAGGAAAATCCTTGATATGGATCACAAGATGGACATCGCAAAATCCTTTGAAATTATCAAGAGACAAAATAGCCCAGTTCTACTCAAGTTCGCTGAAGCAGTCTACATCAAAGGCTTGAAACCCAATTAGTGTGTTCAGAAAGAAGCAGTTATCAGTCTTCTTTCGCCTGGCTAACTGGTTGTCATTCCTGTACCTTTCGTTTGACTACGCAATCTTTGGTCTTAACTCATTGTCTTCATTACGTAATTCCTTTACTCCTGTACGCATACACTGATTTTTGTTAGAACTTTAACTCTCTGTCAACTGAAATCACAAGAAAGTCACAAGTATGTTAAAATTATTATTGTATATAAACTCAATAATATCTTCAGGCTGTAAGCAGCTAATGAGAAGCCAACGAAACAAATGATGGCAGCTTCTTATTCTGCCCAAACTGTTGTTCTTGCTTCATTTAAATACATTTGTTTCTATCCATCAACACAATTTTAGATGAAATCGAATTGAAAATCAGGCATGAAATTTCAGTTACTAGTCTTATGGTGAGAGCTGGCTGCAAGCCAAAATCGTAGACAGCGATTTACGTCAGTGTTACGTCCCGAAACAAAGTCATGAGAAAAACAATAACAAAGCATAACATGGAGGAACTCAACAATCAATCACAGCAGACTTTACGTCTGCAAATAGGATTCGCAGATATATGGCTTAACTTTCTGAGAAACGGTCACAAGCAGCACAGAATAACCTTCAGCAAGAAAACAACCAATCAGAAGACATTGCTTCTCCTCTGACAATAATGTACATAAAAATCTATAAGCATTCCTTGGTTTTCCCAAGAGACAATCTGTTGCCAAGCCTTTGTCTTCTGTCGTTACAGTATGACCTAAGAATATAATGTTTATATAATAAACAAGTCAGCGTTCCACACCCAGATATAAATATTAAATAAGGAACAAATAATATTTCCAAGAGTTGATTTGTCAGGATTTGATATGTTTCTCGAGTTAGACCACGGACTGATATCAGTCAGAGATCCGTTGGAAACCAAGGAGTACTGGATAGCCGTTTCATCCTAGTTTGGGACTCATCGGCAGTACATGCCCACTGGGTTTCGAATCCAGAACCCTCCGGTTTAAAGGCGAGCTTGTATACCATTCAGCCGCTGGTACCCGATTCAATCACCCTGTAACCGGAAGGTCCTGGATTCGAAATCCAGTGGGTGTGTACTGCCAATTAGTCCCAAACTGGTATGAAACAGTTGTCCAGTACTCCTTGGTTTACAACGGTTCTCTAAATGATATCAATCCGTGGTCTAACTCGGAAAACAAATCAGATCCTCACAAATCCACTCTTGAAAATTAATCTGATGCTTGCTAGTGACTTGCTGCAGGATGGAGTTTCCTGGAGTTCCAGCGAGAAGTCATGACCAGTGAGGTGTATCCAGTCGGGAGTGAGGATGGATTTCTCATCGATGACATTGGTTTGTGGTTGCTCTAAAAATCACGAATTGGTAGAAGGTGGAGTTCATGGGCCACTAAATCGCGTCCAAGTGGCTGCAAGAAATCATTCGCTTGACTAAAGGGCGAAAAGCCACTTGGTTATTCCATAAGTGTTATTCGACATCTTAACTAAATTATGATGCATAAGTTCAGTGATAATTACTACTTAGCATAATATGGAATCTAATTGCTTTTCGTTTTGATAAACGGGAAATATATTCACTCACCTATAATTTAGAAATTCGATTCTTTTTTTACTTCTTATAGCAAATTACCAAGAAATTTGTTATTAGCAATTATTCCCACTTGTGATATCAGAAATGGTTAATGTTAAAGAATAGGTATTCAAACGGAAGGGCGCACTAATGACATTGCAACACCTAACCACAGGTCGGTGGTAAAACCAGGTTATATTATTATTGTTTGCTTGGGTTCCGAGTGGAATACAGAGCTTCGACAGCACGCCTCCACTTTGTCCTTTTCTCTACCGTCCTCCTTCTCTGGCTACATGATTGTCCATAGTCTCTCATCTCCTTCTCACATGATCTCTTACATGTCACCCTCGGACCTCCTCCTAAGTCGTCAGGTCCCATGGCACGATTTGCACCAGATTTCATCGTGTGTCTGATTCATCTCCATTTTCTTTGGCAGGTAAGGTAACACCATATCCCCCCCCAAAAAAACGTGTTGGAAGAAGTGTAGGAATACTGAACAAGATGCCTTTACTCAAAATATTTCAAGAATGACTTCTAGTTTCTTATTGGACTGTTAATATTCATCCAAATGACAGTCGTCTACGGTTAAAAGCTAGAGTTGGGCTTAGTTTAACGTCAGGTTAAACGATGACTAGGGTTAGGGTCAGTTATAGTTAATATAAAGTTAAGGTTGAGAATTATTGAAAAATATTAAGTTTAAGCCCCTTCCCAGATGAAAACTTTTCTCTCAGTCCTAAGCAAAACTCATCAATGGAGTTTTCTTCTTCTCTTTGAATTTGCCTGTTTAGCGCAAAATATCGTTTCAAGGTCATCGTTAGTTTCGTTTATCCGAATGCCTACTCTTCAACTTCGCCAAAAATTAATGTAGGTTTGTATTTCTTGTTAACATAGAAAGTTTCTGGGATGAGATACGATTGAGGAAGTAAAAGGCAAAGAAACAACGACAAGCCTTATGGTGCATATTTCTAACGAAAATTACCATAGGTTACAACCAAAACCGACTCGTTGTGAGCTGAACACAAGAAACGGATCTCTGCGTCCAACTGTACAGCTGACAAAACTTCCTTGAAACTCGCAATCACAAAGCGCTCCAAACACAGCGAAAAAAAGGTTAAATCTTCGTTCTACACATCAAGAACTCAAAATTATCCCAACAGTGACGTTAGGCAGCTAAACAGTTAAGATAATTTTCTCAATACAAAACAAGTACTGTAGAACAAAACTAATTAACCAAAATTCAACCATAAGAAGAACTTTGGAATCAAGCAGAACACTTCCAGCAAGGTGAGATCAAAAACTCTATCAACAAAACTCACACACCAACTCTTCCCACACACAGTCCAAAGTTACAATGGCCTTGATTCACTCAAACAAATCACATCATGAAACAACACATTATCAGTGCATCGCACAACCACGAATAGAAACATCAAGATTAAAGATTAGACAAGAGCAAGAACAAATAATAAGGATCAAGTCAACATGCGATATGTAGATGTCAGAAGAATGATATTCAGTTGCGAAAGAAATAGGAGATACTAATTACAGGGTTAGCTGAGGCATCCAATTAAGTATAAATATCGTAACTGGATCATTCAGAAGAGATTCCTCAAGGAATTTTTTCGTTACACTACAGCCTCATTCGTAATATAGTCATTTCGTCCTAGTATGGGACTCCTCACAGTACACACCTATTGTGGGACTAAGTCAGGACCTTCCTATCGCAAATCAAGCCCACAGACCATTCAGCCACTGGGTCCCGATCCAGTGGCCCAAAAATCCTAACTTCTACCAATTCGTGATTTCAGTGCGACCAGGAGCCAATGTCATCAGCGAGTATTTGTAGAAGTTGGAATTTATGGACCGTTGGATCTGATCCCAGTGGCCGAATGGTCTATGAGCTTGCTTTGTAACCAGAAGCTTCCGGGTTCGAATTCCGCTGGAAAATACAGCTGTCTCCTTTCAAATCTCTATTGCAAGAAAACAATATTGAAAAATCAGTTTTACCAATCCTTCATCGACTTTAAAAAGGCCTTCGACAGCGTCGATCGAGAGGTGATTTGACAGCTACTTCGCTACTACGGGGTGCCACCGACAATTATACATCTCATCCAACAGTTGTACGACAATGCTGCATACCAAGTAATCTACAACGGGAAACTTACGGAACCCTTCGAAGTGAAGACGGGAGTAAGACGAGCTGGCTGCCTACTATCACCAATGATTTTCCTGATTGCAGTAGATTGGATAATGTGACAGACAAAGGACAATGAGGAAACAGGCATAAAATGGATCCTAACGAAAAACTTGGAGGATCTGGATTTTGCCGATGATATATGTCTGATTTCCCACAAACTGGAGGATATGCAATCGAAAAGCAACAAGTTGGCAGAAGAAGCATCAAAGATAGGACTTCCCTCAGGTGTACATAGAGAAAACAGAGGTGATGAAGATTCCTGGCCAACACCACCAACAGCAGCAACAACAACAGACAACAACCAGCATAAATGGGAGGAACCTGAAAGAAACTACCTCCTTTACCTATCTGGGAAGCATCGTTTCAACTACAGGCGGAACTGACGAGGATATCAAAGCGAGGATCGGGAAAGCAAGGCAAGCTTTCATTACTATCAAGTCTGTGTGGAGGTCAACAACACTCAGCATCAAAAATAAGATCCGGATTTTCAATTCCAAATGTGAAGTCAGTGCTACTGCACGGATCAGAGACTTGGCGCATCACGAAGGGCACTTCGAGCAAACTACAAACTTTCATCAACAGCTAGCTGTCTTCTCCCAATGATCAAGATCAAATGGCCAGAAAAGATCAGCAATAGGGACCTCTGGGAGCGAACGGACCAGGAACCAATTGTGAAAGAAATAGGCAGGAAGAAATGGAGATGGATTGGCCATACTCTGAGGAAACCATCAAGTGACATCACTAGATAAGCCCTCGAGTGGAACGTTGAGTTGGTCGTCCAAGAGTGACTTGGAGGAGGTCATATGAAGAGGGGATGAAAATGTGTGGGCAGACTTGGAGCCAGGTGAAAACTCTAGCAGAGAACCAAACTCCATGGAGACGCACGGCTGAAGCCCTATGTTCCTCTACGAATTAAAGGAAATAATATTAATAAACAGAATGATCCTTACTTTCCGCCTGCAGCAATACAAATAACATCATGACAATATTCGAAGAATGATGCAAAGATGATTATCAATTCATACAGACCGGGTAGTACTGTTCACAATAACTTATTTCAATCACAACACAATCATTTTTGGTCTGAATGTTACAAATGCGGAGTTGATCGATGCCCACTGGACCAACATCAAATATTTTCATCTGTTGACGAATTTACTGACTGCAGAATAAAACCAGCCTAAAGCAACAAATAAAAATGACATACTTCTACATATTTTCTTTCTATAATTGGTAAGAGTTTGCCTATCTCATAGATTAAAATGTTTGTAGGACGAAAGAATGTGTTATACCATCCATACTGTGCGAAACAGGTGTTTCAAATGTCAATTTCAATTGATGAATGTAAAGATGTGCGAATATTTAATACCATCAGTAAAACAAACGTTTGATTAAACATTAATGTTTGCATAACTTTATACTCAAGTGTATATTTTAAAACAGACGACCCGATCCCACCTACATATATACAGTTCAATACAATACAATACATAATACCTAGTCGTTAAATCTGTTTTTAAGAGATGAGGATTTCAAAGGTAGATACGTACATACATATTTCAAATTACCTGCGTCGTAATTATTATTGAATGGTGTAGACAGGCATTCAGCATATTCCACCTACACTGGAGATTAATAAATATTATTTAGTGCTGTTTAATACACTGATCAATATTTCATTTATTGCATTTTCGCCACGAACCAACATCAGTTAGAGAGATCACTGAAAACAAGGGATCAACGATGGACAACTGTTTCGCACTATATTGGACTCTTCAGTAGTGCACACAAGGGATCGAATTTAGGACTTTCAGGTTACGAGATTAAGTTTGATGACCTTTCAGCCACCAGGGTGGGAATCCACTTACTCGTGAATTCTAACTTTGTCAACTTATTAGACAACATCACCTTCATCAGTGCCATCGATAAGCATCCAGTTTATCTTGATGCTTACTGGATGGATGTGCTGAAGTAGTAGCGAGAAGTCTTGAGCAGTGGAGTCCATTAGGAACGACAATGTTCCTCTCCAGATAGTCCAGGGTAAAGCAGTCACTCTATGGAGTCACCTTGACTTCTGTTAAGGAACTTAATCCTAAGATCCTATTATTTCCGAAGACGCTCCGAATCGAGTACCGCTAAGCACAGATATCGACTTTAACTCCAAAACACGATGGATGATTAGAAATTGTATTTTTCGAGTGCTAAAACCAATATTCTGTACTAACTCTATGAACCAATTTTTTTACACGGAATGTATTGTACTTTTATTCGTATTCTTTCGTCTTCTTCTAACATGTACACGATCGAATCACTCGCGCCCGCCAATGGCGACCAAAGGCAATGAACAAACGTTCAATGTTCATAATCATTGACAACCTCAGTCAAACAAAATCTCAGTTGTAAAACAGAACACTATAAATGCCATCACCCGACAGCAAAGAGAAGCATTCAAATTAGAAATAAATTTTAAAAAATAATATTAAAGACTGCGTGAAAAGGAGAAATACAAACCTTAGGATAACAACGTGCAGCGTAGGGGAATAAAGGTAGGAAATGTTCAAATAACTATTCATGGAAGGAATTTCAAATAATTTGTTCTGCTACAGTCAATTTTACAAAAATACCTGTTGAAGACAGCTGTTTACGACCTTCTTAAACTTAGGAAATGAGGTATGGCTTTCAGAAATAACCTGAGGTCAACGAGACGAAAATTATATCATAGCTTAATCCCATCATGTAATAAATAACATTACTGTAAGTTAACAAGCAAATGAAGCGTCAAAGGTTTCATTCTACAAAACGGAGCTTTCAGTTTCATCTCATCTCTTACTGGAAGAATACAGAAACTAGGTAGAAGCTATGTCTACTACCGTCTGACAGTAACAGAATCCTGTCAATCAGGTTATGTAGACTAAATCAGATGGAAAAACAGAAACATAAGTACTTAAGCGTTGGTTTGTAGGGATTTGATTGGTTACAGGATTTTCATCATGAGCTGACATTAGTTAGAGAACCATTAGGGTGCAGCAGGTCGGGTGTGAGGACAAATACTTGCCGAAGACATTGGCTAAGGGTCGCGCTATGTCGTGAATTGGCAGAAGTTAGAATTCATGGGCTTGCCATTGGATCGGGTCCCAGTGGCTTAATGGCATACGATCTCGCCTTGTAACCAGAAGCTCCTGGGTTCGAACCCTGCAGTGTGTGTGCGTACTGATGAAGAGTCCCAAACTAGGGCAAAACAGCTGGCTGTCCAGTACTCCCAGGTTTTCCAATGGCTCTCTAACTAATGTCAGCTCATGATGAAAATCCAGAAACTTAAGTATTCAGTAGTCTTTGAATTAACAGACACAAAGTGGATAGGCAGTGCAATGTAGTTTTGACAACAAGTAGGGTAAAGCTGAAACTTTCGATAAAGATTCTCATTACACCATGAAGTCAAGTTAAAACTGACCACAGTGAATTAGAATTCATAAATAAAAGTCAGAAATTAGAGTTACAGCCTTTACATGAATTCGCTTAACTAAAGTACTTAAGATTAGCGGGAAAACCACAAAAAGCACATTCAAGTGATAATGATGTTTTGGCGAATTCTTTGTTCCTATTTGCTCATCAGGTTTCCTTACACTGTGGACAAGGTGTTTTCCTTATTCACTTTTATCAAAGTAAGTAAAGCCTATATATATATTTGGATAAGGCATTTCACAGTAAAGAAAAACCACATCTCGAAAAAACAGCTTCTGTACCAAAGAAAGCTATCTTTATTAACCTACCATTCAAGGGCGACCAGATTATGCAGTTGACAGCTCAAAGACTTCGGTCAGCCATCAAACTCACATTCTACGCCGCATCTCTTTTTCTCATTTGCCGAACATTTTCGATCCCTGTACCTACGATTAAAGGACGAAATTCTATGGAATCTACTTCAGACTGTATCTATAAGTTCACCTGCAGCTATGGTGACACCTATATGGGTAGAACCAACAGAATGTTCCAATGTCGTCAAAAAGAACATGTTCCAAAATGACTACTAAACCAAATAGAAAATCCCAATACGATTAATCTGAATAGAAATCCAGCATCATCCATTGCAAAACACTTATTAATGTCAGGTCACAAAGTCAATCAATATTAATGACTGTTTCACAATTATTTCACATAACTCTAATTCAAGGTTGGTTATTGAAGGTGATGGAAGCACTTTGGATTAATTACATACAGCATAAACTGTGTGTACAAAAAACAATAGACTTCAATCTTCGCCTACCATGGACAACATGACCTATCTGAATATGATTGGTCATTAGTATGTACTTTTGTTTTCTATTTAACTGAGTATTTGTCATGAACTTTATTTTATTATTGTTAACCATGTTAGTTGTAAAGCGGTTGTAAAGAAACTACGAAATGATATCATCTCGCGAAATTTGTCTTCTTAATGCCTTATTCAAATTTTCAAAGGGACTAATTGTTTATACATATATATATATATATATATTGTTAGGAATCCTTTCACAAGGTTCGGTATATGCCATTTCGTTGTGAATCATAGCAAAAGTGAACAATTATATGCTAAATTTCCAGTCAATCAGTCAATTTAAATTAACTTATGTTGGCCAATAGAATTCGAGTATCTCTTTCCATTAGATGCCTCGATATGACTCTCCACAAAATTTATTTGTTTCAGAGTGTGTTTTTTTATCTAAACATTATCTTCTGCAAAATGTGTAATGCAAATTTACAAAGAGAAGACAAAAGCCATTGTTCTGCATCAGTAAAACAATAATTTATGTGAAAAAAGCTTCAATAATGCTTGATGCGTTGATACTTAAGCAAATATAATGATGCTTGGAATAATCTAGGCCTAGCGAAAGAGTTAGGCTCATCATTTTCTAAACACAGTCTGAGGTGAGTATATGGAAGGTAATTGTTAATATTGCACACACAGTCAAGCGTAAATCAGGAACTATAGACAGACTACTGTTCCCTGGTTGTGCAGTAAGGAAAGCTTGTTCTGAGTGGAAAATAGACCCTCAGGTCTCAGTAGCAGTGGTTTTGTTTTTACGCGGTAAATTTGCTGACCTCATTCCCAATCTCCCCTCTTCTACAGGTTTACTATAAACTAGTAGCCTAGGTTAGCTTTAGGAATACGTCAGCCAGGAGTCGAACCCGAATCATTTGTGTGACTGTTGATCAGTAAATCACAGACGCACATACTATACTTATTGCCACTAATTAAATATCATAAGTCTTGTTCACCGATTGAGAAATTCTCTGGGTTGAAAGTCTGTCACAGGATTTCATCATGAACTGACATCTGTAAGAGAACCACTGGAAAACCAACAGGGAGTACTGGACAGTTCTTCCGGCCTAGTTTGAGACTCTTGATCAGTACACACCTACCGCTAGGGTTCGAACCCAGGACCTTCTGGTTACAAGGCGAGCTAGCTCATATACCATTAAGCCACTGGGAACCGATCCAATGGCAAGCCCATGAATTCGAACTTCTGCCAATTCATGACATAGTGCAACCGCCAGTCAATATCATCAGCGAGTACTAATCCTCACACCTGACCTGCTGTACCCCACTGATCACGACTTCTCACTAGAATCCAGGTAACTACATACTTGAATACGGCCAGTCGCTGGTGAGCATAGTATTAATGTTTAAGTGTTGGTTGACAGGGATTTGTTGGAAAACCCTTATAGATGACTCCATGATAAGTTGTCGAGTTCTAGGTATAGACAAAGACAGATTTCTGTTCACTCGCCTCCAAAACATACAGTGAAGGATAAGATGTATGATTTGAAGATAGGGATTAAAACGAGCTATCAACATTCTATGCAACTAAGCTCGTCACTGAAGTACATGATCTAGTTCAAACCTATATATATATATATATATATATATATATATATATATATATATGAACGGTTAGTTGCGCTACACACATGAGAAGACACGTACTTGAACGCCTTGAGAAGAATATCTGAACTCCCAAATTTTCTTGGGTGCAGGTGGCAGTTAATCATCCACTATACAAGTATGTACTATAATTTTAGTGTTTGAATAAAGCAAGAACAACAGTTTTCGCAGAATAGTATGGGTACCATCATTGTTTATTTCGTTGGCTTCTCATCAGCTGCTTACAGCACAAATAAATTATTAAGTTTATGTACAGAAAAGTCCTAACATACTTGTAAATTTTTTACCATGATGTCAGTTGACCGGAGGTTCCAGAATTAGTGAACAGTGCTCAGAAAATTACGCCTATATAGTTTTTACACAGAGAGTTCAAGTTTAAACAAAAATAAATGTAAGCATACAATGTTAGAGGAGTTACGTAATAAAGACGAGAAGTGAGTAAGATGCTGAGTGACTAATAAATTAGGTAACAATGTACTGAGTCCATCTCAGATCATAGAAACAAGAGACAAGCAAAATTACACTATATCAAAGGTGGGGGGGGGTTAAAGCCAAATATTGCCTTATCAAATGAAAGAGAGAATAAATAAATCCAGTTACCATGCAAGGAAAGACTGATAGCTGCTTCTTTCTGAAAACATCGATCGGGTTTCAGGCGTTTGACAGAGATTGCTTCGGTACACTTGTGGTTGGAAAGTCGAAATAATAGTTTACTGGAAGTTTAATTAAGTAAGCCATAGCTTCAAGTAATTTGGTGCATGGTGACTGGCAGTGGAATAACTGACACCAGCTGAACAAGAGGTGGCTCTCGTGGCCCCAGAGGTTTAGTGGATAACCCTTAGGCTGTTGAAACGATGGGTACTGGGTTCCAGGCTCAGTGGGAACACTACCACTCAGTGGTGAATGCAGGTACATTCAGATGACGAGTCCTAAACAGGACAAAACGTGTATCCAGTATTCAGCTGCTAGCCACCATCCACCAAATTACTTCAAGTTAATCCTCAGACGCCGTTGAAGCATCTGCATAAGGAGCCGACATGTCCACAGAGGCAGAATATCTCTGTCCAATCAATCAACGGGGAATTAAAATGGAATTTTCGAACTATATACTTGTTCATTAAAAGTCAGAAAGGATACTGAGTTTTGGTGAAGCCACAGATATTCATATTTTGAAGTCTCCTCCTTCAATATACGAATACTATCTACAACTATACTCAATGTACCTTGATAATCCTTGTCTAATTATTATTATTATTGTTCCTTTGGGTTCCTAGTGGAACATGGGGCTTCAACTGCACGTCTCCACTTGCTTCTGCTGTACTTTTCACTTGCATCCATGTTAATCCATACTGTTTCAACTCTTCTTCACACGATCTCCTCCATGTCACCCTTGGACGTCTCACTTGCCGCTTCCCCTTTGGTTTCCACTCGAGCTATGGCCTGACGCGCGATGTCACCCAGCGAGTGTCCAATCCATCTCCACTTTCTCCTGCATATTTGTTGGGTGATTGGTTCCTCTTTGGTTTGTTCCCATAGTTTCTTGTTGGTGATTCTTTCCGGCCATCTGATCTCCAGTATAGAACGAAGACAGTTGTTGATAAAGGTCTGCAACAGGCTGTTGGAAATATTCTTTGTGACACACTGGCCAAGTTTCTGATCCATCCGTATAGAAGAAATGACCGACTTGACGTTTGTATTGAAAATCCGAATTTTGTTGTTGATGCAGGCTGAGTGATGAAGATTTCCAGATTGGTTTCAGGTTGATGAATGTCTTTCTCGCCTTCCCGATTCTCGATTTGACATCCTCGTCCGTTCCTCCTGTAGTTGAGACAATGCTCCCTAGATAAGTGAATGAAGTAACCTCTTTCAAATCCCTCCCGTTGGTGGTGATTGGCGCTGGATGTTGCTGCTGTTTTTGTTGGTTGGTTATTTTCATAACCTCCGCCTTGTCTGTGTTTACCTGGAGTCCTGTCTTTGCTGCTTCTTCGACCAGTTTGTCTGATTAGCCTACTCAAACTGGTATCCTAACTTACTTATCATTTCTTTCTTACTCCTGAATTTCCTATAACTTTATTAGTCCCAATTGATCTTGACTATATAAATTAACTTGACAAGTAAATATACGATCCGACTGTTGAAAATGCACTACGCAAACATTTCTCAATTTGCGATAAACTTTGTATTTTAACGAAGCTATTTAAAATTTATAAAAAGGGACTATATGTTCTAGTTAGTTGTAGCGAAGTAATCAAAGTATTCAAGCCTTTCTCAAGTTTTTCAAATCAAAATAATTAATTTACATTTACTTGTATAGCTATGTATTAAGAGTGTATCAGAAAGACAAACACGGTTATAAAATACTTTATTGGTTAAGAATGGACTCCGATACAACGAATTTATGATAAGGAGTTACACAGAAATACACGACTTTTAATGTATATATACTGTTTTGATGATATTAGATAGTTGGAGGCAATCGACAGGAAGTCTTGCCTTAACTACGCTTCGTGCTAGTTGGCACTCATCAGCAAGGCTTATCTGCAACCTTGAAGGAACTCATGTCCCTTCTGAGATTCGAACCCGCGTCACCCAGTGCTGCAGTAAGAGACGTTACCACTGAGCTATTCGGGCTCGCGATTGACCTCCTGTAATATCATCAAATCAATGTGCACCGTGATGGCGATCTACCTAGAATGGTGGCCACATTGCAAACCTGACTGATAGAATTCAGTCTACACCAAAGAAAGGACTAGACACGTCACACTAGTTACTAGTGTCCAATGAAAATATATACTGTTTAACACATTTTTCTCATCAAAGTGTTGACAGACTGAATGCTAGGACAAGGGACATAAACCATGCGGTTGCTACATTCATATCTTGAAAAAAATACTATTGAAATAATAGTTTACCATCTGGTCAGAAAATCTCACGAAGTACAAAGTTGGAAAGGAATGGATTTGTGACTCCTTTTTATTTACAGGGAATACATAAGAAAGAAAGAAGAGACGAGACAAGGGGAATGGTACTCTACGGATACCTTGAAGCTTATATAAGAGAGGGGAATGGGAAAACAGGAAATAAACCAATGCAAGGATGGACAAAAGAAGGAGAAGCTGAGTTCAATGTACACTGCACTGAATAAAAAAGTCAAGAAAAGTGCTAAGAAGGAACAAAAGACAATTCTACAACATACTGACCAGCAACTGAAGCAGGACACGGAGGTCGCAGGTAAAAGAGACCTCAGGACATTATATCAGATAACCAGGTCTGTATCCGGGAAGAGATTAATGCAGGTGAAACCTATAAAAGATGTTCAAGGGAACCTAATTACTAAGGAGGAGAAACAAATAAAGCAGTGGGATGATCACTTCGGAGGACTCCTTAACCGATCATCGCCTGCGACTCGTCCAGAAAACCTACAAACAGCGGGCAAAGAACTACCAGTCGACCCCAGCCCTCCAACAAAAGCAGAAATCTGGAATGCGATCAAGCACCTAAAGTCCGGGAAGGCAGGGGGGCAAGACGGAAATTCTCCGGAAATGGATCCAGAGACCACAGTGGATATGCCCATGCCACTATTGCGAAAAAAGTGGAATGAAGGAAAGATACCTTACTGATTGGAGGAAAGGCTACCTTATCGGAATACTGAAGAAGAGTTACTTAAGTAACTGCAAGAAGTGGTGTGGAATAATGCTCTTGTCCACGCCAAGTAAAATGCTAATTAGCGTCATGCTGGAGAGAATAAGGGATGCACTGGATGTAGAAGTCCGCTCCTAATAAAATCTTACTGCCGTCCATGGACCACCACAAGGTAAGTGGGGATGTACAGTTTTCGGGGCCAATCTTGTTTAATGCCTCCCCCGCCCAGAGAAAAGAGGTACCATAGCTAGTTTTCTGGTCACCTGAGGCAAACGCCTTATAACTGTTACACCCCTATTCGCCAGCAGTACGATTTCCCCCCCCCCCAACATAATATAAACGACTTACAGCCTGGCTGTAACTGCTTTCAGTCTAACGGACCTTCATGACATGATAGAACATGCAGCAACGTTAGTTCCAGCCAATGCAGCTCGTTAGACCATTGAGATATGCAAGCCCAGCCACCATATGAAGGTAGCAGGTCGAGGATCTTGTGTAGTTGTACTTCACAAATATGAATAGAAAACTAAGAAACTACCGCTTCCTTTTGTCACATAGTACTCGCGAACTTGCCCACCTGAATCACCTTTGCTGTAGACATGATATGCGGCTATTGAACAAAGAATGTGTGTACTGTTCAGCAGTTCGCTCTGTCTTCTTTTATGGCTGAGAAACATGATCATTGGTAGTGAAAGATATGAAAAGGCCGACTAGCTTTCCTTGATCATAGGTGTCTGTGTCCTATCTGCTACATTAGGTGGTATAATAGGGTGAGTATTATTGAGGTTAGGCGTAGAATGCTAGGTAAGGAGGGTAGGTAACTCACCAAGGTTATGAAGCTGCACCGAATAATGTGACTAGGACGCATCATAGGTACACCAACCCTATCACCTTTCTCGACAGGCGATGTTAGCCGACAAGGGAATAATTTGGAAAAGAGTTATGGATGGTGAAATTAAACCTGAGATCAGTCTATAAAGACCCTGACAGTTGGTTTGGGTCAATTATAGAGGTGTAGGCTGTCTAGTTGGGATCCTCAAGATGATAAGAACCAATGGCTGGAGACTACTACTGATATGACTCAGAATCGTTCTCAATAGTACAGATGCATTCAATTTTTCCACGTGACTATTCTTTCTCCCTTACTGTTGCACTTCTGTGCAAAGTCCTACACATTGGAACTTGATCAGTGTATAGGAGAATGTGAAGGTATGTAGAAGGCAATGCGTATTATAAGAAATAATAGAGAAGATTTTTAGCTCAGGTGGATGATTTAAAATCGAGTCACAACACCAAGAAGAAACCATCATCAAAGAACACAAGAAAATTCATCCTCCCATATTATAAAAAATATCTGTGAAATAACAGCTAGAATAATGAAACCGTTTAAAATAGATATAGCACACAAGCTAGCCAGCCAGTTCAATCACTTCATTGAATATTGTGCAAACCGAAAGATCCAACAGAAAAAGGAGATAAAATTAATACCATTTACAAAGTAATCTGTATGGACTGTAACAGACATTACATCGGTCAAACTGGGCATCCCCTTCGAATCAGAATCCAGAAGCACAAATTAGTTGTGAAAAGATATGATATATACTCTTTCATATCAATGCATGTAGTTAATTATGGATAACAATTTGATTAGGATAATGTCGAAATTTTAAACAGAGGAAACACCAAAAGTGCCAGAGAATTCCTACAAGTCTGGTACTCAAGCGAATCAGCGATTAACAAACATGTTAATTTGAACCAAATCTACCAACTAATAGAAAGTGAATCATGTGACCAGAAAGTTCAAAAAATGATCAGTATGGATGTAAATCGACTACCAGTCAAGAGGATGGTTCTGTCTGTCTGGATTCAACATAGAACTTGGCACCGAAGTGCAGCAGTTCCAGTCGCCACCTTCCAAATAGCACACAAAGGTAGACAAGTAGATGAGTGAAGAGAATCAACAGAGGAGTTTTGACAAGTATAAGAGTGAAACACAATGAGTTATGGTAGAAAGGAATATGAAAGATTACAGAAACTGAATACATCTGCGTATGCCATTGACAACGATTTTGAGCCATGTCACCTATTGTCTCCAGCCATTGATTCTTAGAGTCCCGAGGGCGGGCCCCAAACCGGAAGTCTGCATCTCCCTACCTGATTCAGTTTAACTGTCAAGGATTTCATGGATTGATGAGGCCATGTTTTTGTTTAGCCACCACTTACTCTTTTTCAACCTGCACCTATATCAGCTAGTAATGCCCGTCCGTCGGGGGAGGCGATGGTCAGGCATGCGCAGCGCGTGACCTAGCCATCTCAATATATGTAACTTTATAGCCTCTTCGATTGATTTTCCCTCTTTGCCCAACACTCTAAAGAGGAGGATGGTTACGCAAGTGTATCATTCATGGAGAATTTAAATGCTGCTAATAGCACTAATTCGTTCACTACTATGTATATATATACAACTGTCGAACCTGATGATGAATTTATCGAAAAGAGTATTCTTTGTTCAGTAACCATTCCTTTTAGAATTTAAATCAGTTCATTTTATGCTCAAACTTGCGCTGAAGATGTTGTCCAGGTGGACAACGAAAGCTTCGCAGTTAAACCAACCAGCTCAGAGAACACAACTAATTTCATATTATAAGAATACTTGTAAATATGTACATATACAGTACATACATCTTCATATCTATTCATTTTTTTTGTTTCCTTTACGTTCCCAGTGTAACATAGGGCCTCAAGTTAGTAGCTTGAAGTTTCTACAGCAGTGTTTTATTTTTACAGGATGGGGTTGCTAGCCTCATGCCCAACCTTTCCTCTTCACCAGCATTATTTCTGGCTCGGTGGGGTAAGGGAGTGCGTCGGCCGGGGATCGAACCCCGGACCATGTGCATGGTCGGCGAGAGTCCTAACCACTGTGCCACCGACGCACATATTCATAGTATGCGCATATTCAAATAAACACAAACAAAAAACACAGTAATATAGCATATTATGTATATAATAATATGTAATATTATTTTGTAAAAAAAAATGACAACGAAGGAATGAAATGCATAAGTAGTAGTAGTAGTAAGTAAATGACCAAAATAAATATATGATAGAAAACTAGGTACCCATGCTCTGAATAATAGAAAAAAACAACAACAACGTCAACGGCAACAGCAACAACAACAGCAAAAAACAAACAAACAAACACAAACATAAGAGGATGAGTATTGTTGTTGGCTAGATGATGATTATCTCTTTCTCTCTCTCTCTCATCTCCTTCTCTTTAATTTTATTTGTCATTATTATTATTAGTATTATTTATTAAATTGAATAAGAAATGAAAGACAATGGTATGTGTAACGGCGCATGATCCAATGAATGACGCAAGAAGAATGAACCAATGAGAGAGTAGTACAAGAAAAAGGAACTTGAATAGGAGAGAAGGATTTCAACAAGAATAAGAACTCTGTGTTTGTTTGCTTGTTTATAGAAGTATCAAAAACACATTCAATAAAAATTATGCTCGTTTATAAGTGGCACGGGTGAAATAATAATGTCGTAGTAGAATGCGCAGATTAGTTGAGAAATAAGTAAGTAAGTAAGTAAATAAGTAGTATAGGCAAGTAAAAATGTGAAAGAAAAAATAACAATAACAGTGATAATACTGAACAAGATATTACAAAAACAACAAACAAACAAACAGGAATCTGGTCAAAAAAAAATCAACGGAGTTCAAGTCAACTGAAAATAACATAATGAGTGTGAGATAGGTTAGTAATAATAACAATAATAGTAATCATATGAATGATAAACCGGTACATTCAACAGAAGTTGAAGAGTGAACACACACACAAACACACATCCTCATGTTTGTAAGTGTGTGCGTGCGTGTGTGTGTGTGTTTGTGCAAGAAGGCATCTTTGGCTTTATCATCAGATAATATGTCAAGTGAACAGACGATAAATTACATAATATTTGAATAGATTTACAATTTCTTTCAACCGGATTCACCTTCAACAAGCTTCCTTGTTATGCCGACAATGTCCACCACATAGTGTATAATGAGATATAAGTAAAAAACGACAGGGTTTTGAATGGAATGTGATGTAATACAGAGGATGTATGGAAAAGTTCAATGGCATGAGATAGTGACTGACTGACTGACTGACCGACTGAGTGATTGAGTAATGGATAACAGAAAAGCACTCGTGGTAATGCTCTTCACAAAGTAGTTTATGTCAATGCACTGATGTGAATGAGAGCTGGAGGGATGGATGGATAGATGAATGAATAACAGAATTAATAGAACAGAACATGACAGAATAGAAATGCACAGTATTTTAACTAAAATATTTGTGCTACATACCAATATATATTTATATGTGGATGAACAATGTTCTCTGATTGTATATAAATATAATGAGTTTATTAGTAAAATAGAGTTCATACACACTGGGTACTCTATGCAGAAAATGGCTATGATGATAATGAACTGTGTCAAGGGGGAGGGGGAATAATGAAACTGAACAAATCTACTCTATGTGTGAGTAAATATGTATAGAAATAATTCTTTTTTCTTTTTAGAAATGGAACCGGTTGATTCATTGACTACAGTAATAATAATAACAATATCAAAAAGGAGGCGAATGAAAAAAAGTAGAGACTGTGCAAAAATTTCACCAAATGACAAAAATAACGCCACTCACTCACTCACTCATAACAAAATAAACACAAGGTTATAATATATATGACAAGATTTGAGAAAACAAAATAAACAAAAACAAAAAGAGAACAAATTACAAAGTCAGCGGCACTTGTATACAACACTACACAGCATAAAATCCTTTAAAAGGTTTAAATCTCATCTCATCTTGTGTTGATTGATCGATTGATTATTTAGGCATTTACGCCATTTCTATACTTACTGACGACTCGGATTGTTGAATGGGTCAGTCAAACTGTTGGACAATGTTTTGCCTATAGTAGTAGAAGCAGAAGAAGTTGAAATTGGCCAACTACTACTGCTACTACTACAACTTGAAGTGGCTGCCATACTAGGTATATTCATCATATCCGATGGACAAATTGACGAACAGGTAACACAGATTTCCGACATACTTGAATCAAACGATTGTCGACTACTCTTCTCCGTTGATACAACAATATTTCGGTTAGTGGATGATGATCCATGCGGGTGTTTCGTCGACGGTAAACACGGGTTGGGAAAACGTCGACAGGCTTTCTTCCACTTGCACTGATTACACCATTGATCTCGATTTTCAATCCCATACACCTTACGACATTTACGTACATCTATGCGTCCAGAGGTGGTTAAAGCCGGTAAACCAATACGTAATGGGACAGTGGAGTCTTTGTAATCGAATTTTCTAGATTGCGATGGAAGTGAACCACATGTAGTGTAACATTTTGACGTCCTGCTTGTTTCAATATCTGTTCGCATGGTTGGTTCATGCGATAACGTGTGTGCTTGTTCACTTGTTGGTGATATTCCCAGGAAAGAAAAATCTCCAGATCTGTATTCCTGACCTCTAGACGGAAGGAAAGCATGATGAAGCATATCTGCACCACCACCACCAGGATAGGAGGAGGACACCATTCGCGTTTCTTTATGCTACAACATAAAAGCAATATAAGAATATTTTTTAATTGAGGAGAAAGTGGACGACGAGGTGGATAAGGAGGACAAAAACCAGACAATATCCCAACACAAAATGTGATTTTGAATTTAAGTCATTGACATATGGCACACCACATACAATTATGTAACCCCCCCCTCCGTAATGAACAAGGTGACACCATCATAACGTTCCACATGACCATTTAGTAGTGTAATATCTGAGTGGAAATGACAGAGCCTCTAAATCAGCACAGTTGAACACTAATTTCTAGTAAATACGTATTGGTAGGGTTTACAAATGCATCTATTTTTAGTAATCTGACGAAGATTAGCCTGCCTTACAACATATAGTCCTCACACTCCAGTTGTTTCTGCTATTTATTAATACCTAAGCAATTTAAAGGCGTCGGTGGCACAGAGGTTAGGACGCTCGCAGACCATGCACAAGGTCCGGGATTCGATCCCCGGCCGACGCACTCCTTTACCTTGCTAAACCAGTAGTAGAACTGGCAAAAAGGGAAGGTTGGGCATGAGGCTAGCAACCCTATCTTGTAAAAATAAACACTGCTACAGAAACTTCAAGCCTGTATCTTGAAACCTTATCTTCCACTGGGAACGTGAAGGAATAAAAACAAAAGCAATTTAGAGACAAATTTCGCAGAGAGTTGATGTCAGCTGAAGAAGCGTTAAACACGAACTGACAGTGAGACAATTCATGATACTTGCAGACTGCCCAAGCCTAAGTCTTAAAGCAGGATTCCACAAATGGAATAACAATCTATTATCACACAGTAGATAACACCAAAATCCAAACCTGTTTCATGATTTAGACATGAAAAACAAAGATGAGCAGTAAAAGCCTCTGTGATTCCCCTTGAGTTAATTATACTTCTATTGGTTATGTATATGAAGCAAAGCCCTAAAAAGGAAAGAAAATATATAATAAAACAGAAAAGGAGACAGTAATCTTAAGTGTTACTTAGTGTTCAAAATACAATGGAAATTCTACCCAAATCCTTTCACTGAGATAAACTGATTAACCGTCAATTACGTTAGATCTTGGTGACATGATGATTTAGTTGACAGTGAGAGACGGATTTAGTAGTATCCATTCATCATACAACAGTCGAAACAAGCTGTCTGTGCATAAGAAGAAAACCTACTCTGGTTAGTTGTCTGCAATTGTAGATTGATCGTTTGACTAACGGGGCTTGTAACTCAAAACCTTTTCGTTTTTGAAATTCACTGATAGAAAGACCGAGGAGACAAACACAAGACCTAACATTAATGTCTAGTAATGTCAGATGATTGAAGACAAATACACATGTCAAGTGAAAATTTGTGCGTCAGTGGCATAGCGGTTAGGACGCTCGCCGACCATGCATATGGTCCGGGGTTCGATCCCCGGCCACAGACGCACTCCTTTACCTCGCTAAGCCAGAAATAATGCTGGTGAGGAGGAAAGGTTGGGCATGAGGCTAGCAACCCCATCCTGTAAAATAAACACTGCTTCAGAAACTTCAAGCCACTAGCTTGAAGGCCTATGTTCCACTGGGGAACGTGAAGGGAAAAAAAAGGAAAAATTTAAAAAGAAGGGATGTAAATGAAAAACAATATAATGCTATATATAATACAAAAGACGAGAAGACGAAGCATGAATAGTCCTAGACTACTTGAATCGAATCTGAGCCATAAAACTTACAGGCTTCCGTGTTAATGTGAATGGCAGTCAAAAAAAATATACACTTCTCTACACAGCACAGACAGACTAACAGTCTATGAACTGATGGATTGGCACCGTGATATATGCTAGTGATAGGTAGCTTAAATTATGATCGTACTCAGAAAATATGATTCGTGAATTCGATAAATACGTAGATATATTATGTGTAGTGATATCTTGTTATGATCACGCCACTGTGATGTCAACTAGTAATTTGAATGCATAGTTTAAGTAATATCGCACCTTGAAGTAGGTGTTCGCTAGGTGTACATGAAACATGTTCAAGCCATATATACATAAAAGTTTTTTTCTCTTTTACCTAAATCCCTTAATTATCTGCTAAATTTGTAGTTCAAATACCTGGCAATGATACCAAGAAGGCAACAGCAATTATTATACACCTTTAATTTGTTAAAATACATCGGTGATGTAATATAACTACAAGCAAAAATTCATAAATGAAGACGTGTGAAAAAGGTGGAGTTACTTCAGAACTCGGAACTCGATATTTAAAAATCAGGCGTGTAGAATGATGAAGCTGCACATACACATACAATAAAGTAACAACAAAACTTAATATCAGCAATGAAAAGCATTTAAGTAAGAATATCTTACATGTTCAATACTTATATGACTTGGACTTATACAACTTTCAGAAAAACACGAATCCGACTCTGAAGGATGTGAATATCTGCTACGAGTTTCATTTTGTGAATCTAAGCATATATTATGCGTTGGACTGTCTACAACTGATCCAGGACTCAAGTTGTCCGTCGATCCAACACACGATAAATGTCTACGTACAGGAGTTACATATCCAGTTGTTGATTGTAATTTCTCTTCACAGAGTATCTGTGAATGAGTTCTAGAGTACACTGGATCAGTACTATAACAAACTACATTAGTTGATGTTGCCGAAGGCACATTGGTTGATGAAAGTAAAATTGAACTTAAGGCTTGTTTTAATCCATCTAACAGCATACTTCTTTGACCATCTTGATTAGATTCATTACGACTATGCGCTAATATGGAAGACAATAATTGAAAACTTAGTGAACCACGTTCATTAATTAACGATGGAAGAATTTGTTGAGCATAGGCAAGAGGATTTGTTGAAGGATCAGCACCGGTGAAAATCTATTAAAAATAATTTGAGAAGATTAAGGAAGGAGAAAGGAAGGATTATTTATACAATATAAATATTATAAATAACAAGAATAACACTGTATAACTACATCATAAATAAAACTGTCTCTTAGATCTAATCAGTACACTATGAAGACACAAATTTACTATACGACTACAAAAATTAGAATAATGCGATAAGAACACCTTTTGCAAGTTTGTCAAGGGAACTAATTGTAAGAAAAATTAATAGACATTTTTATAGCCATATCAAATAAACTGGAAATATTTCTTACTCACAATTGGAAAGGCATTTTCCCCAAACAGTCTGAAATAAACCGAATTCCTAATCTCGATAACTCCAAATGTGTTTGCGAATAGAGGAACAGGACTACTGAACACGTAGCAAAGAGCCTAACTCTTAGGAGTTCATCTTCGTTTAGTGGTGCCATACCTCCATGCCCAGCTGATACAGGACACTACATTAAAACCTTTTAAGGTGCTAAACAGAAAAAAATACTTTAAAATGCTGGTACTGTCGCCATCCGAAGATCGAAGTCTGAATTATGGATTCAAAAAGAGTTAATGTTAGGCACTGATTTCTTCACTTTAATCAATCAAAATTTCATTCCAGCTTTATGATGTAACTTTATGTTTCCATCCACTTATTTTTTGCATTAAATTTTACGGATCTCTTCTGTTTTGTTTGGGTAACTCTTCATACAATTATGCAACAGTCTACGGGGACGTCTAATCTCACCTTTAACTTCTAGATTACTTCTCTCTTAAAAATATGCAGCTAACGAAAACCCTTTCAAACAGAATGAAGTCATTTTAGTTTGCAAAAGCTGTTTTTACTGCATTGGTATATCAATACGAAGCAATTTAATCGCTCTTCAATATATATATATATATAAACTTGGGAAAAACATATGAGGTTACGGGTTACAGACAACAATCAGCATAAATGAAAGGGACCTGAAAGGAACAACCTCTTTTACCTACCTGGGAAGCGTCGTTTCAACTACAGGCGGCACTGACAAGGATATCAAAGCAAGAATCGGAAAAGCAAGACAAGCTTTCACTACTCTCAAGTTTGTGTGGAGGTCAACAGCACTCAGCATCAAAAATAAGATCCGGATTTTCAACTCCAATGTGAAGTCAGTCAGTGCGACTATACGGATCAGAGACTTGGCGCCGCGTCACGAGAGGCACTTCGAACAAACTACAGACCTTCATTAACAGTTGTCTTCGCTCAACACTCAAGATCAGATGGCCGGCCAGAAAAGATCAGCAACAGAGATCTCTGGCAATAAGCGAACCAACCAGGAACCGATTGTGAAACAAATAGGCAGGAAGAAATGGAGATGGATTGGCCATACTCTGAGAAAATAAACCATCAAGTGACATCACTAGACAGGCCATCGCTTGAATGGAACCCGAAAGGGAAGCGGCGAGTTGGTCGTCCAAGGATGACTTGGAGGAGGTCATGTGAAGAGGAGATGAAAACGTGTGGGTAGACTTGGAGCCAGGTGAAGACTCTAGCAGAGAACCGAACGCAATGGAGGCGCACGGCTGAAGCCCTATGTTCCTCTAGGAATTAAAGGAAACAATAATAATACAGGTTATCAATTTGAACATAAACTAAACAACACTCGCAGAATATAATGGTCTTAAGATTTCAAATAGCTAAGACATTAGCAACAACAAACTGAATTAACATGTCTAACTTTATATTCCTGGTTCAATTTTTTTCTCAAAGTAACTATGAAAGTGATATTTACTTGGGGAAAAAATAAATTCGACAGACTTACATAACGGGAATCACTTCTAGGCTCCAGAGGATAAACTATAGAAGATGAAACAACCGGTGAATCTTTACAAAAAGGATTGACATGTGATAGATTTGTGTTTGCTGTTTCTTCTTGAGTTGACTTACAACCACATACGCCAGTAGGAGGCAGTTTTTCTTTCGCGCTTTGTTCAGAAAACTTAGAAGTATATCTTGGACACTTGGAAGCATGTTTCATAGTGTAATACTGCGACCTTTCATGTTGTTGTAGATCGTATACCTGGAACTCAGTTGGTTGAATATGAAGGTTTGGAGAGACACATTCTTTATTTATTATACCTGACATCTGTCTCGAACTGACACTAATATTACCAGGTGGTAATGGTATGTTTCGCTCTGAGCTTTTTCCTATTACAGGAAAATGTGATTGTTCCAGAAGTGATGGAGAAATTTCTGGTTTACAAGAGTCTACAGAACAACTTCGACTACAGTCACATTCAGCTATGTTTGATGGTGTTAACAATGTTTTCATAGCCTCTTTCAGCTCATTCACATCGATTTTATCCCATCCACCAGCTAAAAGTGAAAAACAAGCCAACAGGAAAAATCCTGGTTGAAGTTTCTAACGTAACTTATCATTTATAATTACATCAAATGTAACTCAAAAACTCTGAAATTTGGTTATTATAGTTGAATTCTTTTCCTTAGTCCATCGTAGAGGTAACAGAATTTTCGAGGCACCCGTGATAGACGTTGGGACATCTTTTTTGAACGTATACTCAGCTGACTCGATAAACTAAGCTCCTATTATTAATCTCCTACTCATTGTCCTGTTATTATAAATTTTAGGATTACCACTTTGTACAACCCTATTTTATGGTTGTGTGACAACCCTCAGTGCTAAAGCTGGGCTTCTTCTCTACATTTCAGTTACCTTTTGTGCTCTAGACCCACAGTTATTGGCAAATGGATGTGCAGGTTAGCGAAACAATCACCTTCTACTGATCACATTTCAAATTACCTCATCTATGCTGTGCGTACTGAAAAGCTGTACACTCCACAGAGTGTATTGCACATTACTTCTAAAATACAAAACGATTTAAGCCATTGATACTTTGATGCTATTCACCACGCACTCAGTGTTCGATGTAATAATGTAATTCTCTGGAATGGTTGTAAAATACTTTTTAAGATTGGGACTTCATTATTTCACTATCTACAACTGTGGGAAAATATACAATTCCAGGAAAGATACTAAGTGTTCCATATTAATGCAGTATAATCAAATAAATAAATACATCAATTTAAATTGAAAATAACCCACATGAACGTGTTTACCGGCGTGCTGAATCTAAATGGTTGTTGATCAGTCGTCTAAACCTAGGTGATAGGTGTCACGAAATGCTGAACTTCTCGAAGAGTAAGATATTAAGTAGAATTCTGTCAAACTAAATGCTATTAGACAAGATGCAAAAACATTATTACAGAGACTTATTTATCATAAGCTGGGACTTACAATCAGATATTGTATTGAAAGAAACAGACTCGATCCAGCGTATAACTGTATCAACTATCTGATCCACTGAAGCTCGATTTGGTAAATTTGTGGGATAAGATGGATTAATGGATTGGCTTTCCAAGTGCAGTCCACCACTATGCGCTCTCATGCGTTCCTTGGTAGATAACTCCGGTTGTGAAGAGAATGCATCCCAACTTTTATGAAAGTAGACATCGTTCTTCGTAGGACTCATCCGTTGAGCTGATGAACACGTGAAGAACGGAGAATCTACGAACCCATGAGACGGTAGACTGGTTCCAAATGTCGAAGAAGGATGTGAATAAGGATTGTCATCTGTGAATGTCTTTTGAGATGTGCTAAAATGTTCAACCGAAGGTTTAGAGATGCTAACATCAACTACATCAGAAGAGCCCAAAATCGGTGACAGACTAAACGAAGCCGTTGAGTTTGATGGTAAACCAGAAAATGTGGTCATTGGCTCATAAGATGTGCCTTCATCGATAGATGTCCTTCAAAATCAAATGTTTTAGGAGCAGTAAGTACAAAGGTTTACAATATAACAATGCTACAATACAAAACTTTAAAGTATGGGTACTTTTCTTGAAAGCATGCATGCATTCACATGACGCAAAATGCCAAGCATGTCAAGTGAAGCTCCTAATCTACGAGCAACACAATGAAAAAAGGTTGGTGGTTAAAACAATAAAATCACATAACAGACCGTATAATATGGAAGGAACAACGAAGTAACAAAGAGCTCATACCAAGAACTAGCTGAGTCATTAAAATACATATCCACTACTTACATTAAACCATCCTCAAAGTGATATCCAAAAAAATTAAAGATTGTGTGAAATATAACAAGACGCGGACTCCAAGGACTAATGGTAGTGGGTAAATATTGCGCTTAAAACAGTATGTGACTCAGAGACATTACCAAATATTGTGAAAGTGTTATGAGGTATGGGAAACAAAAACAGTTTTAGGACTACAAACAACGATATAGATTCTCTTCAGCTGAACTAACAAAAGAAACTTGTGACAATTAAACGCGTATGCATTAATCAGCAAGATACAACCCTATTTATGATATGATAAATCAGTAAAGCGAAATATAAACGAAAATATTTGTGAGCTTCAATGTTTTACATCATGATTAACGAGAAACCGAAACTCCTGCAGTCATTAAGTAGGTCTGCCAAGTAACTAAAAAATTTGAACCAAAAAGTCATTCCAGCATATGCCACAAGCACGCTATTTAGGTTGAATAAAATGCAAGATTTATTTTAAATATTGTTAGTCAGAAACTAACCTAGAAGGAACATCAATGAACAAGGGGTGAGAAAAAGAGTCCGAAACAGATACTTCGTGTTGACTTGCTAATGAGGCTACATTGCTTGTATTTTGTCCACTTTCATCACATCCAATGATGTCACTGTCCCATTCATCTTCTGTTGGCGGAGTTAGGATTGACTGTTGGGGGGTAGAAGGCAGTATGTCCTCAAGGCCGCGTGTTACGAGACTAGAACTGCCATCAGCTGGACGCACAGTAAACATATTAAGTTCAGGCATACAATGGACGACTTGACCATAGCAAACTGTGCCGCCATAGCGTATCCAAACACGAGTGCCTGGTTGGGGTGTAGAGGGCCACCTCCTTAGAAAACGTTGCCCATCGTCCCCGCCATAAAAACACCTTGATTCATTTGACGAAGAGGCGGCCCCTGCGGAATTAGAGCTTTCAGCTATGCTGCCTGTGCCAGCTCCAAAATCAGAGTTATCCTCTGAGGCAGAAGTAAATGAGTCTTGATGTCTCTGCAATTTGAAGGAACGGAAAAATTATTACAATCTCAATCTATCACTCCGTTGCGCACATTTATAACTTTGAAGAGACGTAGCCAATTTTACGGAACCACGCATAATTAAAAGCAGGTGCACGAATGACCTTGACGGGACGAACTCCCCTCTAAAACTGTACAGTATCCAATATCGTCAATCAGAGTTAGTATAAGCCAAATCGTTTCCTTTGGACCCCCTTCTTGATTGTAAGGAAAAGCTATTGGTTTTCAAGTAAGCCTCTGAGTAATTTGTTGCCCCACTCGCCTGTGGTAGCTGCGATCTACTCCTAAGGGAGTGATATGAGAAACTGGTTATATGAGTTTTGTAGTATGTGGTATCTTAAGACTGCAGTATTACCGTGAAAAAGTTACCCCATTCATCAATTTGGTGGAAAGCCAGGTACAACGTTAAACTTCGCGCACTGAAGAGGACTGAACGTGACAGTGACCCTGGAAAAGTCCATACCCGCAAATTCGGCTCTAAAACCCTAACCCTATCCCTAATCTTTCCTCTACTAAACCCGAACCTACCTCTCACTAGCCCAAATATCTATCTAATTAGGTTGACCTTAACCTAACATGTTCGAACCAAAACCTAACGTTAATCTTTCTAAGACATAAACAGAAACCTAGCAGGTATCCTTTTTGATATTACAAAACTTCACTTAGTATGATTTTCATGAATATGGCAAAGTTTGCCTGATTTCAGAGGCCTACTTACAGCGTGTCCCAAGGTCGTCGACGCGTAGGCATACCTTCGGAGTCTAGAGATTAACTTCACCTCAATATTTTAAGTAGCAGAAACGACAATAAAGTATGAATTAAAACGCACAATTGAAAAAACAGAGAAATAAATGTAGTTATTCTGTTCCGTGAGTATTGAGGAGAAACTGCGAAAAAATTTTCAGTCTTCGCCTTTACTGAGAAAAAGCGGTCATCCCGCCCAATAAAAATGTGACCCACTAGTGTCGCCTATCCAGCATGTATTAGTATATGTATCTATTAGTGCTGTGACTTCAACAAGATTTTAATTGAAAGGTCAACATTGAACTGCTGAGTTTATTGGAGTCTAGAGGACAGTCTGTATGTAGGTTTTCCAACGAAATCTGCTCCATAACTTGTCGAGCTTGATAAAAAAAGAAATTAAACGTAAATTGCTATTCCTTGGATTCAGCTTTTGTGATGCATTTAAACATTCGATACATTAGCTTATACCGAGGATTTAATGAACTATTTGTAAGGCGTAAGTCTAATGAATAAAAACAAGGAGAGTTGGTTAAGATAGGAACAAGTCGATTGTGCAAACCAATAATTTGTAGGGCCCCCTATTTTAACTCTAACTGTACGTTTGTAAAACCAACTCATGTACTCATGTTATGGGTTTGTAGAAGCTAATTTTATATATGTTTCCCGAATATCTATCACTATATTTTTGAAAATTCCTTTTCCTTCTTCACATATGTATTTTACGTGGTTACATACTTATTTGCTGGTTTCGCGTTTTTTGAATTTTTTATTTCGTTAGCAATACATTATTTAAAGTTTTCACTTGTGCTTCTTAATACAACATTGTTCGTCTTTGACTGTGTACAGCGCCAGCACATCACAGTACTACAGTATTATAAACGCATTCATTTTTAGTATACCATACCCTTAATTTGCTGACCTCCCTCTTCAAAATCCCGCTGGATAAACATCAAACAACAATAGAATGCCTAAAAAATAATGATAAAATAGTGGTACTGCTTTGGGGCAAAGGCTCTAATGTGGTGCCATAGTGCACTTAATTATGATTACTATAATGATACTATAGCACATCCATGTCTTCACTTTTTACTATGTGCTAATACTGTAAACGGTCAAAGACGAACAACGCTGTTATAAGTAAAACTTTAAAAAATGTGTTGCTAACGGAATCAAATTTCAAAAAGCGTGAGGCGAACGCAAAAGTGCCCAACTGCGTAAAACATATATCAATAAAAAATGTAAAGCAATATTCAGTAATACACCTGCGAATATTCCGGAGGCATATATAAAATTAGTTTCTGTAAGTGTATAATGTGCGTAGATCAATTAGTTTTATAATTGTACTGTTAGAGTTAATGTAGTGTCGCTGCATTATTAAGGGTCAAAGAAAACTTACGCTTATTATCTACCAAAACATGTCTACTAAGTACCCTGCCGGGACCTAAACTTTCGGTCATCAGCTTCCCTCAGTACAAAGTTGACTTGGAGAGATGCTACTTGTCCCATACCTACTAGCTGCATATACTGTAAAAGATTCTTCTCATATCTTTGGAGGCGATAATAAATCTTTACCATTCGAACATTCAGTGGGCAAAAAAGAAAGATCGAGAATAGGATATTCCTCTCGACATCTTCCTCATCTAACCCTGAGGTTCAAGGGCGATTATATGGAGCAGCCCATATACGGCCGAAGGTCATTTGATCAGCTGATGTCTACAGGCTTTATTTATTGAAAAAACCTTAAAATTAGGTAATTCTTCGTTGTTTTGCACACTTTTATGCTTGAAGTGCAGCTAAAAGTCTATGGAATAAAGCGTTTTCAGCATAAACAGCAAATGATGGTGTCCTCATCCGGCCGTAATTTACGGACAATTTACAAATTGTTGAAATACGTACTTTTCCGTTCAGAAAATGTCGAATTACTTGAAGACACATGTTATAACGACTTTTAATCATGTATTTTTGCAGTTCAGAGGATTAGACATAGACATGATGAAGTAGCCTAGTTCGTTTTGTTAGTCTTTTTTCCCTCACCATATCATGTAAACAGAACATCATATTCAATACTTTTAATCATGCAAGGATTTGTATACCGCATCGACAATACTGTGTAAAACAAGCCCACGGCAATCTCCTCTTGTACTATTATCATTACCTTAGCTGCTATCATTACTATTATTTCCATTTAAATACTATTTCTATTTTTTCTTTATATTAACCCTATTGTAAATGTAGAAAATTTTTCTGTGTGATTAATTTTATTTATAATTTGAGAAAATTAAATGCGATATTGTGATTAATGCTGAAAATTCCATTCTGTATCACAAGTACTGTATTTGGAATAAAGTAAATCATCATTATTATTATTACTTTGGTGATGATGTCAAAGGTCCTCCACGTGTACCCATTTAAAGGAAATCTACAGAAATACTAGGGCATAATTTTCACATGTTATTTACTTCTCATGCTGCATAGATTTGGTTTTTACAGGCAGATGCAATATCCATTTCGTCTGCTTGAAAAATATCAAATGACTTAAACACACACAATTTAACGCATTATTTAGTATTTTCTATCACTTAAATTTTGTATTTATAATGGCAGAAATGTTTACATCTTTTGATTGATTAATTCTTTTTCAGGTGATAGCCACTTTCGGGGATTTCATGGAGCGGGGTGCTAAAGATTTCCGCAGTGTCACTGATTTTGTATTACATGTTAATTCATAAATAAATGTATTCCCCGTTATTCGTTTGTATATTCTACTTGGTAAGACCGAATATTAGCCGCTACGTAAGTTGTGAGTTACAGAGTATATGAGGCTATCTTTGAAATACTAAGTAGGAGGAGATATTTGGAGAAGCCTATTGGTAAAAAGATTATGTTGTGGTCAAATAAAGTAAATATGTCCAAATCTCAGAGGAGGTATTGTGATTATAAAGCGTTTTGAGTTGTCTGTCGTCTTAGCAGAACACATAAACTGATTCACGATTCATAGTCACAAAGTGAAAATAAATCTGTCTGATAGTGTGCTTGTGATTTCTACGTGTCGCAATGTACAGTGAGGATAGACTGGACCTATACTATTAGATTTATAACTCAGTGCCACTACGGTCATCGTAATAATTAAAAACAGAATGCCTACGGTTCGCAGCCACAGAACACGGTACGTTGCTATCTGTTAATCTAATCGCGTAAAGAAAAGTTTTCCAGACGACTCATTTACTCCTTACAGTTTACCCCTCAATTCCTACCTTATCACGTGTTACTAATGTTACTGGAACACAATCGCATTACAACAGAGGGAACACGGACTCATTGAAAAATTGTTTATTAAACAAAAATTAGATTTCAGATGTACAGATAACTCAGATGAGTAGTCCTTCATTACTGTCAGTGGGTTCCGTCTGCGTACACAGCACATATATGTTTCTCCACAAGCCTGGAAAGGTTTGAGAGAAGCATTACTAACTTGAGTAGTGCATGTATGATCTGAATGAAAAAATCTTCTTGATAAGCACTTACAAGTAATCACTTTACAAACAATACATAGAAGTAGCTAAATAGTTTTCACTAAACTTAAGGGACTCCGTAATTTATCGATGTTGGATATCTGGTAGGTCCATTGAAGCATCGTGAAATGAAAAAGTTATTTAACGATAAGTTACACAATAGTTTCGAAAGCTTCTACAAAAATTTGAATAAAAAAATGACAATGGCTCTATGACAAATATTAAGAATTCATAGTGACTGAAATCAATAATAGGTATTATAATCGCAACGAATTCATCATTAATTTAGATAGACAACTACTAATAATACAATCATACGATTAAATGTATCACTTAATCTTATGAAGCAGGTTTTTAATTACTTTCACTGTATTCTCGCAATACTAACGTGGTCGACTGGCTTATTCCGAATGAACTCAAGATTAATTCTGAAAGTGAGTGGACACCCAATTTATGTCAACCAAAAGCATGTAACCTACATGTAATACACTGCTTGCTGAGACATTTGATACCTGCTTTCCGATCTTCGTGACAAGAATACAGTTTATGTAGGTATACCTACACCAGTATACTTACATGCTGCACCAATCGCTGTGTATTTCATACTGATTTGAGGATCTCTGAGAATAACAGTCAAGTGATAATTGAAGTTGCATGAAGTTATCACCTTTTCGCAACATTGTTTGCATTCTTGACATTCCTGCGAAGCCTTTAGATCTTGACATGGGATGAATTCATTGAATTCAGCAAATAAATCCTCTGGTATATCATTTCTATACTGAGCTGTAATAGTATATGTTGTCATTTATTCACCCGACTTGATAAAACGCTCCTGAAAAATGCGAATATAACCAAGCAACTAAATGATGTTTGAAATTACCGCAACTCGAATGACAAACTGGCCAATCACAAAAGAGCAAGTCACTTGTTTATCTCACTCGCGGGCACACGAAATTACTGCCGTCAACGGGCCGCCATTATATGGTATATCCCCTATTTGAAGTGGTGCCACCTGCTTCACCTTGAGGGCAACTGCGCGGTTAAGTTGATTTGAGTTGGGGCCAGTCGTCCAGACAAGTGCAGTTGACGTGGTCTTAGTGCTTATTTGGCTCTTGTTGGGTAAATTTATATAAAAATTGTTGTTTGATATTGTTCCTAGGCATTGACGCGTTTTTTCTCAGCAGGACGCTTAAATATATGGTTCGCGCAATGATTAATTTGGTATACTGCCAGCTAGCATTGCCTTAGGCTGCATTGTAGAATGTTTGGGGCAGACTTCGGATGCATTGTAGAATTCTTGAGGCAGACTTCAGGAGCGCTGAAGAATATTTGGAGCAGGCCAAAGGGCCTTGTCCCACGTTCTGCAATGCGCCCGACGATTCGGCAATGTGCTTGAAAAAATTGCCATACACGGCCGTGTATGGTCCGCGTACATTTAGATGACAGGCTATTCAAAAATTTCTTTGTAGCTCTCTGGCGACCTGCACTCGGTTGTAAATTCTCCGATCAGCTGTTGTGCAGTACCTATTTCTGTTGTAGGAACCTAATAATATGGTTGTTATCGAATTCGTGCTTTTGCACTTTTGTGTCGTTTTTTGACTGCTAAAATTCAATGAAATCCATAGATACAAGCAGATTGGTGTTTATGTATGGACAGAAACTAAAATATGTTTTACGAACACTCGCAACATTTGCTGTTTTCTGCCAAAATGTTTAAATGAGTTAAATGCACACAACAACATACCCTAGTAGTTTGCTGGATTTGAAAAATTAAACGTCGTCGTAATCAGGGACGTAAACATATCTGAGGTGTGCATTATTGTGTCCTAATATTGTGATTAATTTCATAGACTTCCCGCTATTTGCTGCTACATTATGTGCGTTTGTACAATGACAATTCACAGGATTATCTTGGCATAATGTAGACGCAGTGTCCGACATTTATGAAGCTATATCCATCAGGTTTAGAAGCAGCTGCTTTAGTCACTAATCGATCTCCGCAAGTAAGGGCTGGTTTCAGAGCACGTCAATGGACGTGAACATTGAACGTTTGTTTATTGGAACTGGCAGCCATTGGTGGGCAACTCGAAGGCGCGAATGGTTCGATCGCGAGCAAGTTGGACGAAAGCGGAAAGAACACGAATAAAAGTACTTTATAACTTCATTTGTACTAAACATTTGTTTGTAGACTTTGTATTTTGTCTCGCTTTAATTGCCAAACAATATAATTTCGTTCAAGGAATACTGGTGTTTTGGATTTAAAGTTGAAACATATACATAGTATTTATCGGTTCAAAACGGAAACGTCTTCATTACAATAGGAACTTAGGACTGAGTTCCTTGACAGAGCATATTCCGAAATGTCTCCAGAAGCAAATAAAATCTTCAGAACCGATTAATGGTGAGAATAGCAAACCTAGCTCCTCTATTGCGAAACATATTATAGAGACAGGGCATAAACCTATCTATAAGACGTGTTTGGGGTGTATCCTAAAGTTTGTGGAGGCCCTGGCAGTTAGGAGGTTTAAACCACCTTTTTGCCTCTTAAAACAATTCGTCATGACACTTAACCTACCTTATTTGGTTAACTTTGTTTTGATTCCAGTCAGGGTAGTTGTACTATTGCCTCTGTTATTTGGTTTACTGATCTTCATTGTTATTTTGACCTTCCTTATGTCTCCTTAACTTGACCTGAATTTATTTTCTCACCTCATAAATCTTTATTAATTTTATATATATTCCTATGACAATTCCATGTGTGTTCAGATGGTTTGCATTGTGTTGCGCAAATACATTAGACGATTTAGACGAATTACGTCTTCTCATTGCTTTGTCCAAATATCCACTTGTCAAAAACAGTGACCGACAAACTTCATTAATTCTTACTGCATTAAATTGTTCATTATTATATTAATGGTTATATTCATGTATACATCCTCTGAACCCTTGTTTTCTGTTTTAGCCACTGGATAACTTCGGCTCGTGGTTCTTTGCTAAAGAAAGTGGTTTCCAGTACCGCTAATTTTGTATTCTGTTTTAAATCAATTTAAATGTATTCCCTATTCCTCAAACGGATATTCTGCTTGTTGATAGTGAATATTAACCTTTGCGGATGTTGTGAGCTACAGAGTTTGGGAGACAAGGTTCATGTGTTATATTGAGTAGTATATTTAGAAGAGACGTTTGCCTCTGAGTTGTATTTTCGTTGATATGCACTACATTCTTGTTGTCGCGATAAATTTATTATCAGTAATTATCATCACTACCTATGTTTTGGGAGGATGATGTATAACAAAGCATACTAATGCAGTTTTCAAAGGTTAGGACTATCTGTTTGAATTGAAATAGGTGCTTACGTAAGGGAAAATTGATACTTAGAAAATCGAAACATCAAATAAGTGACAGTTATTAATATCTTTCACATGCGAAAAGTTGAAGTTAAATATTTAGAAGTAATAATAATTCTTTAAATAGTAACTTGTTGATAGTTTAGGAGATGTTTTGTTTGATGGAAACAATGGCGGGAAAGTATAACTGAATGCATGGATAAGTAACATCAACTGGCTTGTATATACGTATTTCGATGAAAAACACAATCAAGCAAAGTATCTCGAGGACAAGAGTAGAGTAGTCTCTTGAAACTACTAATTTAGTGAATATCTAAATTTGTCTTAAGACTGGAAGTGAACGGCATATTGGTAGGTCATTATCATTATTCAGTTATGTTAGAATAAGTGTATCCGGGCACTATCTCACTCATTATTCTGTCTTTTGAATAACTTAGTAGCATGGCATGTACTTTCGGATCCAAATTACTAAGTATAGGTTGATATCCCTAGGGGGTTTCTTGATAAAAAGATTTAATTGTCGCTAAAGTAAGTGTGTAGTGACCCATTTTATTACTCATCATCGTAGTATACTTTCACCATGTAACTGGACTTTGATTTGTTTATCACTCTAAATCTTGCGTGTTAACAATTGATACTTTAGTACTCGCTCGATTTTTGAATTTTGATTGCTGCAATAATACACTGTCATATTCCTTCGCAAGTGCCTTTTGAATTACGTTGTGGATATCGAGTAATCGCAACGTTAGGACACAATTATAAAAGCGAAGAAGTACTAGGATATAAGTGTACACTAGTTTGGTCAAAATAGAGCAACACAACAAGTAAATATGTTCATATCTATAAAATACTTAGGTTTGGAGTTGTTTTTTCTACTACCACAACACCAGGTGATTCACTAATTAGTCTTAAAGTAAAACTAGATCTGCCGAAGACAGTGTGCTCCTAATTTCTAGATATCGTAGTGTACTGTGAAGGAAGAACTTTATCTATAGGTTAACAGGATTAGAGGCATGACATTAATTCAAAATTAAGTAACCACGATTCGCAACCACAGAACACACCACGTTACAATCCATTCCTTTAGTCGTGTCAATCAATGTGAAACCAGTCAAGAACACAGAGGGAACCCCACTGGTTTTAAGAATATCCATTTGTGTCCCTTAATATTATGTATATTCCGTAATTATAGGCAAACTAGAAAACGCACCAAGTCAACACATATATACGAACAATAAATGAGCGTACAGCAGAGCGTCGATTCAAAGGAATGCCTTCTCGATATGACCAAGAGTTCACGTGAAGTAACACATACCTAAATCTGCAGGTTCGTGTGTAAGGTATTGCATTTCGCCAGCCTTTTGTCTGCATGACTCAGTGGGACGCTTTCATATTCAACAAATTTTCAGTCCATGAATGCTACTTGTACATGCAGGAATTTTACAACACAAAGAATGCCCTTCTGGGAAGTGGTGCCGTGTTACACTAGAATCCATCAGTCTACGGGCAAGTCACGCTTAATAATAGCAGTATTACCGCTTTTATTTGAAAAAGTAATTCGACTGTGTCACAGATGCTTTTGGCTGGAATCCTCAGTACCAAGTACTGTTCACTATGAGAGTGCATTGAAGAAACCCTGCAGGGAGATATTGCAGCTTCGCCGAAAATTGAATAGAAGCATTTCACTTATACAAGATGTATACAGCAATGAAAACACTGTTAGCTCACTGCGCTCATATCTACATCACTCAACAAAATTTTCTTGTTTGGAAGTTAAACATGTACATACATATTTTGTCAGTAACTTCAAATACACACTAACATCTAAATTTCAAACGCCTTCTGTCATAACACTCCATCTGGTAGCAGTCTGATAGTCATTTACGAATGTAGTAAAAAGTATTGCATGGATCACGAGTAGCACGTGGTACTAAGCAGAAGTATGGGCAGTTAATTTTTTTTTTTTTTTTTTGGATTTACAGCTTGATTTCCACACCGTATTTTCAGTACAAGTGTGGAACTTTCAGCATGGATATCGGTTGCCCAAATTCAGGCATACCATAGATATCGGGTGTGCGCCGGCAGGGGTTCGAACCCCGGACCATGTGCATGGTCGGCGAGAGTCCTAACCACTGTGCCACCGACGCACAAAATGAAAGTATTTTTGCGAATCAACATGACGAGGTTAGCTTTTTTCCAATATATACGCATCTATCAACGCAATGAAATGATAATGACGAGTTGTTATCACAAGGATTGTATTTACTATGGAGGAAATGCTATTACAGGCAAACTTCATAGCAACGTGTACAAGTCTTGCATGTCATTACATCAGTAACATAAGCATACTAATTGCACTACGACCCAATGTGAATAATCTCAAGGCTTCAAACCAAAAATAGATAAGATTTTATTTCGATAAGTCCCACAGTGTTGTGCAGTAACATTAACCGATGACGTTTTGAGCACAAGTTATTCATTCCAACAACTTTTTGGGAGGTGGATGCATTGAAAGACTGCTTACAGACACCATGAATGACGACACCTAGTAGAATGTCTACGAAGACCAACAACCTGCAATGAGGAAGACAAAAATGGAGCAATTGGGAGACACTTTGGGCACAAGATATGTATTTTTGATATAAGTATAAAACTTGGGCAATGTGGTAGAGTATAACTCCATTATGAATAAGATGTTATTTTAATAAATCACACAGTGTTATACAGTAATATTAACTGTGATATTACTGTACAACACTGTATGTTTCAACACACAACTCAGCACACAAGTGCAGCAGTTTGATTTGTTACATTCCACACTTGAAAAATATTATATTTAGTCGGTAGTATGCAAAAATATTTCGTCAAATGTGTTTCGACTTAGCATTTAGGCTATGGGATGAAATAAACTAACTCATGAGACATAACGAGACAGAATGTGAGTTATCTCGGGTAAGGGGAGAAATTATTGTAAGATAACTCTTTCAGTTAGACAAGAACCAAATGAAAAGAAAGGTTATCATTTGTTAACATTTCGGTGTTTATTATCCACCTTTTAATATTTTGTTATACCTAGACTAAGTCATTCTGACTGACTTTCAACATAGAGGCATGCACACAAGTGCACCTGTCCAAGTTACCACATTCCGTTTAGCACACATAGATAGGGAAAGAAACTACATAGAACTCGAATGAGTATAAATGTGAGGGAGAACGGATAGTGATAAGAATGAAATATAAGAGTTGAATGGATACGTGAGATTACACAAAGTGAATGCATCTGTAACTGACAATGACTTAGAGTCATATCTCTACCTGACGCTATACGTTTAACCCCATTATTACTCACCATATCATACTACTTAACACAGGAGATACGGCACAGACACCTACGATCAAAAACCAGTAGTATTTTCACATCTGCCAAATTCAGTGGTCACTTATCACAACCTAAGTGGACAATATCATCAGCGTACTCTTAGTCGATGAGACCGTTCCCTGGTAAGTTCCTAAAGTCGATGATAGAATATTCTACCAATACACGCATGAAGAAACTGAACTAAAATAACGTCGACAGTTGTAGAAATAAGTCTCTAGTATATATATATTTATTCCTGTTTATGCAGGAACATACCAATTGTACAGGCATGGATAAGTTATTATATAAATTACAGTTTGGTTGTTCAATCTAACATTAGAGTCAGTCAGAACAGTCTGCAGAATAGTTTGTCTGTGTAACACATAAAGAGATATAGAAATATTGTCTTCGCATTAACAAAAAACCCAGACTTCAGATGAATGTGATACAAATATCTGGGAAACATAAAGCTTGAAGTCAATTCTATAAAACTTTGTTGTGAACAGCATCCGTGAGATAAAGTTTATTGATGTATTATTTTGATTCAATAATGTATTTATTCCATTTTTGTCAGCAGTCTTATCGTAGTTTTATAATAGGAAAGAAATTTGATCTTTGATACGAAAATTAGATAAGGTAATGTTAAATTGTTTTACTGCATCAAATGGGGTCAATTCTAGAACTATCCATTTGCGCCATTTGCGTCAGCATGGCAGACTGTACATGTAAGTTGAGTAATACATTGAAAACTGTTTGAAAACCAGTTGTTTCTTTATATCAGATCAAGAATACTCCTTGTACAGAATGTTGGCCAGCGTTTTCAAGTGGTTGCAACGGATCGTTCATGGTATTTGAGTTTGAATTTACTTAAATGGTCATTTCAGTTTAGATGATGGGTTGTTCGACCTCGACCAGGAGATATATAGAAGTGCAGGCTCAGGATATAATAACAGAAAGAGAAAGTATGTAAACATGAACAGGACGTTAATATTTTATGTATATATAAATGTTTATAAATGTATATCATTGTATAGTAAACACTACCTATAATCTTGTTGTTCTTTCATGTATTTTTGCGAAGTCTTAGAGTTTATTTAGTGTCATAATATTTAGTGATGAATCTAGGCGTTATAGTGTTCTAATAGCTCATGCGTTTTAGAAATAAGTGGTGCGGTGTGATTGGCATAGTCATTTGGATGAAGCAGTTTATATAGCTATAATAGAGTGACAGGTCCTTATTTCTAGGGGTAAACTGTTCCAGATCTTAGAGTACATGACTATGAAGAAGTTTGCACGGAGTGCTGTTTTACAGTTTTCCCTAGATGCTGTGCACGTTTGGTTACGAAGGTTGTAAGAGCCTTCCGGTGAGAACTGTATCTCCTTACTGTCTGAGAATGATACTTTATGCAATATTTTAAAGAAAAATGTTAGGTTAATGCTCAGTCGTCTCATCCAGAGTTGGTCGATACCTAGAGTTATACACCTTGATATGTAGTCCTTTTCGCAGTCAAATCCTAGTAGTTTAGACGTGAAGTATCGTTGGACACTTTCTATTTTAAGTTTGTCACTTGCGCGAGTGCTGCTGAGAATAAATGGACGATATTCAAGTAGTGGTCTGACACAAGTTTTATATAATAATAGTTTCGCTTCGAAGCTGTGGAAATTCCTGAGTATGCATCCTAAGAGCATCCTCGTATTGCATCAAAGTTTAGTTTCAGTACTAAGTGAATACAATACAATCTGTAGAATTCATGGAATTCACAAAATGACGTACTGCCATCTCAAAAACCCAGTTAGTGTTTCCTCGGTAAAGTGAGAAAGGAGCATTTTGGTTGTCCAAACTCAATAGATTGTGAACTGCTGCCGGTGAAAATGACAACAATTCTCGGAATTGCAAGTTATAATCTTAGCCTAATTGCAACATTCAGCAGCTGTTAAATGACCACTTGACGAGCATAACACCTAGACAGGAAATGCATAAGATTTAGTAAAACATATATACTTTTGATTTCAAAATGAAGTCTCATTGCCAAATGTATTACTGTAAAAGCCTACACAGTTCACAAATTTACTCATAACACTGAAGTGGAAAAACTTCTAATTGTCATTACTGAACTTAATATGGAGAGTCTTATGAAGCAATTCCTCGGTTATTAACTTTCCTATGAAGAAGAGAGGGCAAGGCATTCATAATCTCTTGCTTCACATGGAATTGCAGTGCAATAGTATTTATATGAACATGCTGAAAAATCAAGTCTTCGTCAGTTTCTAAACAACTTGTCTTTATTCCAAATAAGGTAATAAGTTTCTTCCACAAATAAGCCCAATTTATTTCTATGAAATCGAAATATTGTAGCAACTAAATCCTCCCTCAAAATAAAGGCCAGGTGAAACACAAGTTCACCATTGTGCTAATGCCTTCTGCCTTAAAATGATAAGGTGACTGTTATGAGTACATGGAAACTCAAATTAATGCTGAAATTGAGCTAAGAATACCAACAACCACCAAACCAACGAAGACCATAGCGTCTCAATAAATAGGCTGAATACGCCAGTAGGATTCCATGAAAATTCAAAAGCAGACGTTGAAATTTTGAACTTCCTACCTCATTTAATCCATCACATTGCGCAGATATCAGTATCAAGCGACATTTCCTGATAAAAGTGGTATAAATGTAACGCAGTTCAAATACATTATACCACCGACTTTATGAGAGTCAAAAATGTTTTTAATGAGAAATTTCATCTAAAAAGCATCTAAAAACATAACTTGTTACTAAACCAACAAAGCAACGGATACCGACGCTACAATAAGCGGGGATATGCAATAAAGCCACTCGATGTTGAAGGTAATCATAATATTCAAACAATAATCATCACTGACAATACTTATGGTTTTTAAATAAGACCGAGTGGTTCAGATCATTAGACTCACAGATCAAAACTATGCTTAAGTAATAATAAGGATAAAGATGTAGTACTAAACTGAGTATCAGATGATACTGAAAGTAGCTCTTTCTTTTGGCCAGCTTCTTTTGTTCCTGTGCTTCCCCTTTCACATTCACAATACATAACGAATTATATTAGTTCCTCAAGATCCTTCCGTGCACAGCAATTTCTTTCTCCAAACTGGATAAACCCTGGTTGGTTCTAGCGGAAGAAGGAATGCAGTGTATCAAAGAAGTCCGTCAAATTCGTTTAATCTGCGTCGTTTCGCCATCAATGATTAGTTTTCTCATCCCAGGATTATAATGCATGCACTGCCTCTACTTCTCTAAAGCGACTTAATCGATATCATTTCACTGCCTTCCTATATATATTGTTGTGCTATTGAAAAACTGTGAATACCCCCACAGTGCAAGAATTGAAATGTCGTGTGAGTGTCGTATGGGCATCAATTAAATTTCAGTAGTTTCTGTTCAATTAGATACAGACGAGAATCGGTCAAAACTTTGTTTTACAGAGTCAGAGGAATATGCTATACTAAGAGACTGGAGGAATAATTTTTGAATCAAGAGATGTTGAAAAATAGCTGTTGGCCTCAGAAATAGATGAAGAAGTACTGAAGACCTGGAGATTCAAGTACAAAGCAATTAATAATGAACTGAAAGCCTTTTTTCACAGGAATTGATCTTAGATATTGTAATGTTGTACTGGAGTTAACAGTAGTTTTAATTTGCCACCACACAGGATCTATTGTATGGTCAAAATTGTTGCTGTTTGTCGAACAACATTCCATTTTATTTAATCAGAGGTTGACGCGTACTCTTCTGGCATTAATTCAAATTACATGCGCCCATTTACATGTACCTACAGTAGCAGTCATATTGAGAGAATCGAAGGAAGGTCACAATTTAGATTATCTGAACATTTGGCGAAAAGCCCACATCCCAAGTGAATAACAGTTTTAGGAGCGCTATTACCAGACATCTTATTGAGACAGGTGACGACGTGGACACATTGAAACCTTTTATTATAATCAACAGAAAAAATTATTTAACTCTTACAAAGTTAGCTGAAGCAGTAGCAATCAGACGTTTCAGTCTCGATTTTTGCATGCAGAAAGAAACAGCGGAGGGTCATGACTTACCTGATAGCTTGATTTCTAAACCTTTTATTTCGTTTTACTACAGAATCTTTTGCTGTCCATATGTTATACTCCACATAATTACACTGAATCTCCCTTTTTGTTTCTACCTGTATTAATCGAGTTGAACTAATTATTATGCGGCCTGCTGGCTGCATAACACTAAATTATCTACCTCTCGTTTGTAATGTGGGTGCTTTTCCAGTGTATCCAGTTATGTTTTGAAAACGAGTACCTATTGTCCGCAAGTTATGCCAATGTGATTTCTGGGCATATTTTATTATTTTTGGAGCATCCTGGTAACTGAACCAACGTCAACCTCCGTACACATAATTCCCAAAAATTGAAGTTTTAATCATGCTGACGAGAAGCAGATAATTATAAATCATGCTATCAAATTCTGCTTAAACTGTTATTCTGTCCCCCAAAATCCATAAAGTGGAATAAATTTTAGATTTAGATATATAGAGATTTTCTGTCAAAGGTATTATTATTATTGTATCCTTTAATTCCTACAGGAACATAGGGCTTCAGCCGTGCGTCTCCATTGCGTTCTGTTCTCTGCTAGAGTCTTCACCTGGCTCCAAGTTTGCCCACACGTTTTCATCTCCTCTTCACATGACCTCCTCCAAGTCACCCTTGCACTGACGACCAACTCGCCACTTCCCTTTCGGGTTCCATTCAATGGCTTGTCTAGTGATGTCACTTGATGGTTTGTTTTCTCAGAGTATGGCCAATCCATCTCCATTTCTTCCTGCCTATTTGTTTCACAATCGGTTCCTACTGGGTTGGTTCGCTCATCGCCAGAGATCCCTGTTGCTGATCTTTTCTGGCCGGTCATCTGATCTTGAGTATTGAGTGAAGACAACTGTTAATGAAGGTCTGTAGTTTGTTTGAGATGCTCTTTATGACGCGCTGGCCAAGTCTCTGATCCATCCGTATAGTAGCACTGACTGACTTCACGTTGGAGTTGAAAATCCGGATGTTATTTTTGATGCTGAGTGCTGCTGACCTCCACACAGACTTGAGAGTAGTGGAAGCTTGTCTTGCTTTTCTGATTCTTGCTTTGATATTCTCGTCAGTTCCGCCTGTAGTTGAAACGATGCTTCCCGGGTAGGTAAAGGAGGTTGTTTCTTTCAGGTTCCTTCCATTTATGCTGGCTGATTGTTGTCTGTTGTTGTTGCTGTTGGTGGTGTTGCCCAGGAATTTTCATCACCTCTGTTTTATCTATGTTCACCCGAAGTCCTATCTTTGATGCTTCTTCTGCCAACTTGTTGCTTTTCGCTTGCATATCTTCCAGTTTGTGGGAAATCAGACATATATCATCGGCGAAGTCCAGATCCTCCAAGTATTTTGTGTGTGTCCATTTTATGCCTGTTTCCTCATTGCCCACTGTTTGTCGCATTATCCAGTCTACTGCAATCAAGAAAATCATTGGCGATAGTAGGCAGCCTTGTCTTACTCCTGTCCTCCCTTCGAAGGGTTCCGTAAGTTTCCCATTGTGGATTACTTGGCATGCAGCATTGTCGTACGGCTGTTGGATGAGATGTATTATTGTCGGTGGCACCCCGTTGTAGCGAAGTACTTTCCAAATCACCCCTCGGTCGACGCTGTCAAAGGCCTTTTCAAAGTCAATGAAGTTGAGATAGAGAGGTGACTGCCACTCTAAGCTTTGCTCAATGATGATCCGTAATGTGGCGATTTGGTCAATGCATGACTTGTTCCTCCTGAATCCAGCCTGTTCCGGTCGAAGTTTTTCCTCCAGGGCATGTTTGATTCTCTCCAGGATGATGCGGCTTAGTATTTTGCTTGGGATGGACAGGAGCATAATTCCGCGCCAGTTCTTGCATTGACTTAAGTCTCCTTTCTTTGGTAGTTTGAATAAGTATCCTTTCTTCCAATCCTCTGGTACTTTGCCTTCTTTCCACACCTTCTCCAGTAGTGGCGTCATCGAGGCCGCTGTTGTCTCTGGGTCCGTTTTCAATGCTTCTGCTGGGATTCCATCTGGTCCTGCTGCTTTTCCAGCTTTTAGCATTTTGATTGCCTTCAGGACTTCTGATTTCGTCGGGGGTTGGTGTTCATTGGTAGCTCTGTCTCTGTTGTTGGTATTGCTGGGCGCGTTGTAGGTGGTGGTCGATTTAGGAGTCTTTTAAAGTGTTCAGCCCAGTGTTTCCTTTGCTCCACTTCTTTGTTGAGTGACTTTCCATTGTCATCCTTCACCGGCTTGATTTGTGTCAAACGTTTGCCCGATAGGTACCTAGTAGTTTGGTAGAGTGTTGCGAGGTTTCCTTTGCCTGCAGCTTGTTCTGCTTCACTTGCCATGACTTCATAATATTTTCTTTTGTCTTCCCTGGCACTCTTCGTTACTCTTTTGTTCAGTGTCTTGTAGCTTGCATTCAAATCCTGTTTTTGTTGCTCACCGGTGCACTGGAGAATCTTTTGTTTCACCATCCCTCTCTCTTCTATCAGTCTCCAAGTGTCCGTAGTGAGCCATTGTTTGTCCTGTCTCTTCTTTCTGCCTAGAACTTTCATGCAGGTTTGACTCCACACTCTTTTCAAGTTGTTCCAGTGCTTTTCGACGCTGACCTCTTCGCCAGTGTTGATTTGTGTCTGGGCTTTGTCTTTTATACTTGCAGTGAAGATGTCCTTTGTGTCCTGGTCCTTCAGTTTTTGAGTGTTGAACTTGGCTTGTGGCCCATCTGCAGCTCCTGATTCTCTGAAAGCTTTTAATTTGATTTGGATTGTCCCTTGTACGAGATAGTGGTCTGAGCCAATGTCTGCTCCTCTTCTTACTTTCGTGTCCAGCTGGCTGCGCCTCCACTTCCTTGAGATTGAGATGAAGTCGATTTGGTTTTCGGTTCGCCCATCTGGTGACACCCATGTAGCCTTGTGAATATCCTTGTGTTTGTATACGCTGCCACCAATCACTAGTTCATTAAAGGCGCAGAAGTCGGCGAAGAGTTCTCCGTTTTCATTCATTTCTCCCAGAGCTTCTCTACCCATGATGAGTTCCCTTCCTGTGTTGTCTGATTCCAGTTTGGTGTTCATGTCTCCCATTAGTATTTTGATGTCACCAGCTGGAGTATTGTCCATTGTTGTCTGCAGTTGTCTGTAGAATTCTTCTTTCGTTTCGAGGTCTGCGTTGTTGGTCGGTGCATAGCATTGTATAATTAACACTTTCCTTCCTTTGGAGTTGAATCTTGCGCTCATTATTCTGGGTGAGATCGCCTCCCACTGTATCAGAGCCTTGGTTGCCGTTGGTGACATCATTATAGCCACGCCCTCGGTGTGTGTGGTTGTCTTCTGGGTGACCGGAGTAAATCACTGACTCACCTGTTGACAATTTGGTGAGTCCGTTTCCGTTCCATCTGCTTTCGCAGATCCCCAATACTTGTAGTCCGTATCTTCTCATTTCGCTTGCGATCTGGGCAGCTTTGCCAATCTCGTACATAGTACGGACATTCCATGTCCCCACAAAAACCTTTTCTTTTGTCTCAAGGAGATACATCGTGCTGAAGTTTCTGTAGCAGGTTTGTTTACAGGGTGGGGTTGCTAGCCTCACGCCTGAGAAGGGGGATTGTTACATAAATTTATAATTTAGAGAGAAGCGACCTTGTGGGTTGCTCCCCTTAAAAACCAGGAAAACAGGGAATAAACAAGCAGAAAAACACCAGCACAGGAAAATAATTCACAACAAGAAGGGTAACAAGCGACAACAACAATAATAATATCACAGTCAATTGCAGTTAACCAAAATGATACCAAAATCATAGACTCACTGACTTGAGCCAACTTGAACACGTAAATCCATCAATATATATACAATTATAGGTATTTGTTAGTGTTAATCAAGCACAGAGTGGCAATAGATAGTTATAGGTGTTATTGATATACAATATTATATCCAAAGATTCAGTGTTTCAAAGTCAAATAATTGTAAAAGTTTTTCGCAACTTTTTGATAAGATATTCCACAAAAATCAGAGTTTTATGTAACTAGCAAATGTAGCACAGTTTTCGAAAGGCGCGCGCACGGTACAGATGCCTTTAGCCCTCTGTCAAAGGTAAGTAGCGCAAAATCTTTGTGGTTATACTCTTTGCAATACCCATGTAGGAAATCAACTGGTTATGTTGCTTGGAAAGATTCGAGACCACTTCCAGTTAACTTCAGCCAGAAATAGTGCTTACGATTGTTATGTGGCTACCAATCCTGATAGAACCTAGCTCTAGCCATATAACCTGCTGTCTCTTTAACCTGGCCCATCTAGCCTGATGACCAAACTTCTCTTAACATCGCCCCAAATAGCGAAGGGAGAATATAACACTTACGGCTAAAAGACGTATTGATAGCTGTTTATTGATTCACATGACTGAACAAATAATTTAAAAGAGATGTGCTTTTATATGTAAACATACTATTTTATTTATTTATTTATTATACATGTTGATGACTGTTGCATGACTAATGATTGGACAAAAATTTAAAAAACATGAGTTGTTCCTTTTATATATAAACCTCTGTTTATTTTAATTCGATTAATTTTCCTGAAGAAGTTCGGACCAGATTGCCGAACGAAACGTTGGAATTAATCATTTCAATTTCGCTGAGATTTTACAAATATAATTTTATAAATGTCTACTTCTCACTCAGCGCTCAATTATTTTGCAACTATCCAGTCAGATCTTGATCACAGTTCATATGAAAAGACGTATTTGTTGACGAAGATTCGGAGAAAGTTTACAACTATATAGTAACACCACAACAGAGCTGCCAAGCAGTTGTCCCTTGAAAATTATGTCTTTCAGTCCACGCGGATAAACAAATTACTCGCTGAGGGTGAAACGGCTGGGGTTCAATTGAGGCAACGAACTTCTTTTATTCCCTACACTTTTACTACACCTGTGTCTATGGTAGTCGGAAGAAATAGCAGTTATCATGAAAACACTAAGGTCTAATTCACACAGAATGTGAGGCACAGAAAAATGAGTCATAGTCAGAACAAGTTTAATCCCATGAGCAAAGTGAATGAAAATTTAAAATATTTAGAAGTCACCACCCAAAATTTTCCAGCCTAAAATAATGAGTTCACCCATTTGGAGCGCATTACAAACCACAGTTCTGCTACATAAACAGTCTAAAAAGGGTGATATTAGTTCGTATAACCTGCTTTTTTCATTATCTTGAATTTGTGTTAATTTTCATCTCACTTCAGGTGTTTTTTTCTTATGGAACTGTGGTTGTCATTCTTGTCTGCAGTTCAAAATTACATAACCAACTTAAACAACTAATACTACATTCTGAACTCAAAAATATTCTTCTGCTACTAGTTCTACTGAAATGTTGTAATTGCAACGTCTTGTAGGCTGTAAGCAGAATTTTTTCTATCTCTCTGAAAAAGCAAGTCGTAGTTAGAAGGATATAAAACTTTCGACCTTCTCATGCATTTAGTTATTGCAGTTGTATAAAGTTGACAAAAACAGTTTTATTTAAACATATGATTTTCCTAAATAACTGTGACTGTCGCGTGATAAAATACCGAGATAATAACTTGTGGAGTATTACCTAGGTATTTGGAATACGTGTGTGCCAGTGTCTAGGTAAGCGATTTATGGGAAGCGGTACTCACTTAGAATATTCAGAAAACGACAACAAAAACCTAACAGGGTGAACAAATTACTGCTTAAACACTTCACACGACTTCTTTGTTGTGTCATGACCACTGAAATAGCTGAGAATCAAGATACAAATATGAGGAATCCACTTGATTTAATTACCCAGCAATCCGGCACTAAACAGCAGACTTTCACTGAGTATTACTGCTCTGAAATTTCTGTTAAGGTGTACTATCAGAGCAGAATGAAAACCCATTTTGCATCAGCCTTCATCATTATTTTCACTCAGATGATTGAAAGTGGGTTTTGTTTTACTGCTTCAATTCACTATGAACTCAGATTCTGCGCATCAATTGGATGTATTCGATGGATTCCTTTATTTATTGTCGATTGATATTCCTGTTATTTTGCTCAGTTGTTTCACAGGCCTATAGTTCGTTTTCTGAGGATGGATTAGTTGTACCTGTTTATGATAGCGGTGATACTGCGAGTGGTAAGTCATTCAAATAAATAATCAGGTAGTGGGGGGGGGGACGGCGTTTATTGAATGTGAGAATTTGAAGCTACCTAAAATCAGATTTTAGTTTATAATGAAAGTATCAGTATACATGTTGTGTTAATATAGGGCGTTAGCGTTTAATGCAGTTGAACTATTTCCATTCTCCTGGTTTTGGGATGTGTAAACAGATATGACTTCAATAATTCTCATTTCTCGAAATGTCTTTATAAGTTATGATATCAATTTTGAGACAGTGAGTATCAATCATGTTACCAAATGCTGGAGCCTTTTCCCTGTCTATTATTTTTCTGGTATTTCAGCATAAAACTATTATTCGAGTATGTTCCATTGTCGATAGACAGTTGCATGCTGTGAACTTAATTCTCAGTTAGATTCTGCCTACCTCAAGAAATGGATTTTTGATACAGGTTCACACAGCCAGCAGTGGCCTCATGATTACTGTGAATACTACAAGCGGTGACGAAATATTTCTGTTTATTTCAGTGATCCCATAAGCTTTGCCTGTATTTTTCTCTTCATAGTAATAATAAATAAATAAGTAAATGCTAACCGTCCTCACACTACAGTCATAAAATCGTCACACAAATACAGTATACTTCCGAAGGATTATGGCGCATTAGAGGTACTTTAATAAATTCAGGTAGGCCCTACACCCGGAGGTTCGCCTTAAGCTTTTTGATGTTTTAATGCTCAAAATTTCGACCCAGGCTCATTACTAATAAAATGTGTCAGTAGCACGAGACGGTTTTGGATGAACAGACTTTTATGTGACATAACACCTTTCCATTCGCTCACTGTTCATTCTATACTTAACGTTATTCGTTTTACCAGTATTGGTTTATGCTGTTGCCTCTCGTATTATTCAGTGAAATGCACTATCTTATTACCTGATTTCCGTATGACAGGTATTGTTGCCTGCACCTTATTTACGTCTAGGGTTATGTATAGTTTTGTTTGCTGTCAAGCACTCAGGGCTTGTAGACTTGTTTTCTTAGTTTCCCTTAGTATTGATTTGCTAGGATGAAAAACATTGATATTTAAGTTAATCAAACATGTATATATATGTACCATTTTTTAATGTTATGGTTAGTATCAGGCTTATTTTTCATAACTTCATCACAACCGGACTAAATTTGTGTATTTATTATGATTTTGTTTGTTATGGTCACGCTTTGCTAGGAGAGCTTCGTGGATTTATTAGTTTGTTGAGTGTAAGATCCTGTTGTTGTATAAGAAACTGAATACTCTCCACTATCTTGAGTGATATATCCTACATCTTTACGACATTTTCATGAAGATCATCTGGGTACGGTTTGTTTCTAGATACCCTACAAATTGCTTAACTCTTTGTTTCTAATAATCCCGTTGATACTCAACTTGTTGATAGCATCAGATTTGACCCAGTATTTAAGTTTAGATGATACCCATTACTATGTTGTGCTTGTGACATGTACTCATTTGATCTTTTCAGTAAATTGTTAGACTTTCACATGTGACTTAAACTTGTATACACAATACAGACATGTAGGCAGTGACTTTCCAAACTCCTTGGTTAACTCAAACTTAAGTGGTCTTACTAAAACACAGATAATATGTTGTTAGTGATCTCATTCCACTTTCACAAATCGTATATTGTTCGGAAAATCGAAGGGACTACGGCTTCTTTGCCATGCTGCGTTAAAGAGTCTTTTTACGCGCTTTTGCTTTCTTTTACCTGGCAAGACATCACTAATATCGATTTCTAATTTCGGTCTTATATTTTGATAAATGCGAATACCAAATTCAAACATTCTTACATCTGTTTGCAGTGTATCGGCCGAAGTGCTTTTCACTAGCTGCATCGTTTAACAGGCGTCTTGAAAGTTAATTAAAAAATACCAATGGAAGTATCAGTATCCTGAAAATCAGATTAAGGGTTTCTAAAATGACTGTTTGTCTTCTGTGGCTTGGTCAATACATATTGAATATTTCTTCTCAACGCCAATGTATCTGTTGTCAGTGGTATCACATCTGCTCAAATCAATAAGCTTCATCGGTATAACAAAACTTTCCCATTAACCGCTATATTACAATGTTATTCCTCCATATACTATTATACTTACTCATTCATGATTAAATACCTTATTCACATAAGTTTGTTTTATTCACCTCCGAATAACTTACTGTTAATTTGTTTTGAATGTAATCAAAAGTGGAATGAAATTAAAACGAGATATGTTGGAGGATTTCATCATGAGCTGACATCAGTTAGAGAACCATTGGGAAACCTGGCAGTACTGGACAGCTGTTTCGTCAGCCTAGTTTGGGACTCATCAGTACACACCTACCGCTAGGGTTCGAACCCAGGATCTTCTGGTTACAAGGCGAGCTAGCTCGTAGACCACTAAGCCACTGGGACCCGATCCAATGGCCAGCCAGTACATGAATTCTAACTTCTGCCAATTCATGATATAGCTCAACCACTTCGCAATGTCTTTTTCGATGAGTTACTGCCTCACCTCCCACTTGCTGTATCCTACTGGTAACGGCTTCCCACTAGAACCGCAGGTTAACTGCCTGAATAGGGCCAGTCGCTAATGAGCATCAGATGAATTTTCAAGTATTTGTTTTTGTAGGGATTTAGTTTGATTGGTTACTGGTGAAGAGTCCCAGGTTTTCCAATGGTTCTCTAACTGATGTCAGCTGATTATGAAATCCTCTAACCAATCAAACTAAATCCTCAACAGAAACCGATACTTAAAACGAGATATGCTCAGAGTCACTTTAAGAAATATTTCTCATGAGTTTAAGTAAATATAGGATAGTTAATCACTAGTGTTTTCATTAGCTATTTCCAAACATTTTGATTTGCCGAATTTACTGAGATAAATTTAGTGGTCCAGTGGAGTAAAAACGGGCTACATTTACTCAGTAATTTTATACTGAGTGATCTTATTTGTGTTTATATACTTAACAATATCCACACGTTCTTTGTTGTAACTATTGTTGTTCCTTTGAGAGCACCGTGCTTCAGCAGCACATTTCCATCTCACTTGGTTTTCTGCAGTAGTTTTATCTGGCTTTACGATTGTCCATAAGCTTTCGTCTCCTCCTCACATGATTTCCTCCATGTCATCTTCAGAATTCCTCTCTCTAATATCTGGCACGTGATGCTACTCAATGGTCTCAGCGTGTTTTTTAGGCCTGAGCCGTACCACGAACCATGGATTTCCTACTTTGGATTCAAAACGCTACCGAAATCAGTAATACGCCATTTGAAGTGACGTAAAGGCTGCTTTCTTGTATTTCGATGAATCTTGATTGTGGAAGTGCCTCATTTCCCTTATTCCGCGAGGAAACTTACTCTCTTCGTCTCCTTCTTTTCTTCGGAAATTCGCCTCACTGTAAATCAAAAAAAAAAAAAAAAAAATTTTTCGAGTATCTTCAATGTGTGGTTTGTAAGGGTTAGTTTTGTTTTTACGAGTTGATCACTGATTGATATCAGCTAGAGAACCATCTTCAATGTGTTCATGTGAAACATGGTAACTTAAACTGATGGGTTATTGTTTACATTATGCAACTGTAAGACCACATACCAGTTTATATATTACACTGTGAATGACAGTCTATGCGTGAGCACTTTTCTACTCAAATTACTGTTACTTCATCAACATTCGAACTAATGGCTCACAGAAACTTCACCAACTTTTTTAAATATATATTTTCTCTTCAGTGCATTGCTTAACGATACTAAAGCTGCGGAAATTTACAAACACTATCCGTGTATTAGAAGCGTCCTAACCACTCTACTATTAAGCGAGTTGAAAAAAGGAAGTGTGATTGATTGGTTATGACTACAGTTTGTGCGATGGTTTGTAGACATTCCACCAATATATTTGCATTACTAGCAGAACCTTAAACTTTCCTAAAGCTGGGTTTTCCAGTTTTTAAAAAAAAACCTGGATAATTGAGCTTTACCTTAAGTTCCTACTCATTTAGAACAGTTTATAGTCTTCAAACCACTGGATAACAGTTATGTATTAATTTCGCTTAGGTCACTTACCATTCTTTCTGTATAATGATTTGGAAGAGTGTGTAAATTAGGCTGTTAAGTTTCCATTAAAGGATAATAGCTATTGTTGTGTATGATATTTAACGAAGTATATGCCTCCTCAACATACTACGATGGATACTACTTCAGGGAGCTTGAGAATTTTACGTGAACTGCCGTATTTTCATTTTTTTGCTGCACTGAACTGCAACATAACTGTCACACAAACAAAAGTAAATATTCAGTAAAGTTGTGCATTTTGTGTCTTTTTATTCGAGAATATGATACTCAAAGAGATCGGAGCGATATCACTGGTGTACAAATATATTAGAAGTGCCCGATAACTTTTTGTATTTATTTCATACCTCCAGAATACCGGAGTTGGTATACATCGCTTGAATTCTTACGGAGACTCTAGTTTCTTTTTTGTTAGAAATCCCATCTAAAAGTTGAACTCTTAGGTGCAAACAGTAAAACGTATGTGTATATTGCTAAGCGTAAAGTTGACTTAGTATCTTCTGATAAGTTTCAGAGGAGCAGTATATACAGTCTCTGCAATATATGACCCTATTGTATTAGAATAATTTTGCACGGTGCTCTATGTAACTAAATTTGCGATATTTGTGTACAAGTTTTCTTTTTTGGTATGGCAATTACCTCGTCGTAGAGGCAAGTCAATAATCTTATCCGTAGGATCGAACTTTTCAAACTGCCTACCTACTTTAGGGATAGTATTGAATATCACGACAGTTCAAATATAGTTCTAGTGGTCATTTTTATTTCGTCACAACGTTATGAAAACACTACTTATCATTTACTTGTTTCTTTGTTTATTCAGCTAACTGTGAGGATACTTTACGAGCGATTCAACAGCAAGAATCACAGAATGGAAGGTTACAAGAGATATCAAAGGAACCATCAGAAGATTCTTCACATTTATTCAATAAAACAGCCTCAATTCCTGAACACTACCAGCCTATTGAAGATGGGAGAATTGTATCTGCATATGTACCTAAATGTCGTCCAGATAGACCAGATTTATATATTGCTAGACAATGCAATGAATATGATTGTTTTTGTGTCAATGTAACTACTGGAGAAACACTTTTAGGTACACGTGCCAGTCCAGCTGAAGTTGGTGATTGCTCAACAGGTGTGTTTTTGGGCATAAAATGTGGTACTTTTTTTTAAAGGCAAAAGTTCATTGAAGTTTGGCATTAGTATTCTGTCATAAATCTAAAGTCGTAATTTACATTATTGGGTTTTATTGTAGTGAATCTTATTTTACTGCATGAGTTTTGAAAATAGTCGTCTGTGAAACTGAAAGTTTTGAATGAAATCATGATATAATTGAAATGGACTGTTGGTGGTGAAGCAGTTACAGAGGCTGTCACTAGTCTGAAACGAGGCGAAGCAGTGGGACCTGATGGAATGACTCCAGAGGTGTTTAATGACGGTGGAGACAGTTTACTGTCCGTGTTAACTAGGGTATTAGGCAGAGACTGAAAATCAGAGTTAGTCCTATCGGGCTGGTGTAAGTCAATGATTATCCCGATATACAAGAAGAGAGACAAGTCTTCCTGCGATAATCACAGGGGGATTAGCTAGACTAATATGGTATTTAAAGTTCTAAGCTCAATAATGATGCGTAGACTAAGTGGTCCACGGGAGGAACAAACACGAGAGAACCAGACAGGCTTTAGACCAGGAAGAGGGTGTATTGATCATATCTTCACCCTTCGACAGATTCTGGAACATAGGCATACTTACCGGCGTCTAACAGTCGTCATATTTCTTGACCTTAAGGCGGCATTTGATTCTGTCGACCGAGAGGTACTCTGGAGATGTTTGGCTGTAAAAGGAATACCGAGAAAATACATTGCAGTAATCAAGGCACTCTATTTGAATTCATGCAGTCAGGTGAGAGATTATGGTGAGTTGTCATCTGAAGTGGTGACAACTAGTGGTGTCCATTAGGGATGCCCATTATCCCCATTTCTATTCAATTTCATCATAGACGTACTAATGGACTTAACCCTAACTCACTTCAGAGACACAGGGATTGACTTGTTACCAGAGGATAATCTTGTTGACTTAGAATATGCAGATGATATAGTCCCCCATCCTAGGTGAAGACGCTGACAAAATGCAGAGTCTTCTGAACACCTTGAGCAGCGATATATCTTCGAATGTTTGGCATGCGAATAGCTCCCGCCTAAATATAGGATGATGCTACAGGACTGGACTACATCGGCTCACTCCTAGCTTAGAAATAGGGAGTGAAGTGGTAGAACGTGTTGACCACTCGACTTATTTGGGAAGTTGCATCAGCCAACGCCAGCGGGTTGATCGCTGACGAAATCTCAGCACGTATACAGAAAACTCGTTTCGTATATGCCAGTTTACGCCATCTCTGACTTAGTAGACGTGATATCCGGCTATCTACTGAAGGGCATGTGTACTGCTCAGCAGTCCACTCTGTCCTCCTTTATGACTGTGAGACATGGCCATTGAAAGTGGAAGATAGTAAAAGCCTGACTAGCTGTCTTTGATCATAGGTGTCTGCGTTCTATCTCCCGTGTTAGGTGGTATAATAGGATGAGCGATATTGAGGTTAGGTGTCGGTCGAGTGCTAGGTAAGGAGGGGAAATCAATCGATGAAGTTGTGAATTTACACCAGTTGAGATGGTTAGGACATGTGTTACGTATGCCTAGTCATCACTTTCCTCGACGGGCAATGTTAGCTGACATAGGATCAGGTTGGAAAACGGCTAGTGATGGTCAAACCAAAACATGGCTTCATCAGTCAACGAAATCCACAACATCTAGTTTAAGCCAGTCACATAGGTAGATGTAGACTTCCTCCTTGGGATCCTTGGGATGGTAAAAACCAATGGTTGGCACAGATGCGTTCACTCTGTGATTTATCATATCCAATAAAATTCTATTGTTCTTCCGTATTAATATTCTTATTGCTTCATAATTCTGTTTATTATCTGTTTTTTGAGCCTCCCTTTACTCTATTCTCTTGGTTTGTGGGCTAGATGGAGGGAGAGTGGCAAATTGAACTGCTATACATCTGTGCAAAGTTCTACGTTGAAAGCAGTCAGTTAGTCATATTTTATTGAGCCTGCTGTACTGGGTGTTCGTCACGACGACACTTGTAATATAGACATCCTCAGTATAAAAGCAGAACTTTGGTATTTTGAAGAAGTATAATCAGATCACTTTGATATGATTATGAGGAATAAATCAAGCGCAAAAACCCATGCAATTATTATTAATGTGTCGTTACATGCTGTATCAAATAAATTGTTTCATTCTCACTTCCTAATTCAGTTCATCTCAGTTAGAGAAGCTTTTGTAATTCTCTGGGTTATAATACTAATCAACTTTTGTTTGAATCCTGTTTATTATGAAAGTCCTCAAGCATGGCTTAACACAGATAAACTATTTACCAACTTAAATATACAGGTTGCAGAATAATCATGTCATTGTATTCTGATCGCAACTGATGACAGGAAGTAGGTTGAGGATATATTTGCGCAGAACGAAATATTAATCATCACAAACAAATTTGAATGGACTCAGATCACTAGTGACTAGGGATAACGGTGAATATCTGCCAACTAAGACTGTCATCATGTGAAACTAACCAGATTTATTTGAGGTGACTGTTTGCATATCAGATATAATTTGAGGGTAATAGGAATTAGTAAAATTACCGTTCAGGTAGGTTACATCTTCAGCCTTATTCTGCTGCATAACATGAACCATAGATAGGTCTGCATTAATTAATTAACTAATTTCTTATAATTTCCTTTCTGTTGTTTTGCACTGGTAGTAGAGTTATTACCGGCATTGTTGTGTTGTGTTTCTGTCAAACATGGTTAGTATTTCTTCAGCAGACAAAGATATTCTGTCATCCATCTTTTGCCTACACCTTTCTAACTTAATGTTTCCAGTGGTTAAGCAATTGTATGTCTAGTTATGACTGAATCACATTCACTCTGATTGTTTATTCTATTCGAGTGTGTCGTTTTTGGTTATTTAGATTTTTAGCTTTTGCAGTCTGTTGAATTAGTTAATCTTGGTTGAGTGACTCCATGATATTTAGTAGTGAAAATTGCATAAAAGTCATTTTCATTTGGTTACAGGATTTCATCATGAGCTGACATTAGTTACAGAGCCATTGGAAAACCTGGGAATACTGGACAGCTGTTTTGTCAGCCTAGTTTGGGACTCTTCATCAGTACGCACCCACCGGGATTCGAACCCGATTCTAACTAATGTCAGCTCATGATGAAATCCTGTAACCAATCAAATCCCTACAAACCAACATTTGAATATCGATGAGATGCTCACTAGCAATTTGCCCTATTCAGGTAGGTTCTAGTGAGAAGTCTTGACCAGTAGGGTGCAGCAGGTCGGGTGTGAAGACAAATACTCGCCGAAGACATTGGCTAGGGGTCGCGCTATGTCGTGAATTTGGAGAAGTTAGAATTCATGGTCTGGCCATTGGATAGGGTCCCAGTGGCTTAATGGTATATGAACTAGCTCACCTTGTAACCAGAAGATCGTGGGTTCGAATCCTAGTGGGTGCGTACTGATGAAGAGTCCCAAACTAGGCTGACGAAACAACTGTCCAGTACTCCCAGGTTTTCCAATGGCTCTCTAACTAATGTCAGCTCATGATGAAATCCTGTAACCAATCAAATCCCTACAAATCACTTGAATATCATTTTCATTTCTTTGAACCGTTCTCATCAATTTCAAGCAGAGTTTTATAATATTCTGTTTGATAAGGAGGGTAAGTCAATCGATGAGTTTGCCAAGTTGGATCGGTTTAAATGGCTAGAAAGCGTTTTGCGCATGCCATCATCTTCCTCCACTTGGAAAAGTTAGCTGACACGGGATCAGGTTAAAAAGGAGTTAGTGATGGTCAAACTAAAACCCGTCATTAGTCCATTAAAATCTGTGACAATTACTTTGTGCCAGCCACATAGGGAGGTGTAGACTGCCTAGTTGAAGTTCTCGGAATGCTAAGAACTAGTGGCTGGCGACTGCTGGAGATATGGCTGAAAACCGTTCTCAATGGCTGGCGTAGATGCATTCACTCTCTGTGAACTCCCGGACACATTAAACCCTAGTGTTATTATTCTTTCTCCATTACATTTCTGATTATTGTAATACTTCGTGTGTTACATGGGATGTGGCAACTTCAACTACTGAACTCCTGTGCTAAGTTCTATGTCAAAACTCAGTCAGTTAACAATATTTTCTTAAAAATACTATTAGATTATTAAATGTTCTACTGATTAGATATATTTTTAACTGAAACGTTGAGTTTTCGCCATCATATCTGTTGAACTATACTGACTGTCGTAGACTATCGCCTCTTTTATCTTTCAGCTGTGTATTCAGTCTTACTGGCTTTACGCCTTAGAAGTATTCTACCTTCGTCAGATAGTGGTGAATCGCGTGGTGATGCTATTGGTATGTCACAGGATCGTGATGCATCCTTGAAATTACACATACGCAACAGCTTAGAAGGAATCCTGCATTCAGCTGTTGGATTTCAACGTGTCACTAATATTACTCGTATATCTACCAAACCAAATACTCAGGATTTACACGGAAGTTCTGATTATGTCTATTATCAAGTTGAATTGACGTCAACTGGTCATAGTTCATTGCAATCACCGCAAGATCTTGTAGAGAATCGCCTGCATGAAGGATTTTTGTCAGAGGTTGGAGCTGTTGATCCGAGTATAAGTTATGTGAAACTTATACAATCTAAAATTCCGGGTAAGTGTTCTTTTATCTAATGTCATTTCAGAGTGAAATCTATTTTTTGTTTGTTTAAGTTTTTTTTGCAGTGGTAAAAAAGGCACTTTTTTGAATTTGTAATAACTAAACTTATAGCCGCGTGGGTGATAGACTTCCATTATGAAAGTGTTACTTTTGCTGTTCACAGCATTCTTTGTTTTATTTTATAGGGGCGCCTTTTTTGAAATATTCAGCTTTTTACTATTGGTTTATCCACATATCATTTCACTAACCGATATCAATCTGAAAAATGAATGTCCTCCTCATCTGGTGAAGATTTAATTTTTAGACTAACAGGAAGCCTTAATGCTTGTCGTCCCAGACTTGTTATTTTCCATGAAATGTTTCTTTTCAAACTGTATGCAACAATCCATTTTTTTTATTCCTTCACGTTCCCAGTGGAACATAGGGCTTCAAGCTTCTGTAGCAGTGTTTATTTTTACAGGATAGGGTTGCCAGCCTCATACCCAACCTTTCCTCTTTATCGGCTTTATTACTGGCTTAGCGAGGTAAAGGAGTGCGTCTATCGGGGATCGAACCCCAGACCACATGCATGGTCGTCGAGCGTCCTGACCGCTGCGCCTCCGACGCTCCCCTCCTTCTACTTTGGGTATAATTCCAAGTTCAGCTATTATCAACGTTCTGTTATTACTACTATTTTTCGTACAACATTTATTTCATATTATGCAACTCACAGTCTTCACCCTCTAGTTACCGCTTGATTATTATTCATCACTGTCTTGAAATATCTTGATGATGTGGACGATACTCCAAACTAATTTTTATTTTTGTGCTATGTTTGACAGGCTGAATGAGCATGCACACACATACACAAACATGGAAAAACAATTATGTGTTATTGTGATTGTACAGCTAAGTGAATGAATTCGCTAAACTGTTTGTTCTTATTCCCATAATCCACAATCCATTTACTCTGACATAACAATGATAGAATAAAGGATGGGGATATTTAGAATCTGAAAAATGCCAATGATTGAAGGCGCTGGCACCATATCACCAAGAATGTGCAACCCCTGATTCTTAACATCGGAAACAACCTCAGCATGGGTAGTTTAAACATACTTACATCGCTTAGAACTTCGTAAATTAGTATGAAGTTTTAGTCTGACCAACGGTAATCCCTTTGCAATCTAATTCTACTGCAAACGGCACTGATAAATGTCTGGAACGTGGACACTATGGTATAACTATAGTATTATAACTGGTTTATCAGTGTATGTCTGATAATTACATTTAGGGAGGCTTTAAGTTTCGAGCAATATTTTTTTCTTCGATAGCATTGCGTAAACTGAGACAATAAAAACACTCACTTTAGTCTCAATTGAATTCTGACATCTCATGTACTGTATATGTGCTACTCAACAGCCACTTGCAATTCCATGCAGTTGGCAATCAACCACATCTTTTGTGTGTGAGAGCTGGTGATACTGTAACGGGAGAAGACAAGAGACTTGGAAGCGGAATGTTTATTTGCAATCTGATGTGCACGCATGTAGGGAAATTATGTATACCATATATTGAAATCGTCGTTGGTATTAGATGGTTGGAGGCAATCGGCAGGAAGTCTTGGACCTAGGTTTCGTGCTAGTTGGCACTCATCAGCAAGGCGTATCTGCAACCTTGAAGGAACTCATGTCCCTTCTGAGATTCGAACCCGCATCACCCAGTACAGCAGTCAGAGACGTTACCACTGAGCTATTCAGGCTGGGTGACGCGGGTTCGAATCTCAGAAGGGACATGAGTTCCTTCAAGGTTGCAGATACGCCTTGCTGATGAGTGCCAACTAGCACGAAACCTAGGTCCAAGGCTTCCTGCCGATTGCCTCCAACCATCTAATACCAACAATTGACAGTGCACCGTAATGGCGAGCTACCTAGCATGGTGGCCACATTGCAAACATGACTGATAGCATTCAGTCTGCACCGAAGATAGGACTAGACACATTACACTAGTTATTGACTAGTGTGCAATCAAAAGTATTGAAATCGTCATTTGCACAGATCTTTCGTGTTATGCCACTTCTGCTCTTCCTATTGTGTTTATTTGTCTTCTTACCGTATCTCCCATGTTTCACCACAATACTGGTTCATTTCCTCTGTTTAACGTAAAATCCATCTCTCCGCTATTTGATATTTTTAGTGCCGAAGAACGTCTCTTTATATACTACTGGTGATAAATCTTATCAGTAGCACATACTGCAATACTACTTAGGTGCCGAAAACTCGATAAGATGAAAGGGGTTTGAACTCGTGACCTAACCAATAACCTCCTCAACATCTGAATAGTGTTAAACGTCTAAAAAGTTTTCTGAAAAACATGATTTTATTTATAAGGGTACAATGAAGGGATTAAGTGTCAACATTTTCAGATTATTATTATTTCCTATAATTCCTAAAGGAACATAGGGCTTCAGCTGTGCGTCTCCATTGCGTTCGGTTCTCTGCTAGATTCTTCACCTGGCTCCAAGTCTGCCCACACGTTTTCATCTCCTCTTCACATGACTTCCTCCAAGTCACCCACCCTTGCACTGACGACCAACTCGCCGCTCCCCTTTCGGTTTCCACTCAAGGGCTTGTGTAGTGTTGTCACTTGATGGTTTCCTCAGAATATGGCCAGCTAATCCATCTCCATTTCTTCCCACTTATTTGTTTCACAATCGGTTCCTGGTTGGTTCGCTCCCAGAGACCCCTGTTGCTGATCTTTTCTGGCCGGCCATCTGATCTTGAGTATTGAGCGAAGACAACTGTTAATGAAGGTCTGTAGTTTGCTTGAGATGCTCTTTATGACGCGCTGGCCAAGTCTCTGATCCGTATAGTAGCATTGACTGACTTCACATTGGAGTTGAAAATCCGGATCTTATTTTTGATGCTGAGTGCTGTTGACCTCCACACAGATTTGAGAGTAGTGAAAGCTTGTCTTGCTTTCCCGATTCTTGCTTTGATATCCTCGTCAGTTCCGTCCGCCTGTAGTTGAAACGATGCTTCCCAGGTAGGTAGGTGAAGGAGGTTGCTTCTTTCAGATTCCTCCCATTTATGCTGGCTGATTGTTGTCTGTTGTTGTTGCTGTTGGTGGTGTTCACCAGGAATCTTCATCACCTCTGTTTTCTCTGTGTTCACCTGAAGTCCTATCTGTGATGCTTCTTCTGTCAACTTATTGCTTTTCATTTTCATATCTTCCAGTATGTGGGAAATCAGACATATATCTCAGATTACTAGGTGATAAAAAATTAATTACTGTTGGATATCTAATAAATTATGAGAGACTTGGGAACATTTTTATACATGTCTTGTTTGTGTGGATTTTCTTACCATCTCACCGATAGCAACTTTCTGTCTGCAGTTAGATAGACACCACTGTAGACTTTTTTCTTCCGAAGTCATCAGTTGTAAAAGTATTGTTGAGTAGCCGAAGTACAGGATTTCTTTCTTAGAGCTAATCTTCATTCTTCGCTTTAGAAGGCAGTTTACTAGAGTATTCTTTATGGCACAAACTCTTAACACACAGTTTTGAACTATTGAATAGCCAAACTACCAAATTACAGCCTCCCAAAATCCTTAAGTGCGCTTTTTGCAAGTCCGCTTGCCTTTGAAGTTAGACTTTATCGAGTGATTAAGGATTACCTTAATTTCAAAAATATCATTTTATTCTGATGGTGACTAGTGGTAGAGTCCAGGATGCGCATTTCTTCCTATTTGGGACTCATCAGAGGAATGTGATTGCGACCGCGTTGCAACAACCATGATGGTGTTACTGTAATGGCAGAAGACAAAAGAATTGATAACTAACTTTTTTATCAAAGAAAAACGCATAATATTTATACATTTTTTAAACCACATTAAAACTCGGCTAGGTCATAGGGGAATAAACTGTTCTGATTGGTTGGCGATTGGCCCTAGGTTAAACGATGAAACGGAGAGTTTTCCAATGAGATTATTTCATGTCCACAACGTAAACTGAAATAGATTTGAGGAATAAACACTTCTGCCTCTGCAGCCATTGACTTAAAGTGTTGCTTTTAATTCTGGCCACTTCCTATATCAGCTTCCATCTACATTCTACTGATAGATCTTATCAGTAGCACACACCACATTACTACCGAAGCTCGACCCATAAACACCCTCACTCACTGGAAGGCAGCAGGTGTATTCAGATGGCGAGTCCTCAATGGGACGAAGTGCTCATCCTAAATTTCACTTCTACTCACCACCGACTAAAATGGCTTCCCGTCAACCCTTAGACATCATCGAAGCATAGGTATTAATATTAATAATAATAATCTACTTTATTCCAAAAACAATACTTATAATACAGAATGGAATTCTCAGCATTTGTCACAATATTGCATCTGATTTACTCAAAATATAAATAAAATTAAAAATTAAAACAAAATTAACCGGAGGATTTTGTCCACATTTACGACATAAAGTCAAAAATATTCGAAGCACGAATTGAGATTATTAAATATAATAATAATAATAACAGTGAGTTTGTTTCAAACGGTATTGTCGATTCAGTTTGGAAACTTTAGCATGTTATAGATTATTGGATCTAATGTTCTGTTGATATAGTATAGTGAGGGGAAATACAAAATTAACAGTTATAACACAACTTAAATTATGTCCACACTTATGAGAAAAAATAAACAAAACAAAAAAATTGGGAGGATTATAAATATAAGAAATACAATGACAATAAAGTATGATGCTTTAAGGTTGAAGGAAATGGTCTATTTAGTGGTGCTAAGAAGGTTAGTTAATTCATTTCTGACACTATTTTCATCACATAGAGTGCGTGCTAAATATGGTATAGTGGAATTTTTATACTTAGACGTACGTGCATAAAGTCTTCTGAAAAGACTTCTTGTTTTACCTGAGGAGACACAAGGTTGGAGCTGCTGGTAGAGTGGGTGCTCAGAGTCTGACAAAATTCCCCTAGCGAATCTGTTGCATGACATCAAATGCCTGTCGGTGACAATGCCAACGATATGGCCCAATGGGATGCCACTCGTCCTACTGACAGTCTTCAGAGTTCTACGAAGTATGACATAGTCCTTTTAAGCAATCCAGGAAAGAATAAGGGTGAACAGTAAAGAAGAATAGGTAAAATTCACGAGTTGACAAACTGTAAGACGGGGGGAGGGTTGGGTTAAGTTTGAGTGCCTTAACTTAATGTGCGTCGGTGGCACAGTGGTTAGGACTCTCGTTGACCATGCACATGGTCCGGGGTTCGATCCCCTGCCGGCGCACACCCGATATCTATGGTCGGTCTGAATTTGGGCTACCAATATCCATGCTGAAAATTCCACACTTGTACTGAAAATACGGTGTGGAATCAAGCTGTAAATCAAAATCAAAATAAAAAATAAAAAGTCAGACGAAATATTGTTTTAGAAATCGCTGAGACATGAGAGGACCAGGATAGGTCAGAAGAAAGAATTAAACCAAGATACTAAACTTCAGACTTGGTTTCTATATCAGTATCATCAATTTTGCAAGGGTCACAGGAACCAACGGCTTCACTTAACTTTCGTTAACATCGAAAACTGAAATTAACAGTCTGACATTTGGAAGGATTAAGTTTAAGGCCGTTAGACAAAGACCATTTGCTAACTCCTGATAGAAAGCTATTCATTTTTAGTACAGTCTGGCTGGGAGTTAACAGACATTGAAATAATTAGATCATCGGCATACTTAACAAAGTTCATTTCATCAGAGATGAACTTTGTGGTGGCACGTCAACAGGCACTGAGCATTCCGGTCCAACAACATAGTCAGTCAACGGGAAATGCAAATTAACCTTGAGAGTAATATGGTTTAATTGTCTCTAACGGATTGGCTATTTTGTATCTGAAAATGAAAACTACTCTCACCAGTAGCATCATACTTATTATGAATTGGCAGAAATTGGGATTCATGAACCATTGGGTCTGGTCTCAGAGCTCGCCTCGTGCCCAGAAGGTCCTAGGTTCGATCCCCGATGGATGTGTACTGATAAAAAGTTGCAAACTAGGACGAAACAACTGTCCGGTACTCCCTGTTGATTTTTCAATGTCACTTAGTGATCAAATCCCTGCAGACCAAAACTTAGTAACAAAAAATTGTCTGACAGAAAGTTAACTTTCATTGAAGCGAAGAATTTCTTTCTTATGTAAAAATAGTATTAATGTATGTAAATTAATATTAACACGTGATGCATGATACGCAGTGAGATGCATTCACTCATTCATTCATGCGAAACAAACAAGATTGTCACATTTAAGTGTTAAATAATAATAATAATAGAGAAATTTTTTCTCAAATGAATTTTTGTTGAAGTGTAAGTGTCATGTTATCATCAATATAGGTAGGAACTAGTGAATTTTTTGTCGCCAACACTTACTATTTCCGCTTTGTATGTTTACGCTTACTGATTTTTGTGTGTATGTATGTGTGTGTGTGTGTGATGAACTAACTGTCTTTTACATCCTGATTGTTTTTTTACTCTCTTTTGCCTGCTTCTATTTCAAATGTTCTTTTATATGATTCTTTCTTTCTTCAAAGTGTATGAGTCTTATATTCTTTTATCTCTACTTCAGTAGTAAAGGTAGTAGACTACAGTATATATTTGCGTGATGCAAATATAAAACCGTAACCATTGTAGTCGTTTTATTTAGCTGTATCAATTTTGTATTCATTTTATCGTTAGGAAAACAAAAACATCCGTTGTATAAAGCGAAATATCAACAAAAACGCATAACTTAGTAAAGTTAGTTTGAATTCCCTGTTGAGTGATTTATGTAGGAGTAAAATGTCCGACTTCTGTGTCGACATTTTGGCTTCTAGTACACATGCTCCAATGATTTCTGATGGTTGACAGGATTTCATTTGGTTGATGAATTTGCGATAAGGATTTCGCCCCATTTGTGACTCTTCATCTGTGCGTCAGCGGCACAGTAGTTAGGACTCTCGCCGACCATGCACATGGTCTGGGGTTCGATCCCTTGCCGACGCACACCAGATATCAATGGTCGGCCTGGAGAATTTGGGCTACCGATATCGCATGCTGAAAATTCCATACTTGTACCAAAAATACTGTGTGGTTTCAAGCTATAATCAAAATAAATAAAATAAAATAAATACACGCAGCACCCATCGTGGTCTCGTGGACTAGGAGATGATGCTTTGATGTTTGAAATGCTAGGTGTTAGTTTCTATTCTCAATGTGTACACCTTCACTCATTTAGTATGCAGGTATACAAAACTGATGAATCCCAAATCAGGACGAAACATGTACCCTGGATTTTTATGCTATACACCATCGACTAAATGAAAAATTGGTTACCATGTCAACGGGGAATAAACTATTAACTATGGAAGGAGAAAAAAAGGAGGTTAGATAGAATAAACTGTCTCCTGCCACTTTTTTTTACAGAATTTGTTTTCTATTAATAAAATAGCAGTAAGTGTTTTGGGAAGTGGAGGGCTGGGGGGGGGGCGAGGACGGAGTAATTATCATACAGTATGATCAGTTTAAATCATATTCGGTGTTCATCAATATCTCCTTTGTTATTTACAACTAAGCATAATGGATTTTCTGAATGAAAACTGTTGAATATTGAGCTAAAAGAAGAAAAACAAAGCGGTTGATTGTATCTTGGCATAATTTGCATAAATAAATATGAGATATTGTGAGCTGTTTAGTGGGAAATTCAGTCCCTGGATGATAACTGTTGTTGCCTTTATGATTGTCATTTCTAGGATTCGACCGTCATGAACAGTGGATGTACACATTTTGGCATTCTTTTAAAAAGGACAATCATAGTGTGATTCTCCTTGAATTTCAATAGTTCTCTGAATAAGATTTACTTTGAAATCAATCAAATCCGCACAGAAACACTGAATAAAATGAACACTGATTTCACAAAAAGCCACCCTATGGTCCAATAAATCCGTGGGAGTCAGATAAATAGTTCCAGTTTTGATCATAGATTGATATCAGTTAGAGAATCATGAAAAAATTAGGGGGTACTGGACAGCAGTACGAATCTACTGGCGTTCAACCACTGCGAGCCGGCTCAATGACCAGTCCGTGAATTCCAACTTCTACCGATTCGTGATTTTAACACTAACCCACCAACCAATGTTATCGGCGAGTATTTGTTCTCACGCCCGACCGACTGGACGCCACTGGTCACAACTCCTCCCTGGAACTCTAGGCAATGTCGTCCTGTAGCCAGACTCTAACCATCAATGAACAATAGCATTTCGACTCTGAGTAATAAAATTGGTAAAAGTTATTATTATTGTTCCCTTGGGTTCCTAGTGGAACATAGGGCTTCAACTGCACGTCTCCACTTGCTTCTGTCTTCTGCTGTACTTTTCACCTGCATCCATGTTAATCCATACTGTTTCAACTCCTCTTCACACGATCTCCTCCATGTCACCCTTGCACTGACGTCCCACTCGCCGCTTCCCTTTCGGGTTCCACTCGAGCTATGGCCTGACGCGCGATGTCACCCAGCGGCCTCCTCAGCTCAGCGAGTGTCCAATCCATCTGCACTTCCTCCTGCATATTTGTTGAACGATTGGCTCTTGTTTTATTTGTTCCCATAGTTTCTTGTTGGTGATTCTTTCCGGCCATCTGATCTTCAGTATAGAGCGAAGAAAGTTAGTTGTTGATAAAGGTCTGCAACAGGCTGTTGGAAATATTCTTTGTGACACAATGGCCAAGTTTCTGATCCGTAGAGAAGAAATGACTTGACGTTTGTATTGAAAATCCGAATTTTGTTGTTGATGCTGAGTTGAGTGAAGAAGATTTCCAGATTGGCTCCAGGTTGATGAATGTGTTTCTCGCCTTCCCGATTCTCGATTTGACATCTTCGTCCGTTCCTCCTGTAGTTGAGACAATGCTCCCTGGATAAGTGAATGAAGTAACCTCTTTCAAACCCCTCCCATTGATGGTGATTGGCGCTGGATGTTGCTTCTGTTGTTGTTCTTGGTTGGTTATTTTCATAACCTTCGTCTTGTCTATGTTCACTTGGAGACCTGTCTTCACTGCCAGCCTCTTCGACCAGTTTGTCGGTTTTCGATTGTAAGTCTTCGATTTTGTGTGACATCAAACATAAATCATCCACGCGCGAAATCCAGGTGTTCTAGGTTCTTCACGTCGGTCCATGATATCCCTGTCTTCTCGTTTCCTACTGTCTGACGCATAATCCAGTCCAACACCACAATTAGGAATATCATTGGTGTATAACTTTCTATAGTTGGTTTGTAAGGATTAGTTTTGTTTTTACCAATTGATCACGGATTGATATCAGCTAGAGAACCATTGAAAACCAGAACTGGAGTACTTGACAGCTGTTTCATCCTAGTTTGGGAATCATCGGCAGTACGCACCCACAGCCAGGGTTCGAACCCAGGACCTTCCAGTTAAAAGGCAAGCTAGCTCGTATACCATTCAGCCACTGGGATCCGATCCAATGGCTCATGAATTCTAACTACTACCCCAGTGGGTGCGTACTACCGATGATTTCCGAACTAGGATGAGACAGCTGTCCAGTACCCCAGTTCTAGTTTTCAATGGTTCTCTCTAACTGATATTGTATAACCCATTATTATTATTATTACCATGTTTATTTTTCTTGAAACACTTAATTTTGTTGTAGCTTAGTATTCACTAGATTTGTAAACCTAATTAAATTTTAATATTCATTTCTAGCCAATGTAATCCTTGACGTCAATTCTTCTCTTATATTCTACATATATGTGTTTCTAATCTTTGTCCGTTTCCCAGCCTGATTTTCTACCTCTAGAAAAAAAGGGAATTTTCTTTAGCTTTAGAAGATTGAAATAGTTAAATCCATTGTGGATTAGATCACACGCTACCTATATTTATACACGTATATCAGTTTTATTTCTTCGCATCGAAAATTTCAATTAAGTTTCTTGTCAAATGAAAAATATACCTTCTTACATACATATACCGACAGAGACATAGAAACGATGAGTTTAGTTTGTTTTTCAAGAAGGTTTAGAAGTTTAATTCCTTGCTTCTTCTTCTTCTGATCAAACTATTTCTAACAAATTTTTTGATTATGAAGCTCTAAAACAAAGATTATTTTTTATGCTTCTTCATGCATAAATGCGTTAAACTGATGGGAATTGATACTCAAATACTTTTATAATTATAATTATTGTTTGTTTCGTCAATCCGACTTCCTTTTAATTTCTTTTGCTCTCCCAGTAGAGCATATGGCTTCACGCTTTGACCTTTCAAATTTCAATAGCAGTGTGGTGTTATTCCCTTTTTTTTACATGATGGGATTGCTAGACACATGTTCAAACTTCCCTCTTTACTGGAAATTTTTATCATATACATATATATATATATATATATATATATATATATATATAGTATTCCTTTACGTTTCCAGTGCTGGAACATGGGGCTTCAAGCTAGAGGCTTGAAATTTCGGTAGCAGTGGTGTGTTTATTTCTACGGCATGGGTTTGTTAGCCTCATGTCAAACTTCCCCTGTTTACCAGTTTTATTACTGGCTTAGCGAGGTAAAGAAGTGCGTTGGGGTGGCCAGGGGTCGAACCCTGGACCACATGCGTGGTTGGTGAGCTGTGCCACCGACGCATAGTACTTACCGGACATACCAGTAGTTACACGAGGTTTAAGAGTGAGCCGGTTAGGAATCAAACCCCTGGACCACGTACGTGGTTAGACAGTATACTGCTATTGTATGATAAAAGAAACACAGTTTCATATTAGTTTGTTTATTAGATGTATCACACAGTGTGAAACAGTATTATTTACTGGATGACGTTTCGAACACAATTTATTGTGGTTCATAATCATATCAATTATAATCACACGACTTTGAAACTTGAGTTTTATAGTTTTCTTTGTCTTCTCCTATTTGTCGTCGTAGGGGTAGTAGAATTTTCCAGATATCTGGGACAGGTGTTGAATCATTCCTATTACACCTGTTTGCAGTTGATTCGATAAACAAAGCTTCTGTTATCAATCTCTCCCTCCACCCTGTGACATTAGATTTTAAAACTGTCATCCTATCCCATCCTATTGTATGGTTGTAACTGCATGTAGTGCTATAGCTGAACTATTCTCTAGATTTCTTATCTTATTCAGGTCAACTAATCTAGATTTTGCTAGGTTTTTATGCTCGGCTAGTCTGACTGCCCCTGTTCTACTACTTTGACCTATGTATTTGACCTGACAATCATTGCAGGGTATTAGATAAACTAAATTGTTTTGTTTTAAAGGCTCCACAGGATCCTTTAACCGACAAAGCTTGTTTCTAATTGAGTTTGTGGGTTTGAATACCAGCCACTTTTATTCCTGCCTTGTTAAGAATTCTGCGTAAGGTTTCCGAGGTTCCTTCCTTGTATGGAATTACTACTGATGATTTAGATTCCTTATTGTTGGTGTTGTCTTGTGCATATTTGACATGCATGTCGTCACCATTATTATTATTATTATCACTATCACTACTATAATTATTTATTTTATTTTTACATTTCCCTACATACTTTTGACTAATTTATCGGGGTAATTATTAAGTTTCAAGGCTTCTCTTATATGTATCACTTCCTGTCTTAGATTTTCCTTGGTACTACTTAGTTTTTGTGCTCTATTACTTAAACATTTCACCAATCCTATTTTTACTGACATAGGATGGGATGATCGGAAGTCCAAATATCTGTTTGAGTGTGTGGGTTTCCTGTAAACACTAGTGTTTAACTTCCCATCTTCTTTCATTTTTACGTTGTAATCTAACATTGGAAGCTCCCCTTCCTGACTTTCCAATTCATCAGTGAATTGAATTGCCTTCACCTTTGACTTAATGTGTTCGAAAAACCTATCTATACCTTGTGTTCTAAGTACAGTGAATGTGTCATCTCCATACCTCCACCATACTTTTGGGGTGGGGATGAACGTTCCAATCGCTATGTTTTCCCACCTATCCATGAATATTTCTGCTACCACTGGGAATATTGGTGATCCCATGGCAACTCGCTCAGTTTGATTGTATATTTTCCCTTGGAATTTAATCCATCTAATAAATAAACTAATATGGAATTGCTTACTACCACAGTGCCCAAGTATTACACATATTTTCTATAGTTTGGTTTGCAAGGATTAGTTATGTTTTACGAGTTGATAACGGACTGATATCAGTTAGAGAACCATTGAAAACCAGCATTGGAGTACTGGACAGCTGCTGTTTCATCCCAGTTTGGGAATCATCGGCGGTACGCACCCACCGCCAGGGTTCGAACCCAGGACCTTCCGGTTACAAGGCAAGCTCGTATACCATTCAGCCACTGGGACCCGATTCACTGGCTCATGAATTCTAACTTCTACCAATTCGTGATTTTAGCGCGATCCCAGCCATTGTCGTTGGTGGGACATCCATCCACACACGTGACATCTAATTGGACCTCACTGGTCACGACTTCTCACTAGAACTCCAGGAAGCTCCATCCTGTAGCAAGTCACTAGCGAGCATCAGATTAATTTTCTATAGTTTGGTTTGTAAGGATTAGTTATGTTTTACGAGTTGATCACGGACTGATATCAGTTAGAGAACCATTGAAAACCAGGGAGTACTGGACAGCTGTTTTTTCATCCTAGTTTGGGAATCATCGGCTAAATCACGAATTGGTAGAAGCTGGAATTCATGAGCCATTGAATCGGGTTCCAGTGGCTGAATGGTATACGAGCCTGCCTTGTAACCGGAAGGTCCTGGGTTCGAACCCTGGCGATGGGTGCGTACTGCCGATGATTCCCAAAGTAGGATGAAACAACTGTCCAGTACTCCAGTGGTGGTTTTCAATGGTTCTCTAACTGATATCAGTCCGTGATCAACTCGTATTACACATATATGAAACACAGTTTCGTTTTTTTTCATTCATTCATCAATATATTGTTCTGTAAATAATTATATAGTGTTAGTTAGACAGAGTTAATTGATTATTTCAAAGTTTACAGTTATTGTAAACAATACAGAAAAGGAAAAGCACCTAATAGAATAGCTTTATTTTCGATTGTTAATGGGAAGGAATATAAAAAAAGCAACAACAACAACCAGTGAAACGTTTGTTTTCTGTCTTTCGCCTCACATCATTTTTAAGTGAGAACTATATAAACGCCATTGGTTTTCTTATTTTTGATGTCGACCGAATGTTTTGTTGAATAGATTTTGTCGTCTTTCACTTCTCTCGCTGTCTCTCGAGTAGTTAGAACTCTGTTGTTTTACTTATTTTTATCACTGTCGTGAAAAATAATAATGCTGCACAAATAGAGCACGTGAATCTACTTTATTTTTATTTTCATTCGACTAGTTTAATATGGTACGCTTTTCATTCCCTTAAGTTTTTTTTTGGAACATTTTCACTTTGATTTTTCCCATGCATTCCCTTTTGAAGTCGCTGCATGATTGCCTATGAGTTTTCATTGCCTCCTCATCCTTGGACTGACGCTTAACTCGTTTCTCATTCTGGTTCCATTCAACTATCTCCATTTTCTTTCGGAATATTTTTTGTCTGATAGGTTCTTAGTTAATTTGCTGTCAAAGTTTCTTGTTTCTAATTCTTTCTGACTGGTCATCTCATCTTTAGTATGGGGTCAACAAAGGTGGGTGTGTTGATAAAAGTCTGCAGCAATCCTGTTGGGAATATTTTTGGTGGCATACGAAATCTCTGAACCAGACAGAAGAAGTGACATGACTTGACATGAGTGTTAAAAGTTGGAATCTTGTTCTTTGCGCTTAGTGCATTAGATTGCCAGACTGATTTCAGATTTTTTTTCCTTCACTTTCCTCAGTGGAACATAGGGCTTCAAGCTAGTGGCTTGAAGTTTCTGTAGCAGTGTTTATTTTACAGGATGGGGTTGCTAGCCTCATGCCCAACCTTTCCTCTTCACCAGCATTATTTCTGGCTTAGCGAGGTGAAGGAGTGAGTCGGCCGAGGATCGAACCCCGGACCATGTGCATGGTCGGCGAGCGTCCTAACTGCTATGCCACCGACTCACTGGCTCCTCGAACCCGGGCCTTCCACGCGACAGGCGGAGATACTCACCACTGTACCATCGAGGATAATTTCAGATTAATGAAGGCTTATCTTGCCATTTACATCCTTGTTGGCTTTGACATTGTCATCCGTTCCGACTGCTTGTAATTGAAACTATGCTGTCTAAACAACAAGTGAGAGAAAAGACTCTTCCTTTGGGATTTCTCCGGTTGATAGTGACTAATGGTTGTTTCTTTTGGTCAGGTAGCAAAATCTTTTTGTCAATGGATTGCTGAATTTCGCGTTTAAAACATCCGTTGAGTTAAATGGATATTTTATTTTAAAGATGAAAAATAGTCCATTGTATTTACAATAGTTTAAGAAAAATGTTGGTGGCACAGCGGTTAGGACTCTCGCCGACCATGCACATGGTCCGGGGTTCGCCCCCCCTTCCGACGCACACCTGATATCAATGGTCGGCCTGCAAAATTTGGGCTACCGATATCACATGCTGAAAATTCCATACCTGTGGCGTTGGTGGCATAGCGATTAGGACGCTCACCGACCATGCCCATGGGCCGCGGTTCGATCCCCGGCTGACGCACTCCTTTATCTCGCTAAGCCAGAAATAATACTGATGAAGAGGAAAGGTTGGGCCTGAGCGTAGCAACCCCATCCTGTAAAATAAACACTGCTACAGAAACTTCAAGCCACTAGCTTGAAGCCCTATGTTCCACTGGGGAACGTGAAGGAAAAAAAAAGAAAAATGCTTGTCATATGAGGTGTTTCTGAGCTCTCATTATGCTAAAGCTATGAGGAATCTCAGACGAAAAAGAACTATGAAGAAAATTTATGTGACAGCTTAAGATAGTTGAAATAATGGTAGCTAATAAGAAGCTTAGAGGGAGGCGGAAGTAGTCTGAATATCATAATCAACTAATGATGGCCAAGGTAGGGAAAGCGTCTGAACGAACTTCTTCCGGTAGATTCTCATGGCTTGAGCTAGATGAAAAAGACGAATTCTCGTAAGATAAAATTAAGGTTAGTTGAAAAACGGTAGATAACTTTAATAGCTTTACGATTATTATTCCGTAGTCTAGGTGTCATTACTTTAAGTCTTGTAGAAATTAAATTTTTGCTCACATCTGCTTGAAAATTTCATCAATTCTGTGTTCAAACTGATTGTTCAATGTAAGATTGTTACACGATTTCATGATGAGCTGAAATCGGTTAGAGAACCACTTGGAAACCTGGGAGTACTAGAGAGCTGTTTCATCCTGGTTTTGGACTCTTCATCAGAACGCACCCACAGGGATTTGAGCCCAGTGTCTCTCGGTTACAAGGCGAGCTCGTAGACCGTTAAGCCACTGCGACTCGATTCACTGATCAGCCTATGAATTCCAACTTCTCCCAACTCACGATATACCGTGAGCACCAGCCACCAGTCATCAGCGAGTATTCTTCCCCAGACCCGACCTGCTATACCCTGCTGGTCGAGACTTTTCACCTACCTGGTTGCGTTATACCGGGAATCGGCAGAAGTTAGAATTCATGGGCCATTGGATCGGATTTCAATGGCTTAATGCTCTGTGAGCTCGCCTTGTAACCAGCAGGTCCTGGGTTCGAAACCCATTGGGTGCGTACTGATGAAGAGACCCGAGTACTAAGACGGAAGATCTGTCCGGTACTCCCAGGTTTTCCGATGGTTCTCCAACCAATGTCAGCTTATAATGAAATCTCGTAACCAATCATATGAAATCCTTACAAACCAAAACTTAAGATTGTTATAGTTATTATTATTATTCCCTGGTGTTCCGATTAGAAGAAAGTGCTTCGACAGAACATCTCCATTTCACTCTGTAGTCTTCAGTCTTACATAGCTGATTCCATTATTGCCTATAAGCTTCCATCTTTTCCTCACAAGATCTGCTCCATGTTACCCTCAGACTCACGCGCCTACGTTCCACTCAAGAACCTGGTACATGATGTCATTCAACGGTTTCCTCAGTGTATTTCCAGTCGATCTTCATTATATTCAGCATATTTGTTGGGTGATAGATTCTTGACTAAGTCACTTGAACACGAATAGTTTGTGCAGACTGGATTTTCAGTGAATACTGGTGAATTCAATCTCAGCGTTAATCGTCGTTGTTAAGTGAGGCAAGTGTGTGTTGTAGAGTTTAAAGAAAATTGGCCATTTGATTAAAATTCTGCAATATTCAGCATATTCCTCAGAGTTCTTTTTCCCGATAGTGCTCTCATTTCCTTCATACTTTCCTTTTTTTACAAGCAAAAGACTAGTAGCATTTTTCTTCAGTGTCTCTGAAAAATATTCATAGTTTTCTGTTTCTTTTTTTTTCATTTCTCATTGATACAGATCCACCACCCTTAAGATCACCGTCATCCTATGAAGCACTTAGTCAAAATTCTGAATATTTGTCAGATAAACAAGTAAGTTGATTGGCACAAACTTTTTTTTTGTTTTAAGTGTATTTATTTATTAATATTTTGTATTTCAGGAAATACGTTGTAACGTTGTAACAGATTACGCATTGTTGTTAACTGATGAAGTCAGCGAGGCATAAACAAAGCTGTTTGTTTGTTTGTTTGTGAAAGCTTCTTTTTTTAAAAGTTTCATTTTTTCATCTGTACTCTGTCAGTTGTACACATTTCATTATAATAAAGGATTTCGTGTATTTCCCAATGAATGAATGAAAAACAAAACGGTATTACTGTTTTTACTGACGTTTTGCTATTTAATGCTACTGCTAATAGCTTTATCAAAATATTATTAAACCGGAATTTACAAAATCTCAGCATATATATAACAAAGAGTTAAGGGGTGAGAAAATAGACTACTTAGGTCAAGTTAAAAGGACATATTGAAAGTCGAAATAACAATGAAGATCACTAAACCAAATAACAAAGGTGATAGTACATCTGTTATGATATCAAAACAAAGTTTACTAACTTGATCATCGTTCGTCTGTCTGGGGGCATTTTTCGTTGTCAAGTTGGTGAATTGGTAAAGATAACAAAACCATCATGTGAAGATTGTTGGATTTGATCAGTGTGTAAAATTATAAAAGCAGTGTGTATTTACATAATGAAATTGTCTTGCTTTTCCGATTTTTGCTTTGATATCCTCGTCAGTTCCGCCTGTAGTTGACACGATGCTTCGCAGGTAGGTAAAAGAGGTTGTTTCTTTCAGGTCCCTTCCATTTATGCTGATTGCTGTCTGTTGTTGTTGTTGCTGTTGGTGGTGTTGGCCAGGAATCTTCATCACCTCTGTCTTCTCTATGTTCACCTGAAGTCTTATCTTTGATGCTTCTTCTGCCAACTTGTTGCTCATCGCTTGCATAGGATAGTTATTTAACACCAACGCCTCTTTTATGTGTTTCGTTTCATCATTTGAGTTTTTTGTTGTATTACTCAATGCTATTGCTCGGTTTGTTCGATAAAAGCTTATGGGGAATTATAGCGCCAGATAAAAGAGAGTGCATAGAACATAGTAAAATGGAGATGTTCCACTCGAAGCCTAAAGAATGAATAATAATATCTTTATTACTACACGAAACCCTTCGTCGATAAACTTGTAGAAACCTGCATTTTATGTAAAATGCGATACATCTTAAATTACTTTATCGAGCTCCTCTTGACTGATTTATATAATCGATCACATCACTTTTTTTTCTGTATTTCTTCGCTTGCCTTCATCACATATCGCTTGGAATGTAGGTTGAGACGTTACAAAGTCCTATAATCAGATTAGTTGCGGGGGTTTTCTTTCGTTCACTTGTCCTCTGATGAACACTAACCTTCCTTATTCCAGATGTTGAATTTTCCCATTTTTATCAAACACAAAATAATCGAGCAAAGAATATTCTTTTCGATAAATTCCCCTTCCGGCTCTACAATTATATATATGTTTATATACACAGAATATTCTAAATTAGTAGTCAATAAAAATATTAGTGTTTTTTAAATAATATCGATTTGTAAAGTAAGATCACAGTGGAATTACAGTTCATTAAAGATGCTTAAATTATAATAATAATGATAATAATAATAATAAAGATATAATAGCGAATAGAATATCAACTAAAATTAGGGAAATTCCACAAAAATTCATGATCATTCAAACCTGAATGGTCAAGGTAATGATAATTTCTGAACTAACTTCTTTTGGACACATAAATTAGGCTTATTAATATGGATCCCCACAGCCTCAGCAATATTTAGTAGTCGAACTCTTAAGGCAAAATTGAGATTCGTAGGTATGCGGTAAATGACACTTAAAGCATGATTAACGTCAATCTTGTGTCTTGTATCCACAAGATGAGACAGATTATCTCTGCAAATAGATTTTGTTTGTCCTTTGCTTAACCAGGCAGGGTGATGTTCGAAAATTCGACGCCTGGCTCCACAGGAGCAGTTACAAGAAAATCATCATTGATTCTCGTTCACTTTTATCCTTGATCTTATTTTCAACAGAAATAATAATTTTCAAGTATTGGTTTTGTAGGGGTTTTGTTTGATTGCATGAAGGATTTCATCATGAGCTGACATCAGTTAGAGAATCACTGGAAAACCTAGGAGTACTTGACAGCTGTTTCGTCCTAGTTTGGGACTCTTCATCAGTACGCACCCACCGGGTCCCAGTGGCTCAACGGTCTACGAGCTCGCCTTGTAACCAGAAGGTCCTGGGTTCGAATAATGGTGAGTGCGTACTGATGAAGAGTCCCAAACTAGGACGAAACAGCTGTCAAGTACTCCCAGAAATAATAATAATAAGTGAAGCTAAAAAAGTGTAGAATACCACAATAATGCAGTTAAAAGCAATAGAATTATTGAAAAGACATTTCTACCGAACTTGTCACACACACAGAGAGGTGTAACCATAGTAACCATATTCAATATAGAAGTACACGGGAATTTAGTAATCAACTTCTTTTCTTGTTTTTTATTTCTTTATACTTGGGAAATAAATCTTCGTAACTCTTCATTTTCTAGTAACAAATGATTACCTACCTATCTACCTATCTCATTGCCCAAAATATCTGAAAAGACATTTACTGCTATTGACATATCCAGTTTTAAAAAAGGCAAAAAACAACCAATAAATAAGTTTGCGTCATTCCTTTTCTTCCCTATCGTACGTACATATATGCCTAGTTCCTTGTCAAACTAGCTATCAGCTAGTACTTGTTCCGTTTTTACTTTTTTTCTAGTAATTTCAGTGTTAGTATGGGTGTATATGTGTGTGGTTGTTTGTCTGTTTATACGCATAGGCATCACTATTTTTCTTAGGAGTTAAAATCCAAAAGAACAAGTACATTTATACCTTAGTCAACTAAAATTCATCCAATTTGTTTCTCATGGAAAATAACATTGTAACATAAGTTGTTTTGAAAAACTTTCTTTTTTCCTCCCAAAAATTAAAGTGTGTTACTTTGACCTTCAGAACAAGCTGGATTCAGGAAAGGCAAATCATGTTCTGACCAAATTGCAACTCTACGCATCATCATCGAACAAAGCATGGAATGGCAATCAAACCCCTACCTCAACTTTATAGACTTTAAGGAGGCCTTCGACAGCGCAGCGTTGACCGCGAAGTAATTTGGAAACTACTGGAGTACTACGGCGTACCCCAAATATTCATCAACCTTATTCAACAGCTGTACGACAACGGCACATGTCAAGTGATCCACAACGGAAAAGTCAGCGAAGCGTTTGGAGTAAACACAGGAGTCAGACAAGGGTGCTTATTATCACCAATGATGTTCCTAATTGTGGTGGACTGGATTATGCGTCAGACAGTGGGACATCGAGCGCCAATCACCATCAACGGGAGAGATTCGAAAGAGGTTACTTCATTCACTTACCTAAGGAGCATTGTCTCAACTACAGGAGGAACGAACGAAGATGTCAAATCGAGAATCAGGAAGGCGAGAAACACATTCATCAACCTGAAACCAATCTGAAAATCTTCGTCACTCAACTCACCATCAACAACGAAATTCGGATTTTCAATACAAACGACGTCAAGTCAGTCAGTTCTTCTATACGGATCAGAAACTTGGCCAGTGTGTCACAAAGAATATTTCCAACAGCCTGTTGCAGACCTTTATCAACAACTGTCTTCGCTGGCTCTATACTGAAGATCAGATGGCCGGAAAGAATCACCAACAAGAAACTATGGGAAGAAGCAAAACAAGAACCAATCGCTCCACAAAAATGGAGGAGAAAGTGGAGATGGATTGGACACTTGCTGAGGAGGCCACTGGGTGACATCGCACATCAGGTCATAACTCGAGTGGAACCCGAAAGGGAAGCGGCGAGTGGGACGTCAGTGCAAGGGTGAAATGGAGGAGATCGTGTGAAGAGGAGTTGAAACAGTATGGACTAACATGGACGTAGGTGAAAAGTACGTCAGAAGACAGAAACAAGTGGAGACGTGCAGTTGAAGCCCTATGTTCCACTAGGAACCCAAGGGAACAATAATAATAATAATAATTTAATAATACTTCGTATTTCATCTGACTTTTTTAAAAGTTGATTGCTTATTACTGAATGGAATACTTTGCTTTAACAAGATGCTCTAACCCTATTAATTTTTTTACTAAGTGAACCCAAGGGAACAATAATAATAATACTTTGACCTTACCATAGATTGAACTTAAGACCTCCAGATCACAAGGTGAGTGATGTCGTCTGACTATTCAGCCACACTAAACTCCGTCTCACTGGCTCATCATTCATTTCCAACTTCTGCCAATTCACGGTATGTGGCGCCATGGCCTCCAGGCGATGCCACTGGTGGTGAGTATTCCTCCCCACCTCCTAACTTCGTGTGTACCCTGCTGGCGACGGTTGCCAACTAGAAAACTTCGAGCTACTCCATCTTGTAATCAGTCACTGGTTGGTGACAGATTCTCACCGGTGATATCGGCTGACAGTCACACTGTATATCGCGAATTGACGAAGGTTAGAATTGGTAGGCCATTGGATTCCGTCTCAATGGCTGAGTGGTATTCCAGTTCGCCTTAAGGTCCTGGGTTCTATCCCTGGTGGGGTGATAAATGCGTACTGCTGAATAATTCCAAACAAGGATGAGATGACTGTGTTGATGGTTCTCTAAATGAATGCAGTTCGTGATCTTATACTTCTTCAATTCACTTCATTAGTGGAGTAAACGGATCATTCTTATATTGCCAAAATTTTCACATTATTCTGTCATATTTATTCCAATAATAATAAATTTTAATTTTGTTTATTTTTCTCTACTGTTATAGACATTTATTCATTCGACTAAAAGTGAAATGCCTCAAACTGAAGATCAGCCTCAGCCTACTGGACATAAAATGGTTGCAGTTAGAAGTCCAGGTAAATGTCAAGTGTGTGTGTGTTTGAATGGCTGTTTTCACGCTTATTTGATCTCATTTATTTCTTTTACAATTGACCATCTGTGGCGTGGTTGTCTTTTATCTTAAATAGTGTGAATGGTTGTAAATCGGATACAATTTTAACTATTTTCACAGCGGTTTCCAGATGGAAATGCTGATGATGTTGTCTAGAATGAAACTAAAATCTTTGCAGTTAAACAGTCTACCTTAATTGCAATGTACTTGCAAAAGTATTATTATTATTATTAGCATATCTCCATTTCATCTTCTTTTATGAAGTCGTCTTTAGTTAGCTGCAAGATTGTCCATAAGCTTTCATCTCCTCCTCACACAGTCGCCTCCATGTCAACCTGAGACCCACGCCCAAATCGTCGTTTCTCACTCGGGTTCCATTCGAGCGATGGCCTGGTATGTGATGTCTAATTCTTCCTTGTCTGCCATCTGATTTTCAGTACGGAGCCAGCGAATGCAGCTGTCGGAAAATGCTTTTCGTGAGTCATGCACTAAGTTTCTGACCCATATAGAAGGACTGATATCAGAGTGATGAACGTTCCTCTTGTCTTTCACATTTCTGACTGATTTTCGGCATCTTTATCCGTCCCGACTACCTGTAGCTGAAACGGTGATGCCTAGATATGTTAAAGAGGTGACCTCTCCAGATTTCTTCCGTTGATAATGATTGGTGCCTGTCGTTGTTGTTGTTGACTGGCTATCTACATCACCTCAGTCTTTTCTACGTTCACTGGAAGTCCTGTCTTCGCTAACTGCTTCTTCTGCCAGTTTGCTGGTTTTCATCTGTAAGTCTTCGAGTTCTTGTGACATTAGACATAAATCGTGAGTGAAGTCCATATCTTCTGGAGTCTTCTTATCGGTCCAACGTATTCCTGTCTTCTTGCACACCCACTCATGGTATGTCGCATGACCCAGGCCATCACAATCAGAAATATCATCGGTGATAGCAGGAAGCTTCGTCTTACTCCTGTATTCACCTTAAAAGCTTCACTGAATTCTCCGTAGTGGATCACGTGGCACGTGGTATTGTCGATAATAATAGTAGTAAGTATTATTATTATGATTGTTACTCACTGAAACTACAAAGATGATGTTGACCAGATCTAAATTATACTCATGTTAATTATTCGTTCAATTTAGTTTTTTATTTTCCGTTACTTGATTATATTTGATCGAATTGTTCATTATCTGTTACACTGTCGGCTCCTAATACGGCAACTTCGACGATGTTTGACGATTAACATGATCAGTCGACGGGAAAAAAAAATCAACGCATAAAAAACACAAAATAATTGAGCAAAGAATATTCGTTTCGATAATTTCCTCTTCTGGTTCTACAATTATATATATATGTTCATATACATAGTATATTCTAGATTCGTAGGCTAATTACTGCGTCCAAAAGAAGTTAGTTCAGACATTGTCCTTACCTTGGCCGTCTAGGTTCGAATGATCCTGAATTTTTGTGGAATTTTCCTAATTTTAGTTGATATTCTATTCGCTATCATATCTTTATCATTGTTATTATAATTTAAGCATCTTTAATGAACTATAATTCCATTGTGATTTATTTAAAAAACACTAATATTGTTATTGACTACTAATCTCGAATATTCTATGTATATAAACATATGTACGTATAATTGTAGAGCCGGAAGAGGAATTTATCGAAAAGAATATTCTTTGCTCAATTATTTTGTGTTTTATAGATGTCTGAATGAATATTTTCGCTATATTAAAATCAACTTAAACAAATAATAACTAATGTCTGTTTCACAATGTGTGGTTCTCAAGGGCCTAGTGGATAAGGCTTCTGCCTTTGAAAGCAATGGGTGCTGAGCTCGAATCTCAGTGGGGAAAACCATTAAGCAATCACGATTCCTGGTACATCCAGGATTCCATTGCTTGTCACTACCCACCAAGTGTAACACCTCATAGTAATCAGTTGACTTTGGAATTCGTCCCAGAAAGATAAAGCCGAATTTCATATGCGTCCATTTTACTTAATTATTTCTAGTTTCTTATCACAAAGCATTCACTGTTATGCTTTGTTTCAATATTTAATCCTCGTGACACCATATTGCGTGGTTTTTATATATAAATAGCTGAATTCAATGTTTCCATTTCATCGTTAGTTGAGAGACAGATTTTATCAATAGAGACCACGCGGAAAAAGAAAATAGAAACGACTAACCGTTAATTTTGATGCGCCATTTAGATAACTAATAAAGAAAGAAAATGGCTATTTGCGTGAAATCACCTAACAATCATGTGATGAGTACTCACCATCTCTATGCTGATGAAAGCACTTAAGAATTTGATATTTAGTTTTAATCACTACACATACATGTATGTACATCTCAGTGGATAGTCATTAGCATACATGCTTCATTTGGAATATATCTGGCTAACTCTGAAATTTCGATAAGTATTTTGATTGGAAACTAGTAACTAGTGTGGCGTGTCTAGCTCGTCCTTTTTTGGTGCAGACTGAATTCTGTCAGTCAGGTTTACAATGTGGCCACCATTCTAGGTAGCTCGCCATCACGGTGCACATTGATTTGATGATGTTAGATGGTTAGAGACAATCAGCAGGAAGCCTTGGACCTAGGTTTTGTGCTAGTTGGCACTCACCAGTCAGCAAGGCGTATCTGAAACCTTGAAGGAACTCATGTCCCTTCTGAGATTCGAACCCGCATCACCCAGTGAGAACTGCAGTCAGAGACGGTACCACTGAGCTATTCGGGCTCGCGATTGACCTCCTGTAGGACTGTAGTGGGTATTTTGATTGAACACTAGTAACTAATGTGATGTGTCTAGTCATTTCTTTGGTGCAGAAGGGACATGAGTTCCTTCAAGGTTTCAGATGCGCCTTGCTGACTAGTGAGTGCCAACTAGCACGAAACCTAGGTCAGGCAAGGCTTCCTGCCGATTGCCCCCAACCATCTTATATCATCAAATTTCGATAAGTGTTTATATTTAAGTGTGCATGTGTGGAAGTGTGATCGTCTGAATATTTTGTCTCTTTTCAATTTTTGGTGTTGAAGTATTTGACTGATTTTAAGTTTGGTTACTAATTGCCTTCAGTTAGAGAGTTCCTGAAAACCAGGGGAGAACTGAAAAGCCAGCTCACCGTAGTTTGGAACTCTTCATAATTATGTAAGCATGAGCCCAAGCAGGAACGAACTCAGCACCTTCAATTTACGCCTTCGGTCAGTTGACCACTCAGGTCATGAATGCTGATTGCTACTGGTTGGTGATATATGGTGAAAATGTCAGTAAGTGTCGTCTGTGAGTATTTGTCCTTACACTCTACTTGCCAGACCCTGCAAAACCAACACATGGAAATTAACCTATTGGCAACGAGTGATTGACTACAGAACGAAGTTGCCTGATGTCCTAGTGGAAGGTCGTGTTATTTTAACAGATTGTATATTCACCTACTTACCTCACAAAGGTCTTGAAGTAGCTTATTAATACTCCATTGATAAGCAACTTTTTCATGTATGTATTTTGAGTAACATTTCCGTCATTTTTTGTTTTTGTTTTGTTTAACAGAGATACCTGATGCTTCCTATATCAATCCACATGAACCTTCTAGTTTAAAATCTTTGAATAGTAAATCATCAGAAAATGCAGCACATCTAGTTGGATCTTTTGATCATAATATTATGAGAGGAAGTGGATCATCATCTGGGCGTCAGACATCCATACAAAGTAGATCACCACATCAACCATGGGCTACAGGTACATCAACTTCTCAAATTCTTAGTCAACCAGGTGTCATAGCTGGTGAGTGAGTAATTAGTAGACACCCATTTTTATTTATTATTGTTATTATGATACTGTTTCACTTTCATTACTCTCAAGTCTGTGTGGAGGTCAACAGCACTCAGCATCAAAAATAAGATCCGAATTTTCAACTCCAATGTGAAGTCAGTCAGTGCTACTATACGGATCAGAGACTTGGCCAGCGCGTCATAAAGAGCATGTCAAACAAACTACAGACCTTCATTAACAGTTGTCTTCGCTCAATACTACTCAAGATCAGATGGCCGGCCAGAAAAGATCAGCAACAGGGCGGCATCTCTGGGAGCGAACCAACACAGCAGGAACCGATTGTGAAACAAATAGGCAGGAAGAAATGGAGATGGATTGGCCATATTCTGAGGAAACCATCAAGTGACATCACTAGATAAGCCATTGCTCGAGTGGAACCCGACGGAAAGGGAAGCGGCGAGTTGGTCGTCAGTGCTAGGGTGGGTGACTTGGAGGAGGTCATGTGATGAGGAGATGAAAACGTGTGGGCAGACTTGGAGCCAGATGAAAACTCTAGCAGAGAACCGGACGCAGTGGAGATGCACGGCTGAAGCCCCAGGTTCCTCTAGGAATTAAAGGAAATAATAATATGATAACAAATATGATACTGTTATTCCCTTGAGTTTCGAGTGGAACATACGGTTTCAACAGCAGATCTCCTGTTCTCTGCAGTCATCTTTAACTAGTCTCACGATTTCGTATAAGCATAATTCTCCTCCTCACTCTAGCGAGATGACCTGCATTGCACGTGATGTCACTCGCCGGTCTCTTCAGCGTGTGTCAGATCCACCTCCATTTCCCCCTGCATATCTATTGACTAATAACTTCAAAATAAACGGACGTGACATGTGTTGCCGCTCTCCTTTGTTTTATACTTTTTGTTTCTGTTTATTTCTTATTGAGTCGCCTCTCACTAGGTAAAGAGATGATGACACAATTGATTTTCTACCTGAAGTATGGCCAATGCCATCCTTTAGACAGTACTCGGGTTATCTGCATGGTTCTACTAGCAATATCAGATTGCATTACTGGTTGATTGAGGCAAGAGTTAACCCAAAAGGATCTCCACTTTTGCTGTGGCTGAATGGTGGACCTGGAGGCTCGTCCATGGAGGGACTTTTTAGTGAAAACGTACCTTACAATGTATTGGAAGGGATTTTGCTTCGGTGGCATACTGGTTCGGACGCTCGCCGACCGTGCACATGGTCCGGGGTTCGATCCCCGGCCGACACATTCCTTTACCTCGCTAAGCCAGAAATAATGCTGGTGAAGAGGAAAGGTTGGGAATGAGGCTAGTAGCGACCCCATCCTGTAAAATAAACACTGCTACAGAAACTTCCAACCACTAGCTTGAAGCCCTATGTTACACTGGGAACGTGAAGGAAAAAAAATAATAACTTCTTGGTTGGACTTTTTCCGGAGTTTCTTGTTGAGAATTCTGATTGGTTGGCCATCTAATCCTCAGGAAGAAGCCAGGAAAGGCAGCTGTTGCTAAAAGTGTGTAGTCTATTGAAAATGCTTTCCGTGAGGAATAAGCCAATTTGTGAATCATGTAGAAAAACTGCTTCACGCCTAAAACTGGTGTTGAAAATCCAGATTCTGTTGTTTATATCCAGTGCAGAAAATCTACAGACTGAATTTATTTTCGATTGGATGGAGGATTTCATCATGAGCTGACATTAGTTAGAAAGCCATTGGAAAACCTGGGAGTACTGGACAGTTGTTTCGTCCCAGTTTGAGACTCTTCAGTAGTACTCACCCACCCACCGGATTTCGAACCCAGGACCTTCTGGTTACAAAGCTAGCGAGCCCGTAGACCATTCAGCAGCCACTGGGACCCGATCCAATGGCCAGCCAGTACATGAATTCTAACTTCTGACAATTCATGACTAGGACGAAACAGCTCTCCAGTATTCCCAAGTTTTCCAATGGTTCTCTAACTGATGTCAGTCAGCTCATGATGAAATCCTCCATCCAGTCAAACTGAATCCCTACCAAAACCAATACTTGAATTCCTTTTTATTATGCTGTTGTTCTTTTTTTTATCGTCAGCAAATATCACCAGACAGATAGATTATAGTTAGTAATTCACACCGTCTGCATTCCGTTTTACTTCTTTTTTTTTCAACACTGATAATAAAGAGGTTTCGAAAATTTCTAATGACGTTGGAGTATATCTATGACATTAAAATGAGAGGCTTTCGGTGAAGAGTTACTTTTTTCAGCGATTTCACTTTCAGGACATACAATCGCATATATATATATATATATATAATTCATTGTTATAGCAACAAAATCAATATTTATCCATGTTCTTTTTTATTTCAAATACATTAAGAAAACATGATAAATACTTAGAACTAAACTTTTTGAATGTTTCCAGGTATTTAAATCACTTGCATTGATTTTTGAATAAAGCAAATAAAGGGAAATGTCATTTGAAACAGAAGTACATACTGTTGTACCAAAGATACACATATGACTATTACAGAAAGTAGATTAGAATAAAATTGTTATTCAATTCTCGTCGGATTTCCGAACAACAGCCTGCTTAGTGGTTAAGTAAAGGACAAACAAAATCTAATCGTAGCGCTATTCTATCTCATCTTTTGGATACAGAACACAAGACTGATGTCAACCACGTGTCTTTCAAAGTCATTTACCCCATACCAACAAATCTTAACTTCGCCTTAACAGTTCGTTTACTAAATATTGCTGAGGCTGGCTGTTGAGATCCACACTAAGAAGCCTAATTTATGTGTCCAAAAGAAGCTAGTTCAGAAATTGTCCTAACCTTGGTCATCTAGGTTTAAATGATCATATTAATATATGTGTCAAACTTGGGCACTGTGGTAGTAATTAATTCCATATTAGTTTGTTTATTAGATATATCACACAGTGAAACAGTATTATTTACCGGATGAAGAACCTTCGAACACAATTTATTGTTCATAATCATATCAATTGTAATCACACGACTTTGAAACTTGAGTTTTATAGTTTTCTTTGTCGTCGTTGGGGTAGTAGAATTTTCCCGAAAACTCGGAAACCGTACACAGAATTCTTAATAAGGCAGGAATAAAAGTGGCTGGCATTCAAACCCGCAAACTCAATTAGAAACAAGCTTTCTTGGCTGAAAGAACAATTTAGTTTATCTAATACCCTCCAATTATTCTCAGGTCAAACACATAGGTCAAAGTAGTAGAACAGGGGCAGTCAGACTAGTGGAGCATAGAAACCTAGCAAAATCTAGATTGGTTGACCCGAATAAGATAAGAAGTCTATAGAATAGTTCAACTATAGCACTACATGCAGTTACACACAACCATACAATAGGATGGATGGGATAAGATGAAAGTTTTAAAATCGAATGTAACAGCTGGGTGGAGTGAGAGATTGATAACAGCTTTGTTTATCGAATCGACTGCAAACACGTGTAATAGGAATGGTTCAACACCTGTCCCAGACAGTTGGAAAATTCTACTACCCCAACGACGACAAATAGCAGAGAACAAAGAGAACTATAAAACTCAAGTTTCGAAGTCATGTGATTACAATTTATATGATTATGAACAGGAATAAATTGTGTTCGAAACGCTGTCATCCAGTAAATAATACTGTTTCACTGTGTGATATATCTAATAAACAAACTAATAGGTCCGAATGATCTTCAATTTTTCGCAGAAATTTTCTTTAATTTTAGTTGATATTCTATTTGCTATTTTATTTTTATGATTATTGTAATTTAAGCCTCTTTAATGGACTGTAATTCCACTGATCGTATTTTACAAATCTATATTATTTAAAAAAGACTAATATTTTTAATGGCGACTATTCTAGAATATTCTATATATATATATATATATATATATAATTGTAGAGCCAGAAGAGGAAATTATCGAAAAGGATATTCTTTGCTCAATTATTTTGTGTTTTATAGAATCAACATAGTTGAATATCCACTTGATAAGTGTGAAGAGAGTAAGCGAAAAGTGTTCATCTGTAGAGAATGCTTGCTAATCATGCACGTGGTACGGATTTTGATCACTGGCCAACTCACTCCTAAACCTCTACTAGCTGGTAGTGATCCCGGTAAAGAGCAAATGTTGGATTTGAGGCTGGCAACCCTTCTCCCCCCCTAGCCGGTGGTTAAAAAATAACACCGCTGCTACTGGTACTTAAAACCTGAAAACTTGAAGCACTATGTTCCACTAGGAACTAAAAGGAAGAAAATAAGGAAAAAAAATAATAAAACTGTACAAAAGAAACACATGTAAGAGGGATAGTAGTGAATTATTAGCGAAAAATAGAAGTGAACGAGCAGAAAAGAGATTGTAAGATCATGGTGTAAAGATATCTATAACTATTATTGTGTTTTTAAACATTTCAAACATGTTTAACTACGCTATCTATGATTAGTAATCAGTAGTGGGTCATGAGATAGCTGTTGTTTGCTAGTGTCTACTAGACAACTAGTACACATTTAACATCCCCAAAACATAAAAGCTGTCTTTCTAATAATAATAATTTGATTTGATTGCAAAAGGAGGTTTTCAGATAACAGTTTCCTTCTCTACGCATCTTTCCGTTAATTTCTTAGCTTCACAACTGCAGATATTAAGTTGCATGGTGTACTTCTATCATCTTATCAGTCATTACTCTTCAGTACTAATAAAATTAAAATTTAGTTCACAAACTGATATCAGTTACAGAGGCATTGAAAACTAAGGAGTACTGGACAGTTGTTTCGTCTTAGATTGGGACTCTTCAGAAGTATGCGTCCATGACCCGACGAGGAATTAAAATCTCAGGGCTTCCAGGTTACGACACGAGCTTGTTAACCATTCAGCCACTTGAATACAACCCAACGACTCATGAATTCTAACTTCCGCGTATTCGCCTGCCATCGATGAGTATTCGTCCTCAAACCCAACTTGGCTGCCACCCGCCACCTGTTATGATTTCTCATTGGAACAACTGCTCAGTACACCCTGGTTCTAAGTAGTTCTCCAGCTGATGTTGTTAGTTCATGATTCAACTTGGGACACAATCAAATCCCTACAAATCAACCAACAGCTATGAACTAATAAAATTAATTGGTATTCAAGTCTTCAGATGAATAATAACAATAATGATTTACTTTATTCCAAAAACAGTACTTGTGATACAGAATGGAATTTTCAGCATTAATCACAATATTGCATCTAATTTCCTCAAATTATAAATAAAAATTAGTCACAGAAATTTTTCCACATTTACAATAGGGGTAATGTCAAAAAATATGCAGCATATAAAATGGAAATAATAATAATGATAGCAGCTAAGGTAGTAATAATAATAATACAAGTGAAAATTGCAGTGGGCTTTTTTCACACAGTATTGTCGATGTGGTATAGAAATCCTAGCATGTTTAAAAATATTAAAATATAATGTCCTCTTTACATGATATGGTGAGGGGAAAAACAAAGAATACAGAAGTCATAGAGATAAGTTGGTGTTTGCAATTATGAAAGTAAAAACAAAGAAGCAACAGGACCATAAATATAATAGAAATAATAAAACTTGAAGGTATATAAGGATGGATGGAGGAAATTGTTTATTTACTAGATGAAAAAAGGTTAGTTAATTCTTGCCTGACACTATTTTCATCACATAAAATACGTGCCAAGTATAGTATCATAGGATTTTTATACTTAGACGTGCGAGTATACAGTTTTCTGAAGTTACTTCTTTTTCTACCTGAGGAGATGCAAGGTGAAAGCTGAGGGTGAAGTGGATGCTCCGAGTCAGACAAAATCCTTTTAGCAAATTTACTGCACGAAGTCAAGTGACCATCGACAACGACGTGAACTATATAGTCCACTGGGACACCACTCATCCTACTGACAGTTTTCAGCATTCTACGAATTGTGACATAGTCCTTTTTAAGCAAACCAGGAAAGAGTAAGGGTGAACAATACAGAAGAATAGGTAGGATGCAAGAATTTATGAACTGCAAGAGGAGGGGTTGAGTTATACCCGAGTGCCTTAACTTCTTAATGTAAAATGTCAGACGGAATATTTTACTGGAGATCGCTGAGACATGGGAAGACCAGGAGAGACCAGGAGAGAGAATAAGTCCAAGATACTTAATTTCTGATTTAATTGTCGTCAATCTTGCAACTGTCATGAGAATCGACGGCTTCTTTTAACTGTCGTTTACATCTCAAGCTGAAATTGACAGTTTGGCATTTAGAATGAAATGTCAGGATAGCTTTAAAAATTGGATCGATTGTCTTTTTAATTATCTTTCTAACAAGTAATCAACGTGAACGTTATGCAGATCTTGTACTGTGAAAAGGATTCTATGTTCCACGTTGTCCTACATACGCAGTCTAACCTTGAGTTTCCACTGTGGATAGTGTGAGACTTCCCTACTACTGCTGCTGCTGCTGCTAATATACTACTACTTTTCTATGTGAGTGAAAAAATCTCACTAACCAGACTGAAGTTTTTAACTCAAGCGTAACGTATAGACAGTTATATAATTCCCTTTTTTTGCATTGCATTGAGCTGTTCAGTGAAACGTTTTTGTTCTAATCATAGTGTTATATAATTGTTTTTCATCTTTCCCCACCCTCCCTGTTGTTCTCTTTTATACACACATATATATATATGTGTGTGTGTAGGTATCGTTGGAGGTGTTGTTGTCGTCCTGCTGCTGTTAATCCTCCTAATTCTATTCTGTATTTATCGTCTGCGTAAAAAAGATGAAGGCTCATATGCGCTAGATGAACCGAAAAAATTGCCTACAGTCAACACGTATACAAGAGCGCCAACACGTGAATTTTATGCTTAAAAACAAAACAGCAAATGAATGACATAGTCGTTTAATGGATTACTTTTTGCTTGCTTGTTTGTTTGTATATTTACACTGGACTAACTAACTAACTACATCACTAACTAATCCCATAATAATTGATTGATATATTTTGTGCAAGTCAGTCAATGCGCATGCACACACACGGTGGACGAACGTAGGCATGCATATGCACACACGAAAACACGCAGAGAGATTCTGGTAACTAGGTATCTGATTAACTGTTGTCGATCTTCCTTCCTACTTCACTTTATAATTCCCTTTCCCCCCTAATTTCTCCTCTTGGTATGTGTTTTTTCTTTCGCAATCCTTCCTGTTTTTTTTGTGGTGTTCTTATTTTGATTTCTTTTTCCTTTTTTATGTAATCACAAACCAAACCTGAATATCAATGATGATTATAATTTAAGTAAAGTAGTAGTATAATTACTCGTCTTTTGTGCAATCTTGTATAGCTGTATTGATATTAATAGTGGACAGAGATCAAAGTCTTTTTTTGTGTAAATTACTGACTCCTTCCTACACACCTACATACACCTACACATGCAGAAACACACAATAAGATTGGTTTTCCCCTGTTTTCAATTTCCCCGCTTTCCTTATGTGCAATATTACCATTATTATTATTATTACTACTCCAGTAGTAATGTTTGTGTGTGTATAAAACATTTGTGGATATCCTTGAGAAGAGGATGCAAAAGAGTAAAGCATAATGAATTCAGTCTCTTCGTGGCTATTTCTCTCCTCTCCTCTCATCTCATCTCTGTGAAGTCTTTTTGTATAATCCCACTGACTGCCCTTTGGAGAGTGGCGTATTTTGCATTTTTAAGTTGTTCTTTTCTTTTCTTTTTTTTGCATTTTGCATTTTATGCCAGTTGGTTGTTTTGTGTACCTCCTCATTTTTGTGTACCTGCTGTTTAATTTAATCCTCTGATTTCATTTTTCTTCTAAAATTTATTGGTTTAAATATGATCTCAAATGTTTGATCTCAAAAATGATCCATACATATGCACATATTGTTCTGTTGGTTATTCTGTGTGGTGTTGACAGTTTGAGCAATGCTGTGTGTTGGGCATCATGAAGCTACGAATGAATCTGCTTTCTCTTTTTTCTAATTTTATTAAGACAATATAGAGTTTTGCATAAAAGTACTGCTGTTAACTGCTCTGTTTAATTTATCTTACATGTATACGAACACAGAGCGACACGCATGTTATGCAATATAAATACTAACTAACTATAAAGAGTATTGAGATTATTGATAAGGAAACAGAGAAGAAGAACAAAAAACAAAACAAAACAAACTGGATCTATTATAATATGATGAAGTCCTTTCTTTCTTTTTTTTTACTCATCATGTACACCTTTTCTTCCTCTTTGGATATTTAAAGATGAGATATTGTGATCGTGTTGATTTTTATTTGTACTACAAAATAGAAGTGATTCTTATCCTATTAAAATCTTTTTTTCTTCTTTCCTTTACACATGATGTCTGATTGGCGGTTATAATTGTTGGGGCATCTATCTCTCTCTCTGGATTCAACATAGAACTTGGCACCGAAGAGCAGCAGTTCGAATCGCCACGTTCCAAATAGCACACAAAGGTAGACAAGAAGATGAGTGAAGAGAATCAATAGAGTTTTGACAAGTATAAGAGTGAAACAGAATGATTAATGGTAGAAAGGAATATGAAAGGTTAAAGAGACTGAATACATCTGCGTAAGCCATTGACAACGATGAGTTTGAGCCATGTCACCTATTGTCTCCAGCCATTGATTCTTAGAGTCCCGAGGGCGGGCCCCAACCCGGAAGTCTGCATCTCCCTACCTGACTCGGTTTAACTGTCAAGGATTTCATGGATTGATGAGGCCATGTTTTTGTTTGGCCATCACTTACTCTTTTCCAATCTGCACCTATATCAGCTAGTAATGCCCGTCCGTCGGCGGAGGCGATGGTTAGGCATGCGCAGCACGTGACCTAACCATCTCAATTTATGTAACTTTATAGCATCGTCAATTAATTTCCCCTCCTATCCTAGCACTCGGCGCCTAACCTCAATATTGCTCACCTTATTATACCACTTCACACTGGAGATAGAACGCAGGCACCTATGTTTAAAAACAGCCAGCCAGCCTTTTCATGTCCTCCACTTTCAATGACCATGTCTCGCTCACAGACATAAAGAAGGACGGAGCGGACTGTTGAGCAGTACACACGCCCTTTGGTCGATAGTCGGATATCACGTCTACGCCAGAGACGGCGTAAACTGGCATATGCGAACCTAGCCCTCTGTATTCGTGCTGAGATTTCGTCGGAGATCAACCCGTTGGGGCTGATGGTACTTCCGAAGTAAGTGAGACGGTTAGCGTGCTCTACCACTTCACTTCTTATTCCTAATCTAGGAGTCAGTGTAGTCCAATCTTGTAACATCATCTTGCATTTGGCGGGAGCGAATCGCATGCCAAACATTCGTAGATTGCAGCTCAATGTGTTCAGAAGACTCTGCATTTTGTCAGCGTCCTCGCCTAGTAGAACTATATCATCTGCATATTCTAAGTCAACGAGATTATTCCCTGGTAGCAAGTCACTCCTTGAGTCGCTGAAGTGACCTAGGGTTAATGACTTAATAAGTACATGGATTCAAGAGACACTTAAAACTACCCTAAGAATAATTTATGTTAATTACGTTTATTTAACATATTTCTTGTAACATATTGATTACTGGGATGTATTGAATGCATATGTATTGTATATTTTGGCTGGTCACTAGTTAATAACTAAGTGTCATGTTTCTAGTCCTTTGTTTACTGCTGACTGAGTTCTGTCAGTGAAGTCTTGCAACGTGGCCGCCATACTGAGTGGCTCGCCGTCATGGTGCATTTTGAATTGTTGATATTAGATGGTAGGAGGCAGTGAGTGGGCAAACAAAGGACTAAACATTTAATTCAATTTTAGATTTTACCGTCGATTGATTGGACCGAAGTGCTCGGTCTCAGGTCTAGTGGATAACGCTTTGGCGTTTGAAACTATAGACACTGGGTTCGAGCCTCGATGGGAACATCATCATTACTCACTGAGGTATGCAGGTATATCCAGATGACGAGTCCCAAATAGGACGAAATGCGCGTTGTCCTGGATTCCACTGCTAGTCACCATCCACCAGTTAAAGGACTAAGCACAATACACTAGTTACTAACTGGTTCCCCTGTCAAAGTTTCCAATACAGTCCTACAAGAGATCAGTTGCAAACCCGAATAGCTCAGTGGTAACGTCTCTGACTGTAATACTGGATGATGCGAGTTCGAATCTCTGAAAGGAAATGGGTTCCTTCAAGATTGCAGATACGCTTTGCTGATGAGTGAGTGACAACTAGCACGAAACCTAGGTCCCGGCAAGGTTTCCTGCCGATTGCCTCCAACCATCTAATATCATCACAAACAATGTACACCGTAATGGCGAGCTACCTAGAATGGTGGCCACATTACAACCTGACTGATAGAATTCAGTCTGCACCAAAGAGAGGACTAGACGCATCACACTAGTTACTAGTGTCAAATCAAAATAGGGTCATATATTGCAGAGACTGTATATACTGCTCTTGTGAAATTTGTCGGAAGATACTAAGTCAACTTTATCCTTAGCAATATACACATGCATTTTACTGTTTACACCTACAAGTTCAGCTTTTAGATGGGATTTCTAACAAAAATGAAACTAGAGTCTCCGTGAGAATTCAAGCGAATAGTCTGTGTAAATTAGACTGTAAAGTTTCCATTAAAGGATAATAGCTATTGTTGTGTATGATATTTAACGAAGTATATGCCTCCTCAACATACTACGATAGGTACTACTTCAGGGAGCTTGAGAATATTACGTGAACTGCTGTATTTTCATTTTTTGCTGCATTAAACTGCATTGTAGCTGCCGCACAAACCAAATTAAATATTCAGTAAAGTTGTCTATTTTGTGGCAACTAGCACGAAACCTTGGTCAGACAAGGCTTCCTGCCGATTGCCTCCAACCGTTTAATTTCAACAATGAATACACTTGAGCAGAAAGTGAAGAATTTCCGGCTAGCTCCTTGGGCGAAATAGTAACCCCCTAAAAATGAAATTCACCATTTGCAAATTACTTGGGATTTACACAGTTTGAGAAGTTGAAATTCCACCAAAGTTCCCTTTTTTTCTAATGGCGTTGATTGTAAATAATCTACAAATTGTGAATTTCATTCAAGGTGTTACCAGTTCGCTCATGTAGCCAGACAGGAATCAGGTGTGCTTTGAAACTGAGTCGGTGACAGAGCGGTTTGGACGCTCACCGACCATGCACATGGTCCAGGATTCGACCCCCGGCCGTCGCGCACCCGATATCAATGGTGGGGCTGCTAAATTTGGGCTACCGATATCATATGCTGAAAATTTTATACTTGTATCAAAAATACGGTGTGGAATCAAGCTGTAGTAAAAAATTTTCAAAAAAATAACTACTTTTTCAAGCTAAGTCAAACTGGGTACACTGCTGATGAGCTCCACCCCAAACGAGTGAAATGGCCGTCCGGTCTTTACACCATGTCGATTTGGCTGGCTAACTAGAAAGCACTACTGGTTGTTGTTGTGAGTAGTATACAACTACTCATCTCAATCAATCAGTAGTATATACTTTCATGCAACTATGCTTGTTTCCTTTGATTACTATTTATAGTACCAATTAGATCCCACAAATTGTGGCCTGAATAACTTCAGCTTCTAAAGGAAACTGTAGATATGCTGGAGAGAAGATTTGTAGCTCAGGTTGGTGATTTTGATGTGGTTGTGTTCTCTGAGCTAGCTGGATAGTTATTTTGCGAAGCTTTCGTCGCCCTACTAGACAACATCTTCAGCGCATGCTTCACTTCAATAAATTGAAGTATGCTGGCTGGCTGGCTGGATTCAACATAGAACTTGGCACCGAAGAGCAGCAGTTCGAATCGCCACGTTCCAAATAGCACACAAAGGTAGACAAGAAAATGAGTGAAGAGAATCAATAGAGTTTTGACAAGTATAAGAGTGAAACAGAATGAGTAATGGTAGAAAGGAATATGAAAGGTTAAAGAGACTGAATACATCTGCGTAAGCCATTGACAACGATGAGTTTGAGCCATGTCACCTATTGTCTCCAGCCATTGATTCTTAGAGTCCCGAGGGCGGGCCCCAACCCGGAAGTCTGCATCTCCCTACCTGACTCGGTTTAACTGTCAAGGATTTCATGGATTGATGAGGCCATGTTTTTGTTTGGCCACCACTTACTCTTTTCCAACCTGCACCTATATCAGCTAGTAATGCCCGTCGGGGGAAGTATGCGCTGAAGATGTTACCTAGTAGGGCGATGAAATCTTCGCAAATTAACTATCCAGCTAGCCCAGAGAACACAACCACGACATCAAAAAGGAAACTTTGATGAATATTTCACCTCCTCGAACTGTGTAAATTGCAAATAATTTAAAAATTGGGAATTTGATCTGTAGGAAGCGAAAACGAACTTGTTTTCATATAGATATTTCTTATAAAACAATAATAATAATAATGGGGGATTTCATATCGATTGGTTGTTCATTTTTTCATGCACGACTCATAAGAACATCACGTCATCGCTGAATGAAGTTTGAGAAGAAAAAAAAGAAGATGAATTGAAATGACAAATGTTTTTGGACAGTAATTCTTGCGTGATTGACTTACTTGCTTAGACAGGCAAAATTTTATAGGATGGGGAATGTAATACTGTTGTATATAGGCATACACGAATTGTAAGAGTTTTAATTTTAGACAGTTAGTTACTCAAGTGAGAATTTGATACGTGTAGGATATTTGTCCGCGTCTGTTTGTGTTTTTGTTAACAAAAGAAAAAAGCATGTAACAAGGAGATTTATATCGCAATTTTTGCGTAAGTTAGTCTCTAGTCTCTTCGGTCCTGATTTTCATCGAATCAAGAGAAAAGTTTCTCACATATCAGACTTCATAGAATCGTGTTGGTCTTATAGTTATAGTCTAGGACAACATGTGAAGATGCTTGCAAGTGTGTGTGTAACTCAGTCACACGTCTGGGAGAAAATGGCAAATAGAAAATATATATGTGTAGTTGAGTCATTCTGTTCAGTTTTTAACTTGAAAATGAACGGGATTCTATCTAGTATTGAGTGGATTATATATGGGTGAAGAACTTAGAGAGCTCAGTAGTTAACGTCTGTGACTGCGACACTGGCTGACGCAGGTTAGAATCTTACCAGGAACATAAGTTCCTTCAATATTGCAGATATGTCTTGCTGAGGATTAAAAACAAGCTCGAAACTTAGATCCAAGACTTCCTACCGATTCGTTGCAGCCATCTAAATGTAATATATGTCGGGTAAACTGATAAATCCTTTATTCGTCCATTTTAGGATTGTAGCGGTAAATAATTCCCTAAAATTATTAGCCTGCGGCATTCATCATTCAACACTGGATGCTGACCTTTACTGTTGAAGTCGACTGGTTAGGCTGAAGACTCTCAGTCGAGCATCCACACCATTTAGCACGTCGTTGTATTATGTTCGTTCGTTTGTGCGAAATTCCTAGCAAGCTATGCATTCAATATCGCCCTATGATGATTCTAAACTCGAAATATATTTCGTGTTTTGAACGATCGATTTGGTGTTGTTATTTGCCTTTGGTCTACGTATAACAAATACTGTAGGAGCTCTAGATATAAGAACTTGCGTTATATATATATATATATATCAATGAACGAAATATTCCTATATTGAGTCATAAGAAAAAGACGTAAACATAGAAGAAAATTTTCTTTTCCACAATTCATTTTCATAAGCTGCCGTACAATAGTCGTCATTATATTTAACACAGAAACCATCAGACTAATCAGATACTGGAAATTTTTGTCCTCGAAAAATGTATTGCATAATGTAAGGTGTAAGAAGGGATGACTAATTGTAAGTTAAAAAAGAGGCGGAAGTTGGCATGACGTAATAAGTGTGAGACAATGACTAATCAATAAGCTCGTGTAGAATGGACGGGAACTAGTGAAAAGGCGATAAAGTTTTTTATACAAAATCTGTATGAAAAAGCAATATTATTAATAAACAGTAACGGAGCGACAATAAAATATGGATGATGGGAATAATAATGATAATAAAATAATAATAGTTAACTGAAATAATAAAAAAGAAGCAAAATTATAGTAAGAATTTTCTCTGGCCACGGTAGGGCGAATGAATGTATGTAGGTCCGGTTTCAGATCTCGAATAGCTAATGCTTCACCTAGGTACAGATGGCGTATGTGAAGTCCTTTTTTACGATATTGAAGGACTCTGTGTAACAATGTGCTCGATGTCCTGAGATGACAAGGTGTTCGAGAATGGAGCTGCTACTATTCTTCTTTTCTCCTCTTGCTAGCCAAGCTGGATAATGTTCCAGAGTACGTTTATGGACTTGACGTTGCATGCGGCCGATATACTTTGCTCCACATGAGCAAGTAAATTGATAAATATACACTGAAGTGGCCAAAAGCGATATCTTATCCTTAGCGTTAGACTGGATTAACTGTCTGCTGGAGAATGTGATACGTAAGGTGGCTGTTAAAATGTCTTCTTCAGACATTTAGGAAGGCGGTTCCTAAGAATTTCTGCTGCATACTGTACGTAAACGTCAACTCTACATCATCTCCTAAAGGATTAATCAAAATGTTAACACGAAACTGATGGCCGATAAGATTGATATATTATTCATTTAATAATAATACCGATTATTTAATAAAACGATTTGCTTATAAATCATTAGACAATAATAATACTAATGGTAATACAGCTTTATTTCAAACAGTATATTAACATATAGTACAGAAATCCACAGCGTAGTAGCAAAATATTACCTCTTCGCATAAGATCTACAGGTGAAATAATAGTCTGCAGTATATTAGGTGACGTAGACAGATGTGCTTACGCCATTACTGCAAAAGGTATGGAAAGCAGGAAAGGTACCTAACAATTAGAAGAAAGGCTACCTCATCAAACTGCCAAAGAAGGGTGACTTAAGCCTGAGCAAGAAGTGGCGTGGAATCATGCTCTTGTACACGCCAAGTAAAGTACTAAGTCGCATCATCCTGGAGAGAATACAGGATGCACTGCATACAGAATGCCGCCCTACCAACTAAAACAAGCTGAATTCAGGAAAGGCAAATCATGTGCTGATCAAATCGCAACTCTACCCATCATCACCGAACAAAGCGTGGAATGGCAGTCACACCTCTACCTCAAATTCCTTCATTAACTTCGAAAAGGCCTTCACCAAACAGCTTTGACCAAGAAGTAATTTGGAAACTACTTCAACACTACGGCGTACCTCAAGTCTTTATCAACCTCATTCAACAGCTATATGACAGTGGCACGTGTCAGGTGATCCACAACGGAAAACTCAGCGAGGCGTTCGAAGTGCATACAGGAGTAAGACAAGTTTGCCTATTATCACCGATGATATTCTTAATTGTGGTGGACTGGATTATGCGTCAGACTGTTGGGAGTGAGGAGACGGGAATACGCTGGACAACTGATAAGAAGACTCTAGAAGATCTGGATTTTGTAGATGATGCATGTCTGATGTCATACAAACTCGAAGTTTTACAGGCAGGCGAAAACAGCAAACTGGCTGAAGAGGCAGACAGAACTGTAGGTGAACATAGAGAAGATGGAGGTGATGAAGATAACCAACAAACCACAACAACAACAACCAGTACAAGTCGATGTTAACGGGAGACATTTGACAGAGGTTACTTCCTTCACTTATCTAGGAAGCATCGTTTCAGCCACAGCTGGCGGAACGGATGAAGATGTCAAAGCTGGTCAGAATCGGAAGCTACAGATATGCCTTCATCAATCTGAAACCAATTTGGAAATCTTCTACACTCAGCCAGCATAAAGAACAATATTCGGATTTTCAACACCACTGTCAAGTTTGCCCTTCTACATGGGTCAGAAAAATGGCCAGCGTGTCACGAACAGGATTTCCAACAAGTTGCAGACATTCATCAACAGCTGCCACCTTCGCTGGCTCCATACTGAAGATCAAATGTCTGACCAGAAAGAATTAGCAATAAAAAACTGACTAGGAACAAACCAACAGGCGAGAGCCGCTGTCTCAACAAATATGTAGGAGAAAATGGAGATGGATCGGGCATATATTGAGTAAACCGTCGAATGAAATCGCGCGTGATGCAGGCCTAGTACCCAGTTCCACACTGATCCTTCCCACTTCTTCCCAGTCTAGGGGTCGGCTAGTAAGCCAGTAAACTAGTCGAGATCAAAAGAATGTATGTATGTATAAGGGTGAAGAAGTCTGTCAAGAAACTAAGTGATAAGGTTTATGACCTCAGATAGGATAACCGTTTGGAAAATCCCTCCTAAAAGATCTAACTACAATAATGATACTTATTTGGGTGTTTCAACTAATTGTGTAACTAGTATCCGCTTGTCTCCTAGATTGTATATCATTGTTCTGACGTCTGCATTTCATACATTATTTGCCTTTGTTCCTGTTTGACTTCTAATTTTAATGTTTTTTCTTTTGGTTGTGTGATGATATTGATGATGTGTTGCCTTATGAATGAGATTTCACCTAAGTGGAATTATTCTGTGTGTGATTCTTGTTTACAGTTTTGATTCTCCCTTGTTGGAAATATTCTAGTTGATTCACAGGTACTTGCAGTTGAATGTTTGTTAACGAATTTTGTTCTACAGCACTTGTTTTCCACTGGGACCTTATCTGATCTGTACAGGTACCTAACGGCACTATTGAGGTAATTTTGAGTATTTGATGCTAATATTGTTGTTGAATAGTACTGTTGATTTCATCTCAAATAACTGTCTTTTTGCTGTCTTTGGGGGCATTCTGTGATTACGCGTAACTCCAGGAAGTTCAGGACAGGTAGACAGTAGGAGGCAATGATTAGTTTCCTGAGTTCAGACTATAACGATTAGGATTCCTGGCTTTGACTCCCAGTGTGGAAGCGCTTTGTGAGTAAATAGCTCAGCAGTAGAATGCTCGCCAACCATGCCTCAGGTGGTCCGGGTTTCGATCCCTGGCCACCAACGCACCCTCAAACCTCACCAAACCAGTAATAAGACTGGTAAGGAGGGAAGGTTGGGCATGAGGCTAGCAACAAATACCACCGCTACCGAAACTTCAAGCCTCTAGCTTGAAGCCTTATGTTCCAGCACTGGGAACGTTAAGTAACAGAAAAAAAGACCACCCATAACACATGGGTGGTTGTGGTAGTTACATAGACTTCAAGTTAGATTTATTTATGAAGCAACACAACAGAGTGAAAAATAGCCGTCTCCTTTGGATCTGAAACTCTTCAAGACAGATCAATTATGTAAGCGAATCCGCCTTGCTATGAGTTGTTCATTTCAATATTCTTATATATAAATAAATAAATATCTTCTAATCTAGTAAAGAGAATAGCTATTAGCTTTCAAGTTCAAATCGATAATTCCTCGTGGCAATGTTGTTTACTACAAAACAGGGCATAGAAATGAAGTGAATTGAAGAGTCGTTTCTATTTATTATTATTTTTTCCCCTTTATTCGATCAACTGTCCAAAAATAGAGAGATTTTATAAAATAAAAGTTGTCCTACAGATAAATTCAATTACATCTCTCACATTATTATTAAATAATACGACGGAGAGAAAGGGTGAGTGAGTGAGTGATTGAGTTGGTGGAAGTTGGGGCTCAGGAGGCAGGAGAGGTGGTTGGTTGGGTAGAGGAAAAGATAGTTTCGGCCATCAATAACTTACACTGACATCCTAATAGATGTATCCCTATGAATATGTATAATTCAAGGATAATGAAAGTAAAAGCGAAGTAAAACAAGCGACATTGATTCAATTGTCTAATCTAATCTAAATAAAGAGATATAAATGGAAGTCCTTTCCGCCAACACATAGATATACAAGCATTCTATCCTTGTACATATATATATATAGCCACATACTAAAAGCAGAGTAAACAATTGTTTTCGGTTAACTAGTCCATGAAAGCTTTTATAACTAACTGAATTACACTTGAACACTTCTAAAAAAAGAGAATTTTATCTAATTGTTTAAATAAGTTTTTGGCTGGAAAAATGAAGGTTTTTTTTTAAAAGTAATTTGTCAAGTGTACGTGTTAGGAAAAAAAGCAACAACAAGAAGAAAGTATTGAAATGTATTCGAAAGTGTAAAAGCGTGTTAGGAGAAGTCAGGTAGGCAGGCAGACAAAAAGCAGCCTGAGAGATAGTCTACCGACTGAATCAATAACAAAGAGAGTTACTTATATAAAGCTAGGGAAACTTTTAGGTAGATTTTAAAGAATTGTTGTGTACTAAAAAGTGATAGAAGAAGCAGCAAAGACAGGACTTCAGGTATCTTTAAAACCACTCCTCTTCTGCGTTCGGGAATAAAAGACAAACTGTCTAATTTCGCCTCCTCCATGTGTATCTACCAATTTAACTGCTCATGTGGAGTGAGCCAGTTACATAGGCCGTACAATTAGGCGTATTTCTCGTCGAATTTCCGAACATCACCCTGCTTAGTGGTTAAGTAAAGGACAAACAAAGTCTGTTCACATAGCGCTATTCTGTCTCATCTTGTGGAGACAGAACACAAGATTGACGCTAATCATGCTTTCAGGGTCATTTACCACATACCTACGAACCTCAATTTTGCCTTAAGAGTTCCACTACTAAATATTGCTGAGGCTGTGGGGATCCATATTAACAAACGTAATTTATGTGTCCAAAAGAAGTTAGTTCAGACGTTATCATTATCTTGGCCATCCAGGTTTGAATAATCCGGAATATTTGTGAAATTTCCCTAATTTTAGTTGATATTCTATTCGCTATTATATCTTTATTATTATTATAATTTAGGCATCTTTAATGAACTGTAATTTCACTGTGATCTTACTTTACAAATCGATATTATTTAAAAAACACTAATATTGTTATTGACTACTAATCTAGAATATTCTGTGTATATAAACATATATATAATTGTAGAGCCAGAAGAGGAATTTATCAAAAAGGATATTCTTTGCTCGATTATTCTGTGTTTTATAGATGTCTGAATGAATATTTTTGTTATATTGAAATACAGAGAAGACAGAGGCGATGAAAATAACCAACCAATCACAACACCAAGTTACTATCAACGGAAGTAATTTGAAAGAGGTCAGTTACTTTGCTTACCTAAGCAGTATCTTTTGAACTACAGACGAACAGCATGGATGAGGGTGTCAGAACCAATCAGAATGGGAAAGGCAAGGCAGGCATTCATCACTCTGATATTAGTACGGAAGTCTTCTGCACCGCACTCAGCATAAAAAAAAACTAAATAAGGATTTTCAACACCGATGTAAAATCAGTCAGTTATTCTATATGGGTCAGAAACTTGGCGGGTGCGTCACTAATAGCATTTCCAACAGATGGCTGCAGATTAACATCAACAGCTGCCTTGACTGGTTTCATACTGAACATCAGATGGCTGCCCAGAGAGAATTATCAACAAGGAATTCTAGGAACGAACCAACCACAAACCCATCACTCAACAAATATGTGGAAGAAAATGGAGATAGACTAGACACACCCTGAAAAGACCACTGGGTGACATCTCGGGCTATGCTCTCCGTTGGAACCTGAACGAGAGATGATTTTGACTTGGGTCCGAGAGTAGCATGAATGGGAGCGTGTGAAATGGAGACGAAAGCTTACGTGTAATCGTAGGGCCAGTTAAATGGGAGTGCAGAGAACCCGATAAGATGGAGATGTGCTGTTGAGGCCCTTTATACCTCTCGGAACCAAGGGAATACTGATATAAAAGAAATGACCGGATAATTCCTCTTCAGCTGAACAGTAACGATTCTTTTATCTCTTCGTAAAGAAATGTGTATAATCTATTGTTGATCATTATATTCGATCAGGTTCTAGCTTACTACTGTGAAATAAAGTAAATGAACTAGATTACTTCATACGATTGTTGTTATTATTATTATTGATTTCTAGTGTTCAGAGCAAAACATAGGGCTTAATCACTACTCCTCTATTGCATTCTATCATCTTCTACCACTGTCAACTGACTCCACGATTGCACAAAATCTTTCATTTCCTTCATGTCACGCTTGGAGTCACACCCTCTTCATCTCTTCCCTTTTGGGCTCTCCTCAGAGGTCAGTCTGGTGTGTGATATCACTCGAATATGTCTTCAGCATTTATCGAATCCCCTTCCATTTACTTCTGAATATTTGTTCGGACAGACGCAGGTTATTGGCTGGTTCGCTGCCTGCCGGAGTTGCTTGTTGCTCATCCTTTCTAGCCGCTTGGTCACCTTATCTTCAGTATCAAGGCAGAGAGTCTACAGAGTGCTGCTGTCAATAATTTTTGTGACGCACTAAGATACGACAATGCTGCATGCCAAGTAATCTACAACGGGAAACTCAGGGAATCCTTCGAAGTGAGGACAGGAGTAAGACAAGCTAGCTGCCTACTATCTCCAATGATTTTCCAGACTGCAGTGGACTAGATAATGAGACAAACAGAGGTAATTACAGGTAGAGACTGAATAGAGGTGGGTTAGAGAATAGTGCCATTTAAATTAGGACTAACACTGAACAAATAAATTGGATGACGCAACATAAATGACTAGAAATTGAACGTTGGTCAAGTAAGTAACAGTGGTAATGAGGTGTAGAAATTAAATCGGGTGCGGGTGGGGAACAATGGAAGAGTCTTTCTCTGTCACCTGTCGGGTACTGAATGATAAATTGCCATAGGACCCGAGATACCAAACACTCCAAACAGCCGAAGTGACTGCTATTCGTTTAAATCGACTGGAGCTATGCGTACAAAAGAAACAGGTTCAGCAACTGTTGATACCCTGGCCTGTTGTTGGACCTATACATCCATAAATTCTATGTTACTTTCTTTAATTTGTAGCAAAAGTAGCATATATACATGTATATATATCAAGTCTGACCACGGATTGATATCAGTTAGAGAACCTTACTGAACAGCTGTTTCATCCTAGTGTGGGGATCACTGGCTTGGTATCATCCTCATCTATCTATTGGTTAATTTTGTTTGTGTCCGGACGTCTTCCACTTGGATCGTCAACCTGAGAAGGAATGTAGGCGTACTGCTGTAAGTCCTACAGTTCTTCAAGGGTAGCTCGTCAAGGCAGAATCCACAACATTTGATGTATTGATTGTACATATGTTTGTGTTAAGTAATTGAGTGGGTTCCGATTCATCTGATTGTCGGTTAATTTTATAGTTGTCACATTGTGTGAATCATCTTGTAATGTTATTGTAAGTACTTCTGAAGTCGTTTCTAGTCTTCTAACTTGTGAACGAATCGAGTAGTGTTAGAGTCAGTGTATGCGATGTGATACGCCGGGGAGGGAATTGTGCCAGAGTGATATGAAGCAACCAACACTTCGTGAACCAGATCAATGGTGGAACTGTCGACAGAGAGCTAAGATCCCACACGCCGGGGAGAGCGTGCCTGTGTGTTGTGGTATGCTTGTTGTGTGTTGGGCTTTTTTGTCTTGCCTTTCCATTTTAGCCTAGTCCCGGTTGGCCCAGGTTCCCGCGCTGGCAGTTCAGTTCAAGGTTATCGGCGCTATGGAAAAAAAAGAAAGGACCCTTTTTCGCCGGGGAGTGTTAAGGAATATGAACACTGAACGTTGGTTCATTGACCTTGATCACCATTGGCGGGCAACTCGAAGGCGCAAATGGCTCGATCACGTGTAAGTTTGAAGACGGCAGAAGAACACGAATAAAAGTACTTTATAACTTCATTTGTACTAAACATTTGTTTGTAGACTTGTATTTTGTCTTGCTTTAATTGCCAAACAATATAAATTCTTTCAAAGAATACTGGTGTTTTGGAGTTAAAGTCGAGAAAATACATAGTCATTATCGGTTCAAAGCGTCTTCGTTACAATAGGAACTTAGGGCTAAGTTCCTTGACAACGCACACACTGGGGTTCGAACGCAGGACGTTCCAGTTACGAGGCAAACTCGTTAACCACTCAGCCACTGGGGTCCAATTCAATGGCCCATGAATTCTAACTTCCATCAATTCGTGATATAACTAACGATCCATGGTCAAACTCAAAAATAAATCTAATCCTTTCAAATCAACTCTTCAAAATTTCTCTAAATAATATTAATAATGAACATCTAGTATAGTGTTATGACGATTAAAGAGTTTAATGGATGAAATGTCTAACAAAAGTCTCTACAATGAACTATTTATTCGTCCCTTTTTCCAAGTTTTCTAATGTTTTCACAATCCTACTACTCATCAATCATATAAAGTTATTCACATCAGGAATTAACCTGATTTCTAAACAACGCGTTTCTATTATCACCATTTTCATTCCTGTTATTATCACATCTCTCTTTCTCTTCTGAAAGAGAAGATGAGCAGAATTCATCGTTAACAACATCAAGCTTCTGTTTTGTTCTGGATCTTAACACTAACACATACAAACACACACACACACAAACACTTCTAAACACTTTTATAATAAGTAGTAAATTCTAAGTAGTATGAAATGCTTTCTCAAAATTGTAATGATTTATTTTTAACATAGATGAATCATAGTGATGACAAAACAAAAAAACAAAACAAATTTCGCCTTTTTTCTCTTAAATCATTCACCACATTAAATGTCATTTAATTCTTCCATATCATACAGTGATGATATGCTGTGAATAACATTTCATTAAAGTTTAATGAAGAGGGTGAGTAAGAGAGTGAACGAGCGACAGAGAGTCAAAGTAAAAGGGATAGAATGTGATAGAAAGGCAAGCGTGTGAAATGAATTACCAGAATGTCTATTAAATACACACAGTGAATTCTTTCCTCCTTCTTTCTTTAATCTTGTGAAAGAGATAGCAGCATAGTAGTAGTAGTAATTGAAGAGAGAGAGAGAGGGTAAATTTACTATTTACCTTCACTTAACCATAAATGATTATTTGATTGATGCTATTGGGATTTAACTGTAGGCTGGAGAGTAAAGAAGGGAAGAAAATGACATTAGCAGAAAATGTTCTCAACAGAAATTTTATTATTTTGATTAAAATTGAAAAGCAGGTTATCATAAGAGAAGAACATTTTACATAAGATTACTGAGAGAATTTAACGGTAGTAACATGTTAGGGATGAATATGTCAAAGGCAGCCAGCCAGAATCGGAAAGGCCAGATACGCCTTGATCAACCTGAAAAACAGTTTGCAAATCTTCTACACTGCACTCAGCCAGCATAAAGAACAAGATTCGGATTCTTTTCAACACAAATATGAAGTCAGTCAGTTCTTCTTTACGGGTCAGCAACTTGCAGTGTGTATCACGAAAAGGATTTCCAACTAGTAACAGATTTCTGTTGACAGCTGCCTTCGCTGACTCCATACTGAAGATTAAATGGTCGACCGAAAAGAATTAGTAACAAGTACCTCTGGCTGGGAACAAACTAACAGGCGAGAGCCGATCTCTCAACAAATATGTAGGGTAAAATGGAGATGGATCGGGCATACGTTGAGGAGGCCGTCGAATGACATCGCGATCAACGCAGGCCATCGATTGTGTAGGATCCCAACGGGAAGTGGATCGTCGCTGTGAGAGTGACATGGAGGAGATGACAGATTATAGTCGACCATGTACCTAGCTGAAGAGAAAAGCAGAAAATAGAATAAAGTGGAGAAGTGTTGTTGAAGCCCTATATTCCACTTGGAACCCAAGGGAACAACAATACAACATGTTACATATAGTCAATCATTACAGTATGAATGAGACAGTAAGAATAGAAGTTGACTTTACTTTCAAGCATCCAGTCGTAAGTATTTTAAGTTTGGTCACGAATGGAAATTAATCAGAGGACCATTAAAAATCAAGGAGTACTGGAGAGCTGCTACATGACCCTACTGGGGATCGAACCCACGACCTTTGAGGTTACGTGGCAAGACACTTGACAGTCTTAACCAAATTAAAACTAAACAAATTCTTTCAAACCAACACTAGATGGAAAACAGAGCATGAAATGTGTTCTCTGAGAACGTATTCACGTAATTTGTGTTTTATAACTCATAGTTATCATGGGATTAGAAGTATTATTTTACTTGTTACTATAGCGTGATGCAGTAACATTTTTGTAATTAATAATGCTTCATAAGCTGTATAAGGATTACAGGAACACTTCGAACAGCACAATACGTGCCTTCAAGTCATAGGAAACAATACAGCGTATTACTGTAGGAAAAATGTTTAATTATTGGTATCAGGAAGTCTTCCGTCAAATATCTAAATTCAAACTACAACCTTGTATGTTGTTGTATCTTCCTGAGTTAACTTCCTGAGCATGCTGTATAGCTAGTTGATAGATTCTGACTGACATATTTGAAGAGTGCTAGTCACGTTCACTGGGTTTCATTCAGTGAGTGGTTTGTGTTTCCAAAATGAATCTTGACTGAAAACTTTTTAGATTTTATACTGACGACTCTCTGTTAGACAAGTAGAGCCGGACAATAGCAAAATACAGCTGGAGGTAATCGTCTGAGAGTAGATAAAAATTATGAAAAAAATAGGGGTTACAGGTTTGATTACGAGGTGATATCAGCTAGAGAAAGATTGGAAAGCCAAGAAGTACTGCGCACAGGTGCTTCGCCCCAGTTTTGGACTCTTCATCAGTGCTAAATCAATGCAGTTTGGATTCAGAACCTTCTGGTTAGAAAGCGAGCCCGTACACCATTCAACCACTGGCACCCAATTCAACGGTTAATGAATTCCAACTTTTGCCATTTTGCAGTGAGTGTTATGCTAGCGTTAGAATTGGTTTTTGTTTTCAGGCATAACAACAACCTATCTGTTAGAGAGAATGAAAGCATGCTTGTTTTAAATTTGAAATTCCCATTGACTAATCACGTTGTTAGACCGAAATACTCGGTCTCTGTTGCTGGCTCCTAGTACTAACTTTTCGGTGGTGTACAGGGATTAATGGGAAGTTATTTTGGTTGTTGATGACTAGCGGTAAAACTCAGAATGTGTTTTTTTCTTTTCGGGACTCGTAAACTCAGCTGCCAGCCAGTATCATCGGGGGGTAACTGTCATCTTATCTGACCTGATGGACCCCGCTGGTTACGACTTCTTACTGGAACTTCCTGTAACTTTATGTATGGAGCCAGTTGCCAGTGCGCATCAGACTAACTTTCAGCTGTTGGTTTGTGGGAATTGGTTTGGTTAGAGGTTTGGTCATGACCTGGAAAAATAATTATTCAGGACCAACGAATAGAACAGAAATTGATTACAATTTCTTTCTGCTTATTAATAATCTAGTTTCAGTTTTCAAATGTGTGCATCAGTAGCATAGCGGTTAAGACTCTCGCCGACCATGCACATGGTCCGAGGTTCGATCCCCTGCCGACTCACACCCGATATCAGTGATTGGCCTGCAAAATTGGGCTACCGATATCACATGCTGAAAATTCCACACTTGTACCAAAAACAAGCCATTTGCGCGTATACAATACTTTGAAAGAATTAACAGATTATGTAACTACATTCTCTGATAGAAAAACTGTCTTAGTTCATGACTGAAAGCAAGGAATGAACTTTCGAATTAAAAAAAAAAGGGATATCCTCACGAATAAGTTAGCCAGTCGTAGAGGTAAGAGTCAATTAGGATAAACTGACATATGAATACTGAAATCTGATCTGATCTGGTCACTTATTATTATCTTATTGATTTGCATTGCGAGTGAAACATAAGGCTTCAAGCTTTGTAGACTTAGTAGTAGTGGTGTTATTCTCTTTCTCAAGGAGTGGTGTCGCTTGCTTTTATTTTTCCTTCACGTTCCCAGTGGAACATAGGGCTTCAAGTTGGAGGCTTGAAGTTTCTTTAGCAGTGTTTATTTTTACAGGATGGCGTTGCTAGTCTGATTCCCAACCTTTTCTCTTCACCAGCATTATTTCTGGCTTAGCGAGGTAAAGGAGTGCATCGGCCGGGTATCGAACCCCGGACCATGTGCATGGTCGGCAAGCGTCCTAACCGTTGTGCCACCGACGCACATTGCTTGCCTTCGGCCTAATCTTCTTTCTTAAACAGGCTAATTACCAACCAAGCGAGGTTTAGGAATGGGTCTGCCTGCAACTGAACGTTTGTGGTTGGTGGGCGCACAATAAATATCTCATCTTAGTCACCTATAATGATAATGAAAGCATATGAGGTCTGTTCAGCTGCTTTTTATCAGATAGGATGAACAGTACTTTGATAATTTTGATTCTCGATACATTTTGAACGCATTTTCAACACGTTTATTTTACATCTGAATAAGAGTTTTCGAATGAAGTCTTATGCTTCAGATGTAAAGACTTCTTGAAGGTGAATGAGTAGGTAGTACAAGCTCTTCTTAAACAATGAATCTGTTGCATGTTTTGAATGTGCGTTTTGTTCTTGAAGCTTCGGAAGCATAAACTGCGGTAACTTCGATATTGAATAGATAAATTTCTTCAGACATCGAAATTTTGGATGGTTCTCCGAGTTAAATCTGTTTATTAGGTAGATCAACTTAAAAGATGTCGAGATTTTCGTTAGAATGTTCAGGCCACCTTCCTCATTTTTCAATATTCTTCAGTAATGACATGTGATTCGGCTACAGATAGTGAAAAAGTCGAGCGTTTAGACTATTATGCATATTCACTTAGTTGAAAATTCCCAGAGATTCAATGTTCAATTCCATTATGAATCTTGAAATTAAAAGAAAACAAACATTTCACCGATGGGAAAGTATCAATAAAAAATGCAACGAAATAAGTAAATAAATTTTCATCAGTTAAGTGATTTCAGACTTTTTATAACGATTTTAGGAAAGGAGCATATGGAAAATTTTCTTTCATAATGCGATAGGAAAAAGTGTAAAGTAGCAAAGTGAAACTGCACGTAGTCAAGGGATTTATTCACACTGAACTGAATGTAAAGAATCTCACATATGTATGCAACATATATTTGGAATTCCCATCAGAATTTCGATTTCATTTCCATACTTGACATCTCTGCCATGGATAGTAATGTGAAGTATATGCTGAACAGTATGAGTGGAAAAAATGTTCACACAAACTGTTATTCATTGATTTGGTTTGAGGAAAATATAATATATATACATTTGATCATAGGGAATAAAAAGACAATTGCAGCGAAGAAAATTTTCTTTTCGACGAAGTCATCATCTAAGCTGTACATTCGTGTATTTATATCGAAAGGATGGGAAAGTTCCCGAATAATTTCTGGTTTGGGGTCAAATTAATAAAAATTACAATTAGGAATTAGAATGCCATAATAAACAGGGGACCAGTAAAACTCAAACAAAGTAGCATAATAACTAAGAAGATTGACATTGTGCAATTGGGGGTTAGAAATGTAGGAATAACAAAATATACAGAAGAACTGCGTAATCTCCGAAAAACCCTGATGGAAAACGATTTCCCGCTCAGGTTCATAGACAAGAATCTCAAATCTAAGAAGACTTTCGAACAAGTCCAATCCGTTCCAGAGAAAACACTTCTGCTTAATCTAGAATTCAAAGGTGATATTGAAGCAGAAATCCTTCGCAAACGCCTCTCCAAATCGCCGAGGAAAACATACTTCACCGCGAGCCCACGACTGACGTTTTCCTGCAAGAAGCTGTTCAACCAGAACGCGAAAGACAAGCTGTCGCATTGGGCCACCTCAACGTGCATATACCAGTTTACTTGCTCTTGTGGAGCTGAGTACATTGGCCGTACCATGTGCCAACTTGAAAAACGCGCTCACGAACACTACCCAGCCTGGCTAGTAAAAGGAGACCAAAAACGTGTATACAGTTCAGTGACAGAACATCTGGTCAACTCAGGACATTCAGTGTCTTTCGAAAAATCCTTCAAAGTAATATACAAGAAAACATATATCTATGATATTAACCCCTAGCATTATACAATAAACATTTTATATTATTCTAAAAAATGGGGATAGGAAAAAAAGCATTGCGTAATCAAAACAATGACAGATTTGTTAGAAAATGCTCCAAACAACTAAAGTTGTTTTGCGATGATGAATAGAGAGTTGTCATCTGAAGTGATGACATATTCCTCCTAGGCGAAGACGCTGACAAAATGCGGAGTCTTCTGAACATCTTGAGCAGCAATCTTCTAATGTTTTGCACGCTGTTCCTTTCTATCAAATGTAAGATGATGTTACGTGATTGACTAGGCTACCCTGACTCCTAACTTAAAGACAGGGAGTGAAATGGTTGGTGGAGCGTGTTAATCACTTCACTTACTTGGGAAGTCGCATCGGGCCTCAACGCACTGAAAGCTGAAGAAGTTTCCACACGGATACCAAAGAGTCCTGTGGCATTTACCAAGCTGCATCATCTCTGGTGTAGACTTGATATCCGGATATTTATCAAAGGACATAATGCTCAGCAGCTTTGACTGTGTGGCATAGCCACTGAAGGTGGCAGATATGAAAAGGCTACTCATCCATCTCCTGTGTTAAGTAATACAATATAGTGGGTAACATTAAGGTTGGGCGTTGAGTGTTAGGTGACGAAGGTAAGTCAACCCAATAGGTTTTGTGAATGAATTGACTGAGATGGCTGCGACATCCATCGCGCATGCCTAGTCATCGCTTTCCTTGATGAGCAAAGTTTTCAGACATACAGGCAGTTTGGAAAAGTGTTAGAGGTGATGCTGACGATGTGTTCAGTTGTAGCCATTCTTCTCAACAAACCCATTATTTCAGATTTATTTACAAATAAACAGGAATCTACTGTATATAGTGTGCTTCTGGCTTCTTTGTACTACAGAAGCCCTTGACATGTATACTAAAAAGCCGGAGTTATGTCCAAAATAAACCAGTTCAAGTCCAGCCGCTGCCATGGATCTCGCCTTATTCCGTTTCTTTTGCTAAGTTCCCTTTTATTCCCTTTCGGTTTGATTCTCATGTTCAGTTCTAAAATGTTATTTCAATCTGTTTGTATGCGCATCCTGGACACATCTCTCTCCGGTAAAAACTACTTTACATATTACACAACTATATTCGTAATCCTGTATTGCTTTGGTTTCTATTCCTCTTTTGATTATTGTTCATCATCAGCTGTATTCAGGTAAAGTCAAATCATCTGCTTATCAAACTGCGACTCTCCGCATTATAATCGAATAGAGCACAAAATGGTAATCAAATCTCTGCTTCAACTTCATCGACTTTGGAAAGACCTTCGTTAGCGCTGACCGTGAAGCAATCTAGAATCTGTTTCAACACTACGAAGCGTCCCATACTTTAATTAACCGCATTCAAAAACTATGTGATGATGCCGTATGTCAGCTGATTCACAACAGAAAACTCAGCGAGACCTCCGACATGAAGACAGAAGCAAGATATGGCTTCTTACTATCGTCAATGATATTCCTCATTGTGGTGGACTTGGACATTGAGAAAACAGAGATGATGAAGATAACCAACCAGTAACAACAAGTACCAATCACTATCAATGTAAATAATTTCAAAGAGGACACGTCTCCCACTTACTTATACAGAATCATATCAACTACAGGCAGAACGGATCAGGATGTCGTAGGCAGGGTCGGGAAAGTAAGACACACCATCACTCTGAAATCAGTTCGGAAATCTCCTACCATGATCATTAAGAGAAAATTCGGATTTTCAACACTAATGCAAAATCAATGCCTCTATCTGGTTCAGAGACTTAACCAAGTTACCCCTAACTGTAAAACAATATGGATCCTCTTTAAATTAGAAAAGCCCTTATCTCAAACAAATAAACTCAATAATATGAAGCAGTTTTTTTCACTAGGCGAAGCAGTACTTGGTTATCATATCTCTTTGTGTGTTATGTAAGCGACAGTTACCCAGAAATTTTCAATTTGAACAGTATCTAACAATTTTTTAAATTTTTGATTAAAGTTTGATTCCACACCGTATTTTCGGTACAGGTATGGAATTTTCAGCATTGATATCGGTAGCCAAAATTTCGCAGGCCGACCATAGATATCAGGTGTGAGTCGTCAGGGGATAGAACCCCGGACCATGTGCATAGTCGGCGAGAGTCCTAACCACTGTGCCACCGACGCACGATTCGAGATGATTTATACTGTATGCGTTTTTAACTGTAGGTTTGAAAGGATTCCACGGAATTCATGTTGGATCACAAATTGACATCAGTTAGAGAACCACTGAAAACCATGGAACGCTGGACAAGTGTTTTGTCCAAGTGTGAGACTCATCGATGATACTGGTTGGCGGTCACGTTATATATCGCAGAGTGGTACAATTTAGAATTCATGGGCCATTAGATTTCCTTCCAATGGCTAAGTGGCTGATTAACAGGCCTACCTTTTAACCTGAAATTCTTTAGTCATAGGTGTGCACAGTTGAAGAGTTACAAAATGAGACGAAACAGATGTCCAGTACTCCTTGGTTGTCAATAATTCTCTAGCCGAAGTGAGTCTGTGATCTAGCCTGGAATACTGTCTGTTTTGCTGAAAGTATTTTAAGGCAGTGTTATATAATTGCTTTCTTACTTGAGAGATAAATAATGCGGTATCGTTGAATCCTGACCATGAGTGATGATAGGCACTTAAAACTTTATTCTCTGAATACTTGTTGTTTAAAAGGTGAGATTAATTACTAGTTTTGTTGTACTCACCCTTTAACAGCTAAAATATGTGATAGTCAATATCTTAAGAATGAATTTTCTCAATGTTGAAACGAGTGGTTACTTTGTGAATCCTTTATGAATTACATAATCTACACAGTTACATTTCAGAGTTACAAAGTTGCACCATTATGTAATCCAATTGAAGATTTATGTTCAGAAACCAGCAAGTAGTAACTGTTTGTCACATATTTATCAAAGCTTTCATAAGGCAACCACTTAAACCACTGAAAATTCCAAATTTTTGCAGATTTCGATTGCTCGATTAACTTTACATGATGCAGAGAAAACAAATTTCTTCATTTGAAGAATACTGGTGCTACCAGACAAATTCAAATAAAAAAGAATTTGAAGGTTTTACAGCACTTAAATCTAATTAACTAGTTTTGGTGGAAAGGCACAGTTTTAATTCTCCTTTTTTCTTCTTCTTCATTCCTTCGCGTTCCGAGTGGAACATAGGGCTTCAAGCTAGAGGCTTCAGGTTTCTGTAGCAGTGTTTATTTTTACAGAATGGCGTTGCTAGCCTCATGCCCAACCTTCCGAATTTATCAGCTTTTTTATTACTGGCTTCGCGGGGTAAAGGAGTGCGTCCATGGCCGGGGATCGAATCCTGGATCACATGAGGCGTGGTCGGCGAGGATCCTACCGCTGTGCCACCGATGCACATTTAATTTGGCTAAGGGAGTAACATTTTTAAGGCTTATTGGTTAATACGAGAATCTGAAGTTATAACCTTCCAACTTTATTATTCAAAGTACACTTCATGACTCGTATTGAATTATTTTGGGTAACATTACAAATTCCGGTTAATTATATATGTCAGCAAATGATTAGAATTGTTTTTATAACTGTTCTTGAAGTGAATACAACTTTTACCGCTGTAATGATGTACGTCAATCGACAACTATGCATATCACTTTGAAATCATCAAGAACTTAGGTCTTTCTTCACCTGTTGGCATGATGACTTCTTTTTTGTGGAAAAGGTATAAGTAAAAAGGGCAAGTGACTACAGGTGAATAAAGCTGAAATGCCTGAGATAAACAAATAATGGAACTATATAACACGGACTTATTTTCCACAAATATAATTTTGATTTGCAATCCAATAAGTACGAAGACAAGCAAGAATATATTCTAGGCTTCTGAGTAATTTTAGGTACTTATTTTCAATCAGGTATCATGATGTAATTCTGGTGTGGTGAGAGCTATCTGCTAGCCAAAACTGTGGACAACAATTTACATCATTGTTTACGCCCGGAATCGGAGTCATGAGAAAAAACAATAAAAAAGCTTTGGAACCTTGGGACTCAACAACCAATCACAGCAGACTTAACGCGTGCAAATGCAATTCGCAAATATAAGGCCTGACTATCTAAGAAACGGCCACAAAGAGATGACAGAATAACCTTCAGCAAGAAAACAGACAATCAGAAGACGTTGCTTCTCTGCTAACAACAATGAATAATAACGTGCATAAAAATCTAAAAATACCTCTTGATTTCCTTAAAAAATGATATGTTGCTTGGCTCTTGTCTTCTGTCGTTACACTGGTACCTTCAGTAATTTTACATAGTTGGTTTATAAGGATTAGTTTTGTTTTTACGAGTTGACCGCGGATTGATATCAGTTAGAGAACCATTGAAAACCAGAACTGAAGTAATGGACAGCTGTTTCATCCTAGTTTGGGAATCATTGGCAATACGCACCCCCTGCGGTTCGAAAGCAGGACCTTTCAGTTACAGGGGAAGCTCGTATACCATTCAGCCACTGGTACCTGATTTAATGGCCCATGAATTCTAACTTCTAATCTTATTTGAAAAGGAATGTCATTGGTAACTTATAGCAACATGTACTTTTTACTTTAAAAGTTCTTCTACAGATATCAGTTCTTTCAACCAGAAGAACAGGAAAAGAAGTATGTTATTATTTTAACTAAATTTGGAATCATCTCCTTAGATATGAATTATTTATTTTTATGGGGCCTATTCGTAAATGATTAACTAGATTTCTGTGTGTTCAAACAAAAAATGTGACTGTAAAGTTGATCCTATTTGTAATTCCTTAGAACAGTGTATACTCAGACGTAATGTCGTTTTCACTTTCCAGCAGAAAATAATGTAATCTTGAGAATTAGTCAACACTTTAGGTCTAAACCCTACTTTTCATTTTATAGGCGTAAATCTTATGGTTCTATGCATATTATCTATTGAGTTTCTGATTATTTCAATATTGGTCTCGTGTTAGTATTACTATTGTTTGATTAGATACTTAGTAGTAACTAATATTATGAGTGTAGTCCTTGGTGTTGGTGCTGTCTGGATTCTACCAGTCAAGTTTGCAAAGTAGCCACCGTGCTAGGTAACTCGTCCTTACGGTGCACTCTGAACTACTATTAAAAGAGGCATGATTGTAGGTGTGCCTTAATGCAGAGTGCCTCTAAACATCACCACATCATGTAATTGCTAATAATACCTCCAATAAATCTACTTTAAATCTACGATTTAAAAGGAAGAAAATCAAATCATTCTTCGAAGAAATAGACATATCCTCTGCTTGACTTGAAAGAACTCAATTCAAGAAAAGGAATGATACCGGTAGAGCGGGGTTGAATTCGAGAAGTCAACCAACCGAAAGGAATGAAAGTTAAAATTATTCCATGTAATATTCAGTATCACAGACAACGCTGACTCAGTGGAGAAGCAGAAGGACTTCCAGTGAGAACTGCAAACAGTAGTGGAAAACACCAATGAGAAATGCTGACACCAAAATTTCAATGAGTGATATGAGTGAGAAACTGGAAGTGAACAATAGTGGAAGGGAACCGATCATAGGAACGGTGAGAGATGCTCCTTAAAATGAATTAGCACGGACAACTCTCTGCAAACTTTCGTGTCTAAACACGATTTACTGTTTATAAGCATCGCTTACAAACACATGGATGTTCTCAGGGCGACGTGCATTTTATCGGATAGATCCACTAAAAACCAAACAGACTTCTTCCCAATCTCAAGAATTTAGAGATGCAGCATACTAGACACAAAATGGAAAAGACAACTTGATGTAAGCTGAGACCATAATCTAGGGCAACGAACCTTTAAAGTGAAATTTAAAGCCACTAAAGATCTTGAAGATAAATAACAGTTCAAATTCAACTACCATAAATTAAAAGACGAAGCTACAAACGAGACCTTCACAACATTCATCAGGAAAATGACGGATACATTAGGCTAACATGAATCATCGAAGAAATCTGCGAGTGCACGATCAGTGAGACTCTCGAAAAGTAATACAGGAAGAAAGGTTTATCGATATCTTAGGCAAGAAGAAGAAACAAGACAAGGAATAGTCATAATCAGAGGTGTGGAAGCTAATAGAAAAGAGAGGTATGGTGGCACAGAAGATAAAAAAGGTAGAGATGAACAAGAGAGACTGAGTGCAACCCACTGAGCAAAGGGATGAATGAAAGTGCTAGGAGGTGCAAATGACACTGAATACTAAAGCAGAAGTGGCTACAAGTTAGAAAGATCTCAGAGCACCAAATCAAATAATAAATCACTATATGGCGAGAAATCAACACAGATAAAACTGATGAAAGTTAAGGAAGAAAACTTGATTATCAGAGAGTAGAAGCAAAGGGAACAGAGGGCTGATCCCTTCGAATGACCTCTGAATCAACCATCAACTGCAATCTGTTAAGAACTACTACCAACTGTCATGGAATAGCCAATAAATACCAACTCATAGAAGAAATCACAAGTCTTGACTTCATAAAGATGCTAGAAGCCAGCCGATAAAGCATCAGGATAAGACAGAATTTTCCCCAGAAACAATGAAAATCGGTATGCTAGCTACACTGTTGCAGACGGTGTGGAAAGAAAAAAAAACGCTTGCCGAATGGATGTAATGCTACCGAGTTAAACCTCTCAAGAAGGGCGACTTAAGCGCTGCATCATACTCCTGTGTACACTAAGAAAAATAATAGGCCACATTATCCTATAAAGGCTAACAGTTGCCTGGATGGAAAACTCCACATGAACCATCTGAATTCAGGGAAAACAAATAATGTCTAGATCAAATAAGAAGCATGTGCACCATAATTAAACAGAGTTTAGAATGACAGTCAACTCTGCCTTAACTTTGTCAACTTTGGAAAGGCCTTCTAAAACGTCAGACATGAAGCAATTTGACAATTGCTTCAGTACTGTGGAACGGCCCCGAACATTTATCAGTAACATTCAACAGTAATATGATGATGCAAAATGCCAAGTAACTAGTTCGAAACTGAAAACTCGGTGAAGCTTTTGGAGAAAAGGTAGGGGGAAGACAGTTGATATAAGGACAAAACTTGGGGTTGTAGAAGACAAGCTTGTGAAGAACTAACACTGATGCTCTTGGTTATGGCAAACCAGATCATGCGGAATACAGCGAAGAGTGAAAAGGCGGAGGGATGTTGGATCGTCAAGATCACACTTGTAGATATGAATTTCGTGAATGATATATGTTTTTTTCCAAGTATCGGTGTTTTGGGGATTTTGTTTGATTGGTAGGAGAATTTCATAATGAGCTGACATCATTTAGAGAACTATTGGGAAACCTGGGAGTACTGGACAGCTGTTTCGTCATAGTTTGGGACTCTTAGCAGGAGTCAATCACACCGTGGAGTTCGAACCCAGGGCCTTCTGATTACAAGGCTAGCGAGCTCGTAGACCATTAAGCCACTGGGTTCGGACCCCTTTGGTAGGTGAGTACTGATGATGAGTCAAAAACTAAGGCGAAACAACTATCCAGTATTCCCTGATGCTTTTCCAATGGTTCTCTAACCGATTTCAGCTCATGATGAAATCCTCCAACCAATGATATATGTCACGAGTATTACAAACTCCAAGATATGCAATTCGGCCGAAGATGCAGCTAAAACAAAACTCCAGGTGAACATAGGGAAGACAGAGGAGACGAAGATATTCAGTCGACAACAACAAGTGCCAGTTACCATCAGTGAGGGAAATCTTAAGTCATCTCTTTCATTCATCTGACCTAGTCTGCACCATCTGAACTACAGGCCGGGGAACAAATCAGGATAACAGACCCAATTAGCCGGGTTGGAAAAGCAAGACAGGCATCCAATCAGTGTGAAAGTTAACAGTGTACAATATGTAGTATAAAACTCAAAGCACAAATTTTCAAAACTAATTTGGAATTATTTAATTCTTCTACATAGTTCAGAGACTTGGCGTACGCCTCACTGAAAGTATTTACAACAGAATGCTACAAAATTTAATTGACAGATGGCTTCTGTACATCAATACTGAAGATCAGATGGCCAACTGATCGGAAACGATGAGTATCGAAGAACTCTAGCAGGCAGTGAACCAAGGAATAGCCTTTATCTGGTCTAACAAATATGTAGGAGTAAATGGAGACGGATTGGGTACACGCTGAGCAAGCCAGTGAGTGATAATCGGATAGGGAAAGACAAGATGGGCGCGGTTTCAAGAGTGGCATAGAGAAGACCACATGGAGAGGGAATGAAAGTTCGTGGGAAGTCATGGAGCCGCGTAAAAATGATGACAGAATACAGACTACAATACAGATGTGCTGTTCAGGCCCTGAATTCCACTCAGAGCCTGAGGACTGATCTAAAATATAACCTTTTTGACCTTAGCTTTGTAAGTCTAGACACAAAACGAAATAAAGTTGTTCAAGCATAAAGGCAAATTAAATATATTTCTGTTTTGGACATGAATTCGAATCAAGTCTGTTTGTTGTATTCCATACGAAGGTCGAACGCAAGGCTGCATGTTTCTTCAAATCCTACTAAATTATCAACTTTTTAAATTGACTGTGATAGCAAATATTCGATAGACACCAAACGGTTATTTTTTAAAATTCTGATCATACTCAACCAGAACTAAACGACATATTTTTCTTTTTTCTGATATACCTGATGATACTTTGTAATCATGGGAACAATTAAGGCTGCATGTGCGATTCAAAGGCACACGAATAATGGAAACATTCAGGAATAAATCTGACGCTCAAGTCTCCATCAGTAGCTTATAATTAACTGTGTTTTGTGTATTTAAAACTTACTTTGTTTAAGTCAATTTCATTAAACTGTTAGCATTATAATCTCTACTATCAATTGAGGTCGGTGTCTTCGGTAGGAAAGCCTATTAATTTGTCGAGTAGATATGGAACTCAGTTAAACAGGTGATAATAATTTTTTTACCCCAGGGGAAAATGAATTTCGGGCATTACATAGTATGTCATTCTTTGCAGATTCTGATAATTATAGCTGCCATAAAAACGGTCTTTGCAATCAATTTGTCTATTCTTGCTCGGGCATAATATATTCTGATATTCGCTTCATCGGAACACAATAGGCTAATTGGCAAATTTGTAGCTTTCGAAACGTTGCAATCTGATTACAGTATTCCTCTAGGCCTATGATACAAAATCAGCTACTTGAGGAGATTCAAGTCGCAGCTGACCGCCTCTGTTCTACCTATACAAACAAGTATACTGAGATGAAGACGCGGCAAGTTTGATTTGCAATAATAGTAGTAATGATCACTTTACTCCAAACAATAGTAATTACACACAATAGAATTTTCAGCGTCTTATGCATACTGCAATAATTTATCTCCTTTTATAAACATGTAGATACATGAAATAAAAAAATAAAACCACAGAAAACTGGGAGTTGGTGGGACAGTGGCAGAATGCTCGCCAACTACGTAGATGGTCCGGGATTCGATCCCCAGCTGAATCACTCCTTTACCTCGCTAAGCCAGTAATAAGACTGGTAAACAGGAGAAGTTGGGCATGAGGCTAACAACCACACCGAAACTTCAGACCTCGAGCTTGAAGCTTTATGTTCCCGCACTGGGAACGTAAGGAAATAAAAAAATTATATAAAATACACTTAATAATAGTAATAATTATAATAATCTTTGCTTATTCTTTGCAGTTCAGTTACTGACTTAAAAGGTTTATAAGTTCTAATCTGACATCTGACTCTTCACACAAAACCCGTGCTAAATATGGTATAATAGAAATTTTGCATTTAGTTGTACTAGAATAAATTCTTATAAAGTTTCTTCTGGTTTAACTCGAAGAAATACAAGGAAAAATTTGTGAATAAAGAGGATGTTCGGTATCAGACAAGATAAAATTAGTTAACCACTTGCAAGAATTAAAATGCCTGTCAACAAAATTTGAGTCAAAGGCACATCACCTAACCCTGCTTACACCCTTCAATGTTCTACGTAATATGACAAAGTATTTTTTGAGAAGTCCAGGGAAGAATAATGGTGAACAATAAAGAAGAATGGACAGAATACATGAATTAATTAAATTGTAGGAGAGGAGGTTGAATTATGCCAGAAATTCTTAACCTCTTTATTCAATAAGTCAAATGAAACATTTTCCTAGAAAGCAATAGGATATGAGACGACCAACGCTGATTCTAAGAGAAATTGATACCGAAATGAGAGATATTCAATTTACTTCCTAACAAACAGTGCCGTCAATATTACAGAAATCAGGGAACTGAATCAGTCCACACAAGTTTTGCTCGCATCTGAAACTAAAATCAACAATGTGACATGCTTTAAATAACATCTGGCGGCCTGTTCGAATTTTCGGGCCAGCTATTCTACTATCTACATATCGCATCCAATCTACTGTTTACGCACATCATTTATCACCTAAATATGAATTCTAACAGGATTATTTACTCTCGTAACTTTATCAATCATTTAAGACCAAATCACTTCCATATTCCCAAGAAATCAAAGAGGAAGCATCGAAGTGGTTGGCAAAGAGCTCTCAAACGCATACCAATACATTTAACTACGGTTCCTGTCATAATGAACACAAACTGCCGCTCTCTGCCTAACAAGATAATGTACCTGCAATCTTTGATGTCCACTGACACTTATCATAATACTGCTATAATCACATTACAAGAAACGTGGTTACATGAACTTTGTGATAACAACCTTATCTCACCAAAGGACTTTGTGTTATTTAGACAAGACCGTCACTGTTGCAATAAGAAAAATGGTGTTGGCGTTGAAACTTTTATTCACTCCAAATGGTCTATTTCAAATAATGTTTGTTTCCAATTCTCAAACGACTCCATAGACTGTAATACTGTCAATGTTGTCCCAAACACCTCCCCAAATATAAAGAAATCTTTGTAACAAACATGTACATTACTCCTAGTTGCTCACTATCAGATCTATCAAATTTTGCTGATGAATTCACCATGTTTGCCGCTGCCAACTTCGACAACTCTCTATTTGTTATTACTGCGGACTTCAACTCATCAGATTGCTCTTTCCTTGAAGCACTTGGTCACTCAAACATTGTCGAATTTCCCACTCGACTTGACAAAACACTCGATTTAGTTTTTACAAACGACGAAGGAATATATGAAACACGTAAACGTGCACCGATCCTTAACTCTGATCACTGTATTGTTTGTGTTTTACCAAAAACATACGGCAAAACACACATTAAAATCTTCTCACACTTGTCTATGAAAGCACAACAAAGATGCTACACATCAGAAAACTTGCTCAATCTCAGGTGCATGTTAAAAAAATGCTAACTTGGATTTATTCAATGGAAGCACATTAGATGACACAATCGTCAATATAACGGACTATCTCAAGTTCCGCCTCGATATATGCTGTCCTAAACAAACACTATTCAAAAGCTTCGACCGCTTTTCGTCTCCTAATCTCAAACAACTACGCAGGCGAAAAGAAATGTTATATAAATCCAAAGACAAGTTAGGACTTAAAAAGATTAATGCTCTAATCAGATCTGAAATTGAAAATCTCAACGCTATGTATAATCATACACATCTATCATGCAAACCTCCTACCAACATGTGAAAACTTTTTAATGAAATTACGGGCAATGGTAAACGATGCAATGTTTTTCCCTCTTATGATGTTAATGCTCTTAATCAGTCTTCTATGCGTTCTCCTTCTACTATAATTACTTCTAGTGTTACAAATCACGCAGTTGATAACTTTCATGACTTTAATACTCCTGATTTTCTAAAATGTCATAAAACGCTTAAGCCCTCGCGTAGCCTTGGCCCTGATGGTGTGCCTGCTTATGCCCTAAAACAATGTGCAGATGCTTTACGTTATCCACTTACTAACATCCTAAACGTTTCTTTTTCCAAAAACGTTGTACCTGTTGCATGGAAAGATATTAAAATAGTCCCTGTCCCTAAACCTGAAAATAGCAAGAATGTAAAATTCAGACCCATTGCCATTACTTCCCCGTTTCTAAAGCTAATGGAAAAACTAGTACTTCTTAAACTTGAACCCCCCCTTAAAAGCTTTGGAGATCCTAAACAATTTGCATACAGACAGGGTAGAAGCCCTTTAGATGCTGCACCTGTCTTACACAACAACATCGTCTCATCATTAGATAAAGGTGCCAAATACGTTCGTTGCACGTTTCTTGACTTCACTTCTGCTTTCGACTCTGTACCTAGATGTCTCTTGCTAAATAAGCTCTCGATGACACTAACTGAGTCCTAGGTCACTAACTGGCTGCATTCCTACTTCTCTAACAGAAAGCAGTACACCGTATACAAGGGTAAATCTTCCTCTGCTGCGCTCACTGAAGCTGGTGTCTCCCAAGGTGCTGTACTCTCCCCACTTTTCTTTTCTTTCTTTCTACATGACTTACCATCTTCAAATGACATTAATTTTGTTAAATATGCTGACGATCTGACTGTATCTTTGTCTGTCAAGTGTGACTGCTCCAATCTAAATGGCTTTTTATCAGAAATCAGCCAGTAGTCCAAGGAAAACGGTTTTACCCTAAATTCCTCTAAATGCTAAACAGTCAATTTCACCCTAAGGCATAAATCTAACCTAAACAAGCTGGTTAGCACCCACGAGATGTGCACCATAGATGGCACTGATATAGAGACCAAGTCGTTAATTAAATATTTTGGCGTCACTCTATCTGCTGATCTTTCCTGGTCGTCTCATATCTTGATTATTTCTAAGCAAATAATCCGTCTTACCTTCTAAATCAAGAAGTTGAGACATTCTGGAATAACCCAACACTTACGATTCGTTAACTCTTGCATCTTGCCTATTATTACCTATTGTTCCCCCTTAGTTTTTCCAGGGCTACTGAAGAAAGACTATACCTTATTACGCAGGTTGTTAAAGGTTGTCAGTAGGCTAAGCAACATGCCACTTAACCAGCTTGTTAATATTCTGGACGACAGGCATTTGGACTCATGTGAAAAATGGGATAAATCCATTCTATCTAACTCACACCACCCTCTTCATTCACATCTCTCCCCTTTTAGCTCATCAGGCATGACCAGAAGCCTATATAGAAAACTATATGCTCGCACTAGCAAGTACAAAAACTCAGCCATACCCTAGTTAGCTCGTATTCTGTGCGATAAAGAAAGCATTAGGCGTGACACCTATAATTCATCAAATAGTCAGTAGTACAACTGGATCTCGTCTTTCCAACTCATATCATTTATAGGTACAACGTTTTCTTTCTTTCTTTTCCTTTTCTCTCTCTCTTTTTTCCGTTATGTGCAGCTTTGTTTCTTTCTCTCGCTTATGATAGCACCTACACTGTTCAGCTTTGGCTTTGCTACCGACATGCCAATGTGTTGTTGTAATAATGAACTGAGGTTTCCTTAATCTATGTAGAATTCTATTTATTGATAATGTACTAACCGGATGTAATACTGTAGTAAAAAATGCTGAAAATTCCATTCTGTATCACAAGTACTGTTTTGGAATAAAGCAAATTATTACTAATATTATTATTTAGTTGGATTCAGTTTTAGACCATTTAGAGGTCAGACAATTCGTTAACTTCAGATAAAAGTCTATTCCTATCAGAATAACTTGTATGCACGCCCTTCATTCCATGTTTTGATTCAGTTTCTCTTGTCCGATAATTGTACAACTTTGGAATTAAAAGTACAGATTGTATTCCAAACAAAATACCACTAAATATGTCTGACTTGTATAAATAAACCTTAAATATTTCAATGATTTAAAATACGAGATTAGGCGAAAATATGTTCGTATGTCAGCATAAATCCCAGTGACTTTATTTTTCTCCCCTCAGTAGTCAAGAGAGAGAGAGATGTGTATGGTTAAAAGATTGATCCACTAATACAATCTTCTTCCCCTTCTCTTTTTTTTAAGGTCACAGATACACATTGTATTGGATAGAATCAGAAAAATCAGAATAAATTTATGCGTGGACAATGTAGGGAAAATATTATTACTTATGATTACTATTAATATTAGTAGTAGTAATATTCTGAAATAAAAAATGGAAATATCAAGCCTGGTTTGGAAGATTCTTTTGGGTGTTTTATTATAATAACAAAAATAATAATCTGTATTATGGAAATCAGTTTTCTGAAATGGACTAGAATAAATAATATATATGCCACTAATGAAGATGATAATTGTGAATAACAGAGGATATATCTACTCTGATTTGTTAATTCGAAAAGATATTTCTGTTTATGATTCTTGAATTTTTATAAATCTGCCTTCAAATGGGGTTAGGAAAGCATTACGCGACAGTTTGCTGCGAAATTTTCATGAACATCTGACTTCTCTGGCTTGATCGTGAATGGTAGATGATCAGCTGGAAAGGAGAAGTAAGATATAAGGAACTCTTGAAGACAACAAGCAACATCTGACTTACTAAATGTGCGAAAGGAAGTAGAGATGTATTGGACAAAAGATGAGGTGATCTTAGAGTGGCGATAATACATGCCTAACAGGCCAGTGAGTAGAACTCCAGTGCGAAGTGACGAGTTAGATGTGCATCCAAGAGGCGAAGAAGATTATGTGAGGAGAAAATGAAAGTCTGTAGACATTTTTGGAGCTAGATAAAAGTTATGGTGATGAATCGAGTACAATATAGATGTATGTCCCACTGAAATAACTAGTGTGATGTGTCTAATCCTTTCTATGGTTCAGACTGAATTCTATCAGTCAGGTTTGCAATGTGGCCACCATGCTAGGTAGCTCGCCATCACGGTGTACATTGTTTGTGATGATATTAGATGGTTGGAGGCAAACGACAGGAAGCCTTGGAACTAGGTTTAGTGCTAGTTGGCACTCATCAGCAATGTACCCTGTGATGGTGAGCTACCTAGAATGGCGGCCACATTGCAAACCTGACTGATAGAAATCAGTCTGCACCAAAGTAAGGACAAGACACATCAGACCAGTTACTAGTGTCAAATCAAAGTATCCAATACAGTCCTACAGGTAGGAGGCCAATCGCGAGTCCGAATAGGTCAATGGTAACGTCTCTGACTGCAGCACTGGGTGACGCGGGTTTGAGTGCCAGAAGGGACATGAGTTCCTTCGAGATTGCAACTATTGCTTGCTGTCAAGAGGCAAGTAGAACGAAGCTAAGGTCCAAGGCTTCCTACCGATTGCCTCCAACCATCTAATATCATCAAATCATGTGATTGTTAACATTTGCAGTGAGAAATTTCATCCACAATTTATAATTAATAATGTATGCTCTCTGAATATGTTATTACTGAACCCAACTGATATTTCTTGAGAAATTTCGCTTACATTACATATACAGTTGTAGCAATTTGTTATATATATACCCATGCTCCATACATTTTGCAAGCTACTGTTGGGCACGTTGTATCGTAAGTAATCTAAAGTGTAATTAAGTTTGTATTGAGACTATTTGCTTTTATTCCCCAGACTAAAGACAGTAGACAAAATACCAACGGGATAAAGTAGATTCGTTTCATTCTGTTCCATTTGTTATTATTGTTCTACCTATTTTTGAAATATTGACGATTTATCAAGCATGTGTTTTTGTATCTCAGGGAATAAAGATATCCCTATCAGAAATTAAATACAATGATAACCACCTGGCGAGTTAAGGACATGTCTGTGTGACATTCATTTGCAAAGCTTATATGCTGATAAAAGCAGATGAGATTGATTTAGTCGAATGTACTACAGTATTTCCAACTGACTGTAGACTTTCGTCAACATCTGACTTCGTTCACTACCAGAAGACCGGATGAACAGCCGGTCAGATTAGGTAAACAAAATAACTGGTAAACAGTTAACCAACCAACAGCCTACTGTACAACAAATATATAGAAGTAAATGATTGGACACATGCTGTACATACCGATAAGCGAGATGACACACCAGGTAAACTCTCAAATGGAGCCGAGATGGAAAGCCATGAGTTGAGTGTGACATGGATGAAACAAAAGCTTGTAGGTAGTCATGCTGCCAACTGAAATAGAGGATGGCGAACAGAATACAGTTGAAATATGCTACTGAAGTCGTATGTTCCAATTGGAAGCCGAAGGACAAGTAATAACGACAGTGACAAACTTGATCTTGACTACATACTAATTTTATTACTTTTATCAAGCACGTCATCCAGACTGTGGGATTTTTGAGGATTTTTATTAATTCAGACTGTAAGATTTTGTCACAAACCAGCATCAGTTAAAGAGATTGCTGAAAACCAGGGAGCACTGAACAGCTGTTTTGTACTAGCTTCGCAGTGCACATCCAAAACTCTATCAAGGACCTACAGTTAATGAGAACAAGCCCGTTGACCGTTTAGCCTCTTGGGTGGGAATTCATTGACCTGTGAATTCTAGCTCTGTCAACTCATGATACAGTGCAATCCTCATAAATGCCTTCTATGGGCATTCACTTCTCCTTGCACACTGTAAAGAGTCCCGGACTGGGACGAAACTCCCTTGTTCTCAGTGACCTCCAACTTATGCTGGCTCGTGACGCAATTTAGTTATCGAAATACATTATAGTTGAATTTTCTTTGTAGTGGTAAATACTAACTAAAAATTTTCTTATCAATAAGACGGTGGCAATACTGACTAAATTGTCATTAATTTCCAGGGTACTTCCTAGTTAAAGGTGAAAAATGTGACGAGTGAACACGAATTACTGATTAAATGTCCCTTCCAGTATCCATCCATCTTGATAAGACGATAGTGTGATGTACTGTACCGAATGTTGCATTCAAAAACCCAATAATCAAAGACGTATATTATTAGAATTTAAATTTGTTTTGCAAACCAACCTTAGTAATATTTTAACTTACGTCCTTTAGTTATCTAGTCAAGGATTTTACGTTGTCAACATTTTTACGGAACTGGACTAGCTACATAACCCCTTGATCAGTCATTTAATCGTGGGATAACAGAAGAAGGGAAAAGTCCGTAATGTTTTCTTTGATGACTCAGTATTTTATTCCTAAGTTGTTTGTCATCATATACGGTGTTGAAGGATTTCGAAGTGGGAAGAAACTTGATGAAAACACCGAAGTATTTTGTGACTACTAGACACATACACTTGCTCAACATATGTAAAAGATTTGATCAGTCCTTTGAAGTTCATGCCAATTAAATAGATATTTTCTAGCCTACACCTGTCTATTCATATGGTATATATGAAACAAGGTAGTCCCTTTAAAATAGAATACCAGAGGTGAAATTAAGAGTATGTACCAGTTTATCGTTTATGCCTGATTTCACATAAATTCTGATACCTACAGGCGAAAACCAACAAGCCGGCAGAAGAAGTAGGCAGAGAAGATATGAATTCAAGTGAAAATAGAGAAGACGGAGGTGATTGAGATATCCGACAAGCAACAACAAATGTCAACGAAAGAAATCTGAACGAGGTCGCTTCCTTCACTTTTCTAGACAGCGTTCTTTCCACTACAGGCACATGGCATGGATTAGGAAGTCAAGGCCAATCAGCACAAGATAAGCCTCCAGTGTGGAAGTCTGCTTCAACCAATATAAGGAATAAAATTCGGATTTTCAATATCAATGTTAAGTCAGTCAGGAACTTGACGCACACGTCAAGAAAAACATTTCCAATAGTCTACCGCAGACTTTTATCAACCGCTGCCCTCTCTGGCTCTATACTGAAGATCAAATATCCAGAAAGAATTAGCAACAAGAAATTCGGGGAACGAACCCATCGAGAAACCATTCCTGGATAAATTTGAGGAAGAAAATGGAGATGGGTTTAACACACACCGAGGAGACCGCTGGGTGACATCGCACGCCAGATCATCACTAGAGTGGAACCTGAGTGAGAAACAGCGAGTCGGGGGTAGGTCGAAGGGTGACAACAGCAACCATGGTGAGAGCTAAAGAAGACTGTAGAGAACGAGATGAACTGGAGATGTGATGTTGAAGCCGTATGTTCCACTCGGAACCCAAGGGAATATTAATATAGCTCACCATTTAATGTTAACATATTTGTTATAGAATCCATACCAACGTCAGTGTTTCATACGGTTAAGTATTCGTGTGAAACTATAAAAATTATATATGCATACGACTAAAATTATCTACATGTTAATTTTAGAAGAAGCAGCCTAATGCATTGTTTAATACACACACTGAACTCTCGATATAAAATACTGGAACTAAAAATTATAGTCTAACTATTTAATATAAAAACATGTTTCGAATTTACTGATGAAAAGAATATCCCTATGACTCATTATTTATTTGATAACAGTTGATTTTGAGCAAATTGCATGATACACTTACTTGAAGACTTCATTTCTAGTTACCGGTGTATTTGTGGTTCCAGTAAACTCCCAGTTAAAATCCTTATGAATTGACTAGTGCTTCTAAGTTGTTCTCAGTTCAGTTTTCCGACAAAGTCAATAAAACTTCTGTAATTACTGAAGAGTTTTATTTGTACCGTTACAGATTACAATAGAGCGTCAAATTAACAACATTCATTCTGACTGATCTGTTGTTGAACTTCGTATAACCGATTCTTTGATTAAATGGATTTATTTTTAGATATCACCTCTACACTCGCTCAATGTTGACTTTAATAACTTCTACTGGATTAAATTCGCCTTATTAAGAAGAAGATTTGTAGCTGAGATGGGTGACATTGGCGTGATTGTATTCTAATAGACTGAAAGGTTCATTGACTTTCTAGTCAAGTGAAACTTGTGGAGAATTCTTGAACATTACTTCACACTGAAGTCTGCGCTGAAGATGTTGTCTAGACAGACAATGAAAGCTTCACAATTAAACAATCCAACTGAAAGAACACAAATACACCACTATGATATGGCTGATATTTCTGCTGAATTGGCAGTTTGCTTATACTTTATACTTTATAGTTAAGCAACATGAATAATCTAATTACTCATTAGTTTAACTGTTACTAAGTGAAATCAGGATATAAATCTAATCTTATTTGTTACATGGGTACTAATTGTTGTATAGTCTTTTTCTGCATATAATAGTTTGTGTTATATTCCCTTAATTTTACCTAAAACCTTAAAATAACTCTATTTTTGGTTTAAACTGCCTGTTTTCGCGCCTTTTTCTGGTGTATTCTCTGACATTTTGTGTTTCACATTGTTTCTGAAACCCAAGCTGTCATTGCCTATTAACTTCTCAGAATTATCATTCAGTTAGCTTTCGGTCAAGGTTTTTTAAGAATATATATATATATTATATCCAAAAAATCCCCTTGACATATTTTCTCATATTCCAATGGAAATATGATTCTGATAAACTAAGTACACCAGTTTTTATCACCAAAAAGTTATGGTGGAGTTCATCAAACTAAGCAATAAATTATTGTGTCAGAACAGTTGATGGAAATATTGTAACCTGTAATGACATGAATAATGCATTTTAAATGCTTCACGACCAACTTTAAGGTGTAATTTTTCATGATATATGACCACAAGTACAATTTTCAGCTTAATGCACCAGATGGATGGTGTTCCTATTCAGATTCGAATCCTACATTCACCTTTGCAAACGCTAAAATGCCATCCATTAGGCCATTTGGCTATTATTTCTCTAAGCACGTCGCTGTTCACTAAACAATATCATATCAGTCCTCAGACATAGTCAAAGTGTCCATACTAGGCGATAAAATGTCGAAAGAGACCTAATATATGAGAAAAGTTACAGGATTTCATCATGAGCTGACATTGGTTAGAGAACCATTGGAAAACCTGGGAGTACTGGACAGCTATTTTGTCCCAGTTTGAGACTCTTCAGCAGTACGCACACACCGGAGTTCAGACCCAGGACCTTCTGGTTACAAGGCGAGCTCGTGACTAGTAGGGTGCAGCAGGTCGGGTGTGAGGACAAATACTAGCCGAAGACATTAGCTAGCAGTCGCGCTATATCGTGAACTGGCAGAAGTTAGAATTCATGGGCTATTGGATCGGGTGCCAGTGGCTTAATGGTCTTCGAGTTCGCCTTGTAACCAGAAGGTCATGGGTTCAAACCATGGCGGTAGGTGCGTACTGTGAAGAGTCCCAAACTAAGACGAAACAGCTGTCCAGTACTCCCAGTTGGTTTTCCAATGGTTCTCTAACTGATGTCAGCTCATGATGAAATCCTGTGACCAATCAACCAAATCCCTACAAACCAATACTTGAATATGATAAAAGTATTATCTTTGAATGCGCCATATCACTTATATTCATACTTAAAATTTAATGAACACTATTCTGCAATATGCTTATTTGATTGACTAAACATAACTGGACGAGACTGTAAAACATGGTTTATCAACTATATTAATGAGCATCTGATTAATTAGTGTTGAACACATCTCTGCAGAACTGATAAATGGTATAATTAGTTACATATGATGAGATTTGTACGAATATTAATCTTTAGTTTCCAATCAAGGATAGGAGTAAGAGGAGGCTGTCTGATGCCTGACTGTCATGTGCTAGATCATGAGGAAGACCACGGACAGTGAGAACAGGGGCACATTTAGGGCTGAAAAAATTTCCTTTCAGATCTGGATTTCGTGGAGAGTATGTGTCTGGTGTATCAAAATCTCTAAGATATACAAATGAAAACCAACAAGTTCGTAAAAGAGGTAGAAGGTGAGGAGAGGACTTCAGGTGAACGTAGCGAAGACTGAGGTGATGAAGACAGCCAGTGGGCAAACAACAAAACTAGGAATCACCAATATGAGAAATGTAGGGAGGTCGTCTGTCCCACGGAACAAGTGAGGATGTCAAAGCCAGCTAGCCTCATCGGAAAATCAAAACAGGCTGGATATGATTATGAGCAATAATTTGTGCTTGGAACGTTGTCATCAGTTAATATTACTGAATAACACTGTGTGATGTACCAAAATAAAATCTTATCCATAATGGAGTTATACTCTACCAAAGTGCCCAAGTTTTATACTTATTGATATAAGTATAAAATTTTATTGATAAATAACAGGCATTTATTAGTTTGAAATCAGTGTGGAGAACTACAGCACTGAACATGTAGCATAAAGAAGGAGATGCAAGTTTTTAACACTCATGTCAAGTCAGTCAGTGTTTTCTGTATGATTCAGAGAATCGGCATGCGTGTCATTGAAAGCATATCTAACATTCTGACTCATATATTTTCACCACCAGATACCTTCATTACTTCGATACTGAAAATCAAATGGTTGAAGAGCCAACGAGAAATGTTAAGTTATCAGGCAGGAAATCGGACAGATAGTAAACCAGTCAACAGCCTATATGTAGGCCAACAATCATGCAGAAGTGAATGGAGATGGATTGGATATCCACTGGTGAGACCTCCAAGTGGCATCACATGTAAGACAGGCAGTCTAGTGGAGATCGAACGGAATGTGACGAGTTACTCATGGCTCGTGAGTGATGTGGAGAAAATCATGCTGTGAGGAAATCAATTTTTGCGTTCACTGAAGACAGTGATATGAAGATATGCCTACGAAGCCGTTTGTTCCACTGGGAACGACGGAATGAGTAATAATACTACCTTTTACTCCTCATGAAATGTTTTAAAATTTATACAGACACATCTTTACGAAAGTCCACATGAATTAATACATCATATACTGAAAGGAAAAAATTTGGTGGTCGCATATACATTGACTGCATTTATTCAGAACACTGCATAACACTAGTTACTCGTGTCCAGTCAAAGTATCCAATACAGTCAGTCCTACAGGAGGTCAGTCGCGAGCCCGAATAGCTCAGCTAGAACGTCTGTGACTGCAGCTCTCACTGGGTGATGCGGCTTCGGGTCTCAAAAGGGACATGAGTTCCTTCGAGGCTGCAGATGCGCCTTGCTGATGAGTGAGGTCCAGATAGCACGAAACCTAGATCCAAGGCTTCCTGTGGCCGATCGCCTCCAACCATCTAATATTGAGAACAGTGTGTTTGATATTCACAAATTTGATATGAAATGGGCCAAAGTACACATCAAGTGGTAAAGTAAAACATTCATTGTTGTAAGATGGTTGGTGTCAATGGACAGGAATCCTTAAATTTAGGTTTAACATTTGTTAGCACTCGTTTCTTTACGTTAAATCGAAGATAAAACTGATCACATTTATAAAAGTAGGTTTAGTGGAAATATTCATAAGGAGAACATAATATCTGATGGTCACCATTATGCTTAGAAGATGCTGCTGGTTAACAAATAAGAAAATTCACGATTTTAAATTCTCATCTAAATCGTAGTGCAGTGTGATTTGTTCTTGTTTTGCACTTTTCCTAATCGTAGGAAGCAGAGTCAGCATTCTTTCAATTTTCTATAGCATAACCAGAGTAAATGGTGAAAAATTTGTTACTATTTAGGTATCAACGTGTATAAGGATAAACAGAGATCTTACTGATTGCTCTATATCTTGCATAGCGCTTGAAAAGTTATAGCAATACACATTCACTAAATTCTTTTAGGTCATCTTAACTATTTTGTACTTGATTCCCCAAAATTTACTTGGAGATATTGCGAACAGTTAAGAATTCAAAATACCCATTTAAAATTCCTGAAATGACAGTATTTTAGCTATCAAGTCTTATATCCATCAAACAGAAACATGAGTCGGTCAGCTTAATGTTTGACAGCGCAGAAGAACTGTACACTGACGGTAAACTGAATGATGGATTCACTCTTCTTACGAAAATGCAACAATCTGGAAATGGTTATCCAATATTAGAAGTTAAATATGGAAGAAGAAGGTTTAGTCATAAAAATACCATCATTGCAGTTAACAGAAAGCTTGTTTTTAGTATGAGATTATGTTAATGAATGAGGAGGCTAAGAAGTGCTCTTATCACAACTTGTGCAACTTCTCTAATCATTCCCATGTGCAGAAATACATGTGCTCTTGATCAGACAAAAGTGAACACAAACTCACCTGAGTTGAGCTCTTTCTCTCCGCGTTTAATTTTAGGTGTCAAAGTAAGAAAATTGGAAAGACAGGAAGATGGACTTTTCTGAACATATTCTAGAAAATCTGAGACTAACAGGATACCGTGTTTTTATAAGCGTAATTGCTAGATACCTAATCGATTTAAGACACAAAGTTAACTTGCTAACTGTCGCTAAATTTACGGGAAAGTAAAAGAATTCAGTCGACTGCTAAGAAGCCATTTCATTTCAAACTTAGTACACAGAGAACACTTCAAATAATCTTAATTCAGTGTACAGCAGATATTAATATTATTATTATTGTTTCCTTTAATTCCTAGAGTAACATAGGGATTCAGCCGCGCGTCTCCATTCCGTTCGGTTCTCTGCCAACGTCTTCACCTGGCTCCAAGTTTGCCCACACGTTTTCATCTCCTCTTCACATGACTTCCTCCAAGTCACCCTTGCACTGACGACCAACTCGCCACTTCCCTTTCGGGTTCCACTCGAGAGATGGCCTGTCGTGTGATGTCACTTGATGGTTTCCTCAGAGTATTACCAGCCAATCCATCTCCATTTCTTCCTGCATATTTGTTTCACAATCCGTTCCTGCTGGGTTGGTTCGCTCATTGCCAGAGATCCGTCCCTGTTGCCGATCTTTCCTGGTCGGCCATCTGACCTTGAGTAATGAGCGAAGACAACTGTTAATGAAGGTCTGTAGTTTGTTTGATATACTCTTTGTGACGTGTCAAGTCTCTGATCCGTCCAGTAAGTAGCACTGACTTCACATTGGAGTTGAAAATCCGGATCTTTTTTCTCATTTGCATGCTGAGTGCTGTTGACCTCCACACAGACTCGGTGAGAGCAGTGAAAGCTTGTCTTGCTTTTCCGATTCTTGCTTTGATATCTTCGTCAGTTCCGCCTGTAGTCGAAACGATGCTTCCCAGGTAGGTGAAGGAGGTTGTTTCTTTCAGGTTCCTCCCATTTATGCTGATCGTTGTCTGTTGTTTTTGTTCTTGTCCAGGAATCTTCATTGCCTCTGTTTTCTCTATGTTCACCTGAAGGCCTATCTTTAATGCTTCTTATGCCAACTTGTTGCTTTGCGTTTGCACGTCTTCCAGTTTGTGGGAAATCAGACATATATCATCGGTGAAGTCCAGATCCTCCAAGTATTTTGTGTGAGTCTATTTATTGCCTGTTTCCTCATTGCTCGCTGTTTGTCGCATTATCCAGTCTACCACTATCAGGAAAATCATTGGCGATATTAGGCAGCCAGCTTGTCTTACTTCTGTCCTCACTTCGAAGGATTCCGTGAGTTTCCCGTTGTGGATTACTTGGCATTCAGCATTGTCGTACAGCTGTTGGATGAGATGTACAGCAGATATGCAGTTGATTATATATTTGTATATTATGGTTATTTTTGGTATGCTACAGAGTAGAAATGTGTTATCGCATATCGATTTCTATGGCTGTCTCCATTTCGTTTCTGCGTCAGCTGCAATATTTATACTATCACTGCTTTTGTGCCAATCTGCAGTCTCCATACCCAACTGTAGTCAATAGGGAAACATTTTTTTCGCTAAGCTTATGCTTATTTCAGGCTGTTTATACCCAAAGGGAAGCTTCATAGTAAAATGCGTACATTTTTTTCTACGGATACTGTTTCCCTTATTTGTACGAAGAGTATCACAAGAGTACATTGTATTACTATTATTTTGAGTAGGCTGGTTATGACTACAGGTCAGCAAATAGAAGAAATACATGCGAAATTATCTTCTATCACAAAGAGCAATTTAAAACCTAATTGTTTTTTATTTTGATTACAGCTTGATTCCACACCGTATTTTCAGTACAAGTATGGAATTTTCAGCATGGATATCGGTAGCCCAAATTTCAGGCCGACCATAGATATCGGGTGTGCGCCGGCAGGGGATCGAACCCCGTACCATGTGCATGGTCGGCGGGAGTCCTAACCACTGTGCTACCGACACACTACGTTGAAATTAAAAGTCAATAACAATTCAACAAACTGAGCAACTTTATTTCTTTACCGATAATTATTTTTTCATCTGACCTATTCCTAATGATGGCAAATACCCTCAAAAATTTTAGAGTATTAGCAGACTTCAAGCCATAAACCAACTCAAAACTAAATCTTGAAACTGTAGTACCAGTAATGAAATATTTATTTTGAGGCATTTATATGCAAGGATTTGATTGATTTCAAGTTAAACCAAGAAATGGTATCAAGCAGAAGACACTCAGTAAGGGTGAGTACTGTTGAAGAGTCTCGCAGAGGAGCGAAACAGCCATTCAGTATTCCTTTGTTTTCTAACTGATATCATTTCCTTATCTGACTTGTTATATTAATTTAAGTATCAAATACAGTCCTACAGAAAGGAGGTCAGTCGCGAGCCCGAATGACTCAATAGCAACGTCTCTAACTGCAGCACTAAGTGATGCGAGTTCAAATCTCAGAAGCGACTTGAGTTCCCTGGTGGTTGCAAATACGCCTTGCTGACTGGTGAATGCTAACTAGCATGAAACCCAGGTCCCAGCAAGCTTGCCTGTTGGTTGCCACTAACCATCTAATCAGTCTAACCATGTAAAGTTTTAATAAAGACAATTAAAGACACTGCTAATACATTCAAGCGACTCTGTCTCTTTTACAAAAGTACAAAGCCTGTTCACTGCATTCAAATATTGAATATTTGCTCGAGTTAACAGGATACATGTTGACTTGTTTTAAGTTCTTCAAACATGGATGAAACAGAGGAGAAAGTAAAGTTGTTATTTAGGGGATTTATTCGTTTGATAAAGCTATTTATATTTTTCCATTTTTTAACCGTGAGTGTCCGAATGGAAGGTTAAAGAAATTACATGACATGAAACGAAAGCTTTGAAACACATGAAACAAACTTTTACATGAATAGTTTTTAAGAAATATACGAAAATAGGATGAAATAAAAATGCTACTGAACAAATGTCTATAAATAGATTTCCTAATATCTTAGTTTGAGGAGATATATAAATAATTTTGTAACTGCAGTTGGAACAGAAATATAATAACTAAATCAGTGGTGATACCTTGGATAATCTGTTTGAATCTTACTAATATGAAGTTATTCTTTAAGGCTTTTTCCTGGATAATCAAAGAGGCACATGATTGTGGTAACAGATTCTTTGGCGAGAAAACATTTGAACTTGATCCACAAGGAATCACTTTTGACTGATAGTGTACAGTGTGAAGAAAAGTAATGGATATTTCTGTTTGGAAGCAATTATATTGCCAGTAAGCATCAAAGATAGGACTTCAGGTGAACATAGATAAGACAGAGGTGATGAAAATTCCTGGCCAACACCACCAACAGCAACAACAACAACAACAGACAACAATCAGTATAAATGGAATGAACCTGAAAGAAACAACCTCCTTTACCTAACTGGGAAGCATCGTTTCAACTACAGGCAGACGGAACTGACGAGGATATCAATGCAAGAATCGATCGGAAAAGCAACACAAGCTTTCACTACTCTCAAGTCTGTGTGGAGGTCAACAACAATCAGCATGAAAACGAAGATAAGATCCGGATTTTCAACTCCAATGTGAAGTCAGTCAGTGCTACTATACGGATCAGAGACTTGCACTGCGCGTCATAAAGAGCATCTCAAACAAACTACAGACCTTCATTAACAGTTGTCTTCGCTCAATACTCAAGATCAGATGGCCGGCCAGAAAAGATCAGCAATAGTAAGGGATCTCTGCAATGAGCGAACCAACCCAGCAGGAACGGATTGTGAAACAAATATGCAGGAAGAAATGGAGATGGATTGGCTGGTAATACTCTGAGGAAACCATCAAGTGACATCACACGACAGGCCATCTCTCGAGTGGAACCCGAAAGGGAAGTGGCGAGTTGGTCGTCAGTGCAAGGGTGACTTGGAGGAGGTCATGTGAAGAGGAGATGAAAACGTGTGGACAGACTTGGAGCCAGGTGAAGACGTTGGCAGAGAACCGAACGCAATGGAGACGCGTGGCTGAATCCCTATGTTCCTCTACGAATTAAAGGAAACAATAATAATAATAATAAAATAATAATATTGCCAGTAACTCAGTCGTGTTATAAAGTAGCACACGTTGACTGGAAAATAAGCAACTTTACAGCGACTCAAAGATGAGTCTCATTCATTTCGACGAGATATTTGACAGTATAAATGTTTATTTCTGGTGTCTAACGTCGTTTGATAGATTCTTTTTGAAATAATGGAGAAAAGATTTGTAGCTCAGGTGGATGATATTGGATTAGTTGTGTTCTCTGAGCTGGTTGATTTAATTGTGGAGCTTTCGTTGTCCACTTTGTAGACAACATCTTTAGCGCAGGTCTTAGTATAAAATGACTTATTTAAATTCTTCATGAATAATGGAATTGTATCTGCTGGCAAAGACTGTCATGACTGGATGTTAATTTACGAGACTCTTTTGATTATATTTTTATTGACTTGGAATTTGGACTTTCTTGTCATGTGATTTGCTTTTTATTAGCTGGTAAATTTAGTCTATAATAATGTGTTTGTTAATCAATATGTCCTTTTCGTTTATGGAGAAGTGACCACTCTACAGCAGCATCAACTAAGCTCATATATCATGTTAAAAATAAGAAAGAAGTGGGTGCTCATTTGTTTATCTACACGTATTCAGGTAAATCTGTGACCTTCAGTGTGATTCGGTTGATCCCCCCCCCGGGTAGATGCGCTTTACTGACGAGAGTTGACAAGCACGAAAACCGAGTCCAAAGTTTCCTACTGATTGCCTCCAACAATTTTGCGACAATTCAGAGGGCTTCATAACGGTGAATCAACTAGAATAGTGGCCACGTTGTAAACTTAACTGAAAGAATTCAGTCTGGACCAATGCCAAGGACTAGAGTAATGAGAATAGTTACTGCCTGGTATCCAAACAAAGTGTCCATTACACTCGTACAGGAAGTCAGTCACTAGCCTGAATAGCTCAGTGGTTAACTCTCTGACTGCAGCACTGAGTGACTCAGGTTCGAATCTCAGAAGACAGAAGAGTTTCTCCAAGATTGCAGATACGCCCTGTCATCAGGTACCAGCACACCCGTACCCTGGGTCCAAGACTTTCTGCCAAATGCCTTTAACCATCCAACAACCCTCGGTCGTTCACAAGTCTAGTCGCCTGATATATAATCACTTCCTGATGAAATGTGAGTGCACCAGTAGACGGAGAAATGTAACCTTTCACTGGTTTTTAAAGTTGACTGCAACCAAGCAATATCACTGAAACCTCTGTGATAGACGACACCAGTTAAACGGGCTACGTTTCCTTGATGATGATAAAGTGGGAAAATTTATATAGAAACGGAGAGAAGCTCAAAGTTATGTACTGTTGATTTCAGGATAAGAAAGTTCCTGAATAGTGGCAACTTGTGTGCACTTGCAATCCTTAGATCCTGTGCTTGATATTTTATAGAGTTAAGGATGAAGAATGCGTAATGCTAGGGCATCTAACACTTAGAGACATCATCCATCTACCACCTTTATTTTCTTGTGATTATAATAAATGTCAACCAGACTGTTGAAAACCCAACAGTTTAAACCTACAGTAATTTCTCATTATCTCTAAGGTAATCTGCTCCCACACAACATATGTTCTCTGTTTCATTTATTTCCAGGGTGTGTGTAAACTAATTAAACAGCTGTGCATGAAAAATCGCATGTGTTTAGAAATCTACTGTGGTTTTGAATGTCTTTGTTGTTAGAATAAATATTTTTTTTTAAAAACTTTGGTGGTCTGAAGGGTATTCTTTCCCTCTATTGTGATAAAATCATAGAATTTATCAGCAGGTTAAATTATTTGATGCACGAATTTTGAATTGGCAAATAATAAAAAAAAGAAATCAGTTCTAATTCATCAGTGTTTTATCAACTCTGGATAACATGAAATATTTTATAGAACATGATTTAAGCAAACAAATACGTACTTTCAGTAAATTCTCAGTTATGCTTAGCAATCGAAGGAGTGTAAATTTAATGAATTGAAGTGGCACCTTCTACAGAATGTGCATCTACCAATTCACCTGCTCATGTGGAGCTAGGTATGTCGGCCGTACCCAGCGTTTGCTATCCAAACGAATCAGCGAAAACTTACCTTCGTGGTTTTATAAAGGAGAAAGAAGATCCTCCCGCCACAGCTCTATCCTAGAACACTTGATCGAATCCGGACACCAAGCAAACCCACAAAACAACTTCTCAGTTATTTACACAATACGTGGGAATCTTGCCAAAAGAGTACGAATTGAACTTCTTCAAACTGCAGAAGCAATGGCAATTCACATATTGAATCCTGAACTCTGCATACAAAAGAAGTTTGTTCAGTCGCTAAATCTACAATGGTCCTGATCTATCTCAACACCAAATACGTAATTTTGTCTTACCTCTTTCTTCTTCGTTTGTCTGTTTCTTAATTGCATTATTTTCTACCCCCACCCTCTATTAAATCTCCACCCCCATGACGACTGTTGCTAACTCCATTCTCGTTTATTTTTAAGTGAATTCTACTCAGCTTATTAACTTAACTCTCATTCATTTTTCATTGAACCCTAGCAATTAGATTACGTCACCCAACCTACTTTTGTAACTTTATTTTAGTTTCTAACCGATTAACGCCTTCTAAATTACGTAATTTGTTGTCGAAAATTAACAATTGCACTAACACATCTTTGGAAATATTCCTTTTGTTGCCAAGAAAAATTAATATAAATTTGCGGTTTGTACAGCTTGAGAATGATATCGCCGAAAAGAGTAACTCTTTGCTGAACGCCTTTTCTTTTCTTTTACAGAATTGCAAAGGCTGAATGTTTCTTTATCAATTTTGCGCTCCATATCCACAAGGTAAGCCAGTATGGAAACCCTGATTGACTTCATAAATCCTTTACCTAACTAATTTGGTTACTGTTCAAGAAGGCGATAGTTGACTTTCCGAGTTTTTCTACCTATGTAACTGTTTCCAGAAGAATAGTCAAATTTATGAATGCACATTGAGGTGGCCAGACTCGGTGGCGTATCTTTCACCTGCATTGGAACTGTACAACATAATGTTGAGATAAAGAATGTTTTAGCTACTATTTTTCGGAGTTTTGATGCCAGTAATTCAGCAACCCCCTTCTCAAGCTTGAGGTTAACAACCCCACCCTGTAAACAAAGTTGCTACAGAAGCATCAGCACGATGAGTCTCCTTGCAATAAAAGAAAAAGTCTGTGTGGGGAAATGGAACGTCCGCACCATGTACGCGATTGGCAAAGCTGTCCAGATTGCAAACGAGATGAAAAGATATGGAATTCAAACACTGAGGATATGTGAAAGAAGATGGAATGGGAGTGGACTCACCAAATTGTCAACAGGAGAGTCAATGATCTACTCCAGTCACCTAGAAGACAACCATGTGCACACCAAGGGTGTGGCTATCATGGATAATGCGACAAACAGCGATCAACGAGGAGACAGGCATAAAATGAACCCACACGAAAAATTGAAGGATCTGGACTTTGTCGATGTTATATGTCTGATTTCCCACAAACTGGAAGATATGCAAGTGAAAAGCAACAAGTTTGCAGAAGAAGCACCAAAGGTAGGAGGGACTTCAGGTGAACACAGAGAAACCAGAAGTGATGACGATTCCTGGCCAACAGCAGTAGCAACCGCAACAACAGGTAACAGTTAGCATAAATGAGAGGAATCTGAAAGAAGTAACTTCCTGTACCTACCTACCTACCTGGGAAGCATCGTTTCAACTTCAGGCGGATGGAACTGACAAGGATATCAAAGCGAGGATCGGGAAAGCAAGACAAGCTTTCACTACTCTCAAGTCTCTGTGGAGATCAACAACACTCAGCAGGAAAACTTAGGTCAGGATTTCTAACTCCAATGTGAAGTCAGTGCTACTAACTATACGGATCAGAGACTTGGTGCAGCGCCGCATCACGAACGGCACCTCAAACAAACTACACACTTTCATCAACAACTGTCTTCACTCAATACCCCTCAGGATCAGATGGCCGACCAGAAAAGATCAGCAACAGGGAGGAATCTCTAAGAGCGAACCAACCCAGCAGGAACCGATTGTGAAACAAATATGCAGGGAGAAATGGAGGTGGGTTGGCCATACTCCGAGAAACACAAACCATCAAGTGACATCACACGACAGGCAATCGCTCGAGTGGAACCCGAATGGAAGCGCCGAGTTGGTAGTCATTGTGAGTGTGACATGTAGGAGATCATAGCTGGAGGAGATGAAAGCAAGTGGGCAGACGTGTGGCCAGGTGAAAACGTTGGCAGAAAACCGAACGCAATGGAGACGTGCGGCTGAAGCCCTATGTTCCTCCAGGAACTAAAGGATAAAATAATAATAACAATAATAATTCAGTAGCTATAAATTCCTTGAATGGTGAAGTCATATACATATATATATCTTCAGCACAAAAAACACAATATAAAAAAACTGGAACAATTCTACAGAATAATTTGTCAAGGAATAGTTGAAACAAAGTGGAATATTTGCAAAGATGCAAATAGTTTTAGAAAAATGTCTGGAGAACATTTGAAAGATTTTTAGCAGCACTTTGAATGGAACAGTCCAAAGACGTCCAACTGGCATAGAACAAGGGCAGCCAACTTGATTTTGTTTCATGAATAATGCCAGCACAATAGATAAGGAAAAAACAGAACAAGTAATTTAACAAAAAAGTTTTTTTCAGAGAATTTATCTTCTTCGGCTTTACAATCGGACTTAATACAACAAAAATGGTTAGCTGTCATAATCATAGTTGTTTTTATTAACCAGTACTTAAGAGGAGTTGAATAAGGGTGTTAGAGTTAAGCAATAAGATAAGTAATTCAATTATTGAATTGTAATCGTGATCCACATAGAAATAAAGGAAAATATGATGTCACTTAAGAGTTCGCAAGAAATACAGGTTGTTCTTCACTATGTAAGCTCTTTTGAAGAAGGCGTTTGTCGAGACATAATAATTAATGTTGACAACCCACTTGTGAAATTCCTTGAATCAGAATGTTTATTTTATATAATATAAAATACTGTTATATGTATTCGTATATTTGATCGACGTTTCTCGAAGAAAACAAAAGGGTGGAGAACGAGTGTAGCAACAGGATATTGAGGCATGAGAACAAAAAATTATCTAAGTTAGTAGGAATAGTTAATAAACAAATAAGATGTAGAAAACTGTTGTGAGTTAAGCTCATTTTGTTCCATGTCAGACACATAAGGCATAAAGTTGAATAAATGATGAGGTACTAGATAAAAGTGAAAAGAAATCAACACTAACACTTAATAAAAGATAATGTAATCACATTATATTCAAGTATTGGTTTATAGGAATTTGATTGATTGGTTACAGGACTTCATCATCAGCTGAAATCGGTTATAGAACCATTGGAAAACCAACCAGGAATATTGGACTGCTGTTTCGTCCCAGTCTGGGGCTCCTCAGTACCATATACCCACCGGTTTTCGGGCTCAGAACCTCCTGGTTGCAAGGCCAGCCCGTATACCTTTAAGCCACCGTGACTCAATCCAGTGACCCACGAATTAGAACTTCTGCCAATTAACGATATAGCGCGACCAGCTAGGCAGTTACCTGAGTTTTAGTGAGAAGTCGTAGGTAACTGCAGGTCGGGTGTCAGGACAAATACTCATCAATGACACTGGCTTGAGGTAGTTCTGTGTCGTCAATTGGAAGAAGTAAGAATTTATGAGTTGGTTTTTTGACTGGGTGCTAGTGTCTTAATGGTCTATGAGCCTCAAACTAGGACGAAACAGCTGTCCAGTAATCCCTGCAGGTTTTCCAATGGTTCTCTAACCAATGTCGACTTATGACGAGATCCTGTAACCGATCCATCAAATCCCTAAATACCAATACTTGAACTTTTCACTTTTATTGATATGTAACTGTGATAGTGTTGTACTTTCCTTAATCATTTTTACATGTGTATTCACAATTTCTTTAGTACTTTATGGCAGTCATTTTCCATTTTAACTGCTTATCAACTTTTCTAACTAATGAATATGGAATTATTGTTTTGGTATCTATAGTAGTAAGTGACATTCCTTTTTTTCAAAAAAAAAATAAATTCGTTATGTTATGTGTTGGAAAATGAACCCTGGATTTTCTTATATTCACTACGTCCTAAAAAACTAAATGTGGACTTTTGTTTTGAAAATAAAATATACATATAAGTGAAATATAAATAACTGTTCTACTAGACATCAGAATAAGTATAAAGGTAACCTACATTACAGTCTGTGCATTGGTGGTTCAGTGGTTGACTGTTCACCCCATCCACCCACGTGGTCTGCCTTCATGTCCCACCGACGCACTCCTAAGCCCCATCTAGTTTGCTAGTTGGCAGTAAGCCTAGAAAAGAGGTAAAGCTGAGCGTGGAACTAACAGCCTCCTGCCACCCCCGACTCCCCGGAAGACAGTACTACTGCTGTCACTACCAAAACTTCAAAGATTGAAGCTATGGAAAGAAAAAATGCATTACATATTACCATACAATGCTGCAATGTAGCTTTACCGAAGTAATTATTACACAGAATATCCTCTCAATCCTTTGCTTTTTAAATAAGCTACCTGATGTGATTACCGAATTTCAGAGAAATAGGCGTATTATTTAGACAATTTCACGTTTCAGTATAGATTAATCTTCTTAAAAGTCACTATTTAAAATAATCCATGAGGTGAAAATGTCGAAAATACCAATAATAGATGAACAGTGATCATTTTGTATATCTGATCCTGATTGAATCCTGTCCAGTGAGTATGCCATATAACAGTGTTAAGCGAAAAAAATCAATAATAATAATCTACTTTATTCCAAAAACAGTACTTATAATACAGAATGGGATTCTCAGTATTTGTCACAATATTGCATCTGATTCACTCAAAAATATAAATAAAATTGAAAATTAAAACAAAATTAACCAGAGGAATTTGTCCACGTTTACGATATAAGGTCAAAAATATTCGAAGTACGAGTTGACAGTATCAAATATAATAATAATAGTGACTACTTTTCAAACAGTATTATCGATTCAGTTTGGAAATTTTAGCATGTTATGGACAATTGGGTCTAATGTTCTGTTGATACAGTATGGTGAGGGCAAAGACAAAATTAACAATTATAACACAGTTTAAATAATGTTCACACTTATGGAAAAATAAACAAAAACAACAAATTGAGAGGACTATAAATATAAGAAGTACAATAACAATAAAGGTTGATGTTGTAAGGAAGGAGGAAATGGTTTATTTAGTATTGCAAAGAAGGTTAGTTAGTTCATGCCTAACACTTTTTTCATCACATAAAGTACGTGCCACTAAATATGGTATAGTGGAATTTTTATACTTAGACGTACGTGCATGAAGTCTTCTGAAAAGACTTTTTGTTTTACCTGAGGAGACACAAGTTTGGAGCTGCGGGTGCTGCGGTGAATGCTCACAGTCTGACGAAATTACTTTAGCAAATTTTTTGCATGACATCAAGTGCCTATCAGTGACAATGTCAACGACATGGCCCAGTTTGTAAGGAGACTAACTCCAAGTACACAATGCTCAATTCGAAGATTTTATAACCATACTGTTCAAACTAAAAACATTTCGTCAAAGATGAAGTATACTGATAATAATTCAGCATTATGGTTTTTCAGTATAGCTTTTGTTGTAGTGTTAATATAGAAAGTACTCAAAACATCAGCGGATATCCTCAAGGCAGTAGTGCAATAGCTGACATGTCAAACTACAAGGAAGGCGACTTATGGCCTTTCCCAAAACTGGAGAGGGTTCATTCTCCTGCCCACGACGAGCAAAACATTCGGTCTTGTCATCCTGAAAAAAACTAAAGGATACCCTGGATGCAAATTTCCACCCGGAACAAGCTGGATTCAGGAAAGAGAAAATCATGTCCACATTAAGTTAAAACGCCACATATTACCATTAAACAAAGCATAAATTGCAGAAGGCCTGTACCTCAGATTCTTCTACTTTAAAATGGCCTTCGACAGTGTTGACCGCAAAATTATTTGGAAACCGATTCATCACCATGTAATAAAGTCCCCCATACATTTATCAACCTAATTCAACAGCTGTGTGACGATGCCACATGTCAAGTAATCAATTGTGGAATATTCTGGGAAGCTTTTGAAGTACAGACAGGAGTAGAGAAAGGATGCCTACTATTACTGATGATGTTCCTAACTGTGGTGGACTAGATCATGCAACAGAGTGTGGGGAAAGGGAAAACACGAAATATGTTTAACCGAGAAGAAGACTCTGTAAGATTTAAACTTCACGGGTGATTCATGTCTAATGTCACATAAACTCATAATCTACGTGTGAGAACCAACACTTTGGCAGAAGACTTAAGAGTTGAGGTAGGAATTCAAGTGAACATAGAGAAGGGAAGACAGAAAACAAACGATTTGAACGAAGTCACTCCTTTCACTTAATTACAAAACATCGTTTCAACTACAAGCGGTGTAGCTGAGGACGTTAAATCCAGTCACGTTCGGAAAAGCAAGACATTCATCGATCTGAAATCAGCATAGATATCTATTGCACTCAGAATAAAGAACAAGACTCGAATTTTCAACACCAATATTAAGCCAGCTCTCCTAATTGGTTCAGAAACTTGAACACACGCTAAGGAGACCACTGAGTGACTTAGTGTGGGAGGCCATCTCCCACTTGGAGCCAAAATGGGAAATGGTGATTTGGACGTCCTGAGGTGAAGTGGAGCAGATTATGTGAGGAAGAAATGAGATCTTACTGAAAGACATAGAGCCAGCTAAACAGGACTGCAGGAAATAGGAGAAAACAGAGATGTGCTGTTGAAGCAGTGTGTTCCAGTAGGAGATCGAGGGAATAATAATAAACAATAATAATATAAAAGCACTGAATGTGTCTCTCACTAGTCTTATTTAGTTCCTTATAAGTGATTATACACCTAATTGGAAAAAGATTTTATCAATGTTTAGTTACCCAATAGTTATATTCACTGAAAAATTGCCCATCACTTCAGATTTTAATATTTTCAGAATTATTGTGATATACTGACTCCTAGAAATAATGTGAATGTTGGAGACTTGCTGTCCAGTTATTTCTCTAATACTAGTTATGGTTACTTCCTTCACTTATCTGGCCAGGAAGCACGTTTTCAACCACAGATAGTTTGAACCGATGAAGATGTCAAAGCAGGCCAGAATCGGAAACACGAAGTATGCCTTCATCAACCTGAAACCAGTTTGGAAATCTTCTCCACTGCTCAGAACAAAGAATACGGTTCGGATTTTCAACACAGATGTTAAGGCAGTCAGTGATTCCAAACAGGTCAGAAACTTGCATTGCGTGTCTCAGAAAGGATTTCCAACAAGGTACAAACTTTTATCAACAACTGCCACCTTCGCTGGCTCCATACTGAAAATAAGATGGCCTGATGGCCAGAAAGAATTAGCAACAAGAAACTCTGGCTGACAATGAACTATCCAAGAGCGGATAGCTCAACAAATATGTAGGAGAAAATAGAGAAGAATTGGACATCCGTTGAGGAGAACATCGAATGGAACTGTGCGCCAGGCCCTCGGGTGGAGTCCTGATGGGAAGCTATGAGGAAGTCATCTGTGCGAGGGTGACATGGAGGACATCGTATGAATTGGAGGAGGAGAGGAGAGATAATGGTTAGTTGTGGCCCCAGGTGAAGAGGACGGCAGAAAATAGAAGAAAGCGGAGGTGTGTTGTAAAAGCCCTATGTTTTACTCAGAATCCAAGGGAATAATAGTATAATAATAGTTATGGTTATTTAGGCGTCGGTAGCGCAGCGGTAGAATGCTTGCCAACCACGCATGTGGTCTGGGGTTAGATCCCCGGCCAACGCACTCCCAAACCTCGCTAAGCCAGTAATAAGACTGGGAAAGAGGGAAAGCTGGACATGAGGCTAGCAACCCCCTCCCGTAAAAAATAAACACCACTGCTTCCAAAACTTCAAGCCTCTAGCTTGAAACCCTATGTTTCAGCACTGGAAACGTAAGAGAATTTAAATAAGTTATGGTTATTTACCATAGTAATTACTAAATAAATATTATCTACGGAATTTTGTAAAACAGAAAATAACACACAACACAACTGACAAGTACATCACATTGTGTCCTATAAACCTCCATAGCTAGTACTGACGTAAATCCAGTAACCGAATATCTAAATATTTAGTTGCATACAGATTTCGAAAGTGATAGCAAACAGTTGACAGTTGACACACGTACACAAACACACACACCCAACCTTTTTGACAAAATTTTGGACTGCACATTAGCAAAATACGCATCAAGCTTCACCGAATCCCAATAAAAATTCACGTCATCATCAAGATATCAGAATACTGCTTGCTTAAAAACGAAAAAAATCCACACGCCCTTTAATCTCTTCCCTAATATGTGCTCAAAACATACAAGTTGGTTTTTCAGTTAACATAATCCTTTAACGATTTACTTGACTTGATACGGAAATCATTTTAATCTGACTATAAGATAAACATAGTTTTAACAAATCTAGCATACTGAAGAATGTATTAACTATGGCTCTTTACCATGCCGTTATTTATTTCGACAATTGTCTGGTTTAATTTAACCTAAATTCACAATAATTAAAGGAGGCTTAAGAGAGAGAAGAACAGCTGTAATAAATTATCTTATGTTAAGTGACCTGTATTAGGCTTATACTTATTGTCATTAGGCAAAACAGCAAGGGAACTTAAATTTTCAACAACTTGAAGTATCTGGCTTTCATCGAAACAAAATCAGCGTAAAATGCCTATCTCAAACATTTACATCTATTTGAAGATGAGGAAATCAATAACAATTTAATTTTTTTAAACATTACAAGAGGATTATTTGCCTAGAAGGAATGTTTGTTTGAAAAATAACTTTGCCAACTAATGCCAGAACAACTTAATAGCTCAAATAATTTTGTGGACATGAAATCTAGGTCTGAGATTGACATGATAAAAACTCTACATTAGTGTATCAGATTAAATTTATTATTCAAGTAATGGTTTGTAGGGATTTGGTTGATTGCTTACAGGATCTTATCAGGAGCTGAAATCGGTTAGGGAACCACTGGAAAACCTGGGAGTATGGGAATATCAGTGACATGCCCACTAGCGACTGGTCCTATTCAGGTTGGTAGTTACCTGGGGTTATAAAGGGAAGCCGTGACCAGTTGAGTGCAACAGGTCGGGTGTGAGGACAAATACTTGCCGAAGACATTGGCTAGTGGTTGCGATATGCCATGAATTTGCAGAAGTTAGAATTCATGCGTTGGTCGTTGGATCGGGTCCCAGTGGCTTAATGGTCTACGAGATCGCCTTGTAACCAGGAGGTCATGGGTCCATACTAGATGGTGGGAGGCAATCGGGAGGAAGCCTTGGACCTAGGTTTCGTGCTAGTTGGCACTCATCAGCAAGGGGTATCTGCAACCTTGAAGGAACTCATGTCCCTTTTGAGATTCGAACCCGCATCACCCAGTGCTGCAGTCAGTGACGTTACCACTGAGCTATTCGGGGTCGCGACTGACCTCCTGTAGGACTGTATTGGATATTTTTGATTGCACACTAGTCAGTAACTAGTGTATTGTGTCTAGTCCTATCTTCGGTGCAGACTGAATTCTATCAGTCATGTTTGCAATGTGGCCACCATGCTAGGTGGCTCGCCATTACGGTGCACTGTGAATTGTTGGTACTAGATGGTTGGAAGCAATCGGCAGGAAGCCTTGGACCTAGGTTTCGTGCTAGCGAAAGATAGGACACGACGAATTGCACTAGTTACTGACTAGTGTGAAATCGAAAAAGTTCATGGGTTCGAACCCCGCGGTGTCGTTGTCTACGTCTGAAGGGTCCCGAACTAGGACGAAACAGCTATTCAATACACCCTGTTTATTCTCCAATGGTTCTCTAACCGATATCAGCTCATGATGAAATTATGTTAATTTATTATTTTTAATTTAATTTTGATTAATGGGACCGAATTAAAAATAGTAACTCACACCACTTGCAGAAGAGATGGCTATCATGGTCAAACTGGTCTAGAGGATGACACTTTGAAGTTTGAAACAATGGGTACTGGGTTCGAGCCTCGGTGGTGGGAACAGTAACACTCAGTGATGAATGCAGGTACATCCAGTTTACAGGTCACAAATAGGACAGCCGAAATGCGCATCCTGGTTGGATTCCACTGACAGTCACCATCCACAAAATTAGATTAAGTTTAGTTGCCTTGATGTTGAAAGGCTATATCAGATAAAGAATTCCATAGACAAAATACGTTTTTAAAAATCTCGGGTTTTTGTGAACATAAAGCCATATACATTTGCAATCTAACTGGTATGATAAAGACTGCTAAACAGTAATTTTAAAAGCCATTCATGAAGCAGATCGCTTATTATATGTGCTAAATTTAAGACTGTAATGAGCGTAATGGATAGTGACTGACCATTTCCAGAAGTCTATGCGCACAAGTTTAGAGTTCATAATCAATGTATTGATTGACCTTAGCATGCACAGGAAAAGATTTTCAAGAGTTGGTTTGTAGGGATTTGACAACAGATTGAAGTCAATTAGAGAACCATGGAAGACCACGCAGTACTGGACAGATGTTTTGTCCTTATTTGGGAGTACCAGTAGTACACACTCACCAAACTTTGGACTTACGACCTTCTGGTTACAAGTCAAGATTTTAGATCATTCAGCTAATGGGACCCAACTTAATGGCCAGTCCATGAATTCTAACTTGCACCGATTCGTGACTTAGTGCGATCAATCAATGTCATCAGCGGGAAATCCATTCTCACACTTGACTGGATGGACCTCATTGGTCATGACCTCTCAGCAGAACTTCAGGCAACTTCCTTCTGTAGCCAGTCACTAGCAAACATCAGATTAATTTTCAACAGTTGATTTGTGGGGATTTGAGCTGTTACAGGTTTGGCCACGAATTGATTTCAGTCGGGGAGCTACTGAAAACCAGGAACTACTGGATAGCTTTTTGTCCAAGTTCTGGGCTTACCTGCAGTACCCCCCCCGGGATTCGAACTCAGGGCCTTTCGGTCACAAGGACAAATACTTTCCTATGATACTGGCTGGTAGTCACGATAAAGTCACTAATCGACGGAAGTCAGAATTGATGGAGTGGCCATTAAGTCGGCGGGTCCCAGTAACTGAATGGTCTAAAATCTTGACTTGTAACCAGAAGGTCGTAATTCCGAAGTCTGGTGAGTGTGTACTACTGATTACTCCCGAATTAGAACAAAACAGCTGTCCAGTACTGCGTGGACTCCATGTTTCTCTAACTAATATCAATCTGTTGTCAAACTTCAGACAGAAAAATATATTTAAAAAATAAACTTTGTTTTCAACAACTGGAAAATGTCTGCAGATTAGTCATGTAAGGCTGTAAACAAAACCATTCAGAATCACCAATTAGTGTACGCAGGTTCATATTTTGACATAAATATTTGCTTCTTTCTGTTTGAAAGAACACAGTGATAATAGGCGCTTCCTACAAAGATGCACAGGACGGAAATATATAATCTATACTTTTAAAACTTTCTCAGTATGAAAATACCTGTAGTGACCAGATTGTAAATGATTCTGAGAATGCTGACACACTTCAGTTATTGTCAGACTGAGAGATATCCTTTGACAGTCTGAAGGAAGCCTTGAACCTTGATTCCATGTTTGTTGGCAGTTATCAGCCAGTCGTATCCACAATCTTTATGGGAATGATGTCTCACATCATACAGTGAGTGATCCAACCGGAGGTATCAGTGTTCAGTGATTTGGGCGGCGAGGGACCACCTGTACGATTATTATGCTTACACTCACTGGTTAATGGGATTTAACAAATAAGTTCTTATTTAATTTGCAATTATCTCTGAATTATGTGGCTGGGAGTGCAATATTTATGAAAGATAGGTCCATGGCACTGTTTACCAGTATTGGTCATTAGTTCAAAGATACCCATGACTACCAGGACCACTACTCATCTCAGTAAACGATATAAAGTTAATAGAAGAAATAACACAACACATCATTTTTTTCATTCCTTTATGTTCCCAGTGCTGGAACATAGGGCTTCAAGCTAGAGGTTTGAAGTTTCGATAACAGTGATTGCTAGCCTCATACCCAACCTTCCCACTTCACCAATATTATTACTGGCTTAGCAAGGTTTTGGAGTTTGTCGGTCGTGGATCGAACCCCGAACCACGTGCGTGGTTGGCAAACATTCTACCACCTCAAACTTAATGACCATTTAGTTTCTTTTTACATTCCTCGAGTTCTGACTGCAGCATAGGGCTTCAAGCTTTGAAGTCTCATCAGCAATGCTGTTATTTCTTTTTACTGGGTGGAATTGCTAGTCACGCGTCTAACCTTCCTTTTTTCCTGGGTTTATTACCAGCAGGTAAATAACGCTTGGTTGGAGGAGTGAATCATCCGAGACTCGCGCCTGAATCCCCAGTGTGGCTGAGGAGTATTTTACCATTAAAATACAGACACTAGTATAATATTAGACTTGTTATATCATGTTTTCATTATTATTATTTTCTACAAATGTTCCCTAGGGTTCTGAGTGAAACATAGGGCTTTAGCAGATGATCCCCATTTCACCATGTTCTATGCAGTCCACTTCAGCTGACTCCACAGTCCATCATATGCTCTCAGCTTTTCCTCACGTGGTTTTTTCCATGTCATCCTCAGGCCCATGTCTAACTAGTCGTTTCCTATTTGGATTCCATCTGAGGATCTACTGAGCGATATCACACGGTGGTCTCTTCAGTGTGTGTTCGCTCCATCTCCATTTCTGTCAGAATATTTGTTATGCGATAGGTTCTTGGTTGGTTTGTTCTTGTGGTTCCTTGTTGGTAATCCTTTCTGGCTGGCCATCTGATGTTCCGTATGGAACCAGTGAAGAGAGCTGTTGATAAAAGTTTACAGACTGTTAGAAATACTTTTGGTGATGCGCGTCCAAATTCTGTGACCCATATAGAAGAAGTGACCTAACAATAGTATGGAAATTCGAATGTTGTTCTTCATTTGAAGTACATTAGATTTCCACACTGACTTCAGAGAGTCGAATATCTGTCTTGCCTTTCCAAAGTTACTTTTGCATCTAGGATATTCTTTAGTTTCCTCCGGATGATGCGACCTAATATTTGCTTGACTTGGACAGGAGGATGATTCCGTGCCAGTTTATGAAGAAGAATTAAGTCACCTTTCTTTGATAACTTAAAAAGTTGGCTTTTCTTACAATCAGTAGGTACCTTTCCTTCCTTCCAAATTTTCTGAAATATTGGCGTTAGGATATTCGCTCTTTTCTCAGTACTTCCGGAGGAATTCTATCTGTTCCTGCTTCCTCCATGGCCGACTTTCAGTAGACTCAAAGCATTCAGAACTTATGCTCTTCTCTGAGAACTGGTGTTCACTGACATCCCTGTGTCTGCTAGTGGTGGCATTTCTGAAAGAGTTGTAGGTTGTGGTCAGTTAAGGAGTCCTTTGAACTGATCAGTCCACTGTTTCCTTTGTTCCTCTTCAACGGTAATTAGGTTCCCCTGAACAGATTTTCCTGGTTTCATCATCTAGGTTGATCTTTTCCCAGATAGATACCTCGTTATCTGATATCATGATCTGAGGTCCCTTTTACCTGCAGCCTGCCTTTTCTGCTTCATTTGCCAATATGTTGAAGAAGAGTCTTTTATCTTTTATACTACTGCTTTTCATTTCTTTATTCAGTGCGACGTACACTGAGATCAGCTTCTCCTTCTGTCGCCCATCTTTGCATTGAGTGATCTTCTCTTTCATCCTCTCCTTCTAGATCAGCTTCCAGGTAGGTGTCCGTTGGGATAAATTCCTTGTCTTGTCTCTTCTTTCTTCCTAAAACAGTTGTACACGTTTCCTTGAACATCATTTTCAGAGAGTTCCAATGTTCTTTCACACAGGTTTTCTCAGTAACGCCACTCAGTTTCTCCAACTTCCCACTGTTATCCGCAGTGAATTTATCCCTTGCAGTTTTTTTCTTTCAGTTTCTGAATTTTGATTCCGAATTACAGTGGTCTGTCTATAGTTGTTCTGAAGGATTTCAGCTTCACCTTGTAGGTTCCTTGAACTAGATGATGGTCTGAGCTCACATATGCTCCCCTTCTCGACTTTGTGTCCAGCTGGCTGGCTGTGTCTCCACTTCCTTGAGATCGATATGAAATCTATCTGGTTTTTAGAGGTGTCCGTCAGGCTAAATCCATGTCACTGCCTTTGTGTATATTCTTGTGGTCGTACACTCTACTTCCAATCACAAAATCACTGAAAGTGCAGAAGTCTGAGAAGAGTTCTTCGTTCTTATTCATTTCACCGAGTGAGAACCTTTCGACCTATGATGAGTTCTCTTCCTGTATTATCAGGTCCTAGTTTGGCGTTCATATAGCCCGTGAGGATTTCGATGTCACTATTTGGGTTATTGTCTGTAAAACTCCTCTTTCTTCTCTTGTTCCGCGTTGTTTGGAGGTGAGTAGTACTGGATAATTATGACTTTCCTTTTGAGTTGAATCTTGCTGTCACGATCCTTTAGGATGTAATTGGCTCCCACTGCATTAGGGCTTTGGCTGCCACTGGTGACATCATGATAGCCACTCACTGCCTCAGTGTGCTCGCGGTTGTCGTCTGGGTGACCAGACCAGAGTAGATTACTGACTCTCCAGTTGACAACTTTGACAATCCACATCGATTCCACTTGCTCCCGCAGATACTCAACACTTCTATGCATATCTTCGCATTTCGTTGGCTGCCTAGGCAGCCTTCTCAGTTTCCCACATTGTACGGACATTCAACATTCCCATTCTCACTCTTGCGACCATCGAGAGAAGACACATCGGCTGACTGGCTTCTCGAAAACGTTCACCAGCCCACGGCGTCATTTTGTCTCTACGATACCAGTGAAGAATTAAATTCTTTTGTATTTTTACTGTGCTTTGAAGCTCCTTTAATAATTGGGTCAATTTTCCATGGTAGGTACACTAGTCACACGCCTAACCTTACTTCTTTCTCCGGGTTTAGGACCGCCTATTATATTAAACGAGGTTAAAGCTTCCCTTAATTCTCTTCAGTAATAACAGAAAACTCTAGGAATCTAAATTATAGATAAGTAGTGAAAAATATTTCTCATTTACCGCTAAACATAAGAAAGAAAACAATTGCATTAATCTTTCCTAAACATGCTTACTCTACTTCTCCCTAAATATCGCCTTCGAGAAGTGTTTTATCCCTTAAAAGTGGTGAGTAAAACAGTCTATCTCAAGTCACTTCATCATATCCTCTTTTATCCTCAAAAACAAAAACTATGCATGATGCTAAACTATGCGTTGATTTATGAATTTGACTTGAGAAGATTATAAAACTGACCAGCTCTCCTTACATACAGTTTAATGGACAATAATAACTTTCTTTTTCTGAAATTTTAACATTTGGCAACAAATTTCTCAATTTTTCCTCTCTGAGATTATAATGGGAAAAAAGTAGGAGTTTATTATGGTTAACTAAAATTGGAAATTATTATCCGCTTAAGTTGATAAAACGTCACTAATCTAATTCACTAGTGGATTTACAACTGAATATGTACGATAAATTAGTTTGCTACCAGACAGTGAGTCACATTAATAAAAAGCGTGGAATAAACTATGTTTGGTTGGCAGCAACAAATATCTTCTCTCTCAGTGTTTCAATGATAAAATACTCGCTAACAACGCACGTGGTCCAGGTTCAAACCCCTGGTGCATTATTTAAACTCGCTTAGCCTGTCGTAAGCCCAGTAAAAAGGGGAGTTTGGGGGTAAAGTTGTCAAACTTACCCCATATAAAGGAACACTGTGACTTTAAAGCTCAATCTTGAAGTTCAGGACTGAACATCTACTTTTGTTAAATAGGCTTTCCTTGACACAAACCGAATTCTGGACTGTTAATGGCTTGTATTCTTATTTCTCTGTTAATGTAGTATACTGTATGTAGAGACAAGTCTTCCTCTGCCTTGCTCATTGAAGCTAGAGTCCCTCGAGGTACTTTTCCCTCTCCTTTCCTTCCTTCTTACTTTCCACGTAATTTGCCTCTTTTGGAAGAAATTGACTTTTTTAAGTATGCTGTTTATCTGACTATCTCATTGCCAGTTACTTCCTGACCTGCGTTTTTTAAACTGAATAGATTTTTGTTAGATATCAGCAAGTGGTTTAAATTAAATGATCCTACGTTAAGTCCTTTCAAATATCAGACAGTTAACTTTTCCTCCAAGCATAAACGTGTTCTATATGAACTTGTTCGTTCACAAGATGCCTGTAGTATATAGGGCGCTGAAATAGAAGCTAAATCAAGTATTAAATACCTTGGAACAGTCCTACCCTCTGGCCTTTCTTGGTCATACAATATCTTATTGATTTCTACGATCTGTCGTCTAACCTTCTGAATTAGGAAGTTAATACAATTAGGTATCATCCAGCCTCTACTTTTACAGTTTTTTAATTCTTGCATCTTACCTATTGTTCTTTACTGCTCCTCCTTAGTCTTTCCTGGCAATCTCAAAAGGGGCTGTGTCATATTTCGAAGGGTATTAAAAGTTGCCAGTAGGACAAGTAGTGTGCCACCAAGTCACCTCGTTACTGCTGCAGTCCATAGACACTTGAAATTTTTAATTTTATTATAGCTTGACTCCATACAGCATTTTTGATACAAGTATGGAATTTTCGGCATGTGATATCGGTAGCCCAAATTTTGCAGGCCGACCACTGATATCGGGCGTGAGTCGGCAGGGGATCGAACCCTGGACCATGTGCATGGTCAGCGAGAGTCCTAACCACTGTGAGATATGGTCTAAATCCATGCTGTCTTACTACCAGCACCCTCTTCATTCACAACTCTCCTCTTGCATTTCACCAGGTAGGGCTGAAAATCATTATAAAAGATTACATTATATTATTATCACCACCAACGTGAGCGATTCAGCAGAGGTTACCTCCTTCACTTATCTGGCTAGGAAGCACAGTTTCAAACATAGACAATCGGAACGGATGAAGATATCAAAGCAGGGCAGAATCATCTAATATATACACAGGTGAATCATTAATATTCATTATTTATTTCCCACACTAGCATAATCATTGATTTCCCGCATCTGCGTGATTATTGATTTTAATTACTGAATTCCCATGGTTTGTTAATATTTTTAAAATGTGACATTGATTTTCCTAACTGTATAAATACGGAGTTTTTGTTTAACATTTTCGACTGCTGTTAGAGACAGTAAAAGCTCTCGTATCAACGTCCAGTCTTCTTTCTTTGCCTTGCGTGCCCGGCGGTATTGTTGTTGTTGTTGACGTGCGATTAGGACAGATTAGCCAGCGCATTAGTTAGATTCGCTCGTAGTCTACAAGGTCCTAATATCTCATACATAACAAATTTGGCGACGGGTTTGCTGAAGATGGACCCACTGCGTTTAGAGAAACTAATGGAACAGCAGCTAAAAATGATGGAAATGCTTGCTGGTCTACAGATATCACGCCCTGCCGATTCATCTACAGCCAACGACAGCATTGGTAGTAGCATCTCAGAATTCGTTTATGATCCAGATGCGAACGTGACTTTTGATACCTGGTTTCGCAGATATGAAGACCTATTTCGAGTAGACTTTGCGGATAAAGATGATGCCTGGAAAGTACGGCTTCTACTTCGTAAATTGGGAGCAGATGAGCTAGATAAATATTGCAACTTAATTCTCCCACAGAAGCCCAGCGAAAGATCATTCGATGAAACTGTCCATACCCTTCGTCATCAGTTTGGTGATCAGAGATCTTTATTCAACATTCGATATCATTGCATGAAACTAGTTCTGAACGAAAATGATGATATCCATACTCAGTTGGGTATAGTCAATCGCACGTGTGAACGTTTTAAATTGAAATCGCTCTCAGAAGACCAGTTCAAGGTATTGATTTTCATTTGTGGTTTGCAGTCTCCCAAATTTGCTGACATACGCACACGCCTATTAAATCGTCTGGAACAAGATCCACGAATGACTTTGAAAGACGTCGGTGAAGAATATCAGCGTTTAATCAACATTCATAACGATACCGTCTTGGTGCAGTCTGGCAGCCAAAATGCAGCAGAAGTGCATGCGGTGCATCCAGTACCGTCGACATCAACCGCACCGCTTCATCCTCAGCATAAACCACCATCAGCCTGCTGGCACTGTGGCTCCTGGCATTTTGCAAACTTGTGCCCATTCAAACAGCATAAATGCCGTCGATGCCATACTGTTGGTCACAAAGATGGCTACTGCAAACGCAACAACCGACCCAGATCTCGTAGTCGACCCAGACGGCGCCACAAGCCCAAGTCTTTGAGCGTTACTGCCGCATATCATATTAGTACTCCGGCACCTCGCAAATATATCGATCTGACGATTAATACACGGCCGGCACGCCTACAAATCGACACAGCATCCGATATTACAATAATATCAAAGAAATTATGGCAGAAGTTGGGATGCCCTGCCATAGAGAAGACAAATCAGATAGCATTTAGTGCATGTGGTGGAAGACTTCGATTGAATGGAGAAATAAAATGCAGCGTTGGTTTTCGCGATAGTCATTTCGTCGGCACATGCTACATCAATAATTCAAACCTTGACCTCTTGGGTTTAGACTGGTTCGAGAAGCTGCACCTGTCAGAGATTCCGTTAAGCAGTGTATGCCATAAGATCGAAAGTATTGAACCCTCAACAAGAAAGCCAGAAATCAGAGACAGATATATTAGACCTAAGCCCATTAGAAAGAATGACGTGATTAATGAAAAACCAACTTCGAATCGTCATAGTGAGTATGGCTGCGCCAAAAGTGCTTGGATGTCTGGTAGCAACAAAGTAGCAACTGTTAGCTCCAGTAAGACGGGCTCTGCTCAAAAACTGAAAGTGATGTCTGTCATGGCAGCCAAAGATCCGCCCGGGAGCCACCAAGAGCATGGCCCACGTCAAAACCATGGTCCCGCCTACATGTGGATTTTGCTGGGCCGATAGAAGGTATATACTACTTGGTTCTCGTGGACTCTTACTCAAAATGGCCGGAGGTAGTACAAGTGACACCACCTTCTAGCAGCAGAACAGTATCAGTCCTGGAAAAGATCTTCGCATGTCACGGTATACCAGAAATCATCGTATCTGACAATGGCAGTCAGTTCACCTCACAAGTGTTCCAGGAATTTTGCAAGAGAAACGGTATACAACACGTGCGGACGCCACCTTATCACCCTCAATCCAACGGTCAGGCAGAAAGATTTGTCGACACCTTCAAACGAGCGTTGTTGAAAGCAGGGGGAGGGGCGAAACCGGAAGCAATACAAAACTTTCTTTTTGTATACCGAACTACACCACTGGCAGAACAGAAGAAAAGCCCTGCAGAACTTCTAATGGGTCGAATGCTACGAACTCATCACCACTCCATGTTACCATCTTCGTCACATCAACGAAGAAATAGTCTGAAGTATTACCGCAAGGGTGATGCCGTCTATGTGCGCGATTATCGACCGAGGAACAGAAAATGGGCCGAAGGCTTGATAGAATGTCGACATGGAACTCTAATGTACAAGGTTAAAGTTTGGAATGAATGGTGGATTAGACATAAAAGTCAGATACGACGTCGATATACTACATCCCAAGAACCTAAATTGCCATTGGATTTACTACTGGAAACTTTCAAAATACCACCAGTCAAACCAGAAGCAAAACAAGAGATGCTACCCAGCCGACGATCCCAGCGCAAACGAACACAAACAGTTCATTTCCAAATCGAACCCAAGGGAAAAAGATACTAAACTGTTTGCAAGATTCTTTTTAAAAGGGGGAGGTAATATATACACAGGTGAATCATTAATATTCATTATTTATTTCCCACACTAGCATAATCATTGATTTCCCGCATCTGCGTGATTATTGATTTTAATTACTGAATTCCCATGGTTTGTTAATATTTTTAAAATGTGACATTGATTTTCCTAACTGTATAAATACGGAGTTTTCGTTTAACATTTTCGACTACTGTTAGAGACATTAAAAGCTCTCGTATCAACGTCCAGTCTTCTTTCTTTGCCTTGCGTGCCCGGCGGTATTGTTGTTGTTGTTGACGTGTGATTAGGACAGATTAGCCAGCGCATTAGTTAGATTCGCTCGTAGTCTACAAGGTCCTAATATCTCATACATAACATCATCAAGGCAAGATACACCTTCATCATCTTGAAACCAGTTTGGAAATCTTCTGCTTCCCGCAGCACCAAGAAAAACAAGATTCGGAATTTCAACACAAGTTTAAATTCAGTCAGCTCTTCTATACGGGTCAGAAACTTGACTTGCGTGTCACGAAAAGGATTTTCGAAAGGATGCAGACATCCATTAACAGCGGCCTTCACTGGCTCCTTTCTGAAGACCAAACGGCTAGAAAGAATTAGTAACAAGAAACTCTGGCTGGGAACAAACAAACCAAGAACCAATTACTCAACAAATATGTAGGACAAAGTGGAGATGAAGCAGGCATACATAGAGAAAACCGTCGAATGACATCTCGTGCAAAGCAGGCCATTGCTCCTGTGGAATTCAGATAGGAAGTGGTGAGTTGGTCGTCTGTGCGAGGGTGACATGGAGGGAATCGTGTGGCTAGGAGGAGATGAGAGATTATGGGAAACCGTGGGTCCATCTAAAGAGGACAGCAGAAAACAGAAGAAAGTGGAGATTTGTTGTTGAAGCCTCATGTTCCACTCGGAACCTAAGGGGATAATAATATTTATAGTAATAAAAACTAAAGACAAAAACTCAGCGATACGCTATTTGGCCTGCGTTCTATGTGATAGAGATAGTGCTTAACGTAAAACTTATAACTTAGTAATAATAGCTATATTGCAAACAGTACTTTCAATACAAGTATGGAATTTTCAGCATGTAATACAATATCGCATCTAATGTTCTCAGTACGGGGGCAATAATTAAAAAGGGGCATTTACATTAATAATATTTTTCAATAAGAAATGAATGTAAAATTGTATCAAGTGAAAATTACTAACGACAATGTAAAAATGAGAACAAAAAAATACCGTTTACTAACTATGTAATTAGTAAAATAAACGGCTCTTTGATCTTCTCTTATTTGTAATTTATGGTAATAGTATTTTATAATTTTAGTTATCATCATTATTATTACCGTTTTATATTTTTTGTACATTCCCGACTTTACTGTTACTGTTAATGTCAAAAACAGTTGTTGTTATTTATTTTATTACTCATACCATGTAATGTTCATGTTTTGAGTAAATTAGATGCAATATTGTACCATATGCCGAGAAATTCATGTTATATCATTAGTACTGTTTTACAATAAGGTTAATCATTAGTTAGTTGCAGGTAATCGGCAGGAAGCCTTGCTTCACCTAGGTTTCGTGGTGATTGGCAGTCATCAGTTGGCAAGGCGTATCTGCGACCTTGAAGGAACTCATGTACTTTCTGAGATTCGAACTCACGTCACCCAGCGCTGAAGTCAAAGACGTTACCACTGAGCTATTCGGGCTCGCGATTGACCTCCTGTAGGACTGTAGTGGGTATTTGGATTAGACACTAGCAACTAGTGTGACGTGTCTAGTCCTTTCTTTGGTGCAGACTGAATTATATCCTTCAGGTTTTTCAATGTGGCCACCATTCTAGGTAGCTCGCTATCATGGTGCACATTGATTTGATGATATTAGATAGTTGGAGGCAATCGTCCTACAGGAGGTCAATCGCGAGCCCGAATGGCTCAGTGGTAACGTCTCTGACTGCAGCTCTCATTGGGTGACGCGGGTTCAAATCTCAGAAGGGACATGAGTTCCTTCAAGGTTGCAGATACGCCTTGCTGACTAGTGAGAGCCAACTATCACGAAACCTAGGTGAAGCAAGGCTTCCTGCCGATTGCCTCCAACTATCTAATATCATCGAATCAATGTGCACCGTGATAGCGAGCTACCTAGAATGGTGGCCACACTGCAAAACCTGACGGATAGAATTCACTCTGCACCAAAGAAAGGACTAGACATGTCACACTAGTAACTAGTGTCCAATCCAAAATTAATCATTATTACCATATTGAGTCATAAGAAGAAGGCACAAACAGCGAAGAAAATTTTCAAGTGTTGGTTTGTAGGGATTTGATTGGTTACAGGATTTCATCATGAGCTGACATCAGTTAGAGAACCATTGGAAAACCTGGGAGTACTGGACAGCTGTTTCGTCCTAGTTTGGGACTCTTCAGCAATACGCACCCACCGGGATTCGAACCCAGGACCTTCTGGTTACAAGGCGAGCTCGTATACCATTAAAATTTTCTTTTCTTGAAAATGAATCGTCGAAAAGGAAATTTTCTTCACTGTTTGTGCCTTTTTCTCAATCATTATTACTATTACGTTACACTCTGGACACGAAGGAATGAAGAATATAACTCTAAGTAACATAAGTCTCACTTACTTTGAACCTCACATATCCATACAAAGTAAGAAGTTTGGTGTAGTCTTTTATTACCCCTACCTCTTTCTATGTCCTGTCTGATCTCAGTTATGCATTCAACCTACACATTTTACATTTTACACTTTCATCTGCGGATTACTTTGAAGGACTAAATCAAAGGTCTAAGAAGACCTACATTTGAATTAAAATAAAATTCACTATGTTCATATATAGCCTAATAGTAAGAATTTGCTTTTTTCTGGGTTGAATGTAGAGGATAAATCTAATGATAGAATTAAAGAAAGTAAAAAATAAAAGCAAAATGGAGACAGTAAAGAGAGATATGAAGCGAAAAGAATAGGAATATCGAATAACAATAAAGTTTTATTGGGTATTGTAAGTCACAAAGAGTGGAAGCATCTGCGCCATTGAGAACCATTTCGAGCCGTAGCATCAGTTGTCTCCAGGCGTTGATGTTTACCATCCCGAGGACACCAACCATTAACCCCAACGAGTTGATCGCTGACGAAATCTCAGCACGGATACAGAAGGCTAGTTTCGCATATGCCAGTTTACGCCGTCTCTGGCTTAGTAGACGTGATATCCAGCTGGCTATCGACCAAAGGGCGTGTGTACTGCTCAGCAGTCCGCTCCGTCCTCCTTTATGGCTGTAAGACATGGCCATTGAAAGTGTAAGAGATGAAAAGACTAGCTGTCTTTAATCATAGGTGTCTGCGTTCTATCTCTCGTGTGAAGTGGTATAATAGGGTAAGCAATACTGAGGTTAGGCGCCGAGTGATAGATAAGGAAGGGAAATCAATCGACAAGACTGTGAAGCTATATCGAATGAGATAGTTAGGATATGTGATACATGTGCATGCCTAGCCATCGCCTTCATCGACTGGCAATGTTAGCTGACATAAGGTCGTGTTGGAATGGTTGCCGACCACGCATGTGATTTGCGGTTTGATCCCTGGGCGACGCACTCTAAAACCTCATTAAGGCAGTAATAAGACTAGTAAAGAAGGAAAGTTGAGTATGAGGCTAACAACCCCATCCCGTAAAAATAAACACTACTGCTACCGAGACTTCAAGCCCCTAGCTTGAAACCCTATGTTCCAGCACTTGGAATGTAAAGAAATAAAAAAAGCTTATACTAACTTGAAAACAGTGATGATTAACAAACACACTGTGACACTTGCAGTCTACCAAACGTATAAATAACTTAATTTATGAATTCTGAGACTTTAAAGTTGAGGAAAGCAATTTAGAAGATGAACCTCTTTATGACTGTAAATACTACTTTTTGATAAAAATTCCAGCAAAGGCTAATAGAAGACTAACAGTTTTATTTTTCATTGTAACCTACTTTTGTAACAACAGAAGGCAAGACACAGAAGCCAAAGTATATTTTTCACTGATCAAACCGCTGTTTATATATGTAGAGTTTATATTCTTTAACCAAACATTAGGCGTGTGATTTCGGTTTAAATTAAACGACATGAAATAGAATGTTCAAATATGCATAGTTTTCTGTTACTATCGCAGTATTCATTTGTGGGAGTAATATTCTGAATCTAACATCAAATAGAGTGTTCAAATAGATTTATCATATTCTGCTGTTAATGTCGAAATGAACTGTGGGAATATATGAGGATAATATTCCGTTGGCGCACATTGTCTGTATCACACCACCACACTTTAACATAAAGTCTATGATGCAAAATAAAAGTAATTTAAGTGATAAAATTAAGATAGAGACGACTAAAATGCTTTAATATAGTTGTGTTCTCTGAGCTGGATGATTTATTCGCGAAGCTTTCATTGCCCTACTAGGCTTAATTGTGCAGTTTACAACTCCAAGTTGTCATCAGGCTATCAAGCTCAACTTTTATTGTGTATCACTTTTTAACCTCACATACATTTTTAATCCAACTGCTCACAAGTGCGAAACAAATTTCATTGTTTCTATTTCATATAACTTAGAAGCTTATCTTCAGTTGTCGGAACATATCCATTAAAGGAATTAGCTAAATATTCCAATCTTATCAAAAGTGATGTTTTCCTTAACTGATATCGTATAACACGGAGGATCTAAACGTACTCATTCTCAGTGGACATCTCACCAGAAACATTTCCGAAATTGTAATGGTGAATGTTCATAAATCAACAATAAGGAGTGTTTCTCACTTTTTTCGTTAAATTAGAGGTGACACAACTCCCCAGGTTAATAATAAGCATTTAAAACTATATGTTCAAATGTTAGCGAACTTCATCCTTTGACTACCTTAGACTGCCTAGTTTAATTAAATGACTAGTTTTCAGTAATGTCATTTTATAGCATATCACTTAAATATTTGATGTACATATTTCCCTCAATAAATTTGTAAAGGGTGGCATGAACAATACGGGGATTTCGCAGAGACTCACTTTCATCACGTTGGTTCTTCACAGCTTCACATAATCTACATTTATTCTTGTTACAAACCACTCAAAGAGAAGTACATTTATGAAAATGCGTTTGTAAATATTGAAGCGTTCTGGTTGCGAATCCATAAATTTTATCACTATGTAAAGATATTTTTGTTGAACACACCTCTAGGACCCATAAAGTCAATAACATATTTACTATATCGTATAGCAGCCCAGCGGCAATGCGGATTACTAAGGTCTCTACATAAACGTTTTACAATATACACTGACTCTGGTCCACAGGTCGCCAAGAATATTGCTGACTTGAACAGAGTGGGTAAGCGTTACCTTTGTAAATAAGTGTTCCGGTTTCTGTGACCATGGATCTTATATGTGGAGAGACTACTAACATTTTTTTAATTTTGATTATAGCTTCATTCCACATCATATTTTTAGTACAAGTATGGAATTTTCAGCATGTGATATCCGTAGCCCAAATTTTGCAGGCCGACCATATGGTATTAGGTGTGCATCGGCAGGGGATCGAACCCCAGACCACGTGCATGGTCGGCGAGAGTCCTAACCACTGTGCCACCGACGCAGTAAGATGAGAAGTTCCTTGGGATTACTTTTTGAGGACTTTTTTTTATCAGATGTCGAAGCTGGCGTACTTAAACGTCATGTGCAACACAAAATTATATGGAAGAAATACTTTCTATTATTTTTTTCTACTGAAATCGGATGGAATCACTGAATTTTGCCTTACTAAGATCTGTTGCTTGTTTTAAATATATTTCAGGAGATTAGTATTACCATTAATCTTTTGCAACTAATAGTGTTCTCTGAGCAAATCATCCACCTAAGCTACAAATCTTCTCTATTATTCCATTAATCTTTACTGTAGATTATTATTTGACCGACCGGTTTACTTATTCGTTTAGACAACAATAACTTCTCATGATCAGGTGATAGTTTGAATTTATTTTTTACACTATTCTACTACCATGAGAATTACTCAGCTTGACTACCTGGTCTGCATGTTTTACAGTGTTAACAGAATAGATAGAAACAAGTGTCCGGCGGAGCTGTGGCTCATGGGTCCAGGTGTTCGATTCTTAACCAGTGGGTTACAGGTTCAAACGCTGCTCCACGCAGCCCATGGTTGGGCGGCCTGAGCTAATAACGACCAATCCTACAAGATTAGGCGTGGCCCATCGCCAATCAAGTGGTCGCTGAGTAACACTTAGATGAGTTGAGTTGAGCACCGTTAACAAATCTGTTTGCAGAATTTTCCTTAACATGTTTACATTTCAGCGCAAAAGAGTAGTTCGTTCAACAACAAGAAAAGATTAGTCCGATATAAGCATCGCATATAGGAGTGTAGGATAAATCAACCTCTTGTGAAACCATTAATTAATTCTTATCTTATATAAATAAAATTAGCGTGTTAAGTGAATAATTCAAGCAATTTCACTATTGCGTGGGTTGTTCTAAATAGTTTCAATCTGTGTAACTTAATAAATACTTTAAAGATAAGAAGTGTGTTAGTTATTAGTGAATTTAAAATCCCTAAATTATCCCTTTTATTAGATATTTCAAATATAATTTTTGGTGAAAACCGAAAACTTAAATTATAGTCTATAGTTTTCTGTAAACATTTACCCATGGAATCACAGACGTGATTACTAAGGAAACATAATAGGTTCCGCTGTTTCCACTCAAACGTAGGCTGAATACTGGTGAAATTCTTAAAATCTATATTTATTTAAATATTATGCTAGTCTGTTGGTTCGTAGGTTGTCTTTCACTGAAGAGAAAACGACTTCATGCACTTATTTATAAGAAACACTGATGTTCGATAGTTTGAGGCAATCGGCAGAAAGCCTCAAACTTATGTTTCGTGCTTGTTGTTACTCCTTAGCAAGACTTATTTGCAACGTTGAAGAAAATTATGGTTTTTGATTTGACACTAGTAACTAGTGTGATGCGTCTAGTCCTCTCTTTGGTGCAGACTGAATTCTATCAGTCAGGTTGTAATGTGGCCACCATTCTAGGTAGCTCGCCATCACGGTGTACATAGTTTGTGATGATATTAAGTCCAAGGCTTCCTGCCGATTGCCTCCAACCACCTAATATCATCACAAAATTATGGTTCTTGACATAGGTCACTCCTTAATGACCAATCAACGTATCTATTACAGTCTTCTGAATAACTCAGTGGTAATGCCCCTGGGTGCAGAACTGAGTGACGTGGGTTCTAATCCCAGAAGGGAGGTGAGTTTCTTCAGGATTTCACATATACCTTACTAACGAGTATCAACAAGCATAAACCTAGGTCCAGTGCCTCCTGACGACTACATACAACTACCGAACATCAGTTCGCAGTGCACCGCGATTGTAAACCACCTAACTTGGTTACCAATTAGCAGACTTAACTAATGGAATTCAGTCTGCACGGACGCCAAGGCCTAAATTGATGAAATTAGTTACTCCCTATTGACCAATCATTGTAAAAATCATTGATATACACGTATATACTAAATAAAAAATTTTTATCGTTATTCTTTTGGGTCCTGAGCTGAACATATGCCTTCAACGACACACCTCCATTACATCCTGTTCCCTGCAGTCCTCTTTACCTGGCAATACAATCGACCATATGCTCTCATCTCTTCCTCGTATGATCTATTCAGTGTCATCCTCAGACCCACACCCAAATTGCCATTTCCTATTTGGGTTCCAAATGAGCAATGGCTTAGTGCATATTGTCAAATGGCGGTCTCCTCAGCGTGCGTCTGATTTATCTTCACTTTTCCAGCATTTCGTTGCATAAAAAGTCCTTGATTGGTTCGTCCCCAGGCTTTTCTAGCCATCTGATCTTTAGTATAGAGCCCAAGAAGACCGATGCTGATAAATGTCTGTAGTAGCTTGATGGAAATGCTTTTCGTGACCCACAGTGAAAGTTTCTGACTCACATATAAGAGCTGAATGACTTAACATGATTGTTGAAAATCCAAATTTCGTTGTTTATGATACGTGAAACTGATTTCAGGGTGATGAAGATATGTTTTGCCTTTCTTATTCTAGTTTTGATACATTCATCCTTGCCAACTGCCTGTATTTGAAACGATACTGTCTAGATAAGTGGAGAAAGTGAACTCTCTCTCAAATTACTTCCAATGGTAGCGATTAGTGCTTGTTCTTTTCGTTTGGTTGTCTTCATCACCTCCATCTTCTCTATATTCACTAGGAGTTTTGTCTTTACTGCTTCCCCTGTCGACTTGTTGGTTTCTGCCTGTAGGTTTTCGAATTTATGTGACACTATGCATAAGTCGTCCGCAAAGCCCAAATCCTCTAGAGTCTTCCCATGCACTGAATACTAAACATGTTATATTAGTTATTATATTATATATTCCATTTGCTCTGGTGTTAGAACACGTTTTCTTTAAATTTATATGTATAAAGGTGTATTTATTAGAAAGTAATGAATTTTGTTATAAAAGAAGTAAAATAAGAACAAAGCTATGATCACTGAAGTAAAATAATTTCGGATTATCAAAGTGTTATTTATTCTCAAACAGTCGAATTTCTGTAGACTGTTATATTATTAATATATATATATATATATATATATATCGGTCTTGTTCTGGGCTAAAAATAATTAACTCAACATAACTCCATAAGCATAACAGAATTAATGATTGGGAAGCAATTAGTTAAAGTAAAGTAAAAAAAAGAATTAGGTTATTTAAGGTCAGTGCAGTATATGATAAATTGATATGTATGTTGTTGTTCTGTCTTGAAATGTTTACAGGAAAAAAAGAGAAGAATATTGAAAGTTGTTTGTCAACAGCATAAAAAACACAACGTTTTTTCATGGTGTAATGAAACGGAAAGGTTTTTCAACAACTAGTTCTCTTTATTGGTTAGAAGAAGGAAAAAATGAAAATATTTGTAAGATAATAAATACTAGCTCGTTTTACTTTGTCGGTCGTCCTCAACTGCGTACATCCTCAATGATTTCAAAATATAAGTTACAGAAAGAAGGAGCGATTAATATCTCACTACCCTGATAACTGAAATTGTTTTATTCTGTTGCGTAACATTCCGCTTTATTTTAATTTAGATTTTCATTTACTGACTTGAAATCACAATTAAGTTTCAAAATTTACTTAATTGAATGTTCATTTCATGATTTTACTTTGCTATTCACTCCTACCCTAATGAACTCTCCATCATATTTTGTAAGTAACCACTCTGTTGTTCGGTCCTGTGCTCTATCCCTATTCTGTCCCTGTTTTCATGCAAAATTTCAACTCCTTCTGTCTAATTATGTCATAAGTAGTTAGTCTTCTAATACTGAATAATTTGTCTAATTACATTACCTTGGGAATTGTGGAGCTTATACTTTCCCTTTGTGAGAAAGGCTGGATGATGAACGTCGACCGGAACAGGCTGGATTCAAGAGGAACAAGTCATACATCGATCAAATCTCAACAACATGTATCACCACTGAACAGAGCTTGGAATAGCAGTCACCTATCCACCTCACTCAACTTCATCGACTTTGAAAAGACCTTCGACAGCGTCGATCGAGAGGTGATTTGGCAACTACTTCGCTACTACGGGGTGCCATCGACAATAATACATCTCATCCAACAGCTATACGACAATGCTGCATGCCAAGTAATCTACAATGGGAAACTTACGGAACCCTTCGAAGTGAGGACAGGATTAAGACAAGCTGGCTGCTTACTATCGCCAATGATTTTCCTGATTGCAGTAAATTGGATGATGCGACAAACAGCGGGCAATGAGGAAACAGGCATAAAATGGACCCACGCAAAAAACTTGGAGGATCTGGACTTCGCCGATGATATATGTCTGATTTCCCACAAACTGGAAGATATGCAAGCGAAAAGCAACAATTTGGCAGAAGAAGCATCAAATATAGGACTTCAGGTGAACTTAGAGAAGACAGAGGTCATGAAGATTCCTGGCCAACAGCAACAACCTACCACAATCAGCCAGGGTAAATGGGAAAAATCTGAAAGAAGCAACTTCCTCTACCTACCTACATGGGAAGCATCGTTTCAACTAAAGGCGGACGTGATGCAGATATCAGAGCAAGGATTGGGAAAGCAAGATAGGCTTTCATTACTCTAAAGTCTGTGTGGAGATCAACAGCACTCAGCATGAAAAATAAAATCCAGATTTTCAACTTTAATGTGAAGTCAGTGCTACTATACGGGTGAGAGAATTGGCGCCACACCACGTCACGAAGGGCACTTCGAACCAACTACACACCTTCATCAACAACTGTCTTCGCTCAGTACTCAAGATCAGAAGGTCGGTTAGAAAAGACCAGCAACAAGGATTTCTGGGGGCGAACCGACCCAGCAGGAACCGACTGTGCAAGAAATATTGAGGAAGAAATGGAGGTAGATTGGCCATACTCTGAGAAACACAAACCAACAAGTGACATCACACGGCAGGCTCTCTCGCTCGATTGGAACTTGAATGGGAAGCGGAGGTTGGGTCGTCACTGTGAGGATGACATGGAGGAGTTCATGTGAAGAGGAGGTGAAAGCATGTGGGTAGACATGGAGCCAGTTGAAAACGTTGGCAGAGAACCGAACGCGATGGAGACGTGCGGCTGAAGACCTATGTTCCTCTAGGAATAAAAAGGAAACAATAATAATATTTTCCCTCTGTAACTCGACATCACTGTGAAAATGGCAGGTTCAGAAATGCTTAACCTACATTTTATTACTGTTTAGGATGTATTCAGTTGGAAAGAATATGCGAAATAAAACGAGCTTGTATTATCCTACAAATATGTCCATTCTTTCTTTGTTCACTAACGTTTTATTCTATTTGACGAATTTTAGCTTCTTGTTACACTTATCACTTTAGAAAGACTTGAAAACGTCTACAAAGCTTAAACAAATTTTTAAAAAAAAACAAATGCAACAACACAGTGTGTGGTCATTTTATTTTGTCTTTCAACTGTATACAACCTGAAACATTTGTCTGTACTAAAATATAGATAAGATGTTCACATATTTAAATTGACAAGCATGGAGATGGAGGCCATCACATAACTGAATAACAGAATGGGAAAGACAAAAGGTTTTTCACAAGAATGTTCCACAGTTAAGAACGGAAGCTGGGAATTAGCTGACGCCTTAAATTAGCAGTACAGGTTACGTAAAAGCTTGGTGTTTTAGCTGATTAGAAGTCAAAAACAGTAAGGTTTAGAGAATGGGTAAAGACAAATATAAAGCGTACTATATTACTTTCAAATTTCTTGTAATTTTTCTATCTCCACCAACATCTTTTATTCACTGCTGTCTCTCATTCAGTTATGTAACCACCTCCATCTTTATCATCGTGTCGATGATCCATCTTGCGTATCAGTCAGTATTCCAGCGTAAATGAATTTTGTACGAAATTAGTTATGAGGCTTAGCTGTCATTCGTTGTAAATTTAGTAACCTTGAAGAAGCTCTCCTTTTTAAGTTCAATACCTGTCATATAAATGTAGAAATAAAATCGTAGAAAGGGTTATGGCGCCTTAAATGTAGGTGCGAATGCAGATATATCGGACAAACAGAAAAAAGAACTTGTAACGATATCTTAGAGCATATTTAAATAAACTTTTGACTGTGCTGTCATGTGTCCAACTTCCATCTCCGATAGTAGAATATTATTGCTTACTAACACCAGTTGTTCTTTTCTTTTTACGCCTCAACAGATAAGTCACAGCCTTCGATCTAATTAACTGAAGTATTTCGATACTTTGTTTATTGAAATAAAAATAGTTTAGGTTAAATGCAGTTGACAAGAACAGACGAAACAAAATGATATCTCCTATTATCTTCACTTGCACTGAGAGACTAGACTGATAGAATTCTGTCTGCAACAACACAACAAGGACTAGACACATAACACTAGTTACTAACTAGTGTCCTATCAAAAATATTCAATACAGTCCTACAGGAGGTCAATCGCGAGCCTGATTAGCTCAGCGGTAACGTCTCTGACTGCAGCACTGGGTGACGCGAGTTCGGATCTCACAAGTGACATGAGTTCCTTCAAGGAAGCAGATACGCCTTGCTGACAAGTGAATGCCAACTAGCACGAAACCTAGGTGAAGCAAAGCTTCCTACCAATTGCCTCCAACCATCTAATACTATAAGATATAAGTATAAAACTTGGGCACTGTGGTAGAGTATAACTCCATTAAGGATAAGATTTTCTTTTGATAAATCACACAGTGTAATTGAGTAATATTAACTGATGACGTTTCGAGCACAAACTAATGCTCATAATCATATCAGGTGACTCACACAACTTTCTTGCTTCTTTTATATACATGAGTAAACACTGACGATTAGACATCTGAATAAAATCAATATAGGATAATGTACATTCAGAAATAATAATATGAGTGTTATTGATCAAATACAATCAGATGTGAAATAAGAGTGTTTTTAAAGTCATAATAAGTAACTTGTGAGAATGTTGTGATGTACGTGAATTGAAATAGAATTTTGAGATTACTTACTATCCTCCTCTGATTTGACTGGTGGTAATAATATCTTCCATATCTCTGGTATTTGCATTGAGTCATTTCTGTTGCATGTATTGGGTGTAGACTCAATGAACCAGGAATCAGTAATCAATCTCTCTCTCCACCTACCTATATTACTTTTTTGAACTTTAACCCTCTCCCACTCTATTATGTGGTAGTGTGTTAATGCATGCAGTGCAATTGCTGAGCTTTTTTCTAAATTACTTATCTTCTCGGTTGGAGTCAACCATTCTTACCTTAGCTAAATTCTTATGTTCCGACAATCTAAATACTCACGATCTACTAGTTTTACCTATGTAGTTGACTCAACTCACAGTGATTGCAAGGTATTTTGTAAATTATATTATTTTGTTTAACTGGGTCAACCTACAGGGTCTTTTAGCCTACAGAGCTTGTCTCTGAGTGAGTTAGTAGGTATGATATGATTATGAGCAATAGTTTATGCTCGAAACGTCATCAGTTAATATTACTCAATTACACTGTGTGATTTATCAAAATAAAATCTTATCCATAATGGAGTAATACTATAAGACTTCATTATGGAAAAAAATTTATTAAATGCCCAGATTTGCATGGCTAAATCCTAATACCAAGGGTTGTTTGCCCTACATAATGCAAAATATTCAAGTAGCCTTGACAGGTTTAAATACACTGATGACGTTTACCATTCCTATTATATCTCTAATTCCTACAAAAGTATTAAACCCACGAAACTCCTGCAATGTGCCAACCAAGAAACTATCGCCTAACAAATATTCCGAAGGAAATGAAAATGAATCGGACATTTACTGATGAGACCGTCAAGTGACATCGCGTGCCAGGCAGACCCTCAATTGGAAGTCCAATGGAACTCATCGGAATAATAAGAATAGTTCAGATTTCATGCTAAGTACTTGCGAAACAGTGTTAAGTAATATGAAAAGTACTGAGGTACTTAAAAATCACTTTTATTGCCATATATATTTATTAGTGAATGGACTACATTGGCGTAGCCATGTTCACGTAAGGTTACATGACAAAATATGCCCTTCATTGCGAATGTGGAGACACACAGTATTTAAATTTTGTTTTAACTAAACATATTTAACGAATTTAGGTAACTATTCTTGCTGATATATGCAGAAATTTCCCTTTCACCTTACTGTATCCGTGGTTAGGAAAATCATTTATCCAAAAAGAGATGGAACAGTTCCATCTAAATCTCCTTAGCCTCATTTTACTACAGCACACTTAATATTCCTTCAACAATGTAGCAAACGTATCACTTAAATTGTAGCCGTCACTTTGTGACTACTTCAGTATTAACAGTTAACCACTAAGTCTCCCCTTGTTCTCCTCGACCTTCTTTATATTAATGGACAGTGTAGAGATGGCTTTCACTGTAGCAATAGCAATACACTTAACAATCATTTGCAATTCTGTGAAAGTTGGCAGTGGGTCACAGGTATCACGTGAGGACTAACGATTCTGTCTGGCTGCCAAGACAGGTGAAGTAAAGTTTTAACCTCTGACCCAGGGGATGGAAGTAGAGCTCCTAGACCAACAAGCCGCAGCCCCACAGCTTGCGTTGTAAAATTTCTCGTATTTCTAAAAGCAGAAATTCGCTTACAATAGCAATTAGCTACTTAGCAGCAAAAAAGTTAAATATATTTTTTGTAACTGACTGACACTAACCTCTAACTCCTGCTAGCATTTTTCTTGACGCTCCAGAAACACCATTGTAGCAGAATAACTGTTTGGAAAAACCCTCCCGAACGATATAATTACGATGTTTTCACTTATTTGGAAGTTTCACCCAACTTTGTCATCACCATCCATTTTCCTCCTACACTGAATATCACTGTTCTGACATTTGCATATCGTATGTCGACTCGTTCCTTATTATTGGTATTTGTCCCTGCGTAATCTGTCATTCTAATGCTTCTCTTTGTGGTTGTGCGACACATCCGTAATTTGTCGTTTCACGGTGTGATTCTGACACTGAACTGTCTGCGGAAAGTGTTGGTTCTTGTGGACACAGTTTTGATCCTGCATTCTTGTTGAAAATAACCAACCAACAACAACAACAACAGCAACATCCAGCGCCAATCACTATCAACGGGAGGGATTTGAAAGAGGTTACTTCATTCACTTACTTATCTAGGGAGCATTGTCTCAACTACAGAAGGAATGGACGAGGATGTCAAATCGAGCGAGAATCGGGAAGGCGAGAAACACATTCATCAACCTGAAACCAATCTGGAAATCTTCCACTGTCACTCAACTCACCATCAACAATAAAATGATTCGGATTTTCAATACAAACGACGTCAAGTCAGTCAGTTCTTCTATACGGATGGATCAGAAACTTGGCCAGTGTGTCACGAAGAATATTTCCAACAGCCTGTTACAGACCTTTATCAACAACTGTCTTCGCTCTATACTGAAGATCAGATGGCCGGAAAGAATCACCAACAAGAAATTATGGGAACAAACAAAACAAAAACCAATCGCTCAACAAATATGCAAGAGAAAGTGAAGATGTATTGGAGACTCGCTGAGGAGGCCGCTGGGTGACATCGCGCGTCAGCCCAACGCTCGAGTGGAACCCGAAAGGGAAGTGGCGAGTGAGACGTCGAAGGGTGACATGGAGGAGATCGTGTGAGGAGGAGTTGAAACAGTATGGACTAACATGGATGCAAGTGAAAAGTACAGCAGAAGACAGAATCAAGTGGAGGCGTGCAGTTGAAGCCCTATGTTCCACTAGGAACCTAAGGGAACAATAATAATAATAATTGTTGGAAATATGTTGCCTGATTCTAAAGTACTTCTTACAGTCAAGTTTTGATTAACTACTTTTGTTCTACTATGCTTAGTTCATACTTAGAAAGCTACTTTTTCTGTAAAGGGGTCCAACAGCAATGTTGAGGTGATTATGAGTTTTTGATGTTATTATTGTTGAAAAGAACCATCAATCTTGTCAAAAAATCGTCTTCTTGCTGTCTTCGGAGCATTTTGTGACTGTACATTTCTCAAGGAAGTTTCGCATAGCCATACAGTGAAACATAAAGGTCAGTTCCCTGTGTTCATATTACAGTGAGTTGGTTTTGGTTGTTTCAACCAACCACCTCATTGCACAACTATGATGAGAAGTAACAAAAAAACCATCATCAAAGACTACAAGAAAATTCATCCTACCATATATCAAAAATATTTCTGAAATAACAGCTAGAATATTAAAAACGTTTGAAATAAATACAGCCCACAAGCCAGCCAGTCCAATCACTTTGTTCGATATTTTGCAAACCGAAAGATCCAACAGAAAAAGAAGATAAAATTAATACCATTTACAAAGTAAATTGTATGAAATGTAACAGACATTACATCGAGCAAACTAGGCGTCCTCTTCGAATCAGAATCCAGGAGCACAAATTAGCTGTGAAAAGACATGATATATATTCTTTAGTATCAATGCATATAGATAATTATGGACATCAGTTTGATTGGGATAATGTCGAAATTTTAAACAGAGGAAATACCAGAAGTGCCAGAGAATTCCTACAAGTCTGGTACTCAAACGAATCAGCGATTAACAAACATAGTAATATAGACCAAATCTACCAACTAATAAAAAGTAAATCACTTGACGAGAAAGTTCAAAGTGCAAGCCAATAAAAAATTATCACTACAGACGTAAATTGACTACCATTCACGAAGATGGTAACCAGAAGACGCAATTCTATCATTCATGGAGAATTTAAATGCTGTTAATAACACTTATTCATCCACTATTATATATATACAACTGTAGAACCTGATGAAGTTATCGAAAAGAGTATTCTTTGTCCAGCAACCATTCTTTTTAGAGTTTGAATCAGTTCATTTTATGCTGAAAGCTTGTCCCAAAGATGCTGTCCAGAAGGACGACGAAAACTCCACAGTTAAACCAACCAGCTCAGAGAACGCAACTAATTGCAAATGGTAATCTTCTGCTAATTAGTCTCTCTGCTCATTTTTTTTCCTTCACGTTCTTCAGTGGAACATAGGGCTTCAAGCTAGTGGCTTGAAGTTTCTGTAGCAGTGTTTATTTTACAGGATGGGGTTGCAAGCCTCATGCCCAACGTTTCCTCTTCACCAGCATTATTTCTCGCTTAGTGAGGTAAAGGAGTTCCTCGGCCGGGGATCGAACTCCGGACCATGTGTTTGGTCGGCTAGCGTCCTAACTGCAATGCCACCGACGCACAAAGCACTCCCGCGCCGGGAATCGAACCCGGGCCGCCTGGGTGGAAACCAGGAATCTTAACCACTAGACCATGCGAGACTAATTCACACGGTGATACACCCATTGACTGGATGTTGGTTTTCAGGAGAACCAAACACACCCATCCCTGCCTTTTGCGAGACAAGAACGGCATGCAGGATCATCCTTTGCCGCAACCACTCGAGAGCCCTCTCTCTCGGTGGACTAGCTGATTATAGCTTAATTCCACACCGTATGTTTGGTACAAGTATGGAATTTTCAGCATGTGATATCGGTAGCCCAAATTCTGCAGGCCGACCATTGATATCGGGTGTGCGTCAGCAGGGGATCAAACCCCGGACCACGTGTGTGGTTGGCGAGAGTCCTAACCGCTGTGCCACCGACGCACCTCTCTGCTTATATTTTTCTTCAATGTTTATTTCACAGAACTGTGCAGTCTTCCTATCGCTGCAAGTTTCGCGATTTTTAAACTAAGATAAAATGGTAGTCCAAATAAAACCTGTTCTCAGAGTTTCTATTTTCCAAACTTAATTACTAATCAGTATCAGGAAGACAGCTTTTCTTACCAAGTAAGAGGGCACTAAAGTGTTCACAATATGACCAACAATTTTAGGTTTGACGCACCAATGAGTCGTAGGTTTCCATCATTGATGTCGCACTTTCTTCATTAACAGAACATTTTTCATGGGGATTTCCATATAGTTTGACATTACTTAGATTAAAGACAATATTATACACATCATAAGTTGAAGAGAGATTATTCTACTGGGAATTACTCAAATTCAGCATCAATATCTGCTTCCATATCTAATTGATCTAGACACTGGATGGTTATTTTGCTCATTTGGAGACAAACGCATCAGTTTAGAGAGATAAATTATTCAATCTAATAACCAATAATTCCAATCTATTTCTAAAACAAAAACTTGAGATTTTTTATTGTTCTAATAATTTGACAGTAGAAATTTCCCTTAGGTCATTTTGAAAAAACAATCTCTTTTACGAGTTGATCACGGACTGATATCAGCTAGAGAACCATTGAAAACCAAGGAGTACTGGACAGCTGCTGTTTCATCCTAGTTTGGGAATCATCGGCAGTACGCACCCACTGGGATTCGAACCCAGGACCTTCCGGTTACAAGGCAAGCTCGTATACCATTCAGCCACTGGGACCCGATTCAATGGCTCATGAATTCTAACTTCTACTAATTCGTGATTTTAGCGCGACCCCAACTATTGTCGTTGGTGGAAATCCATCCACTCGTGACTTCTAATTGGACCTCACTGGTCACGACTTCTCACTAGAACTGCAGGAAGCTCCAACCTGTAGCAAGTCACTAGCGAGCATCAGAATAATTATCTATAGTTTGGTTTGTAAGGATTAGTTATGTTTTACGAGTTGATCACGGACTGATATCAGCTAGAGAACCATTGAAAACCAAGGAGTACTGGACAGCTGCTGTTTCATCCTAGTTTGGGAATCATCGGCAGTACGCACCCACTGGGATTCGAACCCAGGACCTTCCGGTTACAAGGCAAGCTCGTATACCATTCAGCCACTGGGACCCGATTCAATGGCTCATGAATTCTAACTTCTACCAATTCGTGATTTTAGCGCGACCCCAACTATTGTCGTTGGTGGAAATCCATCCACTCGTGACTTCTAATTGGACCTCACTGGTCACGACTTCTCACTAGAACTGCAGGAAGCTCCAACCTGTAGCAAGTCACTAGCGAGCATCAGAATAATTATCTATAGTTTGGTTTGTAAGGATTAGTTATGTTTTACGAGTTGATCACGGACTGATATCAGCTAGAGAACCATTGAAAACCAAGGAGTACTGGACAGCTGCTGTTTCATCCTAGTTTGGGAATCATCGGCAGTACGCACCCACTGGGATTCGAACCCAGGACCTTCCGGTTACAAGGCAAGCTCGTATACCATTCAGCCACTGGGACCCGATTCAATGGCTCATGAATTCTAACTTCTACCAATTCGTGATTTTAGCGCGACCCCAACTATTGTCGTTGGTGGAAATCCATCCACTCGTGACTTCTAATTGGACCTCACTGGTCACGACTTCTCACTAGAACTGCAGGAAGCTCCAACCTGTAGCAAGTCACTAGCGAGCATCAGAATAATTATCTATAGTTTGGTTTGTAAGGATTAGTTATGTTTTACGAGTTGATCACGGACTGATATCAGCTAGAGAACCATTGAAAACCAAGGAGTACTGGACAGCTGCTGTTTCATCCTAGTTTGGGAATCATCGGCAGTACGCACCCACTGGGATTCGAACCCAGGACCTTCCGGTTACAAGGCAAGCTCGTATACCATTCAGCCACTGGGACCCGATTCAATGGCTCATGAATTCTAACTTCTACCAATTCGTGATTTTAGCGCGACCCCAACTATTGTCGTTGGTGGAAATCCATCCACTCGTGACTTCTAATTGGACCTCACTGGTCACGACTTCTCACTAGAACTGCAGGAAGCTCCAACCTGTAGCAAGTCACTAGCGAGCATCAGAATAATTATCTATAGTTTGGTTTGTAAGGATTAGTTATGTTTTACGAGTTGATCACGGACTGATATCAGCTAGAGAACCATTGAAAACCAAGGAGTACTGGACAGCTGCTGTTTCATCCTAGTTTGGGAATCATCGGCAGTACGCACCCACTGGGATTCGAACCCAGGACCTTCCGGTTACAAGGCAAGCTCGTATACCATTCAGCCACTGGGACCCGATTCAATGGCTCATGAATTCTAACTTCTACCAATTCGTGATTTTAGCGCGACCCCAACTATTGTCGTTGGTGGAAATCCATCCACTCGTGACTTCTAATTGGACCTCACTGGTCACGACTTCTCACTAGAACTGCAGGAAGCTCCAACCTGTAGCAAGTCACTAGCGAGCATCAGAATAATTATCTATAGTTTGGTTTGTAAGGATTAGTTATGTTTTACGAGTTGATCACGGACTGATATCAGCTAGAGAACCATTGAAAACCAAGGAGTACTGGACAGCTGCTGTTTCATCCTAGTTTGGGAATCATCGGCAGTACGCACCCACTGGGATTCGAACCCAGGACCTTCCGGTTACAAGGCAAGCTCGTATACCATTCAGCCACTGGGACCCGATTCAATGGCTCATGAATTCTAACTTCTACCAATTCGTGATTTTAGCGCGACCCCAACTATTGTCGTTGGTGGAAATCCATCCACTCGTGACTTCTAATTGGACCTCACTGGTCACGACTTCTCACTAGAACTGCAGGAAGCTCCAACCTGTAGCAAGTCACTAGCGAGCATCAGAATAATTATCTATAGTTTGGTTTGTAAGGATTAGTTATGTTTTACGAGTTGATCACGGACTGATATCAGCTAGAGAACCATTGAAAACCAAGGAGTACTGGACAGCTGCTGTTTCATCCTAGTTTGGGAATCATCGGCAGTACGCACCCACTGGGATTCGAACCCAGGACCTTCCGGTTACAAGGCAAGCTCGTATACCATTCAGCCACTGGGACCCGATTCAATGGCTCATGAATTCTAACTTCTACCAATTCGTGATTTTAGCGCGACCCCAACTATTGTCGTTGGTGGAAATCCATCCACTCGTGACTTCTAATTGGACCTCACTGGTCACGACTTCTCACTAGAACTGCAGGAAGCTCCAACCTGTAGCAAGTCACTAGCGAGCATCAGAATAATTATCTATAGTTTGGTTTGTAAGGATTAGTTATGTTTTACGAGTTGATCACGGACTGATATCAGCTAGAGAACCATTGAAAACCAAGGAGTACTGGACAGCTGCTGTTTCATCCTAGTTTGGGAATCATCGGCAGTACGCACCCACTGGGATTCGAACCCAGGACCTTCCGGTTACAAGGCAAGCTCGTATACCATTCAGCCACTGGGACCCGATTCAATGGCTCATGAATTCTAACTTCTACCAATTCGTGATTTTAGCGCGACCCCAACTATTGTCGTTGGTGGAAATCCATCCACTCGTGACTTCTAATTGGACCTCACTGGTCACGACTTCTCACTAGAACTGCAGGAAGCTCCAACCTGTAGCAAGTCACTAGCGAGCATCAGAATAATTATCTATAGTTTGGTTTGTAAGGATTAGTTATGTTTTACGAGTTGATCACGGACTGATATCAGCTAGAGAACCATTGAAAACCAAGGAGTACTGGACAGCTGCTGTTTCATCCTAGTTTGGGAATCATCGGCAGTACGCACCCACTGGGATTCGAACCCAGGACCTTCCGGTTACAAGGCAAGCTCGTATACCATTCAGCCACTGGGACCCGATTCAATGGCTCATGAATTCTAACTTCTACCAATTCGTGATTTTAGCGCGACCCCAACTATTGTCGTTGGTGGAAATCCATCCACTCGTGACTTCTAATTGGACCTCACTGGTCACGACTTCTCACTAGAACTGCAGGAAGCTCCAACCTGTAGCAAGTCACTAGCGAGCATCAGAATAATTATCTATAGTTTGGTTTGTAAGGATTAGTTATGTTTTACGAGTTGATCACGGACTGATATCAGCTAGAGAACCATTGAAAACCAAGGAGTACTGGACAGCTGCTGTTTCATCCTAGTTTGGGAATCATCGGCAGTACGCACCCACTGGGATTCGAACCCAGGACCTTCCGGTTACAAGGCAAGCTCGTATACCATTCAGCCACTGGGACCCGATTCAATGGCTCATGAATTCTAACTTCTACCAATTCGTGATTTTAGCGCGACCCCAACTATTGTCGTTGGTGGAAATCCATCCACTCGTGACTTCTAATTGGACCTCACTGGTCACGACTTCTCACTAGAACTGCAGGAAGCTCCAACCTGTAGCAAGTCACTAGCGAGCATCAGAATAATTATCTATAGTTTGGTTTGTAAGGATTAGTTATGTTTTACGAGTTGATCACGGACTGATATCAGCTAGAGAACCATTGAAAACCAAGGAGTACTGGACAGCTGCTGTTTCATCCTAGTTTGGGAATCATCGGCAGTACGCACCCACTGGGATTCGAACCCAGGACCTTCCGGTTACAAGGCAAGCTCGTATACCATTCAGCCACTGGGACCCGATTCAATGGCTCATGAATTCTAACTTCTACCAATTCGTGATTTTAGCGCGACCCCAACTATTGTCGTTGGTGGAAATCCATCCACTCGTGACTTCTAATTGGACCTCACTGGTCACGACTTCTCACTAGAACTGCAGGAAGCTCCAACCTGTAGCAAGTCACTAGCGAGCATCAGAATAATTATCTATAGTTTGGTTTGTAAGGATTAGTTATGTTTTACGAGTTGATCACGGACTGATATCAGCTAGAGAACCATTGAAAACCAAGGAGTACTGGACAGCTGCTGTTTCATCCTAGTTTGGGAATCATCGGCAGTACGCACCCACTGGGATTCGAACCCAGGACCTTCCGGTTACAAGGCAAGCTCGTATACCATTCAGCCACTGGGACCCGATTCAATGGCTCATGAATTCTAACTTCTACCAATTCGTGATTTTAGCGCGACCCCAACTATTGTCGTTGGTGGAAATCCATCCACTCGTGACTTCTAATTGGACCTCACTGGTCACGACTTCTCACTAGAACTGCAGGAAGCTCCAACCTGTAGCAAGTCACTAGCGAGCATCAGAATAATTATCTATAGTTTGGTTTGTAAGGATTAGTTATGTTTTACGAGTTGATCACGGACTGATATCAGCTAGAGAACCATTGAAAACCAAGGAGTACTGGACAGCTGCTGTTTCATCCTAGTTTGGGAATCATCGGCAGTACGCACCCACTGGGATTCGAACCCAGGACCTTCCGGTTACAAGGCAAGCTCGTATACCATTCAGCCACTGGGACCCGATTCAATGGCTCATGAATTCTAACTTCTACCAATTCGTGATTTTAGCGCGACCCCAACTATTGTCGTTGGTGGAAATCCATCCACTCGTGACTTCTAATTGGACCTCACTGGTCACGACTTCTCACTAGAACTGCAGGAAGCTCCAACCTGTAGCAAGTCACTAGCGAGCATCAGAATAATTATCTATAGTTTGGTTTGTAAGGATTAGTTATGTTTTACGAGTTGATCACGGACTGATATCAGCTAGAGAACCATTGAAAACCAAGGAGTACTGGACAGCTGCTGTTTCATCCTAGTTTGGGAATCATCGGCAGTACGCACCCACTGGGATTCGAACCCAGGACCTTCCGGTTACAAGGCAAGCTCGTATACCATTCAGCCACTGGGACCCGATTCAATGGCTCATGAATTCTAACTTCTACCAATTCGTGATTTTAGCGCGACCCCAACTATTGTCGTTGGTGGAAATCCATCCACTCGTGACTTCTAATTGGACCTCACTGGTCACGACTTCTCACTAGAACTGCAGGAAGCTCCAACCTGTAGCAAGTCACTAGCGAGCATCAGAATAATTATCTATAGTTTGGTTTGTAAGGATTAGTTATGTTTTACGAGTTGATCACGGACTGATATCAGCTAGAGAACCATTGAAAACCAAGGAGTACTGGACAGCTGCTGTTTCATCCTAGTTTGGGAATCATCGGCAGTACGCACCCACTGGGATTCGAACCCAGGACCTTCCGGTTACAAGGCAAGCTCGTATACCATTCAGCCACTGGGACCCGATTCAATGGCTCATGAATTCTAACTTCTACCAATTCGTGATTTTAGCGCGACCCCAACTATTGTCGTTGGTGGAAATCCATCCACTCGTGACTTCTAATTGGACCTCACTGGTCACGACTTCTCACTAGAACTGCAGGAAGCTCCAACCTGTAGCAAGTCACTAGCGAGCATCAGAATAATTATCTATAGTTTGGTTTGTAAGGATTAGTTATGTTTTACGAGTTGATCACGGACTGATATCAGCTAGAGAACCATTGAAAACCAAGGAGTACTGGACAGCTGCTGTTTCATCCTAGTTTGGGAATCATCGGCAGTACGCACCCACTGGGATTCGAACCCAGGACCTTCCGGTTACAAGGCAAGCTCGTATACCATTCAGCCACTGGGACCCGATTCAATGGCTCATGAATTCTAACTTCTACCAATTCGTGATTTTAGCGCGACCCCAACTATTGTCGTTGGTGGAAATCCATCCACTCGTGACTTCTAATTGGACCTCACTGGTCACGACTTCTCACTAGAACTGCAGGAAGCTCCAACCTGTAGCAAGTCACTAGCGAGCATCAGAATAATTATCTATAGTTTGGTTTGTAAGGATTAGTTATGTTTTACGAGTTGATCACGGACTGATATCAGCTAGAGAACCATTGAAAACCAAGGAGTACTGGACAGCTGCTGTTTCATCCTAGTTTGGGAATCATCGGCAGTACGCACCCACTGGGATTCGAACCCAGGACCTTCCGGTTACAAGGCAAGCTCGTATACCATTCAGCCACTGGGACCCGATTCAATGGCTCATGAATTCTAACTTCTACCAATTCGTGATTTTAGCGCGACCCCAACTATTGTCGTTGGTGGAAATCCATCCACTCGTGACTTCTAATTGGACCTCACTGGTCACGACTTCTCACTAGAACTGCAGGAAGCTCCAACCTGTAGCAAGTCACTAGCGAGCATCAGAATAATTATCTATAGTTTGGTTTGTAAGGATTAGTTATGTTTTACGAGTTGATCACGGACTGATATCAGCTAGAGAACCATTGAAAACCAAGGAGTACTGGACAGCTGCTGTTTCATCCTAGTTTGGGAATCATCGGCAGTACGCACCCACTGGGATTCGAACCCAGGACCTTCCGGTTACAAGGCAAGCTCGTATACCATTCAGCCACTGGGACCCGATTCAATGGCTCATGAATTCTAACTTCTACCAATTCGTGATTTTAGCGCGACCCCAACTATTGTCGTTGGTGGAAATCCATCCACTCGTGACTTCTAATTGGACCTCACTGGTCACGACTTCTCACTAGAACTGCAGGAAGCTCCAACCTGTAGCAAGTCACTAGCGAGCATCAGAATAATTATCTATAGTTTGGTTTGTAAGGATTAGTTATGTTTTACGAGTTGATCACGGACTGATATCAGCTAGAGAACCATTGAAAACCAAGGAGTACTGGACAGCTGCTGTTTCATCCTAGTTTGGGAATCATCGGCAGTACGCACCCACTGGGATTCGAACCCAGGACCTTCCGGTTACAAGGCAAGCTCGTATACCATTCAGCCACTGGGACCCGATTCAATGGCTCATGAATTCTAACTTCTACCAATTCGTGATTTTAGCGCGACCCCAACTATTGTCGTTGGTGGAAATCCATCCACTCGTGACTTCTAATTGGACCTCACTGGTCACGACTTCTCACTAGAACTGCAGGAAGCTCCAACCTGTAGCAAGTCACTAGCGAGCATCAGAATAATTATCTATAGTTTGGTTTGTAAGGATTAGTTATGTTTTACGAGTTGATCACGGACTGATATCAGCTAGAGAACCATTGAAAACCAAGGAGTACTGGACAGCTGCTGTTTCATCCTAGTTTGGGAATCATCGGCAGTACGCACCCACTGGGATTCGAACCCAGGACCTTCCGGTTACAAGGCAAGCTCGTATACCATTCAGCCACTGGGACCCGATTCAATGGCTCATGAATTCTAACTTCTACCAATTCGTGATTTTAGCGCGACCCCAACTATTGTCGTTGGTGGAAATCCATCCACTCGTGACTTCTAATTGGACCTCACTGGTCACGACTTCTCACTAGAACTGCAGGAAGCTCCAACCTGTAGCAAGTCACTAGCGAGCATCAGAATAATTATCTATAGTTTGGTTTGTAAGGATTAGTTATGTTTTACGAGTTGATCACGGACTGATATCAGCTAGAGAACCATTGAAAACCAAGGAGTACTGGACAGCTGCTGTTTCATCCTAGTTTGGGAATCATCGGCAGTACGCACCCACTGGGATTCGAACCCAGGACCTTCCGGTTACAAGGCAAGCTCGTATACCATTCAGCCACTGGGACCCGATTCAATGGCTCATGAATTCTAACTTCTACCAATTCGTGATTTTAGCGCGACCCCAACTATTGTCGTTGGTGGAAATCCATCCACTCGTGACTTCTAATTGGACCTCACTGGTCACGACTTCTCACTAGAACTGCAGGAAGCTCCAACCTGTAGCAAGTCACTAGCGAGCATCAGAATAATTATCTATAGTTTGGTTTGTAAGGATTAGTTATGTTTTACGAGTTGATCACGGACTGATATCAGCTAGAGAACCATTGAAAACCAAGGAGTACTGGACAGCTGCTGTTTCATCCTAGTTTGGGAATCATCGGCAGTACGCACCCACTGGGATTCGAACCCAGGACCTTCCGGTTACAAGGCAAGCTCGTATACCATTCAGCCACTGGGACCCGATTCAATGGCTCATGAATTCTAACTTCTACCAATTCGTGATTTTAGCGCGACCCCAACTATTGTCGTTGGTGGAAATCCATCCACTCGTGACTTCTAATTGGACCTCACTGGTCACGACTTCTCACTAGAACTGCAGGAAGCTCCAACCTGTAGCAAGTCACTAGCGAGCATCAGAATAATTATCTATAGTTTGGTTTGTAAGGATTAGTTATGTTTTACGAGTTGATCACGGACTGATATCAGCTAGAGAACCATTGAAAACCAAGGAGTACTGGACAGCTGCTGTTTCATCCTAGTTTGGGAATCATCGGCAGTACGCACCCACTGGGATTCGAACCCAGGACCTTCCGGTTACAAGGCAAGCTCGTATACCATTCAGCCACTGGGACCCGATTCAATGGCTCATGAATTCTAACTTCTACCAATTCGTGATTTTAGCGCCACCCCAACTATTGTCGTTGGTGGAAATCCATCCACTCGTGACTTCTAATTGGACCTCACTGGTCACGACTTCTCACTAGAACTGCAGGAAGCTCCAACCTGTAGCAAGTCACTAGCGAGCATCAGAATAATTATCTATAGTTTGGTTTGTAGTCTTGGTTTTCAATGGTTCTCTAGCTGATATCAGTCCGTGATCAACTCGTAAAACATAACTAATCCTTACAAACCAAACTATAGATAATTATTCTGATGCTCGCTAGTGACTTGCTACAGGTTGGAGCTTCCTGCAGTTCTAGTGAGAAGTCGTGACCAGTGAGGTCCAATTAGAAGTCACGAGTGGATGGATTTCCACCAACGACAATAGTTGGGGGTCGCGCTAAAATCACGAATTGGTAGAAGTTAGAATTCATGAGCCATTGAATCGGGTCCCAGTGGCTGAATGGTATACGAGCTTGCCTTGTAACCGGAAGGTCCTGGGTTCGAATCCCAGTGGGTGCGTACTGCCGATGATTCCCAAACTAGGATGAAACAGCAGCTGTCCAGTACTCCTTGGTTTTCAATGGTTCTCTAGCTGATATCAGTCCGTGATCAACTCGTAAAACATAACTAATCCTTACAAACCAAACTATAGATAAAACAATCTCTATCGATTTTATAAAAACAAAATGTCTCCGGACACTTAAACTTTTCGTATATATCTTAGAGTTTTCGGCAATATGTCGCCTAGTATAGTCTAAATTATCAACGTTTTGAGGAAAACAGGAAACGTCAACGATGACTAATTTGAAATCGCTAAGACATCTATTTAAATGACATTGTATTTTAGCTGTCTGCTTAAATCACTCGGCTAAATAAATCTATCCATCTAAATGCATAGTTTTTACTCCGTTTCAAATCGTTTTAATTTTCCAATTATCTCAGTTAGTCCCAATCTATACTTGCGCACAATTTTAAACAATTTCCTGCCTACCGTTATGAGACTTTTTGAGAAATTAGAGGAAGACCACGGTAAAGTAGGGTTGGAGCATAGTTAGGATAGAACGATATTTCTTCTGGTGATAGAATATCTGTGTTGAGAGATGGTTGCTAGCCAAATCGGTTGACAGTAATTGAGGTCAATGTTAGTCATGTGAAAACAAGGTCAACATGGACAGACAGATACAGTTAACATATAGATGAACTGACACAGCCACAAGAGATGCAAGGTTAACTTTGTGTGAGAAACAACCAATCAACAGACTGTATTTTCTACTAACAGTAACCTACAATAATGTACATCAAAATCTATAAATATGTGTTGATTTTCCGTAATAAACGTTCTGTTGCCTGTCCCTTGTCTTCTGTTGTTACATATCAATTATAATGTTTGAACAAACCAAGAACTACAGTTTTAGCAGATATATTCATGTCCAACCTTGAAGAAACAAAGTTGAAGCATGCAACAGACGAAACAACTTCCTATTGTCAATATGTCGATGAAACATTTGTAGTGTGCAACAATGAAAGTCATGCTTCCCACTTACTCAAATTATTCAATGACGCACATACCAATATTGAATTTATTATGGGACATGAAAGTGATGGAAAGTCCCATTTCCTCGACGTTGTCATGCAACGCCAAGTAGATGGTAGTCTTCAGAAGTCAATTTACCGAAAGCCAACTTGGAAAGGAAAATACCCATATTTTAATAGTTTTTGTCCAAGTAGCTTTAAACGTGGTTTAGTCAAGACTCTGTACTATAGAGTTAGGAGATTATGCTCTATAGAGAAATTAGAGTAAGAATTTATGTTTCTCGAAAAGATGTTGAAAAGCAACGGTTACCCTCAAATGTTCATTAACAAATATGGAAGATCTGAAGTCTCAAATGTTAAACAAATCAAAGTGGACAAAAAGCCCATCTACATTCAACTTGATTATAAGGGTGAAAACATTGCAGCGATGATCAGCAGAAGGTTGAGCATATCACTAGCCATAGCCTATCCGGCAGATAAGCTCGTTCCCGTCTATCGAACGACTTGCTCTTTGGTGCAATAAAAAATCTATAGATATCCTTCTCATGTTAACTCCAACCGCATATGCGTCGGTGGCACAGTGGTTAGGACTCTCGCCGACCATGCACATGGTCCGAGGTTCGATCCCCTGCCGGCGCACACCCGATATCTTTGGTCAGCCTGCATGATTTGGGCTACCGATATCCATGCTGAAAATTCCATACTTGTACTGAAAATACGGTGTGGAATCAAGCTGTAAATAAAAATAAAATAAAAATAAATATACAAATTTACATGTATCTGTGGGAGTAGTTACATTGGAAGGACAGAAAGAAGGGCATATCTACGATTTTCTGAACATGTACCAAAAAGCTTACGTCTAAAGGGAACAAATGCTTTAAACAGTGCCATCACCAGGCATCTCCTCGACACGGGTCATGAGGTGGACGTCGAAAAGTCGTTCAAAATTATCAATAGGCAAAAGAGCTCAATTCTCCTCAAGTTTGCTGAAGCCATTTCCATCAAGCGCCTGAAACCTGATTTATGCGTCCAGAAAGAAGTGGTTATCAGTCTTTCTTTGCCCTGATAACTGGATATTTTTCATCTCTCTTTCATCTGAATGCGAAATGCTGAAAAGTTTCCATTGTGTATGATTATTATTGTTCGGAATAGTGTTTAATATTACATATATATATTATTACTGTATGCATATATTGATCGATTGATTTTTGTTTAAAATGAACTCTGTGCAAGTATGTTAAAATTGTTTTTGTAGATACATTTAATAATATCTTTGTCCTGTAAGCAGCTGACGAGAAGGCAACGAAATATAAGATGGTAACACTTTATTCTGCTAAATCTTTAGTTGTTGCTTTGTTGAAATCCATTAAGGGGAATAAATGCATGAGATTATAATGTTGTTTGAAGATTCTCCACAAGCGTTAATTACCTTGCAGTGAAACTCGCTGGAAATTGGAAATTGTGTATAAACTCATTTTTTTCAGAATAAAGCCTTCACCATTGTTATTGCTTCATCCAAATTATTCGTTAAAGCTTTGTGAGTTTTTGGAAAAACTGGTGTTTTTTTCGTATACTGATAATCAATAAAAACGCAAAAGAATAAGGTCACTTTGAAGTTATTCTAACTTAATTACATCAAAATACAAAAGCATTACAAGAATCAGTAACCAGAAACACTTGAAAGTTGATTTTTGAGGTCAGTATCCTACCATCATGATAAAATCGGTAAATCATGAAATTTCTCAAGTTCATTTTTGTAGATTTTCTGAAACTGAAGGTTAAGTGATGTGTTGTTGATTTGTCACTCAGACTCATCTATTTCCTTATCAAAATCTAAGCGGTTAGAATGTCTAAAGGTTCAGTGACATAACAGCCTATCTGCTGATAGATCAAATCATTGTATCAGATCCGTTCAATTCGTCCACGATTCTACTCAGCATATCAACACCTGAGACATAAGTTAGGCATTATTCATCAGTCTTTTCTACTATTCTTCAAACAAAACTACGTGAAGATATTTTCACACCAATTCACGCTAACGTACTCATTATGTAGTTATGCTCAATATAAAAGGTCATAATGTAGACCCTACTGTCCGACTTACACTGTATGCAAGCTGCACGAACAGTCTTTAAACAAATAAAACTGGGATTTCCAGTAGACTGTCGAATTTCACTAAATTTCACCTTAAAGCGGTGATTTGCCTCTGAGATGAGTCGATATGTGATTTAGTAATGCGGCTCAGGTTCTTAAAAGTTGGAGGTAGTTTGGTTGATCTGATGAGTTTCAGGATTTGGCGTGGAAAACAGACTATCTCTAGACACTCTTCGAAGAATTTAATCTTGCAGCCTTCTCTTGCTATTCTGCAACGTAACGTCACTAATTGATTCAGTGACTTGATTGTGCGTCGGTGGCACAGTGGTTAGGACTCTCGCCGACCATGCACATGGTCCGGGGTTCGATCCCCTGCCGGCGCACAAACGATATCTATGGTCGGCCTGTAAATTTGGGCTACCGATATCCATGCTGAAAATTCCAAACTTGTACTGAAAATACGGTGTGGAATCAAGCTGTAATCAAAATAAATAAAAAAATAAATAATTTAGTGACGTTACGTTGCAGAATAGCAAGAGAAGCCTGCAAGAATAAATTCTTCGAAGAGTGTCTAGAGATAGTCTGTTTTCCACGCCAAATCCTGAAACTCATCAGATCAACCAAACTACCTCCAACTTTTAAGAACCTGAGCCGCATTACTAAATCACATATCGACTCATCTCAGAGGCACATCTCCGCTTTAAGGTCAAAACTGGGATTGTCCTATTTGTTGTTATTAATTGCGGATACAAAGATGCGTCAGTATAAAATTCAGGAAGCAATGATTTCGAACTCAGTCACAGTTTTCTAGGAATCTTGATAACCTTCATTAAGGTTTTCGAAATCAATCTAGGGTTGTGACAACCTTCAGTACAATGGTATGATAAGCTGAATAGCATATACTTCCAAATCAGACTTTCTCCTGCTTCGGAAAATATTCCGATGTGTCATTTATACCCTATTGCCTTAATGGTTTGTTGCTGTAGATTTTCTTTATTAGCTGACAATTAATTGATTATTAGTTCTCACAAGTCTCATTTTTGATTGGTTTAGTTTAGGTGCTGACGATGAGCCTCTATGATGAAGTAGGTTTCTTTTCACCTCTGGTAAGCTTTGCTTTCTCGGCATTTTGAACATTATCATTAGTTTATATATGTCCAAACCAAGTTCACTTTTAACAGTTTGAAACAATTTGGGCATTGGGTATATGATATTCATTATAATAAAGGTTTTCTTGTATTTCCCAATGAATGAAAAACAAAAAGATATTGTAGTTTTTATTGACGTTTCGCTATTTAATGTTGCTGCTAATAGCTTTATCAAAGTATTATTAAACCAGAATTTACAAAATCTCAGCTTATATATAACAACTTAATCATCGTTCCTCAGCATGGGGTCATTTTTGCGTTGTCAAGTTGGCTAATTGGTAAAGATAATAAAACCAGATGTAGATTGTTAAATTTGATAAGCGTAAGAAATTGTAAGAGAAGCGTGTGTTTACATAATGAAATGGCTTATCACATCTGTGTTGATTTTGTCACTTAGTGGTTGGTGGTGGTGAGGTGTTGAAACCAGGTCAAATTTTGTTTCGGTTCATCATTCCTATTCAGACAATTTGGATTCCACTTGATTTGAAATGCTTCTGATGATGTGAGACGTTCTTTGTGATTTCTGAAATTTTTCTGGATGAAGATTTCAATCTTGTCAAAATCAATTTTGTGGCCAGATTCTATAGCGTGTAAACCAATGGCTGATAATTTTTCGAGCTTTTCTAGTTCAACTGCGTTTCTCAGTAGTCGAACAGATGTTCTACGGTGTTTGTTTCTTCTGATTTTTATTTCTCGCGATGTTTGTCCGATCTATACCACATCACATTGCTAGTATTTTATTTTATGGACATAATTGGATAGAGAATCTTTAGGGATTTGGTCTTTTATATTGGAAAGGTTATTTCGCAGTGTGTTTGATGTTTTTAAGAAACAATGTCGTTTTGTTTTTCATTCATTGGGAAATACAAAAAAATCTTAATTATAATGATTATCATTAGTTCCTTGGATTCTGAGGGGAACATATGGCGTAAACAGCACACCTTCACTTTGTTCTGTCCTCAACAGTCCTCTATATCTGTCTTCCCGACTGCCTGTGAACTGTCATCTCCTCCTCACAAGTTCTCGTCTACGTCACATCCGAACCTACTCCCATTTCGCTGTTTCAAATTCGGGTTATCCGCGAGCAACGGCCTGGTGTGCGACAGTACTCAACGGTCCCCTCAGCGTGTGCCTGATCCGTCTTCATTTTTTTTCAGCATGTGTGTTAGACAGCAGGTTCTAGGTTGGTTCTTTCCCAGTGCTACTTGTTTTTGATCCCTCCTGGAGGGAAATCTTACCTTAGGTATACAGCCAGAGAAGGCAGTTGTTGATAAAAGTCTGCAGCTGGCTGCCGGAAATGCTTTTCTAGATGGATGAGACAAAACTCTAAACCATAAGAAAGCACCGACTAACGCGACATTACTATTGAAAACCCAAATCTTCTTCCCTATACTGAGTGCAGTAGATCTTCACAGTGATTTCAGAGCAATGAATGTGTGTCCTGCTTTTCCGATCCTGGTTGACTTTGACATCTTCATCCGTGCCAGCTGCCTGCAGTTAGAACTATGCCAAGCAAATAAGTGGAAGAAGAAGTGACCACCTTCAAATTTATACCACTGATAGTGACTGATACTTATCGCTGCTGACTAGATATCTTCATCACCTCCGTCTTCTCCATGTTTACTTGGAGTCCTGTCTTCGCTGACGGTCTCCGTCAGTTTGTTTGTTTGCTTTCACCTGTAAGTCTTCGAATTTATGTGACATTAAATATAAATTTTCCGCAAAGTTGAGATCTTCTATAGTCTTCTTATCGGTGGTCCAGAGTAATCATGTCTTCCCATTCCACATGCATGGTATGCTGCATGACCCAGTCTATCACAATGTTTTGAAAATGCTTAACAGAAAACTGTTTAACTTCTCTTTTCATTAAGCTGTTTAGTATTTAGTATTTCCTCGCTCATATTTTTTACCGTGAACAATCACACGCCAGTTAAGTTTTCTTCGACTAATAAAAAAGTTCCATCCAATTTATAAAATAACACAAATTCTGTCCTAACTTAATTTGTTTCCTAATCAAAGTAACAAAATCTTAGACTGTCAGATTATCTGTCAGATTCTGTCTCCTTTTAGAAATGTCAGCCTCAGATTAGCAAAAGTTTGTACTTAATCCAGAAGTTCATTAGACAAATAACATTATCGTTTTTTTATGACTGAGTGAGTGTTTTTTAACTTTAGTGAATAATCTCATTATAAATTCAGTATGATGAACTACACAAAAGCATGCGGAGAGCACAATAATTACTAATTTGCATTTCACGTATCATTCAAAGCCTAAAAAGCTTGTTCTACATAAGACATTGATGAACTCTAGTTGACTTATCTTTTATACGACTCGTTCAACTGACAGAAGTGAGTTAATCTACCAAATAAAGGCAAATATATCCCATCTTAGAGATAGAGACAGTATGACAAGCTCAATCGGTCTATGAAATGAATTTTGAAATAAAAATTCTCTAATTCTTGAAATTTTTCTCTCTATTTCTCAAAGCCATTAAAGCCCTCATTCTTAATTCTGTTTTAATTAAAATATATATATATATACTGAAAAAGAATTAATAAAGTTATCCAAATCGAATCAACACTTTTATCTCAACTTTGCCACATCTTTCATTCTCTTGTTTTTAAAATTTATTTTATTAAGTTGTGTTTACAGTTTGTTTCTGTTAAAACTGATGATTAAAAGTTTAAATTTTGTATTTTATTAGGAAATTTGTTTTTCTATTTCTTAAAATTAGTTTGCAAAACTTTTCAATATGTTAGGTGTTTATGAATAGATGGGGATTTCCTTGGGTCTTCCCCAATTTGTTTTTTTTTTTCGCTGATAGTCAAAAAATACTGTGTGATGACAGCAGAATCAATATATTATATATACATATATGTACATACAATGAAAGAAGTAATTAACATGAGACACGAAAAAATAAATTGTACGCCTTTTGTTTCATTTTTCTCTGTCATAAGTATATTGTGTCATAGTTGGAGGACATCAATATATATATATATATATATATATATACATATATTTCGATATCATATGAACCAGCAGTTATTCATTATGGGTAAATTTTATTTTGATAAAGTCTCACAGTGTTTGTTTTACAGTAATATTTACTGATGACGTTTCGAGCACAATTTATTACTGCTCATAATCATATCAAGTTAATCACACGACTTCCTAAATTCATTTATATAGTTCCATTGTTTTTCACTTGATTTTCACTTGATTTGATAGAAAACCAATGCATTCTAATAGATATTTAGACTTTAATTCATCTCATCCTTTAACTGTAAAGGCAGGCTTAGTTAAGTGTTTAACAAACCAAGCAATGGCACTAAGTAGCACAAAAAAAGACCTAATTGATGAAATAAAACAGATAGAAGAGGCGTTGGTGTTGAACAACTATCCTATAAAATTCATGAGGAAGATTGAAAAACGCCAAAATAAAAATAAAAATAATTGTGAAACTAGTAATAATAACATAAATAAGAGAGAATATAAGTCATCTACTGTTATAGCATATAAAGAGGGGACATCTGAGACCCTACGTAGGATTCTAAATAAAGCAGGAATTAGGGTGGCATTTAAACCTACAAACTCACTCAGGGGCAAGCTCAGTAGGTTAAAGGACCCAGTGGACCCAATTAGACAAAATAATATAATTAACAAAATACCGTGCAATGACTGTGAATTAGGTCAACTACATAGGTCAAACTAGTAGGTCAGGCTGTGAGAACATAAGAATTTAGCTAAGAATGGTTGACCCAGAGAAGATAAGTAATTTAGAAAAAAAGCTCAGCAATTGCAATGCATGCATTAACACACAACCACACAATAGGGTGGGAGAGGGTTAAAATTCTAAAAAGTAATCTAGGTAGGTGGAGAGAGAGGTTGATTACTGAATCTTTGTTCATCGAATCTACACCCAACACATGCAAAAGGAATGAATCATCACTCATCCCCGAAATATGGAAAATATTACTACCAATCAAATCAAGTGAAAATCAAGTGAAAAACAATGGAACTATATAAATGAATTTAGGAAGTCGTGTGATTACCTTGATATGATTATGAGCAATAAATTGTGCTCGAAACGTCATCAGTAAACATTACTGGATAACACTATGAGACTTTATCAAAATAAAATTTACCCATAATAGTAGTACTCTCTACCACAGTGCACAAGTTTTATTCTTATATCAGCATTTATTTAACTGAATACTTTCCATAGGCAACCGGATTATGTATTGGTGGCAATTTTAACAAAGTTTTCTGATGCTACAAGCTACTTCACGCTCTGATCAATATTTTGAATAAAAGGGTTTCATTCCTAAGAAGAATACATTTCTAGAGGTTTCTTCCCTCAAATTATTATCACTCATTCCTACAGTGTATCATATTTCAGTATCATTCGTGCACTTCATAGCACAGTGCAATCAATGAAAACCTCCTGAGACGATGCCCTATACTGATATCTGCTTTTAAGTCGCTTTCTTTCTCCCATAGCCGAGTGATGAAGAGTAATTTGTTAGTTAGTTAATGAACTGTATTGACGTGGATTTCTCGAAGTTCCAATGGGACATCATAACCTGTAACATCAGTAAATTTAGGTTTGTGAAAATAAATTAAAATTCTGGTAAATGATGAATTGATAAAGGTTATAAATTATTATTACTAATACTATTATTATTGTTTCCTTTAATTCCTAGAGGAACATAGAGCTTCAGTCCCGCATCTCCATTGCGTTCGGTTCTCTGCTAGAGTCTTCACCTGGCTCCAAGTCTGCCCACACGTTTTCATCTCCTCTTCACATGACCTCCTCCAAGTCACCCACCCTAGCACTGACCACCAACTCGCCTCTTCCCTTTCGGGTTCCACTCGAGCAATGGCTTGTCTAGTGATGTCACTCACTTGATGAATTGTTTCCTCAGAGTATGGCCAGCCAATCCATCTCCATTTCTTCCTGCCTATTTCTTTCACAATCGGTTCCTGCTGGGTTGGTTCGCTCCCAGAGATCACTCCCTGTTGCTGATCTTTTCTCGCCATCTGATCTTAACTATTGAGCAAAGACAGCTGTTAATGAAGGTCTGTAGTTTGTTTGAGATGCTCTTTATGACGCGCAGTACAAGTCTCTGATCCGTATAGTAGCACTGACTGACTTCACATTGGAGTTGAAAATCCGGATCTTATTTTGATGCTGAGTGCTGTTGACCTCCACACAGACTTGAGAGTAATGAAAGCTTGCCTTGCTTTCCCGATCCTTGCTTCGACATCCTCATCAGTTCTGCCTGTAATTGAAACGATGCTTCCCAGGTAGGTAGGTAATAGAAGTTACTTCTTTCGGATTCCTGCCATTTATGCTGATTGCTGTCTGTTGTTGCGGTTGTTATTGCTAAAAACCCAGGAATCTTCATCACCTCTATTTTCTCTATGTTCACCTGCATTCCCTCTTACCTTTGATGCTTCTTCTGCCAACTTGTTGCTTTTCGCTTGCATATCTTCGGCGGAGTCTAGATTCTCAAAGTTTTTTGTGTGAGTCCATTTTATGCGTGCTTCCTCATTCTCCGCTATTTGTCGCATTATCCAATCTACTGCAATCAGGAAAATCATTGGAGATTGTATGTAGGCAGTCAGCTTGTCTTACTACTGTCCTCACTTTGAAGGATTCCGTAAGGTTCTGCACAGATATTTCGTCCTAATTTTGGACTTTTCAAAAGTATGTACTTATAATCCTATTTTGGACGTATTTAATCCCTATGATCAGCAAAGTAATCTGCTCAACTATATGCATTCACAACTACCTGTCAAAGAGTGTCATTTTATGATGAAGGAGATTTTTATTTTATAATCATCTCATGAACTTTTACTACCTCCGTCATGGGTTCGAACCCTACTCCATTTACTTTGACGTGAGCAGCTTAATAGTATTCGCAGCTCCAACACTTTAACTAAGACTCACAGCCTGTTATTTCAGAAATCTATTCCGGGTAACTTAGATCTAAAACTTTAAATGCTTTATTCCTGACTTGAATATCACCGTTCTGCTGCATATTTATATCTGCATCTCCTCATCACAGAATACGTTGCATAGTTCATCCAAAGAAAGTATTGCATCAACTGAAAAGTGGTTTTATCAGTGAATTATGATAATGCGTGATAGAATCAATCAGTTTCCTGTGAACCATACAACCTAGTACTCCACTTAACTCTAGTTAAACGAATTACTGTAACATTGGTACTGTGAACATATATTTAATTATTTCATCATGAAAATTGATGTTATTTTTCTACAAATTGAATTACGTCATCAAAATGTTTCAAAAATAGTGATAAATAATCAAACTCTAACTAGGGAGGAGAAAATTGATAAGTATTGACAAGGGTCGCGTAGTATGAAAGACACCTAGAAAAATAGGATATTAACGAAAGAACATGAAGACAAGTGTCCAAAATAAATTATATCATAAGTAGAAAGAGTAAATAAGGAGTTGGTTAAGAAAAAAATGTTACTAAAACGTCATTCAAAATTCAAAAAAGCATTATTAATGAAGTAGTAGAACTTGGAATTATACTCAAGGTAGGAGGAGGGGTTGGAGAAGTTGCTTCTGTCCACATAAATCAGGGTTTTGTATCCTCGGCCTCGGCAATGCAAAGTATGTGAAAGCTTATCGTTTTTGGGAGGCTTCTTTTGACTTTGTAGATGACTTTGAATGAACCCTCCTTGCCTATTGAGTGACCAGAGTTGAATATATGTTTAATTATCTCACTTCTTATTCATCCACTGTTACCTTTTCGTAGCCAAATAGGATAATGTTCTTTGAGTCGTCGAACTACCTATATATCTCACTCTATATAAACAAGCAAACTGATAGATACACAGTGAATTGGATTCAGTCTGGTTTTAATTGGATTACAGTTTAGGTGCCAGTCAGCTTCAATAAAACTGAAAACTTTTGAAACCTCAGTTAGAACGATTATTAGTACAACTCATTTTTCAACTTGACTGGATTAACTGAAGTAGTTAGAGCATAGTAATAAGCATACAGAATATTTTTTACTTGCTTTGTCAATTCTTTGTGCAATGAACAAATGACAAGTACTCCAATATGTAATAAAAGTAGTAATAGTAGCTAATCCACCAAAAAGTGAACGAAAACAATGGTAACTCGTAGTGGAGTTCAATATGCCCATTTCGTCCCATTTGGGACTCGTCGTCTGGACGTGCCTGCATTCACCAGTGAGTGACGATGTTCCCACCGAGGCTCGAACCCAGTGCCCATAGTTTCAAACGTCAAAGCGTTATCCACTAGACCACTTGGGCCACGAGAGCCACCTCTTGTGCAACGGGTCATATTAATTATTTAACTCAATTTTAGATTTTCCCGTCGATTGATTGGACCGAAGTGCTCGGTCTCAGGTTGACGGGAATGTCTAAAATCCGCTTAAATAATTAATATGACCCGTTGCACCAGATGCGGCTCTCGTGGCTCAAGTGGTCTAGTGGATAACGCTTTGACGTTTGAAACTATGGGCACTGGGTTCGAGCCTCGGTGGGAACATCGTCACTCACTGGGGAATGCAGGCACATCCAAATGACGAGTCCCAAATGGGACGAAATGAGCACCTTGGATTCCACTGTTAGTCACCATTCACCAAATAAAATTCAATATAAATGGAAAGTCAGTTATGGCTCCGCTTACAATCGAACAACATTACATAGCCATCCAAACATCAGAACATCAGGATGCAGCCCTTAAGACATATCTACCCTCTGAATAAAAATTCAAAAAATTGAATACATTTGAGCAGAACATAATTATAATCTGAGCTAAATATTAATTCTGTGTGGATGCGTCACCTGATGTTTGTTCTCTAACATGGTGAAGATTGAGTGGGTGGTCACATGTGTTCAAAAGACAAAATAATTACCCACTAAATACTGCAATTCCCTGTCAGTTAAAATCCTTGCTCTACAATGTTTCCTTGCAAAAGATTAAATTAGGGATTCTGTCATTTGAATGCTATAATTAATCATACAAAAAAAAAATAACAATTTAATTAGATTTATTCTGATGGATATAGTTAAATATGGCAGCGATATAAACAGAATAACTTTTATGATAGAAATTTAACTACTGAATTATTTTAATCTGATAATACATTTAAGGAATCTTTCATTTATTTAAACTAAATGAAATGAGTCTTCTAAGTGGTTTTTCTTCATTCCTTTATGTTGCAAGTGGAACACAAGGGTTCAAGCTTAAGCTCTAACATCTCAGTGATGGTGATGATTGTTACGGGGTGCGACGGCTTGCCTAACGCCCAGCCCTCCCTTTTTACAGGGTTGACTACAGGCTAAGCAAGTTTAAGAAATGCCCCACCAGGGGGGCGAACCTGGATCACGTGCGTTGTTAGCGAGTTTTTTATCACTGAAACACTGAGAGAGAAGATATTTTTTGCTGCCAACCAAACATTATTAATTCCATGCTTTTTCTCACTGTAACTCGCTGGCTGATAGCAAACTAAATTATCATACACATTCATTTGTAAATCCACCAGTGAATTAGATTAGTGACGTTTTATCAACTTTAGTAAATATTAGTTTTCAGTTTTAGTTAACCATAATAAACTACTACTTTTATCCCAATACAATCTCAGAGAGGAAAAATTGGGAAATTTGTTGCCAAATGTTAAAATTTCATAAAAAGAAAGTTATTATTTTCCATTAAATTGGATGTTAAGAGAGCTGGTTAGTTTTATAATCTTCTCAAGTCAAATTCATAAATCAACCGCATAGTTTAGCATCAAGAATAGTTTCGGTTTTTAAGGATAGAAGAGGATACAATGAAGTAACTTGAGATCGATTGTTTTACTCACCACTTTTAAGGGATAAGACATTTCTCGAAGGTAAATATTTAGGAAATAGGAAGATATATCTGTTTATGAAAGATTAATGCAGATGTTTTCCTTGTTACGCTAGGCGATAAATGAGAAATATTTTTCATTACTTATCCATAATTTAGATTCATAAAATTTTCCAAGAGTTTGGTCTGTAAGGATTACATTTGTTTATACGAGTTTGATCACGGGTTGATATCAGTTAGAGAACCATTGACAACTAGGGAGTACTGGACAGCCGTTTTATCCTAGTTTTGGGATTCATCGGTGGTACGCACTCACCAAAAGAGTTCGAGCCCAGGTCCTTCCGATTTCAAGGTAAGCTCATATACCATTTAGCCACTGAGACCTGATCCAATGGCCCATGAAACAGCTGTCCAGTACTCTCTGGTTTTCAATGGTTCTCTAAATGATATCAATCCGTGGTCAAACTCGTCTAAAAAAACTCGTCTACATGAGCCTTCAATTCAATGAAGATTCATCTACGGAAACACTGAGAAATCGACTGTCCCGTTCACTTAGGAAAACCTTCTTCGCAAATGAACTACGATTAACCTTCTCCACAAAACCTACGATTCGTAAGAACGTGAAGAATAAGCTACCACTGTTGGTCCCATTAGTGTGTATCTACCAATACACCTGCTCATATGGAGCCATGTATATCGAAAGTACCCAGCGTTCGCTTTCAAATGAATCACCCAACACCCACCAGCGTGGTTTTACAAAGTAGAAAAACGATACGCCCCACACCTCTATCTTAGAACATCTGATAGGTTCCGGACACCCAAACAAACTTCAAAGTCATCTACAGAATGCGAAACATTCTTCCTAAAAGTGTACGAATCAGACTTCTTCAAACTGAAGAAGCAATGACAACTCACTTGTTTAGTCCTGAACTCTGAATACAGAAGATGTTCGTTCAATCACTACACTTGCAATGGACGTAATCTATCTTAATACCCGATGGGTAAATTATATTTCTTTCTGTCACTTCATTAGTATTATTTTGTCTTCTCAATTGTAATATTTTACATTTTCAACCTACCTGTTCTCTACCCCCACCCGATTTAATTTCTACACCTCATCACCACTGTTACTGACTTGACCAACGCTCAATTTTTAGTCATTTATGTTACGTCATCCAATTTATTTGCTCAATTTCAGTACTAATTTAAATGGCATTCCCACCTATACTCAGTCTCTACCTGTAATTACCTCTGTTACTATCCTGACCTAAGTTGAAACATTTTAGTCAATTATATTACGTCATCTGACTTACTAACTAAATCTTACTTCAGCTGTTGTCTAATTAACCTTGTTTCTATATTAGATCATTCTTATATTACCTGATTAATTATCTAAACTTGACAAACCTCATGTACACACACACACACACAAAAGCAATTATCTAGAAATGCGATTGTACAGCTGTGTGAATGACTTCGCAGAAAAGAGATTCTTCGCTGAACGTCTTCTCTTTTTTTCAAATGACTCAATGGGGAGTTGTAAGCTACTTAAACTCGTACAAATAAAGTTTTCCATTATTTGTATAAGAAGTAAATTTATTGAAGAATGTACGGGAATACAGCATTGACCAAAATTATATCTTGGAAGTCGTTAGGGAAGGACGTAGATTTATCCTGATTCAAAAAGCTTCAAAAGACATGTCCCTAATCAAACGGCCTCTGTTAAAAGTTCTGTAAATAATCTTGAAAGTAACATATCACAAAGACAATTTTCAGTTGATGATTTGAACTTAGGAATTATAATTGATTTTTTGGAGTATGTTAATGACGTATTCAGAAACCTGCATTGCCTGTACACCTGCTAGACGGCACTGTTGAGATAAATTTGAGATCTGATGTTATTATTGTTTAATAGAGAATAATCGTCCTTTCCCTGACTTTGGAATGTTTCGCGATAGCGCGTGTCTTGACAGAGTTCTGTGAGCTTTAGAGGAGAAAGTAGAGATCAATGTCTTGCTTTCAGATCATAAATGAACAAATTCGTTTGCTACAATGAAAGCTTAATCATAAGCCAATTGGATAAAGGCAACGATACAATGTTATTGGATAAAATTGATGACACTCAAAAAAAAAACATTATCACGGCGCACATAGCATAAAACGCTCTGCGAGCCTTGCACACAGCCATTAGATTGCATACTTTACCATCACTCTTGACAGATTTGGCAACATATAGTCACGGAAACACTGTCCGAGCATATAATAGGCTGTCAGTATAACTGATTGAAAAATGAAGAAAGTTATGTTTTCCCAAAACAGAAATTTTGAAATTATTTGCTAAATGTGCAAATAGGTCAACACTTATCAAAGTTTATACCTAAAGTGGTCACTGTAAACAATCAAATGAGTAACTTTAACAGATAATGCACTCAACCCGATACTAGCTAGTCAAAATATATAGACAAAAAATTTGTTCTAAATTATTATTACTATTATTGTTTCCTTTAATTCCTAGAGGAACATAGAGATTCAGCCCCGCGTTTGCATTGCGTTCAGTTCTCTGCTAGAGTCTTCACCTGGCTCCAAATCTGCCCACACGTTTTCATCTCCTCTTCACATGACCTCCTCCATGTCACCCTTGCACTGACCACCAACTCGCCTCTTCCCTTTCGGGTTCCACTCGAGCAATGGCCTGTCGTGTGATGTCACTTGATGAATTCCTCAGAATATGACCAGCCAATATACCCCCATTTCTTCTTGAATATTTGTTTCACAATCGGTTCCTGGTTGGTTCGCTCCCAGAGATCCCTTGCCGCTAAGTTTCTGATTCGTATAGTAGCACTGACTTCACATTGGAGTTGAAAATCCCGATCTTATTTTGATGCTGAGTGTTGTTAACCTCCACACAGACTTGAGAGTAACGAAAGCTTGTCTTGCTTTCCCGATTCTTGCTTTGATATCCTCGTCAGTTCCGCCTGTAGTTGAAACGATGTTTCCCAGGTCGGTTGGTGAAGGAGGTTGTTTCTTTCAGGTTCCTCCCATTTATGCTGATTGTTGTCTGTTGTTGCGGTTGTTATTGCTGTTGGCCAGGAATCGTCATCACCTGTGTTTTCTCTATGTTCATCTGAAGTCCTATCTTCTCTGGGTGCTTCTTCTGCTAACTTGTTGCTTTTCGCTTGCATATCTTCCAGTTTGTTGGAAATCAGACATATATCATCGACGAAGTCCAGGTCCTCCAATTTTATCGTTAAGGTCCATTTTATGCCTGTTACCTCATTCCCCGCTATCTGTCGCTTATATTTCTGCTGAGAATTAGTATTGTGGTTCACATTATCTTTGGAGCTAGGAATAAACTTTGGAATGAGTGTTAGGTTGAAATTAGAATTAAAACCAGATCTAAGAATGAGATCAAGAGAACAAGGATAGTGAATAAAAAACTAATATGTAGATCGGTTAAGATTTGAGAAACACATTAATTTCTCAGGTCATCTGTTAGATGTCACTGCTTTTCTTTTCTGCCCTAAGACAATTCACAGAAATTTGGGTAGGAAAACTGGTGAGAGTTTAACATAACCTAACGAATTCATATCCTACCGCATAGTCAGTGCCCAACAGGAATGATTCCGGGGAGAAGACGGCTTTGACAGTCTTCATAAATTTGTCTGTTTATTTTGTTTATGAACTTTTATCGGTTTATTCCTTTTGATACTATTTTGACTAACTTCATCACAGCCTAAGCATTTGTACACTGATCCTTCATTTGGAATAGCTCAGTTCGTCTTTTTTCTAACATATTCGATCGTGCATTTAGCATAAACATTTTCAGCATGAAATGTGAATTCCGCTCATGTATCATCTTCAATTTACAAATAACCACTTGCTTTTAATTATCGTGTAAAAAAACTGTCTCAGTGGGAGCATATGTAGATTGTCAGAAGAAGCATTACAATGGCAACCATCAGCTAGTTTCATAATGAGAAAACAGACACCAAAAATGAACTGTATCTCCACGAAGTACTTGTTCACCCACAGGATTATAAACCCATGAAACAACCTCGAAGAAGATTGTGCCATTATCTTCAGTTTACTAATTTAAGATTCATTTAGACCAGAAGAGATGCTTGATAGAAAAGGATTAACAAAAGACGTTGAACCTATTATTCCCGAACCAGAAAAATTGGAATCTGAAATAATTGTTTTAGTAGTGAACAGAGAAAACAGTTTTTCACTAGTGCAAACCATCTCAGTAGTCGTCATTCTGAAAAGAATAACTACTAATCCATTATTGCCTTGGTAATCCCTAACGTCTTCATTTTACTGTCTTGAAAACTTGAGTTTAATTTGTAAGAATATTACGGTTTGTTTTTGTCACCGTTTACTCTTACAGTGACTACTGTGCTGTTTGTTTCATTATTACATAATCTTCTGTACTAAAGGACCCAGAGATATCAGCGGACTTGATGACACCACTACTGGAGAAGGTGTGGAAAGAGGGCAAGGTGCCTGCGGATTGGAAGAAAGGATACTTATTCAAACTGCCGAAGAAAGGAGACGTAGGTAAATGCAAGAACTGATGCGGCATTATGCTCTTGCCTATCCAAAGCAAAATACTAAGCCGCATCAACCTGGAGAGAGTCAAACACTCCCTAGATGAAAAAATTAGACCGGAACAGGCTGAAGTGAGGAGGAACAAGTCATGCATCGTGTCATGCACCACGTATCATCATTTAATACAGTTTGGAATGACAGTCATCTCTGTATCTCAACTCCATCGAATCTAAAAAGACCTTCGACAGCGTCGATCGAGAGGTGATTCAACAACTAACTCGCTATCACGGGGTACCACCAACAATTATATATCTCATCCAACAGTTGTACGATAATACTGTATGCCAAATAATCCACAACGGGAAACTCACGGAATCCTTTGAAGAAGTGAAGATGGGAGTAAGGCAAGGTGGCTGCCTACTTAATATCTCCAATGATTTACCTGATTGCGGTAGACTGGCAAAAATGCGACAGACAATGGGCCGGGCAACGAGGAGACAGGTGTAAACTGGACCAACACAAAAACTTGGAGGATCTGGACTTCACTGATGATATGTGTCTGATTTCCCACAAACTAGAAGATATGCAAGTGAAAAGCAACAAGTTGGCAGAAAAAGCATCCAGAGAAGATAGGCTTTCAGGTGAACATAGAGAAAACAGAGGTAATGAAGATTCCTGGACAAGAACAACAACAAAAACAGACCACAATCAGCCAGCATAAATAGAAGGAATCTGAAAGAAACAACCTCCTCTACCTACCTACCTACCTACCTACCTACCTACCTACCTACCTACCTACCTACCTACCTACCTACCTACCTACCTACCTACCTACCTACCTACCTACCTACCTACCTACCTACCTACCTACCTACCTACCTACCTATCTACCTACCTACCTACCTGGAAAGCATCGTTCCAACTACAGGCAGAACTGATATTGATATCAGAGCAAGGATTGGGAAATCAGGGCAAGCTTTAATTACTTTCAAGTCTGAGTGGAGATCAACAGCACTCACCGTGAAAAATAAGATCCGGATTTTCAACTCCTATGTGAAGTCTGTGCTACTACATGGATCAGACACTTGGCGCCGCATCACGAAGGGCACTTCAAACAAACTATAAACCTTCGCCAACAGCTGTCTTTGCTCAATACTTCGCTCGGGATCAGATGGCCGGCCAGAAGCGATCAGCAACAGGGAGCGATCTCTGGGAGCGAACCAACCAACCAGGAACCGATTGTGCAACAAATATTCAGGAAGAAATGGAGATGGATTGGCCATACTCTGAGAAAACATACCATCAAGTGGCATCACATAGCAGGCTCTCTTGCTCGAGTGGAACCTGAATGGGAGGCGGTGAGTTAGTCATCAGCGCGATGGTGACATGTAGGAGGCGATATGAGGAGGACATGAAATCATGTGGGCAGACGTGGAGCCAGATGAAGACGTTGGCAGAGAACCGAACGCAATGGAGACGTGAGGCTGAAGCCCTATTTTCCTCTAGGAACTAAAGGAAACAATTATAATAATCTTCTGTACTGCTGTTTGCTTTCATCCTTCGATGTCGAGGATGTTCCGTGTAAGTATATCTCTTTCTCAAATGTTCCCATTCAATCGTCTTAACCTGCTTGTATACAGATGAAGAAGCACTTTGGAACAAGATGAATTTATACTCAAATACAAGGACTGTTCATATTGTATAATACAGATTTATCTAAGAAATGAAATATATCCTTCTTGGTAAAATCGACTTTGATCAAAAAACCTGAATGAAATTTTAGACAAATATTCGTAGTACCGAAGGTTACAGGAACTAATTTTACTACTGGAAACTATTCTGATGTTTTGAAGGGTGAATACCTTCAGTGACTTTATAGCAATCATTCGCCATAGTTTATGAAGTATAGAAATAGTAGGTAGGATTTTCTTTTTCTTCAGAATTTCAACTGTTTTCGTTTACATCATTTGAAAGAATTGGGGAATAGTCTGAAAACTCAGCTGTTAGATTTAGTTTCCCGTGAAGTATGACATTTAAAAAAATTTTACAGCTCACGTGCAAGTTTATTTTTTTTATGGAAATGATTCGACTTTTGTAATCATCAACCAAAATTCAGTGTTTTCGGTATTTTCCTTTGAATGTACTCCAAAATAGGATTAACAGACCATAAAAACATACACGCTGGCTCTTTTGTCTAAATCAATATCTAATTGCAGTTTTAAAACGGTTTAACAGACTTAATTCTATCTAGAGGTGAAAAGTTATTGGGATATCACTCGTGCCGAAAAGGAAACTCTACATGAACTTAGATTTCAGGGGAGATTTAACAGGCGATATTCTCAAGAGCAGGACCACATCATCTCTGAGAAGAACATCCTTTGCAGCAACGCTAAGAATAGTGTTCTCCAGTCGTCGATCTGCAAAAGCCTTAAGGACAAGATCCCGCATCTGACCACTTCTGTGTGCATATATCAGTTCACCTGCTGCTGTGGAGCATGGTAAATCGGTCGTTCGACGAGCATCCTGTCCAAGAGGATTCAAGAACACTATTCAGAATGGTTGCGAGAAGACAATAATGGTGCTATTAGGAGTGCAATAATTGAACATCTGGCTAACAGTGATCATTCCATCCCAACAAACGCCTCCTTCAAAGTAATCTACGGAGTCAAGAATAACCTATCAAAGGCAGTACAGTTCCGTCTTCTTTGTATTGCTGAAGCTCTGGCTATTCACATAGAGAAACCGAAGCTGTGCGTACAAAAAAGAATTACTCAACCACTTCTACTATCATGGTAACAACTTTGTTAAATTTGATGACTTAATTTTGTTTGTTTGCCTGTTTCGTTAATCGCTTATTATTCTTGAATTTATATAGAACTCTTATGTAATTTTCTATTCTCTACTTTGTTTCTATGTGCATCCTGAGTACAACTCAATCATCATACTATACATATTGTTACTTAATTCCTTCTTAACAACTGTTTGTGACAACCCATTACCGTTGTTACTATCCTAGTTTCATTAACACCCAATTTTTTGACCATTTTGTATTACGTAACTCCATCCAAGATGTTTTGATGGCCTTCATAAATCACCGTGTGGTGGTGTGATACAAACAATGTGTTTCAACGGAATATTATTCTCATATATTTCCACAGTTCAATAGGGCAGCATTAGCAACTGTACACGTATTTGAACATTCTATTTCATGTTGTTTAATGTAAACCAAAATCACACGCTCAGTGACTAGTCAAGGAATATAAAACTGTATGTATGTAAAAAGCGGTCTGATCACATGAAAATCCACCTTGGCTTCCGTGTCTTGCCTTCTGCTGTTACAACTGAACTACCAAGTTTGCCATCCATCAGATTGCATCTTATTCACTGTATCTATTTCATGTTACCTTAGTTATCCAACCACATCTTTGAATAGCAGTCTGTACTCACGCTTATCTTCAAACAGATTTTTACCTGTTGTTACTAATTTCTTGAAGGAAGTGGAGAAAAGACATGATAGTTTATTACAAAGTGCTTCGGGTAATACAGCATTACTTTAAATCACTAACTGACTGGTTTCAACATAGAAGTTTGAACAGAAGTACACCAGTTTGAGCTGCTACACTCCATGTGGCACGCAAAAGAAAACAAAAGAGAAAAAATATATTTAGAAGAAAGAGGATAGGCAGAGATATTAGGAAGAAAGAACAGTACTATAGAAAAACAACAGAGAATTTTTTTTGGATATGGCGGATCACAGAGCGTAGGAGCTTCTGCGCCACTGAGAATGATTTTTAACCTCATCACCAATTGCCTCCAACCATTGTTTTTTAGAGTCACAATGATCCAGGCCAGAGCTCTTAAACCTCCCTATGAGGATGGAACTGTTAAAGATTTCACGGGCTAGCTCTTCTCCAGCCTGATCATACCTATGTCATCTAACACTTCTCGTCGATGAAGGCGATGGCTAGGCATGCGTAACACATGTCCTAACCATCTCAATCGATGTATCTTCACAACTTCATCGATTGATTGTCCCTCCTTACCTAACACTTGACGCCTAACCTCGACATCATTCACTCCATTATTTCACCCAACATTGGGGGGTAGAACTCAGACACCTATGATGACAGACAACCAGCCTTTCCATGTCTTCCACTTTCAATAGCCATGTTTCACAGTTATAAAGAAACAGAACGTACTGCTGGGCAATACACACGTCCTTTGATGGATAGCCAAATATCAAGTCTACGCCTGAGGTGGCGTAAGTTTGCGAATAACATACGAGCTTTTTGCATCCATGCAACTTCCTGAATGAGTGAAGTGGTTGACACCCTCTGCCACTTCATTCCCTGTTTTTAAGCTAGAAATTTATTTAGTCCAGTCCTGTATTATCATCTTACGTATGACAGGAGTAAACCGTGTGCCAAATATCCAAAAATTTCTACTGAAGGTGTTCAGAAGACTCTGCATATTATAAAAGTCTTCAACAAGGAGGATTATATCATCCTCCACAGGGCACAAGTTTTATTCTTATATCGAGGATTATATCATCCACATATCCTAAGTCAGCAAAACTATTCCCTGGTAACAAGTCAATTCCTAAGTCGCTAAAGTACTTCAAATGACATATTACTGACTATTAATTTATTTGAAATTCAACACAAACAGTTAAGACTCTGCAGTAAAATTTTTAATATTTCCAAGTGTTGGTTTGAAGTCATTAGATTCATTTCAAGTTAGGTTGCGGATTGACATCAGTTAGAGAAGCGTTGAATGACCGTTTTCGGGTGGCCCCATAAATTGCAAACTGGCAGAAGTTAGAATTCATGGACTGTTTGATTCCCTCCGAGTGGCTGAATGGTCAACAAACTCACCACGTAACTTAAATGTCCTGGATTCAATCCTGGATGGAGCCATCAATGTGTACTTCTAAAAAGTCCCAAACTACGATGAAACAGCTGTCCAGCAGTCGTCGGCTTTCAGTGGTGTTAGTTTGTGAAATGAATCCAACTGATTTTTTTTTCCTTCACATTCCCTAGTGGAACATAGGGCTTCAAGCTAGTGGCTTGAAGTTTCCGTAGCAGTGTTTATTATTTTTACAGGATGGGGTTGCTAGCCTCAGGCTCAACCTCCCCTCTTTACCAGTCTTATTACTGGCTTAATGAGGTAGAGGAGTTCGTCGGCCGGGGATCGAACCCCGGACCATTTGCATGGTCGGCGAGCGTCCTAACTGAATTGATGCAAACCAACAATTTAAAATTGATCTAATGCTCACTAGTAGCTGAATAAAGTACGAAGCTGCCGGACGTTTTAGTGAGCAGTCGTTACTAGAGGAGTCCACTAGTTTGGGTGTGAGGATGTATGCTCACTAACGACACTACCATAATTATTAATTTCTTCAGGAGTAAACACAGACATTAAAAATAGTAGAAAAATGAGTCTATCTGCGACAAAAATGGGATTTTTTAAGATTAAGAATAAAAAATATATTTAATGTAATAAAACGTTTCTTAATCGAAACTATTTGAACTCATACAATGAAAAGGTGAGTGAAAAAAGCTCAAACATGAAATGTAAAGAACACACACAAATCCAAAAAGTAACGTAACTTATAATTAAAAGTTGATAAGTACACTTCTTTTTGAATAGATAATTAAGACATTAATTCTTTGATCTAAGGAGCTACACACCCAAAAACGAAAACAGGTGTCTGAATATTCAGTGTGTGAGGATCTAACTGATTTCGAGGTGAATTACACCAGTTTTCTGACACGTTATTATCGTCTTCTGAAAGAAATCATCTTTCTTTCCCATGGAAATCGTCTTAGATATGATAGAGAAGATTTGTAGCTCAGGTGGATGATTTTGAACTAAACTGGATGATGTTGAACTAAACTAGACGTTTGACTTCTTTTCAGTATATACAGATTAGGGATGAAATATTCACTCATCAATAATTTGTAAACAATACACAATTGTACCAAAGGCTTTTCAAAGGAAGAAATCGATATCAAGAGGTTTGAAGTGGGTGAAGGGATTCCAGAGAAGTTAGAATGTGATAACAGTAATCATAATAACAAGACAAAGTGAAGACGAAAGAAATTAACAATGAGAGACATTATAAGGACAAAGGTAGAGAAGGGGGTTTCACAGAGTGTTGTTAAATGTAATATGTACAGTTTTTCCGTGTATTGTTAATGTCTCAGCTAAATACGAGGCCTGCTAGAACCTTAGGCTGCCAGAATTTTCGATCACACATATATTGCATCTAATTTCTGCGAATTATTTTCTTTTAATCATTCAATTATGTGTCCTAATCGTATTATTTACTCTCGCGATGATTTTAAATGTTTTCAACAGGCTGAGTTACGAGTCCCTAATAAACTTAAGAAACAGCATCATAGGGGTTGGCAATGAGTCTCGAATCGCACCCCAGTGAATCAGATGACTTTTCCTGTGATTATGAGCACAAATTTCAGGTCGTTATGGGACAAGATTAATTGATTGCATGCTCTGTCTTCAAATGTTTGTTCTAGTACAGGTGTAATAACGCTTCAGGAAACCTGACTTCTCGATGCATAAGATGATAATTTAGTCTCCCTAAATAGTTTCACTATGTACAGACAAAATAAAGGAAGAAGCGAAGTGGTGACATCACCGATTTTATGAATTCTCAGTGGTGTGCTGCCAACAACGCCTGCTTTAAATTCTCAAATGATAATATTGACTGTATAACTATTAAATGTTAACCTAAACGCCTGTCTAAGTACAACTTCATTTCTATCACTAACATTTATGTCACACCTTGTTGTAGTCCCTCAGAACTGTCTATGTTCGCTGATGAATCCACTGTTTTCGCTACCGCCTCTTTTGGTAACTCATTGTCCATAGTGACTAGCGATTTTAATTCTTGTGACTGTAGTTATCTTACATTGCTAGGTCATGAAAATGTTACTAAATTTTCCATTCAAGTGGATACTTCGCTTGATCTTGTATTTATAACTGACTCCGGAATATATGAAGCTCGTAAAAGAGATTCACTGCTCAACAATGACCATTGCACTGTACTGGTTTTACCCAAAATTTATCAAAATTACACATGAGAGCCTTCTCATATCTGTCCAAGAAAATTAAGTACGGACGTTACTCTAGGAATAATGTTCAGAATTTTAGAAGCATGCTCAAAGACTCTCTTCATGATACTATCTCAAATATTACATATTTTCTCAAATTCTGCCTTGACACCTGTTGTTCCAGAGAAACGCTTTTCATAAGATTTGACCATTTCTTCTCCTCTAAACATAAAAAGCTTCGCAGGAAAAAGAAAAAGTTATATTAAATGAAGGATGACATTATTGTGAAACGAGTTAACATCTTAATCAAGTCTGAAATGCAGAGGTTGATTTCAAAATATAAACAGAAGTTCATATCCTGTAAAAATGCCTCCAATATATGGAAAATTTTCAAAGAAATTACTGGTGTTAAGCAGATAAACAGTATTCCGTGTTCATTTGACGTGCGCACACTAAAAAAATCTTTCGCATATTCTGCCACAAATGACATGCTTTCCAGTGTCACAAGTGTTAAGGAAAGATGCTTTCCCGATTTCAACAAAAGTAGAGTTCTAAAATGTCTCCAGTCGCTGAACCTCTCTAGTAGACTAGGTCCAAAAGGTGTGCCTGGCGTTACTCTTGAAAAATGTGCAGATCCCTGTGTAATCCTTTCAGTGACATATTTAATGCATCTTTTTCCAGAAATGTCGTGCTAACCGTTTGGAAAGAAATTCAAATTGTACCTATACCTAAGTCATCTACTGGAACATGTGTCAAATTTAAACCCATTGCTATAACCTCTCCTTTTCTAAAAACTATGGAAAAGCTACTCTTACTTAATCTTGCAACTCCACTTACAGATTTTAACGATTCCAAACAATTCGCTTACAAACATAGTAGAAGTACTTTAGATGTAGATGCAGTTTTGCATCATCGTCTCTAGTTTAGACAAGGGGGCTAAATTTTTTCCCTGCACCTTCCTAAATTACGCAGCTGCTTTTGACTCAGTACCTAGAGATTTTTTGTTAAACAAGCTTGCTGAAACTCAAACTGACTGTCAAGTTGTCAGATGGCTGCATTCTTATTTCTCAGGAAGGAAGCAGTGCACTGTTTGTCAGGGAAAGTCGTTCACTTCATTCCTTACTGAGACTCGTGTCCCTCAAGCTGCTGTCCTTTCTCTTTTTCTGTTTTCTATCTTCTCGCATGACTTACCTTACTGTGGTAAAATAAACTTTGGTAAGTATGTGGATGATCTGACTGTTTCAATGCCTGTTAACTTCCAGTTAGACTTCACTAAGATAAACAGCTTTCTATCAGAAGTCGACGAATGGCCTTTGTCTAATGGTCTGTTTATTTCAGTTTCTGATGTAAAAGAAATTCAAATGAAACTGTCAATTCTTATGACCGTTGTAGAATTGATGACAGTGATATAGAAATCAAGTCTGACGTTAAGCATCTTGAATTAATTCTTTCTTCTGATCTATCCTGTCTTCCCAATACTTCACGATTTCTAAAGAGATATTCCGTCTGATTTTTTACATTAAGAAGTTAAGGCACTTAACCATAACTAAACATCTCCTCTTACAGTTTCTCAACTCGTGCATCTTACCTATTCTTCTTTACTGTCCACCCTTAGTCTTCCCTGGATTGCTTAAAAAGACTATGTCATACTTCGTAGAACTCTGAAGACTGCCAGTAGAGCGAGTGGTATCCCATTGGATCATATCGTTGAAATCGTCATTGATAGGCACTTGTTTTCATGCAACAAACTTGCTAAAGGAATTTTGTCAGACTGTGAGCATCCACTGCAGCACCCATAGCTTTCACTTTGCATCTCCTCAGGTGAAACGAGAAGTCATTTCAAAAGACTTCATATGCTCACGTTCAAGTATAAAATTCCCACGATATCATATTTGGCACGTATTGTATGTGATGAAAAAAGTGTCAGGGACGAACCAACTAACCTTCTCACCATTAGTAAACAAACAATTTTTTCCACCCTTATAACACCAAGCTTTACTGTTATTATTATTCTAATATTTATGGTCCTCTCATTTTGATGTTTATTTTCTCATAAGTGCAAACAGCATTTAAGCTCTGTAAAAATTGTTGTTGTTTTTTGTTTTTTCCTTCACCATACTATATCAAGAGAACATTAGATTCAATACTCTAAAACATGCTAAAATTCCCAAAGTGTATCGACAATACTGGTTGAGACAAAGCTACTGTTAATGTTATCATTATTATTGTAGTTATTGTTCTCACTTTGTACTTAGAACATTTTTGACTTTATTCCTACTGTAAAGGTGGACAAATTCCTGTGGTTAATTTTATTTAAATTTTGAGTTAATTAGATGCAATATTGTGACAAATGCTGAGAATTCCATGCTGTATAGTAAGTACTGTTTTGGAATGAAACATATTATATTATTATTTCCAATATGAATGCTGAAAAGGTAGATTTCTGGAGCGTTTTCATTTGCTTTGTAGGTAACATTAGAAGATAAATTCCAGGTGATTTCAAATAAAAGATTTCATCGTCCTATGTTTGCTCTTCATCAGGCAAACTGTATAATGTTCATCTACACATTTCCGGAGGACTTGAGTATGATACCCAATTAAATCAGCTCTGCAGAAGCATACGAAGTAGTAGATGTACACAGAAATGGACAGAAGCAGTAGTTTATCCTTCCAGTATTGTTAAATAACACTCCAGCTCTATTACAAATATTGTGAGTTAGAACTTTGTATCACTTAGATAAGTGATTTTCCAGTATTTCGGCAGCGACGTCACTTTCAAATGCCACGTTCAAAATAATTATCTTCTTTGATGTTGAAGCTATTAAAGGAACGATTTGTTTCCAAATGTTTCAATCTATGAAACATTGAAAATATCCATTAATGAGGAATTTTATTTAAATGACTTTGGATTCCCTGCTGACCGTATTTCTTGAGCAGATTTTTAGAACTCTGGAAAATAAAGTATGGATAATGTTTCCCTTTAGACAAAAAGTTACTCAATTGTTGAACTTAGTTAGTTGTTCTGTAGAAGTTGATTTTTTGACAGACTAATGTTTAAAGTGAGCCTCCACCCCTCTTTTAAGTAACCTAACATCTAGGAAACGAAAAGTATAACGTAGCCTTTATTCTGTTGTGCAACACAAATGGGTGGTCTGTTAATTTGAAGAACTTATTTGCAATGCAAACTATAACGCATAGTTTACTAATATGATCCCTATAATTTAAAACAACTGTCCTTAATAATTTGTATGGGTGGATAAATATTGCTGTTTATTAGATTAGTAGAAAATAGGATTTTATATTCTTTAGGTACCACTTGTCACTCCATGGAGGATGAAACCAGTGCAGTATGGTAGCCATCAATGGAAGCTGACAGTAGATGATAAGATTTTTGAACTAAACTTCAAATAATTTATTGGCTTTAAACAAAATAGGGCAGAATTTAAGACTAAGAGACATTATCTGCATTTGAATATCGGAAAAAGATATGTGGGAGTGGTCGAAAACATGTGACTCAGGTGAACCAGTCATTCAGTTGTTTAACAACATTGCATGGAGGATTTCATCATGAGCTGACATCAGTTAGAAAACTGTTGGAAAACCCACCTGGGAGTACTGGACAGCTGTTTCGTCCTGGTTTGGTACTCATCGGCAGTACGCACCCACTGGGGTTCGAAGCCAGGACTTTCTGGTTACAAGGCGAGCTGTTTTACAACACTACAGTGATTTAGTTCTTACATCCTCAGATCGCTAGTTGACCACACTAGACGCATAATCATCAAAAGTATGCATTTGTCCTCCCATTAATTCAAAGGAAATATTCACACGTTATGGAATTCGAAGTGTGTTGTCTAAAAGTCCGATCATTACCAACAAAATCATTACCGTATAACGCTACCCAATATTCCCCTTTTATGATACAAATTCTAAGAATCGTAGCTTTCGTGTTCACTTCTGCAATTTTGACAGAATGACGAATAAACCCATTAAGTCTCTCTGCTGCCAGTGGGTTCTTGCAGTTCTTCAGATGATTAAATATACACGTTTTTACCTTGACTCTAACTGTTTATTGGCTTTTTTATTCCTTGATGTTCTCAGTGGAACATAGGGCTTCAAGCTAGAGGCAGTGGTGTTAATTTTTAGGGATGAGGTTGCTAGCCTCATACCCAACCTTCCCTCTTTACCAGTCTTACTACTGTCCTAGCAAGGTGAAGGAGTGCGTCGGCAGGGGATCAAACTCCGGATCACATGCTTGGTTGGCGAGAATTCTACCGCTGTGCTCTCGACGCGTTTATTGACTTACCATGGTTTTATTGTTACTAACTGCTTTCTGAAGTAACACATGTGTCACTGCTAGTGAACGCTGAATGGTTTGTTTATTCAAATTAGTCTCCATTGGTGGGAGACAAGACGGCTGTCATTGCTTAGTCATGTACTGGTTAGCAGAAGATTGGAGAAATATGATAAGTATTGTTGTATATTATCTTAGCGTTTATCTACAGAATTTGGTACTGATTAACCGTTGTAAATCTGTTTTGTTATCGCTTGAAGAATAAACAATCCTACTGCCCAACTGTTTTCTGCTGTTCTGTGTCGGTTACAGTGCATAGTGTTCTGAATATTAAGCTAAGTCTTCTGAAGCCAGCGATAGATCCAAGATCTCTGCTATCTGGATATTTGACAACATAACTGTGATAAGAGGGAGTAAATTTTATGATATTTATCTTATGGATTTAGTATGTATGAGTAATGAATAAAAACTAAAATTCCGGAAGACCAACCATTAAAAAAATTTCTCTAGTCTTTTTAATTTCCTTCTGAAATATGAAGCAAGTTAATTGACTGAAAATGAATGTATAACTTTTTCAAATGCTTGAAGACAAGAAATTATTCGCAAACTGTTGAAATGACTAGTCTGCATAATTCGATCAGACAAACTTCCTATTGTCTTATGGGGAAATTTTTAGACATATATATGATTAGGTATACTCAGTCTTTGTCTGTTTGTCTTCCTGTTAAGATTTTCAAAACTAATTATGTTCCCATGGTCATGAAATAATGAGATAATGAAAATACGTCATACAGTAGGGTACAGCAGGTTGAAGGTGAGGCAGTGACCCATCGAAGAAGACATCGAGAAATGGTCGCGCTATGTCATGAAGTAGCAGAAGTTAGAATTCATGCACTGGCCATTGGATCGGGTCCCAGTGGCTTAATGGTCCATGAGCTCGCTATCCTTCTAACCAGAAAGTACCGGGTTTGTACCCTGGTGGTAGGTGCGTACTGTAAGAGTCCTGAACTAGGACGAAACAGCTGTTTATTACTCCCAGGTGAGTTTTCCAATGGTGCTCTAGCTGACGTCAGCTCATAATGAAATCCTCCAACTAGTTGAATAAGTATTAATTACGTGTGTGAGAAGTTCAGACATACTAACACACTCGAAACAATATCTTAATAATGCAACTCATCTTTCTTGGGAAATCCAAACGATTTCTAAGAAGTCGTGAAGCTAACTGCAAAACATAAGGCCAACCCTTGAAAATTCTCAATCTCAGTATTATTAAGATTGTGGTCATCCTGTTGATCAACTTTAATACACTTAGTGAAATACCCTTTAGAATGAAATAATGCGTTTTTTCTGTTTTAGACATATATGCCTGAGATGAATTCATTTTCTGGAACAAAACTATGGTGGGACAGTTACAGGAGTATTCACTTTCACAGAAATCGACATAAGGTAGCCTTTTTATTATTAAGGCTGAAACAATGCGTGAAAATAGTTATTAGGAAGGTGATCTGCTTACAACTTGGGCTACCGAAAACTTCCATCTCTCTATTGCATATATTTTTGCTCGTTCGCCTTGTTTTAATCGGCTGAGGGCGAAGTTCCACAACAACGTCCCAGGAGTGCGAATGCTTCAGTGACATTGAACGCATACTAGTCGTTGGCTAACGGCATCTGTCATTATCATAGCTGAAAAATCAACGCTATTCACAAGCTTAGCAGCAAATGTCACCCAGATCACGTTTTTAAGTACTGTTTGCATAATGTGTTAATAGCTCGTTACGGTTGGGATTAGGATTAAAGTAAATATTGGGGTTAGGGTTAGGACCGGGGTTAGAATTACGGTTTGGATAAGAGTTATGATTAGGGTTAGGATTAAGGTTAGGGTTACGATTAGGCGTAGATTTATAGCTGATGTCATTTATTTTAATTTATTTTTATTATACACATTTTCTTGGTAAGTAGCCATCGATCCTCTCACTGGGAACCATAATAATACAACCAAGGGCTTTTGGGGAAGACTGCACGTGAGGATATTAGAGATAAACGATTCACGAAAACAGCTTATCTTCAGTCACCTAGATGAATACATGTAGAGAAACTAGTCTAACTCAGCAACCGATACTCTTCATTATAACTGGGACGTATTTTTAAGTCATGTCAGAGAAAGATAACCTGTTTAATGTGTTTTCATGCATTTTCTTGTAAATATCCGTCATTTTTTGTGCAAAAGTCACTTAATTTTATGATTAATTGGCTGAATATCACCCGTGAGTTCGCATCCATGGGACGCTACTGTTGAAGTTTGCCCAGTTGAAATATGACCTCCAATGGTATTATCTACTCTTGGCTGTCTTTAAAATATTTACGAGCTTCTGATGCACAAGTTCCTACTAAACTTAAGGAATGGCCTAAGTGTCGGTGGCAAAGTGTCCCAATACATGAGATAACTGTTCTTCAGTAATGTCCTTCTGTCTTAAAATGTACTTCTGAATGTCTTAATTGAATGTCTTAAAATTGGTTTTCAACCAGGTATTTTGGATTTCTTGAAGGAGACAAAGCAAATATATCATAATGAAATGGTTTGTGCTTCAGCTCAGAGACCATTATGTCAAAGGATATACTGCCGATTAATATTTTACTTGAAGATGTACGAAGGGAAAATATCATGCAGTACATTCCGCTGATAATTCTATACATTATATAAATATTGTCCAGAATAAAGCTGTTATTATTATCAGTAGTAGTAGTTTTCAGTATATCAAAGTGGGTAACAGTACGACTAACCATTACGGTGAAAAACATTTACGCGGAAAGAAGTCGCACGAAGTAATAACAACACATGGAGCAGGGCTCAATTCATCCACTTTATTTTGTCGGTATCTGCTAAGCTGACTGCCTCTTAGCAGGAAATTATCACCAGAGGTAGGAACATTACAAAAGTATGGTGTAGCTTAAGCTGCAAGAGAAATCATTAACCAACGAGTAACAAGACATAACAAAATATGCTGATTACGGCTCAGAAGATCGAACAGAAATATCAAAAATGTGGCTTATAAGCAATCTAATGAAAGACAAGGTGAAGCAGTTTATCATAAGGTACACCCACCAGAACTCAGATAATGGAAAATCAAAGCCCAGAATGAAATTCCATATTAGTTTGTTTATTAGATATATCACACAGTGAAACAGTATTATTTACTGGGTGACGGTGTTTCGAACAAAATTGATTATTGTTCATAATCATACCAATTATAATCACACGACTTCGAAACTTGAGTTTTACAGTTCACTTTGTTCTCTCCTATTTGTCGTCGTTGGAGTAGTAGAATTTTGCAGATATCCAACTGGACAGGTGATGAATCATTCCTATTACATGTATTTGCAGTGGATTCGATAAACAAAGCTTCTGTTATCAATCTCTCCCTCCACCCAGCTGTTACATTAGATTTTAAATCTGTCATCTTATCCCATCCATCCTATTGTATGGTTGTGTGTAATTGCATGTAGTGAGTGGTATAGCTGAACTATTCTCTAGATTTCTTATTTTATTCGGGTCAACCAATCTAGATTTCGCTAGGTTTTTATGTTCAGCTAGTCTGATTGCCGCTGTTCTACTAGATTGATCTATGTATTTGACCTGACAATCATTGCAGGGTATTAGATAAACTAAATTGTTTTTTTTTAAAGGCTCCACAGACAAAGCTTGTTTCTAATTGAGTTTGTGGGTTTGAGTGCCAGTCACTTTTATTCCTGCATTGTTAAGAATTCTGCATAAGGCTTCCGAGGTTCCTTCCTTGTATGGAATTACTACTGATGATGATCAAAGGTAGATAAAATAACAGTGAAACACAATATTGCAGCTGATAAATGAAGGGTAACTAAGGTGGGAGTTATAGTAATGTTACAAGTGCTGCACACAGCTTAAGGGAAATTACGAAATAAAGTGAAATCGTGCTATTCTACTCCAACGTTTGTTACTTTTGCGAATTTATAAAGAGAAACTGGCATATGGAACTAAATTTTATTAAAATTTTAGTAAGAACTGATTGCTTTCATTATCGTGCCTGTTAGGAGTTGATAATATAATAACGGAATATTATCCTGCTCCATAATTGTTGTTATTGACCTTTTCAAATCTATTAAGAGGGATCTGTATAAGCAGTTTTTTAGCTGAACTACATAAATTCACTAACGTTACTGAATGTATTTACCACTGAATAGACAGCAAAGGTAATAAATGTCACTAGACAAACTCCAGTGCATTAATTTTTTTATCATATCTCATATACTACTGGAATTAATTTCATTAGACAGATAATTTCCTCTTTTAGTTCCATTTCTGTCTATTTGCACCCTTTAAGAGTAGATAAATATACAAGCACATATGTCAAAAAAACTTCATTCAATGGTTACTTATTTTCGGAAAGAATATATACTGACTTAAAATAAGAAAATGAAATTGATCCGTGTTATTCTGCTCCAATGTTTGTTGCTTTCTCGCATTCATAAAGTGAAACTGGTATAAATGACTCAAGTATGATAAAATGCAGTTAAAGCTCATTAACACTATTCGCCAGATTTTGAGGAGTTGATAAAATATTGATAAGATAAAAAGGGGACATTTTATCCCCCCTTCATACTTCTTCCTATCGCTTTGTACAAATTCATTAAAGAAAATATGTATATGCAATTCCTTAATCGAACTACATAAATTCATTAACGCTACTAAGTGAATTGAACATTGAATAGTCGATAGAGAAATGATAAATGTCACTTGACGAATTCCAGTGGATTAATTTGTTATCCTATCTCATATGCTACTGGAATTATTTTCATCAGACAGATGATGTCTTCTTTTATTTTCATTTCTGTCCATTTGAATTCTTTAAAAGCACATATTTGTTTACTTCCAAATAATATTTCATTGAATTGTTGTTTATTTTCAGAGAAAATGAATTTTAATTTAAAATTCCGCACAGTTTAATTAAAATACTTCATTTAGGCAATTAAAAGCTAATGAAACTGTCAATTTATCGAGTTCTTGCCGCTATTTGTTTCAACTTGGAATTGCTGAAATAAATTTGATTACTGCATTCAATTTTCTGTATTAAAACTTTTGGTGTGCAAAGTACAGAGGTAACTTTATTCCCATTATGGAAAAGATTTTATTTTGATGAATCACAAAGTATTGTTGTACAGTAACATTTACTGATGACCAACTTTCGAGCACAATTTATTGCCGCTCATAATCCCATCAAGGTACTCACACAACTTTTCAAATTCGTCTAGATAATTCCATTATTTTTTATTGCTTGACTTGACTAGTAGTAGTATTTTCCATATTTCCGGTATGAGTGATGAGTCATTCCCATTGCACGTGTTGGGTGTAGACGTAATGAACAAGGATTCAATAATCAATCTCTCTCTATGTCCATCTACCTATATTACTTCTTAGAATTTTAACCCTCTCCCACCCTATTGTGTGGTTGTGTGTTAATGCATGCAGTGCAATCGCTGAGCTTTTTTCTAAATTATTTGTCTTCGCAGGGTCAACCATTCTAACCACAGTTAAATTCTTATGTTCCGACAATCTGACTACTCACGATCTACTAGTTTGACCTATGTAGTTGACCTAACTCACAGTCATTACAAGGTATTTTGTAAATTATATTATTTTGTCTAACTGGGTCAACCGTGTCCTTTAAACTACAGAGCTTGTCTCTGAGTGAGTTTGTAGGTTTGAATGCCACTCTAATTCCTGCTTTATTGAAAAATCCTACGTAGGGTCAAAGATGTCCTCTCCTTATATGGTAGGGGGTTAGAATGGTTGACCCCGAGAAGAAAAGTAATTTAGAAAAAAGCTCAGCAATTGCACTGCATGCACACAACCACACAATAGGGTGGGTGGGACAGAGTCAAAATTCAAACAAGTGATATAGGTAGGTGGAGATAGAGAGAGATTCATTACTGAATCCTTGTTCATTGAGTCTACAGCCAACACATGCAACAGAAGTGTCTCAGCGCAAAGCAGAGATATGGAAGATATTACCAGTCAAATCAGAGTATAATAAATTATGTTAAAGAGAAGACGTTCAGCGAAGAATCTCTTTTCTGCGAAGTCATTCACACAGCTATACAATCGCATTTATATATAATTATTTATGTGCGTGTGTGTGTGTACATGAGGTTTGTTAAGTTTAGATAACTGATCAGTTTACACAAGAATGATCTAATATAGAAAAAAGGTCAATTAGACGGCAACTAAAGTAGGTTAAATGATTTAATATAATTGACTAAAATGTTTCAACTTAGGTCAAGGTAGCAACAGAGGTAATTACAGGTAGCGACTAAGTAGAAGTGGGGAAGAGAATATTACCATTTAAATTAGAACTGAAATTGAGCGTTGGTCAAGTCAGTAATAGTGGTAGTGACGTGCAGAAATTAAATCACCTGAGGGTAGAGAACAAGAAGGTTGAAAATGTAAAATATTGCAATTGAGAAGACAAAATAATACTAATGAAGAGACAGAAAGAAATAGAATTTACCAGTTGGGCATTAAGAGAGATTACGTCCATTGCAAGTGTAGTGATTGAGCGAACTTCTGCTGTATGCAGAGTTCAGGAATTAGCAAGTGAATGGCCATTGCTTCTGCAGTTTGAAGAAGTCTGATTCGTACACTTTCAGGAAGACTGCTTTGCATTATTTAAACAACTGTGAAGCTTCTTTGGGGTGTAGCTTGTTGTACGGAATCTATCAGATGTTCTGTGATATAGCTGTGAAGGCATCGATTTTCTCCTTTGTAAGACCATGTTGGTAAGCGTTCGGTGATAAGCTTGGAAAGCGAACTCTGGGTACGACTGACATACCTGGCTCCACACGAGCAGGTGAATTGGTAGATACACATTGATGATTCCGGACACCGAGCTACAGCCCAAAAAAACTTCTATGTCGTCTACAGAATACGAAGGAGTCTTCCTAAAAGTGTACGAATCAGACTTCTTCAAGCTGCAAAAGCAATGGCAATTCACTTGCTAATTCCTGAACTCTGCATACAGAAGAAGTTCGCTCAATCACTACACTTGCAATGGACGTAATCTATCTTAATACCCGACAGGTAAATTCTACTTCTTTCTGTCTCTTCACTAGTATTATATTGATTTTAGTCAAATATCTAACCAATTTCACTCATGTATACAAATGAAGCAAGAAAGTTGTGTGAGTGACTCGAAACGATTATGAGCAATAATCTGTGCTCTCAACGTGGTTATCAGTAAATATTACTGTACAACGCTGTGTGATTTATCAAAATAAAATTGTATCCATAATCAAGATAATTTTCTACTTTACTAACCTGACATCTCTAGTCACCTTCATACCATGATCATCCTTGATTATTGTTCCACATTTTATCTCCAATGAAGTGAAATTCGTTAAAGTTTGTATGCAGTTAAGAAGATGGCAACAGAATAAAATGGATCCATTTTATTTCGCTCCATGCATTTCGCTATTACTCAATTCAAACTCCTTAAGGGAAATGATTTCTTAAGAGAATTGATTTGTAACCTCATTTTAGCTGATATGTTTTTTATACCGATAACAAAAAATCTTTAGATGAAATGTTTATTAGGGCTTCTATCTACCTCTTAATTAATTTCTTCTCACAGATTTTGCCTTCAGGTCATATAAGAACTGAAATCCATATAGTGTTACGCCAGAGTTGTCTGTGAGTAGATTGTTTGCTTTCTCAAAATAAGAGTCCAGTTATTTCGTTAAATAACTGAAGTGATTATGTTTTCATCAGGCTGTGGTTTTTTTACGGACGACAACTTTGTGGATATTTGCACACCGAAAGATTTATAATTAAAAAACTGTATTCAATAATCAAATTTATCTCAACAGTTCCAAGTTGAAATAAATTTTGCAGGAGCTCGATAAATTGACTAATTTGTTTTTCTCCTTAGGGCTTACCCGAAGCATTTTAATTAAAGAATGTGGCAATTTAAATTAGTGTTGTACTTCCCCTAGAAATAAGCAACCATCCAGTGGAGTAATGTTTAGTAGCCAATAAATATATGCTTTTAATGCATGTAAATGGACAGGAATAAAAATAAGAGAGAACATAAACTGTCTGATGCAAATAATTCCAGTAGTATATGAGATATAAATAAATTAATGCGATGGAATTAATTTGTCTACTGACATTTATCATCTCCCTATCGACTATTCAATGTTCAGTCCATTTAATAGCGTTAGAGGATCTATGTAGTTCAATTAAGAAACTGCACGTACATACTTTCTCTAGTGAATTCAAACGTAGCGTTAGGAAGAAGTATGAAGAGGGGATAAAATATTCCCTTTTTATCGTATCGATATCTTGTCAATTGCTTCTATTTGGCGGCTTGCTTAAATCACTGGGTTACCGAAACTGCTTCCCACCGAAATAGTAAATTTCATCTGGCTCTATGTTTGTTTTAATCAACTAGTTATATCAGGTGACTTATATATGAACTTGCGTGCACCTTTTAAAGTCAACTAAAGATATGACAGTCGAGTGGTGGGACAAACTACGCAGAAGTTTACCAAAGACCAGGAAGCTTTATCTCACAACAAAGAAGTGAGCACAACGAAATCAAATTGGTTTACGCTAGCCAGTAAAAGAAACGATACTGGATATTGGAACTTGCCACCAAGTAACCACTGTGCAATTCTTCAACGGAATGAAGATATACTTCAGATTATTACTTTACGTGTAAATCCTGTATGAAGAAGGGGTATTTTGGAACTAAATACGCTGGAAATGTTTGTACCATATGTTCGCATACTGTCTGAAATAAAGCATTATTATTGTATTAGTATTACTATTTTTAAGGCACAAATCCTATTTCTTTAATTCGTAAAAAGGGTAAACATGAGAGTGGAATAACATTGATCAATTTCATTTCTTGATTTCGCTTCAGTTGTGTGCAACCTGTAACTTCAGTATAACTCCTTCCTAAGTCACTGTCTGTTTATCAGTTACATCACTGTGATTTTTTGTTCAATTTTCATGCTGTACTTTCATTTCACATCATCTTAAAACTACTCATTGTATTTCATGACAAAAAATTTCAATATTTTTCCACTAGTTTCCTAACACACCACATTTCCATGGCTCTTTCTACTTCTTGAAATCCAGTAGCTGTATATGGTCTTGCTACACATTGGTTACTGACTTGTGAAACACCTTATGTTTAATGTAGTTACTCCTTACAACAATTTCCTTCAATGAGGAAATCCGTTGTCTCCGCTGCCTCAACAATGTAAATCAGATGACCAAATGGAAAGGAAAATCAGCAGGGATCCCTTGCAGTCAGAGAACTAACCAACAACCCAGCGTGCAACACATATGCAGAAGGAAGTCTAAATGGACCGGACATACTCTGAAGCGACTGTTACGTAACTTCACACGGGAGGCTCTTGAATTGAGCCCAAATGGGAAGCAATGTGACTGGTATAGTCATAGGGTTTCATGGGAAACAATATGTAAAAAGAAAATGCAAGCTTGTGGGTGGCAGTGGAGCCAGCTATAAAAACGGCTACAGAAATGTTGCACTCAGAACTAAAGAGACGAATAATAATAATAATAATTTGAAGTGAATCGCTTGAATCTGGACTTACAAATCACGGTTAAATAAGTGATAATATAACTAAGGAACATTAAAAAGAGATCAACATTTTCTTTTTAATTAAAGATTATGTCATCTGCGTTAATTCGAGAAGCAGGTGATTTAGGTGAAGTGGGATCTATTACAGCGTCGTTTTGAATTCATAATTCAAGCGTTTGATATACTGTGAAACAATTAAAAATATTTACCTAACGTCTTGTGTCACTTAGCTCCTGTGTGGCTACACCGTTCAGGGCTGTCCTTCTTCCTAATTGTAGGCTTCCTGTTAAGTATGTATCCGTCTTTCTTTCTGTTCTTCATATATATCTGTTTCTGCATCTACTTGCCAATAGTTGATGGCAACAAAAAGGGGGAATGTCTGATTAGTTTTAGCTAGACTAAAGAGCATATTGTCTGGTATATAAAAATTATTCAAACTTCGGGAAATGTATTAGCCTGTGATTTTCTTTCAGTCGTCTATCTGTTATTACTGCAAAGTCATCACTTTAAATTTTTAGTGAATGATTCAAATATATACCATGATTATTCTTAACTATTGTTCGAGATCATATTTCTCCAACATGCTGAAAAATATGTTAAGATTGCAATGTTTACTAATTACCCTCATTACTGAATTGAGAATATTCTTTTCGATAACTTCATTATCAGGTTCTACAGTTATATGTTCATTATAAGGATGGAGTTAGATATGATGGAGAAGATTTGTAGCTCAGGTGGATAATTTTGATGTAGTTGTGTTCCCTGAGCTGTATAAGAAAGAATAGTAACACAAAGGGTCAAATTTCAAGTCAAAGAAACAATGAGTGACAATACAAGTAACCTAGAAGGTGTGAAAACACACAAAAACAACCAATCACGTCCAAGGTCGCCGGGAGAGATGATTAATAAACTCGTGGAGAAATCTAAAAGCTCACTTCAAATTGAAGTATGCGCTGAAGATGTCACCTAGTAGGGTGATGAAAGCTTCGCAAATTTACTATCCAGCTGGATGGTTTATTTGTCAAGCTTTCATCGCCCTACTAGGCAACATATTCAGCTCATACTTCAATTTGAAGTGAGATTTACATTTCTCCACGAGTTTATTAATCATCTCTCCCGGCGACCTTGGATGTGAGTGGTTATTTTTGTGTGTTTTCACACCCTATAGGCTACTTGTATTTATATTGGTGTTGATTGTTTCTTTGGCCGGAAGTTTGACCCTTTGTGTGTGAGGTTTCCATCGAAATGATGGAAACCTCACACACAAAGGGTGGCAGATTTTCTCTATCTCTATGTGTCTATTGATTGATGATCCACTGGGATACCAGGCTTCTAAAAATTCTCTAGCATTCTTGGTGTTTCTTCTGTCTGATATTTGAACGTTGGTTGTCCCAGTCCAATTGATGTCCGTGGTTGTCTGCATATAGCGATATGAGGAAGTGGATGTCAATTTCTTATGACGGCCAGTTAATGTTCATGAATACGAAGACGAAAGAGACGTCCACTTTCGCCAATGTAGTACTTTTCGCAATTGTTACAATTTATTTGGAAATGATGTTGGTTTTATCTTTTTTCGCTGTTGAGCCTTTTGGGTGATATAGTACTGAGTGAAGTGATTTTGTTGGTTTGTGTGCGACGTCAATTCCTAAAGGTTTGAAGAGTGGTTACAGGGTTTCATCATTAGCTGACATTAGTTAGATAACCATTGGAAAAGCTGGGAATACCGGATAGCAGTTTCGTCCTAGTTTGCGACTCTTCGTCAGTAATCACCCACCATCGGAATTCGAATCCAGGGCCTTCTTGTTACAAGGGAAGCACGTAGACCATTCAGCCACTGAGACCCGATCCAATGGCCAGTACATGAATTCTAGCTTCTGCCACTTCATGACATAGCACGACCATTTCTCGATGTCTTCTTCGATGAGTAACTTTCCTCACCTTCAACCTGCTGTACCCTACTGTATGACGTATTTTCATTATCTCATTATTTCATGACTGTGGGAGCATGAATAATTTTGAAAATTTTAATTGGAAGACAAACAAACAAAGACTGAATACACTTAATCATATATATGTCTAACAATTTCCCTAAAACACAATAGGAAGTTTGTCTGATCGAATTATTTAATAGTTTGCGAATAATTTCTTGTCTTCAAGTATCTGAAAAAGTTATACATTCACTTTCAATCAATTAACTTGCTTCATATTTCAGAAAGAAATTAAACAGACTAGAGAAAGTTTTTAACTGACTGGTCTTCCGGAATTTTAGTTCCAATTCATTACTCATACATACTTAATTCATAAGATAAATATCATAAACTTTACTGCCTCTTATCACAATTATATTGTCAAATATCCGGATAGCAGAGATCCTGTATATATCGCTGGTTTCAGAAGACTAAACCTACTATGCAGAACACTATGCACTGTAACCGACACAGAACAACAGAAAACAGTTGGGCAGTACGATTGTTTATTCTTCAAGCGATAACAAATCAGATTTACAACGGTTAATCTGTACCAAATTCTGTAGGTAAACGCTAAGATAATATACAACAATATTTTTGATCATATTTCTCCAATCTTCTGCTAACCAGTACATGACTAAGCAATGACAGCCGTCTTGTCTCCCACCAATGGAGACTAGTTTAAATAAACAAACTATTCAACGTTCACTAGCATTGACATATGTGTTACTTCAAAAGGCAGTTAGTAGCAATAAAACCATGGTAAGTCAATAAACGCGTCGGGAGCACAGCGGTAGAATGCTCGCCAACCAAGCACGTGGGCCGGAGTTCGATCCCCGGCTGGCGCACTCCTTCACCTCATTAGGCCAGTAATAAGACTGGTAAAGAGCGAAGGTTGGGTATTAGGCTATCAACCTCATCCCTAAAAATTAAAACCACTGCTACCGAAACTTCAAGCCTCTAGCTTGAAGCCCTATGTTCCAATGAGAACGTAAAAGAATAAAAAAGTCGGTAAATAGTTAGAGTCAAGGTATAAACGTGTATATTTCATCATCTGAAGAACTGTAAGAACTCACTGACAGTGGAGAGACTTAATGGGTTTATCCGTCATTCTGTCAATCTTGCTGAAGTGAACACGAGGATAGAGTGATTTTTATTGACAACATTAGTGGTGTTTAAAATAGTAACATCAAATCATTTAGATCAGAATTCAAAAAGTTATTTGCGATTAGATTGTTAATAGATTGTAGTCTAAAATATGTGTGTATGTGGTAATATGTATAATCGTAATACTTAATTGAATACCAATATTACAAAGTAAGTGATTATAGGTGACAACGAATGTGCAGTAATAAATTCTCATGAACACAATATTCAGCGAAGAGACTCTTTTCAACGAATTTATTATCAAGCTGTACAATCGTATATATATATGGGTTTTTTAAGAAATTATATCTGGTGAGGGAATTAGGTCAAAGGTGTAAATACATGAAATAATAATAGTATGAAATGCAATTAAAATATTTGTGATTATAATCATAGTTTAATGTCAAGTGGCAAAATAATTAATGTCGTATATAGAATAATACATAAGGTGTATAGAATTTTGGAAAGGGGTACATAATTATAAGATTAGTAGACGAATATAAAATGTTACATAACATGGTGTGAAATTTGATAAGATAGAATTCAATATTGGTACCAGATTGTTGGAGGCAATCGGCAGGAAACCTTGGACCTAGGTTTCTTGCTAGTTGGCACTCATTAGCAAGGCGTATCCGCAAACTTGAAGGAACTGATGTCCCTTCTGAGATTCGAACCCGCATCACCCAGTGCTGATTGCCTCCAACCATCTAGTACCAACAATTCACAGTGCACCGTAATGGCGAGCCACCTAGCATGGTGGCCACATTGCAAACTTGACTGATAGAATTCAGTCTGCACCGAAGATAAGACTAGACACATTGCACTAGTTACTGACTAGTGTTCAATCAAGAATTCAATATTGTAAAAATAAAAATATAAAAATTAATAATTTTGTGTTTAAAATGTCAAGTGGGTCAAGTGGAAAAGATTCAGAGTGAGAATAGTAATAATAACAATGATAATAGTAATAATCGTAGTAATAAGGGAAAAGTATATAGAATAACTAAATAAACAAAATAAATAAATGTCTATCCCTCTACGGCCGAGGCAGAAGTAGGGATTGTATATACTTCTTTTGTACACAAAGGTCTGGCTTAAAGTCATGAATTGCCGAGGTCTCAGCTGTCTTTGGAAGTCTTAAACGCAGAAAACGCGGGAAGTTAGCACCTTTGACTTAATTCCCTCACCGGATATAGATTTTTATTTAAAAAAACCATATATATACGATTGTACAGCTTGATAATAAATTCGTTGAAAAGAGTCTCTTCGTTGAATATTGTGTTCTTAATGCTACAATGGGAATTATTAAATTATTGAAAAAATTCTGATGAGTCATGTTCATAATGATTATAAGCTTCAGATGGATGAGTAATCATGTCAAGGTCAGGGGTAGACAATATGGGTTTTTGAGGAGTTGAAATTTATGTGCGTCGTATGTGTGTCGGTGTATAAGTTAACAATTACGTTTAAATAAGAAAACAAAAGGTTAGTTAATCCAGGTGTAATGAAAAGGGGTAGGGAAATTTACATGTACGGGATGGAGGGCCATAACAAAGGACCGATGTAATAAGGTATTTATCAATTTGTAAACTCCACAGCAGGCCAGGATAGTAACAGTGGTTTGACCTGTTTCTTCTGCATACAGAGCACCGGTTGTCTAAGGCAAATCGCGATAGCCTTTGCAGTCTGGAGTATACGGTACCTGGATGATTTTGGCAATTTGTTTGGCACCTTCGTTATTCCAGTTTTGAGCAGCTGACAAAACACTGACGAAAAAAAGTGAATCCATTTTATTCAACTCCGATTGTTGGTACTGCTTTGTTCATGTCCGATTACGACTAACACAGAAATTCACACCAGCTCAGTTGGGAATCATTGTTTGGGTACTTAGTCTGCAGCACGTGAAGCTGTCCTTTCTATATATCCAAACAAAGTTCCCTTTAACAGTTTGAAAACATTTGGGTATTGGGTATATGATATTCATTATAATAAAGTAAAAACAATATCGTTTTGTTTTTCATTCATTGGGAAATACAAAAATCTTTATTATAATGAAACTGTCCTCCAGTGTTAAAAACATATCGATCTTTAAGGAAACCGACTTTTAGAGAAATAATGTTATTTTGCTATCTTTCTATCTAACACACTATTTACAGATAAGCTGGGATAGTTATATATACATATATATATATATATATATGAGTAGTATCAAGCTCATTATCCTGTTTGTCGGCATTTTATGGATTTGTCAAAAGAAAACAAATCCGTTATTGAGTAAAAAAATTCAGGATAGTCTTTATAAGATTATTTTCCGCTGTATTAATTCTGCATCAAACAGAATGACGCTTCATATTTTCAAATGGAAGATGTGTGACTTCACAAAGTGCATGTTTTCCGGTTTAAGTCATGTATAGTACTGCCAGTATTGTGACTGGTATAAATTAGGTAAACGAGATAAGGGATTTCTGATGCCTCCTATATAGTATGAAATAGAATCGGTTCTAGTTAAAACAAATACTTATGACTTGGTACAGGATGGGGTCTCCTGGAGTTCTAGTGAGAAGTCGTGACCAGTGCGGTCCATCCACATGTCATGTGTGAGGATGAATGTCCCACATACGACAATGATCGGGGTCGCGCTAAATCACGAATTGGTAGAAGTTAGAATTCATGCACTGGCCACTGAATCGGGTTCCAGTGGCTGAATGGTATACTAGCTAGCTTGTCTTGTAACCAGAAGGTCCTGGTTTCGAACCCCTTGAGGTGGGTGCGTACTGCCGGTGATTCCCAAACTAGGATGAAACAGCTGTTAAGTACTCCTTGCTGGTTTTCAATTGTTCTCTAACTGATATCAATCCGTGATCAACTCGTAAAAAAAAATACTTATGGGTTGTTTCCTACTCAAAATCTTTAATATAATGGTTCCCTGGGCCATTTATTTTCATTCTTACCATGTTCTATTCGCACTAACTCTGGCACTACATAGATGCTGAAAGAGTAGTTTCCATTAACTGACTGATTCCTGACCAACTAGCTGGATATTTGTTATTCAGCTTTTTGTGATCCTGTCTTAGCTTTTCTTCTTTATTGATGGTAATGTTTCAACGGGTTTCGGAGTATTTCATATGTCCTTTTTGTCTAGTCAATCACATAATACTTTCTACTCAGTCTCAAAGAAATTTAGTGTTTTGATACTCCAACTGCACCATCTCACACTCCACTTCCAGATTCATTTTGAAGAAATGTAGGTTTAAATAAGTATATTAGTTGTTTTCAAGCATCAGTCTATATGAATTTGATTAATTGCGAGTTTGAACACAAACCGACTTCAGTTTGGAGGACCACTGAAATCCAGGAAATACTGGATAGCCGTTTCACCCCATTTTGGGAATCTTCAGCAGTAAGCACACATGATCTCACGAAGGATCGAATTTAGGAACTTCAGGTTACCGATGTGAGCTTGTTAACTATTTAGCCACTAGGATGGAATCCGATGGTGTATCATGTCTAAGTTTTGCCAATTTACAGTATATAACGCAACCGCGAGATAGCGATGTGAGCTGAGAGTTTCTCCCCTCTCAATGAAATAGTTGGTTAATACTGGGAAAATATTCACTGACGTATTTTCTTCCAAGGTATGAAAAATTCCCATGTGATGTGAATTAAGAACATGCATGTCAGCAAAAAGATACCCTCTTAATTATTTTTTCTTCGGAGTTTCATGGTTATTTAGAGATTTATATGTTCAGTTTTTGCTACCATCTAGGGTCAAAGGTTATTACCAACTAGTAACAAAGATTAATTAAAGTGTGTGGAAAAGTAGCAATGTGTGAACAATGTAATGAACAACCTTACATAATCGACAATCTTTACAACTAATTAGTTTAGCGATGGATAGTTATTTGAAGTTAATTGATAGAAAACAAGAACACAATGAAGTGAAAGTGGGTCACAAAATGAACTGAACATAAATCCCATACATTTATCCAGATTTGAAAAGAAGTTGTGAGAAAAAGAACTTTTTGTTGACTTATGTATTCCTAATATTAGTGTAGAGTCGATGATGAGAAACTAATTGAATAGGAATATATTTCTTCGCTCAATCTGTTGTTTTTTCTAAATGCGTAAATGGGAATCTGGAAATTACTGAAGTCGTCTGAGAACCGTTTTGCGTTAAAGATCCCCAATGACAATCATACAATGTTTTCTACTCACAGTTACAGATAAATCTAGTGCTTTGAAACTCCAGCTGCACCATCTCACAGTCCACTTTGAGGTTCTATTTGAAGAAGTATTGATTTTAATAAGTATATTAATGGTCTTGAATGGAGGATTTCATCAAGAGCTGAAATCACTTAGAGAACCACTGGAAAACCTGGGAGTATTAGGCAAACTGTCTCGTCCTAGTCTGGGGCTCTTATTCAGTAGTACGCACCCACCGGGGTTCGAACTCAGGACCTTCTAGTTCCAAGGCGAGCTCGTAGACCGTTGAGCCACTGGGACCCGATCCAATGGTCCTTGAATTCTAACTTCTGCCAATTCAAAACATAACGTGAACATTTCTCAATATCTTCTTCGATGAGTTACTGCCTCATCTTCAATCCCACCGTGACCAGTAGGGTACAGCAGGTTGAAGATGAGGACAGTTACTCATCGAAGAAGACATTGAGAAATGGTCGCGCTATGTCGTGAATTGGCAGACGTTAGAATTCATGCACTGGCTGGCTGTTGGATCGGGTCCAAGTGGCTCAGTGGTCTACGAGCTCGCCAGTCTTGTAACCGGAAGGTCCTGGTTTCGAACCGTGGTGGTGGATGCGTACTGATGAAGAGTCCCAAACTAGGCTGACGAAACAGCTGTCCAGTACTCCCAGGTTTTCCAGTGGTTCTCTAACTGATATCAGCTCATGATGAAATCCTCCATGCAATCAAACAAAATCCCTATAAATCCAATACTTGAAAATTGTCTTAAAGTTTAATCAAAAACTGACTTTGGTTAGAGAGCCAGTGAAACCCAAGTTTTTGACTTTTCAGCAGCACTCATGCATGATCCCACCGGGGATCGAATCCAGGACATTCAGGTTACCAGTGTGACCTCGTTAACCACTTAACCATTGGGACAGAATCCAATAGTACATGAATTCTAACTTCTGCAAATGGACGATATACGAAACGACCTTCAGATAGCAAAGTGAGTTGTGATATCTTCCCCTCCTAATGAAATAGTCGGTCAGTACAAGGAAAATATCCACGGACATATTTTTTTTCCAAGGTATAAAAGAAGAGTTCCAATGTGCTGTGAATCAAGAACGCACAAATCAGCAAACAGATCTGCTTTTGTAATTCCTTTTCAAGGATGCATCGTTATTTAGGGATTCATATGTAAAACGCTAGTCACTAGCAAAGGTCAAAGGTTATTGCCAGCTAGTAACAAAGATAAATTAAAGTGCATGAGAAAATAACAGTACGTGAAAAATAATGGATAATCTTAAGTAATCGAGAAGGTTTATGACTAACTAGTTAAGTGATGCCTAGTTACTTAGAAATAACTAATGGAAAAGAAGATCACAAAGAAGTGAAAATGGCCCAGAAAAGCAATCGTATATAAATCCACGTATAACTGTCCAGATTTGAAGAGTAACTCCTAAAAAGATCTCTTTGCTGACTTATGTATTCCTGATATTTTTTTCTTCGCTAAACATTCATTCAGAATCGAAAATAATTAATCAATACAGAGTGAAGACGACTGTTACCACACTGACAGATGCTGCTCTTTTTTATTCATTGCAGTGCTTGAAATAATTACGAAGGAGTTACTGTCGAAGTACATTTACCAGATGGACTAATTTAACCCTGCATAAGACTACCTCTAATTATTAAAATATCCACATTTAAGGAAGTTATTTTTTGCGTAACATATGCAGACAGCTGTGAATTAATCATACCTACAAAGAAGATTGAGAAAACTATTTGTAAACGGAAGATAGAAAGTTGTTTACAGAGTAGTATTCAGCGGTGTTTCACTGATTCAAAATATCACTCCAATCATGAAATGAACGGGAGCTGGAATGCTGAAGGCTGAGTAAAACATGTTTTTCATAACTGACTATTTCTATGCAAGTGTGGAAAATAAGTTCTGATTATAAGGTAACTGTGGAAGTATTCACTTAAACTAAATACTGTTGCCGACCACACAAATTGCTTGGGGTTTGAGCTCCAGCTGGCACACTCCTAAAGTCGCTTGGCTGGCAGAAAGACCAGTAAACGGAGAAGTTCGGGCGTGGGTCTACTAGCCCCAACCCTGTACAAAAATAAGCACCACTGCCACTAAAACTACAAAAAATCAAGCTTGAAGGCTTGCTTTCCACTTGGAACGCAAAGGAATAAAACAAATGTGTTAGCTGTCGCAAATTTAGCTGCCTCTGGTTTCCGCCTACTTGAATATATAGAATAGACACTGTCAGTTACGATTTGAATTCCCACAGGTAATTGGTTTTAAGTGATTTTGTTTCGCATGCTTAAAGGATTACTGTAATCAAGTCAGAGGTTACGCTTGACTATTTTATTAAGTGTTTTATCCACTTTTTTATACAGCTTTTGTAGTGTTTGCCATTCTGTGCTTGAAAATACCTTGCGATTATCCTGGTCCTTAGTCGTACTATTCCTATTTCATTTTCATGCTCAATACTACTAATAATAATAATACTGTAACAACAGAAGACAAGGGCCAGGCAACAGATCGTTTATTAAGGAAAATCAACACATATTTATAGATTTTAATGTACATTATTGTAGATTATTGTTAGTAGAAAATACAGTCTTTTAATTGCTTGTTTCTCACAGAAAGTTAACCTTGTATCTCTTTGTGGCTGTGTCAGATCATCCATTTGCTAACTGTGTCCGCCTGCGCAAAGCCTTTGTTCTCATTTTCTCACCACCAATATTGGGGACATAAACATTGACGTCAATTACTGTCTACCAACTTTGGCTAGCAGCCAGCTCTCACCACACTACTACTACTACAAAATCCCATTTACTAATAAAAATCACATGGTATCAACTGATCACTATCTCCTGATATAATTAGAGTTATTCCTTTTTCTCTATTTTTGTCATTACTTCCTTCATAGCTTAATATTACGCAACGTTTATGAAAATCACTGAAAATTCCATCTTCGCTGAATTCCACGTTTTCTTTTTCCTATATGGCTCAATGGAACTCTTCAGTTGACATTCGTGATGTCTTTCAAACTGCAGCAGTGCGTGACATGGGTTTGCATATCAAGGGGGACATCAGTCTTTTCAAGATTGCAAATATACCATTCTGACAAGTGCCGATAAGCATTCAACTTATTTCTAAGTGTTTCTACAAATTGCCTCCAACCATATAATAACAACAATTCATAGTACACAGTGATGACAAGCCATCTAGAATGGTGACCACATTGCATATTTGACTGATAAAATCAGCCTACAGCAAACAAAGGACTAGACTCATGGCATTAGCTACTTACCACCTAGTGTTCAATCAAAGAAATTAATAAGCTTGATGGCAGACATATTATTATTGTTTCCTTTAATTCCTAGAGGAACATAGGGCTTCAGCCTCACGTTTTCATTGCTTTCGGCTCTCCATCAACGTCTTCACTTCGCTCTACGTCTGCCCACATGCTTTCGTCGCCTCTTCAAATGATCTCCTCCATGTCACCCTCACACTGACTACCAAATCGCCGCTTCCCATTCGGGCTCCACTTGATCTGTAGCCTGGCGTATGATGTCACTTGATGGTTTTCTCAGAGTATGGCCAATCCACCTCCATTTCTTCCTGCATATTTGTTGCACAATCGGTTTCTGCTGGGTGGTTTCGCCCCAGGGATCCCTCCCTGTTTCTGGTCTTTTCTGGCTGGCCTTCTGATCTTGAGGGGCATTGAGCAAAGACAGCCGTTGATGAAGGTCTGTAGTTTGTTCGAAGTGCCCTTTGTGACGCAGCGCGGCGCCAAGTCTCTGATTCGTATAGTTAGTAGCACTGACTTCACATTGGAGTTGAAAATCCGGATCTTATTTTTCATTCTGAGTGCTGCTGACCTCTACACAGACTTGGTGAGAGTAATGAAACTTGTCTTGCTTTCCCGATCCTCACTTTAGTATTCTCGTCAGTTCCGTCCACCTTTAGTTGGAACGATGCTTCCCTTGTAGGTAGGTAAAGGAAGTTACTTCTTTCAGATTCCTCCCATTTATGCTGATTTTTGTCTGTTGTTGTTGTTGCTGTTGGCCAGGAATCGTCATCACCTACATCAATTTCCTATATGCTCATCTGAAGGCCTATCTTCTCCCATGCTTCTTCTGCCAACTTGTCGGTTTTCACTCGCATATCTTCCATTTTGTGGGAAATCAGACATATATATATCATCAGCGAAATCTAGATCCTCCAAGTTTTTTGTGTGGGTCCATTTAATACCTGTCTCCTCGCTGCCCGCGCTGTCTGTCGCATTATCCAGTCTACTGCAATCAGGAAAATCACTAGAGATAGTAAGTAGGCAGCCAGCTTGTCTTACTTCCATCTTCACTTCTTCGAAGGATTCCATGAGTTTCCCCCTTGCGGATTACTTGGCATGCAGCACTATCATTTAACTGTTGGGTGAGATGTATAAATGTTGGTGGCACCCCGTGGTAGCGAAGTAGTTTCCAAATCACCTCTCAATCGACGCCGCCTTTTTAAAGTCAATGAAGTTGACTGAGGTAGAGACCTGACTACCACTGCAAGCTCTGTTCAATGATGATCCGTAGTGTTGCGATTTGATCGATGCATGACTTGTAGACATGTAGACAGAAGATATATCTAAAAAGTTCACTAAAATTCTATCAAAATAACTTTAACAACTCCAAGAAAATAGTCGTGTAAAACACAAAACTACAAATAGCAAGATAATTATAATTCTCAGTGTTCTCTATGAACCTATCTAAATTTCTAACAGTGTAATAATGAGCTTTCTAACGGATACTCTTTTTCTTCATTCATACTGGAATGCAGCTAATTGCATCCAACATTTCGATGAGTTGTTAAAGTATCTAAAACTTCAAATGAACAATTATTTGTACAGAGTTATCTTAATATGCTTTAGTAGATTCTTAAATCTATTTTTTATTTTTGATTACAGCTTGATTCCACACCGTAATTTTGGTACAGGTATGGAACTTCCAGCATGTGATATCGGTAGCCCAAATTTTGCAGGCCAACCATTGATATCAGGTATGCGTCGGCAAGGGATCGAAACCCGGACCATGTGCATGATCGGCGAGAGTCATAACCGCTGTGCCACCGACTCACAGATACAGTTAGCCCTCAGGCGCCCATTGACTGACAGACACACTGTACACTTACTGAACTTTGTTTCATGATAACTACAATCATATATGATGAAACGAATACGTAGATTTAAAAACGAAATCTTCAAGCTGAAATGAAATAATGATGCACTTTTGCTGACCTAATGCATTTAAGGCAACTGGAGAGCTGATACTGTCCAGTTCGAACCATCTTGCTGCAACCAAACCAAGGGACATAATAATTGTAAATAAACAGATGTACCGAACAAGTAATTCCATATTAGTTTGTTTATTAGATGTATCACACAGTGAAACTGTATTATTTACTAGATGACACAGTTTCGAACAAAATTTATTATTGTTCATAATCATTTCATCAATTATAATCACACAACTTCGAAACTTGAGTTTTATAGTTTTCTTTGTTCTCTCCTATTTGTCGTCGTTGGAGTTGTAGAATTTTCCAGATATCTGGGACAGGTGTTGAATTATTCCTATTACACGTGTTTGCAGTTGATTCGATAAACAAAGCTTCTGTTATCAATCTCTCCCTCCACCCAACTGTTACATTAGATTTTAAAACTATCATCTTGTCCCATCCATCCTATTGTATGGTTGTGTGTATTTGTATGTAGTGAGTGGTATAGCTGAACCATTCTCTAGATTTCTTATCTTATTCGAGTCAACCAATCTAGATTTTGCTAGGTTTTTATGTTCTACCGTAGTGCCCAAGTTTTACACATATATTAGTACCGAAGAAGCTTTGAATGACTAATAAATTTCTTAAATCAGCTTGGAGAAAATCTGTCTAAAAATGAGTTATACTTAACAATCTTGAAAAATTTTAAATTTTCGTTCCTAAAGGATTGTTCAATTCAATAGTTCCTGAATGTATTTGATTTTAGTAATCAGTGTTTACAAAAGGACCACCATCATTTACATATTTCCTATCAATTAAAATTCAACAAACCGTTTCCTTCATACAGATGTGTCCTGATTATTTGATCTGAACGAAGCGATTTCTTTCTGACATATGTAGGTAGGCCACTACTGCGAAGTAAGTATTTTCGCTTAATTTTCAGTCATCGCCCATTACACCGAGAGTTACTCAGACAGTCAAGTCGACGATTAAAATGAACCCGCATCTTTGCAAAACCAAACAATCTGAAGTAGGAATAACAAAATTGAATAAAATCCATTTGCGAAATTTCCTCTGCCTTTCTCACATAAACTTTATGTTTTCTAATCACGATATACATTTGACACCACAAATGACAATCAACTGGTGAGCATTTTTCAGCTTTATTTATTGGTGTTAGCTGTTCTCAACTACTAATATTGGTACGTTTTAAACATGTCACAGCTCTGATTATTCTCCCTAAATGATACGATATGTACATAAATTTAGAAAGCGATTAAGTCTTCACGTTTCTAATTAAATATAGTTTAGCGGTAAATTTAGGGTTCATTGTGAAAGCATAAGTTCGAAACACTATGCATTAAATTCCCGCAGAACATTCACCCTGAGCCCAAAGAGCTCAGTGGTAACGTCTATGACTGAAGTGGTGTATGACATGGGTTCGAATCTCCAAGGAGACATGATTTTGTTGTCAAGTGCCGACAAGCATGAAACCTTAGCTCAGGGTATTCTACCGATTACCTCCAACGGTCTACAATTATCTTTCACTGTTAAATGATCTTCCTACTTTTGATATTCATTATCAAACTGTGTCATATAACTACATTTCTTTTCTCAAAGGTTGACATTAAACCCAGAGCTCATTGGTGAAGTCACTAATTAACGCATAAAAGTGAAGGCGGACTGGAAGACTACTGCGTACTCATCTAATCAATTCTTAAAGTAAACCTGACTTTTGAAAAATCATTCTGTATTCGTCAGCGTTAGAACTCATAGGTCTCATTTATTCTATTTTATTCCAATCAGCATCTTCATTTCATAAGTCCGAAAGTAACTGACAAGTGATTCTATCTTTACAACTAAGACTTGAAGCTTCTTCCGATAAAATGGCCAGACTCTACACCATAATCCTTCAAGAAGAATAGCTTGAAACAATACAAAGCCAATGTGATCATTGAATAAAAAAGGATGTACTTTGATTAGACACTACCCGCTACAGTCCTACAGGAGGTCAATCACAAGCCCGAATAGCTCAGTGGTAACGTCTCTGATTGCAGCTATCACTGGGTGACGCAGGTTCGAATCTCAGAAGGGACATGAGTTCCTTCAAGGTTGCAGATACGCCTTGCGGACGAGTGAGTGCCAACTAGCACGAGACCTAGGTGGAAGGCTTCCTGCCGATTACCTCTAACTATCTAATATCATCAAAGGATATACTGTATTTCGAGTCATTTTGAGTATATAATTTCGATTTAATGAATTATCCTGAGAACAGATATGTCAAGCTATTTAAAATAAGACTGCCAAAAGATTTAACGAGCACGTAAACTCGAATTAAACAGAGAATTTCACTAGTAAATTCGAAGGTAGTTGTGGCTTAGTAGTAGAACACTCGCCAACCGCACTGGAGATCCGAATTCACTTCCTGGCTTACACACTACCAAACTTCAATTAGTTTACTAGTCGACTGCAAGCCCAGAAATGAGAGGAGGTTGGACACTACACTAGTTATCCCACCATGGAAAAATTACATCAACTCCATTGAAACTTCAGTGTTTGGAGCCCTATGTTCCACTCAGAAGGCAAGGAATAGAAGAAAAGTGATGAAGTTAAATCCATACTCACCATCTTCTCAGAAGCGATATCCTAACTTTGCAAGTCTTTTATCACTCTTACAGATAAGAGTCCTGTCTTTTTCAGTAAGTACCACAGCTCGGTCGGTTTCCGACATAGAACTTTGCACATATGTGTGGCAGTTCAAATCGCCACACTCCATGTAGCACACAAAGCAAGAGAAGAAAGTAGGAGAAATGCATAATATAGACAGTAAACAGATGTGTGAGACAAAGGAATAGTAATAACGGAGAACAATATAGTTTCATTGGAACGATGAGAACGATTTTGAGCCATATCACCAATTGTTTCCAGCCACCATTGGTTTTTACCGTCCCGAGGACCCAAACCAGGAAGTCTACACCATCCTACGTGGCCTAGACTAACTGTTGTAGATTTCATTGACTGGTGCCATGTTTTGGTTTGACCGCCGCTAGCTCTTTTCCAACCTGACCCTATATCAGCTAACATTGCCCATTGTCGAGGAAGGCGATGACTAGGCAGGCATACGTAACACATGTCCCAACCATCTCAGTCGATGTAGTTTCACAGTCTCATCGATTGATTTCCCCGCCTTACCTAGCACTCCACGCCTTACCTCAATATTGCTCACCTTATCATACCACTTCTCACGGGAGATAGAACGCAGACACCTATGATTGAAGACAGCTAATCTTTTCATATCTTCTGCTCTCATTGTCCAGGTCTCACAGCTAGCCATAAAGGAGGATGGAGCGGACTGATGAGCAGTACACACGCCCTTTGATCGATAGTACCACAGCTACTCATAATCCAGTCCAACAGGCTGAAAAATAGTTCAAACTTATACATTAAACTTACTGCAGTATTTTACAGAAGAAATGATTGTAGAACCACTTTATTATATGATAAAGTTACATAAAAAGTAAGTCATAATGGTTTATTTAAAAATATAATTTAGTTTGACTCGGTTTACAAAACTTCTGGTTAAATTAAAATGGAATCAAAAAAAGGAATACTTATCACCATTCTCATCGATCAAGATTCGATAAAGATAAACTGCCCAGTGTTGACTGAAATGTGCAACCGATGTTTCGTTTACTTGTAAACTTTCAGATTGAACAAATTGATAACTAACATGTCGCCAGGCGTCTTTTTCATAATCATCAAATTTATTCTGGTTGCATCCCACATTTGAATATCTTCTAGGCTTCAGATCTGGAAAGAGTTCTCTACAGGAGAATCGTCTACAAGGACGCTGATTCTTCTTTTTGACTGGAGTATCAGTTACTGGTGCCGCTGCTGCTGCTGCTGCTTTATCGTCTAGTGATAAAGTAGCCAGACTAATTGGTGATTGAGATTGATTTCGACGCACCATTTTACAAGTAGACGGAAGTATCGGAGAATCCAGAGAAACTTCTGAGATGGGTTTTAAGTATACAGAAACTTTTCCGGGTTTGGTAATATTTTTCAAGTCACTCAATGGTTTTCTATTCATATCCTAGCAAAGGGAATAAAGTATGACTTTCTTCATAAAGTAACTACTGAAAACAAACAAAAACAGTAATACATATTTTAATGTGGATTTCATCACGAGCTAACATAAGTTAGTTGTTGAAAACCAAGGAGTTTGGGACCCTTCAGTAGTGTATACTTACGACTCAACCGGGGATCCAGCCCAGAACCTCCATTATGCAAGACTAAGCTCACTGGTTGGCTATTCAGCCAATTAGGATGGAATTCACTGATGAGGAGTCCCAAACTAGGACGAAACGGCTGTCCAGTGATCCTTGACTAAAAAAAAAGACGGTTGCAGTGAAGAAAGCTTTCTTTTCGACGAAGTGTGTGTGAGAAAGCTCCAGATCTATCTGCATTGCTAGATCTGGTTGCTGTTTTTTATTTTTATGCATATCCGATCTCCCTACCTATTTTGTTGTTACTACGTCCTTAATCCGTAATTCGTATAAACAGTCAAGTTTTTTTAGTAATTATGACCTTACTATGTCATTATTACATTTTGTAATTTTACTAAGTTGACCTTTGACCTGAAATGTTTCAAGAACAGTACTATAACCTGTCTATCTTACCATAGTCTGTATCCGATCTTCTTGTTGATGACATTTTGTTATTTTATTAATTTAACCTTTTACTTTCTCACACACTTACTATAAATACATGAATACAAGAAAAGAAAATTTCCTTCACTTCAATTGTCTTTTTTAATAATTCCAATTATCCGATGTGTATATTCTCTCTCCCTGATGTTGTTTCGTGACGGAATCCAAATTCAAATTAATGCAAACCCTACAAAAACCCACAGTCTAATTAAAATTAATCTTCAAAGTGAAAAAAAATTAGTGAGAAAATGAGCACTGGTTTTCGTTTAGTGATACTCTCTAAATTAGACGTACACTTTGTCAAACACTATCAATGATCGCGCCAGTATATTATTATTATTATTTTCTTTAATTCCTAGAGGAACATAGGGCTTCAGCTACACGTCTCCATTGAGTTCGGTTCTCTGCTGCAGTCTTCACCTGGCTCCAAGTTTGCCCACACGTTTTCATCTCATCTTCACATCACCTCCTCCAAGTCACCCTCGCACAGACGACCAACTCGCCGCTTCCCTATCGGGTTCCACTCCAGCAATGGCTTGTCTAGTGATGTCACTTGATAGTTTCCTAAGAGTATGGCCAATCCATCTCCATTTCTTCCTGCTTATTTGTTGCACAGTCGGTTCCTGGTTTGTTTGCCCCCAGAGACCCCTGTTGCTGATCTTTTCTGGCCATCTGATATTGAGGGGCATTGAGCGAAGGCAGCTGTTAATGAATATGTGTAGTTTGTTTGAGGTGCTCTTTATGACGCGCCAAGTCTCCGATCCGTATAGTATATTTCTGATGCTGAGTGCTGTTGACCTCCACACAGACTTGACAGAAATGAAAGCTTGTCATGCTTTCCCGATCCTTGCTAGACAAGCGCCAGTATATAGTGTGGAAAAAAGTGGTTGTCACGTAAGACATTTTCGTTAGCTGGTTAAGCAGACAGAAGACACTGAATCTGGCATAATATTTTTCAACTGTCTGGAGGTGAGATAACCAGTGGAGAAGTAACGAATGTTTAAATAACTTCTATCTGATGAAAAAAATTTCTGATGGCTAAGATCATGCTACATTCATAGATCCCTATCTAAACCAAATCAGGACACCTAGCCAGGTCCCAGTGTTGTATTAATTGTCTTTCCATGGGAAATGTAGAGTGCTGTCGAGACAAAAGATAGTAAACTAAGCATACTTTAATTGAATTTTAGATTTTCCCGTCGATTGATTGGACCGAAGTGCTCGGTCTCAGCCTAGGTGGGAACATCATCAATCACTGAGAAATGCTGGTATATCCAGCCGACGAGTCCCAAATAGGACGGAATGCGCATCCTGGATTCCACTGCTAGTCACCATCCACCAATTAAAAACCAGGCATACTGTGGTATATATCTATCTCAAGTTCAACTTTACTCAATAAAAAACGTGTAACAATACTGTACGCTTCGAAAACAGCAGTATCATATAGTGATAATACAATTTAAACTGTAAGCATCTACTTTCCACATGACAATATTGAACTTTATTTTCACTTTCAAAAGAGTGGAAATTTGAAAAACATATTTGTTTTCATTGAATTCTAACACCGTGATTCAGATTTGTAAGTAAGTATTAATTTGAGTTGATCACGGATTGTTATCAGTTACAGAACCATTGGAAACCACGGAGTACTCCGGTTTTCCAGATCAATTATCTAAACTGGGCAAACCTCATGTACACATACACCTAAATAATTATGTATAAATGCGATTGTACAGCTATGTGAATGAATTCACCGAAAAGAGTCTCTTCACTGAACGTCTTATCTTTTTCAAATGTGGAATTCTCAATATGTAGTTGAATGTTATATCTAATTTACTCCTTACATCACATTAGTTAGGGGAAATAATTAAGAAGGCATTTATATCGATAATCATATCAATAGGTTTCTGAATTTAAAATTATTAATATTAAGTAGAAACAGCGGCAACATTGTATCGATAATAGAAAGAATAAAAAGTGCCGTTTACTTAGTTTTTCTCATACCTAACACTTTTCTCGCCACATAAAATGCATACCAGATAAGGTATCATAGAGTTTTCATACTTAGTCATCCAAGTATCAAGTCTTTTACAACTGCTCCTAGTACTACCAGATGAGATACATGGGGAGAGTTGTGAATAAAAGGGATGTTCAAAATCCGATAAGATGATATTTGCCAATTTCTTGTATGAGTTCCAATGTTTTTCTAATTCATGAAAAATTCCCATTCGAACATTAATAGACAGAAGACAAGTAGTTCAGCGAAGAGTCTCTTTTCGGAGGCGAATTCATTTTCATAGCTGTACAATCGCAAATATACATGGCTGTTTTGTATGTGTGTTTACATTAAATTTGTCAAACGAAAATACAATTAGTAAGTTCAGATGAATTGAATGTTGATATAAGAGGGTAGTAACAAAAGTGATGAGATGTCACAAACGATTGTTAAAGAAGAGTTACGTGATGGGGTGAATAATTTGATGAAAGAGTTGTGGTCAGGGTGTACATGGAAACAAAATATACGGAATTACACAAGGGTTTTAAGTAGAAAAATAAGCTACAAACAAAAGTTAAGTCAAATCAACGGAGTTGTTACCATGAGAGTAGAAGTGGTTGAATAATTTTCTTTTGTATGCACAGTTCTGGTTCCTCCAACTGAATGGCTAGGGCTCCTGCGATGCATCGCAGACTTTGCTTTTGTTTGTAGCTTATTTTTCTACTTAAAACCCTTGTGTAATTCCGTATATTTTGTTTCCATGTACACCCTGACCACAACTCTTTCATCAAATTATTCACCCCATCACGTAACTCTTCTTTAACAATCGTTTGTGACATCTCATCACTTTTGTTACTACCCTCTTATATCAACATTCAATTCATCTGAACTTACTAATTGTATTTTCGTTTGACAAATTTAATGTAAACACACATACAAAACAGCCATGTATATTTGCGATTGTACAGCTATGAAAATGAATTCGCCTCCGAAAAGAGACTCTTCGTCGATTTACTTGTCTTCTGTCTATTAATGTCTTTCCATAACAGTATTAAAGAGTTGGTTTAGCGACATACCACTCGCCCTGCTGACAACATTTTGTGACATTCACAATGTAACAAAGTCTTTCTTAAGTAACCCAGAAAATATTAAGAGGTAAAAAATAAAAAAGAATATGTAGAATGCAAGAATTTACAAACAGTGAGTGACACCAGACTGTTCCAATTTCCTTACGTAGAAGCCGAGACAACATATTCTTCTAGAAATTAATACGATGTGAGAAGACCAGGTATTTAACATTCAACTTAGTTTCAACTTCAGTGTCACCTAAAATAAAAGAATCATGGGAACGAACCAGTCCACGTGAGTTACTCTTGAAACTAACGATCTGACATTTGAAGGCATTTAGCCTAAGACCATTTGACAAGGATCACTGACTAATTTCTTGATAAAAAGCTATTCATTTTGAAACAATCTGACTGAAATGTGACTGACGTAGAGAAAGTCAGATCATCTGCTTGCTAATTGATGACTTCAGTAGATTTTCTTCACCTTAGCTTAAAGAAAGTATCTTCGAAAGTTACCACTATCACACACATACTGTCGAGTTACAATAAATCAACTTAAGAATGACCAGTTTAACACCGACAGAATGTTTCAGTTGGCTAAAATATCCTGCAATAAAATTACGTTAAAATCAATTAGACTTTAAAATACAAAACTATGAAACAATCAGTAATTCACTTACTGTTTGTTAATCAACAATTAATGGCAAACTGTCACCAACGTAACTGGTACAAAACTATTTTAAATGACCTACTGTTTTATTCTAATAACAGTTAATCCGTTCGTAAATAAAAAAACAGTTCAAAATGTCTGTAATTGGTTGATTTAAAAAAAGTAATGACATAATATATGTTGTCTAGATCAGTTGAACGTTGATCCACATTGCTCAGACCTTCATTTTCCACCACTTAAATAAAATTCTACTACATATAAATACATACATACATACATACGTGATTCTGTGGTTACGTCAACATGTGACAAGTCAGTTAATTGTCATTTAAATATCTACATAACTTTGGGCAGGACTTATTAAAATACAATGAATACAACTCAGTGTTACGTCACTCTTTTCGGTATACTTCAGTCTATCATAAAGGCTAAAGGATAGAGTCTAAATCGATTAAAATCATGCATCTAGTCCATTTTCACCTCCATGTCAGGTGTTTATCAACAAAATATAACAAATTAGTATATTTTGAAAGGATGTTATCACATCACTTCGTCCCAGTTTGGGACTCCTCAGGAGGGAAGCCAAGACCGATTCTCTGATCAGTCATTATCTCGGTTGAAATTCAATGGTTCCTACTGACTTCAATGTTGGACTATATCTCAAGACACCAGAAATCTATCTGACAACCTTCTCATCATTATTAATAGTCCAACTGTAGGGGTGTAATCAAAGAATTCAGATTTGAATATTACATTTAGGCCATTAATTTATTCAAATATTAATGTCAAACTGTATGCCATTTTCGATTGTCCACCTTATAAAAGAGTACATTTGTTGGTGAGAAATTCGTGCGTTCGTAATCGAACTGCCTACACCACTGTATTAAGTTTGACCATGGGTTGATATCATTTAGAGAATCACTAGAAACTATAGGGTACTGGGCATATGTTTCGTCCTATGTTGGGACTCATCAGTAGCATGTACCCATTGCGGTTCCTACCCCAGTGGGTGCGTACTGCCGATGAGTACCAAACAATATGTCGAAACAGCTGTCTAGTACTGCCTGGTTTTAACTGGTTCTAGTTGAAAGTAATGTATTAATTGTATAGGATAGTTCAGTGAAGAAAAATGATTGGCCCCCAGTTTAAAGTCTACACAGCAACTACCAGAAAGTAATTTACACTATATTCAATATCCGTAGGCAGGTAAATACTTATTGGGTGAGATTTTCCACTAAAAAGTAGAATGAAAACACGCAAATGTAATCAAATGTGTACACCTACATTTACTGAAAAGTAACAAGTTTTGATGATATTAGATGGTTGGAGGCAATCTTCAGGAAGCCTTCGACCTAGGTTTCGTGCTAGTTGGCACTCACTCGTCAGCAAGCCGTATCTTTACCCTTGAAGGAACTCATGTCTTTTCTGAGATTCGAGCCTGCGTCACCCAGTGCTGCAGTCAAAGACGTGACCACCGAGCTATTTGGACTAGCGACTGACCTCTTGTAGTTACTGGTTACTAGTGCACCATCAAAGTAAGATACAAGTTTTGAACAGTAAGGTGTTTCAACTGCTAACGATTGGTTTCCTTGCACACACTGGTAGTAATAACCTAAATGGTTTATTGCTAAAGTCAGTAATTTCAACATTTATAAACAGCGGTTAATATGAACGTGATAATATAATATGTGCGTCGGTGGCACAGTGGCTAGGACTTTCGCCAGCCATGCACGTGGTCCGGGGTTCGATCCCCTGCCGAGGCGCACCTTATATCAATGGTCAGCCTGCGAAATTTGCGCTACCGATAACACAGGCTGAAAATTCCATATGTGTGCCAAAAAAATACGGTGTGGAATTAAGCTGTAATCAAAAATATTTTTAAAAAATGACGCCAATAATCGTGAGACCTAAAACAGAAATATGGTTTCCTCCTAACTGGCTGAAAATTTAACACCAGTTGACAGGTAATAACTGCTGTTGTAATGCCATTCAAGTAACCAACTTTCTTATCGAATTATTTATCCGAAATACTGATTGATAACGCGTATAAAATTAGAAGACGATAGTTGGCGTTCAGTGTGTATTTAGTAAACACATTGATGGGCGAGTGGAGCGGCAAAACCTAGTCAGACACAACGAAGAGCATTCATTATACACTACCGTCTAACAGAGAAAGGGAACCTCACAAATCATAAAGAATACAAAGGCCTATCTGATTACTCGTTTCATCTTTCTATTCATTAATAAGCGAAGAAATATTTCATCCACTAAGTGGATGAATTACAAAATTTTTAAAGATTATTAAGCAAGTGAATTTATAATTCTCAAAAGTTATTTTTTAAGGATCTGTTTTGTTTCAAATTTCACCATGCATTGATATCTGTTAGAGATCTACTAAAAACGACGAGGGAGTACTGGATAGTCGTTTCGTCCTAGTCTAGGACTCATCGGCAGAACGCAGCTACTGAAGATCGAACCTACAACCTACCGGTCACGAGGCGAGCCCATAGACCATTCAGCCACTGGGACCCCACTCAGTGGTCAGCCAATGAATTCTAACTTCTACCAATTCCTGATTTCAGTACGACCACCGACCAGTGTCATCGGTGAGTATTTGTTCTCACTTCAGGACTCGATGGCCCCCAGTGGGACGATTTCTCATTAGAACTCCAGGCAACTTCATCCTGTCGGTAGTCTGCATTGAACATCAAGTTAATTGTCAAGTTAGTTTGTAAGGATCTGACATGTTTCAAGTTTAACCACGGAATGATATCAGTTAGAGAAATATTGAAAACCAGGTAGTACTAGACAACTGTATTGAGATTTTAAAAGTAGGTCCAGTGTTGTCAGAAATTAACAGTAAAGAAGACGAAGATGACATGAACAAGGAATGAATTCAAGCGTTGAAATAAAACAGAAAAAGAACATTACTATAACCAAAGAAAAGAAAAGGGTTTTAGCAAAACACTTTGGGACACATAGTTTAGATTTCTGTTCACATATAGCCACAGCCGCAGTTTTACATAACTGGAGAAGACGTAAATGTTTAGAGTTTACGCATTGTCGAGTCATATTTTGGCTAGAGAATACTAGATGTAATTCAATGGCACGAAAAGAGAGACTTTTGATAACTTCAGCGAAAGGGACACCTTAGGATGCTAAACTCGCAAATAGCGTCTTCTTTAGCACTATGATTTGAATTCCGTCATATTTCTTTCAGGAAACCTTATAAGATATCCGTTATACAGTAGTGTCTCACGAAGGTTCTACAGTTCTTTGTATATTTAGAGAAAATTTCTAGATATTGAATAAGGTTGGCTTTCGGTAGATAGATCTTTTTAATACACTATCCTCTTTTCTGTCTAGCAAAATATCTAACAGGCAAAATGTGGAATTCTGCTCTTCTTTGATAATGAAAATTATAGATGGGTGACAATCACTGAATTTTCTCAGGAGGTCAGCAAGTGAACAGTTTTCATGCACAAACAGTATAATTGCCTTCCATATACCTCTTATACACATGTAGACTCGTGGTACTTTCTCTGAACGGACTATTCTGTAATTTCACGATGAAGATATCACCTAAGAGAAATCATAAAGGAGATCTCATGGCCAGTAACTTCATCACTTTGATTATAGACGATACCATTATATCCAAATCGCACACTAAGCGTGCATCTCAATAATACATTCTTTAGGTAATTCTTTGGAATTCCGATGTTTATGTTTTTAAAATCAATGTAATCACATAGATAAAAGATGGTTTGTGTTTTTGGTATATTTGTGAATAGAAAATAAACATCTGATGAAATCTTATGCTTACTAGTCACATTAATTTCACCAACTCAAATGACGAAGTGAAAAGTGTCCGAAAGACTATGTTTAAATGGATTTGTTCTAGCTGATTCAAAAATTTCAAAAAGCCATTTTGTCGTAGAATGATAAGGCTTGCTAGGCATATCAAAAATAGGTGGCAAAGGGACACCATCTTTCTGCACCATGGGAAAGTCAAATAAACGAGAACAGGTCGAACCGGATGGCTTAATAGGTTTACACATATAAGGAAAAATAATGGGCTCATCCTTCTGTTACTTCGAGTTTCCGAAATTTCCTTCTGAATACCTTCAGTTCTGACTCTATAGTCATCTGGTTTTAGAAATTAAATCTCGTCACAGAGAATGGTCTACAACTTTTTAATATAATCCTCACGATTTAAAATAATTATCCCTGGTCCTTTGTTCAAACGGATTAGTATTATGCCTTTTATTTATTAGTTGATTTAATTGGACTTTATGTTCTTTTCTTTTCGTTTGTATTTGTCTACAATGCACTTCCATGTATTGATAATAATAAGCAGTTTCGCGGAATAGAAGTGTGTGAGATCTTCATTAGACGTTGAAAGTAAGCCCTGTATCTGAATGAGGAGATTTTTGAAATGCATCATTGTATCTAACCCGTCAGCTCTGAAAGAAATAATGCAGAACTTTAAACTAACACGTGGGGTTCGCATCTAGATATCAGACAGAGATATACTGGAATGATTAAAAACACACTTATCTGATAGATCAGGGAACTTCGAGTGTGATTCAAATGTTTTGTAGCTTCTCAGTAGCCGAATTCTTACATCTTTGGATCTCTTCGTTATAATATAGGACGCATAATCCTCAAATAAACTAAGTTCATTCTATTTTAATTCAACTAAGAAATGAACATGTCGGGAGACATTCCGAAGTTCCGGAAGACATATCTGAATGAAATTTATTTTGATAAAGCCTCAAAGTGTTATACAGTAATATTTACTGATGACCATGTTTCGAGCACAATTTATTGCAGCTCATAATCATGTCAAGGTACTCACACAACTTTCCGGTTTCGTCTAGATAATTCCACTGTTTTTCATCGCTTGACTTGAATGGTAGTAGTATTTCCCATATTTCCGGTATGAGTGATGAGTCATTCCTATTGCACGTGTTGGGTGTAGAATCGATGAATCAGGATTCAGTAATCAACCTCTCTCTATGTCCATCTACTAATATTACTTCTTAGAATTTTAACCTTCTCCCACCCTCTTGTGTGGTTGTGTGTTAATGCATGCAGTGCGATTGCTGAGCTTTTTTTCTAAATTACTTAACTTTTCAGGGTCAACCATTCCAACCACAGTTAAATTCTTATGTTGCGACAATCTGATTACTCACTATCTACTAGTTTGACCAATGTAGTTGACCTAACTCACAGTCATTGCAAGGTATTTTGTAAATTATATTATTTTGTCTAACTGGGTCAACTGGGTCCTTTAAACTACAGAGCTTGTCCTACCTGAGTGAGTTGGTAGTTTTAAGTGCCACTCTAATTCCTGCTTTATTGAAAAATCCTACGTAGGGTCAAAGATATCCTCTCCTTATATGGTAGGGGGTTAGAATAGTTGACCATGCGAAGACAAGTAATTTAGAAAAAAAGCTCAGCAATCGCACTGCATGCATTAACACTAAACCACACAAAAGGGTGGGAGACGGGTAAAATTCTAAGAAGTAATATAGGTATGTGGATATAAAGAGAGATTGATTACTGAATCCTGATCCATCAAGTCTACACCCAATATGTGTAGTAGGAATGATTCATCACTCATACCGGAAATATGCAAAACATTACTACCAATCAAGTCAAGCGATGAAAAATAATGGAATTATCTAGACGAAATTAGAATGTTATGTGAGTACCTTGATGTGATTATGAGCAGCAATAAATTGTGCTCGAAACTTGGTCATCAGTAAAAATTACTCTATAAACGCTGTGAGACTTCATTAAAATAAATCTCATTCAGACATGTCTTCGAGAACTTCGGAATGTCTCCCGACATGTATATTTCTTTTTTTCCTTCACGTTCCCCAGTGGAACATAGGGCTTCAAGCTAGTTGGCTTGCAGTTTCTGTAGCAGTATTTATTTTACAGGATGCGGTTGCTGGCCTCATGCCCAACCTTTCCTCTTTACCAACATTATTCCTGGCTTAGCGAGGTAAAGGAGTGAGTCGGCCGGGGATCGAACCCCGGACCATGTGCACGGTCGGCGAGCGTCCTAACCGCTATGCCACCGACGCTGTATGTTTCTTAGTTGAATTAAAATAGAATGAACTTAGTTTATTTGAGGATTATGCATCCTCTTTGATGAAGAAGAGATCCAAAGATGTAAGAATTTGGAGAGATATATATATCTTTTGGTCTAGTGCAAACCCACTGGACAGTAATATATCTAATTATTTTATTTGGTAGATTTAATCATTAACATATGTGTAAAACTTTGGTACTCTGGTAGTAAGTAATTCCATATTAGTTTACTTATTAGATATATCACACAGTGAAACAGTATTATTTACTGGATGACGTTTCAAACACAATTTATTGTTCATAATCATATCAATTATAATCACACGACTTCGAAACTTGAGTTTTATAGTTTTCTTTGTTCTCTTCTATATGTCGTCGGGGTAGTAGAATTTTCTAGATGTCCGACTGGACAGGTGTTGAATCATTCCCATTACACGTATTTGCAGTTGATTCGATAAACAAAGCTTCTGTTATCAATCTCTCTCTCCACCCAGCTGTTACATTAGATTTTAAAACTGTCATCTTATCCCATCCATCCTATTGTATGGTTGTGTGTAATTGCATGTAGTGAGTGGTATAGCTGAACTATTCTCCAGATTTCTTATCTTATTCGGGTCAACTAATCTAGATTTTGCTAGGTTTTTATGCTCGCCTAGTCTGACCGCACCTGTTCTACTACTTTGACCTATGTATTTGACTTGACAATTATTGCAGCAGGGTATTAGATAAACTAAATTGTTTTGTTTTAAAGGCTCCACAGGATTGATCCTTTAACCGACAAAACTCGTTTCTAATTGAGTTTTTTAGTGGTTTGAATGCCAGTCGCTTATATTACTGCCTTGTCAAGAATTCTGCGTAAGGTTTCCGAGGTTCCTTCTTTGTATGGAATTACTACTGATGATTTAGATTCCTTATTGTTGGTATTTTCATTAATCATTGCTACAGAATTATGATCCGACCAGACAAAAACATCCGTTGAAATACAAAACATCGATTGACAGAGTGAAGGCTGTTTGAAATCTCCATCCATTCTTTCTTAACAGTCTGCTTGACAGTATTGACATTTATTTTATTGTTTTCATTCCTTCTAACCAGCTTCTTCTTTTGTGTCTGACCTCTACAGTGTTATTTTGACATTTTTCTGTCGCTGCTCTAAGTATTGAATGCTTGATTTGATTCTTGCAGACAGGAATGAAATTCCATTCTGCTGTGAATATTCCCATTCATTTTTAAGTATTTGATAGTTGTACTTAAGTTAACCAAATACTTTCAGTCACAGAAATGTTTGTCTGTATAGTTGTGAAACGTCATTGTTAAGGTATTTTTGTATTTTTGATATAACTTGTTATTGTTTACCAGTAGCACACATATTTTCGTGTTAAACTGTGCTGTTTTCATATGGCTGAGATATCCACTGACTTTTTATGACTTAGAAACTTTCAGCCATAAGCTGGAAAACCCAATGACTTAGCTTAATTCTGTTCAACTTAGGTCGGTTGAGTTGTTTTCTACCTTCACATGGAAATACCTCAATTCAGTCATCAGGGAGTGGAAATTTGGGCAGCAGTGTTTAACTGGCATGTATCGACTTGAGAAAGTGTCACTAGGAATAGGGCAGACAGTTCAAATAAGCAAATGAAAACATATCTGAAAATATTAGACAGCTTATGCAAAATTATGCTCAGAATGTATAACTGAGAGTGAAGTAAAACGCCATTACTGAATGTGTTAAGATGTTTCATGCAGATCCACCAGTATTATGGCAGTTACTTCTTCAAGACTGAAGGACCGAGACATCTGTGGAGTACGTAACAATATGATTGTACACTTTTTTGTTAGATGTTCAAATCAGAGACATTGTACATGACTTTTGTTTAAAACAATTCATGTTGGAATATAGATAACCTCCGAAGTGTACTGTTGGTCGTCTCGTCTTCTCAGTGATCTATACTGTCTACTTGCTCCACTCATAACCATGTTGTATACTTTGGAATTTTGCAGGAACTTCTTATTCTCATCCGAAGACTATGCTACAATCGGTACACCGCTTATACCAGTAGACACGACACCAGCAGTGAACGCTACTGTGGATTATATTAATAATTTGTAGCCGTGGTCTTTAACTGTATATCCAAGTAACCGTTTAATTAATATAACTCATTACTGTATTTTTCATAATATATACTGTTACACTATCATCTCATTAGCTTGGATTTTTATTCACATACTTGCTATGTTATTGAGCACGCTAGACAGTCCCATAGACACCTGTGCAATGAACACTTTACGATCAAGCCGTAAAAGAATTTCAAATATAATCGCAGATGGACTAGTGAACTGTGTCACAAAGTTTCTGTAACACATTCTTGGTATTCGAAGACAGGATACCTGTACGCCGTGTATTCTACATTGAAATACACGTTTTATACTTTATATTCTAGTAGAAGGAATAGTGGAAAAAGTATGAAACACTAGACCAGCACTGTTCATAAAGTCGATAGGTTACATTGGTATAAATTTAAAACTGTGTAGATACTTTGATTCCATACAGACAAGTAGTTCTGTCAGACTTATCAAAAATTACCTACAAATTTCCAATCATTCCTACCGGCTCCGTCGCTCAGTCGGTTAGAGAATTGGAGGTTCGATCCTTTCAGGAGCTACTGCCTTCATAAACTCTTTAATTTTTATTAATTCAGAAAATAAATTAAGAAAGTGTTACATTTCTGTTGTTCCAACTTATTAAGACAACATAAGCCTTGGCTGTCCATAAACTTATAAACAAATTTCTGTATACAAAAGAAGTATGTTCAACCCTGCTGTTAACTCTGACTTCAGAATAATATTATTACATTAAATATGAACAGTTTCGGAGTTATTGTGCTTAACCTTTTAGTAACTATTTGCAGTAGATTTCATCGTGTCACGTTATGTATTCGTCCGGTAATCTTATTAATGTCATACACCTCTACAGGATATGTACATTCCGTAAGCAATTCTTTATATAGAAAAATCCCCATTTAGACATTTAGAAAAGAGAAAGATTGAGCGAAAAAATATTTACTTTTCAATTAGATCCCCATCTCTGGCTCTACTCATATATATATATATATATATATATATATATATATATATATAGCATTTTTATTACAATACACAACAGTTTACCAATCAAGTGGTGATATGTTTGTTAACAATAATTAGTCAGTGTCATCATGTCAATGGGGTGATAATAAACGAAGAAAATCAATATACATTTAAAAGGTAGAAAGTGTTAGAGTAAATTAATTTTACAAGAATAACATTTAATTAAAGATGAAATGGTCAGAAAAATAAAATAATTTGGACAATTATAATTTTTATAGGTTTAGGGGGAGGGGGAGGGGGCGAAGTAGTCCGGTTTAAATATTCATGTAACGATGGCCTAGGCAAGAAAAGTGGCTGTACAAATTTCTTCTGAATACACAGGTTTGGCTTCTTCAGGTGGATTCCTATTGCTGTCTGTAGAAGACGAACTCGTAGAGCAAAATTAAGATTATGCGGAATGCGATAAATAATTTTAAATGCAGTATTCACATCATCCTTATGCTCAGTATCTACAAGGTGTGCTAAAATAGAGCTACGAATAGATCTTGTTTGTCCCTTACTTAACCATGTTGTATGATGTTCGGAATTACGATAATGAACCTGCCTAATTGTACGCCCAATGTAGCTTTCTATTACATAACCTCATTCATGATCTCCTGATGTTTAAATATCACTGTGTTTTTAAATACTTTCATCGTAATTAACATTAGTATTGTTACTGGCTGGAAGACAGAGGTGATGAATATACTTAACCAACAACAGGAGGCACTAATAACTATCAACAGGAGAAATCTATAGGAAGTTGTCTCTTTCACTTACCATTTAGGCAGCATAGTTTCAACCATAGGAGACCCATGTGAGAGTATAATAGCCAGTCAGAACCGGAAAAGCGAACCATACCTCCATTACTCTGAAATCACCATGGTAATCTATTGCAATCCGTATGAGGAATAAGATTCTGATTTCTAACACTAATGTCAAATTAGTGTTTCTATATGCTTTAGAGACTTGGTGCGTCGTCAAAAGCATTTCCAGAAGCGTGCTGCAGATAAGATGGTCTGTAAGGATAAGGAACTCTGCCAAAGAACCAACCAAAACCTATGGCCTAACAAATATTCAGGAGAGAATAGAGATTGATTGAGTATAAGCTGAGGTGACCACTGAGTGACGAGGTGCACCTATTAGACCCAGGGAAACCCATGGAACCCCGTTGGGAAACGACGAGTTGGGTGTTGATCTGAGGGTGACAAGGAGGAGATTATATGGGAGGGACATGAAAGGTCATTGGCATTTGCGCAGCTGGCTAAGAGAAACTTCAGAGAACAGAATGAAATAAAGTGGGACATAGAGCTTCAAGCTTGAGCTTTACAGATTCATAAGTCGTAGTTTTTTTTTAGTATTTCTAAGTAAATGAATGATATCCAGTAAGTGATACTGTGGCATGTACTACTGATAAGATTTATCAGTACTATATAAGGAGGAGCTCATTGGCATAAAAACTTCAAATAACATGGAGATACATTTTATTTCAAGGAAGGCAACTGGTTCAGCGTTGTGGGGATACATGGGAGACGTTAAAGGAACACGAAGAAACACAGTATGAAATCCAGAAGTACCACAACACGAAGATCTGTGCAAATAGTGCATTGAAGAAAAGGTATCCATAATTTTGCTATGTAGAGATACCAATTTTTAATAAACATCCCCTCGTCAAGTCTTTCTTTTGCCGTTTCAATGATACTGTAAGTGAATAAAAAATCGAGAAGTACTGACACTCCATCACTTCATTAAATAAATCAATAATAAACGTATAAAATTCTGAAACTAAAACATATCCCATCTCCCATCAATATTAGTTAACTTCTTTTGTCTCATTAGTTATACTCAAGTCCATAAGCCTATGAAAAATACAACGAATGTTGTCAAAAATCTCTTTAATGCTACGGCACTGACTCGATTTAAGACTGAAATAAGCAAAATGAAGACGATATGTGTGATAATATGTAGTTTCACAACAGTTTATCTATTGGATCAAAATTCAATAACTTACTTAGAAACAAACTACGTTGGTTGAAGGATCTTTTGCAACCCATCAAACAAAATAATTTAGTTTATTTAATACCTTGCAATGATTATGAGATTATGTACACAGGTCAAAATAGTATACTCGACTCAGATTAGCGGAGCACAAAATGTAGAGAAGTGTATATTGGTAGACGTAATAAAATAAGAAATCTAGAAAATATCTAAGCTTTAGTATGAAATAGGGTTAAAAACAACCATTCAGTAGGATGGGACAAAATGACACTCCCCAAATCGAATATGAAACCAAGGAAGTATAGACTGATAACTGAATGTCTATTTACCGTAACAACCAAGATGATATAGCCGTAGGACATCCCCCCACCCAGAATTATTGGCCACAGCATTCATCACTAAACACTGAATGCAGACCATCATTGTTTAAGTCGACTTGTTTAGCTGAAGGATTCCGGTCAATCAAACACGCCATTTGACACGCCGTCATGTTACATTCGTCGGTTTGTCCACGATCCCCAGCTAGTTAAGCAATCATTTCGTAATCCGATTTGATCCCGAAATATAACTCGTAATTTGGACGATCAATTCTGGTGTTTTGCTTTGCCTTTGGTCTACGCGGAACGAATACTATAGAAGTTGTGGGTGTTAGATCTTGCGTTAGTATACTTCGTACTATCCGTGAACGTCAATAACTTTAGCCTCTAAACTGGTGAGCCCCACCGCGAACTTCATCTTTGGTAAAAACACAGACAAGTCAGGTGAGTTTGTTCCATTTTGTATTTGTTCTTGTACTATTTTCAAACTATATATATTTCGCCATGAGGTCATCCGTATTCTATCAACCACCAAAAGTATCCAGCTCGTGATAATGCAGAATCATGGTTCCAGATAGCTGAGTCTAATTTCAGTGAACATGAGTTAACTGACCAACATTCACAGTTCCTTGCAGTTACCCACGCCCTATCGCGGGAATTCAGAAAATGCGTAACTGTGCATATGTCAATCCCAGAGGTAAGTAACTCGTATGAGTTGCTTAAAGCAACTCTCCTAAGGAGAAACGACTTCACAGATAGACAACGTCTTGACGATCTATTTCGCAACGTGGAGTTAGGTGATCAGTCAGCTGGGAACATGCTAACGAGAATGTAATAATAATAATAATAATAATAATAATAATTTTATTTCTGGAACAGAAACCAGCCATTTTTACAGGCATGAACAAATGTACACTAATTAGAACTCATAGAATATATATGATTTGTTAATCTAGAAATAGATTGAATACTGGTAAATTTGAGAGAAATATTTAAAAAGAAATGTACAAATAAGGCAATAGGTAATTTTCGAGATATGCTTTCAACTGAATAATTCATGAGATATAGCATCAAATCAAAACTGTAATTGAAAAAAATACGGTATGTCAATTTCACGCGGGAATTATAAACGATTACGTTAATTGTGGAAGGTAAGTAGCATTTTCGTACAGGTGCTGACGTGAAATATAAGAGATGCGGAATGAACAGTAATTGTAATTAAATGATTCATAGTGTTTGAAAGTCCATAAAACTTCAAATTCACCGGTAAGTACACCATAATTGTGACATTTCCAGTTGTATATGAGACCAACTTTGAACTTGTCAGCAGATTTCATGATAGAGGTGGTTCCGTTATTCACCAGGTGGGCTAGCAATATTCCGAGGATAGCGGCAATGTTTCAGTGCCTTCGTTTAAGGCAGTACCTTTGAAAAGAGAAGAAGACACAAGGAAACCGACAGAGAGGTGCAGAAGTATATAATAGGTGTTAATAATTCAAAATATATGTAAAAAAAACATGGGGCTCATCATTTTTTTTGTTTTTTTTTTCATTTAAAAAATACTATTTCCCCCTGAGATTTTCTAGTGATGGAATTCTGGTCTTTCTTGCGAAAAGAAAAAAAAGTTTAAGTGAAAAAAAGATGATAATTTTACCTACTTATATAGGTTAAATAGGAGTTAAACACAAAAGTCAAAGTGCGTGAACTATGTAGAAGAAAAGCGAGGGCTTAATAATAACTACTGTTTTTCTGAAGTATACATTTAGGTGTCCTTCTGAAGTAGGGGACTCATACCATGTACTTGCATTCGAGGAGTTTGTTATTTAAACTTCAGCTTTAGGCAAATTTTCAACTTCCTTTGTCTTTTTTTTAAATTTTATTTATTCTCTTATTTTGCAGAAGCCATTCGAACTCAGGAGCCGGCCAACGTCAGTTCGATGAGGGACTTATGAGAGAACTGTTCTTATCCAAACTGCCACAGCCAGTACAGACTGTGCTGGTGACACTTCAGGGTGTTATCATAGACGACTTATCTGTTTCTGCTGAGAAAATTCTAGAAATAATTAAACGGTCAGTTCCGGAAATATGCTCGGTGGCCAAAGAGACTTCGGGTAAGGATACTGCAATGAAAGAGTTATGCAACTCCGTTCAGCAGCTACTTAGGCCAAATAATCCCCATAATTCTTCCTATCGTCGTCCGAACTCCCTTCAACGGCGGAACCCACGTGCCTGGCCTAAATCCAAACCGCGTTCGCTTAAAAACCCTGACTGGCGTTGTTATCACCATACCTATGACTAGGAAGCGAAATGTTGTCGAAAACCCTTTGACTCTGGCAATGAATAGGAAAGTACAGGAAACTGTCCCGCCTGCACGCGTTGGTGGCAACCGTCGCCTGTGGCACTAGCCACCTACTATACATTCGTGATGTAGTCAACCAAACCCGCTACTTAGTCAACACAAGCGCCAATGTCGGCTTCCTTCCCGCCACAGCGGCAGATCGACAGAAGGAACCTACCTCCAACTTATAGGCTGCGAGTGGAAAACCAATCGCAACCTTTGGTAGGAAATACATCTATCTGAAGGTAGGTTTACGGAAACCTATTCAGTGGATCTTCCTTCTCGCTGACGTCACAATGCCCATCATTGGCACAGATCTGCTTAAGCATCATGATTTACTCGTAGACGTCCACCGAAAACAACTGGTAGACAGTACTACTAAACCGTCTATTAAAGACATCACCTACGTAGGCCATAGCTTGTCACTGGTTAAGAAGAAGGCGATCTTTGATCCAACTTTCCAGCCGAATGTCGATAAGTACCCGGAACTTAATTGCCCGTCTAACGATCTACCGTGCATAACCAGCAATGTTATGTATCACATCATAACCTCAGGACAGACCGTGACATCTTAAGCACGATGACTCACTCCCGACAAACTGCGACTCGCTAGAAATGAATTCGACAACGTGCTCACCCTTGACATCACTCAGACATCGAATTGCCCGTAGGCGCTCCCACTGCGCATGGTACAGAAAAAAATAACAGCGACTGGCGACTCACGGACGACTACCGGTGACTGAACGCAAAAACGTCCCCTGATTGCTACCCACTGCCTCACATTCACGGCTTGACGGAAACACTATCTTGTGCAACTATTTTCTCGAAAATAGACTTGGTTAAAACACATAACGAAGTCTCGGTGGAACCAGATGACATTCCGAAAACAGCCTTCATTACACCTTTCGGACTTTTTGAATTTCTACCCATGCCATTTGGTCTCTGGAATGCAGCAAAAACATTCCAACGTTTCACTGACGGATTATTTCCCGATGTCGACTTATGTTTACGCATATTCAGACGACTGCCTCATTGCCAGTCCACACAAGGAAACTCAACTTAGACACTTGAACTTGGCATTCGAAAAGTTTCGTCAAAATGGTGTAACTATTAATATTCAGAAGTGTCAGATAGGCGTTGACTCACTCGACTTTCTGGGCCTCACCATTGACTGCAGGGGTATTCTCCCACTATATAGTAAAAATGAGGCGATACTGAACTTTCCAGAGCCACATGCAGTGGAATGTCTGCGCACTTTCAACGGCTTGGTAAGTTATTACCAACGGTTCATCCCCAACTGTGCTTCTCTGATTCAGCCATTGACAGACCTTCTTCGAGGGAATAACAAGTCCATCGAACTTGACGCGTCTTCTCAAAATCCCTTCACTTAGGTTAAAAAAGCTATTGCGGATGCCACACTTCTTGTGCATCAGGATCCAACGGCACTGTTAAGTATCTACGTTGATGCATCAGAAACTGCAATTGGTGCAGTTCTGCAACAACTAGTCAACAGAGAGTGGCAACCACTCGCCCTTTTCTCGAGGCGCCTACAATTAGCAGAAACGAAGTACAGCACATTCGACAGAGAATATCTGGCTGTGTACTGTGTTATACGTCATTTTTGACATCCAGGGGAGGGTAGTAAAATTAATAATTTTCACTGACCACAAACCTCTGACGCGTTCTCTGAACTCAACTTCAGATAAGTCTTCACCCGGAGAATCACGACAACTGGACTACGTTTCACAGTTTACATCGGATATTCTCAATGTATCCGGAGTGAACAACATTGTGGCAGATGCCTTGTCGTGCATTTGTTTCCTCACCTAAATAGATGGCACAGATCTTGTAAAACTGTCTCTTCTCCAAAAAGAAGATACTGAGCTTCAAACATGAGTTGTCAAAAACAGCTCTGCAATTAGCCGATAAACCCTTAGGGATGGGAGGAGATACTATTTTATCCACGAGTACTCCTCACCCCATCGTGCCTAAAGCTTATCGCCGTAATGTCTGCAATACGCTGCATGGCTTATCCCACCCAGGTATTCGAACTACCATCAAGCTCGTAATTAGTCGGTTTTGTTGGCCTGGTATTAATAAAGTAGTATGGGAATGGGCACTCACATGCTTAGCTTCCCAAAAGTGCAAGATAGTAAGACACACCAGAAGCCCTCTTGGCACCTTTCTTATCCCTGATGCTCGTTTCGAACATGTTCATGCAGATTTGGTTGGACCCCTTCCAGAATCTCATGGATATACCTATATTTTAATCTGCATCGACCATTTCGCACGATGGCCTGAAGCAGTACCCCTCAAGGATATATCTGCTGAAACCATCGCACGCGTCTTTGTAGAAAGATGGATCGCAAGCTTTGGATGCCCATCTTCCATAACAACTGATCGCGGGCGGCAATTCGAAAGTGGCTTATTCTTCGCCGTGACTGAAATCATGGGTTGTATGAGTTTTGGAACAACAGCCTACCATCCTCAAGCAAGTGGTATGGTATAACGTCTACACAGACAGTCAAAGGCTGGGTTATCGGCTGCAAACAATTCACATTGGACTGAATCACTACCCTTAGTTCTCCCAAGGATACGAACCACCTTGAAAACTGATGCTAGTTGAGCTGCTGCCGAGCTAGTATATGGCACAACCCTACGACTGCCAGTTGAGTTCGCTTCTCCGTCGAGCTTCCCACCGGCGGTAGATCACGCCTCATACGTCAGCTTACAAAAGCAATGCGTCCAGTTAAACCTGCTTCGACCACAGTCCACAGACGTCTTTGTTCACACGTGTTTGGAAACTTCTTCACATGTATTTCTTCGTCGTGACTCTCTGCGTCGCCCTCTGGAACCCCCATACGACGGACTATACAAAGTCATTAAACATATGTCTTTGTCTTAGACAAAAGAAGGCCGTGAAGACACCGTCAGTATGGACCGTCTGAAACCGGCCTAATTAGAAGGCAATCCTATTAGCCTAGAGCTGAGCATTCCCAATAATGCACAAGTAACTGAATATCCCTTAGTCCTCGATGCTTCCGGTCAAGCAAACACGCCATTTGATACGCCATCGTGTTACGTTCGTCAGTTTGTCCACGATCCCCAGCTAGTTAAGCAATCATTTCGCAATCCGATTTGATCCCGAAATATAACTCGTAATTTGGACGATCAATTCTGGTGTTTTGCTTTGCCTTTGGTCTACGCGGAACGAATACTATAGAAGTTGTGGATGTTAGATCTTGCGTTAGTATACTTCGTGCTATCCGTGAACATCAATAAATTTACCCTTTAAATTGTGCAACAGGCATAATTCAGAATCTATGCCGGACATGAGGAGAACTCTACAACCCTCATGATATGTAGGAAGGAAGATAATGTTCGATAAACACCGAGTTTCCATGTTATGCATTTACAGTTAATTTTAATCCAAAAATAGATTGTGTTCGATATGTCATCTAGTAAATATTGATAACTACTTCAATTACCTTCGGCTTTAATCCGTTTCTGCCTAAGTGACACTGTCAGTACTACATTTATTTTTATTCGCTTTGTTCCTTTCTTCTCACTTATGACCTAGATTACTGATTTAATAGCCACGTAGTGGCGAACAATTCATGAGAATCATCATTCGTTCATTCGTACTGCGTTCTGACCTTCGCGATTTAAGTCAACTGGTTAAGCTGAAGGTGCATGGTGTAACATCTATGCATGTTGGCACGCTTCGGAACGCTCGGTCAATCGTGCACGCACCCCAGACAGTCGAGTAGTCACTGTCACTCCACTTTTCTGTTCCCATAATATATCTGGCATTTTGGATGACCGATTTCTGTTTTGACTTGTCTTTGATGGAAACACAAGTATTTTGGTAGTTCAGGGACTGACACTCGCATTTTTACATAGTGACAGTCAACGTCCTTCATCTTCAAAGCAAGATAAGATTTCAAGGGACGCACAAGCTATGAGGGATCTACATCCAGAGCACTCACTCTACGTACTAACTCTAGTGGTTCGGCCACCCTACCTGGTCTATACAATTAATGAGCCAGTAGGTTACTTCTATCTCTAATATGCTCATGGTGGAGTCATTCTCGCGTAGACGTGCATTGCACCTTCCATGATACCAAAACACACGTACAGCCAATACGTATATACATATATATATACACAAACGGAATGTCAACAAAGACTTTTAGCCTGGCATGTGCTACTGACAATGCTTATAAGTAGTATGGAGATGCAGAAGCTGTAAGCCGGTCACAGCCACTTCAGCAACCGGATCTATTGGTAGTGGCCGGTAAGCATTCAGGTTGGCTGATGCCCTGGCTCGTGCAACTAAACTTTACTAGGAGCTGCATAGTATTAGGAAGGAAAGGGGGCTAAAAATTTATCCGCCTCGCTCTAGCAGTACGTCACTCCCACGTTCGAGGAAAAGATGACAAACGACATGTCACTGCCAACTCGGATTGTTCCACTTCCATAAACGATACCGTACCAACAATAAAATGTGCACTAGCTCTATATAAACATAAAATCCGTCTTGTTTACATATCCATAAGACTAGCGCTTTCTACCAGGTATTTATTGTCAGTTTTATTATGGAATCGGCTATTAAACAGGTATGGTCCCCAATTCTCTTGTACTCAAACAATCCCCTCACATTCCTTCACGATTAGAGAATGTTTTTTCCTGTGAGTATCAGAAAGCGGCCAGTAATTCCAAAAGCTCTTTTTGTCATGGGATAATATCTTCACATTATTGACTAGCGTTTGTGGAAAGTGAGAATTCCTACCCAGCATTAACAGTCTTAACATCACCTCCGACCGCAGAAGAGTCCCTAAATGAATCTTCGGTCCGCGCAAATCTCGTGTTTATTGGCGAATTATACAGTAATTCCAATATCTTGATGAAGGTGCTGGAGAATTGACCGTAAAAGTCTATTCTTTTCAAGAAGTGATTCAGTTTCGGTAGTGTACTGCCTTGAATTACCAGGATCCTCCCAAGTAGTCGTCCCGTTTCTACACATCCCACCTTCTAACCTAGTTGGACCGCAGTCTTTTTGGTTAACTGCGGCTGCTACCCACTAGTCATTTTCCCCTGTCGTTATCTACCAAGATCCTGGTCATAAATCGAAGCTGCAAACAACTTGCCAACGGAAATCTAGTATTTCCCTTGTGAATGATATTATTCATTGCTTTATTTTGGTTGGATAATACTCCTATCTAAAATTAGTTCAACATCTATGCTTGCCGCTAAGTTTCCCACCCAAGGAGCCTGCCAAATGTGAAGGCTTTTAGTCACCTTATTTGAACCTCAGCAGTCAACAGGCGATTTGTTTATACGTGCAGGTTCAAAGACACAGTGGAAAATAGCTTGGTAGCTTCAATGCAGTGCGATTAGCTACTTGTACACCCTGCAAGTCATTGTCAACAAATACATCCTTCAGTAGACGTAAGTGTTATGCTTTACTTTCGCCGGTTGCCGGTGTTAATAACAATAATGATCCAATATCCAATATCGTTTTTACGAGCTAGTATAAACCAATTTGATTTCTTTGTGCTCGCCTCTTGATTGTGAGGTAGAGGTTCCTGATCTTCGGTAAACGTCTGTGTAGCTCGTCCCGCCACTCGACTGTCGTAGCTTTGGTTGACTCCAACAGGAGTAGTGCTGGGGTTAATTATATGGGGTTTGTAGTATGAAGTGTGTTAAGACTGTTACTACTGTGAATGGAGTTGATCCTTTCACCAGTTGGTCCTTCGGTATCGTCGTCAATAGAAAAGAGATAATAATAATAATAGATATAATTAGTAAAGGTATTCAGACTAACAGACAGAAAAAGAATAAGAAAACGTAACAACAGTCAGTCAACCGGTATAATAATATATATATATATACCAGTAATAATGATAATAATAATAGGTGTAGTTAAAGCTGTCAGGAGAGTAAGACTGAAGGGAATGTGAAGAAGTAAAACGACCAGTTTAATTGTCTACCTTTGAATGGTATATGCGATTTTAAGGGGATAGGCCATTTGGATGCAGTCCTTGTGTCGCTGCATGGTTGTCCAGCCTTCGCTTAAAGGCGTCCACAGATGGTGCCATAGCTACATCTGCCGGTAAGGAATTCCAGGGACGGCAAACCCGCAGGGAAAAGAAGTGGGAGCGCACCCGGGTCCTTGCCCTCTGATGAGCTATCCTTCTAGGATTTCCACGAGGAAGCCTATACCTACTCAATGGCAGAACACCTTTGTTTGGGTGATTCTGATCATTTGTTATTTTGTAGGCAGTAATTAAATCCCCCCTCAGGCGACGGTAACTGAGTGTGAATAGGCCTAATTTCTTCAGCCTTTCGTCATATGGTTTATTTCGGAGACCAACCACTCCTTTTGTTGCCCGTCGTTGGACTCTTTCCAAGAGGTTGGCGTCTCTTTTAAGCAGTGGGGGTGCAATGATATTATGCACTTCAAGATGCGGTCTGACGTATGTTTTATACAACCTTAGAAAGAGCTCAGGAGTGAGTGCACCTAATTGTCTATGTGTAAAGTGTATGACCGCATATGCCCTCGCTACATCCCCCGTGTAATTTACGCTTGTGTCCATTTTCTCCGTTAGAACTAGACCTAAGTCACGTTCCGACGTTGAGCAGGACAAGCTTTCATTGCACAGGGTGTAACTTGCATTCTGCAGTCTACAGGTGCGTAACTTCACTACTTTGCACTTTTTCAGGTTGAAAGTCATGCCACTGGTTACCGCCCAGTCTTCCAGAAGCCTTAGATCTGCCTGCAGTCTATCTGAGTCCTCCGGACACTTTATCGCCCTCCATATCTTTACGTCATCAGCGTATAGAAGAGTCGGGCAGCTTAGACGGCATGGTAAATCATTGATAAAAATCAAGAACATCAGTGGTCCCAGGATAGAACCCTGCGACACTCCTGATGACGAGCTGTGCCAAGATGATCGGACTCGATTGACCTTGGTGCAAAATTGCCTTTCAGTTAGGTAGTCCTTCAACCATGACAGAAGTGGTTTACCTAAACCTACCTGGCTTATTTTGTGTAGGAGAAGGTCATGGTGAACAGTGTCAAATGCCTTCTCAAAGTCTAGAAAGATCACATGGACTGGAACATTCATATCCCAGCATGATGTCCAGTCGTCCCAAGCTGATAATAAGTTAGTGACGCAGGATCTCCCTTTCCTGAAACCGTGTTGGGCTTCATGGAGTATTTTAGACCTATCCAGATATTCCCTGATGTGATCATCAATAATACTTTCCAGTACTTTCGATACCACTGGGAGTAGAGCTACTGGTCTATAACTGGTGGGATTTTGCCTATCCCCACCCTTGAAGATCGGAGAAAGGATGCTTCTTTTCCATTCCTTTGGCAGTTTCCCCGATTCCATGGAGTGTTGGAACAAGTCGCATAAAGGCCTACAGAGAGCTTCGGCGCACTGTTTCAGAACAGATGGCCTGATGTCATCACAACCTGGGGACTTCCCAGGTATGAGTCGCTGCAGCTTTCTCAGTACTATTGCAGGGTTTATTTGGGGGTGGCTATTTGGTCTTCCTCCTGTGAAATAGTCATGCCACCATTTTGGTCCGTAACGGTAATACCCACATTGCTGTTTAGCTGTTTGGCGAAGGCTAAACTGAATGTTTCAGCCATCTCCAGACTAGTGAGATATTGACCGTTTTGGCCTACTAAGGCGCAAGCCCCTTGGTTGGTTGGTTTCCTTTCCGACATGAATCGGTACAAATTCTTCGGGTTTGCCAGGAGTTTTTTAGCAAGGTTAGCCTGGAATGACCTTCTGTCCCTCCTGACTCTTGCATTGCACCGGTTCCTGAGTTCCAGGTATGCATCATGGTCGATCTGGCTTTTAGATACGCGCCACGTAAACCAAGCCTTCCGCTTTGCTTGCAGAATACGCTGCGTGCCTCTCTTTAACCATGATGATTTTCTTTTGGGCTGTGCTGTGACTAAAGGGACGGTATCCGAGATTACTGTATGAATAATCTTTTTTACCGCTTCCCAGTGTTCATCCACAGACAGCTCATCCCATGCTAAGGGCCAGTCTGCATCGGACAAGAGCCTCCGCATTTCAGCATAGTCAGCCTTGCTATAACACAGACATGGTTGCGTAGCGTCCCACTGCAAGTGCTCACGGAGAACGAGGTCGAAACCTATGACTGCATGGTCACTACTTCCTAGAGGAGTCATGACCTGGACCTTTTCGACAAGTAGTTGGTCACTAGTTAGAATGTAGTCTAGTTTTGATGACTTTCCACTAGGGCCCCACCTAGTGTCGTCTCCAACGTTCTCAGTCAGTCCCGTGTTCCGAATAGCTTGCAGTAGATTTCGGCCGAATTTTCCCTTAGCATACCCCGAGCCAAGGTTCAGTGATGGGGCATTGAAATCTCCAGCAATGGTGATTTGGTCATAGCCCAAGTCTCGTATCCCTGTGATAGTGCTGAGCAGTAGCTGATTGTGCTCTGCCCCACAGGTGGGAGATCGGTAGATGCCACCAAGTAAATGCTTGGTGTGGCCTACGGTGAAATGACACCATATGGAGTCTGGGAGTTCAATAAGTGGTGGGTCCGTTGCGCGCACACATTTAAGTTGCCTATCAAAGTATATAGCAACTCCCCCTCCTTCCTTATTATCCCTGTCTCTCCTGACCAAAACCATATCACCTATACTGATTTCATTATCGGCGATAGTGGGGGTTAGCCATGTTTCGGTGAGAATGATCATTTTCAGTTGTAGGTGTGCTTGGAGATTTCGGAGTTCACCTATTTTTACTCTCAGCCCCCTCACATTGCTATACAGGCAGCTGACAGTGAGTCTTACAACCTCAGCGTGTTGTGGGGTAGTTGACGTGAAGCTGTCTGCTGGTAGGGAACTTAGTGTTGGGACTAGTTGGCCAGTTCCGATGGAACCGGCCCGTTGTGGTTTTTTCCCTTGGATTTAGGCAGGACACTTGGGTGGCACAGACTGTTATTCTCAGAACTGCATCGCTCGAGTGTCACTGAAGCTTGGGGACGTATTAAAGCCTCCGTTTGCTGCCTCCTTATGGTTCGAGGTCTGCTTTCGCAGCATCGGATGTGTCCTCCCAATTTCCCCTTGATCTCATACCACCGTTGAAGTGTTATGGCCAACTGCTCTGGGGAGTTGAATGTGACACTTAGCAGCTTTGGGGAGCTAATCAGTGTGAGATGAGCGGGGCGAGGTAGTCGGTAAACGGAGATGGCTCCAGAAGCGCCAAGGGCCATCTGAGACGACAGCCATCTCCACTGCTGTACGTCATGCATGTGTTTTTCACAGGCAGTGCCCGTTTCCAGCTCCGGAACACCGTGTACCACCATAGAGGTAGAAGGCAAAAGTTCCGGTGACTCCCTCGCCATTTGTCTGACAGCCCATGGTCTGTCTTGTCTCACCCTTATGTTAGAGCTTCTGTCGATGGCTAGTACCTGAGCCATCAATAGTACCTTTTCGGCCTCTTCGGCAGAGTCCAGTGTAACCCGTAATGGGGGTGGCTTACCTTGAGGTGTGTGGACACCCCTGTACAGCCTGCACAATTTCACTGAACTAATATTCAGACCTAGTTTATTGCACAGGTTGGACCACTGTTCCTGATCAAACAGGGCCCGCTGTTCAAGCAAGCTGTCCTTGCTCACAGGTACGTTAAAGAGGATGAGCGAATTAGACCGATTAACCTCAGACTTAGGTTTGGCCTTTGGCTTCTCGTATTCCTTTGCAGCATCAGCAACTTTAGGCTTCATCGGGTTCTGGCCAGCCTTTATTGTGTTGCCAAGCTTGCTTGTGGATGCAAGTGGTGCTTCTCTAATTCTATCTTTCCTTGATGTTTTAGGTCCAACCTTGTGAATCTTCACCTTGTGAAAATTGGCATTTTCAGTCAGTAGGACTGGAGTGTCCTTCTTACTGTCTGTGCCAAGTTTTGGCAATGTGATGTTAGCAGGTGGGGAGCTACATAAGGCCGTGTTGGGACACAAGGGCGGCGTGTTGTTTCTGCTATCCGCAGACACGCTCTGTGTGACTATGCCAGGGCGACAGAGTGGACAGATGTACCAAAACCACGGGCACGGGTTATTTCTCATAAACTCGTAGTATGATTTCGGTACCTCTTTGTCGCAACGGCAGTGCACCCACCGTTTGCAAAAATTGCATTCGAACGCTGAGTCAGCTTTAGAAACAATGATATTGCACGCCTGGCATTCGTCTCCCTTACTTGGTGACGCCTTCGAGGTCTTATGACGTCTTGAGCGTTTCCTTTTAGGTTTGTTGTACTTCACACATTGGCTTTCAGTTGGTGCAGGTGTAGTATCCTGTCCTACTAGTATTGCCTGTGCCGTTTCAGTACTAGACTGTGGCAATGCAGGCATAGTATCAGGACAGACGAGTCCTACACGGGTCTTTAGGATGGGTATGCGACTTGGGGTTGGTGTCCCTGCGTTTTTGCCTTCTCTGGCTGAAGCCCTTGTGACTACAGAGTAAGGTGTTTTGGTGCCATTTCTAAGGTTACTTTCTACAGCCATATTAACTATCGCTAAAACTTATGCTGTATAAGAATAAGAGTGCAACAGTATCTACCCACAAGAACAAGAATAAGACTGAAAAAGTACAAGACAAGGAAAAGAAAAGGTTTTCGACTTTACCTAGTACTTTCTGGATGATCGGCTTCACAGCAATCACGTGGTAGACCAACAAGTCTTGTTTATCTGAACGAGTGAGGAAGATGCTGCTACAAAAATAGCACCTGAAGCTTTGGCAGTAGTTCGAGACAGCTGGACTTACCACACAGAGATTCGATATGTAAGTAATGGTTGAATTTAATTCACCGGCTAGGAAGATCAGGTTTCCCAAGCGGATAATTCACAAAATAGGTATTTTCCGGTTAGAGAGGAAAAGGGGTGAGGATGTGTTCTATGACGTGTTAATTTTTCCGCGCCTCAGGTTTTCTCGTCTTTCATTGGCTGGAACAGTGGCGGTAAGTTTATATTTGACTTTGGTAGGTTGGTGATGTCGTGTGCAGCTGTGTGTGCTTGTGTCGTGCATTGTTTCTAAGGAGATTTGATGAATGTAATTGTAAACTTAGACTTATAAAACGTGTTGTTCTTCTTTTTTGTGCATGTACAAGGCTTTGTTTGTCATACAGTCGGTTTTTTGGCCTGTCGGTTGCCTGCGATGTCAACGAACCCGTGGGTTTTTGTGCTGTTCTAAAATTTATTGTTTCGTGCGGTATATCTTGATGGATATTGATCAATCATGCATTTGAATATTGCTTTGTTTACTGAATTATCTTGAAATAGTTGTGACATAGATGGATGCTAATTGACGAAGCCTTTTTTGCAGTTCACAGCAGGTAGTCAATGCGACAGGAAGCAGTGCAGACGTTAGTGGAATTTTTGGTGAAGTAATGCTTGGAAGACGTTACTTCAGCTGGGAGGAATTTGAGAAAGCATTAGAAGAATTTCAAAAAGTGAGGAAGTTATTTAATGCTAACAATGTAGTTGTCCTGCACTCACTACGTCCGTATTCAGAGCAAAAGAATAGCGGATGATATATTCAAGTACGCATGTGTTGGTTTTAAATGTACTTTTGGAGTGCATCGTGTAAGGCCTGGCTTAAAATTGAGAAACAAGTCGTAAGAAGAATTATACTATGCTATTATGAATATTTAAGGTCTAAATTTTGCAATTGTCCTTCTTCGATTCGGGTGGTTTTGCATATTAGTGAATACGTAATTACTGCTCACAAAATGGTGCATAACCATCCATGCGATAGGGTGTACATGCAGAATGACCCCTGGTATAGAAGACTAACAGTAGAAGAGAAAGAAAACTTGGAACCCCTTCTTCAGCAATCGCACTCATCCGATGAAATAATTGCGCATGTTAAGGAAAAATTCCGCAAGGATATAACTCGTAGTGACGTTAAAAATATGAAAGCCCTAGTTAATAAAGGTAACTTAGACGTAATTGTTATTTACTTAAGGTATGTCGAGCCTTCGTGACATTTTTGATTTCCTGAAATGCAGTGGGAAGTTAATGGAGCATTACTCAGATGAACCTACGCGGAATTCACTAACAAGAGTCTGTTTTTCAACTAATGAGCAAATCCAGTTGTATAAAGAGTTCCCGGAGGTTGTCGGTATTGACTCTACATATAATACAAATAAAGGGAAGTAAGTTTACCAATTCATTAATCAACACGCAGGTATTCATTGTTCCAATTACTTGTGACGGACAATTTTGGTCGTGGGCGACCAGTGTTATTCGCCTGGACTCGAAAGGAATTCAAGCGTGATGTAGTCTGGATTTTGGACTCATTTAGTCAAATAATGGAAGATACATCTATAACTGAGACATTTATTATGGACTGTGCGCAATGTGAAATAGGAGCAGTGAAGTTAACGCACAGGCAAGCGCACATAGTGCTCTGTTCTTTCCATGTTTGTCGTGCATTCTGTCGTAAAGTAAATTTTTTTTAGCACATTAAAAATTTTACTTGCAGACACGGAATCCCATTGTTAAGAACTATTTATGTCGCTTAGTTCAGTGTAAAAGTAGATCAGAGTAATGCCTGTAATATTTTCATTTTTCGGATTTAATTTCTATTATAGAGTTATAAGCAGATTGGATGTTCGTGTCAGTCAATATATACAGCGTCGTTGGATGAGTAGACGAGAATTGTGGGCAGCAGCTTTCAGAGATCACGTGCTGACTTATGGCAATGCTACTAATAATCGAGTAGAAAGTTCACACAGGCAAGTGAAGCGGTACTTGCAAAGGTCAGACAGTCTGCAGAAAAGCATGCTGAAGGTTTATAAATGGTGTCAACGAAGTTATTCCAGAATTCAGCAGGAGTCGATGATTGCTCGGTCGCGATGCCTCACGTATTCATGTTCACAACGTTTATTACCAATCCTTCGACTGCTGACGCCATACGCTTCCAGAAAAGTGATCCTTGAATATGAAAAGCGACGATGGGCTTCTGTGGAGGTTGAAACTTCCGATTATGTCTTCTTCCAAGACCATGGGAGGAGAGTAGAGGTTGATCTGCGTGCTTGTACATGCACTTGTATGACGTTTCAGACATGTCGGTACCCCTGCAGGCACTTGCTGTTGGTCCATTTCAGAAAGCCGTGTTTTACAGGTACATTTGCGTTTGTGTTCGTAATTATATTTACTTTTCTTGTTCCACCTTTTATAGTCAATCATGTGCTTCAGAAATGTAAACACTGGACGTGGTCACGCGACTCATGCACATCTCAAAGCATTTCCGCAGTTGTCCCTCGAAATCCGTGTAACACAGTGCAAACCCAAAGGAGGCTTCTTATTGAGTGCCTGACAAAACTTACTGACAAATTTGGAGATGCGTTTGCCGCGAACATCACAGCAGACTGTATCGCATATGTACAGCGTTTTCTTAATATGTAAACAAACTAATGTTGTCTTATAATAAATATAAACTTTTCATATAAATCTTGTTGTCTTTCAATTAATGTGTTCGCTTTGTGAGCACGGCATGCCAGGCCGGTGCTCTGTAGGACTTGAACTCGTTACTATACTTAAGTGTAATTCTGCAGAAGCACTATAGACCGATATACGTGATGAATTATAAGTAGTTTAGTGGACCTTAAGTCTCTGTCTACAGTTACGTGAAAACGTCTCATAGTCATACGCAAGTCTGTAGGGAACAATAGGTACAACTTAGACACTGCATTGCAGTTACAGTTGGTATACGGTTTCCTGTATTACAAATCAGTGTATTACTAATATTTAAATTAAAACGTTATGGCAGTCCCTATGACAACGGGTGTTAACGTATACTGTAAAGTTAAGTTCACACATGACGAATATATACGTAGGTTGACTTGTAGCAGTAGTAGTAACAATTCGCTTACGTTCAATTATGCAGTCAAATAAATCATCAAGTATCATTGATAAGTCTGACATCTGCATCGTCATGCAAAAGAAATTAGTTTCATTTAGATAGAATAAGAAAAGTATTGTAAGCAGGATGTTAAATGTATTTTATGAAAAAAATAAGCAAATGTCTTTACACAATTGTTTATCGTAATTATTTCGCCCATGTTGAATTCCTGTGACCCAGTAGACTGACATTACCGGATATCTGTAAATAAGTGAACAAAGTGTATCTTTTAAAATCGCAGAAGTAAGTAAGACGTAATATTAAAGTTAAACCCTTTATATTCACATACCTTTTCTGAAAAAGGTTCTTTTTCATTCTTCCGTTATGAAAGCATTCTTCTGCAGTTTGCAATGTCACACAGAGATTGTTCGCCTTATACAGTACAGCAGCAAGCAAATAATAGTAATTCAATAAGTCGTCTAAACGGGTATTTACAATGAATGCATGTAATTTCTACAGGCACAATAAGTTATGTAATGAATTGCAATCCTCAAGTATCATAAAATAATACTTTTTCAGAAGTTCAAGTTGTTCACTTAGTGAACGAGTAATTAGAACAGGTTATGATAAGTGTCAACTTGTAAACCATTCACAATGAACAGTGTACAGGAAACTTCATCACATCTTGGTTTCAACCAACTTCTCCTTCACGCACATAAGCATCCAGTCACTACATACACTCAAGCATTGTAACCTGAACATCACAAAATCCCTACAGATAACTTCTTTCATAATAAATGATTTAAACATATGAGCCATAAGTGATTCTTCAATATCCTTCATAGCCACAAGTAATTCATCAAGCATCTCAGAATATCTTAGTGATCTGAACACGAACAGTTGTCAAGACTGGGATAACTTATGTAACAGGTGCAGTAGTTGTAGGACACACCTGCTAGCTACTAATCGACAGAAAATTGATACTAATTTTAAGTAGTCTGATATTTCAGGAGGACCATCTGCAGTATTCTTCGTAACCCCATGCACACTGATATACACGTAATCTGATGCCATTTTTGACAATGAACAATTAAAGCCTTCTGACATTCCAAGTGCTAATGTCAATTAAACTAGTATCATGTCTTCGCCTAAGCAATTTTAAATGGGAACTTCATCAAAGTAGATATAATCACCAGGAAATGCAGCAGCCTGTCTCATTCATTGCATGATCTCCTCCATGTGCTATGGAATATTTCAGTCATCACAGATGATAAAAGAAGTGTCTGACATCCTCAAAACACACATCAAACTTATGTCTCTAGGCTATTTTTATTTCAAATGCACGATTCTCATAGAATAACTGGGATGACCACAGCCATTGCCTGCAGTCAATTTACAACCTTAAGATCTGAAACAACTCACGAAAAACAATGCCTAAATGCTCTAAAACCCTAATAACGGACTTTTTATGCGATATTTCTTCAAAATGATGACTTTTTTATTAGTAATTCATCTAGGCTGTCATGACAATATTACGCATTACTACGAACACAATACACAAAAATATTGCATTTTTCGGCTACAGAAGCCTAAAATTAGTCAAATAGAATCTATTTTCACAATACTGAGCGGTTAGAACGTCTCTATAGGCGTGAACGCGATAACCCATGCAATGCGCGAAAACACCTTATCATAGAACATAGCCTCACTCGAGGAAAAGTCACGTCGTATTCAAGGAGCGCGCGAAGATTAGACTTTTTTAATAATAATATGTTCTCATTTTTGTACTTGAGGGACGCCAGTTTACAGGCGTCATCAATGTGATAGATTATCTATGATTAGTAAGCATATTTAGTAAAGGAAGTTAATGGAAGCCTGGCCACGAGGTTAGGTTTGCCAGGCTAAAGAGTCGGCAGGTGGTGTGACCAGAGCTCAGGTTTAGTAGGATTGGTATCCACACACCAATCTTGAGCGTTACTTCCAGTTGAAGCCGATAGGAGGCTATGTTAAATCTTTACAAGCACCCAAATTGGTTGGGTGCCTAGACTGTCACTTCGCATTTCCTGAACTTGTATGCTTACTTATGAATTCGACGGAACTAGTATTGTAAAAGCCACTCTCCCACTCAGTTCATCTGGGACCAACTTGTGTCGTATTGTATCACAGTAACAAAAGGGTTCTCTGAATAATTTAGGGAACACACAATATTGAGAAGTTGAAAGAACCATACACTGATACAGGAAACTGTGATTTTAAAAGTTTACGACTGATAAATTTTGTGTTGGCACGAATTAATTTTTCAAACCAATTTATGCTTGACATTTCCACCACTGTATTATCTTTGTCATCATGCTTCAACTAAAAACAGATATAAATAAATAAGAGTAAGTGAAAAGAAGGTGTAAAAATGACAAAAGAGTGAAGCAGATTTGGAGAAAGGGAAAATTCCGACAAGTTATAGTACTGAAAATTAGTTGCTCAGAAATGATTTTCAAATCATTCATTCTACTATACCAACCTTTTAGGAACCACCTAACATTTCGTATCTCACTGTTGTGCGACTCAAATCACTTCACACTAAACATGCATCAGCAGTGGGACAAGTGAACAGACAAGTTTCTGAATCCGCCAATCGACTGTTTGAAACGTTCAATTGCACATATAATTGGCGATTATTTAAAGAGTACGCTATAAGTGCTTTTTATGAGTGAATTTATGGATGGATTCTAGGCCTCACGAAATGCGGATTTCACAAATGAGAGATTGTTTTCTTTTGATGCCATCCGGGGAATTCATCTTAGTCAGGTATATGAATGGGTTGCAACTGCTTGGGTTTTGCTTCGCATTTTTCGGACTTGCTAGTGTCTTCTTAGGTAGTTCGCATTTCCTTTTTCACCCATCTCCAGGCTTACTAGATGTCCTCTTAATCCCATTGTATTCTAGAGATAATAAAAATTATCCGTTTGAGTTCAGCCTAGCAAATGCTTATGGTCTCCCCATTGTCACAGGCGTTCTAGTAAGTGTGCTCTTTGTAAAGCTTATTTTAGATTGTATCTACTGGAGCTATGGCTCTTCGCACAGTAATCAGTGAACGTTTTGCTTCTGTAAGTAATAACACTTGATATTTAGCCCTTTGTGGACTGCATGCACTATATACAGTCATAGCCTATATTTCGTTTGTATACATACATAAATCAAGCATATTTATATGTATTTAAATTTGATGAGTGGCATTTCTTTCCTTATAAGTCTTCGAATCGCTTCATTTCCCTAATTTCCTGAGTATTTGAAAGCTGGGGAAATTCATAGAGAACACTCCATGCTATTTTATTGCTCACTATTAGGTGTTTAGACACCATTAAATTCATTATTACTGTGTTGTATCGTTGTGCCAATGTATATCAAAGCTTTGAAGTCCGATGAGTGCTCTTCGGGGAGAAATCATCCTACATAATATTTCATTACATGTTATTAAGCCGTGTGTCTTGGCAGTCAAACTCTGTATGTTGGGGAATTTTTCTAGCAATAGTGGGATTATCAGGTTTTGTGCTGTTGGACTTGCTGTTTTAGGAAGATTTTGGTAAGCTAATAAGTTCGCACAATCTTAATCGACACTGCTGAGGATTGTTTGTCGGGAATATACTGTTTATTCAGGTGGTTACTTGACTTCTGTTATTACCTCGAAGTTTGTCGATTCTCTGCCAGGATAACTTCGAACTATCTTGGTGCATACAAAATTCAAATAAGCATATTCCACTCGTGGCAAAAATAACTGATATAGCATTGACTTCGACTTAAGTCCCAAAACAGCAGTCAGTAACTGATTATGTAAATACACCTGTGAAAGGCTTCTTCCTTGGATAGCAACCCTTACTGTACTGAAGACTAAATCGTCATTAATAGAAATATGTTAATACGAGTATAAAGTTGTGCAATTCAATAAATCCATCTACTTGAAAACCGGAGACAGCCAAAGAAAGTCGAACGATTGCCTCTTGTGATGTGCTTAAGTTACAGTGACTATGGTCCCTGGAATCTTGCGGAGCCACGCATAATTCTACTTCGCACCTATTAATCCTATTCAGTTTATTCCTCACATTACTTTCGTAAGTATGAGGGCATTTAGTCAGTGAAAAATATCTAACCTGCCTTCAGACCTCATCTAGTGTGACAATTACCATTTATTTTTTTGCGACTAGTAATTCTTTGTAATTTAAGCAATCATCATTTACTTGAAATCCATCATTTCTGCATTCTATTCAAAGTCACCACACCTCATTATTTCATTAAGTGAACCAGCAAAATGATTATGCAGGCGAAGCAAAAGGAAATATAAGGTCAATAAAGTAATATACTATTACAGTTTAGATGAAGGTAAGCTATGAATTCAATTATCCTATTGGGACATTATGAGTCTAGGCTTTCATTTCATTGCGACCTGCTTACTGTGTGGCACTTGCAAGCTGATTTGAGAGATTTTACACTTGAAACAGTTTGCATAACATTTGTCAGAAACTATTTCACACTAACATAAATTCTCCCGTCCTTTTGTAAATAAACATTACGTTGAATTTGTAATGGTGCGTTGGTGGTTCAGACCACGCACGTGGTCTGGAGTTCCATCGCCGGCCGACACACCTTAACATCGGTTAACTGGTAGTAAGCCTAGTTAGGAGTGGAGGTTGGGCGTGAGTCTAGCAACCTCATCCCATAAAAAATAACCACCACTGCTACTGAAACTTCAAAGTTCAATCTTGAAGTCCCATGTTCCACTGGGAACCCAAAGGGATGAAATGATGAATGCAAAACCATATGAAGTGGAGCTAGTGAAACTTGTTACGTCTTCATATTTATCTACATTTTCCCACGGAAAGATGAAAGTAAATAAGAATCACTTGTAAAATGCATAGTGTTGTATTTAGTTGCTAGTTATGTTTAGGTTTTGTTAATGATAGCTGAGATATTTATTCCAATTGTAAAGATTTCTGCTTTAAAAAAAAAACGTTTTCTTTCTCTAGCTGCGACGATTTTACATATCACTGTGGTTAATATTACTTCTAACTGTTGTCTATTGGTGCTGCCTTATAGCTGCTATTTCTTGTGGATATTTTTCATCCAATACATCGTATAATGTAAGTTACTGTTGTATATTATGCTTCTGTTGTCTTTAAAATAAATTCCGGTGTGCGTGTGTGATCAAAGTGAGGTAGTAATTTTATAGGTAGTTCATTCCCATTCCCATTTCGCTTGAAAAGGTTATTTTTTTTTCTATACAGAGTCTATTTTCCTGAAGCGATAACACCACAAATGTTTCTTATCCACTTTCTGTCAGATAGTGTAGAAAAAACAAATGGCCAAACTGAAATAGTATTAGGTTGTTTTGATTATAATATCCACAATGTTTAGTTGAAATAGATAGAAAAATCAATAATTATGCATACTAATAAATATGCCACTTCAAGGTCACTATTAGGTACTTCAATAAAACATATCAATGAAATGCTTACGACACATGAAAAATGGTGTTCACATACATAATTCACTATTCAAATCTGTGAATTCACCAACTAGAATAACATGAATTTACGTGTTATCATACATAAATAACAGAGTGCTGAGTATTATAATCTCTTGTTCATGTGAAATTTAGGAAAATCAATACATCGCGCATACATAATGCTGAAATCATGTTAATAAAACATGCCATGACAATAAAAACAATACTTATCGATAATAGACAATGAATAGCGTTCAGAAAGTGTATTTTCAAGGCATGAGATTTTTTAAATAAGGTAAATGAAATATTAAAATTGAATTTGTGAACCAGTTATTTGCCAGTAAAATTAGGGATACAACTAATCTGAAGGCCCTATAACATTAGTGAATTTACTGAGATGTTCAACTCCGAAAATATAAATCCCTTCAGATACAGAGGAACAATATTGATGACGCCTGAAGCCAACAATAAAAATGATTCTAGTAAAAGTGTTTCCGGAAACAACATTGACCACCGAGCTTTGCTTTCAAACCTTGTACTTCCACCAACAATATTGAGAAGTTAGTTTTCAGTGGCTAACTCACGTCTGCTAATTGCGTTATGCGCTTCTATTTTCTTGTGAGTTTTGAAAGTGAAGCATGTTTCAATTATTTAATATTTGGTAGTTTTGAAAATAGTGATTAATTGTCTTTCAACGACACTGAATCATGACTTGGTTGTATGAAGTACTTTTGCTAAGGAGGATAATGGTTTCCATTCCTGCGTTAATGTATTGTTGTAAAACTGCACCTGTAGCAACATTTGAAGTGTCTGTTATAATCACCAAATGTACAGAAGACTTGCAATGAGTGAATCGGTTGTCAGAACTCAGGTCAGTTTATGTGCAGTGCCTGTAGAGCTGTCTGGGTCATGCAAGCTATTCTAAATTATCTGCGAAAAGCGTTTATTAGTGTCTGAGCAAAGATTTTAAATTACCTGTCAAAAGAATTCAACCAGTCTATTTGGAAAGAAATTTTAAATTGGACATTCCTTGATTGTTTTTTTCTTCTTGAGTCTGGTTTAACGTTGTCTCCAATTATCATCTGTCTCAAAACTGTGAAGGCGTTACTTTCTGAACTCACAATTTTGGTGATTCGCAGTAGCACTGTATGGTTAGGTTACAAAGATCGAGAAAGAACTACACCAAGGTGTGATACCACTACTGTACATAGGCTACTGGCGTGAGTAACACGGAATCTTCAGTTAGGCGTCCATATGGCAGCAGAAACCTTTGATTATAGATTAAGTGTGATGGTTTAGGATCGGTCGTAGCGAAACAGATATTTCATATGTTATTAATTCCAGAAGCCGGGTTATTTTGAACTTTTCTTGAATCATGTCATCGTATGTCTCTAACTGCGGGTGTTTGACACTTTGGAAACCTCACTCAGATAGTCTAAATCTAATTACACTGCTCAGATTAAGTCACTGTCTGACCATCTTTAATCCTTTTCCAAATTAAGCTTATTTTAACCAACATTACTCATTGATAATTAAGCATTCGTAAGAAATACCTTAGCCACTTCAGTCAGTAAAGCTTTACAGTCCCATTGATTGACTGTCCCCCCTTACTTAACACATTCTATCCTAACCTCATTATTATCTGTCATGTTGCTTCACATACAGCAAGTTATTGGTAAAATTCATCTGTCAAAATATGCTAACTTTCCACATCTGCTTTCATATGCCATGCTTCACATCCATAAAGACGAAGAGAATGATGTGCTGCACAGCTGTACATACATCCTTTGATGGACAGTTAGGATATAACGCCGGCGGCAAAGATGACACAGGTTGATACATTTCAAAAAGGCGTGTTTTTGGGTACTCACTGAGATTTCCTTATTAGTCAACCCCCATTCGAGTTTGTGCAACTTCTCAAGTAAGTGAAGTGATCAACATATTCAGCCATTTCACTGCCTATTTGTCAGATAATAACAAAAGCAGACTGGAAGCATTAGTCGCAAGAAGACTTGAACAAGGGGAATACTCAGATAACGGCAGTCTATCCTCTGTGAGTTACAAATAGGGATTCCTGTTTCATCAGAGGGGGGTGGGAACTTCACTCTAAAGGTAGACTGACTGAATCATAAGTCCATTCTCGTAGAAAATAGGTATGTAAACTAATTTTCAAGGATGCTTAGAAATAAGCATTAGTGAAGAAAGTGACATCTGAGGCAAAAAACTTATTTGCACTCAGTTAACCTCTAAAGGAGGTTGTATCTCAGAAATGCTCGAAAACAGATGAAAGACCATTCAACATAGCCATTGGGACCCGACTTATTGGGACATAAATTCCAACTCCCGCGAATTCGTGACTTATTTAGCGCAACCGCCAGCTAATGTGTTACAGGTCCGCCAAGTCAGACAAGAGCACAGTTACTCACCTGTAACATTGCCTAACGTTTGTGTTAAATACGTCACGAATTTGCAGAAGTTGATTTCATGGTCCATTAATTCCAAGTCCCACTGGCTGAATGGTCTACAAGCCCGTCTTGTGACTGGAAGGTCTTGGATTCGAACTGCACTGGGTCCGTCCTGCTGAACAGTTCCAAAATAAGGCAAAGCAACTGTCCAGTACTCCTTATTTTTCAGTGTTTCTCTAACTGATGTCAGCTTTTGATCAATCCTTTAACCAATCAAATCTTTACAAACCAACGCTTGGTAAAGACCTCCCATCAAAACTGACTGTTAGTGTTAAACCTTACACATAAGTTTAACAATAAGTTTAACAATTCAAGTTAACAATCAAACTAAGATTACTTTTTCAAATGACGTCTTCCATAAACTCCTTGTAGCTTAGACTAAGATCATTGTTTTTATTTCGTGCTTTTTGGTTTAGGCGGTTTACCCAGGCCAGAATCAACGAGTTTGTAATGTAACTTGTCTATCCGCTATTAACATGTATACAGGTTCCGTAGTATTTCTAAGATATATTCATTGATATTACTATATTGTTAAAGCCCTATGTACAAACAAGTGAATCCATCGGAAATTATCCCCTCTAATAAAATATTTCTTTTCTTTTTTTGTTAAACATTACATTTTAGATTTCCAATTCACATTTGGTAACAAGAGTTTTTACAGCTGTGAATTCTGGTCTTTCACTTATTCCCTGTTTCACTGGTCTAGTGCTGTACAGTCGTCCTGTTCTTAGTAGTAGTAGTAGTAGTAGACATGGAGAAGTCTTTTGTTGCAACTCTTTATTCCAGCGATTACGTGGCTATGTGCCTTACAGACAGCTATCATCAACAAATCAAACTCGAACAAGTAGTACTGATTCAATATCTGCATGAAGTTTGCATTATTTGATCGCTGTAGCAATCTTTTCCTCTTCTTTTTAAAAAAAAATCCTGGATGCTATTTCTAAACCCTTTAATCTTCGTTTCATCATGTACACATCTGGCTGGCGGTAATGATGCAGTAAAGGCAGTTGGAAAAAATAAAGGTTCGGAAGCTTTCCTGATGAGATTGGAAGATGTGATGACCGTTCATTTATTATTATTTATTGCTGCTTCTAATGATCATCTTGTAAATACATACATATATACATATGAATCACTATGGCAAGAAATGTGTCAGATGTCATGATTTTTAGATCAGGGGTTATGAATGGAAAGAAACTTTATCGATTTGCATATGATTTCTTCTACAGGAGTCCGTATTGAATATTCGATGTGTAATTGTACTTTTTTTTATGACTTTAAATATAATCTACTGCTTTTACCTTTCTTATTCCCTCATGTTCTGGTTTTTTGTATTTCCGAGGATTAAAATTAGCCCGAGATTTTCCACAATCAGCATACTGGTTGGTTGTCGGTGTCAGCGTGTGTGTGTACAAGCCAAACTGAATGTCTCGAAGAATAGATATTTAGTCTTAACTTATCTGTCTGTATGTCTGTTTTCGACATAGAACTTTGCACATATATGCGGCAGTTCAAGTCGCCACACCATGTAGCACACAAAGCAAGAGAAGAAAGTAGGAGAAATGCATAATAGAGACTGTAAACAGAGGTGTGAGACAAAGGAATAGTAATAACGAAGAACAAAGCAGTTTAATTGGAAATCATAAGTCACAAGGAGTGGATGCATCTGCGTTAGTCATTGAGAACGATTTTGAGCCATGTCATCAATAGTTTCCAACCATTGGTTTTTACCGTCCCGAGGACCTCAACCAGGAGGCCAGTCTACACCTTCCTACGTGGCCTAGACTAACTGTTGTAGATTTAATTGACTGGTGCCATGTTTTGCTTTGACCGCCACTAGCTCTTTTCCAGCCTGACCCTATATCAGCTAACATTGCCCGTCGGTTGAGGAAGGGGATGACTAGGCATACGTAACACATGCCCTAACCATCTCAGTCGATGTAATTTCACAGCCTCGTCGATTGATTTCCCCTCCTTACCTAGCACTCGACCGTAGCCTAACCTCAATATTGCTCACCTTATTATACCAGTTCATACGGGAGATAGAACGCAGACACCTATGATCAAAGACAGCTAATCTTTTCATTTCTTCCACTCTCAATGGCCAGGTCTCACAGCTAGCCATAAAGGAGGACGGAGCTGACTGTTGAGCAGTACACACGCCCTTTGGTCGATAGTCGGATATCACGTCTACGCCAGAGACGGCGTAAACTGGCATATGCGAAACTAGCCCTCTGTATCCGCGCTGAGATTTCGTCAGAGATCAACCCGTTGGGGCTAATGGTATTTCCCAAGTAAGTGAAGCGGTCAACGTACTCTACCACTTCACTTCCTACTTCTAATCTAGGAGTTAGTGTAGTCCAATCTTATAACATCATCTTGCATTTGGCGGGAGTGAATCGCATGCCAAACATTCGTAGATTTCAGCTGAACGTATTCTTATCTTATTGTTGAGGTTCACTGTATCAAAATGTCGAATTTCACAGTTAATAAATGGAATGTTAGAAGTTATTTAGGAAATACTGAGATTAGTTTTTTCTTTCCTGAATGATATCTATCGTGTATTTCAGTCGCAAAGTATCCTCGTCAACGTTTATTGCAAGTTATCACTTTAGGATTTCGCTTCTGCGTCATTCAAAACATGTTACTTTATGTCTTCCATCTTAAGTAGCAATGCCCTATCTTGATTAGCAAACAGATATGTTTCAGAAATCAGCGATAACGCGATTTGATGGACACTGGGAGCATCTTTAGTGATCTATGCTGAGTATTTCATTAATATCAATTGTTAGATTATCGTAAGGAACCAACTTCGCTTAGAGAGATCATTGAAAGCCAGTGAGCACTGGACAGCTCTTTCGTCGTATTTGGAGACTCCTCAGCATTGCACACCCACAACTTCACCAGGGATCGAACCCTGACTGACTGACTGGTTTCAACATAGAACCTTTGCACTGATGTGCAACAGTTCGAGTCGCCACACTCCATGTAGCCTCCAAAGCCTCAGGATGGTCGGGAGTGGGTGCCTTGCGCTGCGGGTTGGCCACCCCTCCGCATACCTCTTGAAATGCTCCCATATGACCGGGCGTCTTACATAGCCTCTCCTGAGGAAGTCCTACTCACTGCCTTCACGTGGCGGAGGTGTTTTTCACCAAAGTGAGAGGGCGAAAGCGGATGCCCGGCGCTCTTCACCGGGTTGACTGTCCATTGGATGACAGTCTAGGGGACATGGCTAAACCCTGATTCCAAACCTCCAACGACTGGCGTATGAAGCTCACTGGAGCTCACCGGCAGACGTATGGACAAAGCGCTTGTTGGATGTCCTGGATGTCTGGCCCCATTCAAAAAGGCGTATGAACCGAACTCCGGTCACCGACTGCCAATGGATAGTGGACTCCCTACTCCACTCCTACTGCCTTGTAGGTCACACTTGGTTGTGTAAAGGCTAGAGCTGCACTCTCAAACAAAAGGCCGAGCGATTCTGGGGACATCACTCGTACCAAATTCCCATGAAACTTCATGAACTCTCTTATTCGAGATGTTCATGAAGCCGGCTCATCCTCCCATAGGAGATAGCCGAAGTAAAGTAAAGTAAGTATGTAGCATAGATAGCAAGATAAGAAAGTAAAGGAAATACAAAGTAGAGACAGTAAACAGAGATATGAGGCAAACAGAATAGTAATATCCTAGGACAGTATAGTTTTATTGGGTATTATAAGTTACAAGGAGTGGGTGCATCTACGCCAACCATTGAGAACGATTTTGAGCCATATCACCAACTGTCTCCATCCATTAGTGTTTACCGTCCTAAGGACCCCCAACCAGGGATTCTACACCTCCCTACGTGACTGGTTTAAACTAATTGTTGTGGAGGATCGAATCCGGGATTTTCAGGCTGCGAGACCAAACTCGTTGACGACCATTCAGCTACTTGGACCAGGATCCTCCGACTCGTTGAGTCCAACTTTGTCAACTCGTGATGTACCGATACCCTCAGCAAAGGCCTTCGGTGAGCATCCGTTTCACCTTGATGTCTACTAAATGGATTTCCTGAAGCTGTAGTAAAAAGTCGTAACCAACGGAATGCATAATGTAGACGTGAAATGGATACTCATCGAGTCATTGCATTGAAAAGAGTAGTGCTATCTGACGAATCAGAAAAATTAGAATTCACGCATCATTGAATGCAAGCCGAAATGGTTGGATGGTCGACGAGCTTGGTGTTGTAACCCGAAGGTTCCGAGTTCGACCCCTGGTGGGATAGAGGGTATGCAATGCTGAAGAGTCATAAAATAGGACGAAAGAACTGTCCAGTGCTCTTCTGTTTTCAATGATCTCTTACTGATTTTGGTATGTGACAAATATCTAGTAATTGAAATTCATCCGAAATCCCTACAAAACCTCTAGTTTGAATATTTCATCAGTAATCAGCTATATTTGGGTTCTGAACGATGCAGTATTATTTATTATGCAATGTGTCAAGGAACTTAGCCCTAAGTTCCTATTGTAATGAAGACGTAGGCGATTTGAACCGATAAATACTATGTATTTCTTTCAACTTTAAATCCAAAACACCAGTATTCCTTGAACGAAATTATATTGTTTGGCAATTAAAGTGAAGACAACTACAAAGTTTTTATTCGTATTCGTTCCGCCCATGTTCAACTTGCACACGATCGAACCATTCGCGCCTTAGAGTTGCCCACCAATGGTTGCCAGTTCCAATAAACAAACGTTCAATGTTCACGTCCATCGACACAATGTTTGCGTAATCTGAAGGATTTGACGTTGCAAAGAACAGGCAAGTTTAAATAAACAGAGGGAAGATTAGAATGGTGAAGACCAAAATTGACCAAAATTCTGAACCAAGAAAATAGATTGAGAAGATAGGATGAGAATAATGTGCTATTGTACATATAAGAAAAAGGCGTAAATATTATAAATATTTATAATTTATCATAAATATTTTTAGAATTTATGTTCCCAGGGGAACTTAAAGCTTCAAACTTGTGTTGTTTAATTTTTGTATGGGGTGGAATTGCAAGCTTCATACCTAACCTTTTCTCTTTACCAGGCCTACTGACTGGTTTCAACACAGAACTTTGCAGCAGTTCAAGTCGTCACACTTCACTCAGCACACAAAGCCAGAGAAGAAAGTAAAAATAAATGCAAAAGAGAGATATGAGACAAACAGAATGGTAATATCGAAGAACAATATAGTTTTATTGCATAAGTCACAAGGAGTGCATCTGCGCCCACCATTGAAAACTATTTTGAACCATATCACCAATTGTCTCCATCTATTAGTGTTTACCATCCCGAAGACCCCAACCAGGAAGTCTACACCTCCCTAAGTGGCTGGCTTCAACTAATTGTTGTGGATTTCATTGACTGATGAAGCCATGTTTTGGTTTGACCACCACTGGCTAGCACTTTTCCAACCTGATCCATCCTATATCAGCTAACATTGCCCATCGAGGAAGTCGATAACTACGCTTACCAGGTCTACTACCGGCTAACTGAGGTTCAAAAGTGCGTCGGCCGGCGACAAAACCCCGGACCATAGGCATGGCTGGTGAGTATATCCTAGCACGGACTCACATTTTGAACGTAATCCTTGTAATCAACTTCTATAGTTGTCGCACTCAAGATTCATTGGTCGGAAATCAAACATTCCAAGTGTTTAGTTCTCAAATCCCAAACAGGACGATTTGAAACTATTGTGTTCGTCTAGAATTATAAAGGCAGGCCTTAAATCGGATGTAGGGTGGTGATTGATTGTTTTGGAGTAACAAACAATCATTTAGATAAGCAAATAAGTTATAGCTGTGCAAATTATAGTCTATTTAAAATATGTGTCCACTTAATGCATAATATCTCAGAAAATATACGATCAAATCTTGATTATAGTTCATATAAACTAATAATCTCAAAACAATGTGATACACAAGTCTGTTCAAATCTGTTGTGTTTAGCTTCCTAGGTTAAAATTTATGAAATCTGTAGTCTAGACGAATAAAACCAATGCGAAATTGTTCAGACTACTGTTATCTAACTAAATAAAAGTGCGTATCTTATCCATGGTGCTATATGCTACTGATTGACTGAAATAAGTAGTCAGATAGCGCTCACATCAACCAGCAGTACTTGCTAATTAGACCGGAGTTATCTAAACACCAGACTTCAGTTTCCAAAGGAAACTGTGGTTACTCTGACTGGACGCTTGACAGTAAATAAGGTCACGCGTCAAATCCTTGATGTTGGTGCAGACTGGATTCTGTCAGTCACGTTTGCAATGTGGCCAGCATTCTAGGTGACTTGCCAATACGGTGCCCTTAAAATTCACCTCGGACTGTGGATTCGATTCACTACATATCTTATGCAATTTAGCTCTTGATCCATATATATATATATATATATATATATATATATATATATATTTAAAGTTGATGTCATAAACCAAAAGCGTGAGATATACTTGATGTAAACAACAAAGAATGATTAAAGGTTTATTAGGCTCAAATCAACCGAAAGCGTTTCTGAGACGAATTATACTTTCTAAGTGTTGCTTTGCAGGAATTTGAATGGTTTCAAGTTTCACCACGAAGTGATTTCAGTTAGTAGGAAGTCGTGACCGTCGGGGTCGGCCAGCTTGGATGTAAGGACAGATACATTCCGTGGAAAATGCCCATTGGAACATTAGATTGAGAAGAATAAGAAGTTCAGCAAAGATATCTTTTCGGCGATTTCATTTTCAAAAGCTGTACAATTGCATTTAAATACATAATTTTACATGGAGACAATTCTTGTTTGATTCTACATAATTATGACGGTGAATAAAAGGTGATAATTATTTCCAAATAGATATGGTTTTACGAGAGGCTTAGAAACAAAAATTACGCAGGATTAGAACGGATATCAAGTGTGTAAAAATGAGCATGGATACAAAACTGAAATAATAATTTTCAACTTGAGATGGGAATCAGGAGGTGCGAACATAGATTACAAGAGCCTTAGAAACACAAAAAATTGCACAGGATTAAGATATAATTGTAAATTTTTAAAACGGATTATAAATGTGAACAGGAAAAGCATGGTCACAAACTTAAAATAAATGTTTTTATAACTGGAAAAAAAATGGGGTGAATCGAATGAAGACTGAGGGAGTAAGAATCACACACATAGTGAACGAAAAGGGATCAAAAAACAAAAACGGAAGCTACGGTAACATACCGAACTAAGTCCATGGTAGTTGTAGAGGTTGGACTAATTTCTTTTGGACACACAGTTCCGGCTTCTCGATGCATATTGCGAGGGCTTCTGCAGTACAGAGAAGTCGGAAACAAACTGCTTTCGGTAGGTCTCTGTTGACTTTGTAAATTACTTTGAATGAATCAGTTGAGATGTTGTGGGAGGTATTGATCAGATGCTCAATAATGGCACTTCTGATTGAACCCGTGCCTCCTCTTTGCAGCCACGCTGGGTAGTGTTCTCTAACACGTTTTGAAAGGACGCGCATACAACGACCTATGTACCTAGCTCCGCACGAGCAGGTGAACTGATACATACTGAACACATTGGCTGACGGTGGAACTGTATGTCGCGAATCGGCAGAAGATAGAATTGAAGGAGTGACCGATTCCGTCCCCGTGGCTGAATGGCCAAGAGAATCGCCTTGTATTCTGAAGACGCTGGGTTCGATACCTGTTTAGGGTCATGAGTATTTATTGCTGAATAGTCCCAAGTAAGGATGAAACAGACGTTGACAACTCCCTGGCTTTTAAGAGTTCTCTCACTAGAGTCACTCGTGATCATACTACTTAATAACACTTCAGTAGTATAAATTATTTTGTATAATAAAGTGATGTAACTGTCGTTTTTCTCTATGTAAATTGGCATATATTTGTTTTTCTTAACTGAACAAATATTGATTAAAAATAAAAGTATTTACTTCCACGTACACTTTAACTTGAGTGTCATTAGAAAGAATAACATCGTAGTCATCCGCTTGAATAATAATAATAACAACAATGTCTATTTATATTTTTCTTGCATTTTGCTTAATGTGTTTACGTATTTCATAAAAAGATCCTACGTCTGGTTTTTAGTCTGTCTTCTAGACTGTATTCTAAATGATCACATGATACAATAGAAATGGTGGTCCTATATTGTTATGAGAGTGTAATTCACCCCTGTACTATATTCACCTTCATTGTTAGACATTTGTAAACAGCATAATAAATAAGGCTGACTGATGTAGATTATGAGGTTGGATAAATTCCATTGTGAGATTTTTATTTTTTTTTATTTCTATGATTAAATAGTTATACGGTGTGAATAATTGGATGTACTTAACTAGAAAAAAAATCTCTGTGAGTCATCAGCAGCGTAGAGTTAAATTGTTATAGATTCAATTTGTCTGATTTGGTTGCTTGGTTTAAAGTAACACTGTAGTATCTTATTTTTGACTGCAGAAATGTGTAACATTATTTTCTCCAAGATACCGATTCGGCCTCCACTTTGTAGGTTTCATGAAACACAGTTAACTAATCCACTGTTTACGGATTTATGACTCTTTATGAACCTCCTGTTAAATTTAACGGTCCAGGTGATAAGCATGGAGTTAATTTTTTGCATATCGTCTTCATGGGCATCAGATATGATATCTGGTGAAGCTAATCTGTGACAATTAAAGACTCTTTTGGTAGTTTATGCACTTGTATAAAATCTGATTTGTCCTCACATCTTATTGATCGACGTCCAGAGCCGTTAAATTACTGGATTGTATTATTGTAGTTATTTGAGGTACACGTATCTCTAATCCAATTCAGTTTTGTCAATCAGAAACCTGCTGGATAAGTTCTGTTCATTGCCTTCACGCGACGGTTGGGGGTTGTTCTTCACAAAGTGAGGGGGAAAATATAAAATTCTGGCACATGCAACCGGAATGGTGAACGTGCAGGTCTACCTAAGGGAGCTGTTAAACCCTGATTCCAAGCCTATGGTGTACATGGGTTTCAAAATCAGAAATGATCGAATGGAGAGTGGACCTGTTTTGGTTACTGGAAACCAATGGAAGGTAGCTGGTGACACTGCTCCACTGCTTAGTAGATCAGACTTCAAGTCGAAAACTTGGAGGAGGTAGTCGCTTAAGACAATCAACCACTTCCTCTGTCTAGACGTCTGGGCAATATCCGAACCCTCGTAAGGACTACGACATTATGTGTCACCCATCCCTTGCAACCCATAACGTACAAAATCTGTGTGTGTGTTAATAATAAACAATAAATAAACGTCATCAAGATTTTTATAAGATGATTATGAGTAGTACATCATCAGTAAACTAGTACTGTGGCAATTATCATTATTATTATATTGATATAAGAATAGGCTTTGAACTCTGTGGTAGAATGATTTCATTCCATGGAAACACAGTTATATTATTACTGTTACCTTTAATTCCTAGAGGAACATAGGGCTTCAGCCGTGCGTCTCAACTGCGTTCGGTTCTCTGCTAGTGTCTTCACCTGGCTCCATGTCTGCCCACACGTTTTCATCTCCCCTTCACATGGCCTCCTCCAAGTCACCCTTGCACTGACGACCAACTCGCCGCTTCCCTTTCGGGTTCCACTCGAGCAATGGCTTGTCTAGTGATGTCACTTGATGGTTTGTTTTCTCAGAGTATGGCCAGCCAATCTATCTCCATTTCTTCCTACCTATTTGTTTCACAGTTGGTTCCTGGTTGGTTCGCTCATTGCCAGAGATTTCTGTTGCTGATCTTTTCTGGCCATGTGATCTTGAGTATTGAACGAAGACAACCGTTAATGAAGGTCTGTAGTTTGTTTCGGAAACATAGTTGTACTGTATTAAATCAAATAACGAACGAAATATTCCCATATTGAGTCATAAGAAAAAGACGTAAACAACGGCAATTCATTTTCATGAACTGTACAAATTTAATTATATTAAACAAAGAAATCTCTAGACCAGTCAGATACTGGTAAACTTTGTCCTCGAAAAGTGTATTGCATAATGTGAGGTGTAAGAAGAGATGACTAATTTTCAAAAGAATAGGTACTGAACAAAGAATACTCTTTTCCATAACTTCATCATCAAACTCTACAGTTATATAGACATTATAGTGAATGAATGAATTAGTGTTATGAACACCATTAATGTTTAGATAACATCGAATCAATAATATTGATAGATTACAGTTGAACAGCATCAACATCAAATAAGCTGAATGTCAGAAGAATTAGGAAAGGTAATATTACAAATTCATGAGTTTATAGTCTCTACTGAAGGCAGTCAGGGTAGTAGTAGGGGCTGGACTTGCTTCTTTTGCACACAGAGCACCGGTTGTTTGAGGCGAATTGCAATAGCCTCTGCTGTTTAGAGCATGCGGTGCTTCGATGATTTTGGTAATTTGTTAGGCACCCGGTAGATGATAGAGAAGGATTCTTCTACGCTGGCCTGCTTTGTGGCCTGTTTGTACCAGATGGTCCAATATCGAACTGTTGATGGTTTTCACTACACATTTACTTAGCCATAGTGGGAGGTGTTCTCGAGCACGAAAAATCAAGTTCCTAGAGCAACGGCCAAGATAACTCGCTCCACAAGCGCAGTTGAATTGATAAATACAATTTGAAGTGGCCAGTCTAGGTACTTCATCTTTCAGTCGAGGTAGCACCATCGGTCGTGTAGAGAATAAGACATGTAGTTCGCCAGCATTAAAAGTTCTTTGAACTGATTTTCTTAATTTCTTCGTAATTATTTCACTTGGTATATCGCCCTTGAATTGCAGTCGTATATAAAGAGGCTTCTTGTTTACGGATAGTGAGTAGTCCTTTTCCGCTTTCTTTGTCATGTGTTTCTTGATAAATTTGTCGAGATGTATATTTTCGATCAAAGTATTATATACAATGCTTAATTCATCTTCAGTTACTTCTTCTGAGCTGAGGGTCTTTACTTAATTTCTTTTGTACTTGATAGGAACGAAGCTGTGAAAATGTGTTTATCGTCCTGTCCAAGTACTTTTCCTACGCAAATTTCTTTTTATGCTACCATCTGGTTTTCTTGTAAGGAGGACATCCAGGAATGCAATTCTGTTTTGAAATTCGTCTTTGCACGTGAATTTCATAGTATGACTTATTGTAAGTTAGAAAAGAGGCAGAAGTTGGCATGACGTCATAAGTGTGAGATAATGACTACTCAATAAGCTCGTGTAGAATGGACAGGAACTAGTTGAAAGGCGACAAAGTGTTTTCATATAAAATCTGTATGAAAAAGCAATGTTATTAATACACAGTTATAGAGTGGTAATAAAATATGGATGATGGGGATAATAATGATAATAAACTAGTAATAATAATAGTGAACTTACATAATAGAAAAAAAAGAAGCAAAATTATAGTAAAAACTTCACTCTTGCCACGGTAGGACGAGTGAATGCATGCACTGCTTTTGAATGCAGAGGTCCAGTTTCAGATCTCGAATAGCCAATGATTCAGCTATGTACAGATGGCGTATTCGAAGTCCTTTTGTACGATATTGAGGGACTCTGTGTAGCACTGTGAAGCATTCATGCAGGTGGGGTGCTCGATGTCCGGAGATGACAAGGCGTTCGAACAAAGTATGTCGGCCGTACGCAACGTCAAGTCCACAAACGTATTCTGGAACACTGTCCAACTTGGTTAAACAGAGGAGAAAAGAAGAATAGCGGCAGCTTTTACTTCCATTATTAATCCATTTTTCACGATTCGCTTCGTCGAAACGCTAATCTATTCCCATACTTAGCATTTGTTACTCTGTAAGATATGAATTCTGAGTTTTCTACCCCATTCATTATTTTAACGGTACTTTCAAAATTGGCTTAACTGAAACTTAATGGCTGTAAATGTATATAAATGATTCCATTATGGATACGAGTTTATTTTGATAAACCACATAGTGTCGTACAATAATATTTACTGATGACAACAGTTTGAGCACAAATTATTGCTGCTCATCATCATATCAAGTCATTCACTCACAAAACTTTCTTGCTTCTTTTATTTACATGAGTAAAAATTGATGATTAGACATTTGAATAAAAATCAATATAGGATAATGTACATTCAGAAATAATAATATGAGTGTTATCAATCAAATACAATCAGATGGGAAATAAGACGAGTGTTTTTAAAGTCAAGATCAATAACTTGTTAGAACGTTATAATGTGAATTGAACTACTGTAGATGCCTTATATTATTAGTTTCACTGTAACCTTTATATTGCTTTTGACCTTTTTTGACCTCCCTAATGAATTTTATAGGATAGTTATTTAACACCAACGTCTCTTCTCTCTGTTTCATTTCATCGTTTATTTCCCATCTGATTGTATTTGATTGATAACGCTAATATTATTTCCAAATGTACTTTATCTTATATAGATTTTACTCAAATGTCTAATCATCAATTTTTACTAATGTATATAAAAGAAGCAGGAAAGTTGTGTGAGTGAGTGACTTGATATCATTATGAGCAGCAATAATTTGTGCTCGAAACGTTGTCATCAGTAAATATTACTGGACAACACTGTGTGATTCATCAAAATAAACTCGTATCCGTAATGGAGTTATACTCTACCAGAGTGCCCAAGTTTTATACTTATATCGATAATATATAAATGATGTCAGCATATTTCTCCTCCATCTAAATAAAAAAACAGATACTCGTCGACAACATTAGCTGGATGGCTGGCTTGTGCTATATTTCTCAAATCGGTAAAAGTTAAACTTCATAAACCTCTTGATTCCATCCCACAGTGGCTGAGTGATCAACGGGCTCTTCTCACAACCTGAAGGTCCTGGGTTTGATATCTGGTGAAGTGATGAGTGAGTGCGTATTGATGAAGTCTCGCAAACTGTCCAGTATCTCCTAGCTTTAAATAGTTCTCAAATTCATTCAATAAGATTTACTGGTGAACATTATTTTAAGCGACAAATAGAATATATAGATGGCCAGTTAATTGTAACGAGTTAACTACGAAACGGCTATTAATTTAGTTCAAAATTACCTCACAGTACTGCGTGCGTCGGTGGCACAGCGGTAGAATGCTCGCTAAATAAGCATGTGGTCCGAGGTTCGATCCCCAGCCGACACACTCCTTTACCTCGATAAGCCAATAATAAGACTTGTAACGAGGAAAGGCTGGGCATGAGGCTAGCAACCCCATCCTGTAAAAATAAACACAATTGCTACCGAAACTTGAGGCTCCATGTTCCACTGAGAACGTAAAGGAATAAAAAAATCACAGTACTGCAGAATGAAATCATCCAACTTAGAGCATTTAATAACACCAAAACAGAAAGCCTAACTGAAAGAACTAAGTCTTCACCAACACAAAAGACTAAACACATGTGACATTAGTTACTCACTGGTACCAAATCAAACTATCCATTACTATCTGACAGGAGTTCAATCGTGAGCCTAAATAGCTCAGTGGTAGAGTCTCCAACATCAGCACTGAGTGACTCGGATTCAAATCTCAGAAGGGACTGGAACTGCTTTAAGTTTGCTGACTGATAAGTGTCAACTAACACGAAACCTAGGTCAATGGCAGCTTCTTATCGATCGCTTCCAACCATCTAACCGTAACAGTTCAGAGTGCACTGTGATGTTAAGCCACGTAAAAACATCATCCATATTGAAAACTTGACAGAATTGACAGAATTCAGTCTTCACCAAACGAAGGACTAGACGCATGACGCTAGTTTACTATCTATTATCATCCAATCAAAAAGGGATTTATTTCTGAGATTTTATTTGATAAAAAAACCTTCAGTTATTTTGGCTACAGATAATGAATTAATGATTATTACTTTTTTTATTTTTTTTATTGAGACTAGTCACATGTTCCATTCACATGCCTCACTCTGTCTTAAATCGTGTATATTGAATAAGATTAAAAAAAAGATGGATCTCGTGATCTAAAAGTGAAATGTTTTGTTTTAATGCTGTTCACCCTATCCTTTCATCACATAGTTTTAAAAATCTGACAAATTTTTATTTTACATTAAAGTCAATGCTTAAAATGTGCATTCGAATTTAATACTTAACCTTGACCCTTCCTTCATTGAAGGCTTTTAACTACTACCCTAACCAATTCACTTATAAAAAAACATATTGGGTGTACTTTAGATGCCACTGTTGTCTATTGTGATAATATTATTATCTCTAGATTTGACAAAAGTGCTAAATATGTTCGGTATGCCTTCCTAGATTACACATCTGCCTTTGACTCTGTACCTAGGCCCGTTTTGTTAAACAAGCTTGCTGCGTCACAAGCACATAGATAGATAGACTGATAGAATTCAGTCTGCACCAAAGAAAGGACTAGACACATCACACTAGTTACTAGTGTCCAATCAAACTACCCACTACAGTCCTACAGGAGGTCAACTGCGAGCCTGAATAGCTCAGTGTTAAGGTCTCTGACTGCAGCTCCCACTGTGTGACGTGGGTTCGAATCTCAGAAGGGACATGAGTTCCTTCAAGGCTGCAGATACGCCTTGCTGACTGGTGAGTGCCAACTAGCACGAAACCTAGGTCAGGCAAGGCTTCCTGTGGCCGATTGCCTCCAACTATCTAATATCATCAGAGTGCTGGACTAATAAATGGTTGCATTCCTATTTTTCTGATAGGAGGCGGTACACTGTATACAATAGGAAGTCCTCAACTGTTTCACTTTACTCTAGCTGGCGTTCCTCAGGGAGCTGTTCTTTCTCTTTTTCTCTTTTCTTTCCTCTTACATGACTTGCCGCATTCTGACGGAGTTAATTTTGTTAACTATGCCGGTGGTTACTTCTCAGTCAGATTGTTCCAAAATGAATAACTTTTTATCAGGAATTAGTCAGTGGTCATCGCCAAACGGTCTTAAGCTTATTGTTGTAAGTATAAAACTTGGGCACTGTAGTAGAGTATAACTCCATTATAGATGGGATTTTATTTTGATAAATCACACAGTGTTGTACAGTAATATTAAGTGATGACGTTTCGAGCACAAATTATTGCTCATAATCATATCAAGTCATATCATATCAAGTCTTGACATGACATCAGTTAATATTACTGTACAGCACTGTGTGATATATCAAAATAAAATCTTATCTATCATGGATCTTAAGCTTAATTCCTCCAAATGTCAGGTGGTTAATTTCACTTTCAGCTGGAAGTGCAACTTACATGAACTGGTTAATTCGCAAGGTTCCACTGTCATAGATGGCACTGAAGTTGAAACTAAATAGAATGTAAAATACCTTGACCTTGTAGTGTGTATTTCCTCTGTTCACCTTTCCTAATCTTCCCGCATTACGTTAGTTTCCAGGATGATATTTCGTTTGGTGTTCTATGTAAGGAAGTTAATACGATCTGGTATCATTCCATCTTTATTGTTACCGTTTGCTAATTCTTGAATTTTGCCTATATTTCTTTACTGCTCCCCCTTAATTTTTGCCGGGCTACTCAAGAAAGACTTTGTTATACTACATAGGGCACTAAAAGCTGTCAATAGGGAGGATGGGGTTGTTGATAAACCAACTCGTAACACTATTGTAGATAGACACTTGGATTCTTGCAAGAAATTAGCAAATATTATCCTATCAGACTCTGAACATCCTCTTCATACACAACTCTCTCTTTGCATCTCATCGGGTAGAGCTGGAAGCAACTATAGAAGACTGTACGATCTGACGATTTAGTAAAAACACGCCACAATACCGTATTTAATGCACATTTTATGTGATAAGAAAAGTGTGTAAGGCAGGAAATGACCAACTTACTATGGAACTCTAAGTATAAACAGCCCCGTTTTTTTCATTGTTACGTTGTTGTTAATATTTTCACTTGATTAAATTTTGTATTCATTTTCTTATTGAACAATACTGTTGATGTAAATGCCGTATTTCAATTATTGCCTCAGTAATGAGAAAATTAGATGCAATATTGTATTAAATGCTGAAAATTCCGTATTTGTGCCAAAAGTACTACTTGGAATGAAGGTATTTTTATTATAAGCTGAGGTCTCTATGTGGAAATCTGTACAAAAGTGTGGCATTTCAACCTGTCACACTTCATTAAATCACGAAGGCAGAGAAACAAAATGTTATGGTAATGGAGGGACGCTGGGTTGTGGTTGTCGTCTACCTTTGGCTAGAATGAGCGCCTCCAGAACACAACACTATAACCAATTGGTCACTTGAAAATATCTCCGACACTAGAATGGTAGACACAAAAACCAGACTGGGAAAAACGAAGACCTTTATTACACAAAATACATGGTATATCATATTTACAAAACTCTCAGAAAATAAAGCCATTAATAAACGAATCAAAACTATCCAATAAGGTTATCATATCTGTACATGCATAAATCATGACTTTACGGCTAATAAAGACTTGTCCTTCATAGAATAGAACGAAAATGTATAGAAGAAAGAGTAATTACACAAGGAATAATGAGAATTTAATAAATTTGGGAGTTCATAGAGTGTGAATGCATTTGGTTCACTGACTATCAGTCTCCAGCCACCGACTTTTGGTTTCTCGAAGCTTCCAATCAGGCAGTCTACGCCTCCCTACATGACTATGTCAAACCAACAGTCAAAAACTTCATAGACTGTTGACATTATTCGATTTGTTGGAGGATTTCATAATGAGCTGACATCAGTTAGAGAACCATTGGAAAACCCACCTGCGAGTAATGGACAACTGTTTCATCCTATTTTGGGTCTCTTCCAATGGTTCTCTAACCAATGTCAGCTCATGATAAAATCCTCCAGCCAATCAAGCAAAATCCCTACAAACCAATACTTGAAAATGATTCGATTTGCTCAGCCTTTACTCTTTTTTCCAACCTTATTCTATGTCAGCTAAAATCTACCTGATGAGGAACACAGGCAGTAATTTTGCTCGAAATATTACCAATAACAAAACTTATCATTGTGTGTAAACTATTGAAATATAATTATACTTTATTAGGCGATAGATCGCTTAGCATGCGTAACATATGACTCAGCCGTATCGACTGATGCAACTTTACAACCTCATCGTTTGATATACAATAAAGGTCATTCACAAAATCATCGAAAATATTCATACATGATGTTCTATTATTATTTAATTGGTGGATGGTGACTAGCAGTGGAATCCAGGATGCGCATTTCGTCCTATTTGGGACTCGTCACTGGATGAACCTGCATTTCCCGGTGAGTGATGATGTTCCCACCGAGGCTCGAAGCCAGTGCCCATAGTTTCAAATGCCAAAGCGTTATCCATTAGACCACTTGGGCCACGAGAGCCCAGTTGAATTGGTCAACCTGAGACCGAGCACTTCGGGCCAATCAATCGACGGGAAAATCTAAAATTCAATTAAAACATGATGTTCTATTTATTTTTTTGAAAGTCAATTCAGATCTTATACATAAATTATGTTCTTTTAAAAAGTTTTTTTTTTCAAATAAGTTCTTCATATTCAAAGTACATTTGGTGAAAAATCACTACTGATATCATATCAACACGTATGATAGACTTGGTGATTTTAACTGATGTACTTTGTTAGGTGACCTTTACAGTAAATCAATCAAATGGAATCAGTAAAGTAAATGCATTAACTTTTTTTTTATCAGACGTATATTTTCAAAGTCACAGTTTTGTGTTTAAAAAAAAGGGCTCTGTCTATGCACCTACCACTGTGATTAAATAAAGGTGCAGTAAAAAGTATTAACAATTAGAATATTACAACATCTGGTTCATAAAACCAGAAGTGAAGATTCTTTTCCTATCATCTATCGTATACTGAATAAATTGTTAAAAGCTACTAGCTACTGAATACTTCAAACAGCTGCCCAGAAGACGACCTGGCACTGTTAATGGTGGGTAGATTTCGATATTCGTCTCAAAATGGCCTCATACAGCCACATGTTCGTCCTCATTTATGGCTGTGAGACCTGGTCATTGAGAGTGGAGGACAAGAAACGCCTGGCTAGCTGTCTTTGATCATAGGTGTCTGCGTTCTATCTCCCGTGTGAAGTGGTATAAAAGGATAAGCAATATTGAGGTTTGGCGTCAGGTGCTAGGTAAGTGGGAGGGGAAATCAATCGACGAGGTTGTGATGCAGTTAAACCGATTGAGATGGTTAGGACATGTGTTACGCATGCCTGCCTAACCATCGCCTTCCTCGACCGACGGGCAGTGTTAGCTTAGATAAGGTCAGGTTGGAAAAGAGCTAGTGGCGGTCAAACCAAAACATGGCATCAGTCAGTGGAATCTACAACAGTTAGTCTTGGCCACGTAGGAAGGTGTAGACTTCCTGACTGGTTGGGGTCCTCGGGACGGTAAAAACCAATGAAGGCTGGAGACAATTGGCGATATGGCTCAAAATCGTTCCCAATGGTGCAGATGCATCCACTCCTTGTGACTTATAATTTCCAATGGAACTATATTGTTCCTCGTCATTAATATTCCTTTTGTCTCATATCCCTGCCTATTGTCTCTATTTTGCATTTCTTCTCTTGCTTTGTGTACTACATGGAGTGTGGTGACTTCAACTGCGGCACATCGGTGCAAACTTCTGTGTTGAAAACAGACAGACATGTTCGTAGCCGCATCTAGATAAGTCACATCTATTTTCTTCAAGCTGTGGGGGGAGGTGTTTCTCACAAAAGTAAAGAGCAAATGCGAACTTCTGGCTCTTACAACTGGACTGGTTGACAATCTGGTCTACATCATGGAGATGGAAAACGCTGACTCGAAAGTCTACGGTGTACATGGGTCCCAGAATCTGAACAGATTGAATGGCGTATGAAGCTGTCTTGGCCCCCGGAAAACATGGGAGCGCAGCCCCTGACACCGTTCCAGACTTCAATTCTAAAGCTCAGCGGAATGGCTCTTTATGATAACCAACTCCTTCGTTCTGGGTGTCGTATAAACCATGAGATTTTGTGTGGTGCATCTTTTAGCGACCATAATGTACCACGTCCGTGTTTTAATATTAAATAGACAGAGATTCACTGGAAACATTTAGAACTGTATGTACTAAAGTAACATGTCCAACTAAACCAACCAGCTCAGAGAACACTATTAATTGCAAATCATCCACCTGAGCTACAAATCTTCTCTATTATGTCCAACTACTGTTGCTACTCTGCAATTTACAGATTCTGTATTTTTTCTTAATCTCTCTGATATTCAATTAAGTGTTGTTTATATTTATGCATATTTTCACATACACACATGTTTTGAACTGCAATCTATCGGTCTAGACAATTCGGTGTTATTGGTTGGAGGATTCTATCACAAGCTGACAGTTAGAGAACCATTGGAAAACCCACCTGGGAGTACTGGAAAGCTGTTTCACCCTAGTTTGGGACTCTTCAGCAGTACACTGTATTCGAGCGCCAGTGGTAGCGTGCTGATGAAGAGTCCCACACTATGACGAAACAGCTTTCCAGTACTCCCAGGTGGGTGTTCCAATAGTTCTATAACTGATGTTTGCTCATGATGAAATCCTCCAGCCAATCAAACAAAATCTCTACAAAAACCAATACTTGAAAGATTCGGTGTTATCTTAAAAAAAAGCATCAGTGTTTCACACTATCAACTATCCTTTATTTATTATGGATAATACAACTGTAGAACCTGAAGAAGTTATGGAAAGGAATATTTCTCGTTTGATAATCAGTTTTTTGGAAATTTATATGATTTTCATAGCACAGGATGACACAGTAAAATGGAGAATTAACCCCTGAGTAATAAGGTATTGAAACCAAATGAAATTTGACTTCCTCTATGTGAACTGAATTATGAGTTGTTTAAATTATTTGCAGACTAAATCATTCACTCAGCCATATTAAATATAATGTTTCAACTGATGCAGAAAACTAGAGTATTAAAAAAAAGAATTATTCTAGGCGTACACTAATATTCAAATTATTCTATTTAGGTTTGTGATTTTCTGTTGATCTATGTGACAGCATTGATCAGCTCCAATCTGGTTTGTGGGCTTCTTGAACAAATACCTCGTTATTGTCAGCACTAAGAACCTGTTTGCTGGTGGCCAACACTAGAATCCGGAACGCGCGTTTCGTCCTATTTAGGACTCGTCGCTGGTTCGAGGTTCCGACTGAGACTCGAATGCATCTCCATCACCTCAAAGGCTGGGGCCAAAACAACCAACATCCGCTGGCCTGCTGGATGGCGCTTTGGTGTTTTGGATAATGGGTGCTGGGTTCAAATCTCAATGGGAATATCATCACTGGTTGGGAATATAGATACGCTCGGTTGACGAGTCTTCAGATTGGACGAGACGCGCATCTTGGATTCTAGTGCTAGCTACCACCAAATAAGTTACTTTACCATGTTAGGTTTGTTGGTATTCATTCATTATCATCTTCCAGGTGTTGGACATTTGTATTTAATCATTGTGCCCATATCTCCTATATTCCTATTTGTTTATCTTGTGGTGAGAGCTGTCTACTAGCCAAATTGGTAGACATTAATATACGTCAATGTTTACGTTCTCAAGATTTGTCGTGGGGAAATATGAACGAAGACTGATTCAAAACCGACCACAGCAGACTTTGCGTAGGCGGATACAGTTAACATATAGATGATCTAACATTTAAGAAACAGTCACAAAGAGATGAAAGATTAACTTTAAGTGAGAAACAACCAATCAGAAGACTATGTTTGTTTGCTTACAATAATCATCTATAATAATGTACATGAAAATATATAAATATGCTTTTGATTTCCTTAATAAATGATCTGTTGCCTGGCCCTTGTCTTCTGTTCTTACAATCTTACTATCAGTCTATCTCTGTGTAGCTCATATTTTTGTGCTTATGTAAAGTATAGTAATTTGAACTGATTCAATATCAGATAGGATTAATACCCACTGAGTCTTTACAGGTATGCATATATTGTCTGTGATTAGGTATACTTCACCTTAGGTAGATGCGGTTAGAAATTCCAGATAATATGACTTCAAATTTATCGCAGTGGATATAGTTGCATTTGCGCCTTTGTGATCAACGCTAAGAGGTAAGGCAATTTTCTTCATTCCTTTGTGTTCCGAATCCCTTAGGGTTTCAGTTGTAGCGGTGGCGATATTTTTACCAAGTGGGATTGATAACACGTCACACTTAGCCTTCCCTCTTCTCTGGGTTTGCTGCCGGTTAGGTAAGGTTTAAGAATACGTCAGCCAGGAATCGAACCCGGGTCACTTGAGTAGTTGGAGAGTGTTCATCCATTATACAACCGATGCATTAGACAATTCAATAACAGATGATTAAATTTCACCGAAATGGCCAATTTGAAAATTGAATAAGAATTTCTATCCTACTGTGTTTGTTTATATAGGATCAAAATATATGTGGAGAGAAAGATACTTACAAAAGGCCCATTGGAGCCTGTTGTTTGTAAAGTATTGAAATGGTAGTATAAAGTTTACGAAAGAGGTAACCCCACCAATTTTCTGGATGTATACATAGAAGGGAAACAGTGGAATACGCTGAGAGTTATGATTGGTCGAAGATGACTTTGTGCTTCATAACTCATGTACTCTTAAAGAGGTAAACTCATAACAAATAATTTAAGTATTGACCAGTGAAAGTTTCTTTCCTGTAGACAGATTTTTGAATCGTCCCATCGTTTCTTCTTTTTATGAGGGCTAATAGACAACAGCACTTACAACAACCTTAAACCAACGGGTTCGCGCGTACCATTCATGTACGGTCAACCTAAAGTCCACAAAAGTGATGTACCATTGAGACCTATAATATCAATGGTGAAATCACCATGCCATAAACTGACCAGATGATTGGCCCAAAAGCTGGAACCCATTCGGAAAATGCTGGCCGCTCACAGTATCAGAGGTTCTTTCCAGTTTTCACAAGAATTAGATCAACTCAATATTTCAGATAGACTTCTCGTGTCATACGACGTTTGTTCACTGTTTACCAGCATACCCATCGAAGAAACGGTAAAAGTTATGTGCCCGCAGTCCGAACTGCTTCCTCTTCCAGAAAATAAGCTACGCAAATTGCTACTTCTATGTAGAAGGAATATTCAATTCCGATTCAGCTGTACCAGCAGATTGACGGGGTGGCTATGGGTTCACCTCTGGGTCCTGTTCTTGCTGACCTATTCATGGCTCATCTTGAACAGACTCGAATGAAAGAAGAAAAAGAAAGAACCAACTATTACTGCAGATATGTCGACGACACGTTTATGGTCTGCAATGATATAGAACACGCGTCCGCAATGTTTGAGAAACTCAATGCGGCTCATCCCAACATTGCATGTACAATTGACTACGAAAGAAACAACCAGTTCCATTTCCTAGATGTCATCATAACAAATAGTTGAGTTTAGAAATCTGTACAACTTAATTTTTGAACGATGCTGTGCCTAATGTGTGATTGACTGATAACTTACCATATCGGATTTCTTTTATTAGTTTATAGTTTAAGTTCGATGACTCATCAATCATCTACTAAATATCGTTTTAGAGATACGAGGAATAGTATCCTGCGTCAACAGTTCAACGGTAGAAAGTTCACCTACCAGTCGGCTAACCTAGATTTGATTCCTGGAAGACCCACTAATAAACCTCGTTAATCTTTCATCTCTTTGTGACCATTTCTTGAAGTTCAGATTATCTCTCTGCAAATTGTATCCGCCTACGCAAAGTCTGCTGTGATTGGTGGTTGTTAAATCAGTCTTTGTTCTTATTTTTCTCATGACCAATATTGGGGACGTACACATTGACGTAAATTACTTACTATCTACCAATTTCGGCTAGCAGCCAGCCCTCACCACAGTATCACCCCATAAGAACAGTATCAATACCGCTTCTGAAACTTCGGAAGCTTGAGGTCATTCATACATTCCGCTTGAAATGGCAGGAGTGACATGAGTTATCATAATTTAAAAGGGGGAATTCATCCCACTGATTGTGATACAATCCTTGTATAGTACGTCTCTGTTAACACTATAGCCAGACAGTTATGTGAATAACTCAGTGGAGCAGTCTCTTTGTGTGTGTAACCATACTCCTAAACAACGTAGCCTGAAGTTCTTGGCTAACTTTAGCAAAAGTCACCACATGGGATACCACATGCAAGCCTACGGTGTCTCACTCTCATGATAAACTGCTGTTTTCAGAACTAGAAAGACGGAAGAGAACTACAAGCGTATCACTACTACTACTACTATTATGTGGAAAGTGAAATTTATTTCAGTTGGCTAACTGGTCAAAATCAATTCAAAAATGAATAGTTTTCACGCTACAACTGACATTTATCCCAATTTATGCCTTACAGAAAAAGTTCATTTTCATGCTTGATGTACTTACTACTACAAAAATGTGCTGACTTTTAAAAAGCTTTAAAGTAAGTGAATAAAATCCTTTGTATGCCAATAAAAATACGTACAAGCGTAAAAAAGTGAACATTGAATACGAAATTAAAAGTTTATAAGGTGTGTTTTCCAGTTTTCCAAAGGAATTGAATGCGTAGATATAACAAACAATATTTTGTTCTATTTCCCAACTAATAGAACATTGTTAAGTAGGATTAAACAGATTTAATAAAAGGGGTCTAATATATAGGTGAATTTAAGGTGAGATTTATTCAATCACACATTTATTTTGAAATTTTTAAACCTTCAACAAAACGATGAAATAAATAAGTGGCTTTTGATGTAGTTGTGTTCTCTGAGCTGAGAACAGTTTTCATTAAGAAGCTTTCAATGTCCTTCAAGAAAACATCTTCACAGTGCAAAATTCAGTATTATTACTATTATTCCCTTGGGTTCCAAGTGGAACATAGGGCTTTAACAACACAAATCAACCTTGTTCTATTTTCTGCCATCATCCTCAGCTGGGTCCACGATTGCCCATAATCTCTCACCTCTTCTTCGTGCAATCTCCTCCATGTCACCCTAGGATGACCCATTCGCTGCTTCCCAATTGGATTCCACTCGAACAATGCTCTGACGCGCAGTGTCATACGATGGTTTCCTCAATGTATACCCGATTCATCTCCATTTCCTCTTATATATTTGTTGGGCGATCGGCTCTTGGCCAGTTTGTTCCCAGCCAGGGTTTCTGGCTGGCCGGCTGTCCATTTGATCTTCAGAATGGAGCCAGAAAAGGCAGCTGTTGATACAAACTTCCACATAAGTTTCTTTATTAGATGTATCACTCAGTGAAACAGTATTATTTATTGGATGACGTTTCGAACAAAATTTATTATTTTTCATAATCATATCAATTATAATCACACGACTTCGAAACTTGAGTTTTATAGTTTTCTTTGTCCTCTCCTATTTTTCGTCGTTGGGTTAGTAGCATCTTCCAGATATCGATATCACAGTGCACTCTGAAATGTTACTGGTGGATGGTTGGAGGCGATCGGTAAGAAGTCGCTTTCCACCTAGGTTTCGTGCCAGTTGACACTCATCAGTCAACAATCTTGAAGCAGTTCCAATCCCTTCTGAGAATTGAATCCGTGTCACGCAGTGCTGAGACACTACCACTGAGCTATTCAGGCTCGCGATTGGCCTCCTGTAGGATAGTAATGGATAGTTTGATTGGATACTAGATAGCAACTAGTGTCACATGTGATTAGTCTTTTGTGTTTTGGTGAAGACTTGATTCTTTAAGTTAGGCTTTCTGTTTTGGTGTTATTAAATGCTCTGAGTTGGATGATTTCATTCTGCAGTACTGTGGGGTCATTTTGAACTACATTAATAATCGTTTCGTAGTTACCTCGTTACGATTAACTCTCCATCTATATATTCTATTTGTTGCTTAAAATAATGTTCACAAGTAAATCTTATTGGATCCACTGGTTTTCATTCAGTTTCCCAAAATGATATCAGTTTGAGGACTGTTGAAAGCTAGGAGGTACTGAACAGTTTAGGAGAATTTTTCAGATATCTGGGACAGGCGTTGAATCATTCCTATTGCACTTGTTTGCAGTGGATTCGATATCTGGAAAATTCTACTACCCCTACGACAAATAGGAGAGAACAAATTTCGACGTCGTGTGATTATAACTGATATGATTATGAACAATAATAAATTTTGTTCGAAACGTCATCCAGTAAATAATACTGTTTCACTGTGTGATATATCTAATAAGCAAACTAATATGGAATTACTTACTACCACAGTGCCCAAATTTTACGCATATGTTAATATGAGTTGAGCTTATTTAAATTCGTGATAAATACTAAGTGCAACCGCGCAACTAATGTCTCGCCTGACATGTTGGAACTACTGGTCATGATTTCTACCTAGAATCCCAGGTACTTCCTGTTTAGAGCCAGTCGCAATTGTTGGTTTACAGGGATTTGATTGGTCACAGGAGTGACAGTTGTGTTAAATATGTATCATGAATTGGCAAAAACTGGAATCCAGTGTCTGAATGGTTTACGAGCCAGCCTCGTAACCGGAAGGTCATGGGTTTGAACCCTGGCGAGTGCCTACTGATGAAGAGTTTCAAAATAGGGCGAGACGGCCACCCAGTACTGCAAGATTTTCCAATGTGTCTCTAGCTGACGTTAGCTCGTGATCAATCCCGTAACCGAGCAAATACCTGGAAACCAACACTCATTTGAATTCTCCATGAATTATGTGATTGTATCTCCTGTATGTCCTGATTGTTCGGTAATTTCCATCAGAATTCATTGTTTTGAAATTCGACTATATATGTCATGTGGCTTCATGTCTCTTTAAACTGATAGATTTCACTGGTAATAATATGACTGTTAATTGCTAATTTTTCAGAGTACCAGTCTTCTAGGAATTCCCTGACCTTTCCGATGTTTCCACGGTTTAAAATTCCTCCATTTTCCCAATCAAACAGGTGTCCATAATTGTCTATATGCGTTGGTACTAAAGAATACATGTCGTGTCTTTTCACATCTAGTTTATGTTCTTGCATTCTGAGTCGGTGGGAACAACCACTTCAACCAGCATACTACACATCACAGTTTATGGAATTTATTTTGTAGATGGTGTCGAACTTGTCTTCTTCTGAAGCTGGATCTTTTGGTCTGCATAGCACTGTTGAATTATATGATTGTGTTGATGTGTGGGTAACATCCACTCCAAATGGTTTTGTTATTCTAGCTTTTATTTCAGAAACATTCTGTATCTATGTTAGGATGAATTTTCTTGTGGTTTCTGAGGTTGTTTTCTTGTTGGTAGTTTCTAGATTTGCTGTCTACGTTCTGTTGACCAGAACACCTTAGAAAGGAATTCTGTCGTCTGACTCTTTTACTGTTGTGAATCTGATATCTTCAAATACGTTGTTGAATAATTTGTGAGTGCCTCCTAAATCAGTTTTTGTAATTATGACAAACTGTAACAGCAGAAGGCAAGACACAGAAGCTAAGGTATATTTTCAAGTGTTCAAACCGCTGTCCATATATATACAGTTTATATTCTTTAACCAATCATTGAGCTTGTGATTTTGGTTTACATTAAACGGCATGAAATAGAACGTTCAAATACATATACTTCGATGTGCTTGTGTTCTCTGAGCTGGATAGTTAATTTGCGAAGCTTTCATCACCCAACTAGGTGAAATCTTCAGTGCATACTTCAATTTGAAGTGACCTTTTAGATTTCTCCACGAGTTTATTAATCATCTCTCCTGGTGACCTTGGACGTGATTGGTTGCTTTTGTGCGTTTTCACACCTTCTAGGCTACTTGTATTCGAACTGATTGTTTCCTTGACCCTTTGTGTGTGAGGGTCAAAGTTCCAATTGAAGTATGCGCTGAAGATGTCACCTAGTAGGGTGATGAAAGCTTCGCAAATTAACTATCCAGTTCAGCGAACACAACCACATTAAAATCATCCACGTGAGCTACAAATCTTCTCTGTCATATCTAAATACATATATAGTATTCTGTTGCCAATGCAGTATTGAACTGTGGGAATAGTATTCAGACGTTAACACCAACAAATACAGTGATTCTTGCTGTGAGAATAATATTCCGATGGAACCCATTGTCTGTATCACACCTCCACGAAATGTTTCATCTACATAAAGTACCCAGATTTTTGGTTTGACTGTTGTTAGAGCTATGGTTACCAGCCTTTGAGTAACAGCCTCAGCAAATAGTCCTGATATAGGTGATCCCACCCAGCTCAGAGAAAATATCAATTACATGAAAATCGTGCCCTCAAATAAGCAGCTTTATTACCACAACCAAAGGAATGTAGCCACTAACCCTCTAAATGATACCCAGACAACCGATCACATCACCACTAACCATAAATACAGTGTATTTATTGCCTACGAAATTCAATTTAACTTTTCTATAGGTTTCTCTGTAAGCTTTTTATGTTCTCACATTCTTATTAGTCGCCTCAAGGTCATTTAGGAAGGTCTTATTAGCGGCCGTTATTCTTTAACTTTGTCTGACGTACCTTGTATAGAATCTTTACCTAATTACAATTGTATTCTGTGTTGCTGCTACCGGCACAATTCACTGAATGCACTGAGAAATATCGATCGCTAGATAGGTAGTGAATAATGAATCGCTTCCTATTCTTTACTTTTATTTCAGCCCCATTCTATTTTTAATAATAGTAGAATTTGGGCGTTCCATGCTATAATTTATTGCTCGTAATTACATATCGTTGCCCACATCATATATATAGTTATATATTATTGATTATTTCTATTGATCTATGTACTATAAGCTTAATTTTCGATTTTTGTTTGTTTGGTATTGATCAATAATAAAGCGCGCACATAAATATACATATCCGTCTTTGCCATATGATGTATTTTAAAAAAAATAATAAAGAATATCCTTTATACTAATCACGCGATTAAATTCACATATATGCATAGGCATGAATTAATTATAGTATGATAATATATATCTATATATTGTATGTAATGCACTTTAATTGATTGGGCAGACCAGTAGCAGCAGCATATGATGATATTATTAGATAGAACCAGTAGAAATAGAAACGTGTTCTTACTTAATTAACTAGCTAGCTAGCATACATATAATAATACACACACACATTCAATACTGACGAAATCTTGTATTTTATGATTATTATTCACGTTCTGTCTGCATTCATTCATTCTTTCAGTCACATGATATTTTTCTCGTTGAATCCGATCAATATTCTCAGGCATGTGATTTTTAAATGTACATAAAAATGATTGGAACATTGAAGGCTAACTTACAGTATAATTATTGATTGATTTAATATAGTAGTGAAAAATTAGCTGTTAATATTAGGATGGATAGAGTGATTATGACTATTTTTCATTAAGGATTTTGTTTTGTCTGATTAAAAATGCCCATTAAAATTTTCAAAAGAAAGGATACTGAACAAAGAGTACTCTTTTCGATAACCCCTTCATCATCAGGCTCTACAGTTATATATACACATTATAGTGAATGAATGAATTAGTGTTATGAACAACATTAATGTTGTTTAAATAACATCGAATCAATAATATTGATAAATTACAGCTGAACAGCACCAACATAAAATAAACTGAATGTCAGGAGAATTAGGAAAGGTTATAGTACAAATTCATGAGTTTATAGTCTCTACTGAGGGCCAGGGCAGTAGAAGGGGCTGGACTTGTTTCTTTTGAACACAGAGCACTGGTTGTTTGAGGCGAATTGCTATAGCCTCTGCTGTTTGGAGCATGCGGTGCTTCGATGATTTTTTGGCAATTTATTAAGCACCCGGTATATTATTGAGAAGGATTCTTCCACGCTGGCTGTCTTTGTGACCGGTTTGCACCAGATGGTCTAATATCGAACTGTTAATGGTTTTAACTACACCTTTACTTAGCCATAGTGGGAGATGTTCTCGAGCGAGCACGAAAAATCAAGTTCCTAGAGCAACGGCCGATATAACTCGCTCCACCACAAGCGCAGTTGAATTGGCAGATACAATTTGAAGTGGCTAGCTGTCTAGGTACTTCATCTTTCAGTCGAGGTAGCACCATCGGTCGTGTAGAGAATAAGACGTGTAGTTCGCCAGCATTAAAAGTTCTTTGAACTGATTTTCTTAATTTCTTCGTAATTATCTCACTTGGTATATCGCCCTTGAATTGTAGTCGTATATATAAAGGCTTCTTGTTTACGGATAGTGAGTAGTCCTTTTCTCCGCTTTCTTTGTCATGTGTTTCTTGATAAATTTGTCGGGATAGCCATTTTCGATCAAAGTATCATATACAATGCTTAATTCATCTTCAATTACTTCTTCTGAGCATATAGCTCTAACTCTGTGGCTGAGGGTCTTCACTAAATTTGTGTTTTGTGTTTTTTTGTAGTAATTTGATGCAGAACAGTGAATATCGCTGTAAATAATAATAAACGGTAAGATGTAGGACTAACTAGGACTGTTGAATTGAATATCAATTGGGGCATAGATCAAAACTAAATTCAGTCGTGTAGATTTGTAGAAAAATATCTCGTCAAACATTCTACGTAATATAATATCACTCAGTCTCTATTCTTACGGTTTGTTGGCTTGTGTATTTTGTATAGTCTTCTTTATAGCCCCCACCGCCACCTTTATTCTTCTCTAAGCTGCTTAAAAAAGACTTTATAACAATGTAAAGGACACTAAAAGTTGTAGGCAAGGTGAGTGGTATGCCTGCAAGCCAACTTTCATGATGTTATTGATAGTCATTTGACCTTATACAAGAAATTAACAAAGGTCATCTTGTAAGAGTCTCAGCAACTTGTTCGATCCCAACTTTTCCCTAGCATCTCATCTGGTAGGACAAGGTGTGATTTTAAGAGACTTTATACTTGCATGGCTAAATAGGAAAACTCAACGTTCCCTAATTTGGCATTCATTTTATGTGGTGAAAAAAGCGCTGTGCATGAAAATATTAACTAATTGAGAAGTTAGAATGCATGGGCCATTGGATCGGGTCTTAGTGGCCTTGTATCCAGAAGGTCCTTGGTTCGAAACCCGGTGGGTGCGCAATTCTGAAGAGTCCCAAATGAGGACGAAACAGCTGTCCAGTACTCTCTGGTGGTTTTCCAGTGGTCCTCTAGCCGATGTCAGCTCATGATGAAACCCTCCAACCTAACTGAGAAATAGCAAATAGACAGCTCCTTTCATTCTTTTTATCATTAGTATTTAGATTTCTGTAGTTTGGTTTGTAAGGGTTAGTTATGCTTTTACGAGTTGATCACGGATTGGTACCAGTTAGAGAACCATTGAAATCCAGGAAGTACTGGACAGCTGTTTCATCCTAGTTTGGAATTCGAACCGAGGACCTTCTGAAGAATCCCAAACTACGATGAAACAGCTGTCCAGTACTTCCTGGTTTTCAATGGTTCTCTAACTGATATCAATCCGTGATCAACTACTATTTAGTTGTCGATGTTCCTGTTAATTTGCAATTTACTTTTACACTGATATATTATTATTATTATTATTATTGTAAACATGAAGAAGTTCAGTAATAATTTTTCACCTTACAATGTAATGTGGACAGAACATTAGATGCAACGTTGTACTTTTATTTTATTCCTTCACGATCCCAGTAGGCTTCAAACTAGAGTTCTGAAGTTTCAGTAGCAGTGGTTTTATTTTTGCGGGGTTGGATTGCTAGCCTCACTCCCAACCTTCCCTCTTTACCAGGTTAGCGAGGTTTAGGAGTGCACCGGCCGACGATCGAATCCTACACCACCTGAATGGTTGGCAAGCATTCCACAGACGAGCCACGGACGCATTGAGGTTATACTACCTACTGAGAATTCCTCAGCACACCAACAGTATTATCTGGAATAAAACCATTCTTCTCCTACTTCTTCCTCTTGCTCCCCATACTGTTCTTCCTTTTCTCCTCCTCCTTCTCCTACTTATCTTGTCTCCTCTTCTTCTGCTTCTCCTCATCCTCGTTCTCTTTCTTCCTCTTACTATTCTTCTCCTAACCCTTCTTCTTCCTCTCTATTGTCACTTTAAATTTTACTATAAAAATGGTGAGTGTTCATCGATAATACTGAAGTACTGAGCGGACGAAAAGTACATAAACGAAATGGAGGTTCGAAAGAAACTCCAGGCGTTGAAACGCCTAGACAATCTACCCCGAGCTCTTTTTAAAGATGGTGGGGAGTATCTCGTTAGGGGTTTATTTGGATTGTTCAGGAATGTATACAGGCTGCTCAAATAGCACTTAATCAGTTGGTGACCAGTTTCTGTAAATATGGTATGCACTTCGCGCTGTCTAAACCCAAAGTACTGCTGTAAGAGTGGCAGAAGCCTGTACTTGCACTCACACTAGCAGACGAACCGCTTGAATTTATCGTAAAGTTTCGTGTACGTAGATAGTTGTGTCAGTGCCGGACGATATCCCTAACCATGTAGTGAAAGCTAGAGTGGTATACGCCTATTTAAGCCACCTTTGACCCAGTTGCGACGTCAGCCTGGTTGTCACAGGTAGGGTATACAATGCTTCGGTGCGCTCAGTCTTTCCCTACACCTGTGAAACCTGGCCTCTCTTAGCTGAGGATCTGTAGCGACTCTGTGTATTCGATCATCGCCGTCTCCATAGAATTACTTCCGCGCAGTGGCGTCTCATGTGTGAGTGATTCTGAGGTTCAGTAGAGCGTTTCTGGGCACAGCAAAGACCACCATTCACTGAGTGCTGTCATCTGGAAATACTGGCTTCGACGGCTTGGACACGTGATACGAATGTCAGCCAAGAAGCTTCCGTACCGGTCTCTGTTCTCTAGCTCTGAGACCGAATGAAAAAAGTGGAGAGGTGGTAAGCGTATGGTGCGTCGCTGGTATAATCCGTCTTTATATCCAACAGTATTACACTCTTGGCATCAGTGTTGTTTATACAGACAAGATTTGACGAAATCCCAAGCACCTAAATACCAACAGGATGATGGACGGCTGAAGTAGGACTAAGGGTGGTCTGGCCAGGAGATAATTTGAAAGAATGTGATTTATGGCTAATTGTATATACATCGTGACGACTTTGGAATCTGGACTGAAATAAACTCGTATCATGCTGGAGGTTTGTCAGACACTGACATTCAGCAGTGATGTCACTTAGTGTTACCCTTTAGTCTTGTTCTAAAAGGTTCGTTAACCTCATTCTGTTGTCAATAAACCTATTTTGTCTGAAATCTTTGTTTGATAATAAATGGCACGACTATTAAGGCTACGATGATCATGGGTGATAGAGAACATGTGTTCACAAGCATACCAACCATTTCACTATAATAGTAATAATTATCTAAGAATAAAATCAATCGATAGATTAAGTTTGTATCCCCATATCCAGTATACGTCTTACTTTCAAACGGACACGTCTGGTTTTAGGTCCCTGGATAGCTGGTGGTCTGGCTACGCATAAACAGCGTTTTTTGATATGGTTGTGTTCTCTGAGCTGGATGGTTAATTTGCGAAGCTTTCATCGCCCTACTAGGCGACATCTTCAGCGCATACTTCAATTTGAAGTGAGCTTTCAGATTTCGCCACGAGTTTATTGGTCATCTCTCCTGGTGACCATGGACTTGATTGGTTGTTTTTGTGTGTTTTAACACCTTCTAGATTATTTGTATTGTAATTCATTGTTTCTTTGACTTGAACTTTGACACTTTGTGTGTGAGGTTTCTTTCTTATCGGTTGATATATTTTGTCTCTCTCGATGTGTCTATTGATTGATGATTAACTGGAATGCCAAGCTTCTAAAAATTCTCTAGCATTCTTGTTGTTTCCTCTGCCTAATATTTGAACGTTGTCCCAGTCGAATTGATTTCCGTGGTTGTCTGTATGTAGTGATATGAGCGAGGGAGTGGATATCATGTCTTTTGACAGCTAGCTTATGTTCGTGGATACGAAGACGAAGGGGACGTCCACAACCAACCAAGTCCAAGGTCACCAGGGGAGATGATTAATAAAGTCGTGGAGAAATCTGAAAGCTCACTTCAACGAATTGAAGTATGCACTGAAGATGTCGCCTAGTAGGGCGATGAAAGCTTCGCAAATTAACTATCCAGCTTAGAGAACACAGCCATATCAAAATCATCCACCTGAGCTACAAATCTTCTCTATCATAACTAAACAGCGTTTTCGAAGCCCTCTTATGCGATATTGGGGAGCCTTTTGGATCACTTTGAAGCAGGCATGCATGTATACATTTAGATCGATCAAGTCAACTTTACGCTTACCACGTGATACGAAATTCAGTTTCTCAGTTGTCACTTCTTCATTCCCCTTCTAGATTATCTCTCACATTACTGAATACATTTTCTAGGACATCATTTATTGATGTCGGTGGCACAGTGGTTAGAACTCTCGCTGACCATACACATGGCCCGGGGTTCGATCCCCTGCCGATGCACACCTGATATCTATGGTCAACCTGCAAAATTTGGGCTACCGATACCACATGCTGAAAATTCCATACTTGTATCAAAAAATACGGTGTGGAATCAAGCTGGAATAAAAAAAAATGAAAATATAAAAGAAAATAATAAATTTATTTGTATATAAATTCGACTGTAAGGCATTTGGAAAGGATTTGTCGGAAAGGAAATTTTCTCCCCTATTACGTCATTTTGTTTTGTTTTTTTTGATAATAAATTATTCAGGTCTATCGGGGAGATACTATGACGTAGACATTTCACTACTGTAACCTTGAAGTCGAGACACTGATATTACCAGTTGCATTATTATAAACTGAAAAGTGGAGATATTTTCTACACTTATTAGTGACGTATCATAGTTGGAATTACATGAAATATTCTATGACATCAGGTTAACGTGTAATGTCTACGGAGAAAAAGTGATTGATAGGCAATATTTTGTGGTGAGACATGTATTTGTTTTAAAATTTTGTATATTTAATTAAATTTTTTGTGCGTTGAATTTTCTCTAGCAGTTTGTTAGTTTCTTTGTGGTGTAGGGTCGCTAGCCGCACGCCCAACCCTTCCTCTTTACCAAGGCTTGGAACTGTCTAGAAAACTGGCAAGCTAGCTGGCTAAGTAGGCGAGGTTATTTGAGCACTGTGATAGAATATAATTCAATATTAGATACGTTTATTTGATAATAATACACAGTAGTAGGCTGCAGTATTAATAAGTGGATGATGACGTTTTGAGCATAATTTATTGCGCGCAATCATATCACTGTCTGAGCAATAAATTGTGCTCTAAATGTCGCCCATGTATTAACACTTTATCACTGTGTGTTATATCAAATAAACGTAGAGAGATTTAAACATAGAGATTTAAAACTTTGGAATTCAGAAGAACAGTAATACGCTGTATGAAACGAAACATTATTGTCATTATTCCACTGAGTTCCGAGTGGAATATGCGATATAAACAGTAAATCGCCAACTAATCCTGTTCTCTGAAGTCTTCTTTAGCCAGCTCCACGGTTGTCCAGAAGTTTTCATCTCCACTTCACACAATCTCTTCAATGTCACACTCGGATACATGCCAAAGTAGACGTTTTCTGTTCGGGTTCCACTTGAGGGATGACCTAATGCGCGATGTTACTCAACGACCTTCCCAGAGTGTGTCCGATCTATCTTCATTTCCTTTGGTATATGTTTTGGGCGATAGATTCTTGTTGACTGGTTCGCTACACTACAAAGTTCCTTGTTTTTAATACTTTCTGGCGGGTTATCTAATCTTCAGTATGGAGCTGGAGAAGGCAGATATTGATAAAGTCTGTAGACTGTTAGAGATGCTTTTCGTGACGGACTACGCCAAGTCTCTGATGCTTAAATAAGAAATAGCTGACTTAACATTGGTGTCGAAAATCCGAATCTTCTCCTATATTGCTGAATGCAGCAGATTTCAAAACTGATTTAGGGGTAATTAATGTCTGTCTTGCCTTTTCAATTCTAGTTTTGATATCTTCATCCGTCTAAATGCCTGTAGTTGACACGATGCTACCTAACTTCTTCCGTTGGTAGTCATTGGTGCTTGTTGTTGTTATTATTGGTCGGTTGGTCGTCAACATCACCTCTGTCCTCAGTGTGTTCAATTGAAATCCTGTCTTCACAGCCCCTGCTACCGAATTGTTAGTTTTCGCCTATGGGCCTTCGAGTTTGTGTGACAATAAACTCAAATCATTTACAAAGTTCAGATCTTCTACAGTCTTCTTGTCAGTCCAGCGTATTCCTGTCTTCTCGCTCCCCATGGTCTGTGGGAAGATCAAGTTTACCACGCTTAGGAATAACACCAGTGATAATAGACAGCCTTGTCTTACTCCTGTCTTCATTTCAAACGTTTCGCTAAGTTTTCTATTGTGAATCACTTGGCATGTGGTATCCCCGCATAACTGGGTGTTCAGCAGCTTAGAAGCAACTTCCAAATTACTTGGCGGTCGAGGCTGTCAGAAAGAAAACATTAAAAAAGTAATAATTACTACAATCGAAAATATCTTTCTTTTTTGAAAGTGAGCTGTTTGGTGTTTTTCATGAAATGGTTATAGATTAGGCATTTTCGCTTCTCAAATTAAATCCACATCTACGCGTACACAGAGACTTACTGTATATAGTGTAACAGAGGATTAAGATAATAGGTTGAAGTGAATTCAGGAACTGATTAGCAGCTAGGTCTCGTAACTCATCTGGTAGAACTCCGAGTTAGTAGTCTGGAGGAATCCAGTTGGAATCCCATTTCCCCTTCAATAATCACTTATCACCTGAATAGCAGTGTGCTAATCTAAGGTTATACCCAGATAGTTTGACCACTTTTGGAAATCTGTCAGAGGCAAAGTTAAAATACCATAGACAAAACCACAGTGACCTTAAACAACCAATCAGAATTCAGATACAAAGAAGTCGCATAATCGTTGAAAAATACACTAAGAAATATTGCAAACTTGATTTTACGCTGTAGAGTTGCAGCTTATGTGTTGTAAGAATGTCTCCCAGTCATATGACAGATGATCTATAGAAAAATAGTACCATGCGTGATCTATCCATTTATCCAGGTGACTGTATGTCATGGTACTTTGAGATACATTGATATTTCTGATACTATTCGTCAATCTACTTCTAACTCTAACCATAACCCTAACTCTTAACCCCAGACCCTTAACCTTAATCTAAAAAGCTATAGCCCTGCCTAACAGTATAGATTTGCAGAAAAAATACCTAGTAAATAAGTGTAACAACAGAAGGCAAGAGTCAGGCAACAGATCATTTATTAAGGAAATCAACGCATATTTATATATGTTTTCATGTACATTACTATGGATATGTAAACAAACAAACACAGTCTTCCGATTGATTGTTTCTCACGACAAATCTTGGGAACGTAAATACTGACGTAAATTACTGTCTACCAATTTGGCTAGTAGACAGCTCTCACCACATAAGTAGAACACTGTATCTTCCTTGTCCAAGTTCAAAAAGGGAGACATCATTTGATTTCGAATGACATTTCCCTGTATCTATTCGGTTCTTGGAGGTAAACTTTTGAAAGACCTTGACTTTGAACAGGTTAACAATTTTATCTACATCCAGTGGGTAACAGCTTTGTACTACTAGCAGACAAGTTTGTTTTTTTCACTCTCAACGAATCATGATAAAATGCTTCATGTCATAATGTAATTAAGTTCAGGCGATATAATGAATTAATTGTGTACTTTATCCTAAAGGTTAACGCATGCATAATGTACTTCTAGTTGATGTAATAACCTTGAAGGTTTGGGTTTGCATACTTTAAATATTATCTTCAGTGTTGATAGTAATTTTTAAAACAAAGTGCTAAACGTATGTAACTTCTGTCTGGTAGCTGTTTTCTTGAAAGACTTCTTGTTAACATGTTAGTCCTTCGAGTGTTTCCCCGTAAAATACCTGAGAAAAATACATCATCATCACATTAGAGCTAAGGAACTACTACTAGGACCATAAACATTTTACAGAATATTAATTAATTAAGAGGAAGTAGCCCTAGCTATCTTCACAGGCCACTTGTTAAGACAAGTGTAAATCTAGTCTCTTTGGAAACAATGAAAATTAATAAGATTCCAGTAACATCAAGCTTTCAAATAGAACTGAAATGTCAAGCAACCAGTGGGTCCGTCTGTCTGACAGTGGCATTGGGAGAAAATTATACGAAGAGTAAATGATAACTTGTGGGCAATCGGGGAGCCAGAGGAAACTGATGATAGAGTAAGAAGTATAGTGCAGAAGTGTCGATGAAGTATTATGTCCCACTCGCGATGCAAAGTGTGAATAATAACAATACTAAGTGTTTTAATCAAAAGGAGCATGTGAATTATCCCATGCTATCAAAAAATAAAATTACTGGAAAATAAAGCACCGACATAAATAGCCATTTTATTTCAAGTGTTGATTTGAAGAAATTTGACTGATTTTAAGCTTAATCTCACGAAATGATTTCAGGTGGAGAAACATTGAAAACGATGGAGTACTAAATGGCTGTTTCGTCCTCATTTCGAATTCTTCATCAGTACACACCAATGACCTTCGGGTTATAAGGTGAGCCCGCTTACTATTCAACCACTGAGAAGGAGTCAAATTGCTAGGAAAGTCCCAAACAAGAAAGAAACAACTCTCCAGTACTCTCTGATTTCTTTATTTGAAGTCGGTTAGTGATCAAACTTAGAGTCGATCAGGTCTTTACAAACTATCAACTGAAAATTAATCTAACACTCACTAGTAACTGACCAGAGGATGAATTTACCTAAAATTCTTGTGGGTGTTGATAATCAGTGGGGTTCACCAAGTCGGGTGTGAGGATAAATACTCTCTGATGACAATGACTAGTAGTTGCGCTACAAATCATGGAATGGGTGAAATAAGAATTCAATGGCAATTGGATTCTGTCCCAGTGGCTGAATAGTCAACGAGCTCGCCTTCTAGCCTACAGGTTTTTAGTTCGATTCCTGAGGAGTACTCTGAAGAGTCCGGGACAAGGACGAAACAGTACTCCTTGGTTTCCGGTGGTTTTATTTTGGTCTAACACTAACTACTGAGGCAGAATTTCCATAGTATTCAAGAGACATAAACAGAAGGAATAAAGTCGCTGAGATTTATTCTTATTTAATAAGTTGAATGATCAATTGTCTGCCACTTTGAAAGTAGTGCTACTCTTATTCGTTCTGTTGCAATATCTGACCGAAGTAATACTGCAATATAAGGAAGCTGAGTTCTTAAATTTTAAACAAAATGGAGGATAATATAAGTAACCAGAATTATCAAAATAAAACCATTAAGCTTTTTCGAATTCCAGTTTACAATAATGTGAAAAACGCCATACTTATTTTCTCACTAGGAGAAAGTAAAGTGAACCATGACTGTTAACAAGTTTGTGAATTTTTCAAGACCTTAGAATATGAAGCTGAGGCTATTATTTAGTTGGTTTGAAGGTTAGAACTCATTTACGCCATGTCGACTTATGAGTCATGCTTATTGTGTCAAGGGTGATGACAGTAGCCAGGCTGAAGTTTTTCATTCACCCCTTCACGTTCCAAGTGGAACCTAAAACTTCAAGCTAGAGCTTTAAAGTTTCAGTAGCAGTGTTTCTTATGAGGTGAGGCTGCTAGCCTGACACCTAACCTTCCCTCTTTATCGGGCTTACTACCAGGAGTTGAGCCCAAACCACATGTGTAGTTAGCGAACATTTCACAACCTTTTCGACTATCCTGTTGAAACGTGTATCTGAGATTTTGACAAAGTGACATGAAATCTTCACAAATTCCTTTGAAACATTTGCACTAGCTATGCTTTGTATTCCACTCACTGAGGCCATCTGACCCGGAAATAACTTCCCGTTAAAAAAGCAGTTTCCGCTGTTCAAGTGAACTGTGAATAACAGCAAGGTATTCACCTCACGAAAGTTAGTCAGCCGAGTATTTGCAATCTGACACAGGTGATCGTAAACTTCCCACAATAAATCCCAACCGAAAGCGAGGCAAGCTTTCATTTCTCTCAAGTCTGTGTGGAGATCAGCAGCACTCAGCATGAAAAAAAGACCCGGATTTTCAACTCCAATGTCAAGTTAGTGCTACTTACTATACGGATCAGAGATTCGGCGCGTCACGAAGGGCACTTCGAACAAACTACAGACTTTCATCAGGAGATATCTTCGCTTAATACCACTCAAGATCAGATGGCCGGCCAGGAAAGACCAGCAACAGGGAGGGATCTATAGGAACAAGCCAGCCAGGAACTGATTGTGCAAGAAATATGCAGGAAGAAATGGAGTTAAGTGGATTGGCCATACTCTGAGAAAACAAACCATCAGGTGACCTCACACGCCAGACCATCACTCGAGTGGAACCCGAATGGGGAGCAGCGAGTCGGTCATCAGTGCTAGGGTGACATGGAGGAGGTCATACGAAGAGAAGATGAAAGCATGTGGACAGACGTGTAGCCAGATGGAAATGTTGGCGGAGAACCGAACGCAATGGAGATGTGTGTCTGAAGGCCTATGTTCCTCAAGAAACTAAAGGAAAGAGTAATAATATAATATATAATTGCACCGATAAATTGGTCATTCATGTTTTAACAAACATCGGTCATTCGTCCTTTGGCTGCTGTGAGATAGAGTCCTGCTGGAGATAAGAGACTAGATGATGAATATCCATGTATAATAATCGATAGCTGAATCATGTACAACCTAGTAATCAGTGAACTATTGATTGTATTAAATTGATAAGTTCAAATATTGTGTTTAGATACGGTTAGTATTCTCGTTTATCATTATTATCGATTTTCCTCTCTGAAAATGTTGTTGCAACAGTAGCATATCACTTCCACTGAACCAAACTATAATTAGTCATAAGACCTTTTTTGTATTAATATAGTTACACTTGTAGGTAAATATTTCTGGAAATAAATGACATTTCAGGTTTTGTATTAAAATATACTATAGAACAGCATAGAACAAGTTAATCTGAACAGTTGGGCTGATACTGTACCATTGTAGAGCAGCTGGAATGTTTGAACTTTAATTTTAACACATTCATGTACCATAGAGCTATGCCATCCTTGTTTTTCCTGCTTGACTGCTTACATGAAGCTCTCTCCCTTGTTGTGCTATCAATAAGCACACTCCTCAACCTTGCTACCCTAGCCTGTCAACATATAGGTTGTACAGTATTATTACGTATTAGTTTTGGTTGAACACTTGTTGCACAAATATAATTCATATCAGGGCACACAATAGTGCATAAGCCTTCTATATGGACTTGATTCATGAGTAAATACACGGTAGGTAGTGCATTAATTAGGGTTAACCAAGCAAAACAAGTTTAGTAGATGCTGACGTTGAGGCCTATCTAGAGGTCGACATTAGTATTTACACCATTTTATTGACAACATCCACTGATATGTAAAAAATATTATTTGTTTTATTCCATTTCACTGCTTGCATTCGGAGTGTCAAATAGGAGGTCAAGCTTTAAGCTTTTGAATTTTCACTAGCGGTAGCGTTGTTTCCATACTCAATCCTTCCCCTTTTCTGGGCTTTCGACTGACTAGAGGGCTCGGAATAGAACGCAGATGACTGATGGAAAAATAATTTCACCCCTTCTTGTTTACTTCTTCCCTGAAGTCACTAGTAATAAATGTAGTGTTGTGAATAACCCCTTGGAGTCGTCTAATGCTACTAAATGACAACAACAAATACGATGTAACCGAGGTTACCAATCAAAGTTTATAATTGCATGTTAAAGGTGGCAGAATATAAAATAAACCCAATTTTCATGCACTAGACTAAGACTCTTCTCTATTGTTATTATTATCATTGTTTCAATGTGATCACCAGGTGACATCAGTTAGAGAACCACTAAAAACAAGAGAGTACTCGACAACTATTCCATCCTACTGGGGCTCGATCCCAGGACCTTTCTTGATTTTAGCGCGACCGAAATTAGTAGAAATTGAAATTCATGGGCTATAGAGTCAGATTCCAGTTGCTGAATGGTTTACAAGCTTGCGTTTTAACCGGAAGGTCCTGAATTCGCCCCCCCCCCCCAGTAGATGAGTTCTGATGATGAGTCCGTTACCAGGAAGAAACAGCTGCCCAGTACTCCCTGGTTTTCAGTGTTTCTCTAACTAATATCAGTCCGTGGTCACACTTGAAAAATAAGATAAAATCTGGACAAATTAACTCTTGAAATTATTATTATCTCAAAAATCAAATAATAAAAAGAGATTAACAGGCATTTCAGTCTTTAAATTACTTGAAGCACTTTGTAGTGACGAATTCTAAAGTTTGACCAAATGAAACTATTGAGTATTATTTTATCAGCTTAACAGAAGCTTTTTCTCTGTGCTTTGACGCTTCTGTAGCGATTGGACTGATTTTCCAGGACAGAGTCGGTAGCCACACACCCAACCTTCCCTCATTTGTTGGGCTCAAGATTGGCTTATAAACTAGTGAATCAATAAATAAGACCTTTATTAATCTGAAATAACTGAGCATATGATGAAGAATGCGATTTAGATATTCAGCAGTTATAAAAAATCAGTTATTAGAAATGGTTCGGAAACTTCTCATGTCATCAAAACAATTTCCAACAACCTATTACAGACTTACCTCTACCTCAACTTTATAGACTTTGAGAGGACCTTCGACAGCGTTGACCGCGAAGTAATTTGTAAGCTACTCGAGTACTACTGCGTTCCCCAAATATTCATCAACCTTACTCGGCAGCTGTACGACAACGGCACATGTCTAGTGATCCACTCAGCGAGGCGTTTGGAGTAAACACAGGAGTCAGACAAGGGTGCTTATTATCACCAATGATATTCCTAATTGTGGTGGACTGGATTGTGCGTCAGACAGTGGGGAACGAGAAGACAGGGATATACTGGACAGACATGAAGAATCTAGAAGACCTGGATTCCGCGCGTGGATGATTTCTGTTTGATGTCACACAAAATCGAAGACTTACAAGCGAAAACCGACAAACTGGTCGAAGAAGGAGGCAGTGAAGACAGGACTCCAGGTGAACATAGACAAGACGGAGGTTATGAAAATAACCAACCAACAACCAACAACAACAGCAGCAACATCCAGCGCCAATCACCATCAACGGGAGGGATTTGAAAGAGGTTAATTCATTCACTTATCTAGGGAGCATTGTCTCAAATACAGGAGGGACGGACGAGGATGTCAAATCGAGCGAGAATCGGGAAGGCGAGAAACACATTCATCAACCTGAAACCAATCTGGAAATCTTCCTCACTCAACTCACCATCAACAACAAAATGATTCGGATTTTCAATACAAACGTCAAGTCAGTCAGTTCTTCTATACGGATGGATCAGAAACTTGGCCAGTGTGTCACAAAGAATATTTCCAACAGCCTGTTGCAGACCTTTATCAACATCTAACTGTCTTCGCTGGCTCTATACTGAAGATCAGATGACCGGAAAGAATCACCAACAAGAAACTATGGGAACAACCAAACAAAATAAGAACCAATCACCCAACAAATATGCAGGAAAAAGTGGAGATGGATTGGACACTCGCTGAGCTGAGGAGGCCGTTGGGTGACATCGCTTGTCAGGCCATAGCTCGAGTGTAACCCGAAATGGAAGCGACGAGTGGGACGTCGGTGCAAGGGTGACATGGAGGAGATTGTGTGAAGAGGAGTTGAAACAGTATGGACTAACATGAATGGAGGTGAAAAGTACATCAGAAGACAGAAGCAAGTGGAGACGTGTAGTTGAATCCCTATGTTCCACTAGGAACCCAAGGAGAGCAATACTAAACAATAATATTACAGACTTTCATCAACAGCTGCCTTTGCTAGTTCCATACTGCAGATCAGACGGTCAACTAGAAAGGTTTAGAAACAAGGAACTCTGCAGGGCAACGAACCACCTAAGAGCCTGATGTCCTACAAATTTGCCGAAGAAAATGAGGATGGATGGGGCACAGTCTGAGGAGACAACTGAATGCCATCACACGCCACGCCTACGAGTGGAATCCGAATGGTAAACCACGAGTTAGGCGTTTGAGTCTGACATGAAGGAGATCATATGGGAAGGAGATGAGAACCTATGGGCAATCGCAGAGTCAGGTAAAGATGACTGCAAAAACCAGGATGAAATGGCGATGTGCTGGTGAAGCTCTATGTTCCACTCGAAACCCAAGCGAATAATAATAATTATAAAAGATTACTATCTTCCTTAAAGACAAAACGTTAAAACTGAATTCAACCAATTTTAAGTGTGACAAACGCAGATTATCACAACAATTACTGGTGATTATGTGAAATTATGACCTCTGACAACTAAGACATACCAATGAAAGGCACCTCGGCTTTGCTTAGTAAGACACGGAAGTGAACAGAGCATGAATGTATTAAATAACAGGTTAAAGTTGTTATGACTTTAGAAGTCAGTGTTAGATGAATCTAGACTGTTTTCATCTCAAACTCACGCCTAGTGAACAGATATTAGATTGGCCGTGACAAACAAAAACTATTTAAATGAGAGTGAAAGTGAACCAGTGGAACTGGGAGATGAGTCAACTTATTCTGTGAATATATATTGGAAAATATAAATCACTGAATCACAGCATGTCGTCGATAACACCTTAAAGTATCTGTTTTCAGCTCACAAGAAGCCAACAGTCCTGTCTTTATTTAAATTAATTTGAATTACTGAACATTTTCTTCCGATATAAATCAGTCAACATGAGATTCAATTAGATTCAAATTAAATAATACTGGTTCCAGTTGCACAAGTGATGACTGTCGTAACCCAGCGGCATTATGGATAACATTTTGACGCCTGAAGCGATGGATGCTGATTTTGAGTCTCACTGGGAACACCACCGTTTACTAGGAATGTTGATGAGTCCCGAATAGTGTGGAATGCACAACCTGGATTCAATTGTTAACCACTGTCAAACAAAAGGCTGATCTCTGTTAGATAAAAAACTCTAATTATGTAACGCTGTAAATAATGAACACTCTCCAACTTCATATTGGTTTACACCTGTTTTTTAGATCCTGTTGGTTATAATTAAATAGAAATTAATTCACTTTGCATAAACCACCATTCTAAGTGAAATTCAACTGTTTAAAACATTTCACTGCGGTAAAAAGGAAAACAGTTAACAACTATGAAGCACCTGGGAGTATTGGACAGTCATTTCGTCCTGGTTCAGGATTCTTGGGCAATACGCACTCACTGGGGTTTGAACCCAGGACCTTCCGGTTACAAGGCTACCTCGAAGACCATCCAACAACCGGGACCCAATCCAATGGTCCATGAATTCCAACTTCTGCCAACTCACGGTGTATTTATAGCGCAGCTGATGTCAGCTCGCAATCAAACCTGTAGTCAGTCAAATCCCTGCAAAACAACACATGATAACTATGAAGAAGACAGATGAAAAAGACATCAGAGATAAAAGAACTGAGATGGAAAACATCCAAACTAATAAATAAACCTGTAACAGCAGAAGGCAAGACACGGAAGCAAAGGTATATTTTCAGTTGATCAAACCGCTATTCAAATATACGCAGTTTACATTCTTTAACCAATCACTGAGCGAGCATGTGATTTTGGTTTACATTAAACGGCATGAAATACAATGTTCAAATAAATATAGTTTTCTGTTGCTAATGCAGTATTGAACTGTGGGAATATGTGAGAATAATATTCCGTTGGGACATACTGTCTGTATCACACCAACACAAACCTTCTGTGACAAGGTGCTATTTTGAAGCTCGCCTAGTTTACTAGCCTATCCTAAGCCCAGAATAAGTGCTAAAGTTGGGCGGAGAGCTAGCCATCACAATGCGGAAAATCAGTCAAGTCACCACGGAAACTTCGAAACACCCCTGTGAGTTACGCAGTCCTGGGTTGCAAAGAAATGAAGAATTCTTACCAATTTGATTGAATTTTGTTACATTTTGTAGGCGAAAGTGAACGTCTCTGCCCCTTTTTTATGAGAAATAGAGTTGAAATATACATTGTCAGAGGTTTCAAAGTGCTAAAATGTAACAATATTCCAGTGGTCCTTTATCTTGTCACTGTTTCTCACTTTAATATCTAGTCACAAATGCTGAAAGTTCTGTTCAACTGTTATCGATTCAGAAACTAGTTGTCTGCCTAATCTTTAAACTGTATAGTTTTTTTAATTCATTTTGAGTTTCATTTGATTTCTTAATTTAGTATGTAAAGAAAGAATACAAGCTGAACTATTTCAGAATATTCTAGTTAATTATAGTGTGCTTATAGATTATAATTAAAAACTGATAAGAACATGTATTTAAGATTATAAGCTAAAGATTACTTACTCTCTGTTGTATTTGAGTTTGATAATACCATAAGAGATTTTTCTCGTAGTGTAATTGGCCTGCTAAACATTAAGGCTTCAGTGTCATTGACATATAATATATTGAACTTCCTTACCGGGATCGTCTACAGTCAGAACTTAGCTATAATCCTCATTCAAGGCATTTCGAAGACAAAAGGATTGAGCGAACCATGTTCTTGAAAAGAACATACAGGTGAGTCGCTAGTCAATCACTCACTCACTCATCCATATGACAGCTGAACAAAGTTCCTGTCGATTAACAGTTGCTGTCGACTCCAACGCAGTGATCAATTGGCAGAACACCAAGATATCAGAGAATCTTAGGAGGATAATTTGAATCCTGCTGTGATTCAGCCTTACACTTGAAATTCTCTTTAAAAAATGACGTAATGCGTGTCAAACTAGAATTGCTTAAAATACTACCGCGTAAAAAGTTGCTCCGTTTTAAATATGAAAAATAGCTGTGTAAGAGACCTAACAGCGAGCACGATAACGGTACGGAATATCAGAATAAAAATCCAAAGTAATAAAAGATTATTGAGTCAGTATATTGTAGACCTACAGATAACGAGTTATAAAAGTTAATGGTTACTCGGAAATACAATTACAGTCCACTGCTACAAATTATTAATATAATTCGCAGATCCATTTCACTGCTAGGATCATATCCACTGGTAGAAGTTATTTGCCGATAGCTGAATATTCTCTGGACGAAAATAAGACATTCCCACAAATCCAAAAGGATACAACACAATTATTAGCTGAGCAAGAGGATAATATGAACCAATGAGAAGGCGAAGTGACGGACAGCAAGATTAGACTTCTCTTCGAACGCCAATATTATTATTATTATTTGAAAAAGAAGTCGATCAAACAAAAGTTTCTGTACAATGTGCCCAATGTGCATCGGTGGCATAGTGGTTAGGACGCTTGCCGACCATTCACATGGACCGGTATTCGATCCCCGGCCGACGCACTCCTTTACCTCACTAAGCCAGAAATAATTCTGGTGAAAACGAAAGGTTGGGCATGAGGCTAGCAACCCCATCCTGTGAAATAAACACTGCTACAGAAACTTCAAGCCTATAGCTTGAAGCCCTATGTTCCACTGGGGAACGTGAAGGAAAAGAACAAAAAAACAATGTGCCCATCTTTGACATTTAGGAAAACACCGTACAAATTTATTGTTTAGGACTCAACACCTGTACAGATAAAATGGAGTTAATGAACACTCATCCGAATGTTCATTAAAATATACCTACTATGCATTCAAAATCCAAACAATGGATATATAAACCTCTTCCAAAGAAGTAATTAATCAATGAAAAAAACATTTTAGACGTATTTGTTGCCACAGAAACACAAGTATTTTTTATATATGATAAATAACGGAGATGAATGTCACATGCCTCAGTTGACTTTCAGTGCTAAATTTTCTCTTAATGTTATGTTTGTACTATAAATTCCTCTTGTAACCTAAATTCTTCTAAAATTTCTAACATCATTCACAAAACTAGATGAAACTACAGTCAACATCATCTCTCCCTCGTTGTACTGAACTCAGTGAGTGAGTACAGTAAGTGACGTCACGGTTAAACTCAAGCCACCAATACAACATCGAATGCTTCATTACACTTATACATGTCATCCTTGTACATAAGACTAAGTTTGTTTACTAAAGTCAAGACAATCTAATCTGACAGAAGAATCGCTGAAGTGGCATTGAATATCTGGACGTACTGTTTAAACAGTCAGTCAACCCGAATAAATTACTGTCTTAATTATTTGCTCCCTATCCCTCCCCATGTATATTCCATCTATTATTTTCTCATAAAAACTCACTCTTTATCTCTAGTGCTAACATCTTCACTACCCGGTATGTCCAACTTTATTACAACAGTCTGTCTTCACAACCTTGCTAAGCATTCTGTATATTTTTTATCACCGCCTGATAAGGAAGCAAGCGGCAGACGTTCGGGAGAGAGAAGACAGAAATACGTTGGACTGATAAGAAGATTCTAAAAGATCTGAGCTACGCGGATAATTTATGTCTAGTGTCATAGAAACTCGAAGGCTTATAGGAGAAAACCAACAATTCGGTAGAAGAGGCTGAAGAGACAACAACTCAAGGGAACATACGGGAGACAGAGGAGATGAAGATAACCAACCAGCCAACAACAGCAAGCACCTTCAACAGAAAAGCAAGACAGACATTCATCACTCAGAAATCAGTGTGGAAACCTGCCGCACTCAGCAAAAATGGCGAAATGTGGACATTCAATACTAATGTCAAATTATTCAGTTCTGTATGCATCAGAGACTTGACGAGTGCATCACCTAGAGCATTTTCAACAGATTAATACAAACTTTCATCAGCGACTGCCTCCGTTCCTCACCGAAGATCAAATGGCCCTCCAGAAAGGATTAGAAATGAGGAAATCTGATGACTAACTGACCGAGAACCTATCGCCCAACAAATATGCAGAACGGAGTGTAGATAGATTGGACATACAGTGAAAAGATTTCCTCAACATTCTGAATAATTTTTTATAAATTTTATACACAACAAAATAAATTTTAATATTTTTTTATTACTCTGCAGTTGACATAAAATTCTGAAACTTCTCAAATTTATCGTTCCACCTTTTTGATCATTGTCCTAGACAGTATTATGTTGTGCTTTAGTTTAGAGCAAGTGACATAAACCGCTTAGTTTTTATATTCCTTCCTTACTTTATGCTATTCGTTTGTCAGTGGTGTACTTGAATGGAAGGTAGTCGTTACTCGCTCTCACTATATTATTATTTATTATTGTTCCATTGGGTTCCTAGTGGAACATACGTCTTCAACTGCACGTCTCCACTTGCTTCTGTCTTCTGATGTACTTTTCACCTCCATTCATGTTAGTCCATACTGTTTCAACTCCTCTTCACACAATCTCCTCCATGTCACCCTTGCACTGACGTCCCACTCACCGCTTCCCTTTCGGGTTACACTTGACCTACTGCCTGACGCGCGATGTCACCCAACGGCCTCCTCAGCTCAGCGAGTGTCCAATCCATCTCCACTTTTTCCTGCATATTTGTTAAGCGATTGATTCTTGTTTTGTTTGTTTGTTCCCATAGTTTCTTGTTGGTGATTCTCTCCGGCCATCTGATCTTCAATATAGAGTGAAGACAGTTAGTTGTTGATAAAGGTCTGCAACAGGCTGTTGGAAATATTCTTTGTGACACACTGGCCAAGTTTCTGATCCATCCGTATAGAAGAAGTGACTGACTTGACGTCGTTTGTATTGAAAATCCGAATCATTTTGTTGTTGATGGTGAGTTGAGTGAGGAAGATTTCCAGATTGGTTTCAGGTTGATGAATGTGTTTCTCACCTTCCCGATTCTTGAATTGACATCCTCGTCCATTCCTCCTGTGGTTGAGACAATGGTCGCTAGATAAGTGAATGAATTAACCTCTTTCAAATCCCTCCCGTTGATGGTGATTGGTACTGGATTTTGCTGCTGCTGCTCTCACTGTATACGTTTATATATTTCTTATATTATTTACCATGAAGTACACACTATTTGATTCTTACGCTAACGTTCCCATTAATGTATATGTTCAAGTTTAATACTACAGTCAGTCTGTCTTCAGCATTTTACTATTACTATTATTATTCTCTTGGGTTCTGAGTCGTCGAACATAGGGCTTCAGTAGCACAGTGTCATTTCCTCCTGTTCCTTTTAGTCATCTTTAGCCGGCTGTATAACCTCCCTTGTAACAGTCACCTCCTGCTCACGGGATCTCCTCCATGTCACCCTAGGACCCATGCCCAAGTCATCGTTTCCCACTGGTGTCCTACTCGATAACTTTCAGAGTCTCAGCGTGTATCAGATCCATCGCCATTTCTTTCTACATATTTGCCAGGCAACAATAGGTTCTTGATTGATCCACTGAACTGCCAGAGTTCTCTGCTGCTTATCTCTTCGTCAAGCTTTCAGCATATTTTTACTACTACTTGATAAGAAAGTAAACTCTTACTTTTTTTATTCCTTCACGTTCCCAGTGGAAAATAGGGTTTCAAGCTAGAGGTTTGAAGTTTCTGTAGCAGTGTTTATTTTTTTTTACAGGACGGGGTTGCTAGCCTCATCTCCAACCTTTCCTCTTTACCAGCTTTATTTCTGGCTTAACGAGGTTTTGGAGTGCATCGGCCAGGGATTGAATCCCAGACCATGTGCATGGTCGTCGAGCGCCCTAACCGCTGTGCCACCGACTCACGAACTCTTACTTTAGAAAATTTTATTTTGGTTTTGTAAACAATCTATCGGTCTTTATACGTTTATTGAATATACATGAAAATTGGGCAAAATACTTTTATAAACTAACTAACCAACACATACTTTCATCTAACCAGGAAACAGGTGCTGCTGTTTTGTTTGTTTTTTTTTCAACACAAAAAACTTGGTAAAGTGCATTCATCTCATTTTCTTGTCATTTGTTTATTTGCTGTCTTAGATGGTTAAACAAGTTCTATTCATCAAGTCATGTGTTTCAATTCATTTCATTTTTCAGGATTATTAGAATGGGCGTTTCTTTTTCTCACAGTGATACTGAAACTCGTCACCGATTGCTTTAAACTTATTCAAATAGATCAGTGAGATCAATTAATGTTTGATAATAATAATAATAATAATAATACTGATGATGATAAGATCTGTCACTATTGATATATCAAGGGGTTGATAATTAACAAAGAGAAATCATAACCCTTCCATTGACATATTGATGTTAACTAAGAAGAAGTTTGGATCAGATTGCCGAACGAAACGTCGGAATTACTCATTTCAATCTCGCTGAGATTTTACAAATATAATATTTTACAAATGTCTACTTCTCACTCGGCACCGAAATACACATTCATCAACCTGAAACCAATCTGGAAATCTTCGTCACGCAACTCACCATCAACAACAAAATGATTCGGATTTTCAATACAAACGTCAAGTCAGTCAGTTCTTCTATACGGATGGATCAGAAACTTGGCCAGTGTGTCACAAAGAATATTTCCAACAGCCTGTTGCAGACCTTTATCAACAACTAACTGTCTTCGCTGGCTCTATACTGAAGATCAGATGGCCGGAAAGAATCACCAACAAGAAACTATGGGAACAAACAAACAAAACAAGAATCAATCGCTTAACAAATATGCAGGAAAAAGTGGAGATGGATTGGACACTCGCTGAGCTGAGGAGGCCGTTGGGTGACATCGCGCGTCAGGCAGTAGGTCAAGTGTAACCCGAAAGGGAAGCGGTGAGTGGGACGTCAGTGCAAGGGTGACATGGAGGAGATTGTGTGAAGAGGAGTTGAAACAGTATGGACTAACATGAATGGAGGTGAAAAGTACATCAGAAGACAGAAGCAAGTGGAGACGTGCAGTTGAAGACGTATGTTCCACTAGGAACCCAAGGGAACAATAATAATAAGTCATCGTTAACATAAAGGAGTTCTCGTTTCACATAGTAAGGGCGCCATTAGTTATGTGAAGGTCCATTCCATAATAATAATAATAGCTTTATTCTGAAAAAATGAGTCTATACACAACACAGAATTTCCAGTGAGTTTCATTGCAAGGTGTTTACCCATTGCGTAGAATCTTTAGATAGCATAACAATCGATAATGCATCATCTGAAGCAATACTGCCTCAACCGAATTGTGCTACAACGCTACTCTACAGTGTTCTTCCTCAATTTCCTCGGAAAAATCACTAGCAGCAAGCAGAAAGTTTTTTGAAGTTGCGCGCAAGCATAGATCGCGACTCATTATAATAACCAGAAGATTAGAACAATTTGAAATGGAGTAGAAACGATGTGATTTGACGGATAAAATATTTAGGTAGCCCACTGATTTAAACAGAGCGCTTAAAATATTTTTTTTATTTTTTTAATTATTATTTTTGATTACAGGTTGATGCCACACCGTATTTTCAGTACAAGTATGGCATTTTCAGCATGGATATCGGTAGCCCAAATTTCGCAGGTCGACCACAAATATTAGGTATGTGTAGGCAGGGGATCGAACCCCGGACCATATGCATGGTCGGTGAGTCCTAACCAGTGATCAGAGAATAGAAAAAACATCGTGCCTACTGATGATTCAAACTTAATAAAAGCATAGTTGAAAAACTGAGCCTTTAGTAAGACAAATAAGCAATAAACTGGGAATTGCTCAGAATTTATGTATCGCAGTCTAAATATGTACTAACTTGGTGAATCAGGTCAAGGTTGTTCTATGATCATCTGCCATTTCGTTCATCTGTTAAATTGACTTTTCTTTATTCTCCTCAAACTATAGACAAGAAGGTCAAATGAACTATCAGAGGAAAAACGGAAAAGAAATCTTTTGAGGTAAATGATGAAAAGGAAATAGTCTAAGTATTTCTGCTTACTTTGTTTATTAGATGCGGCAGATAATCAAACGAAGTAATTAAATAAGTGTTTTTCTGTTTCGAAATTCAACGTTCATAGGCTTCTGGATCAGCCTTGCTTACTTATGATAAGTTTCTTGTGTTGACAGGGAAATACACTGAGTATCTGAGTTCCTTGATAATCTGATTACAACATTACATGAAGTTACTTGTTGTTTGAAGGAGGCTGGCAATAGGATACATGATGTCTGTTTCGTCCTACTTAGGGCTCGTCTGACGAATGCAATTACTCTGCAATGAGTGATGATATTCCAACAGAAAATGGAATTTAGTGCCCATAAATTCAAACGTCAAAGCGTTACCTACTGGACCAATCACCCACGATAGCTAGCACTAGTGTAACGGGTGTGATTCGACGTTATTTATTCATGTTTATTATTTCCCGTTGGTAATATCTGACTATATGAACGAGTTTCAATTTGGTTTGTGGTCCTCAAAAACTACCATGTGTAACATAGGTCTTCAACAGCACATCTCCATTTTTTCCTGCTCTCCGCGGTTCTCTTCGAATTTATGTGACATGAAATCTAAATCATCCTTGAAGTCCAGATCTTCTAGAGTCTTCTTATCAGTACAGGTCATTCCCGTCTTCTCCTTCCCCACAGTCTGACGCATAATCCAATCCACCACAATCAGGAACATCATTGGTGCTAGTAGAAGGCCTTGCCTTATTTCTATCTTGAATTCAAAGGCTTCGTTGAGTCTTCCGTTGTGTATCACTTGACTTGTGGTATTGTCATACAGATGAGGAACTAGGTTGATTAAGACTTGAAGAACTCCATATTTTTGAAATTGTTTTTAAATCACTTCGTGGTCAGTGCCGTTGAAGGTCCTTTCAAGGTCATTGGAGTTAAAGTGGAGGCTTACTGCCATTCTAAGTTTTGTTCAATGATGTTGCGTAGAGCTGCAGTCTGATCAGCACATGATTTGCTTTTCTTGAATCCAGCTTGTTCTGGACGAAGTTCTGTATCCGGTGCATCTTTTATTCTCACCAGGATGACGCGACTTGATGTATTGCTTGACGTGGACAAGAGTATGGTTCCGCGCCAGTTCTTACTGAGGCCGAAGTTGCATTTCTTTGATAGTTTGACAAGGTAAGCTTTCCTCCAGGGTTAAGAATTCAAAATTACTTGTTTGGTAGTGGCTCGCAGTGACTTCGGACTCGTAATACTGTTAGTATCTTGGCATCCATTCAAGGTATCCGTAAACACCAAACTGAAGTTAATCAGTGAGATCAAATATACCAACACGAGATGGAAAATACAAATAAGTAATTATAATATAGTTGATTAGTTTGCATTTTCTTCTGTTAGTTAACAGGAATTTGATTAGTTGCAGCTTTGATCATAAGCTGAAATCAGTTAGAGAACCATTGGAAAACTAATAACTGAGAATTAACCTGACTCTCACTAGAGACTGGCTCTAGGCAGGAAGTTACCTGGAGTTCTACAGAGAAGTAGTGACCAGTTGGGTTCGTCGAGTCAGACAGAGGAACAGTCAGTCGTCGATAACATTGGCTAGTGTTTGCGCTATATGTCCCGAAGTGGCAGAAGTTAGAATTGATGGGTCATTGGGTCCAGTCTTGTTAGCTGACTGTTCTACCGGAAGCTCCTAAGTTCACAACTCGGTGGATTCGCACTGATGAGGAGTCCCAAACTCGGACGAAACATCTGTACAGCAGTTCCTGGTTTTCAAATCGTTCTCTAACTGATGTCAGCTAGTGGTCAAACCTGTAATTCACACTTATTAAGTGAAGTTTAACCTACCTTCTTCTACTTTCAGCATTTAGCGTATTATATAGTCACCAATCTATCCTATCATGCGGAGATAAGATCAAACTGTATTAGTAATTATTTATTCTGCTGGAGTCAACAATCTCACATTTATCTGTTTGCATTATTAAACCGTCAATATCTGGTTTTAATGCTCATACTAACAGTAAAAATGTGCATTAAGAAAGTACTTCTTATGTGTCTTCTAAATTAGATTAATTCCCTGATTTGGATAAAGGTAACGACTAAAAATTTCTAAGGACTGAACAGCGAACAGAAAATATTCATTTCCATAAGATTTGCATCAGGCTCTAAAGTGATATGACCACAGTAATTTAAGAGTTATTCTTATGATTACCATTAATGTTTTAAATTACTTTGAATCAATAGTCAACAGAATATCAGATAAATTAGGGAAAGTAAAACAGAACTTATTAATTTATAGGCTCGAAAACAGGCCAGAGTGGCAAAAGTGGCTGGACCTATTTCTTTTGCACACAGAACTCCGGTTTTTTCAAGCAAATTTCACTGGCCTCCCCTGTTTGGAGTGTTTGATATTCAGATAACGGATAGATGATAGAGAAAGACTCTTCATTGTTAGCTAGCTTTCATATAAGTATAAAACTTGGGCACTGTGATGGTAGAGTATAACTCCATTATGGATAAGATTTTATTTTGATAAATCACACACTGTGTTATACAATAATATTAACTGATGACCACGTTTCGAGCACAAATTATTGCCACTCATAATCATATCAAGTTACTCACACAACTTTTTTCCTTCATTTATATACATGAGTGGAGTTGACTAGATATTTAAATAAAAATCAATGTAAGATAATGTACATTCAGAAATAATAATATGAGTGCTATTGATCACTTACAATCATAACTCATAATAAGTAACTTGTTTGAATGTTGTAATGTAAGTGAACTGAAATAGAATTATATATTATCCACCTCTGATTTGACTGGTGGTAATAATATGTTCCATATTTCTGGTATCTGCATTGAGTCATTTCTCTTGCATGTGTTGGGTGTAGACTCAATGAACCAGGATTCCGTAATCAACCTCTCTCTCTCCACCTACCTAGATTAATTCTTAGAATCTTAACCCTCTCCCACCCTATTGTGTGGTTGTGTGTTAACGCATGCAGTGCAATGTAGTGCTGAGCTTTTTTCTAAACTAAATTGATTGTAATTGATCAATAACACTAACATTATTACTTATGAATGTACATGATTACATATTGATTTTTATTCCAGTATCTAATCGATTCCACAAATGTAGATACATGAAGGAAAAAGTTTTGTGAGTAACTTGATATGATTATGAGCAGCAATAGTTTGTGCTAGGAACGTCATCAGTTAATATTACTGTATAACACTGTGTGACTTATCAAAATAAAATCTTATCCATAATGGAGTTAGCTAGCTTTGTCGCCTATTTGCACGACGCGATCTTATACAGAACTATTGGTGGTTTTAACAAACCTTTATTTAACCACACTGGTAGATGTTCCCGAGCAGGAAAACTCAAGTTCCTAGAGTAGCAGCTAATATAACTGGCTCCACCGGAGTAGCTGAATTTATAGATACAATAAAAGGTGGCTAGCCCAGACACACTTCATCTTTCAGTTTCGGAATCAATCACAACCGGTTGTGCCGAAAATACAAACTGCAGCTCACCGGCATTAAACTTTCTTTGAATCAATTCTCTCGACTTGTTGGTTATCCTTTCATTTGTTAGATCACCTAGGAATTCCAGTAGTATATGTAGAGGCTTCTTATTAACACATACAACAGGAGAATTCCTTTCTACTCTCCTGACCATACGTTATTACTTATTTATTATTCCATAAAATACCGTTGAAACATCCTTGTATGTGTTTCCCAAAGCAAGAAGTGAATTCACAATTTCATTTCAAATCTCCAACAAACGCACTAGAAAAAAATTGAGAATTTAAGTACACTTTATTTATTCAAGATATCATTGTCAAATGCAAACAAATGCGTAAGTAGAGAGAGAGGAATAGCAGATTACTACAAATATGCAGAAACAGCAGCAATCTGACAATTAAAGTCTAATTTATGCGTACAGAAGCATTCTGTGATCCACCTTGTATTGCCTTGGTAATTTTTTGTTTCTTTACCAACTGTTTCATTTTATTTATACCATCTTCTTACCACACCTTAACAACGATGCTTATTGTAGTGTTGCCATGTCCACGCAATGGAATAAGTAGTATATTGTATAAATATATGACACTAAATTGTTAAATGGTAAGATCTTTACAAGGTATTTATTTGGACGACTTCAGAGTTCTTGCTAGTCTTTGAAGGTAAATATTGCCTCATAGTCATATCTAAGCTTCAGGCTTCAAAAGTTTGACATATAAAATTGTATTTTCTGTGGCCTATTGTATCGGGAATGCTTTGTTTTTATTTGTATCCAAATGGCGCACATTCAAATTCGAGGCATTTAAGCCATGCTATATCATCCCCCTTTACACTATCCACTATGTATAATATATAATAATCTTGTTTGTTATTCTGTCCTTCACTGTTTCACGATGATTTCACTCTGTATCATACTATACATGTCATCATATCTTAACTGCCCTTACCACCACCTTGAAATTATTCACACTGTATCAGTTTTATGTTCAAGTGTTTTTTGTTTTGGCTGGATTGAATTTATCGTAGGATTTGTCACCTTAATAACTATTCGGTCAAATCTTGATCACAGTTTATATGAATTAATAACTAATCCTTTGTACTTTTGTCTGCAACGAGTGCTCAGGTCACAACAATATATATATATATATATACATATATATATGTATATATATATATGCATGCTGACCTCACTCCTCTGCCAAAGAATGAAATCACCATCAACGGGAGGGATTTGAAAGAGGTTACTTCACTCACTTACTAATCTAGGGAGCATTGTCTCAACCACAGGAGGAACGGACGAGGATGTCAAATCGAGCGAGAATCGGGAAGGCGAGAAACACATTCATCAACCTGAAACCAATCTGGAAATCTTCCTCACTCAACTCACCATCAACAACAAAATGATTCGGATTTTCAATACAAACGACGTCAAGTCAGTCACTTCTTCTATACGGATGGATCAGAAACTTGGCCAGTGTGTCACGAAGAATATTTCCAACAGCCTGTTGCAGACCTTTATCAACAACTGTCTTCGCTGGCTCCATACTGAAGATCACATGGCCGGAAAGAATCACCAATAAGAAACTATGGGAAGAAACAAACAAAACAAGAACCAATCGCCCAACATATATTCAGGAGAAAGTGGAGATGGATTGGACACTCGCTGAGCTGAGGAGGCCGCTGGGTGACATCGCACGTCAGGCCATAGCTCGAGTGGAAGTCGAAAGGGGAGCGGTGAGTGGGACGTGCAAGGGTGACACGGAGGAGATCGTGTGAAGAAGAGTTGAAACAGTATGGACTAACATGGATGCAAGTGGAAAGTACAGCAGAAGAGAGAAGCAAGTGGAGGTGTGCAGTTGAAGGCGTATGTTCCACTAGGAACCCAAGGGAACATTAATAATAATATGTATATATAATACTCCATACAATTCTTCACATTATTAAAACTGAACAAAGCATGAATGACAAATGTACCAGGATAATCTGAGCTCATGTTTTTATTTTTATTATTTCATGGATTATTCTCAGCTGGTTACAACCTGAACAATACCAAAATTATCAATAAAATTAAAGATGTGAACATACTTTTTGTTTACAATGATAAGGAGTAATTGATTGGAACTGAGAGTAACTTTGGTCAAGAATAATTAATTTTGTTTGTTTAACAATTAAGAGTGAAAAGGATTGACTATCTATACAAGAATCGCATGACTAAGCTTGAAAACAAAAAGACAGAGTTCAACAAATTTTTTGTGGGCAGAAACAAAGTTTAACTAGAAAGAGTATTAAAAAAGTAATGGGTTACGTAACTACAGAAAGACATGTTTTTATGAAACAGATAAAAAAACGAGGGGTAGGATTAGTCATGTTTAGAAGAAAAAATCAAGTTCTTTAAACAGGACGGAAGATAATGCAGTGAAATTTGTATGGTTTGTTATCACCGAGGTAGTGCTAGATTCACCATTGTCTCTTTCTGCGTACATAGATTTGACTTTAGCCATTTGATGGTGACTGCTTCAGCGAAACGAAGCAGGCTAGGTTTCTTTTGTCTGTTGATTATTTTGAAAGCCTTCAGATTGTCCACAACATGGCTACTGTCTATTAGAAGGAGCGCAATCGCACTGTTTAATCCTTGTAGGCCCTTTGGTCTCAGGTTCTTTGGTGTGTGTGTGTTCAGAGTTGCGGACAATAACTCTTCTCTCTGTTTTTCCAATGTATGGGCTTTGGTGCATACCTTTAAATTGGTAAACGCATTTGGGGGTAACATGAGATGGGAATTTGTCCACTTTTGACTGTCTTAAACAACTAGTCGTTTGATAATCACATACAAGCTTGGCGGTTGGATACGTTCTTTTCAGGGAAGCGTTCAGTCTGCAGTATCGTCACCTTTGAAGGCAAGCTGTAAAAGGCTGTTCTGTACTTCACCTTATCAACACTACCTTCTCCATGTTTGTCGATGAACTTCTGTTGGTATCCATTTTTTCAGCAGTGGATAGTTCTTCCTCGACTTTTTCTTCTGAACAAAGCTTCCTTACACGATCAAACAATGTTCTCACCAATCCTTTTTTGTAACTTATAGGACAGAAGCTTTTGAAGTTCAGGTAAATCGCCCTCTAAATCTCCTTTCTATAGATACACCTTACGATTTTACCATTTTTATCAAGTTCGATGACAACGTCTGGAAAGTGAAACTTGTCCTCATCTTCACACTTCATTGTAAACTTTACATTAGGATGAGTAATATTCATGACGTTTAATATTTGAGATGCATCATTAAAACAATCACAAGCGATAAACATGTCATCGAAATACCTGATATACAAGTCTGCCTGATCGATTTCGGCTTTCATTCTTGTTTATTCCAGGTTATCCATAAAAATGTCTGCCAGAATCGGACCCAGCGGACTTCCCATAGAGACTCCATCAACCTGGCGGTACAGAACATTGTTAAATTAAAACTGTATGTATGTATTATTATTGTTCCCTTGAGTTTCTAGTGGAACATACGCCTTCAACTGCACACCTCCACTTGCTTCTCTCTTCTGCTGTACTTTCCACTTGCATCCATGTTAGTCCATACTGTTTCAACTCTTCTTCACACGATCTCCTCCGTGTCACCCTTGCACGTCCCACTCACCGCTCCCCTTTCGACTTCCACTCGAGCTATGGCCTGACGTGCGATGTCACCCAGCGGCCTCCTCAGCTCAGCGAGTGTCCAATCCATCTCCACTTTCTCCTGAATATATGTTGGGCGATTGGTTCTTGTTTTGTTTGTTTCTTCCCATAGTTTCTTATTGGTGATTCTTTCCGGCCATGTGATCTTCAGTATGGAGCCAGCGAAGACAGTTGTTGATAAAGGTGTGCAACAGGCTGTTGGAAATATTCTTTGTGACACACTGGCCAAGTTTCTGATCCGTATAGAAGAACTGACTGACTTGACGTCGTTTGTATTGAAAATCCGAATCACTTTGTTGTTGATGGTGAGTTGAGTGAGGAAGATTTCCAGATTGGTTTCAGGTTGATGAATGTGTTTCTCGCCTTCCCGATTCTCGCTCGATTTGACATCCTCGTCCGTTCCTCCTGTAGTTGATACAATGCTCCCTAGAGAAATGAGTGAATGAAGTAACCTCTTTCAAATCCCTCCCGTTGATGGTGATTGGCGCTGGATGTTGCTGTTGTTGTTGTTGTTGGCTGGTTGGTTATTTTCATAACCTCCGTCTTGTCTATATTCACCTGGACTCCTTTCTTTGCTGCTTCTTCGAACAGTTTGTCGGTTTTCGCTTGTAAGTCTTCGATTCTGTGTGACGATTTTGTATATATATATATATATTACATGAATGTGAAAACACTTCTTTTGTGTTGATTGTTCCACTGAACTATATCAATTTATTTGCATCTCACAATTGTATCTTAAACTGTAAACCATCTTTGAGTTTTGTCAGTTAATAGAAGATTGAGAGCACACGAGATTCAATTCAATTCATCCCATAGTGTTTATTGTTCTTGCTTTATACGAATTTGAACCTGTTGTTATTTAACATTGGCGATTTTAAATAACTCATATTTTTATGGAATGCTTTATAAAACCGGCTGTTATGATGTCATCACTTTATATTTCCTTATAACATTGAGAGAACAAATACTCACCGAAGACATTGGCTAGCGGCCGCGCTTTGTCGTGACTTGGCAGAAGTCAGAATTCATGGGCTGTCCATTGGATAGGGTCCCAGTGGCTTAATGGTCTACGAGCTAGCTTGCCTTGTAACCGGAAGGCCCTGGGATCGAACCTTGGTAGGTGCTTACCGATGAAGAGTCTCAAACTAAGCAGACGAAACAACTGTCCAGTACTCCCAGGTGGTTTTCCAACTGTTCTCTAACCGATGTCAGCTCATAATGAAATCCTGTAACCAACCATTGAGATTGAAATAGCGACGCTGAGTTAGAAACAGACACTCTGATCACGAATACTGTTTGACCACGCCAACAGCATTATACGTCAGCTACCTGTTTCTCCAGTCAGCTCTATTTAAGCGAGAAAACACAACGACATGAGCTGAACAGCACATTTCAACATCAGCCACAGTATATTTTACACAATAATTTATGATTTAAAAAACCACCAAGGTTATGTCAGTTAGTCTATAACCATGGTCAACAAAATAGTGGGTGTTATTTTACGTAGGCCAATTCTGATTGGTTTATTTCCAGACTGACCTTGATAACTAGTAAAGGATAATCCATTGTTTATCTGTCCACATATCATTTACGCATAATAAATGTGTGGGGCAAAGATGAAGTCAGTTGCAGCATAAAATGCCTAATTATCAGACTTCATTTCTGACTTGCTCAGACTCAAACCACACAAGGAAAATATACTTCACCGTAGCTAAACATCTTGTTGTCAGGCCTCAGGAAGTATACAGTTTAGAGATTTCTTCTGGACAATTTATACTACCATCTCATGACGAATCACAAAGTATTGTTACATCAGTACGAGTAGTGACCAAATTACAACACAAACGACTGACTTACCATTGTGTGTATGTTCAAATGACTTAACAGCCAAACTACCTAGCATTATGTTTCCGTGAAACTAAGCCCGTAACACTATACGGTACCGCATACTCTAGAAACCAATCTAAACTGGATAAGTACTCTTCTGGTGGTACTTCAAACTACGTATATAAATTTACGTGTGCTTGCGGCAACAAGTACATTGGAAGGACATAGAGAAGGCTTTCTATCCGATTTTCTGAGAAAATTCGAATAAATTTATGCCGAAAAGGAAGTAGATATTCGCAAAGGGCAATTACCAGACACCTTGTGGACAAGGGTCATTTCTTCGAGATTTCCAAATCCTTCAAAATACTAAACATACAAAGAACAGCGAATTTACTACGAATTGCTGAAGCAATTTCAATCAAACGTCTCAAACCAAACTTATGCATACAGAAAGAGAATGTAGTCGATCTCGCACTACCTTGGTAACTGCATTTTAATTACATTGATTAGTCATGCATATTAGTGATTTCATCTCACGCAGCAAGTTTTCTATCTCATGAACTATAACCTTCTTCAGTTGCTATGTGGATTTACAAGCTAACACTATTCATTAGAATTTTATGTTTTCTATCTATCTTCTCCTCCTCCCCTCCTTTTCTATTTTGAAAGCAATTAAATTGATGATGACTTCAACTAAAAGTTGTAATGGTTATATTTCAGATGCGTCAACTTTACATTTTCTTTTCAACCATTCAAACACTGAGGTATGTTATTGTCAGTATTTATAACCATTGTAATTTCAGGTAGTTTACAGCTGATGAGAACCTGTGAAGTAGAATGATATCATTTTATACTGTACATTCGGTCAGTTTTTCTTTCTTTATCGAAACTACTTGATATTCAGTCATTGGATAATCTAGCATAATACTGTACACTCAAGTAAATAGTAGTCAACGGAGGTTTTTCCAAATAATACATCCATCTAATCAGTGATGGGACCTTAAGAAGAGCGATCCATAGAAAAGCTACTTGGAATGGTCAACTAACAGGCTTCTATAGCTGGTTACTCATTCAACAAAAGCTGAATTTAATTAAATCCCTTGCCACCCGCATCCGACGCATCTGTAGTCCCGATGTTCTAGAAACAGAATCAGATCTTTTGAGAGAAATCTTCATCCAAAATGGATACCCACCAAGATTCATTGACAAAAATATCAAACCAAGAATTTGGAGGAATGAAACTTCACTTGCGCCGAAAAAGAAACTCTACATGAATTTGGATTTCAAGGGAGATTTAGCAAGTGATATTCTCAAGAGAAGGATCACATCATCTTTGAGAAGAACATTCTTTGCAGCAACGCTAAGAATAGTGTTCTCCAGTCGCCCGCTGATCTGCAGAAGCCTCAAGGACAAGATCCCGCATCTAACCACTTCTATGTGCATATATCAGTTCACCTGCTGCTGTGGAGCTAGGTACATTGGTCGTTCGACGCGCATCTTGTCCAGGAGGATTCAAGAACACTATCCAGCATGGTTACGAGAAGACAATAGTGGTGCTATTAGGAGTGCCATAATTGAACATCTGACTAACAGTGATCATTTCATTTTAACAAACGCCTCCTTCAAAGCAATCTACGGAGTCAAGAATAATCTACCAAAGGCAGTACAGTTCCGTCTTCCTTGTATTGCTGAAGCTCTGCCATTCATACAGAAAAACTGGAGCTATGCATACAAAAGAGAGTTACTCAACCACTCCTACTGTCGTGGTAACAACTTTGTCGATTTTTGATGACTTAATTTTGTTTGTTTGCCTGTTTCTTTAATTGCTTATAATTCTTCTATTCATTTAGAACTCTTACGTAACTTTGCATTCTTTACTTTGTTTCTATGTGTATCCTGAGTACAACTCAGCCATCAAACTATTCGTATTAATACGTAACTCCTTTTTAACAACTGTTTGTGACAACTCATCACCTTTGTTACTACACTAGTTTCATTAACACCCAATCTTCTTGACTGATTTTGTATAACGTTACTCTACCCAGAACTTACTAATTCTCACCTGTTTAGTTCAAATAACCGTAACCAATTGTATTTTTGTTTGACGAACTTAATGTACACATGCATACAAAATAACTCATATGTTGTACAGCTAGAAAAATGAATTCGCCGAAAAGAGACTCTTCACTGAACTCCATGTTTTGTTTTCATTAATCAGAATTCGGCAAGTCAGTCAGAAAATGTTCCATACAAAGTGTCAATATTCATCACTATAATATAATCAGAAATATTGATTAAAATAACTTATGTATAAACCAGTGACTGAGAAAATAAAATCTTAGTTATTTTGAGAGAATCACGAATATCAAACATAATTCAACTATTTAAACAAAACAAAAATGTCCTCATTCATCATACTTCACTAAGAATACACGTGTTCAGATTTGCACTTTTATGAGTACTATCAAACATAAAACCTACTTGAAGCTATGCTTCCATCTCAATCAGACCAAAAGGTGCATCAAATAACAAAATAAGACAAGGTCAATACCATCTACAAAATAAATTGCATGGCCTGTGATAAACACAATATTGATCAAAATGGGCATCCCTTTCGACTCTAAATCCAAAAAAATTAAACTCACTGTTAAAAGACACGACATTTATACATTCATATCAACTCAAGTAGACAACTATGGAACCTAGTTTCAACGGGAAAATGTCGAAATGCCAAATAGTGGAAACCTGGAAAAGGCCAAGGAATTCCTAGAAGCCTGATAGTCAGAAGAATCAGGAATTCGACAGATATTATCTTAGATCAAATTTATCAATTGATAAAGAATAGGCCGCATGACAGACGAAAATGTTAGATCTCAAGTCAATACTGATGCAAATTACCAACCAATCACGATAAAGCTTGTCAAGGGATACAGTTAGTTACATGATTCACCGAAAATTCAATAAAGTTCAGTTTATATAGAGGTTTCAGCTGAATATGTTGTCTAGAAAGACGACGGAAGCTTCTCAGTTTAACTGTTCTCAGCCCAGAGAACACAAGTGAATAAAAAATCACAATCTATCCTTAAATCACATTTTATGTTGCAAGTAGACTTAAATTCTTCACAACCTGAATAACTGTCTTTTAATTAAGCCTAATTGGTTGGGGTTTTCCTACTGTACTGATAAAAAGTGGATATATGCTGGTTAGAGCATACTGGCTAGGACTCGCACCGACCATGCACATGGTCCGGAGTTCGATCCCCTGACTAAGCACACCTGATATCAATGGTTGGCCTGCAAAATTTGGGCTACCGATATCACTTGCTGAAAATTCCACACCTGTACCAAAAAAATACGGTGTGGAATCAAGCTATAATAAGAAAAAAACAATTTAAGTGACAATCATTTGTAGTCGCTGATTAGAAAAAAACAGTCTATGTCTTCTATTTAAGATCTAATTTTCAATCGGCCTTCATAGTTAACATGAAGAAACCTTTTTGAATCACTAGTCAGACCAAATACATTGTCAGAAGGAATATACACATACGTTCCTCCCAGTGATTCATCTAGTTTATATCAGTAATAGCTCAAGATCTCAGCTATCTAGACGGAAGTTTAACATCCAGATCAGTCTTCTTACTCTGGACTATTTTAGTTAGTCTCAACAACAACCTACTTGTCTTCTCATCGGACAGTTGGCCGGGGGGGGGCGTTCCTCATGAATCCTTCGACCTAGGTTTGGTGCTTGTCGAGAGCAAACAAAGCACTAGACGCATGACAGAAGTTAGTGTTCAATCAAAAGTACTTCTCTCCTTCTCCTAACTCAGTATAATTGAGACTGATAGGAGAAGACCTAGCTGGACATTTAGTGTTATGTTAGACGAACAGTAACATATTCATTTATTTGACAGTTAAACATTATTACACTCGATAACTGCAAGTGGAGTGATTCTTGGTTAGTAGTTGAGTCTTTTAGTTCGTCTGACTGAGCATCGAACTAGTGATTTAGTTTCCGCTCTTTTGACTCTTTCAGAGATTCAGATATCTTTGTTTCACCTACAACTACCATTAGCAACTTTATCAACCACAGTCTACTGAATTAAGATTACTTCATTCTGAAGTTAGTTTAGAAGTCTTCTGTGTTCAGCATTAAGAACAAAATTCGAATTTTCAACACAGCGGTTAAGACGCTCGCCGACCATGCACATGGTCTGGGGTTCGATCCCCGGCACACGCACAGCCGATATCAATGGTCGGTCTGCAAAATTTGGGCTACTGATATCAGATGCCAAAAATTCCATACAGAGGTGATGAAGATTCCTGGACAAGAACAACAACAACAGACAACGATCGGCTTAAATAGGAGGAACCTGAAAGAAACAACCTCTTTTACGTACCTGGGAAGTAGGCAGAACTGACGAGGATATCAAAGCAAGAATCGGAAAAGCAAGACAAGCTTTCAATACTCTCAAGTCTGTGTGGAGATCAACACTCGGCACTCAGCATCAAAAATAAGATCCGGATTTTCAACTCCAATGTGAAGTCAGTCAGTGCTACTTACTGGACGGATCAGAGACTTGGCCAGCGCGTCATAAAGAGCATCTCAAACAAACTACAGACATTCATTAACAGTTGTCTTCGCTCAATACTCATGATCAGATGGCCAGTCGGCCAGGAAAGATCAGCAACAGAGATCTCTGGCAATGAGCGAACCAACTCAGCAGGAACCGATTGTGCCAGAAATAGGCAGGAAGAAATGGAGGTGGATTGGCTGGTCATACTCTGAGGAAACAAATCATCAAGTGACATCACTAGACAAGCCATTGCTCGAGTGGAACCCGAAAGGGAAGCGGCGAGTTGGTCGTCAGTGAGAGGGTGACTTGGAGGAGGTCATATGAAGAGGAGATGAAAACGTGTGGGCAGACATGGAGCCAGGTGAAAACTTTAGCAGAGAACCGAAGGCAATGGAGACGCACGGCTGAAGCCCTATGCTCCTCTATGAATTAAAGGAAATAATAATAATAAGACTTTGGACTTATTTTCTCCGCCTATAAATGATTAAAATACAAATATATACGTCTGTATGACCTGATAATTGTACTATTTAAAGTGATCAGTTGTCCAAATTGTTAAATATAAGGTCAATTCAATAGAAAAACAAATACTGTTAAAAGTACAATATGAACTAGATTTCCTTTTTTGAATAAACAACACTCAGACAACCTTGATTGTCTTTCAAACTTGTATCACCAAAATAAACTACATGGAAATGATTGTTTCTGTCGCAATATTTTTCTTTTTGATAAGTGGTTTGATGTCGTCACTATATTCATTTAATCCTATTAGCTCAGACAATTCAGCAGATTTTAATCCTCTATCTGTTTGTTATGGATGATTAGACGCATGAAAATGCATTTCAAAATTTTCGATAGAAATTATTCAAACTTTTGAATGTCGTCAAACAAATGATTATTTATCTTCAAAAGCAAAAAAACGTCACAAGTAATTACGTATAGCAAGTTTTTGACAACAATTTCCAGTGTCTTAGACAGAAATATTGAAAAAGACATCGTCATGTGCCAGACTAGTAAAACTATAAATAATACACAAAAAGGAATCTTTTCTACAATAATATTTTCAAATATTGATTTACAGGAATTTCAAGTTACATAAAAGATTCATGTCAGTTAGAGAAATATAGGAAACCATGTAGTACTGGAATGCTGTTTCGTCCTAGTTTGCGACTCCTCAACAGCACGCACAAATGACTCCATCAGCCATCAAGCTGACAACCTTCAGACTAATCTGATACTTACTAGTGACTGATTAAAGAATGAATTTTGACGGGAGTCCCAGTGGGAAGTTGAAATCAACAGGGCTCACCAAATCGGGTGAGAGAACAGATACTAGTAGATGACATTGCCTAGTGGTGGCACTATACACTGCCATTTAGCTAAAGTCGAGAATTCATTGGATCCCATCTCATTGGAAAAATGATCTATTGGTTTGTCTGACTACTTAAAGGTCCTAGCCTTGATCCCCAGCAGGGGTCATAAGATCTTACTACTGATAAGTCTCGAGCTAGGATGAAACAGCCATCCAGTACTCCATACTTTACAATAATTCCCTGTCTGATGTTGGTCCACAATCAAACATGATATTATTTTGTGATTAGCAGGTATGGAAATTCTGCATTTCAAAATTTCATTTATTTGCTTTGGTTTTCTCAAGATATAATATATATTTTTTATAGTTTGGTTAGTTATGTTTTTACGAGTTGATCACGGATTGTTATCAGTTAGAGAACCATTGAAAACCAGAACTGGAGTACTGGACAGCTGTTTCATCCTAGTTTGAGAATCATTGGCAGTACATACCCACCACCGGGGTTCGAACCCAGGACCTTCCAGTTACAAGGCAAGCTAGCTCGTATACCATTCAGCCACTGGGACCCGATTCAGTGGCTCATGAATTCTAACTTCTACCAATTCGTGATTTAGAGCGACCCCATTAGAATTCATGAGCCATTGAATCGGGTCCCAGTGGCTAAATGGTATAAGAGATAGTTTGCCTTGTAACCGGAAGGTCCTGGGTTCGAACCCCGGTGGTGGGTATGTACTGCCAATGATTCTCAAACTAGGATGAAACAGCAGCTGTCCAGTACTCCAGTTCTGGTTTTCAATGGTTCTCTAACTGACATCAATCCGCGATCAACTCGTAAAACAAATATAGGATATAAGTAGAAATAACAGATTCCTTTAATTAGTGTGCCAAAATATTGAAAATAAGGAACTATCTTACTGAATTAGATAATTAGCTTTGAAATTATGGATGACATATTTGAATTTTATACAACATGCTATGACTTATGTGACTGGCAGGTTATTTAACCCAGGTGAAGAACTTTTTATCTGTGCGTCAGTGGTTCACCGGTAGAATACTCCCTGTTGATGTGGGAGTTCCAAGTTTGATTCTTGATTTACACACTCTTAAACCTCGTCTAGTTTACTGGCCAGTAGTCAGCTCAGAAAAGAAACAAGTTCTAGTGGGAGCTAAGCAACTCCAACTTTGCTGAAACCTGAAAATCCTAAGCTCTGTGTTCCACTTCGGACTCAAAGAATGTAAAAAGCCTGCACGTGGTTGACACGTTGCATTTTTCAACATTAGTGTATAACCTAGGTGGGTAAATAGCCCCCACACACAAAAGGGGTCCTTTTAGAGTGCATATAAATTTTAACTAAGATTTCCAGGAATTCTAAATCAGACTGAACGTCGCTTGCTTCTAATCTGTGAGTAATGGACATAATTATTTTTATGTTGTTCATAAATGCAGTTAATAGCGAAGATTAATGACACAGGCAATTGATTTTGGTGTTGCAAATAATCTCGTCTTAAACCCGACGAAGAGGAAACGTCTGACATTGGTCTAACAGCTCTATCCCATAAAAAGCACCTTAATCTCTGCGAAAAAAATTCAAAGTACGGAAAAAATAAACAAACTCCTCGGTGGAACCATAAAGACGGGAATCGCGAGCACATTTAGGATGTGGCAGTCAGGATAGTAAGATTATTCTCAAAAGGAAGGAAAGTCACAAGCACAGAAAGCTACAAATGATGCCACAAAACAACTCTGACCCAGTGAATGAAAAAATAGACTCCTATAGACAACTTCAAACAATAGTAAACAATGCCGCAGACAGATAACTAACCCTTACAAACCAAACTATAGAAAATTAATCTGATGCTCGCTAGTGACTTGCTACAGGATGGAGTTTCCTGGAGTTCTAGTGAGAAGTCGTGACCAGTGAGGTCCAACCAGGTGTCACGTGTGAGGATGGATGTCCCATCAACGACATTGTTTGGGGTTGCGCTAAATCACGAATTGGTAGAAGTTAGAATTCATGCACTGGCCATTGAATCGGGTCCCAGTGACCGAATGGTATACGAGCTAGCTTACCTTGTAACCAGAAGGTCCTTGGTTCGAACCCTTTGTGGTGGGTGCGTGCTGTCGATGGTTCCCAAACTAGGATGAAACGACTGTCCAGTACTCCCTAGTTGGTTTTCAATGGTTCTCTAACTGATATCAATCCGTGATCAGCTCGTAAAAACATAACTAACCCTTACAAACCAAACTATAGAAGATAACGATGCCCAAATTCTAATGGATGATATGAATACCATTCAAACTCAGAACAGATAACACAGGATGAGTATTCATCATGGATCCAGTGAGAGGCACTTAGTGAAATGAATGAGGACGCAGAACTCTTTGCAGACTTCTGCGCCTTCAGTGATCTAGTAATTGAAAGTATCGTGTACAAGCACAAGATTGTATGGGTTTCATCAAGTGCACACAGCAAAACCTTATTGTTCAATTGAATTAAATAACATATCCTATGTTACAGTAATATGAGATATTTTCACATGCCAACTGCAAGGGAGTTATTTTGACTATCGACCAAAGGGAATCTGACTCTTGTTAAAAGTCCGTTTACGTCACAGTGTGGCGTGTGCTACATATAAGATTTATCAGCGGTATATAAAGAGACGTTCATCGGCACAACTAGCATTAAACAGCAGGGAGATAGACCTGATGTCAGAGAAAGCAAATCATACAGCGTTGTGGAGATAGGTAAGAGACCTGAAAGGAACGCAATGAAACACAATATGAAGGACAGAAGTACCACAACACAGAAGATCTGTGCAAATGGTGCGTTGAAGATAAGGTGTACATAATTTAGCTAATATAATTGCAGGTATAGAATTTTCAGCCTGTGAAATCGCTAGCCCAAAGTTTGCAGACCGACCATAGATATCAGGTATGTGTCTGTAGGGGATCGAACCCCGGACCATGTGCATGGTTGGCGAGAGTCCTGACCACTGTGCCACCGACACACACAATAGATATGGACTGGAAACACGCTGAGGAGGCCGTTGAGTGTTATTGCGCATCAAGTCGTCGAATGGAACTCATATTGAAGTATGCGCTGAAGATGTCGCCTAGTGGGCCGATGAAAGCTTCGCAAATTAACTACCTAGCTTAGAGAACACAATCACAACAAAACTAAAGTTTTAGTCAACCTCCTCCCGACTACCAGCATCAGTTCAGAAGTCCTGTAATTCAAACTGTGATTGCGAAGAAGAGGTATTTAGTGCAATAAAAAGTCCTGCTCCGATGATAGATCTAATGAAAATTTGTTTGTTCTAAAATCCAAGTTGCATCGCCTTCTCAGAAATAGTGTGTAGATCAGGGAATAAGAGGTAATTCGACACAATACGGAACTATATATCAGGTAAAAGAAGAATGAGGAAAAGGATTAAGATTTTTCCTATTAAAATATTAAATAGTATGCTTATTTCTTACATATTAAGTCAGTTCAATGATGAAGTTTTAAAATACTGATTAATGAACAAAGAATATTCATTTCGACAAGCCCGTCATCAGGTCATCTACTTTTATATGACAGTAATAATTATAAAGAAATATTGTTATTGAAATAATAGAGAAGATTTGTAGCTCAGGTGGATGATTTGCAATTAGTAGTGTTCTCTGAGCTGGTTGGTTTAGTTACGGAGCTTTCGTTGGGATTGATTGGGAAAAATGTCGAAATTTTAGCCAGAGGAAACACCAAAGTGACAGGGAATCCCTAGAAGCCTGGTACTCAAATGAAAACGCAATTAACAAACACGTTAATATTGACCAAATATACCAACTAATAAAAAGTAAATCATGTGACCAGAAAGTTTAAAATTCAAGTCAATAGAAAATGATCAATACATATGTAAAGATGGTTACTGGGAGACGCAATTATATCACTCATGAAGAAATTTAAATCATTTCACTTTGTGCGAAATGTGGCGCTGAAGATGTTGTCCAGAAGGACGACGAAAGTTCCGCAACTAAACCGACCAGCTCAGAGAACACTATTAATTGCAAATATTGTTATTAATGAAATTAATGCTGTTTTAAATAACATTGAATCAATACTAACAATTGATTATATTTTGAACGCATCAGTCAGAGAGAGAGAGAGAGATAATACTCATTAATATAACACTAAAATGACTGAATATCAAATAAATTGAGCAAAGCAATACATAATTTATGAATTTATAGTTTCAGCAAAAGGCCAAAGTAGCAATAGTGGCTGATTGGACCTAATTCCCTCGCACGCAAAGGTCCGGTTGATTTAAGCGAATCGCAATGGCCTCTTCTGTTTGGAATGTTATACAACACCCGATAGATGATGGAGAAAGACTATTCGATGACAGCTAGGTTTGTGGTCTATTTGGACGAGAAGATCTAATCTTGAACTGTTGACTGTTTTTGCTACATTTCCACTTAGCTACACTGGTAGGTGTTTCCGAGCACTGAAATTTAATTTCCTAGAGCAACGGTCAATATAACTGGTTGCACAGGAGCAGCTGAATTGATAGATACGTTAAGGGATGACTAGTCTGGATACGCTTCATCTCTCAGTTTCGGAATGAATCACAACCGGTTGTGTGGAAGACATAAGCTGCAGCTCACCAGCATTAAGCTTTCTTTGAATCGATTTTCTCAACTTTTCGGTTATTATTTCATTTAGTGTAAGAACTCTGAATTGTAGTCGTACATATAGAGGCTTCTTGTTCGCAGATACTGAAGGATTCTTTTCTACTCTCTTGAACATGTTTTTAGTGTCGTATAAAACCTTGAGTTCGTCAATAGTCGCATCTTCTGAACAAACGGCTCCGACCCTTTACTTGAGGGTCTTTACTAAATTTTATTTTATACCAGAGAGGAAGAAAACTGTAAAAATGTGTACATTGACCAGTCCAAGTACATTTCTTATGCAAATTCATTTTTGTGTTACCGTCTGGTCTTCTTGTCAGGGGGACGTCTACAAAGTCAGTTTCACTTTGAGATTCTTTTCCTCACGTGAATTTGATAGCTGAATGTATTTTATTAAAGTGGGATATTATTACGTTCCTGTTCAAATCATCTTCACAAAGGATGAATGTGTCATCCACCTACCGGTAATAAAATGAGAATTTTCTGATAACGTTGTTCAAAGGACCATTTTCTAGCTTATTCAGAGGAAATCTGTTAACATAGTGCCCAATGGAGAGCCCACTGCTACCTCATCTACCTGTCTGTAGAGTTCACCATCAAATTCAAAATTCACACTCCTGGTACACTTTAGTGACAACCCTTTAAGGAATTCAACTGAGAGTTCAATATTTATTAACTTTTTATTTATTTAACTAAATAAATAGTATAAGTAAATAAATGTCTGTCCCTCTACAGCCAAGGCAGAAGTACGGATTGCACATACTTCTCTTGTACACAAAGTTCTGGCTTAAATTCCTGAATGGCTAAGGCCACCACTGTTTTTAGAAGTTCATAGTGAAGAAAACGCAGCAAGTTAGCATGGATTCGATAGATGATCTTAAAATCACGTTCAGGGTTGGTAGAGTGACAAGAGTCGATCAGGTGTTCTACAATAGAGCTTCTCACACTCTTCCTTTCTTCCCTGTAAAACCCTGCTGCTGGAATATGTTCTCGTATCTATGTGGAAAGCGTTCTCTAGCTATGGACAGTGTACCTTGCTCCACAAGAGCATTTGTAATTTTGCAGCAAACGAAGTTCAGCAGCCGCAAGTTGTTCGCCATGTCTGTAAAAGATAATCTCCCTCGTTTGACCTCCTCCATGTGCATCTATTAGTTCACCTGCTCTTGTGGAGTAAGCTACATTGACCGTAGCCAGAGAACGCTTTCCACACGGATACGAGAACATACTTATTTTAATTATAGCTTGAAACCACACCGTATTTTTGGTACAAGTATGGAATTTTCAGCATGTGATATCGGTAGCCCAAATTTTGAAGGCCGACCAACGATATCAGGTCTACGTCGGTAGGGGATCGAACCCCGGACCATGTGTATGGTCGGCAAGATTCCTAACCACTGTGCCACCAATGCACAGAAGCATGGCTTTACAGGGGAGAAAGGAAGGGTGTGAGAAGTTCTGTTCTAGAACACTTGATCGACTCCTGTCACTCTGCCAACCATGACCTTGACCTTATTTATTTGTTCACAAAAGTTATTAACCGTTTCAGTCAGAGGTACTAATCTAATTGTCTCAATGAGTCAGCATTAAAAAAACATACGTACAATAAATTCCATTGTTATTTATAGAGAGTAATAACAATACCGGTTAGTTCATTCCGCCTACAAAACTATTTGCATACACCTCTTACTATGACTGAGTAAATAAAAAAGATACTAAGTCTCTAAAGGTTGGTTTTGCTCATTTATTTTTTCTTTAGCGTTCCACTATGAGTTCTAGTGATAACTAAATGACAGAGAAAGTGGCTACGTGAATCTCAAGATATACTAATACAGTAAAACTGGGATGTGGCTCCTTCATTCTGAGACATCTTACAGAAGACAATTCCCGTATTGTACTGCAAGACCATGAACTAATGAGAATTAATTGAAGGCTTCAGTTGTGTTAGAGAATTTGTTGAATAGTGTGGATCATTAAGTGACTTTGCTTTTCAAAAAGTTAAACTTTTTGCGATTTTACAGGGCACATGTGATGTGGATAAAAGAAAAGAATTTCAGAACTGTGGTGCAGTATAATTCCATCATAGAATAACTTAATTTGACAAGAGATACACTAAGATACACTATTATTTATATAGTGATGACACACGTGACTTGTTCCAGACTTCCTCTGAATGATTTCATGATTTCTTATCCTCTTATTTTGTTAGTAATAATATTTTCCTTGTGTCTAGTATAGTTCTCGTGTCATTCCTACTATATGTGTACTGTGTAGTTTCGATAAACAAGAATCCAGTGGACGATCTCTCCCTCCACCTAACTAAATTCTTTTAAAAACTGTATTTTTCTCCCACCATACTGTGGGAAACTAAATTGAAGTTGAAACCGTTGAAGTACCCTGGACTGAGTATTTCCTCCGATCTTTCCTGGTCCTCTCACATCTTGCTAGTTACTAGAAAGATGTTTTGCTTAACGTTCTACTTTAGGAAGTTTAGGCAGTCTGGTATAAAGCACTTTTTGCTTTCTCAGTTTGTCAATTCCTGTATTCTACCCATCTCTCTTTACTGCTCCCCATTAATCTTTCCTGGACTAGTTAAGGTAGACTTTGCTTTGCTGAGAAGGGCACTAAAAGCCGTTAGTAGGGCAAGTGGGATATCGTTAAACCAACTGGTTAACACCATTGTGGATAGACATATAATGGCATGTAAGAAACTAGCGAATACTATATTGTCAGACCCTGAGCATCTTCTCTATACACAGCTCTCTCCTTGCATTTCATCTGGTAGAACTAGAAGCAGTTATAGGAGGCTATTTGGTAGGACCACCAAGTACAAAAACTCCACAATACCGTATCTGCCACAGCTGTTATGTGATGAGAAATCCGTTAGGTATGACACGATCACCTTACTGCGGCACTCTAACAAATAGTTCCCATCAGTTTTTGTTTTCCTTTCTGTGTTACTATTATATTGTTGATCACATCTTCTATTAGGCACTAATTTTATATTTCATATCCTGTGGTGCATTGTTTAAAATGTAAAAATGCAACGCTGTTCTTTTTTCTTTCTTTTTATTTATCTTTTTTCTTTCTTTTTGTTGTTGTTGCTTTTTGTTTTAAAATCTTATACAATTTATGAGGTAATTAGATGCAATATTGTGATGCACGCTGGAAATTCCATACCTGTACCACAAATACTGTTTGGAATAAAGCCATTATTATCATTATTATTATTATTATTATTATTTCAACACGTTGATAATATAGTTAGACAGAGTGAGAGGTTGATTACTGAATCCTTCATGCTGGATTCTACACCGAATACGTGCAGAAGGAATGACGCAGCAACGACTCCAGAGATACAGAAAATTGTATTAGACACAAAACGAAATGACATCAAATGCTGAAATGTGAAAGACATTATGTTAGTGTCTTGATATGAGGATTGTGAGCAATAATTTGTGCTTGGAAGATCAATTTTTTATTCCTTTACGTTCCCAGTGTAACATAGGGCTTCAAGCTAGGGGCCTGAAATTTCTGTAGCAGTGTTTATTTTTACAGGATGGGATTGCTAGCCTCATGCCCAATCTTTCCTCTTTACCAGCACTTTTTCTGGCTCAGCGAGGTAAAGGAGTGCGTCGGCCGGGGATCGAACCCCGGACCATGTGCATGGTCGGCGAGCGTCCTAATCGCTGCGCCACCGACGCACGGGAAGATCACTAGTCAATGAAAACAATACTGTATTACTGCTTGTTTTATCAAGTAAAATTTCCGGATTACTGTGTCACACGTAAGACCATTACAGAATTAAACGGACTGCAAGCACCATACATCACAAATACATGTGGCCTGAGATGGAGCACAAAAATTACGCGTTATTTACTGTTGTATTGTCATCAGATTTTATGTTCTGAAGAATAAAAAAAGGAGTATAGAATTCAGCATTCTAGTATGCTTCTCATTATTTAAGCATTCGATTTTAGAGATAGAGGTGACAACAACAACAACAATGTATGGATTATACTGATTTGTTAAATTCAGCTTACCTTTTCTAACTCTCCATAGACATAATTTCACAAACTAAATAAAAACTCAGATTAAGGAAATGCAGAGGCATGCAGTGGGATACAAATTAAATGTACTGGAATACAAGGCAGAAACATACTGCCCATTGATGGTTGAGTATTGTATTGAGAGGTAACTATCTATAGAATGTTTGTCTCACTATCACAATCGGCCATTCAAATCGACAGACAACGTCGTCCAACTTAGCAATTACTCTAGAGTGATTGCTGTAGTAGATCTCAGGGTTGAAAGTAAGCAAGAAATCAACGAACTTAAGTGGTAATTATATTCTGTCCGCTTGTCTGTTTTGATGGACACTAGTAACTAGTGTCACGTATTTAGTCCTTCTTGTCTGTTTATCTACCTCATCCTTCAGCATCACTACATAGTCATACTGGCGGCTAAATGAACAAAAAAAACGACCATCAATACAAAATGCAAACCTTTCACAATTCATCTAGCGTCGGTGTTTCAATGGTACAATGCTTGCCAAACACGAAAGTGGTCTAGGGTTGAATACACAGTTGATGCAGTCCTGAACCTCGTTCAGTTCACTAGACGGTAGTAGGTCCGAAAAAAGAGGGAAATTCGTCTGTGAGGCTGAAAACACTACCGCGCAAAAACAACACCAGCTCTACTGAGACTTCAATGCCCGAACGCCTACCTTCCACTGAGAAATCGAAAGAATAAGAACAAACTATTCTTCACCTAACTGATTGTAGATAAAATCAGAACAGAACAATTATCCTTTAGCCAGCAAGCAGATCAATAACCTCTAATAGAGCCTCAGTAACCAAGGCGACAGTCCAATCATGACTTTTATATCAATGTGATGGAATAAAATGTAACGCTTAAAAGGTGAACATGTGACAGACAATACAAGTGTCCTTAAATAATATTGTTCAATATTTCCCAAGGTCACAAAGTACTAAGCATAAACAAAATGGTCTAAAATTAGCTGTTTCACTTTGATAAAGTTAATTATAATAAACTGATTTATAAGAATTGGGGAGATATCTTAAAGATAACATGACGTTTCGACGTCATCTGTTAATATTACTGTATAACACTGTGTGACTTATCAAAATGAAATCTTATCTATAATGGAGTTATACTCTACCACAGTGCCTAAGTTTTATACTTTTATCAATGAGATCATAAAGACTAGTAAAAAAAATAAACAGACAAGATCATCATCTTGAACTACTTTTTCTCTGCATGATCCATAACTTGTGCATCACAGTTTTTCATATATTGTTAGTATTCTGGATGTCTAGAACAAGAGGTAATAGCCACCATAGTACTCTGGAAATATGTTTGATGTCACACAAAATCGAAGACTTACAAGCGAAAACCAACAAACTGCTCAAAGAAGCAGCAAAGACAGGACTCAAGGTGAACATTGACAAGACGGAGGTTATGAAAATAACCAAACAACAACAACAACAACAACAGAAGCAACATCCAGCGACCATCACCATCAACGGGAGGGATTTGAAAGAGGTTACTTCATTCACTTATCTAGGGAGCATTGTCTCAACTACAGCAGGAACGGACGAGCATGTCAAATCGAGCGAGAATCGGGAAGGCGAGAAACACATTCATCAATCTGAAACCAATCTGGAAATCTTCCTCACTCAACTCACCATCAACAACAAAATGATTCGGATTTTCAATACAAACGACGTCAAGTCAGTCAGTTCTTCTATACGGATGGATCAGAAACTTGGCCAGTGGGTCACAAAGAATATTTCCAACAGCCTGTTACAGACCTTTATCAACAACTGTCTACGCTCTATACTCAAGATCAGATGGCCGGAGAGAATCACCAACAAGAAACTATGGGAACAGCCAAACAAAACAAGAACCAATCGGCCAACAAATATGCAGGAGAAAGTGGAGATGGATTGGACACTCGCTGAGCTGAGGAGGCCGTTGGGTGACATCGCGTGTCAGGCCATAGCTCGAGTGGAACCCGAAAGGGAAGTGTAGAGTGGGACGTCCAAGGGTGACATGGAGGAGATCGTGTGAAGAGGAGTTGAAACAGTATGGATTAACATGTATGCAGGTGAAAAGTACAGCAGAAGACAGAAGCAATTGGAGACGTGTAGTTGAAGCCCTATGTTGCACTAGGAACCCAAGGGAACAATAAACTCTGGAAATAAACTCCACCTTGATACTATGAAAGTTGTACTGATTTTAGATTAAAGAAATGGAAGTTTCTGGTACTTTTACGAAATCTTACGATGTTCAGATAATCCTTCAGAAAACACAGAGTAGAAAATCTTCTTAGGTAAAGCTTTTTGTATACAACTTGATATGAAGTTTAAGTGACCCATTATCACAACTTTGTAGAAGCGATTCATGAATATTTTTCACAGAAAACTCAGTCATTTCAGTTTGAACACGTGCTCATCCTACAGTATTTATCTAATGTTCCAGTGAGAGTCGAAATTCTCCAAATGTTTTTCAAAGTTAACATACACCTTTTTTATTTCTTTACCTTTTGAAGTTTGAGTTTTAAAGTTTCAGTAGTCTCAAGCCCAACCTTCCCTCTTTTCCAGACTTACTAACGTCTAATGGAGATTTAATAGTACTCTGAACGGGAATCGAACCCTGGACAGATCCTGTGGATGGTGAGGATTCTGCCACTGAACTGCCGACGAAATTATTTACACTTTGATTATAGTTAATTATGGAAAAATATATATCCCGATTATGTTTATTTGACACCGAGGTATTATAACATCATGCGTACTGATGAGGAGTCCCAAGGTAGGACGAAACAACTGTTCAGTAATCCGTGGTTTTTAAATGGTTCTCTAAACAATGTCACTTTGTAATCAAACCTGTAACCAGTTGAATCTCTTCAAACCAACAATTGATAATAGGTTTATTTCACAGTTAGTCTGTTTATGCGTTTTCTTATGTAAAACAGTTTCGAGTTGATGTTGCGAACATGTAGTGATCTTAAGAATATTCAGTCAACAAATTTCTTTTCATCCAGATACACTGTGTCTCCTCAGTATATTAGTAAATCAGTGTCGTTGTTACTTTTTTCAAACAAAGTTCATGATTATCGGAAGTAAGACAAATTTTGCAGGTTTTTTTCCTTTACGTTCCCAGTGGAACACTGGACTTCAAGCTAGAGACTTCAAGCTTCGATAGCAGTGGTGTTTATTTTTACGGGATATGGTTGCTAGCCTAATGCCCAACCTAACCTCATTAGCAGTCATTGTGCATCAGTGGCACAGTGGTTAGGAATTTTGCCGACCATACACATGGTCCGGGGTTCCATCCCCTACCGACGTACCCCTGATATCTATGGTCGGCCTGCAAAATATGGGCTACCGATATCACATCTTGAAAATTCCATAGCTATACCAAAAAATACAGTGTGGAATCAAGCTGTAATCAAAAATAATAATTATTACTGGCTTAGTGAGGTAAAGGAGTGCGTCGGCCGGGGACCGAACGCTGGACAACATGCTTGGTTGGCGAGCATTCTACCGCTGTGCCACCGATGCACACAGGCTTCAAAAACTAAAGTATTATCTATCAAAATAGTCAGTTACTAGTGAGAATTGATGTACTTTCTTGGTGTCGGACTTAGTAAGATAAGTCTTCGGCTTATACATGAAGTAGAACCAGTAGTATACAATAACTACTTCATTAAATATCTTATCACAACAATCCTATGAAGACTATATTTCACACTTTAAAAAAATATTATTATTATTGTTCCCTTGGGTTCCTAGTGCAACATAGGGCTTCAACTACACGTCTCCAATTGCTTCTGTCTTCTGCTGTACTTTTCACCTGCATACATGTTAATCCATACTGTTTCAACTCCTCTTCACACGATCTCCTCCATGTCACCCTAGCATTGACGTCCCACTCGCCGCTTCCCTTTCAGGTTCCACTCGAGCTATGGCCTGACGCGCGATGTCACCCAGTGGCCTCCTCAGCTAAGCGAGTGTCCAATCCATCTTCACTTTCTCCTGCATATTTGTTGAGCGATTGGTTCTTGTTTTGTTTGGTTGTTCCCATAGTTTCTTGTTGGTTCTTGTTCTTTCCGGCCATCTGATCTTCACTATGGAGCCAGCGAAGACAGTTAGATTTTGATAAAGGTGTGCAACAGGCTGTTGGAAATATTCCTTTTGACCCACTGGCCAAGTTTCTGATCCATCCGTATAGAAGAAGTGACTGACTTGACGTCGTTTGTATTGGAAATCCGAATCATTTTGTTGTTGATGGTGAGTTGAGTGACGAAGATTTCCAGACTGGTTTCAGGTTGATGAATGTGCTTCTCGCCTTCTTGAGTTGTCGATTTGACATCCTCATCGGTTCCTCCTGTAGTTGAGACAATGCTCCCTAGAGAAATGAGTGAATGAAGTGACCTCTTTCAAATCCCTCCCGTTGATGGTGATTGGCGCTGGATGTTGCTGCTGCTGTTGTTGTTGTTGGTTGGTTGGTTATTTTCATAACCTCCGTCTTGTCAATGTTCACCTGGAGTCCTGTCTTTGCTGCCAGCCTCTTCGACCAGTTTGTCGGTGTTCGCTTGTTAGTCAGTTAACCGTCTTAGAAAATTAAATTAAGAATGCAGAGAATTAAAGATCTCCACTCCGTTATACTTGTGCATCGGTGGCACAGAGGTAGAATGCTCGCCAACCACACAATGTGGTTCGGGGTTCGAGCCCCAGCCAGCACACTCCTTTACCTCTCTAAGTCAGTAATAAGACTGGTAAAGAGGGAAAATCGTGCATGAGGCTAGAAACCTCATCCCGTTTAAAAACAAACACCACTGCTACTGAAACTTCAAAGTTCTAGCTAGCAGCTCTATGTCCCAGTGGGAACGTAAATGAATTTTAAAAAACTGTAATACTTTGCTTAAGGAATAAGTTCCGGATTTGTAACACCAATGCCAAGTTGTCCCTTCAAAATGGTTCAGAGATTTGGCACACACATCAGCGAAAGAATTTCCAAAAAACTTCGAACTTTCATCAACATCTAACTTCGCTTGATACTGAAATTTAGATAGTAGGCCGTAAAGGATAAGCAATCGACAAGGAACTCTGATCGTACAGTCAACCAGTCAACAACCTATTACGTAACAAATCTGAAGAAATGGAAACATTTACTTCCCAACACAAATTTAAAACAAGCAACAAACGTTAATAAAGCAAGATTCAATGAATTCATCAAATTTCGGTAGGACTCTTCAGCTGAATACTCCCCATACAGGGATATATGTGTATATACCATTAGAATTACATTGAAGTTAAATGAAATACATTAAATTAGTCATGCAAAACGACAGGTGTAAATGTTTTTTAGATCATGTTCAGATAGATAAGAGTAAGAGAATTTAAGAGAGATTGCAGTTAAGATAATAGTGCGTTACTCTCCAGGTACATCACTTAAATAAACGATTAGTTATCACAGAAAGAACTTATACGTGTTAAGAGATAGAAACTGAATAATGGTGATAATAATAACATTAAGACAAATTAAGATAATAGTAGTGATAAGAATAATTTTGAATGAATTAAGAATAATAATAATAGCAGTTAATAAGTCAACCAACATTACCATGGTAGATTCAGAGTGACCACCATTTTCTTCTGTACACTGAGACCAGGTTTATAAACTCTGATGTGCAAAGTTTACCTTAGAGGCTTTTCTTTTTGTGAAAAGAACAACTGGCAGGCGAATTAAAAAATGTATAGATTCACAAATACAATTGATGACATGTTATTAACTTCTATCACTTCTTTCATTTGATGCAACCACCTTGTTCACAATGATTCCAATCAATGAAACATATTGAGATCATTTGTCAGCGGTTTGATCTTCTTCCATTCCCGGAGTCGGAATTCAAACGCCTACTGCTAATGTGTACCATGGGTGTACCATTCCAGTTTGACAACACTCTTTACCGCTAAATAGATGGTGTAGCTATGGGCAGTTCACTTAGTCCTGTTTTAGCAGATATATTCATGTTCAATCTTGAAAGAACAAAGTTGAAGCATGCAATCGATGAAACAACTTCTTACTGTCGATATGTCACAGATGACACATTTGTAGTGTGCAACAATGAAAGTCATGCTTCCCACTTACTCAAATTATTCAATGACACACAAACCAATATTGAATTTACTATGGGACATGAAAGTGATGGAAAGTCCCACTTCCTCGACGTTACCATGCAATTACTAGAAGATGTTAGTCTTCAAAAGTCAATTTATCGAAAGCCCACATGGAACGGACAATACCTACATTTTAGTAGTTTTTGTCCAAATAGCTTTAAACGTGGTCTAGTCAAGACTCTATACTATAGAGCTAGGAGATTATGCTCTATAGATAAATTAAAGCGAGAAATTTATGTTTCTCGAAAAGATGTCGAAAAGCAACAGTTACCCTCAAAAATTCACTAACAAATATGGAAGATCTGAAGTGTCAAATGTCAAGCAAATCACAGTAAAGAAAAGGCCCATCTACATTCAACCTGATTATAAAGTTGAAAATATTACAGCAATTGTTAACAGAATATTGAGAATGTCTCTAGGCAGAGCCTATCCTGAAGCTAAGCTCGTCCCCAGCCATCGAACAACTTGCTCTTTGATGCAATCAAAAATCGATAGATATCCTTCTCATGTTAAATCCAACTGTATATACAAATTTATATGTATCCGCGGGAGTAGTTACATTGGAAGAACAGAAAGAAGAGTATATCTACGATTTTCTGAACATATACCAAAAGGCTTATGTTTAAAGGGAACAAATGCTTTAAACAGTGCCATTGCCAAGCAACTTCTTGACACGGGTCATGAGGTGGACGTCACAAGATCGTTCAAAATTATCAATAGGCAGAAGAGTTCAATTCTCCTCAAGTTTGCTGAAGCGATTTTCATCAAGCACCTGAAACCTGATTTGTGCGTCCAGAAAGAAGCGGTTATCAGTCTTTCTTTGCCCTGGTGACTGGATTTTTTCACCTCTCTTTCGCCCGATTACGTAATACCGAAATCTCCCATTGTGTATGATCATTATTTTTGGGGTAAAAGTGTTTATTACTATAAACATTATTATTGTATGCATATACTGATTGATTGATTTTTGTTTAAAAATGAACTCTGTGCAAGTATGTTAAAATTGTCTCTGTAGATATACTTAATTATGACTTTGGGTTGTGAGCAGCTGATGAGAAGTCAACGAAATAAATGAATGATGGTACTATATTATTCTGCACAAACCACTGTTGTTCTTGCTTTATTCAAATTTATCAGTTCTACTAGACAAGCTAACACAGACAAAGGAGATCGATAAAGGCCTGAATCACAGACAGTAAATAAATTATGTTAATTGTGTGAGATTAGTCGAAAAAAGAAAGCTAATTGTTATTTAAGATAACAAAGAGATACAGTATAAATGTAAGTAGTGTGATTCTGCAACTAATTTTTAATTCAACCGAATTAATTAGCCTCTTATCATCTTGATTGTTTTGTTAATTTTTAATGAGAAAACTTAGAGGTTACCCAGACTGAACGCAAAATTGAAGACTCAAATACCTGGATTGATATCTGTAATCTTTGGTTTCAGATTAGATTCTTATCAATAAACTTTTCAGGATAACCATTCTCACTTAGCAACCGTTTAATATTGTTAAGTTCCTCGTCAAGACATTCGTCCGAGCGAATCTCTCGTGCTCTGTGGACCAAGCACTTTATCAGATTGCGTTTGTATTTCAAGGGCACAAAGCTGAGAAAATGTGCGTACTGGTCCGTTGATGTAGGTTTTCTATGAGCACTTCTTATTGTGCCATCCTCTTTTCTGGTCATAAGGACATCTAAAAATGAAATACTAGAATCCTTTTCTTTCTCAATAGTAAAATTTATTGCAGGATGAACTTCGTTAAATTTATCCAGGATGTCTTTTGCTTCCTCCTCATTTTTCATAATCAGAAATCTATCATCCATGTACCGATAATAGAATTCAAGTTCATCAATAACATCCTTCAAAGGCCCATTTTCGCAAGGAAAATGTCGACTAGACTGGGTCCTATGGGTGACCCCATTGCTACACAGTCGATTTGTCTATATAGTTCCTTAATAAATAAAAAGTGGACATTCACTGTTCAGTTCAAGAGAAGCTCTTTCATAAAAGATATAGGAATGCCAACATCGATGTTTCGTCTTTTGAGTTCTTCGCATACAAAGTCCACTGTTTCCATAAGTGGTACATTGGTGAATAAGGAAGATACGTCAAATGATATCATGAATTTATTGTCAACATTTAAATCTTTTATCCTTTCAACAAATCCAAAAGTATCCTTTACATTGTGTTTCACCAACTCGGTACGAAGGTGCTGTAAGAGTTTGACTAACCATTTGGCTACAGGATGGTATGGTGAATTTAGCATATCTAATACTGGTCGAAGCGGTACACCATTTTTGTGCACTTTAGGCGAGCCATATAGTCTTGGTGTGAACGTTCCAGTGGGTTTAAGTGATGTGTACTGACTCTGTGAGATGAAGCCTTGTTGTTTCAGTCTTTTCAATGTTTCCGCTAACTGTTTCTCTATCTTTTCAATCGGATCCAGAGAAGAGGAGATTTTTTGGAATTTTAGATTATCATTAAGAATAGTATTCATCTTCTCAAAGTAATCCGCTTTGTTCATGATAACCACTCCTGAGCCCTTATACGGTCTTGTTATTATTGTGTTATCACTTTTACGGCGAACATCAAGGGCTTCTCTATGTTTTTTGGTCAAAATACTATCCGAATTGCGTTTACTATTCATATTCATCTCGAAATGTTTAAATTCGATCTCACTATGAGCTGTATTCTCACACTGATGATCTAGACGGCACTACGCCCATAGCCCATATGTTTTGAAACTAGTATTTTTGTCATATGGAAGAAAATAACTCCAGAATTCTTCACCTTTGTAATGGTAGCATCATATCTTGATACCTTAATAACCGTTATACAAATAAAATGTCTAAAAATAACTGTCAGACAAATGTCTAAATGGTTAAACAAGTCCATGCATTTACCGCCTAATTAAAGTACACAAAAGTGGTGTTCCACTCCGTACAATGCTAGACATGATAAATTTTCCACATCACTTAATCACGAAGTGGTTAGCAGATATTCTTGGACTAGTTAAGGATGAGCTATTGGCACACAATCTCTCGGATACTTTTGCCTTGGTTAATTTAGCTCAGAATTTTAGTTGGCCAGGTAGAAGAATGATCCACATTGATGGTGTTGCTTTCTTCACTAACGTTCCAGTAATACAGAAACAATCTTCCTTTGTATGTGATTTCACTTAGTCTAACAGTGTCGATGTTTATATATGAATTAACTAACTAAAATAGATCTTACTTCGACTTGCCTTAAATATTTATCTAAAATTCAGCAGTTAACTCTAAATACCATTCAACCACTGGGACCCGAGCTTACCTTGTAACAGGAAGGTCTTGGGTTCGAACCATGGCGGTGGATGCGTACTGCCGATAATTCCCTAACTAGGATGAAACAGCTGTCCAGTACTTCCTGGTTCTCTAACTGATATCAATCCGTGATCAACTCGTTAAAACAAATCTAATCTTTACAAACCAACTGTTGAAAGTTAACTCTAAAGCCAAATAAATGGTGTGATAATGCGTCCTCTTATGGAATCTCTCTTGACTGACTGTTGTATGGTAAGTCTATAAAATACTATCTTATCAATGACAGTCAGTGGGTTTCATCTTTATGGGAAGTATACTGATGATGATGCTTTCATTATTTTTCATAAGACTTCCAATCTCAGGAACAGCTTTCAGAATCTTCCAGAAAAACATAATTATCTGAAAGCCTGTGAATGACAATTTTTGCAAAAACTATTCTACCAGCATATGAGAACACATCTGTCACATTAGGCTACATTAACATACATATAGCAGTTCACCTGATTCTATAGAGTTGAGTATGTTGGTCTTATTATGCTTACACCTGCAAAAACGCGTCAGTGAACACTACCCAGCTTGGTTAGCAGAAAAGAACAGAAGTGTGTGTTTCGTTCGATAACAGAACACCCTATAAAAACTCAGGACACTCAACTGCATTTGAGAAACCCTCCGAAACCTCAGACTGCAAATCAAGTCATATGAGCACAGCTGAAGTATTAACGATCCAAAAGTTCGAACCAAAGCTATGCATTCATCAGAAGTGCATTCAACATTTTCTTTATCATGGAAATCTCAAAGAAATCATTAGTGTTTAATTATGCTTCTTGCCCAAACTTCCTGTTTATCTTCTCATTTAACCCCACTTTGTATTATGCAACTTCCTCTTGTTATTCATCATATTTTGATCTCTGCATGGAGGCAGTTTTGAAACTTTTTTCATCCCCTTGATTGGACACTAGTAAGTAACCAGTCTGGTCCTTTCTTTGCTGCAGACTAAATTGTATCATTAGCTGACATCAGTTAGAGAACCACTGGAAAGCCTGGGAGTACTGGACAGCTGTTTCTACAGCCTAGTTTGGGACTCTTCATCAGTACCCATCCACCGACATGGTTAGAACCAAAGAACTTCTGGTTACAAGGCTAGCGACCTCGTAGACCATTGAGCCACTGGGACCCGATCCAATGGTCCTTGAATTCTAACTTCTGCCAATTCACGACATAGCGCGACCATTTCACAATGTCTTCTTCGATGAGTTACTGCCTGATCTTCAACCTGCTGTACCCTACTGGTCACGGCTTCCCACTAGAACCCAGGTTAACAGCCTGAATAGGGCCAGTCACTAGTGAGCATCAGATTAATTTTCAAGTATTGGTTTTGTAGGGATTTTGTTTGATTGCATGGAGGATTTCATCATGGCCACCATACCAACAAGCACAAAATCTAGGTCCAAGACTTCCTGTCGGCTGCCTGCAACCATCTAATAACTTTCTTATCCCATTCATTATATGTATTCACGGCTTTGCAGATTAGTTTTTTTCAATTTTGTGATTACAGCTTGATTCCACACCGTATTGTTTTGGTACAAGTATAGAATTCTCAGCATGTGATACCGGTAGCCCAAATTTTGCAGGCCGACTAATTGATATCAGATGTGCGTCGGTAGGGGGATCGAATCCCATACCATTTGCATGGTAGGCGAGAGTCCTACGCGCTGTGCCACCGACTTTGTCGAAAAAAGCAGTTTTAATTTCTCTATGATCTAAAGGGTATATTCCGTTGTCTATTTAATCGATTATTCATTAACAGAATTGACCAAGTGACTAGCTGAATGACGAAATAACTTCCAGTCTCATGTGATTCAATGTGTGACTGTGTAATAGTTTAAATTTATTACGCTTTGACGTAAAGTTTATTAACCTTATTTAACCTTGAATATCAACTACATCCTATTTATTGTGTGCAGTCCAATATTTGTTTCTAATCATGTTATACATAATATAAACATTTTTAAAAGCATGTGATCACCATTTATTAACATTATGAATGCAAGTATTACATTTGCACTAATGACGGGGATATTAACACATCAATCATTGAAATACGCTAACTAATCTCTATGTTTACAACAACACATGAAACACACACACACACACCAGGATATTGAATTTTATTTGTCACATGGCGGAATTTACAGGCTAAACACACAAGTTAAGAAATAGATACTTTAGGAAAGTAATATATATTCAGTGTAGGAAATAAATAAGTCGGCTCTATGCAGTCAGACCCTCAGAGGCGTTTAAGAAACACTTTTTTTTTATTTACAGCTTGATTCCACACCGTATTTTCAGTACAAGTGTGGAATTTTCAGCATGGATATCGGTAGCCCAAATTCAGGCTGACCATAGATATCGGGTGTGCGCCGGCAGGGGATCGAACCCCGGACGATGTGCATGGTCGACGAGAGTCCTAACCACTGTGCCACCGACGCACATTTCCCTGGTAAGATGGATATGAGGTGATTATACTTGACTGACAGGAGTAAGACAAGGCTGCCTACTATCGCCAATGATTTACCTGATTGCAGTAGATTGGATAATGCGACAGACAGCGGGCAATCAGGAAACAAGCATAAAATGGACTCACACAAAAAACCAACTTGGAGGATCTGGACTTCACCGATGATATATGTCTGATTTCCCACAAACTGGAAGATATGCAAGCGAAAAGCAACAAGTTGGCAGAAGAAGCATCAAAGATAGGGCTACCTTCAAGTGAACATAGATAAAACAGAGGTGATGAGGATTCCTAGGCAAGAATAACAACAACAGACAACGATCAGCATAAATGGGAGGAACCTGAAAGAAACAACCTCTTTCACCTACCGACCTGGAAGCATCGTTTCAACTACAGGCGAACGGAACTGACGAGGATATCAAACCAAGAATCGGAAAAGAAAGACAAGCTTTCACTACTCTCAAGTCTGTGTGGAGGTCAACAACATTCAGCATCAAAAATAAGATCCGGATTTTCAAATCCAATGTGAAGTCAGTGCTACCCACTATACGGATCAGACTTGGCGCGTCATAAGGAACACCTAAAACAAACTACTGACCTTCATTTACAGTTGTCTTCGCTCAATACTCAAGATCAGATGGCCAGCCAGAAAAGATCAGCAACAGAGATCTCTGGCAATGAGCGAACCAACCCACCAGGAACCGATTATGAAACAAATAGGCAGGAAGAAATGGAGATGGATTAGCTGGCCATACTCTGAGGAAACAAACCATCAAGTGACATCACTAGACAAGCCATTGCTTGAGTGGAATCCGAAAGGGAAGCGATGAGTTGGTCGTCAGTGCGAAGGTGACTTGGAGGAGGTGATGTGAAGAGGAGATGAAAGGATGTTGGCAGACTTGGAGGCAAGTGAAGACTCTAGCAGAGAAGCGAACGCAATGAAGACGCACGGCTGAAGTCCTATGTTCCTCTGGGAATTAAAGGAAACAATAATAATAATAATGCTTCACTGAAATTACTTTATATCCCCTGAGAGGTGATGTAAAAATTAAGCTTCAGTGCTGGACACGATTGATGTGATTCTGACAAGCATGCGTTGGAAATTAATTTAAAAAAATTAGTCAAATAAACCGTTAAATAAGCGTACAGCAGATAGTGAGGAGAGAGGAGACGTTCATACGGTTGGCAGACGAAAGGACACTAAAAGAATGTGAACTTTAGAAATGAGGTATGCCTAATATCGCTGAAATTCGAAGGTCTACAGGGAAAAACCAATAAGTTGGAAGAAGAGGCAGCAAAGACAAGAATTTATTTTTACATAAGGAACACAGAGGAGATGAAGAAGCCCAACTAACATCAACGCAAAGCACCAATCACCACCAGAGGAAGAAATCTCAAGGAAGTTGTGTCTTTCACTTGCTCAAACAGTATCATTTCAACTACAGACGGCGTCAATCTGGTTTTGAAAGTCAGCCAAGATCGGAAAGGCAAGGCAGGCATTTATAACTAAAGGCGAATTTCATAGACTTGCTGCACAGGTGACCGAAAATATTTTCAATACGCTACTGCAGACTACTGAAAGCAAAATGACCGGACGCAAAGGACTAATAACAAGGAACTCTGAGAACAAACCGACTGAGAATCTGTCGCCCAATAAATATGCAGAAGGCAATGAAGATGGACTGGACACATGTAAGGGAGACCGTTAAGTGATATCAAACCTTCAAGCGGAGCCTGAATGGGTAATGACGAGTTAGGCATCCGAGGTTGACATGGAGAAGATCATTTGAGGAGAAAATGAAAGGTTATGGGCGACTTTGGAGACAGCTGTAAAAGACTTCAGAGAAGAGAGTGAAGTAGATACGTGCTGCTGAAGCTCTATGTTCCACTTGTAACCTAGGAAACGAATAATTATGATAATAATAATAATAAGCATACAGCTATGATTACTGTTCCTGACTGAATTTAAGTTATAACCTCAGCTAGTTTGCCGACCAGTCCTAAACCCGAAAAATGGATAATTTTGGATGTAAAGACAGTAAACTCCCTCCACATCTTGTCAAAAAAAAACAATTCTATCATCACTAAAGAAACTTCAGAAACTTCAAAGTTATCAGATTTGTGTGATTTCATTACTAACTGAATAAACCAACACTTGGAAAGATAATGAACCGTCATTCACGTGGTCATTTAAGATTATTTTGCATTGTTAAGGTGTATTTGTGTTGAGTTCAGTAATTTCTACATGTTCACTATTATTCTTACTGAATGTCAAGGAAAACATCGCCAAAATCTGAAGTGCGCTTATACGACAGGCACGAATAATAGTACCTCGACTAGAGTTTCATACGTGAACGCAACAAATAACTCACCTGAAGACAGAGTAACAATAATAACTTCCAAGCTCTTCTCAGCACAACAACCCACGCAAAAAAGATAGAAGGCAGAGAGGTCTAGGTCAGTGAGAAGAGTCAACTTAAATTTTATAAAAAATAAATTATGCACACAAATATTACTCACCTTGAAAACTGAAGTCAATATATAACTAATTTAATTGGTTAGTTATTTCAGGCTTCAAAGATGTCCAATCACATTTTAATAAGCACTCTGCCTCGGCCCGATAGTATAAATTTGTCCACACTGGTTTTATCTGATTTCGGCGTGCTTTATATGTTTTTAGTCTGTGTAAGATGGTTATGAGATTAGGCGAAATGAGGGGTATTAACACTTACTGATTCACATATGTAGAACAATTAGAGGTAAGATGGAGAAACTAGTCGGTATCTGAGTGTTCTTTAGGTATCCTCTTCTCAAAACATAAGGATTATAATTCACTTTTTAACAAAAGAAAGGGCAGTTCATTTAAATTCATTTTTGAGAGCTGTTAGTTGTTATTTATCATGGAATCTGGTTAGAACAATCAGCGTTACATTTAAAATTAAATGTTATAACCCTATTGTCAGTCTAGAGAGCGAAACCGTTGTACTTAATGCCTACTATTACGTCAATTCATTTATTTATTGTCAGTAACACGTATGATACGCATCGTCATCGAACAAAGTATACAATGGCAGTCAAACTTCAACCTCAACTTCATCGACTTTGAAAAGGCCTTTGACAGCATAGACCGAGAAGTAATTTGGAAACTTCTTCAACACTATGGCCTGCACTGCCGAAGTATTTATCAACCTCATTCAACAGCTATATGACAATGTCCCGTGTCAAGTGATCCACAACGGAAAACTCAACGAGGCATTCGAAGTGCATACAGGAGTAAGTCAAGGTAGTCTCCCTATTATCACCTATGATATTCTTAATTGTGGTGCACTGGATTATGCGTCAGACTATTGCAGGCGAGGAGTCAGGAATACGCTAGATGACCGATCAGAAGACTCTAAGAGATCTGGATTTCGTAGATGATATATGTCTTAAGTCACACAAACTCAAAGACTTGCAAGCGAAAACCAACAAACTGGTTGAAGAGGCAGCGAAAACAGAACTGCAGGTGAACACAGAGAGAACGGAGGTAATGAAGATAACCAATCAACAGTAACAAAAACCAGCACCAATTACCATCAACGGGAAAGATTTAACTGAGGTTCCCTTCTTCACTTATCTGGGAAGTAACGTTTCAATTACAGGTGGAACGGGCGAAGATGTCAAAGTTAGAATCGGAAAAGCAAGATACGCCTTCATCAGCCAGCAACCAGTTTGGAAATCTTCCGCACTCAGCATAACGAACAAGATTCGCATTTTCAGAACTAATGTGAAGTCGGTTCTTCTATACGGGTTAGAAACTTGCACTGCGTGCCACGAAAAGGATTTCCAACAGGTTGCAGACATCCATCAGCAGCTGTCTTCGTTGGCTCTATACTGAAGATCAAATGACCAGCCAGAAAGAATAAGTAACATGAAACTGTGGGAACAAACCAACCAAGAACCGATCACTCAACAAATATATAGGAGAAAATGGAGATGTACCGGTCATACATTAAGGAAAGCGTTGAGTGACATCGCGCGCAATACATGCCATCCCACGAGTGGAATCCCAATGGGAAGCGACGAGTGGGTTGTCCTGGGGTCACACGGAGGAAATCGTGTGAGAAAGAGATGACAGAGTTTGGTCAATCGTGAACCCAACTGAAGAGGACAGCAGAAAACAGAACAAAGTGGAAATGTGTTGTTGAAGCCCTATGTTCTGCTCGGAACGCATGGGAATAATAATAAACATGTGTGATATGGTTACATACGATAGATGTTACCAGCAAAGCTTAACTAGAAGGAGTATAACAGATTTTAAAATAGGTTACGCAACTAAAGAAAATTACGTTTTGATAAAGTAGCAAAAATGGGGAGTGGGGTGTGAATTATGCTTAGATGAAGTAATAAAATTTTATAAACTGGTCAGAAGATGACGTCATAAAATGTGTATAGTTTGTTATCACCAAGGCAGTGTAAAATTCACCACTGTCTCTCTCTCTCTCTCTGTCTATATAGATTTGGTTTTAACTATTTGATTGGAATTACCTCAGCAAAACGTAGTAAGCTAGTTAGTCAAATGTTACCTAAGTGCCATGTAACGCTGTCTGTTGGTGGTCCAATGGTAAAATGCTCACCAATTACTCATACTGTCCATGGTTCGATGCCTGGCTGCCACACCTGATTTACCAGCTGGTAGTAAGCATGGAGATGATGGGAGGTTGAGTGTGAGACCAACAACTCCATCCCGTCAAAACAACACTAGTGCTGTGGTGATGTGATGCAGACAATGGGTTCCAACGGAATATTATTCCCACAACAAGAATCATTGTACTTGTTGGTGTTAACGTCTGAATAATAATATACACGCAGTGTAATAATGCATTAGCCACAGAATACTATATATGTATTTGAGCATTCTATTTCATAGCCTTTAATGTAAACAAAAATAGCATGCTCAGTGATTGGTTAAAGAATATAAATTGTGTATATAAATAGCGGTTTCATCACCTATACTTCCGTGTCTTGCCTTCTGCTGTTACAGTGCGACTGGAGTATCAAAGCCTGAAGTCCTGTTTTCCACTGGGAAAGTAAAAGAATTAGGAACACCGTGTAACATAATATCTGAAGAAGATGGGCTTTTGTAGTCCATCTTTCACTTTTCTCTACTAATGAGCCTGAACAGCTAAGTGGTAACGTCTCTGACTGCAGCATTGGGTGATGTGGGTTTGAATCTCAAGGGGGACTTGAGTTCCTTCAAGGTTGTAAATACATACATACATACATGACGAGTGCCAACTAGCACAAAACCTAGTTGTAGACAGGGCTTCCTGCCGGTTGTTTCTAACCATCTAATATCAACAATTTAAAGCACACCGTGATGGTGAGCTACCTAGAATGGTGGCCACATTGCAAACCTGACTGTTAGACTAGACAAATCACACTAGTTATTAGTGTCCAATCAAAGTACTTTTCTCCAATATTTTGCTAATTTATTTATGCATAAAATGGTAGAACTGATAGAAGGTTGATCAGGTAACTAAATACCGACTTATTGTTATTGTTACCACTAATTTAACTATTTCGAACCTTATACACGAATCTCTATAGAAAACATCACAATAGTATCAGTTGTGTATGCTGACTAATTTTGTTGTCAGTATAGAAAAAATCCCCATTTAGACATTTACAAAACAGGAAGATTGAGCGAAGAAATATTTACTTTTCAATGAGATCATCATCTCTGGCTCTACTGTAATATAAACGTATAGCATTTTTATTACAATACACAACAGTTTACCAAACAAGTGGCGATATGTTTGTTAACAATATTTAAACAGTGTCAAAATGTCAATGGGTTGATAATTAACGAAGAAAATCAATACACATTTAAAAGGTAGAAATGGTTAGCATAAATTAATTTTACAAGGATAACACGAAATTAAAGATGAAGTGGTCAGAAAAAAATAAAATAATTTGAACAATTATAATTTTAATAATTTTAAAGGTTTAGGGGGAGGGGAGCGAAATAGTCCGGTTTATACAGTCATGTAACAATGGCCAAGGCAAAGAAAGTGGCTGTACAAATTTCTTCTGAAAACACAAGTTTGGCTTCTACAGGTGGATTCCTATTGCTTCAGCTGTCTGTAGAAGACGACCTCGTAGAGCAAAATTAAGATTAGTGGAAATGCGATAGGTAATTTTGAATGCTGTATTAACATCAACCTTATGCTCAGTATCAACAAGGTGTGCTAAAGTAGAAGTACGAATAGATCTTGTTTGTCCCTTGCTTAACCATGGTGGATGATGTCCGGAAATACGATGATGAACCTGCCTAATTGTACGCCCAATGTAGCTGGCTCTGCAGCTACAGTCAAACTGGTAGATACACATAGAAGAGGCAAATTTAGGTAGTTTATCCTTATTTCTCGAACGTAGAATAAAGGTGGTTGTAAAGCGACAACGTACCTCTGCTGCATAATAAGCTCTTCTAACTGCATTCTTCAGGCGCTGTGTTGTGTAGAATGTAAAGTCTGATAAAAAATTGCCAGCATGTATATTTGCTTAAGATGTCCTCTAAAAATTAACATTCATGTATTTACAACTATGAGTACTCACAGAAATCGTACTAGTAACTGAGGTTTTCTGAGATTTACAGAATAAAAATAACCTGGTTGTTTATTTAGACTAGATAGAATGGTTCTATGTGATGAAAGAACGCAATGACACAATATTATTTCATGGAAGATTTAATCGTGAGCTGAAATCAGTTAGGGAACCATTGGAAAACCAACTGAGAGTACTGGACAGCTGTTTCGTCAGCCTACTTTGGGACTATTCATCAGTACGCACCCACCGCAAGGGTTAGAACCCAGGACCTTCTGGGTACAAGGCTAGTAAGCTCGTAGACCATTGAGCCACTGGGACCAGATCCAATGGTCCTTGAATTCTAACTTCTACCAATTCACTATATAGCACGACCATTTCCCAATGTCTTCTTCGATGAGTTACTGCCTCATCTATAACGTGCTGTAACCTGCTGGTCACTGGACCATTGGATCGGGCCCCAGTGGCTCAATGGTCTACGAACTCGCCTTGTAACCAGAAGGCCTTGGGTTCAAACCCCGCGGAGTGGGTGCGTACGGCTAAAGAGTCCTAAACAAGGTTGACGAAACAGCTGTCCAGGCTTTCCAGTGGTTCTATAACTGATGTCAGCTCATGATGAAATCCTCCATGCAATCAAACAAAATCCCTACAAAACCAATACTTGACAATATTATTTATTGACTGATGAAAAATTCACGCTCAATTTGCTGCTTATAATGATATCAAGGTGGTCATATAACCTCTTGAAGATTCTAATTTCCCGAAAAAAGAAACTGTGCAGACATTGTTTAAAAGAGTTCAAACACACTGTAGCACTCCTCTATTGAAGAGAATGGATGAAAAATGCCTAATAGCCGTCTTCAAAAATAATGGCTATCCTCACAATTTCATTAAAATATGTTTACAATCGAGTCATAACATCAACAACAAGCCAATATCAAAGACCACAACGAGATTCATTCTACCATATACTAAAAATATCCGTGAAATAATAGCTAGAATATTAAGACTGTTTGAAATAGATATAGTACACAAGCTAACCAGTCCAATGACATTATTCTATATTGTGTAAACCGCAAGGTCCAACAGAAAAAGAAGACAAAATTAATACCATTTACAAAATAAATTGTATGAACTGTAACAGACATTACATCGGCCAAACTGGGCATCCCCTTCGAATCCGAATCCAAGAATACAAATTGGTTGTAAGATGACATGATATATATTCTTTCGTATCAATGCATGTGGATAATTATGGACATCAAATTGATTGGGATAATGTCGAAATTCTAAACAGAAGAAACACCAAAAGTGCCAGAGAATTCCTACAAGTCTGGTACTCAAGCGAATCAGCGATTAACGAACATATTAGTATAGACCAAATTTACCAACTAATAAAAAGTAAATCATGTGACGAGAAAGTTGAAAATACAAGTCAATAAGAAATATGATTAAAATAGAGACGTAAATTAACAACTAGTCACGCCAATGGTTGCCAGAAGATACAATTACATAACTGATGGAGAATTTAAGTAAGTCTATTTTATACTAAAACCTGAGCTGAAGATGTTGTCTAGAAGGACGACGACAGCTTCGCAGTTAAACCAACCAGCTCAGAAAACACAACTAATTCAATTTCGTTGTCTCTTACCATTACATTTTTTATTGGTTTTAATATTTCTCATATCTCCGGTTTCCGCACTGCGTCATTCCTAGATTCAATGAACAAGTGTAGGGGACTGTCTAGAGCTAGTTCATTAACATAACAAATATGCGAATAAAAATCCAAGTCAATGAGTGTTCAGTGCAACAATATATTGTCAAAATGCAGTAATGAATGATATTAATTAATAGGTTACTTGGATATGTTGTTAAATTCCACTGCTACAAATTATTTATATAATCCACAGAAGCGTTGACTGTTGGAATCGTGTCTACTGATAGTAGCTGTGTTCCGGTTGTAGATTTTGTCTTCGGATAAGGATGATAGGTTCCTGCAATAAATCCAAAGTATGTAACACGGTTTGAGTGGAGTGAGTAGACAGAAATGGCCAGAGAGAAGGCGAAGCTACCAACAGTATAGTGTATTTCAAATTGCACTCGGAAGTTATATGTATTTAAACATAAATCGTTTTAAACAAGAGTCATGTACAATGTTTCTAATTTCAACATCTAACCAAAAAGTGTACAATCATATAGTTACGTACTCCACACGGCTCCCCCCCTAGAGGTCCGGAGAGACCACCGGAGACCGTCACTGTTAGTGAAGTTAATAATAACAACAACAATTTTTAGGATAAAAAAAAAGCATACATAATAACATCCATGTACGCAAAAGGCGGGACTGACGAGGATATCAAAGCAAGAATCGGAAAAGCAAGACAAGCTTTCACTACTCCCAAGTCTGTGTGGAGGTCAACAGCACTCAGCATCAAAACGAAGATAAGATCCGGATTTTCAACTCCAGTGTCAATTCAGTCAATGCTACTATATGGATCAAAGACTTGGCCAGCGCGTCATAAAGAGCATCTCCAACAAACTACAGACCTTCATTGACAGTTGTCTTTGCTCAATACTCAATATCAGATGGCCGGTCAGAAAAGATCAGCAACAGAGATCTCTGGCAATGAGCGAACCAACCCAGCAGGAACCGATTGTGAAACAAATAGGCATAAAGAAATGGAGATAGATTGGCTGGTCATACTCTGAGGAAACCATCAAGTGACATCACTAGACAAGCCATTACACGAGTGGAACCGGAAAGGGAAGCGGCGAGTTGGTCGTCAGTGCGAGGGTGGGTGACTTGGAGGAGGTGATGTGAAGAGGAGATGAAAAAGTGTGGGCAGACATGGAGCCAGGTGAAGACTCTAGCAGAGAATCGAAGTCAATGGAGACGCACGGCTGAAGCCCTATGTTCCTCTAGGAATTGAAGGATACAATAATAATAATAATAATACGCAAAAGGCATCTGAACCGTGTAAAGTTTGAACGCATTTACAAATAGTTCAACAACAAAAATTGAAATAGAATTTCATGTCAATTAAATGAGGTCAGTTTCTCGTTGCACAAATCATAAACAAAGATTTTTAATGTGTAAACAAAGATATCTATGTATACAGTCATTAAAGGGGGGAAAGAAAAGAAAAAAAATGGATTGAAAATGAATCGTTTCTGAAAAACGCGATACTTGTTTTGTAGCTGAGATTCATATAAATAAATAAATAATAGTGATATCTATCTTTTATAGTAAAAGTGACATCAAAGTGTACGAAGAGATAGTAATAGTCATGATAATAATGTCTAAACATTTTTTTTTAAATGTAATTTTTTTTATCAGTCCACAAAATGAACGTAGCGAGCCGGTTTACTGATTTGTCGACCACTACGTGTTTGATATGGAGGGTGCAGAATACTTGATGCCATTGGAGTAGAATCAAATGTCTGATTATTGGTTGTGCAGTTGTCGATGTAGCTTCAAAATCGCTGTCTGTGTAGGCTGGTTTGATTCGATCAATAGAAATAGTCTCCCGTTTTCCATTTTGTTCATTATAAAGTGTTTGTCTGAACGTTTAATAACTTGGAAGGGACCTTCATATGGGGGTTGCAATCCTTCTCTGATGGCGTCGACTCGAACAAAGACGAATTTGCAAGTCTCCAGATGTTTGTTGATCTGATCTCGTCGGGGAGATTGTCGAGGTGCTGTTGATTGGTTACGTACTCCACACAAGTATTCAGTGGTCAACTTCTCCCTTCAGCTGACTGTATTACTTTTTAAAAGTGTAGCTCTCCCTGTCTCTCTATATGACTCTACTGTGTAACTGTGTATAAGTGCATGAATTGTAATCACTGAAATGTTTTTTCTAAGTTGTAAATACAGTTAGGTGGAGGGGGAGGGGGATCATTAAATCTTTGTTCATCGAATCTGCACCAAATAATGGCAACATGGAGAACAAAGACATGGACATAATCTCTACCAGCATAAACAAAAAATAAGAAGTAATGAAAACGGATAAACAAAGTCTGAAAGAGGTAATGTGATCACTCTGTTATGAACATTAGCAATAAATTGTGTTCGAAATGTCATCAATAAACAAATAATACTGCATTACTGTGTGTTATTATCAAACAAAATAATTCCATTATAGAATAATACTCTATCTACCACAGTGCTGAAATTCTGTTTGTGTCATCAGATGATTTTGGACAGACCTAGTAATAAGAGTAATCATAAAGGATGGGTGGTTATCTAAAGCATCATTTTGAGTAGCTAATCGAAAGAAAGGTTCTGAAATCATAAATGCATACAATACGTTATATGATAGCATTTCTCTCAATTTTGATCAAGTATTGAGATCAGTTAGAGAACCACTGAAAACCAACTAGGGAATACTGAACAGTCAACCGTTTCGTCCTAGTTAGGGACTCATCGGCAGTGCGAACCCACCGAGTATCTAACCTAGGACCTTCCGATTACAAGTCAAGCTCGTAAACCATACAGCCATTGGGATCCGACTCAATGACCCATGAATTTCAACCTCTAAAAAGTCGTGATTTGAGCACGACGACCAGTCGCTGTCATTGGCGAACATCTTCCCCCATTCCCTCCCTGTTGGTGGACTCCAGTGGTAACCACTTCTCACTAGAACTCCAGGTAAGTTCATCCAGGCCCTCGACAGGAACCCTCATGGAAAGCAACTTGTTAGACGTGGTTACAGGTATGACAAAGAGGAGATCATGTTCAGAAGAAATGAAATCCTGTAGGCAATCGCTGAGCCATCTGAAAACAATGCCAGAGAACCAAGTGCGTTGGAGATGAGCTGTTGAAGCCCTATGTTCCCCTCGGAACGCAAAGAGTGAATAATATTATTAATATCTTAAACAGAATTCTGCTCCGGATACTCTGAGCAGGAAAGCTGATAATTTAAAACCTGGTGTAAAAAAAGACAAGATGAGAGTGGGAGATTATCGTATAAGACCACATATACCCCCTTAGCATTTATCTGCATAGTTTGTTGTAAGAAAAACATAAAATACAACTAAGGATCGTAGAGCGTGCTACTCTAAAATGGTTGTAGGTATTTTTCCGGGCACACTTTTTAGGTAGGTGATGAACAATCATTAAGCCTTTGAACTCATACACCACTTGTCAAGACTGACTTAATAAGTAAAAGTGATGATTGTTCAGAATAGCAAATACTTTTAAGAGAAAACAAGGAGAAACTAAAAGAATGATTTCTAAAATAAGTAGAAAACCTTCAAAATATGATATGGCAGGCAACTGAACTACACATGAACAGATGAAAGAAGATTAATAAGCCTAATTCATCAGCTATCTGAAGATATATAAAGCCAACTAATTCACAATGGAAATCTCACTGAAAACAGGAGTAAGACAAAGCTGCCTACTACCATCGATGACCATCTTGATTATGGTTAGCTGTATCATGCGACAGACCATGGGGATTGAGAAGACAGCCATACAGTGAACCTGCGAAAAGATTGTGGAAAATCTGGATTTCTCAGATTATTTATGTCTCATGTCTCACGAACTGGAAGATATACAACCGAAACCGATAAGTTGTCAGATAAAACAGCGAAGACAGGACTTCAGGTGGACATAGAAAAGACAGAGGTGATAATATCTGGCCGTTGACAACAATAACAAACACTTTTCACCATCAACGGGGGAAGTCTGATAGAAGTCATCTCTTCCAACTATCGTTTCAACTACAGATGGAGACACGAAAGTGAATGTCAAAGCCAGCCAGTCAAGATGTGGTCGGGAAAGCGAAACAGTCACTCATGACTCTGAAACCATTTTCGAGGTATACAGCTTTCGTCAGTTAGCATAAAGAACAAGATACAAATTTTCAACACTCATGATGAGTCATTCAATGCTTCTGTATCTTTCAGAGACTCAACATGCGCATCACTAAAGGCATCTCCAACAATCTACTGAAGACTTTCACCAACAGCTGCCTTAGCCGTCTCGATACTTAATATCAGGTGGCCAATCAGAGAGAATAATCTGGCAATAAGGTACTATAACAGTGCAGCGAACCAACCAGTGCTGACAGGATTTATCAAGAAGGACAGAAATAATCAGTCACTCATTCCCATTACATCTAAATTAAACCTCTTCCTTTATGAATTAATACCAAGTATGGTTCTTACACTGGCATTGGATCTTCCACACTCCTATGGAAATTTTCAGTCCAGATTATTATTATTGTTTCCTTTAATTCATAGAGGGACATAAAGCCTCAGCTGTGCATTTCCATTGCGTTCGGTCCTCTGCTAGAGTCTTCACCTGGCTCCAAGTCTGTTCACACGTTTTCATCTCCTCTTCACATGACCTCCTCCAAGTCACCCACCCTAGCACTGACGACCGACTCGCCGCTTCCCTTTCGGCCGTTTTCCACTCGAGTGATGGCTTGTCTAGTGATGTCACTTGATGATTTGTTTCCTCAGAGTATGGCCAGCCATCTCCATTTCTTCCTGCATATTTCTTTCACAATCGGTTCCTGCTGGGTTGGTTCGCTCATTGCCAGAGATCTCTGTTGTTGATCTTTTCTGACCGGCCGGCCATCTGATCTTGAGTAGAATTGACCGAAGACAACTGTTAATGAAGGTTTGTAGTTTGTTTGAGATGCTCTTTATGACGCGCTGGCCAGGTCTCTGATCCATCCGTATAGTAGCACTGACTGACTTCACATTGGAGTTGAAAATCCGGATGTTATTTTTGATGGTGAGTGCTGTTGACCTCCACAGAGACTTGAGAGTAGTGAAAGCTTGTCTTGCTTTTCCGATTCTTGCTTTGATATCCTCGTCAGTTTTGTCCGCCTGTAGTTGAAACGATGCTTCGCAGGTAGGTAAAAGAGGTTGTTTCTTTCAGGTTCCTTCCATTTATGCTGGCTGATTGTTGTCTGTTGTTGTTGTTGTTGATGGTGGTGGTGTTGCCCAGGAATCTTCATCACCTCTGTCTTCTCTATGTTCACCTGAAGTCCAGAAACTCCATAAAATAGACAGAATAGCGATCTATTGACCTGGAAAACATTCTTTAGCCCACGAAAAATGAAACTTGCCCTGATTCACATAAACAAGTATTCATCTAACCGTGTCACCTGTTCTACAGAATAATACACATCAGTTCGTTTATTTGCTAACATATTCTGCTAGGGTTTCACGATTTTGTGCGCACTGCAGAAAAAATTATGCATATACTAATTAATTTATTATTATTATTATTGTAATCATGTGGTGAAGACAGTCAGTCTTCAATCTTATCCATCGTACACATTAGAAACAACAAAAAATATAATTGGCAGTCAATCAGCTGACTAGTTTCACCACCCTCTCTCACTTCTCCCCTTTTCCTCTCCACCTCCTCTTTGTTATCTATTTTTCCTGTTTAAATCATTTTAGGGTGAGATATTTGCAGAGTGGTAGGAAAAGTTTCTTTAAAAAAATAGGATTTTATGGCAGAAATCGATAATGACATGTGACTTTCCTCCAGTTAGAAGAAAAATAACACGAAGATTAAAATGAAATACGTAGTATATTTTACAAAAGAAATACATATTTAGATGTAGAGTTTGATCACGGACTGACATCAGTCAGAGAACCACTGGAAACTAGGGAGTATTGGATAAATGCCTCGTCCTTGTTTGCCACTCTTCAACCGTACACGCCCACCCACCGGGATCCGAATACAGAACCTTTAGATCATAAGGCACATTGGATTTCAGGTAAATCACATCCTTAAAAACTGACTCTTGAAAATTGATCGGATGCTCACTGGTGACTGGCTACAAGAATAATTTGCCTGGAGTTCTAGTGAGTAACAGTGTACAGTGAGGTCCTCCCGGTCGTGAGTGAGGAGGAATACTCGTCATTTGATAGGGCCACAGCGGCTGAATGGTCTACGAGCCTGCCTTGTCACCGGAAGGTCCTAGATCCAAACATCATCGGACACTTACTTTTGAAGAGTCCCCAAATAGGACGAAATGGTTGCCCAGTACTTCCAGCTGGGTTGCAATAGTTTTCAAATTGATATCAATCCGTGATCGAACCTGCAGACTAAATCTTGAAAACATTTTTTTACGTTTGCCTGTTATTGTAGGTTAATTCGCATTGCTCGTTGATCAATGTAGGATCGAAATGTTGACATGTCAGCTTCCAGTACGGAGGCTTCGATGATGTCTGAGTATCAATGGGATGTTATTTTGCTTTGCAAGGTGTTTAGCAGTAGAATCTAGGATGTACATTTTTTCCTCTTCGGAACTCGTCAGCTTGGTGTACCTACTACATTCCTAGTGATTGATGGTGTTCCCACAAAGACTTACACCCTGCAACCGAGCATTTCCGTCAAACACAATTAAACAATCCCTGGAAAATGTACAACTAGCCTTTTAAAAAAAATACAAACGAACAATAACCAGGAGATGTTCCACAAGGAGTGACCCCTTCGGCCTTAATGGCCTAGTGGATAATACCTTGTCGTTTGAAAGGATGGATGATAGGTTCGAGTCCCATTCGGAACATCACTACTCAGTGGTAATACAACAGGTACATCCAGATGACGGGTCCCAAATAGGACGAAAAGCGCATCCAAGATTCCACACTGCCAGTCACCATCATCCAAAATAACAAGTGGAATAAATATTGTTGTTATGAATTAAAACACAAAAGGCATTATCTCACTCACTTCCTAAAATGCGTTTTCCTTTTTCGTATTCTTCCAATAATGTTCACTTGACTGATCCTCCTCCTTATTAGGCAGATCAATCAAGATATTTTTATGCTTACAAACAATCGAATTAATGTTGGTGTGTGTGTCTATGCATACGTGTGTGTCTGTTTGTGTGTGTGTGTCGTAGAAATAAAAAGGTATTGATCAGTGTGGACTTTATATTTCAGCTGTAAATGTGTATTGATCAATTTAAATAGTAATAAATATACAACAAAAAAATAATAGCAATTCTAGTCACGGAGGCAATCAATAAAAATTTCATTCGTAATAAATAAAGAAATAACAATAACAACATCGAAAATAACAAAAACAAATTGAGAACTTATGCCAGTTGATTGAGAAATACTTCTTTACCATCGATAACAATTGAACACACAGATATATACATTGAAGAATGAATGTAATCTACTCAGTCAATGCTCTGACCAACTGTTATCCTTGCTACCGTTCAGCCAGATGGGATGATATTGACACATACAGTGTGATAAATATTCGTTGATTCTGGTCTTCTACGATAATTAGACAACCTGGCCTGATTTAACTAACAGGACAGATAAGAAGATTTGGGTAAGATGTGAACTTTGTGGATGATTCATGTTCAGTGTCACTTTAGCATGAAAATCTACAGGTGTAATCCAAATCCAATCCAGCTCTCACCACACTCGTCCCCCCGTCAAAGATTTGCAAGTGAAGTTGGTTCGGTCTTCTTGGTTCTTGGGGCTTTGCTCTTTTGTCTTGCTGTCTGGAATCTCGGCGCTTGCGGATGTTTCTCAGTGTTTACCATTGCTGCGTCGGTGGCACAGTGGTTAGGACTCTCGCCGACCATGCACATGGTCCGGGGTTCGATCCCCTGCCGGCGCACACCCGATATCTACGGTATGCCTGAATTTGGGCAACCGATATCCATGCTGAAAATTCCATACTTGTACTGAAAATACGGTGTGGAATCAAGCTGTAAATCAAATAAATAAATAATAAAATAAATCTCAACGTGACCATATGTGGTCCTTCCCACTTTGGAAACTGTTTGCCTGACCCTGTCGCACATTCGTAGGTATTTCACCTCATACTTTTATATGCTGCTTTCTCCCGACCTCCCAGCAGCGTCCCAAGTAGCATCCTCATCGCTGACAGATCTTGAACGCCGCTCAACTGCGAAGAAGCCTCAAAGTCCTGCCCGAAGATCCATATGTCTCCATCAAAAACTGCGGGGCATAGGCTTTCCATTTGTCGGTAGGCAGCGACACCAAATGTAACAACAGAAGACAAGGGCCAGGCAACAGATCGTTTATTAAGGAAAATCAATACATATTTATAGATTTTAATGTACATTATTGTAGGTTAATGTTAGTAGAAAATGCAGTCTTTTGATTGGTTGTTTCTCACAGAAAGTTAACCTTGCATCTCTTTGTGACTGTGTCAGATCATCCATATGCTAACTGTATCCGCCTCCGCAAAGCCTTTGTTCTCATTTTCTCACCACCAATATTGGGGACATAAATATTGACGTCAATTACTATCTACCAACTTTGGCTACCAGCCAGCTCCCACCACAGCAGCAAAGACAGAAGTGTAGAAGACACCTAACCGACGACAGCAACAACAAGAAGCACCGATTGCTATCGACGGAAGAATATTGAAGGAAATCATTTCTTTCACACTTGTCTAGGCAGAATCGTTTCACCTGCAGACGGAGGCATGGATGAGGATGTTAACGCCAATCAAGATCAGAAAATCAAGACAGGCATTCATTACTCTGAAGTCGGCGTGGAAATCTGTTGGATTCAGCGTCAAGAAAAACATTCCGATTTTCAACGCTAATGTTAATTCAATCAGTTCTTCCAGATGGTTCAGAGAATCGGTGTGTCATCAAAAGCATTTTGAACAGACTGCTTCAGACTTTTACCGATATCTGCCCTTGCTCCGTGCTGGAGACCACATGACTAGGAAGGATAAGCAACCTGGAAACTCTGGGAACGAACCAGCCAAGAATCTATCGCTCAACAAATATTCCGAAGGAAATAGGGATAGATTGGACACAGACTGAGAAGAAACGTCACACGCTATACACCTGAGTGGAATCCGAAAAGGGAAACAACGAGTTGGATGTAGGTCAAAAGGCAATTTGAAGGCAATCGTGTGAGTAAGAGATGAGAGCTGCTGTTCTAAAGAGGTCTGCAGAAAATAGGATGAACTGGATAGGTGCTGTTGAAGCCTTGTGTTCTACTCGGAACCCAAGGGAATAATAATATTAATTATGTGTGAATAAGACACGAATAATTAGGAAGTTCCGACGAAAGTTTGTTGAAAATTGTCACTTTTCAGCTGCACACAAACAAAATCTTGAGGAAATTTATGCTGTTCTCCTGAGTCGAACCTGCGTCAGACCATGATAAAGTCAAACTTCATCACTAAAGCGTTTACATCACTACTGGGCTAGTATAGAGGAAGTAGTAGAAGAATAAGAAATGGGCTTATATTCCTTCACATTGGTTATTAAAATTTCCTAGAATTTAGGTTGCATCACAGATAGATATAAGCAACTGTCTATCGTTGATTCAACAGAAAAGCTGAACTGAGAAAGATCAAAAGTATGCTCAACATTGTTTTATTACTGTTGCATTACTAAGATTTAGCAGCATATGAGTAAAACTGACAATCTTGTATAGTATTTGGTTGGTTGGTTGGCAGGAATTTGATGCATTTCTAGGTTGGCCACGAAACGACTTCAACAGCATGAAGTAATGGGTAGCTGTTTCCTCCCTGCAGCAGTCACACCTATGACCTCATCAGGGATCGAATCCAAGACCTTAAAGTTACGAGACAAAATAGCTTTCCAGTACTCCCTGGTTTTCATTGGTTCTCTAGCTGATGTCAGTTACTGATCCATCTTGTAGCCCATGGAATCCCTAGAAACCAACACTTGGAAACTTATGTGGTGCGTACTATTGGCTGACTACAGGAATAAATTGACTGGAGTTCTAGTAGGAAGTCGTGATCAAAGGGATCCACCATGCTGGATGCCAATTGGCAGAAGTTAGAATTGACTGGATTCCGTCCCAGTGGGTGATTAGTCAACGGGCTCATCTTCGAAACCTAAGCATCCTGAGTTCGGTGCTCATTGGGGTCATGAGTGAGTACTGCTGTAGAGTCCCGAAGGAGATGGAAACGGTTTTCTATTGCTTCTGGCTGTTTTTTCAATGATTCCCTAACTGAAGCCAGTCTGTGATCAGTCCTGGATTTTTAAAGTTGCAGTGTAACAATCTGCATAAATTGTTCGACGACAAGTCAAGAACAGGATCATAGCAGTAAACAGAAAAGAATTGGTAAAACACTTAACGTGTGCTAACAGGATGTGCTTATAACTAGAATGAACATTTTAAAACATCAGCTGCTAATGTAGTAGATTTCGTGTTACAATTCTAGACATTATAATTTTATCAAACAACCTCTGACCTGATATCATATCTTTGACCTTATACAACAGGATTTCTGACCTTAAACAGACAGCCAAACTGGTTTATATATATATATATATATATAGTTCACTCTTGGTCTTTTGATATTTCAATGGTCCAAATAGGTTGAAGGTATTAGACAGGCACGGAGTGGGGGGTGCAGTCGTATTCCGTATTCACTAGAAGAGCCTATTTATACTTTAGTTTCCTTACGCTCACACAAGATTCAACAGGTACAAATTTGGATATTTTCTCCGTGAATAACAAAAGCTTCATTTGTACAATGAAAATGTAAACGGAATCGAAAGGAAATCACTACTGAGACAAAGCGGATTAAAAAACTCGCCGAAGACATTGGCTAGCGGTCGCGATATGTCGTGAATTGGCAGAAGTTGCAATTCATGGACTGGCCATTGGATCGGGTCCCAGTGGCTCAATGGTCTACGAGCTAGTTCGCCTTGTAACCAGAAGGTCCTGGGTTCTAACCCTGGCGGTGGGTACGTACTGATGAGGAGTCCCAAACTAGGCTGACGAAACAGCTGTCCAGTACTCCCTTCAGGTTTTCTAGTGGTTCTCTAACTGATATCAGCTCATGATAAAATCCTGTAACCAATCAATCAAGCTAAACAGCCTTCCGGTATTTAGATCACTTCGATCTAGCTAGCAAATACGGCAACAATAAAGAATAGACACCAACTTCAGACGACCTTGGAACAACCAATCAGATCCTTCTGGGGGAAAAGTGGTAGTTAATTAAGAAAAAGGTGTATTTATGATATATATGTAATAAAAATGAACAATGCAGGGTATATATCTCTAGTATACTGCAAAAACTGGCCTCAATTTCCCATAGAATCGGCTATTGACATATCAAATCAATGCATTCTCTGCTTCTACAGCTGTAGCAGATACTGGTCGCTTTAGTAGCCAGTTGTGGCATATACGCAGTGTATTACTAAGGGATAGTTTCTATTTCGGGAAGAAAGTGTCTAAAAAATCGCCATAATGTACGACTTCCTCATATAACAGTGGTTGCATCTGAATGCATGACCGTCAGTAACTCGGCAATACTTTTGCAGAGTCAGTATCCCCCCACATACGCATGTTTTGGTCCTACCTATCACAACCTATTCTCCACACAGAAGTCGAAAACCAAATCTAAGTGAGACTTGAAACAAAGATTATGATAGGCATCCATTTGTAATGCTGGGCTCTCTGATTGGTCGGCTCAAGGTCATTTGACTTTGGTGTCTATTGATTTCCGTTGCCGCAAGTACTACTGGTTCATGTGAGTGGTATACAACTACTCATCTCAATAAATCAATAATACATATAGTTTTATAGTGTTAGATAGCTTGGGAGCAAATTCATACAATCTTTATTTAGGAAGAGATTTCTTATATAAAAAGCTGACTTTACCAAATTATCACATTTAATTTTACAGCACAGTGATGCATGTGATTTCACCCACTTATGACCTCTGAAGCCTATTGGTTATTAACTGTTGTAGTTTGTCAATCGAAAGCTATTTAAATCACGGTCATTTAAGCCTATGTATATGGAACCGCTATCACTTTTTTTCACTGTTGATCCGAGACAGTAAAATCTTTCAAATCAGCGGTCTATCTTCTTTGCGTCGCGTGACAGTGGCGTAGTGTTGTCATAGTTGTCGTTAACAGTAGTGATTAGTACAGTAGATTCACAAATGTACTTACTATAGTTAAGAAGTTCACTAATGTTAGAGACACGTTAAAACTACCAGGCTGTATTTAACGGTCATATCAACATTTAAAAGGGTATTAACTATTACTATTCTCAACTACTTTAGCGTTTTACGTCGTATTTTCAACGAGGCCTCCGGAGAGAGGGAGGTACTAAATTCCCATAAACCCATGTTTCTCCCCAGAGTCAGTATCCCTGCTGAGTAGACAACACCTCAGCGACGTTGCAGCATGAAACTGAGCGGTAGGTGTTTTCCCACTCCCCAGTGCCCGGTCTCAACCAAACCGCGGCTGCTTCTCAGATCGTAAATACTGCCCCACCTCAGCTGGTCATGACAACTCAGACGGCCTGGTCACATAATTGCACTTCCACCTTGCAGGTGGCATACAACCACCGTCCTCAGATTAGGGACATTTCCTTAAAATAAGGCCGGCGAGAGAGTCATAGTTACCCCTGCCGTGTCAAGATTTAAAAGGGTATTAAGTAATACTATTCTCAACTACTCTAAGGAAAACACTTCAAGAAGAAAACATTGACTCAGCTGCAGAGATCCTTATCTAAATGTAAAATTGCTTGTACTACATTGATCATCAGTGGTATTGACTTAACCAACATGCAGTTAAAGTTATGCATAGCTAGTGGCGTACAAAAATGCCATTCTTCATTATAAACCTATATCGCAATAGTCAACAGCTTTTTTGGAGTAACTGTATGGTTAGAACACTCTTTTAAGATATAAATTACGGGGATTTATGCACTTGTCATTTCACGAGGTTGTGAAATTACACCTGTTGAGATGGTTAGGTCATGTGTTACGCATGCCTAGCAAGCAGTGATGCAAAGGCTCGAAAACATAATTCTACCAAAGATCAAACCCAAGATTTGGATCCGCTACGTAGACGACACATTTGTAATTATCAAAAGAAACGAGTTAGATAAAGCTCATAACCTGATAAACAACGTCTTCAACGACATCAAATTCACAAGAGAAGAGGAATCAGAGAACCAAATTCCATTTTTGGACGTCTTAGTCAAGCGAACAACGACAGGGGAATTAGAAACTCAAGTCTATAGAAAATCAACTCACACAGACCAAATCCTGAATTACAACAGCAACAATCCAATAGCACACAGGAGGAATTGCATACAAACACTATTCAAGAGGGCCAGTCAGGACTCACTGCAGCACTCCCACCTTAAGGAAAATTGAGGAAAATATCTCATGGACGTCTTCCAAAGGAATGGATATCCACGGAATTTCATCAAAAGACACATACCCCCAAGTCAACCTATCAAACCAAAAGCCCCCAAGTAAAGCACAAAGACAATCGCCTTACCATATATAAAGGATATCTCAGAAATCACTACAAGACTCGTCAAACCTTTAGGAATTGATGTCGTACACAAACCAACAAAGTCACTTCACTCAGTTCTATGTCAGCCAAAAGACTCAACAGCGAAAGAAGACAAAACCAAAATCATCTACAAAATAAATTGTAACAACTGCGAAAAACACTACATTGGCCAAAGTGGACGTCCCCTTCGTCTTCGTATCCACGAACATAAGCTAGCTGTCAAAAGACATGATATCCACTCCCTCACTCATATCACTACATACAGACAACCACGGACATCAATTCGACTGGGACAACGTTCAAATATTAGACAGAGGAAACAACAAGAATGCTAGAGAATTTTTAGAAGCTTGGCATTCCAGTGAATCATCAATCAATAGACACATCGAGATAGACAAAATATATCAACCGATAAGAAAGAAACCTCACACACAGAGGGTCAAAGTTCCAGTCAAAGAAACAATGAGTTACAATACAAATAACCTAGAAGGTGTGAAAACATACAAAACCAACCAATCATGTGCAAGGTCACCAGGAGAGATGATTAATAAACTCGTGGAGAAATCTAACAGCTCATTTCAAATTGAAGTATGCGCTGAAGATGTTGCCTAGTAGGGCGATGAAAGCTTCGCAATTTCACTATTCAGCTCAGAGAACACAACCATATCAGAATGTCTAGCTATCGCCTGCCTTCCTCATTGGGCGGTGTTAGCTGACATATGATCAAGTTGGGAATGAGTTAGTCGTGGTCAAATCAAAACATGGCTTTATCACTCAATGAAATCTACAATAGTTATTTTAAGCTAACCACTTAAAGAGGTGGAGACTTCCTGGTTGGGGTCCTCGGGATGGTTAAAGCTAAGGAAAGCTGGAGACAGTTGGTGATATGGCTCAAAATCCTCACTGCTATTGTCGCAGACGCATTCACTCCTTGTGATTTATAATATCCAATAAAACTCCATTGCTCTCACATATCAATGTTCTTTTGCCTCATATCTCTGTTTATTATCTCTCTTCTGAATCTTTCTTTACTCTCTTCTCTTGCATTGTGTGTTACATGGAGGGTGTGTTACAACTCAGAACACTGCACATCTGTGCAAAGTTCTACGTTGAAACCTGTTAGTCAGCCAGTCAGTCGCTGTGCTAACACAGAGTACTTTAATGATATCTCATCTGATTGTGCACACTTCTCCTATAGCTGGAGAGGATTTCAAATATGCAGTTTCCAATTAAATCGCAGCCTGTCAAGTATGACTGTCACATCTATTGAAGTGTGTTTTCCATTCAATTCAAAAAAATTACCCAAGTCAATTTAAATTATTTCTTAAAATAAAAGTGAAAGTGAGACTTTTCGAATGTTGGTTTTGCAAGAATTTGACTAATTTCAAGTTACGTCAGAAATTGATAACAGTTAATATTATTATTATTGTTTCCTTTAATTCCTAGAGGAACATAGGGCTTCAGCCACCCGTCTCCATTGCGTTCGGTTCTCTGCTAGAGTCTTCACCTGGCTCCAAGTCTGTCCACACCTTTTCATCTCCCCTTCACATGACCTCCTCCAAGTCACCCACCCTCGCACTGACGACCAACTCGCCGCTTCCCTTTCGGGTTCCACTCGAGCAATGGCTTGTCTAGTGATGTCACTTGATGATTTGTTTCCTCAGAGTATGGCCAGCTAATCCATCTCCATTTCTTCCTGCCTATTTGTTTCACAATCGGTTCCTGCTGGGTTGGTTCGCTCATTGCCAGAGATCTCTGTTGTTGATCTTTTCTGACCGGCCGGCCATCTGATCTTGAGTATTGAGCGAAGACAGCTAGCTGTTAATGAAGGTCTGTAGTTTGTTTGAGATGCTCTTTGTGACGCGCTGGCCAGGTCTCTGATCCATCCGTATAGTAGCACTGACTGACTTCACATTGGAGTTGAAAATCCGGATGTTATTTTTGATGGTGAGTGCTGTTGACCTCCACACAGACTTGAGAGTAGTGAAAGCTTGTCTTGCTTTTCCGATCCTTGCTTTGATATCCTCATCAGTTCTGTCTTCCTGTAGTTGAAAAGATTCTTCCCAGATAGGTAGGTAGGTTAAGGAGGTTGTTTCTTTCAGGTTCCTCCAGTTTATGCTGATCGTTGTCTGTTGTTGTTGTTCTTGTCCAGGAATCCTCATCACCTCTGTTTTCTCTAAGTTCACCTGAAGTCCTATCTTCTCTGGATGCTTCTTCTGCCAACTTGTTGCTTTTCACTTGCATATCTTCCAGTTTGTGGGAAATCAGACATATATCATCTGCGAAGTCCAGATCCTCCAAGTTTTTTGTGTGAGTCCATTTTATGCATGTTTCCTCATTGCCCACTGTTTGTCGCATTATCCAATCTACAGCAATCAGGAAAATCACTGGAGATAGTAGGCAGCTAGCCAGCCTTGTCTTACTCCCGTCTTCATTTTGAAGGATTCCGTAAGTTTCCCGTTTTGGATTACTTGGCATGCAGCACTGTAGTACAGCTATTGGATGAGATGTATAATTGTCGGTGGCACACCGTAGTAGCGATAACAGTTAGAGAACTATTAAAAACCATGGAGTACTTGTGTAACGAAGTGGTTGTGTGGAAAGTCCTTCCTGAAAGATCGAATTATCATATTTGTACTTATTTGGACGGTGCAACTAACCTTGTAATCATTATCTGTTTTGATATCTGCATATTAAATGTTGATTTGATCCTCATTATACGTATTTGTACACGTTTCTCTTTGTAGTTATAATTACCATAATAATAATTTATATTTCGTATAAGCGGGTTAGTTTACAAGAAATGCATCCCATTTTGTCAGGCACAATCAGTTATGTTATAAACTACAATCGTGAAGTATCATAAATTAATACTTTTTCAAAAGTTTAAATTGTCCGACTATTGTACAAGCAATCAGAACAGGTTCTTATAAATGTTAGATTGTAAACCTTTTACTAAGGTCACCATCAGTGTTGAGCGACAACCCAAACTTCCTTCCGTTTCCTGCTGATAATTATGGTCAATCAGTGAACAGCGTATATTTGGCTAAGTGCTATTTCCCCCCCCCCACACACACACACACGATTAATGGTCATTTCAGGAAGAGAAGAACCTCATGAGGAACTGCAAAATGGTATAAAATACAATTATGGATAATACATCATTGAAAGTAGATTTACAAGATATGTTGCAAGAAGGAGCTACACAGTCCTTGGAATGATAGTATACATTTGCAATGTTTAATGTTGACCATATTGGTTTTACCATGGAAACTATGACGTTTTCGATGAAAATATAGCTTTGTTCAAACATTGGTGTTTTTGTTGTTGTTGTATTTTTTTCCACCAAACCAACCAGACTTTAAGCAAGAGACGAATACGAACAAAAGAGTAAGTTTTAGTTTTATTAAAGGCCTGGGTCTAAATGAATTTTAGGTTTTCCCGTCGATTGATTGAACCGAAGTGCTTGGTCTCAGGTTGACATGTCGGTTTCTTGTGCAGATGCCTCGACGATGTCTGGGCATTTAATTAGTATTTAATTGGTGTATGGTGACTAGCAATGAAATCCAGGATGCGCATTTCATCCTATTTTGGACTCGTCATCTGGGTGTACCTGCATTTCTCAGTGAGGCTCGAACCCAGGACTCATAGTTTCAAACGCCAAAGCGTTATTCACTAGACCACTTGGACCACGAGAGCCACCTCTTGTGCAACGGGTCATATTAATTTAATTGAATTTAGACGAGTCCCGAATAGGACGAAATGCGCATCCTGGATTCCGCTGCTAGTCACCATTCACCAATTAAAAGGCCTAGGTAGTTAAGATAAAACAGAGTATAATAGTACGTAGATAAAAAGATGATCGTCAGATAGATAAATGATATTTCAGTGAGAAGTGGCTTCAAAGATCTGAAAAGTTAGGACAAGCTGATCTGTAAGGCGTTTGACGAATTTCTGTAGGTCCCATGGGGTGACATCTTGACAAGTAGCTGAACAGGCTTGTAGATGTTAGGAGTAAAAGAATTTTCCTAGCAATTTAGATCTGTACAACCCTTTTTGATTGCTTTTTTTGTTACGGATCTAGACTCATGTTTAATTCTCGAAAAATGCACGCTTCTGTCCAACAGATTAGAGCCATTCACATTTCTGACCACAACTATATCTGCTGATCAGTATGTAAACTGATAATGTTTTCAACCATGTGATTTTGTTTGAGTGAATGTAAGTCATTTCTGACCTTAGACTGTCCACGGGAAGCGTTGGTGTGTATAATTATTTTGGACAGAGTGTTTGATCCCATTCTGCTGGGAATATTCTACTTGATTCTAAGTGCTCATTTTATGCTTACACTGGACTGTATAGTTGCCTGACGGCACAGTTGAGGTAATTTTGAGCTTCTTATGTTATTATTGTCTAATAAAACTGTTTTTTATTTCTTTACGTTCTCAGTGGAACATAGGGCTTCAAGCTACAGGCTTGTAGTTTCTGTAGCAGTGGGGGGGTTGCTAGCCTCATGCCCAATCTTCCCTCTTTACTAGTCTTACTACTGGCTTAGCGAGGTAAAGGAGTGCATCGGCCAGGGAATCAAGCCCCGGACCATCTGTGTGGTCGGCAAGCACTTTACCTCTGCGCCACCGACGCTCGCATAGTCTAATAGAACTGCAAAATTATTCCAGAACAGTCGTCTGTTTTCTGTCTTTGGAGTGTTTCGTGACTGTAATTTGCTCAAGGGAGTTTCAGACAGCTATACAGTTAGACGCAGAGATATTAGTTTCTTGCGTTCAGACCATAACGAGTCGCTACAACTGAACAGCTGTTTCGTTCTAGTTTAACTGCCTTTAGCAATACACACACCTACGACCCGCTATGGGTTGAATCAAGAACCTTGAAATTAATCATATCCCATCAAACCAATACTTAGAAATCAATTTAATGCTTGCTAGTGAATGATTACTGGATGAAGGTGAATAAGGTTCTACCAAGAAACCGTGATCAGGTCAGGTATTCACCGATGACACTACCTGGCTATCAAGGTATATGTCATGAACTGTCAGAAGTCAGAATTCATGGGCCATTGGACTCTGTGTCACTAACTCAATGATCCAGCTGATCCAGTGTTCGATCCTTGGTGGAGTGATGTGTGCGTGCTGATGAAGAATCCCAACCTAAGACGAAACAGATGTACAGTGCTCTCTGTCGTCTTTCAATGATTCCCTAATTAATGATGTCAGCTGGTAATCTATCTTTAAAAAAATAAGTAATTGAATTTCCTTACACTTGATAAAACACAAAATTCTTGAACAAGGCCAGAAAATCAATACCTCTCTAGCTAGAAATGAAAACAGAAAACAAGTAGAGATAAGGACAAAGAAACTGAGGGAGAGAGAGAGGTATCATGTGATAGAAACGAAAAAGAAAAAAAATGTTATGATTTGAAAATTTATTTCATTCATCACCATCATCATCAACAGTAGCAACATCAACATCGGAAATGCTGATTTTTTTTTGAGCCGAAGATGTCTTTGAGTAGTCATTATAATCACTACTGGCTACTTTGTTTTCCTCTACTAATGGAACTTTTAAAACACCTGTCAAAGAAAACGAAACTATTTTTCATTCAGGTGAGAATTAGCACTTTTATATATTATAAATGTTATCAATATTATTATAATTATCGTCACGCTTATTCGGTTTGATGAAATTTACATTCTGGTAACTTTTTACTTGAATCATTATGACAATATCTTGTATATTTAGATGGGAAGGAAAGAAATGGTTAGGCTACAGGTTTGATCAGGAGTTGATATCGCTTAGAGAACAGCTGGAAAACAGCTGGAATATATATATATATTCCACACAACCGGCTGTGATTCCGAAATTGAAAGACAAAGTGTCTCTGGGCTGCCCACCTCTTATTGTATCTGTCTATCAACTCATCTACTCCTGTGCCACCAATTATATGGACCGTTGCTCTTGGAACCTAATTTTAAGTGCTCGGGCACACCTACCCATATAGATATTTAAAGGTATTTTTAAAACCGCCAACAGTTCTATGTAAGACCACTACCTCGTCGAAACGGGCTACTAAGCTAGCTGAAGAGTACTGAAGAGTCTTTCTCTATCATCTATTGGGTATCAAGTAAATTACTTGTAACGACAGAAGGCAAGAGTCAGGCAACAGATCATTTATTAAGGAAATCAACGCATATTTATATATATTTTCATGTACATTACTATGGATATGTAAACAAACAAACACAGTCTTCCGATTGGTTGTTTCTCACGTAAAGTTAATCTTTCATCTATTTGTGACTGTTTCTTGAATGTCAAATCCTCTATATGTTAACTGCATCCGCCTACGCAAAGTATGCTGTGGTCGGTTTTGAATCAATCTTTGTTCACATTTTCTCACGACAAATCTTGGGAACGTAAATATTGACGTAAATTACTGTCTACCAATTTGGCTAGTAGACAGCTCTCACCACATACTAACAGCCTCTTAATACCATTGCAATTATGGGAAATCAACGCGAGATCTGTGTACGAGAGAAACAGGTCCAGCCAGCCACTATGACAACTCCGGCCTGGTAGCGAGTCTGTAAATTCATAAATTCTGTATTAGTTCCGTTAATTTATCTGATATTCCGTTTATTTATTTATTTGAATACAGCTTGATTCCACACCGTATTTTTTGGTACAGGTATGGAATTTTGAGCATGTGATATCGGCAGCCCAAATTTTGCAGGCCGACCATAGATATCAGGTATGCCTCTACAGGGGATCGAACTCCGGACTATGTGCGTGGTTGGGGAGAGTCCTAACCGCTGTGCCACCGATATATATAATTGGGTCAGTGGTTAACTTGTAAAACATTGGTTCGGGGTCCGATGCCCGGCCGTAGCACTCCTTTATCTCACCTGGCCTGTAGCAATCCTGGGACAGTTGGACATGAGACTAGCAACTCCATCCAGTAAAAACACACCACTGCTGCTGAAACTTCAAAGCTCCAGCCTGAAGCCCTATGTTCCACTGGTAACGCAAAGGAATAAAAAAATAATAAAAATTAATATGTATATATCACAAACAGGCAGAAGTCGAAATTCAGAGACCATTGATTGAATTTCATCCCAATGGCTGAATGGTCTACAAGTTTGCCTTGTGACCGAAGAGCTCTGGGTACGAACTCCTGTGGTGGGTGCGTACTGTGATAAATCCTAAACCAGGACGAAACAGCTCTCCTTTACTCCTAGCTGTTTTTCCAGTGGTTCTCCAACTGATGTCAGCTCATGATCTAATCTGTAACCAATGAAATCTCTCTCTGCAAGCCAACACTTGAAAAAATAGTTGAGTATTGTTCAGTATGGTTGTGCCTATTTATATCCCATTGGGCTATGTCATTTCTAGCTCCAATGGAAATTCATCTTATTTGCACCTTTTCATGCTGTTTTAACCGTCCAGTCAGTAACATGAATGGTAGTCTTTATTCATGTATATTTTCAAATAGGTGTAAACCTACTGCTATGACTTGTTTTTTTTTTTGTGAAGGAAATAGAGGGAAAACATTGTGGAGTTTTGGAGCATACTTTGGACAGCTTAATACTGCTCCAAGTGATATATTATCGATTATTGTTGTGGGCTAAATACGTTTCACTAAAACACACTGAAATAATTGGATTATGCATAAACTGAGTTTTCAGAACAAATATATGATTATTATTATTATTGCTGAGTAGATCACACATTGTTTAATAGATTGCATTTTGTTGTGGTTTTTTACTCATGGATGTCTACTGAAGTCTTTATCTCAGTGAGTCTAGTTTGTTCTAGGATTCAAGGGATTCAGAAAGGGAAAGTACGTGTGGTGTGTGCTACTGACAAAAATTCATAAGCAGTATATTAGGTGCATGATATCTTCTGCAAGAAGCTTGAATAGCAGAGCGGTGAATTAAGTTGCTATAGGCGAGAAAAGAAAGATCCTTGGGGAGAAAATGTAGAAAGCATTAAATGATGACAAAAGTAGCTCAGGAAGAATAACTCTAGCAAACTGAAGTTTCAATATCAACGTACATCAATTCACCGATTATCCTACCAATTACTACGGTGTTCTGCCATTCGTTACTTGGGAATATCTCAAGTACCATTCGCAGTTTTGTGTACGAACTTATAATTAACTTATAAATGTTTTCAAAGAATCACTTTCTGATCTCAATTGTGAATGCACAAACCCATTTCATCATTCAAGGGGAACCCGAAGTTCTTATATATATATATATATATATATATATATATATATATATATATATATATATACTAAACAAGCTTGCTGAAACTCAAACTGACTGTTGGGTTGTCAAATGGCTCCATTCTTATTTCTCAGAAAGAAAGCAATACACTGTATGTCAGGGAAAGTCGTCCACTTTATTGCTTACTGAGGCTGATGTCCCTCAAGGCGCTGTCCTTTCTCCTTTTCTGTTTTCTTTCTTCTTACATGACTTGCCTCACTCCGATGAAATGAACTTTGTTAAGTATGCTGATGACCTGACTATTTCAATGTCTGTTAACTCTCAGCTTGACTGCTTTAAGATTAACAACTTTCTATTAGGAATTAGCAAATGGTCTTCGTCTAACAGCCTTAAACTTAATCCTTCCAAATGTCAGACTGTTAATTTCAGTTTCCGATGTTGAATGAAGCCGTTGGTTCCTATGACCCTTGCAAAATCTATGATACTGATATAGAAAGCAAGTCTGAAGTTTAGTATCTTTGATTAGTTCTCTCTTCTGACCTATATTGGTCTTCTCATGTCTTAGCGATTTCTCAACGAATATTTCGTTTGACTTTTTACATTAAAAAGCTAAAGCACTCAGGCATAACCCAACCACTCCTCTTACAGTTTATCAACTCGTGTATTTTACCTATTCTTCTTTACTGCTCACCCTTATTCTTTCCTGAATTGCTTAAAAAGGACTATGTCATACTTCGTAGAACTCTGAAGACTGTCAGTAGGACGAGTGGTATCCCATTGGGCCATATCGTTGACATTGTCATTGATACGCACTTGATGGCATGCAACAAATTCGCTAGAGGAATTTTGTCAGACTCTGAGCACCCACTCTACCAGCAGCTCCAACCTTGTGTCTCCTCAGGTAAAACAAGAAGTCTTTTCAGAAGACTTTATGCACGTACGTCTAAGTATAAAAGTTCCACTATACCATATATAGCACGTACTTTATGTGATGAGATAGTGTCAGACATGAACTAACTAACCTTCTTAGCACCACTAAATAGACCATTTCCTTCAACCTTAAAGCATCATACTTTATTGTTATTGTATTTCTTATATTTATAATCCTCTCAATTTTTTCGTTTTGTTTATTTTATTTTTCATAAGTGTGGACATAATTTTAAGCTGTATTATGACTGTTAACTTTGTACTTCACCTCACTATACCATATCAGCAGAACATTAGATCCGATAATCTATAACATGCTAAAGTTTCCAAACTGAATCGACAATACCGTTTGAAACAAACTCACTGTTATTATTATTTATTATTATTATCATTATTATTATTATGTCGTAAATGTGGACAAATTCCTCCGATTTTGTTTTAATTTTTAATTTTATATATATTTTGAGTAAATCAGATGCAATATTGTGACAAATACTGAGAATTGCATTCTGTATTATAAGTACTGTTTTTGGAATAAAGTAAATTATATATATATATACATATATATATATATATATATATATATCAGTCAATCACTCTCTGTGAATGCTTTCTTGATAAAATGAAAAGATGTTTACACTACACTGTTTACAACGAACAATGAGAAATGGTGTGAAAAAAAAACAAATAAAACAACAAATATTCAATGAATCAACAGTCAATTACAGCCTATCTGCCTGCCTGCCTGCCTGCCTGCCTGCCTGCCTGCCTGCCTGCCTGCCTGCCTGCCTGCCTGTCAAACCGGCTATCGATTGGAACATGTGACAGTCACGTGGACACTTTAAACATTGTGATAATCGTCATGGTTTCTCTCTCTCTCTCTCTTTGCTAAAATTTTCTTTGTCATATGGCCAATTTGTTTGCTTAGTCTTTAAGTAAAATGTTAGACGCACACACACACACACACACACACACACACACACACACGGGAACACACAAATATACGCAAAACGCCTACAAACTAATTACTATTTTTATCAAAGCATATGACACTAATATAAGTGAACATATGCGTTTTGTTTATTTGGTAATGTGAATGTTGATCATTGAAGATCACTAAGGCAGCTAGACTAGACAGGGTACCATAGACACAGATGGCTAAGTACTGGCATGGTATACATACACCACTGGTTCATTTCTGTGAAACTCGCCAACCATGCACGTGGTGTGGATTCATTTCCAAGTCGACAGGCTCATAAACCGTAGTAAGCCTGAAAAAGTGAGAGATTGGGCATGTGGATGACGACCACGCCTCCCCCCCTCCCCGGTAAAACTCCTGAGCTTGAAGTTCTCTATTCCAATAGAAACGCAAAAGAGTGAAAAAGACACATATATGTAAGTTGTATCTCTTCAAATCATTGTGTAGAACCTATGGAGAACACTAGACAGTCATTCTGTCACAGCAAGCACCCATGAACTCAGGACCTTGAGATTAGAAGCCGAGCCCATTGTCCATGCAGCCATTGGTCGAAAATGCAACAACCGATTAATTCTAACCTCTGGTAATTCGTGTATATAGCTCTACCGAGAGTATTTGTCCTCACACAAGACTCAGTGTATGCTGAGGATCACAGATTCTCACCAAGAACTCCAATCAGTTTAATCCTATAGTTAGTCACTAGTGAGCATTGGATTAACTTCCAAGTAATAGAGAAGATTTGTAGCTCAGGTGGATGAATTGCAATTAATAATATTCTCTGAGCTGGCTGGTTTAGTTGAGGAGCTTTCGTCGTCCTCCCGGACAACATCTTCAGCGCAATATTTAGCATAAAGTGAAATGATTTAAATTTTCCATGAGTGATAGAATTGCGTCTCCTGGTAACCATCTTTACATATGTATTGACCATTTTCTATTGACTTGGATTTTAAACTTTCTCGTCACATGATTTACTTTTTATTAGTTGGTATATTTCGTCTATATTAACTTGTTTGTTAATTGCATTTTCGCTTGAGTACCAGGCTTCTAGGAATTCTCTGGCACTTTTGGTGTTTCCTCTGTTTAGAATTGTGACATTATCCCAATCAAATTGATGTCCATAATTGTCTATATGCATTGAGACTAAAGAATATATATCGTGTCTTTTCACGGCTAATTTGTATTCCTGGATTCTAATTCAAAGGGGACGCCCACTCTGGCCGATGTAATGCTTGTTACAGTTCATTCAATTAATTTTGTAAATGGTATTAATTTTATCTCCTTTTTCTCTTGGATCTTTCGGTTTGCATAATATCGAATTAAGCGATTTTACTGGCATGTGTGCTATATTTATATCAAACGGTTTCAGTATTCTAGCTGTCATTTCAGAGATATTTCTCATGTATGGTAGGATGAATTTCCTTGTCGTCTTTGATGACGGTTCTTTGTTGGTGTTATGATTCGACTTTAAACACTTTTTGGTGGAATTTTGTGGATAACCATTCTTTTTGAAGACCGTTTGTAGGTGCTTTTCTTTCATTCTTTTCAACTCTGGAGTGCTATAATGTGTTTGTACTCTTTTAAACAATGTCTGCACAGTTTCGTTTGTGGGTAGTTGGATTATTGCTAGCATAGTTGAGTATTTGATCTGTGTGCGTTGATTTTCTAAAAACTTGTGTCTCTAAATTTCCTGTGTTGGTTCTCCTGATTAAGACATCTAAAAATGGGATTTTGTTATCTAATTCTTCTTCTCTTGTGAATTTGATGTCTTCAGATATGTTGTTTATTAGAAGCCTGGTACTCAGGCCAATCAGCGATTAACAAACACGTTAATATAGACGAAATATATCAACTAATAAAAAGTAAATCATGTGACGAGAAAGTTTAAAATCCAAGTCAATAGAAAATGGTCAATACATATTTAAAGATGGTTACCGGGAGACGCAATTCTATCACTCATGGAAAATTTAAATCATTTCACTTTATGCTAAATATTGCGCTGAAGATGTTGTCCGGGAGGACGACGAAAGCTTCGCAACTAAACCAACCAGCTCAGAGAATATTATTAATTGCAAATAACTTCCAAGTGTTGCTTCAGAGTGACCTGAGTGACTTCGAGTAAGAACCATACTATTCGACCTAAGCGCGGGAACATTTTGTCTCTTAGATATCTATACTCTAACCATAAGCAATCTGCTTCTCCACTTATTTATAGCCACTATTCATGTATCACAAAGGGGAATTTATGACTTTAAATTATATTTATAATATTGGTCGAAGCCTCTTCATTACGCCGAAGCTTTACTCTTCTACACCTGGCAGTTATTTTCAGAAAGAAGGATATTCACAAAGTTCTCCTGGAAAGCAGGTATAAATAGGCAGGGGATTGTGTCGTCGTTTAGTCATATATACTGAAATGGAAGTATTTACAGGGATGTACAACTGTGACGGGAACTAGTTAACGCTATTTTTTGTGTGAATAGTAATAGTTTTATGTGCTTGTTTGTTTCTGTCGTGTTTCCGTCAACTGTTTTCTGTGGAAATGTTATATTTACTTGTATTTTGTTGTTGTTTAAATTAAGTCTCTTGTATAACCTGTTATAATACCACAAGGTGTACAGTAGATTATGCATGAGACTTTGCTTCAGTTTAATAATATGTCTGAAAGGGTAATTACCGATTTCTCTGAAGATACCACTAAGCAGGAGATGGCACCAGTCTCCAGTCTAACCATAAAAGATAGGGGCACTGACTAGTAGTCACATTCTTATCTTGCATCAGTTTACGCTAGAAAGTAATAAGGAAGACAACCAGATGTCCTGAGTTCTCAAGATCTCCACAGGATATATCACTCAGTCGATATTTTCTTCTCAACTGTTCGCTGTGTTACCTCGACTTTAGTTCACAAAATGTTACTGTCACATTTTCACCTTGAATATCATGTCTGTTGATCAACTGGTAACTGTTTAAAATGTGTAACTGTAGCGTTATTTATACCGTCCCTTATATTTTTCATGTTATGGACAACATTACTTCATTTTTGAGAAGAAGATTCCTGGACAAGAACAACAACAACAGACAACAATCAGCCAGCATAAATGGAAGGAACCTGAAAGAAACAACCTCCTTTACCTACCTGAGAAGCATTGTTCCAACCACAGGCTGGCGGAACTGACGAGGATATCAAAGCAAGAATCGGAAAAGCAAGACAAGCTTTCACTACTCTCAAGTCTGTGTGGAGGTCAACAGCACTCAGCATGAAAAACAAGATGTGGATTTTCAACTCAAATGTGAAGTCAGTGCTACTCAACATACGGATCAGAGAGTTGGCCAGCGCGTCATAAAGAGCATCTCAAACAAACTTCACACCTTCATCAACAGTCGTCTTCGCTCAATACTACTCAAGATCAGATGGCCGGCCAGAAAAGATCAGCAACAGAGATCTCTGGCAATGAGCGAGCCAACACAGCAGGAACCAATTGTGCAAGAAATATGCAGGAAGAAATGGAGATGGATTGGCTAGGCATACTCTGAGGAAACCATCAAGTGACATCACTAGACAAGCCATAGCTCGAGTGGAACCCGGCCGAAAGGGAAGCGGCGAGTTGGCTGTCAGTGCAAGGGTGACTTGGAGGAGGTCATGTGAAGATGAGATGAAAGCGTGTGGGCAGACTTGGAGCCAGGTGAAGACTCTAGCAGAGAACCGAAAGCAATGGAGACGCACGGCTGAAGCCCTATGTTCCTGTAGGAATTAAAGGAAACAATAATAATTATTATTATATCCTATCTAACATAACTGATGACAATATGAGTACTAATCTCAAAAGAAAAACTATTAAGCTAATACAAACGAAGGCAAACAAGGAGAGGTAACTATTGTGAATAAGCGTTGGTTTACAGTTTTCCGGAACTTTATGTTTGAACCTTATCTAAAAATACGCTTACAGTTCTGATCAGTTTTGAAGGTATTCCACTTATTATTTATTCGTCCTTTGGGTTCTGGGTACAGCAGAGGACTTCAGTGGCAAACCTCAATTTCACTGTATTCTCTAGTCTTTTTTAACAGACTCCACTCCACAACTACCTACAAGGTTTCTTCCATTTCCTCTTCTCATGATCCTCTCACTGTCACCCTTGGTCACACACACCGAACCTGCTGTATTCAAATCTGGTTCCATTCAACAGCCAGCCAGTTGAAGATCTCATCTCCACTTCTCTCTGCATATTTACTGTCGGTTGATTTGTTGCCTATCAGAGTTCCTTGTTGTACGTTTATCCTTATTCTGACCAGTTGATCATCTAATGTTCAATATCGAACCAACGAGGACAGCTGTTGGTGACAGCTGTTGAAAATGTTGTTCGTGAAGTTCGCGTCACTTTTCAACCATAAAGAAGCACTGATACGTCCTTCTGTTTGAATGGTGTGTAGATCTGCCCACCGATTTCAGAGTAGCGAACTTCTCTTTAGCTTTTCCTACCCTGGCTGGCTTTGATGTCTCCATCCATCTGCAGGGTGCAATCAACCATAATACTTTTGTATACTTAGACTATTAAAAGAATCTAATTGAATTTTAGATTTTCCCATCGACTGATTGGACCGAAGTGCTCGGTCTCAGGTTGACATGTCGGCTTCTTGTGCAGATGCCTCGACGATGTCTGGGCATTTAATTTGTATTTAATTGGTGGATGGTGACTAGCAGTGGAATCCAGGATGCGCATTTCGTCCTATTTGGGACTCGTCAACCTGCATTTCTCAGTGAGTGATTATGTTCCCACCGAGGCTCGAACTCAGTGCCTATAGTTTCAAACGCCAAAGCGTTATCCACTAGACCACTTGGGCCACGAGAGCCACCTCTTGTGCAACGGGTCATATATTAAACTATAGGCACTGTGTTCGAGCCTCGGTGGGAACATAATCACTCACTGAGAAATGCAGACACATCCAGCTGACGAGTCCCAAATAGGACGAAGTGTGCATCCTGGATTCCACTGCTAGTCACCATTCACCAATTAAATATTAAAAGAATCATCTATTAAGATTTTGCAGTTGAAATAGGAAAGATACTTAAGGCTCTCTGTCTGTCTGTCTATCTAACACCACTAACTACCTTCCCTTTGCCTTTCTTTACGGTTCTAGTCCACCTTAAAACTCGTTTCACTATTCACAAGCTTATCAATGAAACCTACTGTACCTCTGAATACATCTCAGTGAATCTGACTATTCATGATATACTTCTTGAAAAATACCTTCCAGACTTACTTTCTTTTTATCACAAATTATCTAAAAATTGAGCCAAAATTCAAATCATTATGCCTGATACTCTTGTTATCATTAGTAGACAGACAAATTACATTCATATATGCACATAAAAGTCAACTACTCTAAATTTACTTTTCAACATCAGCCTAGATTATGTTGATGCAACAATCATCAAGGGAATAAACAGTTCAATAACAATCATGATAGATAGATAGGCAGACAGACATGAACATAAAAAATCCAATAAAGTCAAGTGTTTTCACAGATTTACTATTTTAAAAAAATCTCACATACATACTCTAATTGGCAGACAGAAAGGAGTACATTATCGAATAGAAAAACTGACAGAGAAAAAAAAACATGAACGCAATTAACTGAATCGATAGTATATCATCAACAAATATCCATCTTTTTCAAGTTGTTATTAACAACCAGATTGGTTTCATATATATGCTGTCATGTATCAATAAACTTGTGGAGAAAAATACCAAATGGAATGATTGACATTTTCTATGGCGATTAAATTACTTATCTGTATCGATTTTTCTTCCAAATTACTTATATTATTATTCATTTAAATAAGGTAATCAATAAATCAATAAACTGATGCATAAAGATGAGAGAATACAGGAAGGCAGCAATTTTATCGATCAACACGATAACATAGCTTAGTGAACGAATAGAATCAAAGAGAGTAAAAAAAAAAATCAATTTAACTGAAAGCACTGACTCAGCTGATGTGAAAAGAGTAAGTTACACTCACTGATTGGTAAGCGAATGTCGTTATTTTTATGTGTTATGGATGACTAATTCTTGTGAAGGTCATTCTACTCTCTGACTACCTGGTCTAATTGGGCTAAGGCTGACCTAATTTCTGGCCAACATATAAAAATAAACCTGAATACAGATCAATATATCATGGCAAACAGACTTCTACCATGATGTATAGTCATAAAAACAAGTAGCTTACTCCTCTCAGTTGGCTTATTGATTTGATTCAATGAAGTATGGGTGAGTAAAGGTGGCTGAAAGGCTTATACGAAAAATGATGAAATCGTTATAAAAATGAAGCGTTTAACCTCGGGGAAGGTAATTTAATGCCTTGAGTTACGAATAAATTAGGAAAACGAATAAAATCGTATATCCAGTACAAAAATCAACATATTTATGTATATGACGGAATTCTTGGACCCTTAGAGTGAGAAGTGATTAAGTTTAGCTGGATGAGATGAGCTTTACTGACTGGGGTTAGGCCCTAACAATGGAATCGAAGATCCTTTTTTCTTCAAATTAGCTATATGCCAACCTGTTATATCTTCATCCCAGTGAATTATGGTTTTCCTACCAGGATTCGAACATGGAATCTATCATTTCAAAATTGTTAAGGATATTATTGATTTGATGATATTAGATGGTTGGAGGCGATCGGTAGGAAGCCTTGTCTAGACCTAGGTTTCGTGCTAGTTGACACTCGTCAGCAAGGCGTATCTGCAACCTTGAAGGAGCTCAAGTCCCTCTTGATATACTAATGATTACCACCTTCACCTTTGTGAGTCAGTGGTTTAGTGGTAGAACACTCACCAACAGTAACACATGGTCCGGGAGTTCGATCTCCAGCTGGTGTACTGCCAAACTCCCCGCTTAGCCTGCAGTAAAACCTGTAAAGAAGGAAGATTGGGTATAAAGCTAGCAACTCCACTCCGAGAAAAGAAACACCGCCTGCAATGAACCTTCCAAGTGCAAGCTTGAAGCCCTATGTTCCACCTGGAACGCAGAGGAATAGGATTTTATCATGTATAAACGATACACACACTGTATTGTGTATAATAAAGTTGTTGTTTTCGTGGTTGTCACAGCTGAATCTGACTTCTGTATTTATCTCAGTGTTGGGAATATTTTCCAAGGGATTAGTTGTCTGAAGGCGTATTGTAGTCAAGGTAAACGACAACCATAAAATCCTCGAGTGAAACCCGAAAGGGAAGCGGCTAGTGGGACGCCCAAGGGTGACATGGAGGAGATCGTGTGAAGAGGAGTCAAAACAGTATGGACTAACATGGATGCAGGTGAAAAGTACAGCAGAAGACAGAAACAAGTGGAGACGTGTAGTTGAAGCCCTTTGTTCCACTAGGAACCCAAGGGAACAATAATAATAATACAACCATAAAATCACTAACACTCCGATATAACAAAATTTCATTTTCAAATCGGAGCTTTTCTGACAACAGAGTAAACAACAAGTGCAAGTAGTGTAACAATAGTTGGTCGTTGAATACAAATCTGACTTGACACTTGGTTTCGGAGATGGCACAGATTACCCATTATCCTATTTGAATAATCCATCTATATGTTTTGATACAATTTCATCTAATCATGGCTAACTATTTATTTATAACTGGGAAAGTCAGCTGCATTACTGTGAAGGCAGACTACGAAACAGGCTTGAAGAAAGGTGAACCTCCTAGAAGACGAGTTAGTTACAAAGCGTCACTGTCACTGACCATTTTTGATACAGGAATGTTGAACCGTACGAAATCGGGATTTGTGAAATTCTATAGGGCTAAATACTAAGATTTGATGAACACACAAAGAAACAATAAGTGTCCTAATTCAGATTTATTGATCTGTTCTAACCTGATATTTCGGTAGTCTTTATTTTATCAACTTGATTTTCATGCATAATCTTTCCTCTAGCTCATAACCATACTCCTTTCAGTAAACCCCAAAAATCTGCTTCCTATTTATCAGTGATCCTGTACAAACACGAATAAAACTAGGATTTCGCTCGACTGAAATTAGATACTTATTGCTTTACTTTGCGTCGATATTGGGAGTACTGAGCAGATAGTTTGTTCTATCATCCCTAATTCTACTAGGCTGAATAGACACCAGGCATTGGTGGGAACGCCATCACTCATGGAAAATGCAGGTAAATCCGGATGATGAGTCCCAAATAGGACGAAATGCACATCCTGGATTCCACTGCTAGTCACTATCCACCAACTGGTGTCTGGCGGAAAGTGTTAGTCATATCCAATTTATTCGTGTCATAAAGAAGTGGAAGCTAGAAAATTATGCGAAATATCGATTTTTATTTATTCTGATATACATTTGGCCATCCGCTCACAGGTGAGGCAAGGGGGGTAGATTAATTCTCCTTAGGTAATTTCATCATTCACATAGAACCACATACTACTGACTGACTGATATGAGTAGCTGTTCACCACTCATATCAACCTGTAGTGCTTGCTAACCAGATCGATGTGATCGATACACTGGACGTCTGTTGCGCTCTTTTGGGCGGATTTGAATGACTTTGATTCCCAAAAACCTTTGGTGCGATTTCACCTCTTCACAGACAGTCTGAATGGCGGATTAATTTGCAAATTATGAATTTTGATAAATGTATCATTCCTCTACTGAAACCTTTCTGCGAAATTTTCTCTCCTCTAGTCCTGACATAGTTTAGAGTCATTAATAGAATCGTATTTTTCAAGTGTATCGGAGGTTCAGTGGTAGAATACTTGCCAACGACACACATGGTCAGGGGTATGAAGTCCTAAACAATAAATTTGTACGGTGTTTTGCTAAATGTCAAAAATGAGCACATTGTACAGAGACTTTCGTTTAATCGACTTCTTCGTCAAATAATAATAATAACCTTGGCATTCGAATGGAAGTCTAATCATGCTGTCCGCCACTTCGCCTTCACATTGGTTCATACTGTCCTCTTACTCTCCTAATTTCTGTGTTGTATTATTCGGAATTTTCAGGAACGACTCATCTTTGTCCAAAGAATATTCAACTATCGGAAAACACACTCAAAATAATTGAGCAAAGAATATCCTTTTCGATAAATTCCTCTTCTGGCTCTACATTTATGTATGTGTTTATGTACATAGAATATTCTGGAATAGTAGTCAATAAGAATATTAGTGTTTTTTAAATAATATCGATTTGTAAAGTAAGATCAATGGAATTACAGTTCCATACATTTATTCCCCTTAATGAATTTGAACAAAGCAAAAACCACAGTTTTTGCATAATAAAGTGGTACCGTCTTTTATTTCGTTGCCTTTTCGTCAGCTGCTAACAGGCCAAAGACATTATTAAATATATCTACGGATACAACTTCAACATACTTGCACAGAGTTCATTTTAAATATATATATATATGTATATATATATAATATTAAACACTCTTCCAACACAATAATAATCATACACAATGGAAACTTTCCAGCATTACGCATTCAGATGAAAGAGAGATGAAAATATCCAGTTACCACGGCAAAGAAAGACTGATAACCGCTTCTTTCTGGACGCATAAATCGAGTTTCAGGGTCTTGATGGAAATTACAGTTCATTAAAGATGCTTAAATTATAATAATAATAAAGATATAGCAGCGAATAGAATACCAACTAAAATTAGGAAAATTTCACAAAAGTTCGGGATCATTCAAACCTAGATGGCCAAGGTAATGATAATGTCTGAATTAACTTCTTTTGAACTCACAAATTAGGCTTGTTGATATGGATCCCAACAGCCAGCCTCAGCAATATTTAGTAGTCGAACTCTTAAGGCGGAAAACAACTTCAACCAGTGGACATGACCCCAACAGTGAAACGCACCTGTGGATTATATTAATAATTTATAGGAGTTGACTGTAACTGTATTTTGAAGTAACCATTAACTTTTATAACTCGTTAACTGTGTGTCCACAATATACCGATACCATATTCTTTCGTTAACTTGGATTTTTATTCCGATATTTCGTACGGTTAAGAGCTCATTCCTAACTAACAGACGTGTAAAATCAGACTGTTTATGCTGGAAACTGTCAACTTTTCAATCCACACAGGATACACTGTATATAGTCAAATGCATAATAATCACACACAGATCAATAAAAAACGAATGTTTGCTACACTGTATATGGTACCCAAGCTATTTACTTAACGTGTTAGCAATAACTAAAAGATAAGTTCATTCGACAGTGTAGCATAGCACTGATTGCCAATCACATTTACACATGTGGATAGGGCTGAGGTTAAAAGTTTGACGGTGTTAGAATTCAGTCAACTACATCTGGTTACCTCTTGAGTAGTATTATAGCAACAAAAAAACTCAACACATAAGTCTGGAGGTATGTCACTAGAAACATTTACCAGTGATATTCGAAGAACGCTGAGTAAGCAGTTCTTGAGCTGTTGAAGTGACTGGGCATCCAGAAAATTCTCTGAGGAGTTATCTACAATTATCGCTAAGATGTATTTATACAGAAAGATTGGTTTGAATTAGTGTTCACAGAAATAGTAATCATCACTCATAAGGTAATTCTTAGCATAGTTTTCCTTTAAAAAATCTATAGTTTGGTTTGTAAGGGTTAGTTATGTTTTTTTACGAGTTGATCACGGATTGATATCAGTTAGAGAACCATTGAAAACCAGCACTGGAGTACTGGACAGCTGTCTCATCCTAGTTTGGGAATCATCAGAAGTACGCACCCACCACCAGGGTTCGAACCCAGGACCTTTCGGTTACAAGGCAAGCTAGCTCGTATACCATTCAGCCACTGGGACCTGATCCAATGGCCAGCCAGTGCATGAATTCTAACTTCTACCAATTCGTGATTTAGCGCGACGCCAACCATTGTCGTAGGTGGAACATCCATCTTCACAAGTGACATCTGGATGGACCTCACTGGTCGCGACTTCTCACTAGAACTTCAGGAAGCTTCATCCTGTAGAAAGTCACTAGCGAGCATTAGATTAATTTTCTATAATTTGGTTTGTAAAGGTTGGTTTTGTTTTTACGAGTTGATCATGGTTTACAATGGTTCTCTAACTGTTATCAATCCGCAATCAACTAGTTTGAAAATTTATATTAACTATCTCAAACTTACGAAGCCTAGTTTCCGTGTTTCGATTTCCTCTAAGAGGTAAACTTGTGGTTCAGATTAAAGCATATATAAGGATTTTGGACTAATCCGACAATTCAGATTGACCCTGTTGTGGTGGTGTGATACAGCCAGTGTGTTCCAACGGAATATTATTCTCACATATTCCCACAGTTCAATACTGCATTAGCGACAGAAAACTATATATATAACTGCACTGAACTGAATGAAAACCGTGGTCACTTTGTAATGTCTGAGCCTGCTAATTGTTGTTATAATGGTAATGACTGTAACGAACTCTACTGGTACTCTAATGCCTATTTGCCTGTGGTACCTTCCGATTCACTGAGCCATGCAAATATCAAAAGACAAAGGCTGGCCTATGGCTGTAAGATGCTGTATTGTACTGTATATTGTAATCACAATTATTAGGAAAACAACACATTGTATTAATACATTTTTACAACAATAAAGACAGCTAACAGTGTTTGAAATTATTGATCGTATAATCAATCACAATATGCACGATAAGTGATGATATACTATTTTATGCGGGATCTTATTATATATATATATATATCGGTTTGATCAGTTTTCTTGTCTTGTGCTGTTACACTATAATCTTACTTTCAATTGCCAGCTCACTGACGGCTACTGGATGCATTTCCTGAAGCTGTAATGGGAAGTTGTGACTAGCGAAGGTGAAGTGGATGCGCATTGAAGGCATTCGCGAGATCAGCGCTAATTCACGAGTTGACAAAGTAAGAATCCGGGGGGTCATTTAATTCCAGCGCAAGTGACTGAATGGTCGATGAGCAGCTTGGTCTTGTAACCTGAAGGTCCCAGGTTCTATCTCTGACAGAATCGTAGGTGCGCATCGATGAAGAGTCCCAAAATGGGACAAAACAGCTGCCTGGTTCCTTATTGTGTTTAATTACCTAATGATTCATAGTTAATCCCTGCTGACAAATAAAAGAAGATACTCTCCCTTAGCTAGATACAATGGTATATACTTTTAATAAATAATAATAATAATACATGTGACTTTATTTATTGTAAGCAGATTTGTCATTCTCTGAATCATAAGCTGTTTCACTTTTCTTACTTTCTTTGTTTAGAATTTTGGTGTATTTTATGTACTTTTGGTGTGTTTTTTTGTCAACAACATACACTTTTGTTGAAGTTTAATTCCAGTTTAGATTTCTTAGAAAAGTATTATTATTGCTGTTGCTCATTCTTTACATTCCAGTTGGAATATGGCACTTCAGCAGCACATCTGTATTCCACTTAGTTTTCTGTCATCTCTTTCAGCTGGTCGCCTTAATACCCTGGAGCTTTCATTTCCAGTCGCTTCCTGAGGGTTTTACCTGAGAGCCAGCCGAAGCGTGTGATGTGGCTTGAAGATCTCCTCCGCATATTAATATATGTGTGTGAAACTTGGTCACTTTGGTAGTATGTGATTCCGTATTAATTTATTTACTAGAAATATTACTCAGTGAAACAGGATTATTTATCCGATAGCCGATAGATGATAGAGAAAGACTCTTCGATGCTAACTTTGTCACCTGTTTGGACGAGGTGATCAAATCTAGGGAAAACACCTTCATTTATCCCCATTGGTGGGTGTTTCCGAGTCCGAAAAATTGTGTTTCCAGAACAGTGGCCAATATAACTGGTTCCACAGGAACAGTTGAATTTATAGATAGATACAATAAGAGATGGCTAGCCTAGATACTTCATCGTTCGACGTCACAACTGATTGTGTGGGAAATATAAACTCCAGCTTACAGGCAATAAACGTTTTTTCAGTCAATTTTCTCAACTTGTTGGATATTATATCATCTCTGAATTATGGTCGTATGTATACAGGCTTCGACTTCGAAAAGACCTTCGGCAGTGTTGACCGAGAAGCAATTTGTAAACTGCTTAAACACTACGGCACGCACTGACCAAATCTTTATCAACCTCACTCAACAGCTGGGTATATGACAATGCCACGTTCCAGGTGATCCACAAGAGAAAACTCAACGAGGCTTTTGAAATGAATACGGGAGTAATACAAGGCTACCCACTACGCTCAACGATGATATTCTTAATTATGGTGGACTGGAATATGCCTCGGACTGTGTTTAGGAGTGAGAAGACAGTAACACGTTGGACCGATAAGAAAACTCTAGAAGATCTGAATTTAGCGGATGACTTAAGCTTTATGTCACACAAACTCGAAGACTTGCAGGCGAAAACCAACAAACTGCCTGAAGAAGCAGCCAGTGAAGACAAGAGTCCAGGTGATGGAGATGATCAACCAGCAGCAACAACAATCACCAAATATCATTCACGGCAGAAAGTTGACAGAGATTACTTCCTTCATTTAACTGGGCAACATGATTTCAGCCGCAGCCAGCGGAACGGATGAAGATGTGAAATCCACCAACCAGAATTGGAAAGGCAGGATACGCCTTCATTAACCTGGAACCAGTATGGAAATCTTCTGCAGTCAGCCAGCATAAACACCAACAAGATTAGGATTTTCAACACAAATGTGAAGTCAGTCAGTGATTCTACACGGGTCAGAAACTTGCACTGCATGTCTCGAAAAGGATTTCCAACAACTTAGAGACGTTTATCAACTGCTGCCTCCGCTGACTCTATACTGAAGATCAAATGGTCGACCAGAAAGAATTAGCAACAAGAAACTCTGTCTGGGAACAAGCCAACCACGAGTTGACTGCTCAACGAATCTGTAGGAGAAAATGGAGATGGATTAGGCATACGTTGAGGAGACCTTCGAATGACATCGCGTGGAATGCAGGCCATTGCTCGAGTGGAATCTCAATGGGAAACGACTAGTAGATCGTCGGTGCGAGGGTGACATGGAGGAGATCGTGTGAGTTGGGGGAGGAGATAAGAGACTATGGGCAGCCGTGTGGCTAGCCAGATGAAGAGGACATCAGAGGATGGAAGGAAGTGGAGATGTGTTGGTGAAGCCCCATGTTCCACTAGGAACTGAAGGAAATAATAATTATAATATAATAATAAATATACAGGCTTATTCTTAACAGATATGGAAGAATTCTCTTCTACCCTCTTGGCCATGCATTTAGTGATGTACTTTCCAGGACAGTTATCTCCAACTGACGCGTCGTACACTATCTTAAGTTTGTCTTCAATCTCATCTTCTGAATAAATAGCTTTAATGCAGTGTTTCTGACACTGTTTTTTTCTAAAAATCCATGTTCAAAACAATATTTAGTATATTTAGTATATTTAGAACAGGAAATTTTTTGAGCAGTCAGTTGTTTCCGATGTCTGTTTCTTCTTCAAGCTCTACAGTTATAAATCCATGAATATTAGAATTTAAATAGACAATAAGGGCAAATCAGATTTACAGGAGAATCTATATAGAGTTACAAGGTTAAGGTGGATTAATGGTCCATTAGTTGAGGTTGTTAGTTGAATGCATATTAAGATGTGCAGTCACAAGGATGATAAGATAAAGTGTGCATAACAAATAAGTCAGGTGAGCATAAAAGCTATCGTGAGGTGTTTCTGCGAATAATATAACAACATACTACAATAATGACATTCTAGCTGTGTAAAAAAGGTTGATATAACACCTCTGAAGCAGCCAAATGTAACACGTGATATGATTACAGTAGTCCTCTAAGCGCGTAATACTTTAGATCAACTACCTGAGAAAATTCAAATCGTAATTTGAACAAAGAAAGAAGAAACATTGGCGCAGAATAATCTGGATCCATTTTATTTCGTTGGTTGGTTCTCACCAGGTGCGTACAACCTGAATTTTTTAATAAAATAATAATAAAAAGTGTACAATTTTATCAAACGATTGTCCATTAGCAAGCATATTGTCAGAGCGTCATAGTAAAATAAGGCGTTGCGATTTACAGGGTGTCTAAAGTATTACGACATATATATATATATCTTGTTAGAGAGAAGTTTCTTGAGAAAAAATTAATTAACAGTTGTGTTGTTGGGGTGGTAACAAAAGAAAATTAGTAATAGTTACGTAATTGGATAAGAGAAGATCAAAATTTTAAAATCTCGGTGCACATGAGGTCAGATGAGAAGGTGATGATGTAATATAGTGAGCAGAACTCAGAAGATCAAGAAAAATTATCTCTTAAGAGATTGACCGCCTCCGTTCCACCTCTTCAAGCATAAGTGAGACGAAAACACGACAAGTTTTGTAGCTAATAATTTATATCCTCAATCAGACAAGTGACTCACCAATTTATTTATTAATCGACAAAGTATAAATTTCAGGGTGGCGGGGGTGAGTTATATTCATTGATGTGAGATAAATATGAATACCACAAAAATGTGTTAGAGTCTAACTTTTAGTTTAGAAGATAACCCATAGTGTACAGATCACATGATCTATCTTCACTTCATTAAATCCCAACGTCTGACGGTATGCGACGTGTTGTGTTTGGTTATTCAGATACATTAGAATGAATGTGTCTAAATTCTAGTTCACTCTAAGTCCTTTATGTTTTGAGGGCTGACAAAGTGACATGTTTCTTTTATGGTGACAGCCAAAACAGACGCTTGATAAGCGAACGGAGTCGGGGGTATAAAGTCTGCCACTATGCCTTTTCAAACACATTAGATTATCTTGAAGTAATTTGGCGGGTTGTGACTGGCAGTGGAATCCGGCGTGCGCATTTCGTTTCATAATTGACACCCGTTGCACAAGAGGTGGCTATCGCAACCCAAATGGTTCAGTGGTTACTGCTTTGGCTTTTGAAACGGTGGGTGCTTGGTTTGAGTTTCTGGGGAATGCGGGTACATCCAGGTGACGATTCCCAAATAAGAAAAAGACGTAAACAGAGAGAGAAAAATCTCCTTTTCGGTGATTCATTTTCATAAGTTGCTGTACAATCGTTATCATATTTAACAAAGAATTCATAAGACCAATCAGATACAGGTAAATTTTGTCCTTGAAAATGTATTACATAATGTGAAGTGTAATCTAGAAGGAGATGACTAATTGGAAATCAGAAAAGGGGGCAGAAGTTGGAATGACGTGATAAGCACGAGAAAATGACTAATCAATAAAATTGTGCAGAGTGGACAAAAACTCGTGAAAAGACGATAAAGTATTTTTATAAAATCTGTATGGAAATCCAATGTTATAAGTAAACAATAATAGAGTGAGAATAAACTAAGGATAATGAGAATAATAATGGATTCCACTACTAGTCATCATCAAACAAGCTAATCCACAGACCTTGTCGAAGAGTCAGCATCAGGAGCCAAGATGTCCACATGGGCTGGAAATTTAGGTTCAGTCAATCATCGGGAGAGTCAGAACTGAGTTAGAAACAAAAGATTATGTTTCAAGTTTTGACCATGAACTGATATCATCTAGCGAACCATTGAAAACCAGGAAGTGATGAACGGGTGTTTCGTCCCAATTTAGGACTCTTCACAGTGCACACCACTCATCCCTCCCGATAACGAACCTAGGACTCTAAGGTCACGAGGCCAGTCTTGATGATCATTCAGCTGTTTGGGACGTAATGTGATAGCCCATCATTTCTAACTTCCGTCAATTAGCGATTTTGTCGCCACCATCAGCAAATGTCATTGGCGAGTATTTGTCCTCACACCCGACCTGATAGTATCCACTGGTCACTACTTCACACTAGAACTCCAGGCAACCTCGTCCTGTAGCCAGTCAGCAGCCAGCACCAGAATAATTTTTAAGGGTCAGCTCACATGGATCTAATTTTTCTTCAAACAGATATCCATCCGCGATCGAAACCTGAAACAAAACAAACACATAGAAAAACCGGAGCTGTGCATACAAAAGAAAATTAATCACTCAACCACTTCTGCTGTCTTGGTAACAACTTTTTTGATTTGATTTGATTTTTTTTTGATGACTCCATTTTGTTTCTTTGCCTGTTCTTTAATTGCTTATAATTCTTGTATTCATTTAGAACTCTTTCGTAATTTCGTATTATCTACTTTGTTCCTATGTGCATCCTGAGTAAACCTCACTCGTCAAACTATTCATATTATTGCATAACTTCTTTTAACAACTGTTTGTGACAACTCATCACCTTTGTTACTACCCTAATTTCATTAACACCTAATTTTCTTGACTGATTTTGTATTTTTTTTTCGATTTACAGCTTGATTCCACACCGTATTTTCAGTACAAGTATGGAACTTTCAGCATGGATATCGGTAGCCCAAATTCAGGCCGACCATAGATATCGGGTGTGCGCCGGCAGGGGATCGAACCCCGGACCATGTGCATGGTCGGCGAGAGTCCTAACCACTGTGCCACCGACGCACAATTATGGAACTCCAATTACCAATCTTCATCTGTTTGGTTAAAATAACTACAACCAATTGTAATTTTGTTTGACAAACTTAATGTACCCATACGTACAAAATAACACATATATATTTGCGATTGTACAGCTAAGAAAATGAATTCACCGAAAAGAGACCCTTCGCTGATCTACGTGTTTTGTTTTCATCAATGCCTGGATGGGGATTATACATGAATTGAAAACAAATTCCTATAAAACTAACTTTTGAAAACATAAGATTATGAATGAACCAAAATTTGGACACATTTATCCTTAATGTTTCTGAGTAGTCTAGCAACATTCCTTATAAGAGTAGTCAATGAATGCAAATCATTATATAACAACCATCTAAAGATATAGATTGAACTTATCGTCATCGGACTAATGCATATCATATGAAGACATTTACAAAATTTATATGAAAGTGAATAATGCAACTCAGTAACTATGTGAGACTTTTTAAGTGAGACTCTAAGGATTATTTACCCACATATCTCTTACTTAGTCACTGAAATTCAAATGCCATGGTAATAGATCATATCTTCACAAAGAGGACTGACCAGGTACTATGAGAATTAATAAATACTACACCGGCTAAATTTAAAAAAAGCATAAAAGACAGATTCAGCGAAGAAAATTTTCTTTATCGACGAAATCATCTTCAGAGGCTGTACAGTCGTATTTATACTTACCAAAAAATATATAGCGGTCTGTTATTGAGTAAGAGGGGGTGAAATAATTGATATAATTACTTGGAGGTGGCTTTAGAAGTGAAAATTAAAAGTTGTAAATTACGTGGTACTCAACGGTACAAAGATAGAAATTTGATAAGGTTAAAATTGCTATTGAGTGAGAATAAAGGTGGTAGTTGAGTGTCAATTTAACAAGTGTGAAAATGTACAAAGGGAACATTTGAGAGTGATAATAGTGAATTAATTATTAAAGCAAAAGCAAACTAAAAGTAAGATTAAAAATTACAAAAAAGAAAAGAAAAACATCAAAATTATTTTCTTTTAGCAGGGAACGATTGGTGAGAAGGTTAAGACCAAGGTAGAATAAGAGACTGGACAAACTTTTTCTGTATACAGAGTTCAGGGTTGTATTGATGAATTGCCAGCGCCTCCGCCATACACAAAAGCCGAAACCTGACGCCCTTTGCACCATTGGCATTACCTTGTAGATGATCTTGAAACACGACTCCGATGGAGCTACGTGGCCTGGGTTCACCAAATGCTCGAGAACTGAGCTAATAATTGTCTTACACTATCCCTATGCTAACCATGCCGGATAATGTTCAGAGATGCGTTTGGAAAGCGTGCGCTTTGTACGGCCAATATAACTAGCTCCACACGAGCAGGTGAATTTGTAAACACACATTGAGGTGGCCCAAAGCGCCAGTTTATCCTTCACATATCCGTTGATCATTTATCGGTTGTAAAAATTGATACGTAGCTCAGCCATAAAGAAGGCTTTCCTCAGTGATCTGCATAAGCGATTCTTTAGGATCTTAGCTGCGGTATCACCATTAAATTCAACACTCATAAATAGCAGTTTCTTTGGCACCGTCTGGATTCTTTCAGGCTTTTCCCTTAACTTCATGTTTTTCTCGATAAATCTTGGAGGATATCAATTCTCTATGAGGACTTGTCTGAGTCGCCCCAGTTCCCCATCGATAGTATCACTTCAACATATCCTCCTTTTCTTGAGGGTATTGGTATTTTTGGTGATTTAAAAAAAGAACAACTCCACTTTCAGTTTTCTTAATATACGCCCATAGTTACACTGTTCGTCTTTATCACAGCCTTTCAAATCTGACAGTATAAGATATTTTTGGCTAAGCTGTTCAAATGCATGATAATGAATGTGTGCAAATAACAGTTCACCCAATAATTCTGTCTTTTGAATGGTGACTAAGCAACATATCTTCTACTGACAACCTTTTCTTCCACCCAATCGGAATACTTGGTCAACATTAATATGACACCAGTGTACGCATGTACGTCGTTGGCACAGTGGTAGAATGCTCGCCAACCACTCCTCACGTGGTTCGGCGTTTGACCCCCGGCCACTAACTCACTACTTTACCTCGCGAAGCCAGTAACAAGACTGGTAAAGAGGGGAGATTGGGCATGAGTCTGGCAACCTCATCCCGTAAAAATAAATACCACTGCTACGGAAACTTGAAAGCTCTGGATCCCCTGGGAACATGAAGGAGTACAAAAAAGTGTACACCTACAAGTTTAAGGGACATTATCGCACTTTATTCATTGTTGATGATGAAAATGCCTATTTTAGTTGTTCTCACATTCGTGTTCTGACCAAATTGCAACTCTACGCATCAACATCGAACAAAGCATCGAATGGCAATCAAACCTCTACCTCAACTCTATAGACTTTGAGAAGGCCTTCGACAGCGTTGACCGCGAAGTAATTCGGAAACTACTCGAATATTACGGCGTACCCTAAATATTCATCAACCTTATTCAACAGCTGTACGACAACGGCCCATGTCAAATGGTCCACAACGGAAAACTCAGCGAGGCGTTTGGAGTCGACACAGGAGTCAGACAAGGGTGCTTATTATCACCAATGATATTTCTAATTGTGGTGGAATGGATTATGCATCAGACAGTGGGAAACGAGAAGACAGGGATATCCTGGACCGACGTGAAGAACCTAGAAGACCTGGATTTCGCGCGTGGATGATTTATGTTTGATGTCACACGAAATCGAAGAATTACAAGCGAAAACCGACAAACTGGTTGAAGAAGCAGCCAGAGAAGACAGCACTCCAGGTGAACATAGACAAGATGGAGGTTATGAAAATAACCAACCAACAACAACAACAGCAGCAGCAACATCCAGCGCCAATCACCATCAACGGGGGGGATTTGAAAGAGGTTACTTCAGTCACTTATCTAGCGAGCATTGTCTCAACTACAGCAGGAACGGACGAGGATGTCAAATCGAGAATCGGGAAGGCGAGAAACACATTCATCAACCTGAAACCAATCTGGAAATCTTCCTCACTCAACTCACCATCAACAACAAAGTGATTCGGATTTTCAATACAAACGACGTCAAGTCAGTCAGTTCTTCTATACGGATCAGAAACTTGGCCAGTGTGTCACAAAGAATATTTCCAACAGCCTGTTGCAGACCTTTATCAGCAATTAACTTTCTTCGCCCTATACTGAAGATCGTATGGCCGGAAAGAATCGCCAACAAGAAACTATGGGAACGAACAAAACAAGAACCAATCGCTCAACAAATATGCTGTAGAAAGTGGAGATGGATTGGAAATCGATTTTATCACAAATTACACGTTTTCAATACTATTCTAAAATTGTATGAGGCATCTCGTATCAGGAACAGTTAGCGATAGGCAACAGATCAGTTGTCCTGTGTTCTGATGTGGGTGTATGAACACCTTCCTCTGTATACTTAGACTTATATTAAGTTATCATAATTAATCGGGTAGAGGAGAATTTATTGTGTTCTGATAGTTTTATAGATTTTTAAGGTTTAAATTACAGATGTTCTGATGTTAATCTAGTCATCATAGTCAGCGCAATATCTTAAGGAGGTAAACCACGCAGATTCTTTGTGAATATTTATAGAAGTAAAGAATTAACGGTGTGGATACAAAGCAATTATTGATCACAAACTATTCAACAGAGAGAGATCCAACATTTATATTTTGTATTTTTATAATTTAACTTTTACGAGTTGATCACGGATTGATATCAGTTAGAGAACCATTGAAAACCAGCACTGGAGTACTGGACAGGTGTTTCATCCTAGTTTGGGAATCATCGTCAGTACGCACCCACCACCAGGGTTCGAACCCAGGACTTTCCGGTTACAAGGCAAGCTAGCTCTTATACCATTCAACCACTGGGACCCGATTCTATGGCCAACTCATGAATTCTAACTTCTACCAATTCTTGATTTAGCACGATCCCGACTATTGTCGTAGGTGGGGCAGCCATCCTCACCAGTGGGTTCGTACTGCCGATGATTCCCAAACTAGGATGAAACAGCAGCTGTCCAGTACTCCCTAGTTGGTTTTCAGTGGTTCTCTTACTGATATCAATCCGTGATCAACTCGTAAAAACAAAACTAACCCTTAAAAACCAAACTATAGAAAATTTAACTTCTATTCGTTTACATACAGACTGTATATTTTATTTTCCTAGTTAGCCTGTTATCGATTGTATCGAGTTGAATTCTGTTCATTTTTTTTACCTAGAGATACTTTCTCAAAATTTACCTTCAACCTTTATCTCTAATCTGAACACTGTTCTCTGGTCTCATCTCTGTCTATCAGTGTACCACTAGTCGATGAATTTTTTTAATGTTGTCAGGTTACTGAAATTTTTGTTTTTGAATTCGTTTTAGTTTCGTTGCTTAGTTTGCTTGAGGCAATGTTAATTAACTTCAGCATTACTGAAAGATGACTGCTGCTAGTACTGGTAGCAGTCCAACGCTGAATATTTGAATGACCTCAGTAAATTATGCTATGATGCTTATAGAAAATCACCCTACAACTATTAATACATGTGTAAGACTTGGGCACTGTGGTAGTAAGTAATTCCATATTAGTTTGTTTATTAGATATATCACACAGTGAAACAGTTTTATTTACTGGATGACGTTTCGAACAAAATTTATTATTCATAATCATATCAATTGTAATCACACGACTTTGACACTTGAGTTTTATAGTTTTCTTTGTCCTCTCCTATTTTTCGTCTTTGGGGTAGTAGAATTTTCCAGATATCTGGGACAGGTGATGAATCATTCCTATTACATGTATTTGTAGTTGATTTGATAAACAAAACTTCCGTTATCAGTCTCTCTCTCCACTCTGTTACATTAGATTATAAAACTGCCTGTCATCTTATCCCATCCTGTTGTATGGTTGTGTGTGATTGCATATAGTGCTATCTACCGCTGTACTATTCTCTAGATTTCTCATCTTATTCGGGTCTACTAATCTAGATTTCGCTGCTAGGTTTTTATGCTCGGCTAGTCTGTCTGCCCCTGTTCTACTAGTTTGACCTATGTATTTGACCTGGCAATCATTGCAACAGGGTATTAGATAGACTAAATCGTTTTGTTTTAAAGGCTCCACAGGATTGATCCTTTAACCGACAAAGTTTGTTTATAATTGAGTTTGTGGGTTTGAATGCCATTTTTATTCCTGCCTTGTTAAGAATTCTGTGTAAGGCTTCCGAGGTTCCTTCCTTGTATGGAATTACTACTGATGATTTAGATTCTTTATTGTTGGTGTCGTCATTAATATTATTATTATTATTATCACTGTTATCATTATCATTATTATTGCTATTATCACTATCGCTACTATCATTATTTGTTTTATTTTTACATTTCCTTACATGTTTCTTGACTAATTTATCCGGGTAATTAATTAAGTTTCAAGGCTTCTTTTATGTGTATCAGTTCCTGTTTTAGATTTTCCTTGGTACTACTTAGTTTTTGTGCTCTGTCATTTAAACATTTCACCAATCCTATTTTTACTGACATAGGATGGGACGATATATATATATATATATAGCATATAAAAGATACTGTGTACAGACATCATTCGAGGGAGCTGAAATACACCTTAACACTCCAATTCTCAAGAGAAGAGAAATATTTACTGTGTTATTGATATAAGTATGGAACTTGGGCACTGTGGTAGATTATAACTCCATTTATAGATAAGATTTTATTTTGATACATCACACAGTGTTATACAGTAATATTAACTGATGATATAATATAATTTACAAAATACATGGCAGTGACTGTGAGTTAAGTCAATTACATAGGTCAAACTAGCAGGTCAGGGGTAGTCAGATTGTCGGAATATAAGAATTTAGCTAAGGTAAGAATGGTTGACTACGAGAAGATAAGTAATTTAGAAAAAAAACCAGCACTACATTGCACTGCATGCATTAACACACAACCACACAATAGGGTGGGAGAGGATTACACTTCTAAGAATTAATATAGGTAGGTGGAGAGAGAAAGATTGATTACTGAATCCTGGTTCATCGAGTCTACACCCAACACATGCAACAGAAATGACTCAATTCAAATACCAGAGATATGGAAGATATTATTACCACCAGTCAAATCAGAGGAGGATAATAAATAATCTCAAAATTCTATTTCAATTCACATACATTATAACATTCTAAAATGTTACTTATTTTGACTACAAAAACATGTTATTTCCCATTTGATTGTATTCGATTGATAACACTAATATTATTATTTCTGAATGTACTTTATATTATATTGATTTTATTCAAATGTCTAATCAAGTTTTATTCGTGTATATAAATGAAAGAAAGAAGTTGTGTGAGTAACTTGATATGATTATGAGTAATAATTTGTGCTCGAAACGTGGTTATCAGTAAATATTACTGTACAACACTGTATGATTTATCAAAATAAAATCTTATCTATAATGGAATTGACTAACCGTCTTCAATGCATACCCTTACAATCTCATCAAAAAATATCTAAAAATTCCAATCAGACCACCAGGAAGAAACCACCAGCTTCAGAGACTACGATAACATTCATCCTACCATAGATACAGAATGTTTCCCAAAGTGACTCCTAGAATAATAAAACCACTCAAATTAACTGTAGCACACAAACGAAAATAATCACTTCAATCAACAATACTCTGCAGACTAAAAGACCCACCAGACGACAAAAGAAGACAAGGTCAGTATCATCTTCAGAATGAATCTCACGGCTTGTGATAAACACTATATGGATCATAGCAGGCTTCCCCTGAGACTCTGAATGCAAAAGACACGATATGTATTCTTTTATATATTGATACATGTAGACAATTAGGGACACTTATTTGATTGAGATAATGTAGAAATTTTAGACAATGGAAACACCAAAAATATCAGGGAATTTCCAGAGGCCTGGTACTTAAATGAATCAATCAGCGATAAACATATTCATTACTATGGATTGAATTTATTAACTAATAAAGAATAAAAATAAAAAAAACAAAAAAGTCCAAATTTTAAATCAATAAAAACGATCAATACCGATGTAAATTAACAACTAGTCACGACAAAGTAGGTTGTCAAGAGATACAATTATATCATTCATAGTGAAATCAAATGAGTTCAGTTTCGGTTGAAGTTTTTGCTGAAAATGTTGTCTAGGAAGGACAATGAAAGCTTCGCAACTAAACCACTTAGTTTCGAGAAAGCAACCACAAATATATACATATTTATTTCAAGTAGTTTTTCAGCCACATATGCTATTTCCATTTCATTCTTTCAATTGACAAGTAGGCTAATGTCATGATGACTCTTAAGCGTGAAATGTGTTGCTAAATTCACCTAGTTACATTATTAAAGTTAAACATGCTGCTTAATCGATTACTGATTTAACTTGCCTGTAGTTTACGTGTCGCCAGCATTCCTTTAACTACATGAATATCTATTTTATAGTTCTTTTTAGTACAAAATAAACAAAAATGAATTCAAAACAAAAAATCGATATATATATATTAATATATATGAGAAATGCCACTTAGATTCTCACTTTTGTAGGGATCAATTGATTAGTTTTATTGTAGGCTGCGTTAAAAACCCATATGAATCACAGAAACCTTGGAAACCGAAGAGGAGTACTGGACAACTGTCTCATCCTTGTTTCCAAAACACACCTGATGACGAAACGAACACTGAAATTGATCAAAGACCCCAAAAAAGACCGAAATCTTTCAGCTCCTTGAGAGCTACTGGATAGATGTTCTGAAGAATCAATTGCAGGTTGTGGCAGAAGGATTCTACCAATATTGGGCTAAGGCATTCACAGTGGCTCTATATCACGAATCGAAGGAAATTAAAATTAACGGAGGTATTTAATTCCAAACCAATCGCTGAATCGTCAGCGGGTTGGCCTCTTGCCCTTGATCTTTGATGGATTCATGAGCATCTTGAAAATAAATTTAGTTTTTCAAGCGTTGATTCCTATGGATTTGAGAATTCGTGACCACTTGGATCCACCAACGGATCCGGAATTAGAACAAATACTCGCCAATGACACTGACTTATGGTCACGTTCAGATCACGAATTGTTAGCAGTTGAAATTCATGGGTCATTGAGCCGGATCCCAATGGCTGAATGGTTTACAAGCTTGACTTGTAACCGGAAGGCTCTAGGTTTTAAACTCGGTGAATGCGTACTGTCAGTGAGTCCCAAGCTAGGACGAAACATTTGGTTGTCCAGTACTCCCTGATCTTAATCCGTGGTCAAACTTGAAAAATGAATTTAGCAGTCTCTAAACCATATCTTCCACACAAAAAATAACTACAGAATTGAGCGGTCATAAGCCGTTTAATTATCTATTTGTCGGTGTTTCAGTGGTAGGACGCTGGCCAGCCATGCACGTGGTCCGGGGTTCGAGTCGCGGCCAGCGCACTCCTTGGCCTGCCTTAGCTAGACCAGGAGGGAAGGTTGGACGTGAGGCTAGCTACCCCACCACTCCGTAAAAACACCACTGCTACTGAAATTTCAAAGCTAAAGCTTGAAGCCCTATGTCCCACTGGGAACGTAAAGGAATAAAAAAAACTAAAAATTTAAACCATTAGGGAACAGGCACATTAGCAGAGATATACAATTTCCAATATGGAAAGAGTATTGTATTAGAATCAGCTGGCGATTATTCAGACTTATCACTTACTCCTTAATCATATACTATGCTGGAATCGCACTTATTATGCGAGGACTAATGCTAATGCCCAGACTCTTTGGAGCGCAGAACCCGTCAACAGTAAGTCCAGTGAGAATAAGCTACAACTCTATACCATACTATTTCTTTGAAATGTTTGGTTCATGTCAGCGGTCAACTTGATAAATCGTATTAATATGCACAGAACACTAGTGTGCAATAAACTGACAAGAAAAAGTCAAGTGGCCTAACTTCCTTAATACTCTACTTTCAGTTTACAAGTATCGAAAATCTGGAATCCCTATGATATTTAAATATGAATGCACACAGACATGTATGCGAGGTTATTAACCATAGATATGTTCAATTCGCTTGGCGGATATCACGGCCTAGTGATCGTGTTTATAACAATACGTCTCCTACTACAGAACCGGGTGACGCGGGTTTGCATCTCAGAGAGGACATGAATTCCTTTAGGGTTGAAGATACGCCTTTCTAACAAGTGCCAACAAGCAGGAAATCTAGGTTCCGGGGTTTCCTGCCGACTGCCTTCAATCATCTAACATCAGTACATGTTGTCTCCCCGATCCTTACTAGTTGACGCCAGATTGGAACCACTTACTTACTAATTGAAATATGAGTACCCAGTGCAAGTTTCTTCATACTGCTGGTTGTAAATTAGATTACACTGTCAAGTAGCCATTAGTTTTGGTTTGATTATCACTGGTAATCAGCTCTTCAGTGTAGCCTCATCAAGTTGTTATTAGGTCCCAAGTTTGAAATACCCCCCCCCCCATATCTATAACTATTGTTTTCCAACATTGGCCTTACTTTTAATCTGCCTATGGAGCTAAAACAAATATTATTTTTTCTTCCGTAAATCCTTAAATACTAGAGATAACAATTCTCTCTATCGTTTCGCTCAACATTCTCCTAAATATTTAATCCATTTTGGACTTTCCCGTTGATTGACTACTAGTCATTATCCACCAGTTTAAATCAAGTTAAACAATCAGACGTCGTCGAAGCATCCACACAAAGAGCCTAGGACCAAGCACTTTGGTCTTATCAACCAATGGGAAAGTTCAAAATGAATTAAATGACTACTGATACCCGTTGCACAAGAGGTGGTTTTCATGGCCCAAGTGGTCTAGTTGACAACGCTTTGGTGTTTGAAAATATGGGTACTGGGGTTAGAGCTTCAGTGGGAACACCATCCATAAATCACTGGGGGAAGCAGGTACACTCCAGCTGTGAGCCCCAAATAGGACGAAATGGGCATCCTGAATTCCACCGATAGACACCATCCACCAATATTCTTCTTAATAATCTTAAAAAAAAAACAAATACACTCCTCGGTTTCCCATGGACACGATTTGCGTTGATGTTAGCGTAAACGTTACGTGTACTTTTCTCAGTCTAATGATTTACGCATTTTTTTCTGATCTCTGCTTTTGGGAACTTCCATAAGACACTCATCCTCAATTCTACACAGTTAGTCAACAATTACTTAAGCACGAATTGGCTTCGTCTTATGTTGGACTAAATATTACCGCTGAACAACGAACTGACTTTAAAATATTTCTGTATTAGATGGTTGGAGACAATCGTCAGGAAGCCTTGGACCTAGGTTCCGTGCTAGTTGGCACTCATCAGCAAGGCGTATCTGCAACCTTGAAGAAACTCATATCCCTTCTGAGACTCGAACCCACGTCACCCAGTGCTACCTGCAGTCAGAGACGTTACCACTGAGCTATTCGGGCTCGCAATTGACCTCCTGTAGGACTGTAGTGGATAGTTTGATTGGATACTAGTAACTAGTGTTATGCGTCTAGTCCTTTTTTTGGTGCAGACTGAATTCTATCAGTCAGGTTTTCTGCCAATTGCCTCCAACCATCTAATATCATCAAATCAATGTGCACCATGATGGCGAGCTACCTAGATTGGTGGCCAAATTGCAAACCTGACTGATAGAATTCAGTCTGCACCAAAGAAAGGACTAGACGCATAACACTAGTTACTAGTGTCCAGCCAAAATATTTCTGTATTACTATCGTAGTAATATATGTTTTCAGGGCTGGGATAAAAGCAGTTGCAAGGTATTTTTGCATACAGTGTAGCAAACGCTACAATAGTGACTCCAGTTGCATAGGAAATTGATAAAACACCATTTAGAAAAACAAGAAACGTAACATTTGATACGATTACAGTATTTCTTCTAACAAATAAGTGCAACTGCCGGGAGAAAAATTCAAACTGTAATTGACCGCCTTTACTGTATCATACCAAGGTGATGAAAACCAAAGAGAGGAACTTTAATTTCGCGATAACTTATATACTCACCAGTGCTTTCATCATTATTATTATTATTGACAATTCATAAAAAATAAAAACTGTAACTGTCTTGTTGACGTGATTACTGCCTTTCTGGTGAGTAAAATTTCCTTCACCATATGTTTCAGTGGCTTTGTGTCTCTTTGTTTTCTTTTTTGGTCATTGCATTGGCCTGCATTTCTGCTGCATTGTGTAACTTGTTACAACCAATCAATTGACTCAACTTTAAAAAAAATCGATCATTTAAAAAACACTTTTGTAGGAAGAAATCAGTCAACACTGAAGCCTAACGTAGTGCAATGTAAATATTACCGAGTAAGGTGAATGTAGTTAGCTGCGATACGGACAGTGGGATTCTCGGATCTTTTAACCAGTCAAAGACATCCATACATGGTATATTTAGTACATGAATGGACAAGAAACTAAACAGCTTTATCTCTGACGTCGTCGCATTAAGTTAAGAGGGTATAATTTATATATATATATATATATATATATATATATATATAATTTAAAAATATTGTCCTTAAAGTTATCGATTGAGCCAACCAGCAAGCATTTATCGATCCAATGACCTTACAAATTAAGCTGTTAGGTATTGATTTTATTTTAAGGAAAAATAACACCCTTCAAATATATTCCACTTGTATAACTATAAGTATGCACTTCCGTTAAGGATATCATAAACAGAATTATGTACAATATATATTTCTCCAACAGGACAATGGAGATTAAGTTTACATTATCCTGTATTACTTCCTTTCCATATCAAGATAAACTTTTTAAATTCTAATGTGAAGGAAAAATGGACAAACAATAATGTTTAAAATTTCAAATGGTCAGTATGCAATAGGCGAGCCCAACTACACGTCATGGTAGTTGTCTAGAGTGTGAAGACGATATAATCTGTCTGCAAGATTAACAGTAGTCTCTATTAGTTGCCACAGGTGAAACATTAGTGTCAGAGTTTTTAGAGGTATAACAGAAAAGATATTTAATTGTTCCTTGCAAGCTTGAATCATACGTGGCAGTTTGGGTCACCTCTAGAACCGTCACTGTGTAACGACAGAAGGCAAGAGTCAGGCAACAGATTGTTTACTATGGAAATCAACACATATTTATAGATTTTCATGTACATTATTATAGATTATCGTTATCAGACAAACACAGTCTTCTGATTGGTTGTTTCTCACTAAAAGTTAGTCTTTCATCTCTTTGTGGGTGTTTCTTGAATGTCAGATCATCTATCTGCTAATTGTATCCGTCTACGCACAGTCTGCTATCAGTCTTTGTTCTTGTTTTCACATGACTAATATTTGGGACATAAACATTGACGTAAATTACTGTCTACCAATCTGGCTACCAACCAGCTCTCACTACAACTGTATACCAAAACCAGTTAGGACTCATCGGTACTTGCGCTACTCCTGCAAGTCGGTGGAAACTTGTATCCACGGTCTGATTGATATTCGGCAACTTGTGTTTCTGCGAAATTGATTAAACCCACTAGCAACACCGCTTAGATTATGTTTTCTCCTATACACCATTTTTTCCTTGTAAAATAATTCCTTTTGCGCTCATTTCTTCATCTGTGTGTGTGTGTGTGGAATAACTTGAATTGAAGTATATCTCCGAAAGGTTCTACACTGATTTCTCAATCAGTCAGTCATCGTGTTCATGCGAGTGATTGTTGGCTTTTTTCGAAATTTGATTGACTGATTACAAACTGACATCAATTAGAGAAACATTGAAAACCCCGGCGGAGTACGGGTGTAACGACAGAAGGCAAGAGTCAGGCAACAGATCGTTTGTTAAGGAAATCAACGCATATTTATATATTTGCATGTACATTACTATGGATATTTAAGTAAACAAACACAGTCTTCCGATTGGTTGTTTCTCACGTAAAGTTAATCTTTCATCTCTTTGTGACTGTTTCTTGAATGTCAAATCCTCTATATGTTAACTGTATCCGCCTACGCAAAATCTGCTGTGGTCGGTTTTGAATCAATCTTTGTTCACATTTTCTCACGACAAATCTTGGGAACGTAAATATTGACGTAAATTACTGTCTACCAATTTGGCTAGTAGACAGCTCTCACCACACGGGGACTCCTCAGAAGTACACCCTCCTGGTTCCCACTGAAGATTGTACTCATCAGTAGACAAACTTTTATTTAGCCACATATTTTATTTTCTAGGAGATGATTGTGAAAATGTGATTTGAAAATGAACAATATACACCAAGGTGAAACTGGCACACATGTTGTTCCGAACGCCCACACGACTCAAAGCAGGAAAGAAAACTCGAGCTCAAGTGTGTTGACAGTGTGAGTGGCGATGATACAGGATAAAACAAACACATATACCTATGCAAATGGTCACCACTGTTAATATAAGTCTGCTAAACTAAATTGCGGCAGTAGTTCAACAGTGGAATGCCCACCATCAACCAGGCGATTGGTCCAGGTTCGGTTCCTGGCTGACGCACTTCCAAAGTCCTCGCCCAGTTCACTAGTCAATAATAAGTCTGGAAGAGAGGGGAGGTTGGGTAGGAGGCTAGCAAGCCCACCTCCTAAAAGAAACAACAGCACCACTGCTACTGAAACTTCAAAGTTCTAAGCCTCCCAAATTCCACTTGGAAAGCTAAGGCGTGAAAGAACTAAGCTAAATCTTATCTAAATTTTACGACTGATAAAAATAGCCTATTGTTTTATCTATATCCACGCTTTTGTTTGAAATAATATTCTATTTTCTGGTTGTGGATACTCCCAATTAATTGCACTCCGGAAAGTGCTAGTTTAATTTAACCAAACATTTAAATAAACAATGTATTTAGTAAACAACAGGCGACGCAATTAAACACTGTAGGGCGTTAGTCTTTTATGCATAATAATAATAGTAGTAGTAATAAGTATTTTCATTCTATAATTAAAGTCAATGTCTACAAGTCAGTTGTGATAGATGTCATTCAAGAAAACAGACACTAGAGACAAGGGTTTGACAGAAAAACTAAACCTTATTTGACCTGTTCTTTTCATTCATTCAAAGAACATTTACTAATTATTGACAGAATTCAATACTAGGCTGTGGGCTATATTTAGATATTAAGAGACTGGTTACTAACTGACTTCAGTTAGAGAACCATTGAAAGCCAGCAGGAAGTACCAGTCCTTACTTCAGAACTCTTCATCAGCAGGCACCCACCCACCCCCCACCAGGGATGGAAGTCAGGACTTTCATGTTACAAGGTGGGCTTATATAGAGTTGAGTCAATGGGACGAAATCTAATGGCTCATAATATCTATTATGATTATTATTATTCCCCTGGGTTCCGAGTGAAAAGTACGGCTTCAACAGGAATTCTACATTCACTCCTGTTCTCTCCACTCCTCCTTAGCTAGTCCCATGACTACCGAGAGCCTGCCATCTGCTCCTCACACGATCTCCTCCATGTCACACTCAGACGCCTCATTCATCGTTTCGCATTGTTGTTCCATTTGACAACCCGGCGTGCGAAATCATTCAACGGTCTCCTCCGCGTATATCTGATCCATTTCCATTTCCTTCTGCATATTTGTTGAGCAGTAGGTTCCTGACTGACTCATTTCCAGAGTTTCGTGTTGTTTATCCTTTCTGGCGGCCACGTGATCTTCAGTATAGAGCGAAGGCAGGTGTCGATAGAAACCTCAAGCCATCAGTTCGAAATACTTTTGATGATATGCCAAGTTTCTGTTCCACATAAAAGAACTAACTCATCTAATACCGGTGTTAAAAATCCAGATTTTGTCGTTTATGCTAAGTGCGGCAGATTTCCGAACTGATTTCAGAGTGATGAATGTTTATCTTGCCTTTCTGATTCTAGTTTTGACGTCGTCATCTGTGCCACCATCTGTAGTTAAGACGATGCTGTCTGGTCAGATAAGTGAAGGAAGCGACGTCTTTCAAATTTCTGTTGATAGTGATTGGTGCTTCCTGTTGTTGATTGGTTATCTTCATCACCTCCATCTTCTTCATGTTCACGTGAAGTCCTGTCATTGCCGCCTGTCTCTCGTGACAACTTGTCGGTTTTCGCCTGTAAGTCTTCGAATTTATGTAACATTAGACATAAATCATCCAAGAAGTTCAGAGCTTCCGGAGTCCCCTTATCGGTTTAACATATTTCTGTCTTCTCACCCCTCTTCCCATGCAGAGTGTTCCTCATAATCCAGTCCACCACAAATAGGAATATCACCAGTGATAACAGGCAGACTTGTCTTACTCCTGTCTACACTTCAAACATCTCATTGAGCTTGTTTTTTTGTTGTTGTGGATCATTTGATATGTGGGATTGTTACATAGCTGTTGAATGAGGTTGATAAAGATTTGGGGCACTCCATGGTGTTGAAGTAGTTTCCGAATTAATTTGCGATCAGTGCTGCTGAGCACCTTTTCAAAGTGGATGAAGTTGAGGTAGAGAGAGGTCTGACAGCCATTCTATGCTCTGTTCGATGATACTTAGAGTTACAGTTCCTTAAAATTCACGTGATATCTACAGTTCTTTAACTGAAGTCAGTGGGTTATCAGTCTCGAAATCAATCTTCTAGAGTTGGTTTGTAAGGATCAGATTTGTTTTTACGAGTTTGACCAAGGATTGATATCAGTTAGGGAGAACCATTGAAAACCAGCACTGGAGTACTGGACAGCTGTCTCATCCTAGTTTGGGAATCATCGGCAGTACGCACCCACCGCCAGGATTCAAACCCAGGACCTTCCAGTTACAAGGTAAGCTAGATCGTGTACCATTCAGCCACTGGGACTCGATTCAATGACCAACCCATGAATTCCAACTTCTACCAATTGGTGATTTAACGCGTACTACCGATGATTCTTGAAATCAATGAACTCCATGTCAATCAACTTTTGAAAATTTTAATATTTCGTTTGACAGATATGAAACACCAGTCGGACACTAGACACACTTTCATCTCAACGTTTTATCACTATTGTCCCTTCACAAAATGATATCATCACTGATGTACTTACTATTTATCATCTAACACCTTACCAGGCAGGAAATCAATCCCACATAGATCATCCATCCCAGTAGGGTGTAATCATCACTGATCTCTTCTGATAATCACAAATATACAACAACAACAACAACAAAGTACAACACTGATGTGAATACAGAATCAAAGCGATAAAGCGCAACATTCCCTTTATAAAAATTCACTTGTCACTCAATCTCTCTCTCTAACTAACTATTTTTGTTACAATTTTACTAAAGTACTACACACAATTTAAGAATAAAAATAAAAGATGATTTTTTTTGTAAGACAACAGCCTTCATCATTCACATTTAAAAAAGAATTTGATTGTAAAACAACGATCACGTTTCTTTCTTCTTCTTTTTGTTGTTGTTGTTAGTATAACAATGAAATCTGGTGAATAGAATGAAAAAAAAATATTACTAATGGCAACACATATTTACTACTCACACCTCTTCTAATCAGTGTAGTTTAACACGTGAATAACCAAAGGAGTATAGTAACAATACAATGTCAGTAATAATACTACTAATAATAATTGGTGTCTTGAGAAATGAACGATTGCAAGCAGTATTACCACATCCAAGTGTCACCTTTCAGGTTTCAAGTTTGATTGTACCTTGATATCAATTAAAGAAACATTGGGAAAAAGGGAGAAATTATGATCAGTGGGGTCAACCAGATAGGATGCCAATTCAAACACCTGCCGATAACATTGGCTGGTGAGAGAGCTATAAATTGCGAACCGATAGAAATCATAATTCATGAACCATAAGATTCTGTCCCAGTGTCTTAATGGTATACGACCTCACCTCCTAGTTTTATTATTATTATTATTATTGTTCCTTTGGGTTCCTAGTGGAACATAGGGCTTCAACTGCACGTCTCCACTTGTTTCCGTCTTCTGTCGTACTTTTCACCTGCATCCATGTTAGTCCATACTGTTTCAGCTCCTCTTCACACGATCTCCTCCATGTCACCCTTGGACGTCCCACTCTACACTTCCCTTTCGGGTTCCACTCGAGCTATGGCCTGACGCGCGATGTCACCCAGCGGCCTCCTCAGCTCAGCGAGTGTCCAATCCATCTCCACTCTCTCCTGCATATTTGTTGACCGATTGCTTCTTGTTTTGTTCGTTCCCATAGTTTCTTGTCGGTGATTCTTTCCGGCCATACGATCTTCAGTATAGAGCTAGCGAAGACAGTTGCTGATAAAGGTCTGCAACAGGCTGTTGGAAATATTCTTTGTGACACACTGACCAAGTTTCTGATCCGTATAGAAGAACTGACTGACTTGACGTCGTTTGTATTGAAAATCCGAATCACTTTGTTGTTGATGGTGAGTTGAGTGAGGAAGATTTCCAGATTGGTTTCCGGGTTGAAAAATGTGTTTCTCGCCTTCCCGATTCTCGATTTGACATCCTCGTCCGTCCGTTCCTCCTGTAGTTGAGACAATGTTCCCTAGATAAGTAAGTGAATGAAGTAACCCCTTTCAAATCCCTCCCGTTGATGGTGATTGGTGCTGGATGTTGCTGTTGTTGTTGTTGGTTGGTTGGTTATTTTCATAACCTCCATCTTGTCTTTGTTCACCTGGAGTCATGTCTTCACTGCCTGCTTCTTCGACCAGTTTGTCGGTTTTCGCTTGTAAGCCTTCGATTTTGTGTGACATAAATCATCCACGCGCGGCATCCAGGTGTTCTAGATTCTTCACGTCGGTCCAGAAGATCCCTGTCTTCTCGTTTCCCACTGTCTGACGCGTAATCCAGTCCACCACAATTAGGAATATCACTCCTAGTTTGAAGGTCCTGAATTTGATCGCTTCCTCCTTCTGGTGGGATGAACGGGGTGTGTACTGATGACGAGTCTCAAAATAGAGGCGAGACAACTGCCCAGTGCTCTCTGATGGTTTCCAATGTGTATTTCACTGATATCATTGTTTTTCAAAGAATTCTATAGTTATATGATATTGAAAATTATCTGTACTTGATGCATTCAATATAACAATAACACCGAGAAACTATTGTTTTCCAGGGAGAATTGATAAAATTTCGGTTATTTTAGATCATTGGTGGAATAGTAGTACCATGATTATGCAAAACTGAACTCCATATACAGTCTTATTTTTGAAGCTAACCAAAGTTTGGACAGATGCGAATACTTTTCGAAATGACTGTTGTTTGTTTTCATCCCGTGTATTCCAAGTGGAACATAGTATATATCAAGTTTTGAAGTTTCAGCAGTACTGGTGTTATTTTTACGCGGTGGGGATGCTAGTCCTACGCCTAATCTCTTCTCTTTTCCGGGCTTACCACCAACTAGGTGAGGTTCAGGAGTGCATCTGCCGGGAGTGCAACCCGGTATTCGACAATTGAATCACCGATCAATACATAATGACTGTAGATAAAGTCGAACAGAAGATGACAAAAAAATACACTCAGTGTTAGACAATACTTGGTAGATTTTTGATCGCAATAAACGGTCTAGTGAGAAACGGAAGTACCTTTCAAAGAGGTCTAGCTTCAACCATTATTGTTAGCGAAGCTGATGAAGCGATTTCGGTCAGCTTTCCCTTTCTTTCGTGTCCGGAGATCGTCATGATCAGCTTAGAGGCAGCCACAAAAATTCATTGGCTTTCCTTAACTTTCAACTTCAAGTAGCCACATGGACAAACACTATTTTCACGGGAAACTGAATATGGTAATGAGCTTCTTTAAGATAAACATTGCTACCATGCTCAGGTAAGTATTTGATTCATGGCATTGCTTTTGTTTTGTCCTTGAATTCGCAGTGACGAACTTATCCATGTTGAGTTCCAGACAGGTATACAGGAAGGAGTGACAATCTTCCACCGATAAGTTATAGCGAAGTGGTCTACTCTTGTCCATAGCTGGCTTGATGTCAGCGTTCACCTAGTTGGTACTAGACAAGAACAAATATTATTACAGGAGGGCTATATCGTTGTTGGCTCGTCCGAACGGCTCAGTTCTGCTACTTCGATACAGAATACACCTGCTAATATGAGAGCTTTACAGCAAATTGGATAACTAATGGCAAAACCAACCTTACTTCTTAAATACAATTATTGATTCCTTAGGAAGCAACTACGGAAAGACGCCGATGAATACCGGGACTTTTCCACCTATTTACAAGCCTATATTCATTCGGAAACCAAAGACTGATTGCCCAGTGAAATCCAGCTGGGTACACACTTATCTGTCTTACAGTTAATTATTACTTTTACATCATCAAGTTCACGGGAACTAGTCAAAGACATCCCAACATCTTGTTAGTTCAACATGCTGGCATGATTGAATTCAGTCAATTAACTACGCTTAGGTTCCATGGGCGTCTCAGAGAAACAATGTGTGTCCAAATTCCGAGTTTTGACTAATGAGACCCACTTTACGAATTCGAAAAGGACAATAAAATTAACGCGGATGGCAAATTGTAGTACTATTCTTAGTTATATAGTCAGGCTAATATCTCCCAAACTAGTTGTGGCTTTTACTTTGCTTTCTTTTAAAAGAATGCAATATACCACGTTTGATCACTTTACTGAAAGTGCATCACATGACCAAATCTATAAAATGACTTCACCTATGCACTGTTGAAACCATGAGTGTTATTTATTTCGCAATCAATTGAGTTATGAGGTATGATTAGGCGGACTAAATAAGCAATTCAGTACCCGACGCTTGTTTTTAGTGGAGTTTACTAGTGCAAATAAACAATAATAGGGTTCAAAGGTTGGAGGAATTACAAGTGCTGCTATATATCTATCCCATACTCTGATCGATATAACTGACATCTTGGTATGAAATAACCTTAAATGGGCACGGTCAACGTCGACTCGAAGAACAACGATCAACTTATACAGCTACCTACACACACACACATACCCTGACTTTACGTAGTAACAATATTACAGTCTTCCACAACGAATAGACTAAACGAGTACTTCATCAACTAAGTTATAATTTTCTTTCCCTATGATCTTTGATTGATTTGCAATTTGTGGGAAACTCAACTAAATGTGAACACAAAATTAATAGGGTGCGTACAGCAACACAAACCCGAATAGTTAGCTATAAAATGGTTTATTCACACTACTTGCTACATTCTACAAAGAATACAGACTAACAACCTCACGATAATTCTGCTGAAGACATGTCATTCAAGAGGTAGCAGACAAGTCATGAAATACAACCTGCAAAGATTCCTGATATGAACACAATTAAAGTTCTAGGGTTTCTTTACGGGTTGACAGGAAATGACCCGACCGATAGTTGCTACCTTGACATGGTCGTCGGGCTTGCACATCGCGATGAACCAACAAGTTACACTGGCTGGAACCAATGTTCCTGCAGGTCCTACCATGCCAGGAAGGTTGTTAGGATAGCGATTAGACTAAAGGAAGTTACCGGCATTGTGTAAGAATCTTTCCTACACTATTCTGGGGGGTCTGAGGGCGAAGTCGTACTGCTGGGGAACAGGGGTGTGTAACAGCAGTGAGGCGTTTCCTTCAGATGACCAGCATGCCAGCTATGCTGTCTCTCCACTCTGGAGAGAGAGAGGGTTAGAAAAGGTCGACCCCAAAAATTGTACATCCCGACTTACCCTACGGTGGTCCGTAACCGGCGGTAAGTTTACTAATACGGAACCAATCCCAGAAACCAGTTTATACAGGCCGTGTGACCGGCCTCAAGCAGTTGTCCCCTGGGCTCTGCGGTCACGCAACACTAACCCTCTTTCTGTTTCAGGTATCCAAAGAATCAATCAACTTCCACGGTGTGGGCAAACGGGAAGTAACAACCACCCACGCACTTCCAAAAGCACACGTAGCCTTCCTGAGCATCCTGACAGGAAATAGTATTACCTGAATCTCAAGATATAGTCTTCAAGAAATACATTCGTTAGATTATTTATTGAATGGATACAAATGTGTCTGAGTAATTCGATTATACAACTTACTCTTTAGTATGTATTCACTGAAGTGAGAACTTTATTTCAGTGTTCTACAATGTGTCCATATCTGACGTAGTTTTCTGCATTAGACTACTAGTATAAAAACACTACTTACAGTCATTCCAATCATATCAACAATAGAAATACTATATTCTCGTAGGGAGTAAATATCAATTCTAGAATACCAAGTTGCACGGTAAGAAGTGTAGCTTGGATAGGAATGAATGACACGCATGTATTATTCACATGCTCGGTAAAACTTACCAATCGACGTGAAATCCTTCCTCTCCATTGAATTATCAAAGTCTAACCCATTTATTCAAGTCTACACAAGGGGAAATCACTTCTATGCTGGATATGCACTGTTAAACTAAGAGCGCTAGTAGTCTTCAACAATCAATTGCCACTATTTGTTGAAGGTGATAACTGTACTACTTACTTATAATGATGTTTCGTGATGGAAAATTGGCTGCCCAAGTTTAAATCTCACCAAAAACAAAAATACTACAACAAGAGAATGGGCACATGTAAATATATTTGTGCAATAAGCAGACTGAAACCAAATACACTAGCTAAATAGAATAGAAGGAAATTACAAGACAGTGTATACTTTAAGAAATGATAGGAAAACGGATGGAAGCCAATATGTAAAGCGTACAATGTAAATATAGCTTATAACGTTTGTAGCAATAATCAACAAAACTGGCAATCGAGCACAGTTACGTGTGACGTGTTCTCCTCATCATCCAAAAAAAGCCAAAACAAAAAATTGACAAACCTTTTAAACATCACACAAAAGTGACATTCACGGTAGCCTACACAATAGCTCTACACACAAAGTGGATGAAAGAACACAGCCGAGTTGAGCATAATAAAAAGGATGGGGAAAGTTAAGTTTATGTGTACAAACCAGCAGAAACAAATACTGGTACAGTTTAGATAGATTCATGCAAGTCACAATATGATGAAATAATAATATACGCTGCCATGAACCTGAAAGGACAGTAGTGTAAAAGCGCACACTTATAATAGTAATAAACACGTTTACATGAGAAATATATGTATCCGGATATCTGACATATATCAAAATGAATTTAATTAATATTAGCTGATTAGAGGATGCCAACACAGCCTAAAATACACGCTTTAATAATAATGAATTAAAGAATAAAATAAAATGTTCACTGAATTGAATAAATTTTAAACATCACACGTAAAATTTAAAGGATCACTAGAGTACAATATAGTCCAATAAAGGACAGTGTATGTGTAGTAATCATCACTTAAATGATGTATTTTTATATGAAATTAATGGCAATATAGTTCATCATGCAAGATGGTCAAACATGTCTTGCCCGACGAACAGCAACAAATTTTCTCGAAAGAAAACAACACACTGCAGTGATAACTGATGGTGCAGTAGACAGAAACTCTGACGCTAGTATACACCACGGGAGGTTAAACTGTGAAACCAACATGAAATGTAACTGTCCATACAAGAATTGGAGCCAGATGTAAGGTAAAAACATTCATCTCAACAAAGTTTTTGATCATGTTTTTATAAATAAGGGGGAGATTAGGTACATCAAATTTTCTGGACCTTTTGGCAAACAATCTGGGGATTGGAACGACGGATTTCTTCTTGACCTGACTCTCGATAGTCAAAGGAGCAATCGTGCGCATCAGAATAACGATGCAGACTACAATATAGGCCACCACAGCGACAAGAAAAACCTGAACAAAGCAAAAGATGTATGTAGAAATATCAGGACTTGTGAAATACGAATACATATTAACACTGAGCAAATAAGACAGCACAGATAACTACTGAATTCGTAACAATATAAAAGTTGATAGAAGTTACCAACATATTAATTTAAAGCAAGATGGGATTTACGATAGTATTATTACCTGTCAAACCGACACGTTTATTGCAAACGGCACAGCGTGGTCTGGTTTTGGTAACTGGTCCAGAGGAGCACGTTGATGCTGTGAAAGAGAAAATGCAATATAACTTTGTGTAAGGGTGATAGTGGAAACATAATGTAGTGTGAACAAATCGGTCACTTTATTGTTTATCTTAATTAATTCACGTCTCATGAGAGATCATTTTCTTTTCGTTTATTAACTGGTTAATTATAATTAAACTGCGGCTTGTGAATTCATCAAGTTTCCAAGCAACTAATCTTGAAACAACCATCTAATTATTATAAAAATAAAGATCCTATGTCAGAAAATGAAACATTTAGAGAATGGATAAAACTACACTGGGGAGTATAAGACATCCACTTTCTGTCAGAAAAGGGATTACGCTTTAATAACATGGTCTAAATTTTTCACAAGAATCAGAACAATAACAAGAAACTGTACGTGCATAGGTTTAACTAATCTGGGACATATGGGGAACTACTACTATATAAACATATTTGCAGCTTTCATTAGTTTATTTATACAGATAGACGAGTGCAGAATCTCTAATACAGGTGGATTCATCTATGCCACTGCACACCAAGACATAAAGATGAAATGTAATTAGGAGGGATGCAATAGGTAAATTGGTTAGATTTTTTATATGTAAAGCTATGTAAATTAGAGGAAAGCCTGAAGACCTAGTTGGAAACAATTTTGTTAGCTTATGTCTTGTAGTGAAAGTAGCCGCAAAACTGGAACACTTAAGGACTCCCAATGCATGAGATTAGAAATTACAAAGGAAAGGAGAGAGATGTTATTCAACAAGTACTTGCACTAACCATACAGCTGGTAATGAGCTACACTAGCTGTGAAGATCAGTAATGCTACATAGTGAAGCCAGCTTCGAACCTGTGACGCAGCTGATGGAAGTCGAGGACCTACACCATCATAGCTCCACAACAGTCTAAGAAATATCAATAATGTGATAAACAAAAGCCTACTGTTCTGTTCCGCCATCACCCTTGGGTATACCGAATGACATCTTGAAATGGTAATTACTGAAACAAGGGGGCATAATGTGAGACCAAAACGTGTGATGCTAACTTTTAGTGTTAACAGATGACTTTGGAACCACTTGCATATTACAAAATACAGGGACACTGACACCAAAGAACACGGCTGACTTCACCTTTCTGTTGCTGTTACAAATATTCCTGACATGTGGGAAAAGTAGTGACGCAGGTCCGCATAAACTTGTAATTAAATGAGATGGATTTATTGAAACGGCAAGGCGGGGGAAAAGGATACTATCTGATCACAGAAACTTCAAGAATAAACTGATGGGGTTATCAGAACAGACAAGAATGACAATCATAATAAGTTGGCGACTCAAACTTACACCTGTTTAGAGTATATGCAAGTATAAATCAAGTTAAGACATTTTAATTAGATCGAAACCCTATCCTGCATATCCAGTCTTTTAGATATATACATAAGCGAAGTAAAACACGAGCATTAATGCGCATATATATATATATATATATATATATATATGTATATAGTAAATATACTTAAGTAACTTACCAGGTGAGTCCGCTTTACTATCCGGTCTCAAATCATCATTCAAGGAGTCTGGTAACCCACCAGCGGACACGTCGGCTTCTGCATTTAATTCGGGGGCTGACGAAGTGAAGTTAGACTCATGTTTAACGCTAAGTGAAGAATCTGAATGGGATTCGCCAGAAATCTTAATGGTCACAGGAGGTACCAACGAGGATTCACGTTTTGGAGAATTTTCAGCTGAAAGGCAACGAAAGTGAAATAGTTAAAGCGGTGTACAGCCAAACGAATAGTATTTCAGATGCCAAACAGTAGACATTTTCGTAGTCAGTGATATAGGCATATTTGAATTATACTAACCATTCATCCATTTCTTATACAGGAAGCAATTGGAATACCAAAATCGTTTCGTTGGCATTTCAGTAGGACATTCCAATTCTATGTGGTGGCCAGTAAAAAGTCGCACGCGTATACATCAAATCCACACTTAACTACTTAGTTCAACATTTAGATACATTTGTCTCCGGATTCGGAAAATAAAGCACCTATTTACCGAGTCCTACTTTCTACCATCCATTTGATGAGTCAAGATTCACCCAACACTGAGAACGAAGGGTTGTTTCAAAAGAAAGTGACTAACTAAGCCTTTCTGACTTGTACGCAACACTAACTCTATTCCTCAGAAACCCAGTTGCTTACTCCTTTTGTAATAGTAATAGGTGTAACTAGTCAGTTACTTACATGGGCTTCTTGATGGAGCACGAGAGATTATCCAAATGACTACTTCAGTAAAGTGTGGAAATCTACATAGTTCCATCTCCCCTTTAATTATGACTGGAGGAGTAATAGGGTACACTAAGCGCCTCTTTATTCGTGATAAGAACCGATTATCTTACCATTAAAAAAAAAACTATACTTTAATAAATTTCAGCAATATTGCAATTAATAGTTCTTGAAGTTTGCACCGATTTCAGTAGCACTGAGATTTCCACACATATAATTTTGGTCTGCCTACTTTTCACCTGGTGTTCAATAAAATAAGGGACAATTTCGTAAAATCTTAGTCGCAGTTCATACACAATAATCGCATTAAGCCTCCAGTGAATGACTACACTCATTGGTCATAGCCTTCTCACTGAAATACAGCCTTGACATTTTCACTCTGGTTATTGAAGAGTAAGTTTAGCGTACGCCAATAATCAAGGATTAAAAGGGCATTATTTATCAACGTCCGTCAGCTAAAGAGGACCTCAGAGAATAAGGACAAAGTGGGGAAGTACTGCTGAAGCCCCATCTTGTACTCGGAATCCAAGGGCATATTAACGATGTATGCAATATAAGAATAAAACTTGTGCACTGTCGTAGAGTATAATTCCATTATGGGTAAAATTTGTTTTGATAAAGTCTCACACTGTTATACAGTAGTGTTAACTGATCAGTAAACAAATTTTACCCATAATGGATGTATAAAATAGTCATTGACGCTAATAACGCGACCATAGTACCAAACCCTTCACACGGGGATCCCTTTGGTGATTGTATAGACTCGCAAACCAAAAGCATTGGGTTTTCCAAGTTATCTTCCTCCGAGACTTGGATATGCTCAAATTTATTCACCGTTTGCTCTCCCCACAGTATATATACTGACACGCATTCACCCTAGAAAATACTAGTGTCTAAATACCAACGAGTTATACAAGTGCATGATAAATGGACAGTGAACTACATGGGCCATGAATACTATGATGACAATTATTGATATAAGTATAAAACTTGGGCACTGTGGTAGAGTATAACTCCATAATGGTTAAGATTTTATTTTGATAAATCACAGTGTTGTACAGTTATATTAACTGATGACGTTTCGAGCACAAACTAATGATCATAATCATATGATATGATTATGAGTAATAGTTTGTGCTCGAAACGTCATCAGTTAATATAACTGTACAACACTGTGTGATTTATCAAAATATCTTAACCATTATGAACTATGATGACAACATAGCACAAATCAGATGAATTTAGATTTCAGCCGACTGCCAAAGTGGGGAAACAGTACAGCTATACTGCCACACGTGCATAAATAAACTCAGTATTTGTTGTACAATCTTATTAAGCGAAAGCATGAAGAACGCAATTTATCAAAATGTGGTAAGATATCCAATTCTGTCATACCGGATGATCCAGTGATTTTCATACTCCTTTCCGAAGATAGTTTATCATCGAATTCAGAGGTTACTCTGGACACGGCCTGAGCACTTTCAGCTTGAGCCTGCATACTGCGGTGACATTTTGAACAAAATCCATCGAAACTGGGACTGCCATAAAATCCACATCCCTTGCGACATAACAAAGGGATATTCTGTGACTGATCGTTTTCCTCCATTATTTACGCGACAGAAGTTTGTAGGAATCGAGAAGTCTAATTGGTGGTTATAAATCGAGCGAAGCACAAACTATTAGTCCTATCGCTACAGACTTTCCGAAGATGACTAAGGAATCTGCCAAAGTTGGCGCCCTAGACCCCTAAGTATTTTCCAACAAAACAAGTACTCTAAAATAACAATTGAAACTTTAACTCCATTTCCAAAAGGAGTCTCCAACATATCTACTATAACATACAGGGTTGCTAGTGATGATTTTAATCTGCATAAAATGGACCATTTTCTCGTTTCTCTTCATGTCTCAAGTTGCATGAGGGTAGTCGGGGAATATAGTTAAAATTATCACATATTCAGATTATGAAGCGTTTTTCAGTCATCAGTGTAATTGAGAGAATTTTTAACACCCGGAAAGAAAGAAATTAAGTACGAGAAAGATTCATAGGATAACTTCATTGCTCTGGAAATATCCAACTACTCCTACCACAAATAAATTCATGTGAAGTTTTAGGTATAATAAAACTAGGATCCATATATGTGGTCCACTTTAGAACCTGTTACTTGAAAAACATGGAGGTGCCAATTAAGTTTATGGACCAGAAGTTGGGAGAAGGTGAAATTAAACTCATTAATCTGGAACAGATTTTCTACTAACTCGAATATTATCCGTACTATCTGTTTGGAAAACTCTGATGTTATACGGAAGCAGGAAATAGAACAAGTAGGTTTATATCCCGTACAGTGACCTATTGTCTGCAATCAAATCATGCAATCATTGAGCAAGAAAACACTCATTTTTTAAAAATGTAGTATTCCACAATCATACATTCCTTACTAGTGATTATAATAGCTGAATCTCCACCTTCCCTATTGAGCTACTGTCTCTCAGAACGAAAAATGCCCTCAAGTGGTTGTGATATTTAATACAGTCAAATTACCAAGCCGCGGTTGCCGTACTTCACAGCTTAAAGACACACTGGCTTGACTGTTTAGTGTCCGTGTAAGTACCACACAGCCAACTGAAAATCTCAAGTGTTCAAGTGCATGTTTAAGTGGTATGTGCCCAGCAGATTGTTAACTAAGTGGACTTCGAAAAAATCATATAAATTTACCTGCCCCGTAATGCTCAGATTGACTGATTCTAACGATGCCTTACTATTTTCGCTATCCGAGACAGTTTCACCGCACAGTGGTTAGGACTCTCGCCGACCATGCACATGGTCCGGGGTTCGATCCCCTGCCGGCGCACACCCGATATCTATGGTATGCCTGAATTTGGGCAACCGATATCCATGCTGAAAATTCCATACTTGTACTGAAAATACGGTGTGGAATCAAGCTGTAAATAAAAAAAAATGGTGTAAATCGTTGGTTGTCCCAAATGATAAAAAGGAGAATAAGTCTTCTAGTAATTAAAGATGAATTAGCTTGACCAGCATTATATCTAAATTTCTACACTCAGTGATCATGCGTAAAGTGACCGGCGCCTAGCAAGAACCAATCTGGGAACAGCAACCGAGCTTTAGAGCGGGAAACGGGTATATTTTCCACTTGTCTACACATTCTGAAACAAAGATATATTTTCCATTTCTCAGAACAAGTCATACTTCTTGATCCTAAGGTGAAATTCGAGAGGCCCGGCCCAGTAGCTTTGTCGCAGTATCTGATAACAAAAGCAGTATCAATTACGGCACATTAATGAAGGCAGTCTACTAGAAATCAAGCAGCTGCACGAAAGATTATGAGGATTCGTTATCTGAGGTGGTGAACGCCACAGATGCCCACTGTTCTCGTTTTTGCTTGATTTCATCATTGATATACTAACTGATATGAGCCCAACCAATCACCCATTGAATTCTTGCCGGAAAATAGTCTCGTCAAGTTAGACCGTAGGGACAATATTATCCGTCTAGGTGCGTACGCTGACAAAATGCATAGTCTTAATTCGGGACATCTGTTCTCAGTCCCCTTTCCAGTTGACTGTCCAGTAGGAAAATAAATTTTTATTAAAATATTTTCAGCACATGGAATAAGTAATAGCAATGGCGCATTTAACTCCACCCCACTTTCCACATGAGTCAATTGGCTACACCATTTCAAAGAACCGACGCTACGTCACATCTTCACCACGGACACAAATGGCGTAGATACTTTCGGAAAACCTGGTACTGATAACAGCATCATAAACACTTTGTGCCCTTCCAGAATATTTCGAGCAGGTTCAGAATTTCTCAGTAATGATCGCCACTTAGTGCTCGGTACGTCTGATGCAAATACGGCTACAAACTCAGAAGTAAGTGATGGAAAAACTTTACTCAGTGACTATCTATCTTTATTCATGTTACGGGAACCTATCGGAGCCATAATTAACTAACAACTCGGCTGCAGGAACAAGCAATTTACTCTACGAGAATATAGGTTCCTCTCTCAGTTTCATCCCATAAGTGTAACAGGATATAAAGGTGTTTCAGAAATCAGATACGATTCTTGAAAAACACAAAATCGCATGGGTAGGCATGCTAGACTATTCGACAGGTTTAATGGCATTTCATCACTTCCTACATCTAGAAATAATCATGGCTCCATGTATTTGAGGCCACTAAACAAGAGCGAAAATCCTACCCACAATCTGACACTACTGTATTATTACTTGATTATTTTTCACCTGAGTTCCTTGTAGGAAATAGGACTTCGATAACACGTCTTCACTTTCCTCTATTTTCCGCCGTCCTTTACAGCTGGCTAGCCACAAGATTGCCCATAATGTCCCATCTCCTCTCCGAACGATCTCCTCCATGTCACCTTCACACTGACGATCCACTCGTCGTTTCCCATTGGGATTCCACTCGAGCAGCGGCCTGCATTCCGCGCGATGTTATTCGAAAGTCTCCTCAGTGTATGACCGATCCACCTCCATTTTCTCCAAAAAATTTATTGAGCAGTCACCCCTTGGTTGGCTTGTTCCCAGACAGAGTTTCTTGTTGCTAATTCTTTCTGGTCGACCATTTGATCATCAGTAGGGAGTCAGCGAAGGCATCAGTTGATAGAAGTCTGTCACTTGTTGGAAATCCTTTTCGAGACATGCAGTGTAAGTTTCTGACCCGTGTAGAATCACTGACTGGCCTCACATTTGTGTTGAAAATCCTAATCTTGTTGGCGTTTATGCTGGCTGAGTACGGTGCAAAATATCTTCAAACTGGTTTCAGGTTGATGAAGGTGTATCTCGCTTTTCCGATTCTGACTTTGACACCTTCATCCGTTCCGACTGCCTGTGGCAGGAGTTATGCTTCCTGACCAGATGATTGAAGGAAGTAGCCTTTGTTGAGCCTCTGCCGTGGATGGTAATTGGTTCCGATTGTTGTTGCCGTTGGTTGTTTGGTTATCTTCATCACCTCCGTTTTCTATATGTGTCCATCTGCAGATCTGTCTTCACCTCTGGCCTCCTCAGCCAGTTTTTCGGTTTTTGCCTGCAAGTCTTCGAGTTCGTGTGACATCAGACATATATCATCTGTGAAATGCAGACCTTCTAAAGCCTTATTATCGGTGGTCCAGCGTACTCCTGTCTTCCCACTCCAAATGCACAGTCTCCCTCATAATCCAGTCCGCCACAATTAAGAACATAGTCGGTGATAATAGGCAGCCCTATCTTACTGCTGATTGTACTTAGAACGCCTCGCTGAATTTTCTATTGTTTATTGCCTGACACGTGGCATTGTCACATAGCCAGCTGTTGAATGACGCTGATAAAGATTTGGGCAATGTACGCCGTAGTGTTGAAGCAGTTCCAAATTACTCCGCGGTCAACGCAGTCTATCAAAGGTCTTTTCGAAGTCGATAAAGTTAAGGTAGAAGTTGGACTACCATTTTATGCTTTGTTCTGTGATGACCACGCGTAAGGCTGCAATTTGATCAGCACATGATTCACCTTTCCTGAATCCAGCTTGTTCTGGGCGGAAGTGTGCATCCAGTGCATCTTTTATTCTCCCCAGGATGATGCGACTTAGTATTTTACTTGATGTGGGTGGACAAAAGCACTGTTACACGCCAGTTCATGCAGAGGCTTAACCGTGGCGCTCTTCTTTGGCAGCCTGACAAAAAAGCCGGCCTTCCTTCCAATCAGTAAGCACCTTTCCTTCATTCCAAACCTATAATAATGGCGTGAACATATATGCCACAGTCTACGAATCCGTTTTCATTGCTTCAGGGGGAATTCCGTCTGGTCCTTCTGCTTTTCTGTACATCAGCAGCTTGATCACATTCATGATTTCTGCTTTCGTTGGAGGATTAATATTCACTCTCAGGTAGTTATGTGCGTGCTGTCGGTGGTACTTGTGGGCGAGCTGCAGGCGACGATCAATTCAAGAGTCCTTTGAAGTGATTAGCCCATTGTTTTATTTGTTTCTCCTCTTTGGGAATCAGGCTCCTTTGAGCATCCCTTACTGGTTTCATTAGCTGGGTTGATCTCTTCTCGAATACGGATTGCTTTGTGTGTATCCTTGTGTTTTTACACGCCGCCTCCTAACACTAGATCATTGAATACTCAGAGGTCTGCAAACAATTCTCCTTTCTCACTCATTTCGCCGTGTGAGAGCCTCTCGACCCATGATGAGTTCTGTTCAAGCATTATTTACTCCTGTTTCGGCTTGCATTCATATCGCCCATAATGATTTTGATGTGATCATTTGGGATGTTGTGCATTCCTATTTGTAGTTGTCTATAAAAATCTTCCTTCTTGTCCCGTTCCACGTTTGTAGCACTGTGAGTAGCACTTTAAAAATTATTACCTTCCTTCCTTTTGAGTTGAATCCGTCATTATCCTGCGGGAGGAAATTAATTCCCACTGCATTAAGGCTGTCTGCCACTGGTGACATCATTATATCCACTCACTGTCTCACTGTGCTCGTGGTTGTCGTGTGGGTGACCAAACCGGAGAAGATTGCTGGCTCTCCAACTGAAAATCTTTATAGCTCACGTCCATTCCATCTGCTCTCGCACATACCAAGGACTTGTGTGCCATATCTTCGCATTTCGTCGGCTACCTGTGCAGTGTTCCCAGCCTCGTACATCGTACGAAAATTCCACGTCTCCATTCTTATCCTTGCTTTTGTTAATAATAATATATTCTCATTTTTTACATGAGGGACGCCAGTTTACAGGCATCATCAATATGATAAATTACATATACGATTAGTAAGCACATTTAATTGTCGAGAGAAGCCACATCGGATATCTGACCGGCTTCCTGAAGGCTTTCAGTAGCCCACTGTGTCATTCCGCCTTTCCGATTCCAGCGAAGAATAAGTTTGTCTTTTGATGTTTTCGTATTTGTAATATATTTCTCGTGCGTTGAAGTTTCTATAACAGTTTGATTGGTTTTGTGGTACGGGGTCGTCAGCCCCACGCCCAACCCTCCCTCTTTACCCAGGCTTGGGACCAGCCAGATAACCAGCACTTTAGTAAACTAGGTGAGGCTTGGCACTACCGCAATACCCACATAATGCTGGCCCGAATCGAATTCCATCTGTTCTCCATTACTGGTAGTGGCTACGGTGACTACAGAAAGTTATTATTTACAACCCATAAGCATAAAATTGAACTTAAATATGATATGGGAAGCTATCAATTCATCAGTTTTACGTGAGTATCTGCCATGGTTCTCGAAAAAAGGTCGCTGAGAAAGATGTTACTTCATGCCTCTACCACAAAACTTTTTTACTTTCTCAAACATAGATTCCTGAAGAATCGATCATACTCCGCTTATTTCTTTGACTAATTTATTGGTATGAACTCCAATCATGATTGCGATTTATTAATCACTGCCCTCTCCTTTAGCTTCGAACAAACCTCGGATGAAGTATCAAGAAAAGCCCACTTATTAAGCGAAAGTCATACGGTTTCCAAGACCCTCCGTTGTCTTAGTTAAGTCCCCTGTTAAGAGATGGCTCTCAAATGACCGAAATTCCCCAGCGATTACTCATAGGTCAGACTCATACAAGGCGAGTGATACTGGATTTTGTGTCAAGGAAGTCCCTTTTCTTAATTTACATTGACGATATCCGCGGTGTAATTAGGTACGGCGGAACGTGACTTATCACCTACTACCTAAAGACTGTCTGTAAACTTCCTGGTGTGACCTTTGGAAGAGGGTTTCGCGGGAATTCAACACCATCTGAGTAGGATATATAATAGCAACAGTGTAGAATACCATACCCTTATTACTCTCACCATAAGTTCGGGCTAAAGCCAGGCGTTTCCTTTCCTCAAAACATAAGCTGTACTAGGGAACGAGGCGTTACTCACCCATTTAAATTAACACTATCAAAGTATACACAATCTGTTGTTTAAAACTTAGGAAGACTAAAGGAACTCCTGCACAGTCTTCCGTTCACCACACAGGCTAAATTTCGCTGCGGTAAATAATCTCCAAAAGTTGTCAACCCATAGCGTTCATCACTCATCAGTGGATGTTGACTTTCACTGCTTAGGTGCACCCGTTTGGCTGAAAGCTCTAGGTCAAGAATCCACTCTCTCTGGCACGCCATCGCGTTGCGTTCATTCGTTCGTGCAGGGTCCATTGCTAGTTAGACAATTATCCTCGCACTATGATTTTGATCCCGAAATATACTTCGTATTTCGGACGGTCAATTCAGTGTTTTGATTCCCTTTGGTCTACACAAAACAATTAATATAGGATTTGTGGGCATAAGAACTTTAATCGTCAATATCGTGCTCCTCGTGAGTTACCCGCTTACCTTCTAAAATTTCGTTTATTCACTTATATGGTATTGTAACGACAGAAGACAGCAGCCAAGCAACAGACCGTTTATTGAGAAAACCGAGAGATATTTATAGGTTTTTATATACATTATTGTCAGCGGACAAGCAGCGTCTTCCAATCGGCTATTTTCCTGCTGAAGGTTATCCTGTTATCTCTTTGTGGCCGTTTCTCAGAAAGTTAAGCCGCATATTTGCGAATCGTATTTGCATGCGCCCATTCTACTGTGATTGGCTGGTGAGTTCCTCAAGGTTAAGCTTTGTTATTGCTTTTTCTCATAATCCCGATTCGGGACGAAACATTGACGTAAATTACTTCCTACAATTTTGGCTTGCAGCCAGCTGTCACCACAATATGTCCTGTACTCTTTCTTAGGACAGTCATCTTTTGTTTAATGCACGAACATGATGGGCTTCGTGTTGAATACGTTCTTCTCACTGTTGAACAGCAACTACAACACCCTCCTGTGAGTCTTGGGAGGATATGTGGATAAAATACCAGCTTTGGGCTCTTCAGCTAAGACGCCTAGAACCAAGCTGACTTTCTTTTGCTGACTTTCATATAAATAAATAAATTTATTCTCATAGTACAGTACATGAGGGACGCCAGTTTACAGGCATCAGCAAATTGTTACAGAAATAGAACCATATAATTCAATCACAATTTACAGGCAGTAGCAAGATATGCTTTACATGTTCGCTGGAGATTATACATACACTTGATAAATGTTAATCCCAGTAGTATAAAACAGCCTTTTAACTTATGTACAATCATTTCTGTGCAGAGTTGGAAAAATCTGCTAGATTGTCAGCGAGTGCAACACAACAGGAAATACAGAAGTATTGTCTTCGCATTAACAAAAAAACCAGGTCTTTGGTGGATGGATTATAAGTGCCTGAGAAAAAAATAAAGCTTGAAGTCAATTTTCATACATAACTTTGTTGTGTGCAGAATCCTTGAATTACATTTCATTGATGTGTTATTTTGAAATCAGTGATGTGTTTATCTCATTTGATCTGCAATGTCATTGTTGGGAGTAAATATATAAGCTTCAGACGCATTAATTAATGGATTTCTACTGCTTGTGGGTATTTTCTTAGCGTGAGGAAGGTTTATGAGTTTCAGCTGTTCCGACAGGAGTTGAGAATATTAACTGCTCAGTAACATTATGGATATAAGTTCATCACATTATCTAAGGAAGGGTGGGTTGCAGTTGGTGAGGGATATATGGTGACCAACGAGCGGTGACCAACGTTTGCGTTACATTTTTGCGTGATTCGTTACATAAAATTTATCTTGTTGTAATCCTTGCACAAGTACTCTGCTACTTCCATACCTATAACTATTAACTCTCATATCAAATAGTTATGGTTAACCAAAGTAAAAAGCAGCGAACTCAATCCCCTGTAAAACTGATGATTAATTTTAAGTCGTTGATTGCTACATCAAGCAACACACTTCCCACAAATGGTTATAGTGAGCCACAAAACTCACTTGTATGTCGTAAGTGTCGAGCTGAAACTGAGGATAAAACTATACTGACAGCTAGTATTAGCACTACTCCCAAAAATCCAGTACTCTCTGCTCATACAGAAACCCTCCCTACACCTTATGTGCTTATCGAAAAGCTCCAGCCTTCAAGCTCTGTTTCAGTACTATCTTCTGAAATAGAACTTCTAAAGCTGTCTATAGGAGAACTTAAGGCCGAGTTAAGGGAAATAAAAAACAAGTCAGTAAATCCTGGAATTTCTGATACCAATACCAAAATATCCAAATTATCAGATCAGATCAGTGATATCAGATCGCAGGTCTGTGAACTGACACCTTTAACTATTCTCATGAAAACTGTAGACCTTAACAAACTTGACAATGAATCGATATCTAAGGTAGATAACCTCATTTACTTTGTTACTACAGAAGTAACAAAACGACTCGATGCTAAACTAAATGCTATTGTCTACAACGTTCCGGACAATGAGGCACTAAAAAGGGTACAGCGCATCCTACTTAGTGAGGCGAAAATGTCCAACTCCAAGACTAAGTGCTACAGGCTGAAGAAGAGTCAACATGAAAAGTGTTGTCCTATTCGTTTTCAGTTCGAAACACCGGCAGAGGCCAGAAAATTCATCCACTCCCAACACGCCCTATCGCAAGTCAGAAATTACAAACTAATAAAGGTTGCAGTGGACAAGACAGTCATAGAAAGGCGTGTATACAATCATCTCACTGAGTCTAATTGTGGAATAAACAATAGGACATTGCAAGCAGCAATTATACCCAACCCTATGAGAGATACCGTAGAATCCACCGCACCACCCCTCTCAAACCACACAGAATTATCCTCTCAGAGAGAGAGACTAACCGCAAGGCTACTAAATTGTAATCAAATAGCCAATAAAACTATACCGCCTATCACCGTAGATATAGACATGTCACCAAATAATCCCGGAAAAAAGTCAAAATCCCCCGAAAGCCGGCCCTATCCTCTCCTGTCCATAAGTCCATTGGTAAAAAAGGAGAATATGACCCCAAATCATGCCAACAACAAAAATGGCAGTATAAATAAGCCCACATCTCCCACGGTCAATAGTATTGGCACCCACAACGTGCGAAATAGCACCATGGCCTACACTGATAACCAACGCCAAAACAATGCCACCCTCAAGAGTACAAGTGACAATAGTCAGAACTCGACCACCAACAACTCAGGGCATTCACAGTATGACACACAAATAAATTTTGATCGGATATATGGTACAAGTCTGCTGGGAACTAACCCACAAAGCAGTACACACGAAACACCCAAAAGGGCACAACTAGTATTAAACAATAGGTGGAATAATAGACCATGGTCTTCACAAGGTCCTAATCACTTTTTATCCCCTGCGTCCCTGTCAGCGTTGAAAAAACAGCTGGTGGGGATGTTAACACTCCTAAACCGTTAACGCTGGCTCCCCCTTTGCATGAATATAGGAACAGTCTAGTTCACCCGCATCTATTAAGCACACTTGATACATGCACAAGTTTAGGTCAAATAAAGATCCCTACCCATATTTCTGGCTTAACTAAAAATAAAACTGCCTTAGCCTATAGCAAATCCAGTACTCCAACGCTTAATTCTTCACTGAAAACAGCACACACCAACCCGATAGACATAGATGAGCGTGATGTCGAAACTCCTCTTAACATAGGGTCGTCATGCCAAACAGTACTACTGGGTGCTGAACCATACTCAGGGCTGATTAACGAACTTAAATACTCCAAATGCTACTTCAAATCTCATCTTTACTTGATCCTCATAAATGCTAGATCTGTTCTAAATAAACTACCGACGCTCACAGCACTCACAGTAATATACAAACCCCCTATAATTGTCATCACTGAATCCTGGTGTAATTCTAACATACTGGATGAAGAGATAAGCTTAGATAACTATACATACTTTCGGTTTGACAGGGAAGGAGGTAAGGGAGGGGGTTGTCTCATGTACTTTCTGAATGCACTTACTGTATCACGGCTAGAAAGTAGTACACTTAACATGCCTGAGACTTTATGGGTTAACTTACACTTAAATAACGCAATGGTATTAATTGGATGCACCTACAGAGCACCTGGTACCTTTAGTAATTACGAGACCCAACTTATTAATACTCTGGAACAATTATCCTCCCTACACTACGATCATAAGATCCTATGTGGAGACTTTAACTTACCAGAAATCAACTGGGAAATACCCACAGGCCCAACTAAATTTGATAAGTTCTTAGGCACACTGGATATATTTCGCTGGAAACAGACTGTCACAACCCCAACAAGAGGTAATAACGTACTAGACTTAATCTTCTGCCACAATATAAGTCCCCTTTCTACCCTAATAGGTTCTGAGTTTCCAGGGAGTGACCACAAAACAGTGCTGTGTGCACTGCCACTTCCGTCAAGTAGCAATGCAGCCCATACCCCTACTTCACAACAAATAACTTACAGGAACTACAGTAAGGCAGACTGGACTCTAGTGAAATCAATGTTAACATCCTCAGAATGGAGAGAGTACTTCACTACTGATGACCTCTCGCGAGCTCTGAGCATCTTCTACCATAACTCGAACACATGCTTAGATGCTGTCATTCCACTCCAAACACTTGAGCTTCCCCCACATAGGAAGTCATTCATAAAACCAAAGGATCGTATGAAACTGAAGAAACTCTCAACAAGTTACTTCAAACACCACGACTTTGGCACACTAGGTTTAATACTTAACACCCTTAGTTCCATCTCACAAGCTCGAAATTTCCGTATGAGAAACGAAGAACGCATCGCAGTAGCCAGTCCTGCTAGAGTGTATGCACTCATGGAAATCTTAAGGAAGCGAATGAATCGCAAAAATCACAGCATTTCCCTCCTCATAGACAAAGGTAGGCTATGTACTAATTCCGCAGACATGTGTGAATTATTTAACTCAACTTTTGCAGGTAACTACCTTAAGCCCACAGTCCAGTTACTCAATATACACCCTGCTACTAATGTGGCACAAACTCCATCTCCACACACACCAAACCTAATTAGTACTGTTGAATTTAACTATACTAACATTAAACAAACTATAAGAACCCTAAAATGCTCAAAAGGTTTCGGTACTGACGGCATATCATCCTATTTTTATAAATATGGTGTCCCTGACATTCCCCTACTACTACTTAAAATATTCACAATGTCCTTAGAAACCCAAACTTACCCTGATGTGTGGAAAACAACGTTTATTATGCCTAAACACAAATCTGGCTCGAAAACAGACGTCAGTAACTACAGGCCAATTAATATCACACCTATAGCATCTAGAATTATGGAGAGACTAGTTAAAGACAACCTAATGAAGCATATGCTTAGTTGCAACATTATAAGTCCGAACCAACATGGGTTCCTAAAATACAGATCTTGTTTAACATGCCACTTAGACTTCTTTAACTTTGTGACCAGCAGTCGTGACAGACGACAACTAGTACTTGTCATCTACTTTGACATCTCAAAGGCATTTGACCGTGTCGACCATTTACTACTAATGCATAAGCTGAAATCCTTAGGAATACGTGACCCACTATTAGGATGGCTTAAATCATTCCTTAACAATAGGTCCCAAATAGTTAAACTCGGATCTATAACTTCGAAACCTAGCCCAGTTACCTCTGGTGTAGTACAAGTTAGTGTCATTGGACCCCTTCTATTTACCCTATATATTAACGACATATGCGCTTGCTTTACTCATGGTAAACCATTCATCTTTGCAGATGACCTCAAAGTAGCTTATACATTCCAATCTGATGACCTAGGGTACTTCCAGAATGTTGTACAAAAAGAACTAGATAAAGTGACTGCTTGGTCGTCTTTATGGAACCTCCAATTTAACCTTAAAAAATGTGGCTGGATCTGCTTCGGTGCACCCTCAGTCGACATAAAGTTAACGCTTCAATCGGCTAACCTAACCAAACTCCAAGGTGTCGTTGACCTAGGTCTGAGGTACTCGAGTAACCTGACATTCTCTGAGCAAGTGGCGTCACAGACTCAAAAGTCGAGGATGCTCTTAGGATGCATACTCAGGAACTTTCACGACAATGAAGCAAAGCTCATTCTGTACAAAACCTGTGTGAGGCCACTACTAGAATACTGTCCATTTATCATTAGTAGCACTCACACACGTGAAAAGCTAAGAATTGAAAGTATCCAACGATATTTTACCTCGAAACTACTTGGCTACGAATGTAAGAAAGACTACATCTCACGGTGCATGATTCTAAATCTTGACCCACTATGGACAAGACGACCAATTATAAACCTAGTATTCTTCTATAAGGTCCTACACAAAATATCATTCGCAGACAGTAAGGACATACAATTCGCACAAGAAGGCTTTCACGATCTGCGTAACCAAAATTGCACAGTAACAATAAAAGCCTTTAAGTCAACACTCCGCGAAAACTTCTTCGCAGCCATGTATTCTAAAATATGGAACAATCTGCCCCTAGATGTCAGGAACTGCAATACAGTTTTAAGTTTCAAACGCTCTCTGTACACACTATTTCACTCTACCGACTATATAAATAAACTATTTATTCCTAGAACGAATCAACTATTAGTCTACTACAGTACCTAAACGCGCTTAAATACCCTTCCTCCTCTAAAGACTATAAATAAACTAGTAGTATAAATGCATGAAAAGACATAATAGAAACAAATTTTTGTTCATCAAATTACAATGTACAACGAATATAAACAAATATTTCCCAATCCACATACTTTTTCTTTGTCCTCTGGTGCATTTCTGTTGTATTTACTTTGTAGTACAAGTTGTATTGATCTACATTCCGACTGAATCTGAGAAACAATCGAAGTCACTTACTCATATATTATCCCTCAAGGTTTGGCTAGTAATGGCTCAGCATCCCTGATGAAATCCACTGTCACCATAACTAGACGCTGTACAGCATCTTATACAAGCATAGTCAACGATCTAAAATGGTTTTTATATAGCTTTCTACGTGTTTATCAACTTACTCGTTCAGAGCAACCATGCTGTGACAAATGGCGGGCTATGGGTGACTTGAGTGCAGTAAAACAAATCTGCTTGAAATTGACCAATATTAATCTGCATTCAGTTGAACTCATATCTGGTATTACTTGCAAAAAGTGATGTCAAAATCATAAAAATTAATCACTCATTTTAAATTAATACCCAATTTGAACATAAAACAAGATACGATGCCGCACACAACAAAGTTATATGGAGAAATTGACTTCAAGCTTTATTTTTTTCCCAAATATTTGTAATTTATCCGACACATACTTGGGTTTTTTGTTAATGCGAAGACAATATTTCTATATTTCTTTATGTGCTCCATTGAACGACTAACTATCAGAATGTACTCACTAGCTGATATCAGAGAGGACAGCAACCATGTAATTTCACTATAAATCAAATTCATGTAATTTAAATAATACTTATCCATGCCTGTACAACTGGTGTGTCCTACATTGATAGGGAAATATATATTATTATTACATCTGTCCATGTTATGTTGTAGTGAGTTATACCTTTTTCATGTTACCGGTTTATGTCCATTTTTTTCCACTTATTGTGTTGGGTAGTAGTTTTACAAACGAGATTTCTTGTCTGTTTGAGGATACGTATCTTAACCGTTAATGTTTTATCTAGAATTATAAATATAGGCAAAAAACAACAGGTGTAGTATTTAAGCTTATACATTAAATGGACCTATAATTTCGGAGGCTCTCAGATAGGAACTAGAACTACTATCGTTTGCAAACTCTTGTAGTTTGTCATTAAGCAACTTTTCGAAGGAGGCCAATGTACTTGCTTGACACATTTCCATTGGTAGTTTATTACATATCTGTACATACCTAGTCAAGTAAAGCTTTTGCGTGGTGGCTGTTTTACATTGTTCGATAGCTACTGTACCCTTAGTGTGTCTTAGTTTGTAGCCATTGTCATCTGAAAGTCGAGTGCCATTAGTAGAGTTAAAAACTAAGTGGTTTAGAAGCTTATAGTAAAGTGTTAGGTTTAGTCTCCGGCGTCTTAGCCAAAGTGTTTCTAGTCCTAGGGTATCACATCTAGTGGAGTAGTTCGCACCATTTTCGGTTCCCAGTAATTTTAATGGCCCCAATAAATACAATAATCTCAGCTTTTAACAGTGCTGCTTAGCTGTCTGAAGGCATTTCCAAGCGATTGCGTGCAAACATCTAATATACAGTTTGTCTTTCCTAGGCAGGCCACGGGTAGGATTGTAGAAGGCAACGTCCAAGGACTATTTCTATTTGCATTCTACATAAAGAGTACATGTTGCTTCTTAAACTTAGCTAAAGTATTTCTTTGTGCCGACGACCTTAAATTCTTTTTATTCCTGATATAGTTTTAAGGTGAGTGACCTAATAAGTAGTATTTGTCCTGAATTAAGCGGTTTGGCATCATGAGGTGCCATGTCGTGTCTGAGGCTTAACATAGATAAATGTGGTCAGGTTTGCACCAGTGACAGTAAGCTCAACCTAACTTTTGAAGTAGATGACTAAAAACTACCCAAACTTAACTTATTTATAGATTTCGGTATTAGATACTCTATTAATTTAACCTCCTGTGAACAGAGTGATCACAAAGATGTGAGGCACGCGGGTTTCTGTGTTGAAATACTAGTCATTTCTTTCCTTGCGAAACAAGACTTTGACTGCATGAAGTGTCTGTTTGCCTTATTTTAGAATATTGCCCGGTCATTCGCATTGGCCTTCGACTGAATGACAAATTTAAATTAGAGTGATTTTCGCTCACGATGCGGCCTTAATTGCTCCGGGCGTTTCAAAAGATTAAAGACAGAGACACTTTAGAGAAGACGGTTGAAGAGAAACCCTATTTTTTACTATGAGTTGACTAATTTTCTTCTGGATTTTCCAAGCCTAGTGATTAGATTTAACTTTTGAATCAGTTATAATCTCAGAAATCAAAACAACTTGGCTGCTATACAGCACTGTAAGGGTTATACGCAATTCATTTTCTTCTTAAATCAGCTTTCACTTATTTGGGATAGAACTTTATCTAATATGCGTGAAGCAGACACACTCTAGTCTTCATCTTCTCAGCCACTAGACCCCTCAAAATTGACAGTGCTCTCCTTCATCTAGCTCGAATACTCTTATCACCCCACATAGGTGTGCACAGCTTACTGAACATTTGATCGACATACTACCTAACGAAATAATGGTAATATTACCTGCACATGATACACATTTCTAGACAGGGCGTAAATATTATCACATACACATAACAAAGAGATTAATATGATGGGACAAACTGGTGTCAATACATTCCATGATTTCTTCACAAAGTGGATATATTTATGCATTTAAATGGGTATATTGACATATCACTCTTTCAGGTCTCCCCATGCTTCTTACTTCCCTGCTGTCTTTTGTCTCCTTTCTTTGCCATTCTAAATCCCAACTGGTTTCCCGGATGATTGTAGAGCAGGTTTGCTCAGAAAATTGTGATAGTCACAAAAACATATGAGAAACCCACTTGCCCCAAGTCCTGAAGATGTTCCATAAAAACCTCATAATTTCTCCTCTTACACATCCTTAGTGAAAACTGCGTCATTATCTTTGCGCCAATAGCCCAATCTTATTGCTATCCGTACAGCGCCGCTATGTTCGGATATAAGGGAACATAGAATTCCATATCTCACCAACTCATTTGATGATAGTTTTAGTCTTCTGCATGGTTCCCTTCTCTTTTTACATGTACTAGTTCGACACTTTTCGGTTTCCAAGTTCTCGTAAACCGAAAATTACCCGTCGCTGATTGCTACTGAGCAGTGACACGTTTTTGTACATTTAACTGGACACTGACTGCTGTACTGAGTCGGTTTTATTGGTAAGCTAACATTTTACGATTTTATAGATAATAATAATAATAGTATATTCTCATTTTTTACATGAGGGACGCCAGTTTACAGGCATCATCAATTCGATAAATTACACATACGATTAGTAATTACAGTTAGTAATGATAATATAATAAGGTACATATTTATTCATTCAAATATAGGACACACAAGTTGTATGGGAATGGATAAGAATTATTTAAGTTAAATATTTAAATTACATGATTTACGGTTCAATAACATGGTTGTTGTCATTTTATCTTTAGTTTGTGGGGAAAATCGGATAACTGGTGATTCAATGGAACACACCAAGAAATATAGAGATATTGACTTCGCATTAACAAAAAGATAACCTACCATATTGCTTATTTGTGACACGGTCTTTAATTATTGTGAGCTTCTAATTAAACTTTGAGAAGTTACGTATTGGATACTGTGTACACTGCTTCTTCCCCTATAAACTGACTTCAAAGTTATTTCATCAGCTCTATACACGTGCCCTTGTGTATTTAAAAAATGTAAATATACTCATTCCACATGTGTAATTTAACGTATTGCTGGTGCTCGTAATCTGAGGTCCCTCGTGTAAAAGCAAATAATGATACATTTTTAAGTGACTGGCTGTACCTAAGGCAGACCTTAATTAACCGCACTTACTAGAAGCGTCTCTTCTTGATACCCTACTCCGTACTATAGATAACGTGTAAGTACCGATTAAAGAATTGGAAGTAAATAGTCTCGTGACTTGGTGGTGTGAGAGTTATATTTTTACCACAGGCTATGTGTCAAATTTAATAAATAAGAGTGCTATACAACTTATCTGTTAACTGCCTGGGGTGGAAAGCCCAAAAAGTGCTCTTAATCATAGCACAATGAGGAAGCGAGCCACGTGCCAGCAGTCAAGCCGGAAAACAAAGATGTGGCACCATCTAACATGAATGCTTTGAGAAAAAATTTTAACATTCAGGGTGCACCACAGGTTATCCCCTCTGAGAAATTTGGTGGGATACCAGCAACCTTGGATACGCGAAGGCAATGAGCTGAAAGAGAGAGGTTTGTATGGTAACACTCAGGGAATAAGGAGGATTGAAAACAGTGACAAGGAAGTATGAAAGGAATAATAATTGACTTTATTCCAATAACAGTACTTATAATACAGGATGGAATTCTCAGCATTTGTCACAATATTGCATCTGATTTACTCAAAATATATACAAAATTAAAAATTAAAACAAAATTAATCGGAGGAATTTGTCCACATTTACGACATGATTATTGGATATAATAATAATAACAATAATAATGATAATAACAGCGAGTTTGTTTCAAACGGTATTGTCGATTCAGTTTGGGAACTTTAGCATGTTATAGATTATTGGGTCTAACGTTCTGTTGATATAGTATAGTGAGGTGAAATACAAAGTTAACGGTCATAATACAGCTTAAAATTATGTCCACACTTATGAAAAAAATAAACAAAACGAAAAAATTAAGAGGATTATAAATATAAGAAAAACAATAACAGTAAATGCGAAGACAATATTTCTATATTTCTTTATGTGCTCCATTGAACGACTAACTATCAGAATGTGCTCACTAACTGATATCAGAGAGGACAGCAACCATGTAATTTCACTATAAATCAAATTCATGTAATTTAAATAATACTTATCCATGCCTGTACAACTGGTGTGTCCTACATTAATAGGAAATATATATTATTATTAAAGAGTGATGCTTTAAAGGTAAAGGAAATGATTTATTTAGTAGTGCAAAGAAGGTTAGTTAGTTCATGTCTGATACTATTTTCATCACATAAAGTACGTGCTAAATATAGTATAGTGGAATTTTTATACTTAGACGTACGTGTATAAGTTCTTCTGATGAAAAGACTTCTTGTTTTACCTGAGGAGACACAAGGCTGGAGCTGCTGGTAGAGTGAGTGCTCAGAGTCTGACAAAATTCCTTTAGCGAATTTGTTGCATGACATCAAGTGCCTATCAGTGACAATGTCAACGATATGGCCCAATGGGATACCACTCGTCCTACTGACAGTCTTCAGAGTTCTACGAAGTATGACATAGTCCTTTTTAAGCAATTCAGGAAAGAATAAGGGTGAACAGTAAGGAAGAATAGGTAAAATACACGAGTTGATAAACTGTAAGAGGAGTGGTTGAGTTGTGCCTGAATGCCTTAACTTCTTATTGTAAAAAGTCAAACGAAATATTTTTTTAGAGATCGCTAAGACATGAGAGGACCAGGATAGGTCAGAAGGGAGAATTAAACCAAGATACTAAACTTCAGACTTGGTTTCTATATCAGTATCATCGATTTTGCAAGGGTTACAGTAACCAACGGCTTCATTCAACTTTCGTTTACATCGGAAACTGAAATTAACAGTCTGACATTTGGAAGGATTAAGTTTAAGGCCGTTAGACGAAGACCATTTGCTAATTCCTGATAGAAAGTTTTTAATCCTAATGCAGTCAAGCTGAGAGTTAACAGACATTGAAATAGTTAGATCATCGGCATACTGAACAAAGTTCATTTCATCGGAGTGAGGCAAGCCATGCAAGAAGAGAGAAAACAGAAAAGGAGAAAGGGCAGCGCCTTGAGGTACACCAGCCTCAGTAAGCAATGAAGTGGACGACTTTCCCTGACATACAGTGTATTGCTTTCTTCCTGAGAAATAAGAATGAAGCCATTTGACAACCCAACAGTCAGTTTGAGTTTCAGCAAGCTTGTTTAGTAAAATGCCCCTAGGTACTGAGTCGAAGGCAGATGTATAATCTAGAAAGGTGCAGCGAACAAATTTAGCCCCCTTGTCTAAGCTGGAGACAATGTTATGATACAAGACTGCAGCTGCATCTAAAGTACTTCTACTGTGTTTGTAGGCGAATTGTTTGGGATCGTTAAAGGCTTTAAGTGGAGGTTGAAGATTAAGTAAGAGCAGCTTTTGCATAGCTTTCAGAAAAGGGAAAGTGATAGCAATGGGTCTAAATTTAAAACATGTCGCAGTAGACAATTTTAATGTCCTTCCAAGCGGCTGGCACGACATTTTTGGAAAAAGACTCATTAAATATGTCCATGAGAGGATAACACAGGATATCTGCACAATTTTTAAGAGTAACACTAGGCAAACCATCTGGACCCAGGCCACAAGAAGGGTTCATAGACTGGAGACATTTTAGAATGTCATTTGTAGTAAATCCAGAGAAGCAGGTTTCATTAATATTTGTAACACTAGAAAGTTTGGCATTCGCGGGAGAATGTATGAAGGACTTGTTTAGTTTTGAAACATCAAGGGAAAAAGGAATACTGTTCATCTGCTTACCAACAGTAATTTCTTTGAAAAGTTTCCATATATTAGACGCATTTTTACAGTACATAAACTTTTGGTTGTAAAATGAATTCAACCTGTGCATTTCAAACTTTATTAGGATATTAATTCTTTTCAAACCAGCATTATCCTTCATTTTATATAATTTTTCTTTCTGTCTGCGAAGCTTTTTAAGTTGAGGAGAGGAGAAACGGTCAAATCTGATGAAGAGCGTTTCTCTGGGACAACAGGTGTCAAGACAATTTGAGATAACTTGTAATATTAGAGATAGTGTCATCAAGAGAGTCTTCTTTAAACAGATCCCACCTTGTGTCTTTGAGCATGTTTCTGAGGTTCTGAACATTCTCCAAAGAGTAACATCCATGTATAGTTTTCTTGGAAAGGTGTGAAAAAGTTCTCTTGTGTAACTTTCCATAAATGTTGGGTAAAACCCGTACAATACAAAGATCTGAGTTAAATAGTGGAGCTCCTTTACGAGCATCGTATATTCCGGAGTCATTTATAAATTCAAGATCAAGAGAATTATCCAGTCTGGTGTGAGAAAGCTGCAGTCACATGAATTAAAATCACCTGTCACTGTGGACAGGGAGTTACAAAAGGAGGCGGCAGCGAAAATAGTGAATTCATCAGCAAGCATAGATAATTCTGAAGTGCTAAAACAAGGTGTGATGTAAATATTCGTGATATAAATGAATTTTTATTTAGATAGGTGTTTAGGTTGACATTTGACAGTTATACAGTCAATATTATCATTTGAGAATTTAAAATAGACGTTGTTGGCAACAGACCACTGAGAATTGATGAAAGTAGCAACACCACCACCTCGCTTCTTTCTTCAACTACTTCGGTGCTGTCTGTACATACTGAAACCATTCAGCAAGATTAAATTATCATCATATGAGTCGTGTGGCCAAGTTTCTTGAAACGTTATTACACCTGTAATACGATAAATATTTGAGTATAATAAAGCATCCGAGTGATTAATCTTGTTCGATAATGACCTGCAATTTGTGCTTATAATCACAGGAACAGTCATCTGACGCGCTGGAGTACACTTTAAGGATCTTTGCCACCCACCATGATGCTTTTTCTTAAGGTTATTATATACTCGTAAAACATCCGGTTGAAAACATTTTAAATAATCCCGAGAGTAAGTAATACGATTTGGGCACATAATCAAATAATTAAAACAAAATAAATCCAAGAAATCAGATGCAATATAAGTGACGGAAAATTTTGGTAGCCCAAGTTGTAAACAGGCCGCCATACAGGTTGTGGTAAACGAGGAGTACTATGTACATGGATAGTGGAGTAAAGCGAAATATCAGAAGAAGTGACGCTGCTATCTTAGTGCGATCTCAGAGTTTTAAGTTGTTTTTTCTGTTTTCTCTTTTTTATTGATGTTATTTTTTCTTTTAAATTATTATTGTTTTTATGATAATAATAGCCCTGTACTGGCACAGAGCTACGTGCCACACACTTATGGTGCGTGGAGAGCTGGTGATATCAACCCGTTGTCCAGGCTGAGATAGCGGAAAAGTGGCTCATTATCTCCAAGTTGAGTCTTAGACCAAAGCTCCACTCCTCCGTTTCAACAACAAGCACTCATCGACACTAAACATAACAAATACACTAACGTAGTAGAAGGCACTAGATACAATAGAAAGGAGAGGGAAAATGGAAGGTGATTTCGAGATTCCAAAGTTGGCACAGGATTATTGCAAAAGTTTGGGCCGAATAAACGAGAGGAAACATGGTAAAAAAATGAAACTTATATGCCGGGTTGGAGCGAAACAAATGAAATTGTTAACAGTACGGAAATTGCTGAAATTTACGGGGTGAAGTGACGAAAGAACTTAAGGTGATCAGTAGTTACAATCAGTAAAAAACGTTGCGAGCTGGATAACTACAATGGTGAAAAATATTTACACGTACTGCTTACAAAATAAATAAGGTTCAGCTGCTTACAACCTCGAGTGAACATAGCAAAGTCCGTCAAAATAGATTGAGCTGATTAAAAGTTACAGAATAGAAGTGACATGAGCATGCCAAAAAAATATGCGATGGACCATGTAACTGCACAGATTAACCCTTTTTACCTTTGATGTTTTTTGGGTTTTTGTTGATACATATTGTTTGTTTTTTCAAATTTTTTAAAATAAAGAAGATTTTGATTCCTTTAATGTCAATATGAGTGGAGGAAAACGCAAAACCGTCTGTAATCTTGTAAATGATGGGAAACGCGAGACGAAATGAAAGTCAACATCCCGAACCAGTTTAACTAGGATTCAAGATAAACTGTGATGTTTTGTGTAGGAAATCTAAGGAAATTCATCCGAGTTTAAAAATATTATTAGTACTCTGTAACGGAAAAAAGAAGAGGATTAGTACAGGGAAAAACGACTACTGCCACAAACAAAACCAAAAAAGAGTAATTACCGCAAAAATAATCGTAGTAACCTGCGAGAATAAATAAAAATTGCTAAATAATGTTAAACATGAAATCTTTAGTTAGCACATTCTGCGTATCGTTTGGGCCAGTGTATGCGTCCACCTGTTCGCGTAACAGGTGCTTTAGGTGTTGTAGCAGACTTCCTGAGGGTGATAAGATGCTCATTTACGGTGTCTGGCTTGGAGTTAGACGCCTAAGTTGTTGGATTAGGGGGAGGGGAGGGTAATGATTCTTCTATGTAAGTCACTTTACGTTTGTCTAGGCTGACTGTGCCGTAGAGGCCAAATCGATCGATAACGAAGAATCTTCCTGTCCTACTAATGACCCTGAAAGGTCCATCATAAGGGGGTTGTTGGGCTTACTCAAGGCGTCACAGTGCACGAAAACATGGGTGCAGTCTTCAAGTCTGCCATCTACCTGCACCTTCTTGTAATGAGTACGCGTGGGAGTTGGTTGGAACCGTTGCATAATGATTTTTAGATGCTGAGAGTAACAGAGGGCATCAGCAACACTTGGCTCATCACTACCTGACGAAATAATCTCGCCAGGTAAATGGACTGTGTTTCCATACATCAGCTCAGTAGAGATACACTGAATGTCAACCTTGAGGGCTGAATGGATGCTAAGGAGGACCAGGGGAAGGCACTCTACCCATTTGGTGTTGTCGACTGCCATTAACGAGGCTTTCAGTTGGCGATGAAAACGCTCTACTAGTCCATTTCCAGATGGATGATATGCCATTGTTCTGACGCATTTGTATCCCAACAGCTCTAACAGCCCCTTACAAGTTGTTAATTCGAGTAGCTGCCCACGGTCAGTGGCCACCATAGCCGGGGATTCAAACTGTGCAACCCATCTTCCCATGGACACACGACAGATAGTCTCACCCATTACATCCGCAACAGGGACAGCTTCTGCCCAACGAGTAAAACGATCGATGCGGGTGAGCAAGTATGTGTGGCCATCAGAGGGAGTTAGTGGACCGACAATATCCAGATGGACATGGACAAAACGGGCATGAGAGTTTCCGCAACGTGCTGAATATCAGACGTGAACTGCTAAACATAGTCTAAGTGAGGCAATTCACGTGGAGAGTACCAGTCTGTGGTGGCGTGAACGGAATACGTTAGCGGTTTGTGGTCGATGAATACCGTGAATTGCCGACCTTCGAAGAAGCTTCGAAAACGTTTGATAGCAGTATAAGTAGCTAGGAGTTCTCTGCCGAAAGTGCTGTACCTTGCTTCGCATGCGGGCAATTTTCGTGAGAAAAACGCATGAGGTACGTACCTGCTGCTGTAGTACAGCTCCAATGGCTGTGTTAGATGCGTTAACAGAGATGCTGATCGTAAGTTGGACGTTCAGATGCACTAGCATGATTGCGTCTGCAGTCAACTCCCTAATTTTCCTGAATGCTTCCAGAGCCTCTGGTGTCATGGTTAATGTCTTGCAATTAACTTTTAGTAAGTCTGCGAGTGCAGTTAAAATATGCGTGCACTGGGGAAAACAGACGGTAATATCTACCATACCTAGAACCGTGCGCAAAGCTTTCGGGGACGCAGGCACTGGGAAGTCTTGAATGGCCTGCACCTTATCAGGTAAAGGGCGAATACAATGTTCATTAATTACATGTCCCAGAAAGGTCAATCTGGCGTTTATCAATGTTGAGTGTCAAACAGCATGTTATCAGTCTCTCAAAGACCGTCTGCAAATGAATACGGTGGGTTGCTTCATCTGGACTAACCGGAAGGATATCATCAATGTAGGCATAAGCGTGATCTAATCCGCGCAAAACGTAGCGGATGAAACGTCAGCGCGGTACTGTGAAGACCAAAAGGAATTCGAAGGAATTCGAAGAGGCCAAACGGAGTGGTAACCGCTGTTTCAGGGACATCCTCTATCGGCTGCTTCAGGGAGTTCCGTTATGGATGACTTGTTGAAAGGTGCAAGGATACCTTGCACTGTCCAGGGTAGACGCTGAAGCCATAACTGCTTCATAAAGGCTCCATTGATCTGGAAATCAGCTACTAGCTGTTTCATCTGACGAAGTAATTGGGAGGGTGTACCTTTTGTTGATCCGTCACTGCGACGCGCTTAATGAATGAGGCTTTGAGACGATTGTACAAGTTTGGAGCAGTATCGACCAGGACGTCTGAAACGTCTTCCATAACGTTTTCTGGGAGGCTAGTTAAGACCAGGTTGGCTTTTATCGCCTGGGCTTGACTGTACTTCAATCAACCGGAAAATATCGGGAAACGAATTGGTATTTCGGAGATTGTTTATTGTCCCACTAACAATAAACAGTCGCGGCAAGCCAATAACAGCAAATATGGTTACGGTACCGAAAGTTACAGCCTCAAAACGGTATGAGTACAATCGTTTACAGGTTCAAATGTTGTGGCTTCAAAGTCTACAAACAAACATCGGTACAATTCATAGTAATACTTCTGATCGTGCTGCCTCAGTCTTCTGTTGAATAGCAAGCAAACCATCCACCGCAGGGATTATAGATTCCAAAGGAATTCAAACCAGCATTTACATGTTATGTCATTGGACATTGATTAACTATTAAAAACATTGATAGAGACCGTTTCTTGAATAGGCGGGATATACGGCAATTACTGAATGTTTTGTCGTTTAGAAAAAGTGATTGGATCTTTATGAAAAAACTATTTCATGTCAGTATCACATTTCCAGCTGAGCGGATGCCCTATTACATGGACTAGCCATGTTAAAGCACTTGGACGTTAAAAACTGCAAGTCACACATATGTTTTATTGAAGAAGAGGAGTCAGTGGGACCAGTAAGAACTGAAGTTTCCACCATTGTCTGAAAGCTCCGCAGACGTGTCAGTATACCAAGGAAGTCACTAAGTCAGTAACCAATGGAATATCCTTACTGACTGTCCGAATAAAACTGGAATGGATCCATCAAATATGGAATGTCTTGATTCACACATTCAGTAGATATGCCACTTATTGACGTAAAGAAGTGCGTCAACACTCGTTAATTTATCAAGTTAGCTTTCACTATAATGCATATCTGAAGGGTACAATCGTGAATCCAGTATACGAAGTCAAACTAAATGTTTCCATCAGGTTTCTCAGAATTGCCAAGGGACTTTGACTTTGATATTCCTAGCATGTGCGTATGAGGTGACAGTAAATTCCGAGTATAATGAAGGGCAAAAGATAAGTAAATTTCAGACGACTAAACGGTAACTAGTTTGACTTGCCGGAGCATCACATAAGGTCATAATTTTCCCGACAACTTCTGTAGCCAAAATGTTTAGGAAGTCCGCAGACTGTTCGACACCGTTCAGAACACCAGCTCCTGTCAGTTTTGGCCTCTAGGGCTTCAGTCCGTCGGTAGTACAACCAGCATCGTTTTTCAAGGCGTTTCGTATCTCTAGGTAGTGATTCAGTCCAATGTGCATTGTTTGCAGCTGATGACCCAGTCTTTAACTGTCTCTGTAGACGTTCTACCATACCATTAGCTTGAGGATGATAGGCTTTTGTTCGAAAACGCATACAACCTATGACTTTAGTCAGGGCGTAGAATAAGCTGCTTTCGAATTGCCGCCCGCGATCAGTTGTTATGGAAGATGGGCATCCGAAGTTTGTGATCCATCTGTCTACAAAGACGCGTGCGACGGTTTCAGTAGATATATCCTTGAGGGGTACTGCTTCAGGCCATCGTGTGAAGCGGTCGATGCAGGTTAACATATAGGTTTATTCATGAGATTCTGGAAGGGGGGCAACTAAATCTATATGGACGCGTTCGAAACGAGCATCAGGGATAAGAAAGGTACCAAGGGGGCTTTTGGTGTGTCTTATTACCTTGCACTTTTGGGAAGCTGAGCACGTCTGTGCCCATTCCCTTACTTCCTTATTAATACCAGGCCAACAAAACCGACTAATTACGAGCTTGACGGTAGTTCGAATACCTGGGTGTGATGAGCCATGCATATCGTATTGAAGACGTTACGGCGATAAGTTTTAGGGACGATGGGTCGAGGAGTACTCGTGGAAACGTCGCATAGAATAGTATCTCTTACCATACCTAATGGTTTCTCGGCTAATTGCAGATTTGTTTTTGACAACTCATGTTTGAAGCTCAGTATCTTCTTTTTGAAGACGAGCCAGTTTTACAAGGTCTATGCCGTCGATTTGGGTGAAGGAACAAATACGTGACAAGGCATCTGCTACAGTGTTGTTCACTCCGGATACATGGCGAATATCTGGTGTAAACTGAGAAACGTAATCTAGTTGTCGTGATTCCCTGGGTGAATACTTATCTGAAGTTGAGTTCAGAGAGTACATCAGAGGTTTGTGGTCAGTGAAAATTTTGAATTCACGACCCTCAACTGAATGTCGAAAATGGCGTAAAGCACAGTACATAGCTAGAAGTTTTCTGCCGAATGTGCTGTACTTTGTTTCTGCTTATTGAAGGCGCCTCGAGAAAAAGGCGAGTGGTTGTCGCTCTTTGTTAACTAGTTGTTGCAGAACTGCGCCGATTGCAGTGTCTGATGCATCAACTGAGATACTTAACGGTGCCGTTGGATCCTGATACATAAGAAGGGTGGCATTCGCAATAGCCTTCTTTACCTGAGTAAAAGCATGCCGAGAAGATGCGTCGAGTTCGATAGACTTGTTATTCCCCCGAGGGAGGTCTGTTAATGGCTGAATCAGAGAAGCACAGTTAGGAATAAATCGTTGGTAATAACTTACCAAGCCGTTGAAAGTGCGAAGACTTTTCACTGTTTGTGGCTCCGGAAAGTTCAGTATCGCTTCGACTTTAGTAGCCAATGGGCGAATGCCCTTGCAGTCAATAGTGTGACCCAGGAAGTCGAGTGAGTCAACGCCTATCTGACACTTTTGAATATTGATGGTAACACCATGTAGGCGTAACCTTTCAAATGCCAAGTCCAAGTGTCTAAGGTGATTTTCCTTATCTGGACTGGCAATGAGGCAGTCGTCTAAGTATGCGTATACAAAGTCGAGACCGCGAAGTACTTCATAGATGAAGCGTTGGAATGTTTGAGCCGCATTCCGGAGGCCGAATGGCATACGTAGGAATTCGAAAAGTCCGAAAGGCGTGATGATAGCCGTTTTCGGAATATCTTCCGTTGCCATCAGGATTTGGTTATACGCTTTAACCAAGTCGATTCTTGAGAATATGGATGCTCCAGATAATGTTGCCGTCAAGCCGTGTATGTGAGGCAAAGGGTAGCAATCAGGGGTTGTTTTGGCGTTCACTCGCCGGTAATCACCAGTGGGTCGCCAATCGTTACTATCCTTTTTCGGTACCATATGCAATGGGGATGCCCATGGACTATTCGATGGCCGAATGATTCCAAGGGTGAGCATATGATCGAATTCGTTTCTGGCAATTCTCAGTTTGTCAGGGGCCATTTGTCGTGCTTTGGATGTCACGGGCTGTCCTGAGGTTATGATGTGGTGCATAACATTTCTGGTTATGCACGGGAGATCGTTAGATGGGCAATTAAGTTCCGGATATTTGTCAACAATCGGTTGAAAAGTTGGATCGAGGATTGCTTTCATCTTAACGATTGACAAGCTGGGGCCTACGTAAGTTATGCCTTTGATAGACAAACTAGTAGTGTTGTCAATTAGTCGTTTACGGCGGACGTCTACGAGCAAATCATGATGACTGAGTAGGTCCGTGCCGATGATGGGCATTGTGACGTCAGCGATAAGGAAAATCCACTGAATAGGTTTGCGTAAACCTACGTTCAGATAGGCGTATTTCCGACCAAAGGTTGCAATTGGTTTTCCATTTGCAGCCTGTAAGTTGAAGGTAGGTTCCTTCTGTCGATCTGCTACTGTAGCAGGAAAAACGCTGACTTCGGTGCCTGTGTCGACTAGATATCTAGTCTAGCTCATTACATCATGGATGTAAAGTAAGCGGCTAGTGCCACCGGCGACGGTTGCCGCTAACGCGTGCCGGCGGGATAGTTTCCCACAGACTTGGAGGCTTTGCTGAAGTCACGAGGTTTTCGACAACATTTCGCTTCCTGGCCATAGGTGTTGTGATACCAACACCAGTCAGGATTTTTGAGAGAACGTGGGTTGGACTTAGAACGGCCGCGTGCGTTTTGCAGTTGAGGAGATTTAGAACGACGGTAGGAGGAATTGCTAGGATTGTTTGACCTAAGCATCTGCTGGACGGAGTTGATTAACTCTATCATTACAGAATCCTTCTTCGAAGCCTGTTCGGTAATTGAGTATAATTCGGTAACTGGCCGTTTAGTTATCTCTAGAATTTTATCTGCAGAGACAGCTAAGTCATCCATGAGAACACCCTGAAGTGTCACAAGTACAGTCTGAACTGACTGTGGCAGTTTGGATAAAAATAATTCTCTGAACAGTCCTTCATCGAAATGACTTTGGCCAATGATCACTTTCATTCTTGCTAGCATGCTCATGGCTGACTGATCCCCTAACTCAATGTTACGAAATAATTTATCTAGACGTTGTCGATCCGTGAGAACGTTTCTCTTGAGGAGGGATGCTTTGAGCAACTCGTACGAGTTACTTACCTCCGGACTCGACATCTGCACAGTTACGCACTTGCGGAATTCTCGCGGTAGGGCGTGAATAACTTCAAGAAACTGTGAACGTTGATCGGTTATCTCATGCTCACAAAAATCGGACTCAGCTATCTGAAACCACGTTTCAGCATTATCTGGCCAATATGGTACAAGTTGAATTGCTTTGGCGGTTGAGCGAATGCGAATAACCTTGGGGCTAGGATCACTCATGACGAAATGTATGCCGATTACAATATAGTAAAAGAACAAACACAAAAAGGAGCGAACTCACCAGGTTTATCTGCGTGTTTTTTGAAGACGAAGTTCGTGGTTGGGCTCACCAGTTTGGAGGTTGCATGGTATCGACGTTCGCGAACTGTACGGAGTATACTAACGCAAGATCTTATACCAACAACTTCTATAGTGTTCGATCTTCGAGTATCAAAGATAAAGCAAAAGACCAGATTTAGCCGTCCAAAGTACGTAATATATTTCGGGACCGAATCGCGGGTAGAAGTGAATGCTTAGCTAGCTAGTAATCGTGCGCGCACGTGACACGACGGAGCACCAAATGGCGGGGATGCTTGACCGGAAGCCTTCAGCTAAACAAGTCGACTTAAACAGTGAGGGTCAGCATCCAATGTTCAGTGATGATTGCTGTGGTCAATAATTTTGGGGAGCCACTTACCGCTACAGTGTAAATCCATGTGTATTATGCAATCAACATCTTACATGGGAACATTTGTGGTGGACTATACGGGATCACTAAGGGGTGCGTTTATTGTTATCCACCTTATTTGTGGTAGTATACTCAATGCACTATACTCATTGGGAGCTATATTTCAGAAAGCAGGTTTTCTTGAACTTCGGTGTAATGTCTGTAAGATGCTAAATCCAATCGCGAAGCGATATATCTGTTAACTAGTATGTGAAGAGTAACTTTTTCAGATTCTTTAGATGTTTAAACATTATACGCAGGATAGAAAATACTTTCAAAAGTGTTGGCTGAGTACAAGGCATGTGGGGTGTGCTTCTTCCAACAGCAGTGCACTCTTATTTGGTCATAACACGAACAATCATGCTAAATGCTTGCATAGTTTGGTGTAATGAAATATGTTTAGAGCCGATGCCTTACACAAATGTGTATGGGAAGTTCACAAATAGAGTATTGGAAGATTACAAAGAAGAGAATAGAAAAATGAGATGACTTGAAGTAACTCATTTGCTTTGAAGGTGTAAATAAAAATGAGCTTACTTGCATAACTTCTTCTGTTGCACATCATAATGGATAACATTCATGTGTACGCACTGAGTTGACGCATTAAGTAGTATATGACTGAAAAAAATTATCCGTCTTACTTCTCTGTAGCTGCAAAACTCCATATTTACTGTCACAGGAGTCATGACAAGCCCCAAAATGTTCGTCTATCTGTAAGGTAATGGTGGTGCTACACTTTATCAGTCCTTATTTAACGCAATTTACCTATGTACCCAGTAATTCAATACTCTACCTAACCTGAAAGTACTGACGGCAAAAAGCAAATTAAAAAGACTTGGTTATTTAAGAAAAGCGCTCAAGTGAGCCGTAAATCTGGGCAAAATAAAAAGTAAAGATTATCCTAAAAGATCTTGAAATTATCTAGCAGATATGGCTTCATTTTGAACTCAAGGAGTGCGCGTATAGACAGCACAATAGAAATGCACAAAATGGCCTTAGAGCCAGTATGTATAAGTACAAATTTAAACAAAGCCTGTAAACATTGGAATTAGAACTATGTAGCAACCAAGTGGGGAAAAGTAAAAACAATAATGAAGTTAGGGCAATACTTTAAGCATCAACTACACATTGTACAGGTTACTTTACGCCATTTATTGCATTTATAAGTTAGACCTATTCTCTAATCACCTTTAAACTACCGATAATTTCTCAAAATACAGACACATTTTTTCCGATGAAACAAATTGCGTGGAAGATTATTTTTTATCTTTCTGGAGGTTATACTAGCATTTGTAGGCGATTTTCACGTAATTGCGTCACCTTTTTTTCTCAGAAAATGCCATAATTAACCTGAAGATAGGCTTTATGTGTGTCTGATGTCATGAAAATAGGAAAATATACGTTCAGATTTTGAACTTACTGTCCCCTTCAGTCGATTACATAGCCTAGATATTAGTATCAGGCGACATTTTCTTATACAAATGCAGCAACTGTAACACAGTTCAGGCACGTTATGCCACGGAAATTATGTACCTCAGAAAATTTTTTAATGAACAATTTCGTCTAAATAGCAAATTAAAAATATAACTTCTGCCAATAAACCAAAATAACAACGAATTATGACTCTACAATTAGTGGGAATATGTTATAATGATAACACAACTATTGCACTCTATCTGAAGACCTACAGAGTAATCTTCATAAAAACACTCCATTTAAAAATGAAAACAAATCTTGTAAAAGGAAACATTTTCAGTAGATAATTTCATCATCCTACTTCTTATATCTGCTTGTAATAGTAATGTTCCAACACAATCTGCATCCAACATGTACAGAATACCCGACTCAGACCAAGCCAGTATACCATATAAGCATTTAGAAGTCTTGACAACATAATATATCTATATTTTTAATGGGAATGACTTCTATTCAAATAGTTTATTAGTGAAATTTCAATGAATAGCCCCATAACCTTGCTACCATAAGTTGATATAACAACGTGAAAATTAATGAAAGACTACGCGCGCTCCTTGAATACGACGTGACTTTTCCTCTCTAACCGGAAAATACCTATTTTGTGAATTATCCGCTTGGGAAACCTGATCTTCCTAGCCGGTGAATTAAATTCAACCATTACTTACATATCGAATCTCTGTGTGGTAAGTCCAGCTGTCTCGAACTACTGCCAAAGCTTCAGGTGCTATTTTTGTAGCAGCATCTTCCCCACTCGTTCAGATAAACAAGACTTGTTGGTCTACCACGTGATTGCTGTGAAGCCGATCATCCAGAAAGTACTAGGTAAAGTCGAAAACCTTTTCTTTTCCTTGTCTTGTACTTTTTCAGTCTTATTCTTTTTCTTGTGGGTAGATACTGTTGCACTCTTATTCGTATACAGCATAAGTTTTAACGATAGTTAATATGGCTGTAGAAAGTAACCTTAGAAATGGCACCAAAACACCTTACTCTGTAGTCACAAGGGCTTCAGCCAGAGAAGGCAAAAACGCAGGGACACCAAATCGCATACCCATCCTAAAGACCAGTGTAGGACTCGTCTGTCCGGATACTATGCCTGCACTGCCACAGTCTAGTACTGAAACGGCGCAGGCAATACTAGTAGGACAGGATACTACTACACCTGCACCAACTGAAAGCCAATGTGTGAAGTACAACAAACCTAAAAGGAAACGCTCAAGACGTCATAAGACCTCGAAGGCATCACCAAGTAAGGGAGACGAATGCCAGGCGTGCAATATCATTGTTTCTAAAGCTGACTCAGCTTTCGAATGCAATTTTTGCAAACGGTGGGTGCACTGCCGTTGCGACAAAGAGGTACCGAAATCATACTACGAGTTTATGAGAAATAACCCGTGCCCGTGGTTTTGGTACATCTGTCCACTCTGTCGCCCTGGTGTAGTCACACAGAGCGTATTTGCGGTTAGCAGAAACTTCACGCCGCCCTTGTGTCCCAACACGGTCTTATGTAGCTCCCCACCTGCTAACATCACATTGCCAAAACTTGGCATAGACAGTAAGAAGGACACTCCAGTCCTACTGACCGAAAATGCCAATTTTCACAAGGTGAAGATTCACAAGGTTGGACCTAAAAAATTAAGGAAAGATAGAGTTAGAGAAGTACCACTTGCATCCACAAGCAAGCTTGGCAACACAATAAAGGCTGGCCAGAACCCGATGAAGCCCAAAGTTGCTGATGCTGCAAAGGAATATGAGAAGCCAAAGGCCAAACCTAAGTCTGAGGTTAATCGGTCTAATTCTCTCATCCTCTTTAACGTACCTGTGAGCAAGGACAGCTTGCTTGAACAGCGGGCCCTGTTTGATCAGGAACAGTGGTCCAACCTGTGCAATAAACTAGGTCTGAATATTAGTTCAGTGAAATTGTGCAGGCTGTACAGGGGTGTCCACACACCTCAAGGTAAGCCACCCCCATTACGGGTTACACTGGACTCTGCCGAAGAGGCCGAAAAGGTAATATTGATGGCTCAGGTACTAGCCATCGACAGAAGCTCTAACATAAGGGTGAGACAAGACAGACCATGGGCTGTCAGACAAATGGCAAGGGAGTCACCGGAACTTTTGCCTTCCACCTCTATGGTAGTGCACGGTGTCCCGGAGCTGGAAACGGGCACTGCCTGTGAAAAACACATGCATGACGTACAGCAGTGGAAATGGCTGTCGTCTCAGATGGCCCTTGGCGCTTCTGGAGCCATCTCCGTTTACCGACTACCTCGCCCCGCTCATCTCACACTGATTAGCTCCCCAAGGCTGCTTAGTGTCACATTCAACTCCCCAGAGCAGTTGGCCATAACACTTCAACGGTGGTATAAGATCAAGGGGAAATTGGGAGGACACATCCAATGTTGCGAAAGCAGACCTCGAACCATAAGGAGGCAGCAAACTGAGGCTTTAATACGTCCCCAAGCTTCAGTGACACTCGAGCAATGCAGTTCTGAGAATAACAGTCTGTGCCACCCAAGTGTCCTGCCTAAATCCAAGGGAAAAAACCACAATGGGCCGGTTCCATCGGAACTGGCCAATTAGTCCCAACACTAAGTTCCCTACCAGCAGACAGCTTCACGTCAACTACCCCACAACACGCTGAGGTTGTAAGACTCACTGTCAGCTGCCTGTATAGCAATGTGAGGGGGCTGAGAGTAAAAATAGGTGAACTCCGAAATCTCCAAGCACACCTACAACTTAAAATAATCATTCTCACGGAAACATGGCTAACCCCCACTATCGCCGATAATGAAATCAGTATAGGTGATATGGTTTTGGTCAGGAGAGACAGGGATAATAAGGAAGGAGGGGGAGTTGCCATATACTTTGATAGGCAACTTAAATGTGTTTGCGCAACGGACCCACCACTTATTGAACTCCCAGACTCCATATGGTGTCATTTCACCGTAGGCCACACCAAGCATTTACTTGGTGGCATCTACCGATCTCCCACCTGTGGGGCAGAGCACAATCAGCTACTGCTCAGCACTATCACAGGGATACGAGACTTGGGCTATGACCAAATCACCATTGCTGGAGATTTCAATGCCCCATCACTGAACCTTGGCTCGGGGTATGCTAAGGGAAAATTCGGCCGAAATCTACTGCAAGCTATTCGGGACACGGGACTGACTGAGAATGTTAGAGACGACACTAGGTGGGGCCCTAGTGGGAAGTCATCAAAACTAGATTACATTCTAACTAGTGACCAACTACTCGTCGAAAAGGTCCAGGTCATGACTCCCCTAGGAAGTAGTGACCATGCAGTCATAGGTTTCGACCTCGTTCTCCGTGAGCACTTGCAGTGGGACGCTACGCAACCATGTCTGTGTTACAGCAAGGCTGACTACGCTGAAATGCGGAGGCTCTTGTCCGACGCAGACTGGCCCTTAGCATGGGATGAGCTGTCTGTGGATGAACACTGGGAAGCGGTGAAAAAGATTATTCATACAGCGATCTCGGATACCGTCCCTTTAGTCACAGCACAGCCAAAAGGAAAATCATCATGGTTAAAGAGAGGCACGCAGCGTATTCTGCAAGCAAAGAGGAAGGCTTGGTTTACGTGGCGCGTATCTAGAAGCCAGATCGACCATGATGCATACCTGGAACTCAGGAACCGGTGCAATGCAAGAGTCAGGAGGGACAGAAGGTCATTCCAGGCTAACCTTGCTAAAAAACTCCTGGCAAACCCGAAGAATTTGTACCGATTCATGTCGGAAAGGAAACCAACCAACCAAGGGGCTTGCGCCTTAGTAGGCCAAAACGGTCAATATCTCACTAGTCTGGAGATGGCTGAAACATTCAGTTTAGCCTTCGCCAAACAGCTAAACAGCAATGTGGGTATTACCGTTACGAACCAAAATGGTGGCATGACTATTTCACAGGAGGAAGACCAAATAGCCACCCCTCAAATAAACCCTTCAATAGTACTGAGAAAGCTGCAGCGACTCATACCTGGGAAGTCCCCAGGTTGTGATGACATCAGGCCATCTGTTCTGAAACAGTGCGCCGAAGCTCTCTGTAGGCCTTTATGCGACTTGTTCCAACACTCCATGGAATCGGGGAAACTGCCAAAGGAATGGAAAAGAAGCATCCTTTCTCCGATCTTCAAGGGTGGGGATAGGCAAAATCCCACCAGTTATAGACCAGTAGCTCTACTCCCAGTGGTATCGAAAGTACTGGAAAGTATTATTGATGATCACATCAGGGAATATCTGGATAGGTCTAAAATACTCCATGAAGCCCAACACGGTTTCAGGAAAGGAAGATCCTGCGTCACTAACTTATTATCAGCTTGGGACGATTGGACATCATGCTGGGATATGAATGTTCCTGTCCATGTGATCTTTCTAGACTTTGAGAAGGCATTTGACACTGTTCACCATGACCTTCTCCTACACAAAATAAGCCAGGTAGGTCTAGGTAAACCACTTCTGTCATGGTTGAAGGACTACCTAACTGAAAGGCAATTTTGCACCAAGGTCAATCGAGTCCGATCATCTTGGCACAGCTCGTCATCAGGAGTGTCGCAGGGTTCTATCCTGGGACCACTGATGTTCTTGATTTTTATCAATGATTTACCATGCCGTCTAAGCTGCCCGACTCTTCTATACGCTGATGACGTAAAGATATGGAGGGCGGTAAAGTGTCCGGAGGACTCAGATAGGCTGCAGGCAGATCTAAGGCTTCTGGAAGACTGGGCGGTAACCAGTGGAATGACTTTCAACCTGAAAAAGTGCAAAGTAGTGAAGTTACGCACCTGTAGACTGCAGAATGCAAGTTACACCCTGTGCAATGAAAGCTTGTCCTGCTCAACGTCGGAACGTGACTTAGGTCTAGTTCTAACGGAGAAAATGGACACAAGCGTGAATTACACGGGGGATGTAGCGAGGGCATATGCGGTCATACACTTTACACGTAGACAATTAGGTGCACTCACTCCTGAGCTCTTTCTAAGGTTGTATAAAACATACGTCAGACCGCATCTTGAAGTGCATAATATCATTGCACCCCCACTGCTTAAAAGAGACGCCAACCTCTTGGAAAGAGCCCAACGACGGGCAACAAAAGGAGTGGTTGGTCTCCGAAATAAACCATATGACGAAAGGCTGAAGAAATTAGGCCTATTCACACTCAGTTACCGTCGCCTGAGGGGGGATTTAATTACTGCCTACAAAATAACAAATGATCAGAATCACCCGAACAAAGGTGTTCTGCCATTGAGTAGGTATAGGCTCCCTCGTGGAAATCCCAGAAGGATAGCTCATCAGAGGGCAAGGACCCGGGTGCGCTCCCACTTCTTTTCCCTGCGGGTTTGCCGTCCCTGGAATTCCTTACCGGCAGATGTAGCTATGGCACCATCTGTGGACGCCTTTAAGCGAAGGCTGGATAACCTTGCAGTGACACAAGGACTGTATCCAAATGGCCTATCCCCTTAAAATCGCATATACCATTCAAAGGTAGACAATTAAACTGGTCGTTTTACTTCTTCACATTCCCTTCAGTCTTACTCTCCTGACAGCTTTAACTACACTTTATTATTATTATTATTATTACTGGTATATATATATATATATGTATACCGGTTGACTGACTGTTGTTACGTTTTCTTATTTTTTCTCTGTCTGTTAGTCTGAATACCTTTACTAATTATATCTATTATTATTATTATTATTATTATCTCTTTTCCATTGACGACGATACCGAAAGACTAACTGGTGAAAGGATCAACTCCATTCACAGTAGTAACAGTCTTAACACACTTCATACTACAGACGCCATATAATTAATCCCAGCACTACTCCTGTTGGAGTCAACCAAAGCTACGGCAGTCGAGTGGCGGGACGAGCTACACAGACGTTTACCAAAGATCAGGAACCTCTACCTTACAATCAAGAGGCGAGCGCAAAGAAATCAAATTGGTTTATACTAGCTCGTAAAAAGATATTGGATATTGGATATTGGAAGTCAAGGGTAAACGACATTTTCAAAAGTGGAGGAGTTTTTGAGGTTGAGACATGTGATGTGCTACACTATACGAGCATAGTTAAACTCCATATAGCTAATTACCCACTTAATCACTATACTACCTAATTTATAACTAGTGATAACATAGCACACATTAAGATACTTAGTTATTTGGAAATGTGTTCAAATGGGTTATATATTTAAATATAATGAAAAGAGGAAGAGATTTTAGAAATCATTTGACTAGTATGAACTCTGAAGTTGTGTGTGCTACTAGTGTGACGACAGAAGACAAGGGCCAGGCAACAGATCGTTTACTGAGTTTATAGGTTTTTATGTACATTATTATTCGTTATTGTTATCAGAGAGGTAACATCTTCTGGTTAGTTGTTTTCCTGCTGGAGGTTATTCTGTCATCTCTTTGTTGCTGTTTCTTAGACAATCCGTTGATATATCTACTAATCGTATCCGCCCACGCTAAGTCTGTTGTGATTGATTGTTGAGTTCCTCAAGGTTAGTCTTTGTTTTTGTTTTTTCTGATGATCGAGATTTGGTACGTAAACATTGACGTAAGTTGTTGCCTAAAATTTTGGCTAGCCGACAGCTGTCACCACACTAGCACAAAGGAGCAGCATGAATTGGCGTCCGAATCCGATCGAATTCGTAGCCGTTAAAACAAAACTTAAAACATCTAAAGCATCCAGGGGCAGACTAGAAGTTTGGTTAGTTCAGTATGATATATTTACTGTAGTCTGTATTTTGGTACCGTGGAAAGTGCACTACATGTGCTTTATATGTTGATTTCATATTTCTAGATCGAAGCATTAACCACCTAACACAATATTGATAGAATTTTGGATAAATATTTTGAATGATAACGGTTATAAACATTTTGGTCAATTGGACTCTACACCTAGTACAAGACTTGTGATGATTTATGTACAGTAAATCCACAATAACTGTCAACTATTAACACATCTAACTGCCATCATCTTAATTCGTGTTTTAGTTCTATGTTGTGACATTAAGAACACTTTCCAGCTGCGACGATTGACGAATAAAATACATAATGACAGGGTTTTGCCCGTGATTTCATTATGGGAATGAGAAAAACGATGACTGTGCTTGCATCCTTAGATAAATAAAACAGTTTTAGAATGACTGATCAGGACATTTTAGCCACTTTTATCAGATGAACAGGCGGCTGGAATACAATTTGAAAATAGATTTTTACCAATAAGAATTAACTTCGTATTATTTTTTAAAATTTTATTCCTTTACGTTCCCAATGCTGGAACATAGGGCTTTAAGCTAGTTGGTTGAAGTTTCGTTAGCAGTGTTGTTTATTTTTACAGGATGAGGTTGCTAGACTCATGTCCAACCTTTCATCTTTACTAGTCTTATTAGTGGCTTCGCGAGGTAAAGGAGTGCGTCCGTGGCCGGGGAACGAACCCCGAACCACATGAGGCGTGGTCAGCAAGCATTCTACAGTTTTTTCACCGATGCACTTTAACTTCGTAAGCTATGACAGAAATAAAACTAATAACTCCATAGTATCTCGTTTATTAGATCAAATTGTTACAAACGTAGATAGCTCAGTTAGAACATTCCAGAAAATAGCTGAGTTCTGACATTGTTAATGAGCAGATCATATTTCAAAATATTGATCATCAATATGACAAAAATTACTGATGCTAAGTGGAGACTGTAATCAGCCATATTTATGCAAATGCAACACAATTACTTATGTCAGCGTGCTACTGTATGTTATGCTTGTGCATGAAGTAAATTGACTTTGATTTAATATCCTTACCGGTGCTGGATAATGACCATACCGTTGAAGCCTGTTTCAACGTATTGCACACTGAGTAAGATTTACAATAGTCATATTAAAAATGATGAGTATTAGTGGTGTAATGCAAACTAAACGAAATTTATAACAGTCAAACAAAAATTACAATGAGTACTAATAATCAAAGAAAATTTTGATTAGACACTACTGAGTAGTGTGATGTGTCTAGTCCTTTGTTTGATGCAGACTGAATTCTATCAGTTAGATTTGTAATGTGGCCACCATTCTAGGTAGCTCGCCATCACGGTGCATATTGATTTGATGATATTAGATGGTTGGAGGCAATCGACAGAAAGCCTTGGACCTAGGTTTCGTGCTAGTTGGCAGTAACCAGTCAACAAGGCGTATCTGCGACCTTGAAGAAACTCGTGTCCCCTCTGAAATTCGAACCCGCGTCACCCAGTGCTGCGGTGAAAGACGTTACCACTGAGCTTTTCGGCCTCGCAATTGACCTCCTGTAGGACTGTAGCGGATACTGATAGAATTCAGTCTGCATCAAATAAAGGACTAGATGAATCACACTAGTTACTAGAGTTCAATCAAAGTATGCACGCGAGCCCGAATAGCTCAGGGATAATGTCTCTGGTTGCAGCTCTCACTGGGTGACGCGGGTTCGAATCTCAGAAAGGAAATGAGTTCCCTCAAGGTTGCAGATACTCCTTGCTAGCTGATGAGTGCCAGCTAGCACAAAACCTGGGTCCAAGGTTTCCTACCGATTGCCTCCAATCATCAAAAATCAAGGAAAATAAAATGAAATATATTGATTTTTAATTCCGTAAATACCATACTGTTGATGCCTGTGAAGCATTATTTGTGACATGAAATCAGTGCAAACTAACACTTGAAAGTTAAGCTGATGTGACTGGTTGTATACAGGAAGTTACCCGCAGGTCTAGTGAGATTCAGTAGTCAGCGGGGACCACCAAATCAGATAAAAGAATAGTTACCCACTTATGACACCGGCTAATGGTTACGCTGTATATACCGCGAAATGGTAGAAGAAGGGATTGATGGGCTATTAGATCGGGTCTCAGCAGCCTAATGGTCCGTGACCTCACCTTGTTACCTGAAGATCCTGGGTTCGAACCCAGGTGGATGAATACTGCTGAATAGTTCCAGAATGGAACAAGACAGCTATCCAGTACTCCCTGGCTTTCCGGTGGTTCTGTAACTGGTGTAAGATATTGATCGAACCTGTAACAAATCACACCCGTGCAAACCAACACTAAGTAATAATAAAATATTATTATTTTCCTCAGCCTTCCAAGTTTAACCTTAACAGCATCCTCAGCAACTAGTATAAAATATCAGTGAATGAAAATTAAATAGTTTTATTACTTTCATACAATCAATGTGATTTCATATACGAAAAATATTAAGACAGTTTCGGGTGAAATCTATCAATCGACATTGTTAATTTAATTCTGTGGCCCATACAGGATATCCCGCAACTACTGATACCAAGTTAAACTCCAAATCAAATTTCACAAGTAGCCTCTTTGAAAAAAATATCATCTACTGGTGTTAGTGTGAAAAGTAGATGAAGTAGTCTATGCGGATATCCAGTTCCCTTTGGAAAGTGATCACCAAAAAAGGATCTACTACCAGCCCTGATAACCAGATCCAATGGTTTTAAAGCTGTTGAAAAATCTTTGGAAAGTTGTAAGAAGGTATTCGAGTGTGTAACATCTCAAGACTTCAGAATCTCTGTCATCGATGCCCTTGAATAGATAGCCAGACACGAAAGCTTTTAGAAAGATTAAGTTGCTCTGACTGCAAGAATTACACAAGTTATTTTTTATCAGTTATCTTAAGCTTTGAAGACTGAAGTTATGCATTATTATTATTATTGTTCCCTTGGGTTCCTAGTGGAACATAGGGCTTCAACTACACGTCTCCATTTGCTTCTGTCTTCTGCTGTACTTTCCACCTGCATCCATGTTAGTCCATACTGCTTCAACACCTCTTCACACGATCTCCTCCATGTCACCCTCGGACGTCCCAATCGCCGCTTCCCTTTCGGGTTCCACTCGAGCTATGGCCTGACGCGCGATATCACTAAGCGGCTTCCTCAGCGAGTGTTCAATCCATCTCCACTTTCTCCTGCATATTTGTTGAGCGATTGGTTCTTGTTTTGTTCTGAAGTTATGTGGGAGACAATTATTTCAAAAACAATGTAAAACTCCTACTATTTGTGGGGATTAATAGTTATTTAACCATTCTAAGTCGTTTGTATTCACTAAAGCATCACCTGAATATAACTCTTATTATGGATTCTCTGTATTCCCATAATCAAGTGAGTATCTGTGAAACTAACAAGATTACATACACAGTGAAGAACATCCTGGAATGAAGAATTCGTCTCTCTGGTGAATCCTTCCCCAAAGGGCAAGGATTCACCAGAGAACAATTATTCTTTCCCCATGACTGCCTCCGTCATCAAATCCTACCAACCAGTGTCAGATACAAACCACTAGTCACCTGCTCAATGGATTGGAAATTAGTCGGGCAATGTGGAGGACGAATGGTCAAATTATTGGTTACAGATGCACATTATCGGATCAACAAATACCAGCAAATAATGAATGCCTAAAAACAAAAACTAGAGAAAATCCTTAAGCAGGAACACCTGTCAACACTGATCACCGCAATTACATTGTCAAGTAGAAGACACAGAGGACAAAAACGAAGAGTTCACAAAACCAAGCTACAAAAAGGATTAAACTACAATACTGGTGACGCTTCAAAAACTGATTTCTTCGTTTGAATCATTGCTCAAATCATCAAACTTGAACAAAGAAACACAAGAAGAGATGCGCCAAACAATCGTATCAATCGTGAAACAGAAAAAACACCACACACAACTCAACTTTGAAGAACTAAAGGGCCTCAAAACACCGAAAAATAGGAAGGACATCGACATTCTAACAGCTGACAAAGTAAGAACAACAGTAGTCATTGACAGAGAAGATTACACCTAGAAAGCTGAAGAACTAGTCAAAGATGAGGATCTATATCAACAACTCCCAACAATTCCCATATAAACATTAGACAACCACATCCAAAGAACCTTAAACAAGCTCACCAAAACAGGTCAGATCACAAAACAAGACCAATGGCGAATGAAATCCAATGGATCAGTCCAACCCAATTCTATGGCAGACCAAAAATACACAAACGAAATATCCAGTTACGACCAACTGCATCACTCTCAGGAACTCCAACATACAATTTATCCAAAGAATTGTACAGAAAATTGAAACACTTAATGGATTCCTGCCATCACTCCATCCATACCGCTTTCCAGTTTTTAGAGAAAATCAGAGGCATTCAAATAGATGACCAAGAATTAGTCTCTATTATATTCACATAACTGTCATTCTGTGTGAATCTGTTAGATCCATTATTTTTATACAATATACACATTTATGGTTCTAAAATATTTATATAATGAGAATTGTTATTTAGTATAACGACACTACCTGTGTGGCGTGCTCTACTGACAAGATTTGTCAGTAGTGTATTAAGAGACGTTGATCGACACAAAAATATCATCTAGTTTAGAGAAAGACTTGATGTCAAGAGAGCAAATGAACCAGTATTGCGGAAAAACATTGGAGACACGAAAGGAAGACAAACAACAACAAAAAAAACACCATACGAAGGGCAGAGGTAGCAGCACAACACGGAAGATTGGTGCAAATGACGATTTTAAGGTAAGGTGTACATATGTCAAGAAGAAAAGACCGAGGGGGATGGAAGAAATGTTTATTTAGCGAAACGTATTGTACATAGGTAAATTTGGTATACCACATTTTCAAACCACCATTTGTACATCATTTACCACATCCTTGACGAATTGGTCGAATATCGTCACATTCGATGGCTTCTTGGAATCTGCATCATATAGAAACATTCTTCTCATGGTTCTCTTCTTTGATTGTTCTTTGCAGTGTGCAAAACATATTGTTACTTCGTTTCTGATATACTACTTATATCGGATTATGAGTAGCACTCACCACACTCGTCCCCTCATTATAAAGTCTCTCCTGTAACCGCCTTGATCGTCACACAGACGTTCCATCCTGCTGTTCTTCAGGTTCCTCGTCTTGACATTCTTGTCTCCATCTTTGTAGCATACTGGCATTTAATCTTTTCTCTTTATTTCCTCTCTTCATTGTGTACACTGGACCGCGTCTCGATGTGACCACATATGGTCCCTCCCACTTCGGTAGAAGCTTTCCTGATCCTGGTCCACTTCCGGTAGTATACTTTCGTTCTCTACATTTCATCTGGTCGCCTACTTCAGAAAGCTTCCAAGCTTTGATTTGTTTCCTGCCCGAATTTTCGATGTCTATCTTTAGCTTCTCTTGTATACTCTGAATAGCTTGTTTCCACTCACTTGTCCATCTCTTACTGTTTCACTTTTGTTATTGTGGCCAAGTCTCATGGTGCACCGGTAAGCGTGGTTTCCTCCGCAAGCAAAACATCTGTTGTTTTATCTTTTCCCTATCTGCATAGCCACCGCCTGCTGTTTCAACTCTTCAATCTGGTCTTCGATCTTCTTGGAATTTTGGCACCCCGTCATCACTGGAGCTACATGCGAAGTCATTATCTGCCTTGTCACCTTTGCCATTTCATAAACACCCATTGGTTGAGCTGCGTTAACTAGCTGCAACTGATGAGCGATATTTGTCGGGACGCATTCGAGGAACTGAGATGCGAGCAACTGCCCCCGTGAATCTTCGTCCAGGGTGGGTACCGCGCATCGCAGATGATTCGTCAGCGTTACTGCGAGAACCAACGAATCCCCATCCTAGCCAAGTCTCAGCGTCCGGAACTTCTGCAGCGCCTCTTGTCTGTCCGCAGGGCTATCGAACTCGCACACGAGACTCTAAACGACCTTGTCGCACGCCGCCTCACCTTCCAGCTCCCGAGCGTTGTCGTACGCAGCCTTCGCGTGGCCCCTCAGCAGAGTTCCCAGGGCAGCCAGCTTCACCTTCTGCTCCTGCACTCCAACCAGCTCCGCGACAGCTTCGAAATCCCTGAGGAACGTCCGCACATCTCCCTCCTCGAACACCTGCGGCCACGGCACCTTCATCTCCGGCAGAGGCAGCGACACCAAATATAAAGAAGAGAAGACCGAGGGGGCTGGAATGAATGTTTATTCGGTGAAACGTATTGTACATAGGTAAATTTGGTATATCACATTTTCAAACCGCCATTTGCACATCACATAATCTCCCCATTATGTATATGTCAAACTGCTAATAAACATTTCGTAACCAGCCAAGTCTCTTGTCTTCTCCTGTTACACCCATACCACGGTTGTCAACTGTCTTTTTCATGTGAATAATAAACCTCTTTAAAATAGTGATATTTTTATAAAGCCTTGTTTTTCTTTAAGTTCTAACTAGCCGTTATACGCAGTAGATTGTCAAGAAATTTTAATAGCTAGTTGACAAGTATATAGAGCTTATACAAAATGATAAAACATTAGATATATCTATAGTGTTCAACTGGTGTTAAGAAGGTGAAGTCACCAGTCTTAATGGGCATTGCGATGAAGTGTCCAGTTTGGATTATATTTGTGTTGTTTGATGTCAGACACAGGCTACCTACAAATTTATTTTGTTTACAAGTTTGATTTTTCTTGTATTCCTTCATGTTCCCAGTGCTGGAACATAGGGCTTCAAGCTAGATGCTTGAAGTTTCGTTAGCAGTGACGCTTATTTTTATAGGATGGCGTTGCTAGACTCATGTCCAACCTTCCCTCTTAATCAGTCTTATTACTGGCTTCGCGAGGTAAAGGAGTGCGTTGGTGGCTAGGGAACAAACCCTGAGCCACATGAGGCGTGGTTGTTGAGCATTCTACAGCTGTGCCACCAACGCACAAAATCACTTGCGACCGCCGGGTATCGAACCCGGGTCGACTGCTTGGAAGGCAGCCATGATAACCGCTACAACACGGTCGCTTGGAAGTTTGATATACCTAGGAAATTATAAACCTTGCATGATGGAAGCATGTATCAACTGGTGTTGAATCCTTTTCCTTTAGGTGTATGTTGTAGATGCTCATAGTGACTTCAGAGTAATCAATACCTATGAAGTTTTTCTTGATGCGATGTGTTTTTGGCTTTAACATCTTCATTTGTGCTCCGCCTGTGGTGAGAACGAAAGAGACCATTTCCCTTAAATTTCCTTCATCGATGGTAACTGATGTTAGTTGTTAATCGGTCACGGAATATCCTCATCACTTCGGTATTCTCCATGTTCACTTGAATTCCTGCACTAACTGCCTCTTACACCAACTTTTTGCTTTTTTCTCCTGCGAACCATCTAGTTAATGACACATAAGAAGTATATCATCTGGGAAATCCAGATCTCCTAAGGTCTTATTGTTTGTCCAACGCACACTCGTCTTCTTAGTCCTCACAGTCTGAAGCGTGATTCAGTCTACCACAAATCGGAAGATTATCAGTGATAATAGATGGCAGCTTTGTTTCACTCATGTCTTCACTTCAAATGCTTCAGTGAGCTTTCTTTCGTGAAATAATTACTTGGTATGTGGTGTCATCATACAGCTATTGAGTGAGATCTATAAATATATTCAGCACTCCATAGTGTTGAAGACGAATTGTTGAATTGCTTTACAGTCGACGATCTCAGAAACCTTTACAGAGTTAATCAATTTGAGACAAAGAGGTGACTGTCATTCTAAGCTCTATCTAATCAGGATAATGAGGATAACGAATAAGCCTGCAGTTTAGTCCGCGCATAACTTATTTTTCTTTAACCTAGCCCCTTTCGAGGTTGAAGAATTCAAGATTTATTGGAACTTGGATAAACTGGTCTTTTGTTTCTCGAAACCTGTAAACTTATTGTTACACCACTTATCGTAGAATAAATACGCTTCGTGATCTTTGTCGAGAAACATAAACACTTTAAACCAGGACCTTATGTCTACTAAGAGAAATGAATTGAAGTTGGAATTAATGGGTTGGCCATTGAATCGGATCCCAGTGGCTGAATGGTATACGAGCTAGTCTGCCTGGTAACCAGAAGGTCCTGGGTTCGAACCCCTTGTGGTGGGTGCGTACTGCCGATGATTCCCAAGCACTAGGATGAAACAGCAGCTGTCCAGTACTCCAGTGCTGGTTTTCAATGGTTCTCCCTAACTGATATCAGTCTGTAGTCAAATTCGTAAAAACAAATCTAATTCTTACAATCCAACTCTGGAGACAAACTGGAAGATATGCAAGCGAAAAGCCACAAGTTGGCAGAAGAAGCATCAAAGATAGGCCTTCAGGTGAACATAGAGAAAACAGAGGTAATGAAGATTCCTGGGCAACACCACCAACAGCAACAACAACAACAGACAACAATCAGCATAAATGGAAGGAACCTGAAAGAAACAACCTCCTTCACCAACCGACCTGGGAAGCATCGTTTCAACTACAGGAGGACGGAACTGACGAGGATATCAAAGCAATAATCGGAAAAGCAAGACAAGCTTTCACTACTCTCAAGTCTGTGTGGAGGTCAACGGCACTCAGCATCAAAACGAAGATAAGATCCGGATTTTCAACTCCAATGTGAAATCAGTCAGTGCTACTATACGGATCAGAGACTTGGCCAGCAAGTCATAAAGAGCATCTCAAACAAACTACAAACCTTCATTAACAGCTGTCTTCGCTCAATACTCAAGATCAGATGGCCGGTCAGAAAAGATCAGCAACAGGGATCTCTGTGAGCGAACCAACCCAGCAGTAACCGATTGTGCAACAAATAGGCAGGAAGAAATGGAGATGGATTGGCCATACTCTAAAGAAAGCATCAAGTGACATCACTAGACAAGCCATTGCTCCAGTGGAACCCGAGAGGGAAGCGGCGAGTTGGTCGTCAGTGCGAGGGTGGGTGACTTGGAGGAGGTGATGTGAAGAGGAAATGAAAGCCTGTGGGTAGACTTGGAGCCAGGTGAAGACTCTAGGAGAGAACCGAACGCAATGGAGACGCACGGCTGAAGCCCTATGTTCCTCTAGGAATTAAAGGAAACAATAATAATAATAACTCTGGAGAAATGAATAAAAGAGCAATCTTAACTGAAAACTAGCATAATTTGACCATGAATTGGTTAGTACAATAAAACCAGTCTCCTAATTAATTCTACTTAAAATTTTTTTGTTTTTTTTAACAAGGACTAAGTGGCCAAGGTCTGTCACTTACGCTCAGAAAATATTTATTAATCAAGAAGTAACGACAAGCACATATATATATATATACATATAGTGCTTTAAATACAAAGATGGAGATATTGATTTTTCTCCTTTGAATTCATGACCTACCTACCTTACTGCCTATTGTATATACAAGAGCATAGATAAATATCGTTAATTAAACCGTAGGCTGACTGATAAAATCAGTAGATTCCTTTTAAGGAATTTAAGGTCACAACAACAAAACACGCAAAATAACAGTTTTTCTTTTTTTAAAAAAGGAGTCGAATCCAATAGATAAATAGCTAATTAGCTAATTTTGTCTGCATATGTGGTTCTATTTATCTATCTATCTATCTAATGATGTATTGTTTGCCTCATAAATTCTCTTAGCTAATAAAAGCCAATTATTATTTGTGAATGCTAATAAATGAGGTGACATCAAGTGATGCAAGTGAAATACTTTACCATATACTATTTTATTCTTTTTGTAAAAAATAACATTTTTCTCACTCAAAAATAGCATCTGTTTGTTGATTGTTAAACAGAGAAGTGAAATCCACGGCCACTTTTTTTTAAAAAATTGTAGTTATTATCACATATTCCTTTCAGAAATTTATTGGAAAGCATAAGACAAGAAAAAGAAGATTTTCAAGTATTGGTTTTGTAAGAATTGCGTTTGATTGGTTGGAGGACTTCATCATGAGCTGACTGACATCAGTTAGAGAACCATTGGAAAACCTGCAGGAAGTACTGGACAATAGTTTCGTCTTAGTCTGGGACTCTTCATCAGTACGCACCCACTCCGTGGGGTTTGAACTCAGGACTTTCTGGTTACCAGGCTAGCTCGTAGATCATTAAGCCACTGCTGAAGAGTCCCAAGCTAGGGCGAAACAGCTGTCCAGTACTCTCAGGTTATCCAGTGGTCCTCTCTCTAACTGGTATCAGCTCATGATGAAATCTTCAAACCAAAAAATATTTTAAGACCAATCACCAAGGGATTTTAGTTAGAGAACATCAATAAAATCCAGCGAGTAATGGATGACTGTTTCGTCTTAGTTTAGGACCCTTCACCAGTACGTACAGATGACTTCATCAGGGGTCGAACCCTTTGTAGCGCAATGCAGGCTGCTGATAATTAGCGCCTAAAACTGAAATCGAAATTTTAAGTCAATGGCTGCTTACACAGGTAGAAGTGTTTATTCCTCTAATCTGGATTTAGTGAACGTTGTGGTCAGGAAATAATCTCATTCTGACAAATTTTTTCATCTTATTGTTGGTCAATTTTGATATAATTAGTCTTTACACTAATATACCAATCAATATGACCTTAGAAGCGGTTACAAAAGAACTGGCTGCAGATCCTGAACTTACTCATAGAACAAAGCTACCCATTGAGAAAATTCTTTTAGGAATTCAGTTATGCATCCCATTTACTATCTTTAAATTCCAGGGCAAAATATGTAAACAAACAGAAGGCGTAGCAATGCGATCACTAATATCCCCTTTCGTAGCAGATATCTTTATGGACAGCTGGGAAAATATGGCACTTAATACGTTTAATCCTACTCCAAAAATATGGTGGAGATATGTGGATGACACTTTCACAGCGTTAAAAACAGAACATATCTCTAGCTTCTTGACACATATAAACTCACTAGTAGAGGGAATAAAATTCACATGAACAAGAGAATTAGCTATGTTAGGTTGTAAAATTAGACTAATAGAAGAAGGTAAACTGCACAGTAGTGTTTATAAAAAGCCAACGCATTCTAATAGGTATTTAGACTTTAATTCATCTCATCCGTTATCTGTAAAGGCAGGCTTAGTTAAGTGTCTAACAAACTGAGCAATAGCAACAGCAAAAAACTTAAATAATGACATGAAACAGATAGAAGAAGCGTTGGTGTCAAATAACTATCCTATAAAATTCATCAGGAAGATCAGAAAAGATAAAAATAAAAATAATGAGCAAACTAAGAATGACAACATAAATAAGAGAGAATATAAGGCATCTACTGTTATACCATATAAGGAGGGGATATCTGAGACCCTACGTGGGATTCTTAATAATGCAGGAATTAGAGCGGCATTCAAAACTACAAACTCATTCAGAGACAAGCTCTGTAGGCTCAAAGACCCGGTGGACCCAATTAGACAAAATAATACAATTCACAAAATACCTTGCAATGACTGGGAGTTGAATCAACCACATAGGTCAAACTAGTAGGTCGGGTGTAGTCAGATTGTCGGAACATAAGAATTTAGCTAAGGTAAGAATGGTTGACCCAGAGAAGATAAGTAATTTAGAAAAAAGCTCAGCACTACATTGCACTGAATGCAATAACACACAACCAGACAACAGGGTGGGAGAAGGTTAAGATTCTAAGAAGCAATATAGGTAGATGGACATAGAGAGAGTTTGATTAGAATCCTGATTCATCGAGTTTACACCCAACACATGCAACAGAAATGACTCAATGTAAATACCAAAAATATGGAAGATATTATTACCAGTCAAATCAGAGGAGAATAATAAATAATCTCAAAATTCCATTTCAATTAACTTACATTCTAACATTCTAACAAGTTATTTATTTTACTATAAAAACATGTTATTTCGCATCTAATTATAATTGATCCATAACACTCATATTATTATTTCTGAATGTACATTATCCTATATTGATTTTTATTCCAATATCTGATCGGTTCCACACATGTATATAAATGAAGCAAGAAAGTTGTGTGAGTGACATGATATGATTATGAGTGGTAATAAATTGTGCTCGAAACGTGGTCATCAGTAAATATTGCAGCACAGCAGTGCGTGATTTATCAAAATAGAATCTTATCTGTAATGGTGTTTAACCTAAATCCAAATGCCAACCAACCAGCAGAATTTATTCTCCTATGGTCTAGCCAAACTTTAATGTGGTTAAGAATGTATAAATATTATGTGTTTTTCCCAAATAAAGGTCTGTTACCAAGTCTCTCTTATCTTCTTCGGTTACACTAGGACTTTCAAGTTACAAGGTGAGTTTGCTGACCATTCAGCCACTAGGACGGAATTCAATGGCTTACGGATTATGACTTTTGTCAAACTGTCTGTCTGTCTGTTTCCGACATTGAACTATGCACATATGTGCGGCAGTTGGAGTCGCCACACAAAGCAAGAGAAGAAAGTAGAAGAAATGCATAATAGAGGCAGCAACTTGAGGTGTGAGAGAAAGGAATAGTAATAACGAAGAACAAAACAGTTTCATTGGAAATCATGAGTCACAAGGAGTGGATGCATCTGAGCCAGCCATTGAGAACGATTTTGAGCCATATCACCAATTGTTTCCAACCATTGGTTTTTACCGTCCCGTGGACCCCAATCAGGAGGCTAGTCTACACCTCCCTATGTGACTTAGACTAACTGTTGTAGATTTCATTGACTGGTGCATGTTTTGGTTTGACCACCGCTAGCTCTTTTCCAGTCTGATCCTATATCAGCTAACATTGCCCGTCGAGGAAGGCGATGACTAGGCATACGTAACACATGTCCTAACCATCTCAGTCGATATAATTTCACAGCCTCGTCGATTGATTTCCCCTCCCACCTACCTAGCACTCGACCGAGACCTAACCTCAATATTGCTCACCTTATTATACCACTTCACACCTATCATCAAAGACGGCTAATCTTTTCATATCTTCCGCTCTCAATGGCCAGGTCTCACAGCTGGCCATAAAGGAGGACGTAGCGGACTGCCGAACAGTACACACGCCCTTTGGTCGATAGTCGGATATCACGTCTAGGCCAGAGACGGCGTAAACTGGCATATGCGAAACTAGCCCTCTGTATCCGTGCGGAGATTTCGTCAGAGATCAACCCGTTGGGGCTGGTGGTACTTCCTAAGTAAGTGAAGTGGTCAACGTGCTCTACCACTTCACTCCCTATTTCTAAACTAGGAGTCAGTGTATTCCAGTCCTGTAGCCTCATCCTCTTACATTTGGCGGGAGCGAATGGCATGCCAAACATTCGTAGATTGCAGCTCAAGGTGTTCAGAAGGCACTGCATTTTGTCAGCGTCCTCGCCTAGAAGGACTATATCGTCTGCATATTCTGCACATTCTACATACATATTCTGCATATTTCGTCAAACTAGGAGAAAACAGCTGTCCAGTACTCCCTGTTTTCGATAGTTCTCTAATAAATGTTAGTTTATGATCAGTCTTGAAACTAACGAAATGCCTGTAAACCAACACCTGAAAATTATTCTAGTGAGAAGTCATTACCAGCCAATTTGCGATATATATGTATAGCATGTGGTCCATCGAGGAGAAAGCCCTCAAGTGGTTGCGCCACAAGATGATCCTGCATGCCAGTTTCGTCTCGCAAGAGGCAGGGATGGGTGTGTTCAGTTCTCCTGGAAACCAATATCCAGTCAATGGGTGTGTCACTGTGTGAATAAAGCGTCGGTGGTACAGCGGTTGGGACGCTCGCCGACCATGCACATGGTCCGGGGCTCGAACCCCGGCCACCAACGCACTCCTTTACCTCGTTAGGCCAAAAATAAAGCTGGTAAAGAGGAAAAGTTGGGCATGAGGCTAGCAACCCCATCCCGTAAAAATAAACACTGCTACAGAAACTTCCAGCCTCTAGCTTGAAGCCCTATGTTCCACTAGGAACGTGAAGGAATTGAATTGATGTATAGCATGGCGGTCAGCCACTGACATTGGCGAGTATTTGTCCCCAAATCCGACTTGATAGATCTCGCTGATCATGAATGAAACAGATCCATTTCATGGATCCTAGAAGAGATTTTTTACTGCTCATATCTAATATTTCTATTAATAAACTTCAAAAAAGAGTAAAGACAAACATTGGAGCGGTAAATATTAACAATGGATACATTTAGTTTCATTTGATTCTATTCAATCGATTTCAACTTATAGATAGATACATATATATGTAGTTTACAATGAACGCTAAGAAAGTGCCTGGCATAATTTAATTCATTCGATAGAGAGAAATCAAACAATCGTTCAGTAGAGAATTGCAAACAAAAATCCTATTTCAGGATATTGAAGAAGGCTGTTAGACATCAGGTTAAATTAACAACTTAAATTAAAAATACGGGGAAATAAGCAAAATAAGAAAATAATGAGCTCATGTTATCCCGGGTGATGGCGAGTAGCAATATGACATCCACATTGTGTATTTCGTCCTATGTGGGTCTCGTCATCTGAATGTACTTAGTGTATTCCCAGGGAAACGTGAATCTGGCACCTATCGTTTCAAACGTCAAAGCAATAGCCATTAGGCCACAAGAGCCACCTCTTGTACAAAAGGTATCACTTATTATTTGTTTTCAGTTTAATTTAGATTTCTCATTCACTGATTACATTGGAGGGAGATGCTCAGTCTCTGTTACCATGCCGATTTCAACAGAAAGTGAAAATTAAATCAAAAACATGAAATAAGCTCACATTTATCCTGCTAAATTCGTTAATTGGTCTTTGGTGCCTGCACTGGCATGATAACCTCATCAGTAACACTTCGTTATAGCATATTTGGTGATGGGGGTGATTCAAGTAAGCGCCTTTATAACAATTACAAAATGGATAACATGGAGGTTTATGGAAATAATTGAATGATTCTACAATTATGGAAAGAAAACACGTAGTTCAGCGAAGAGGCTGTATCCTGCATGTCCACAGAAAGGTTTCAGTGGAGTGAAAAATTGAACACTTTATCAACACTGGTCATTCTCTCCCAACAAACGCTTCCTTCAAAGTAGTTTACAAAGTGAAGAACAATATGCGAAAGGTGATACACTGTCGTCTTCTCTGTATTGCTGAAGCTCTGTCCATTCAGATAGAGAAACAGGAGCTGTGCATACTATAAAAAATTATACAACCACTTCTACTATCATGTTAACAACCTCGCTGGTTGGTTTCTACTGACTTGGGTTTTATTCGTCTTTCTAACTCCTTATAAACCTTGTATTTCACTACAACTATTAAGTAATCCCATATTCACCTTCGTTTCTGTGTGTATTCTGACTACAATTCATTGGTTAAACTACTGATCTTATTACGTAACTCCATTACGCTTAATCAGCTCCTTAAATGCATTGACTAATGCTAACAACTATATTTGTTCCAGTGGCAACTCATCACTTTTGTTGCTACGCTATTTCATGAAAGACAAATCGTATATTAATGGGACTGTGCAGTTAAAGAAAATCAATTCGCTGAAAATAGCCTCTTCACTGAACTACGTGTGTCTTGTTTCCATCAGTGTTTGGATGCAGATTATCGATGGATTTCATAACAATCAGGCAATAGGACATAGTGAAACACAATGAAGTCGCCATTTTATGGTAATCGGGGACTAATGATAATATGTTTGAAAGTATACTGAGATCCGGTTGGTTCAGCTGGTGAGATCATAAAAGTCTGTAAAATAATAAATTTTAGGGAGTATTAAGAAAACATTGGAGAACTGTTATTATATTGAATATGCCTAGAATAAAGAGATCAAGACGGATAACTGAATCCATTGAAAATATTAGTAATGGTTCAAATATTTGATTATGACCTGGTTCGAAGACCCATAGAACACTAGGTAGGCTTTGTTCATTAATTGTTCTAACAACAATAATAGTAATAGTGTGATGGTATGAGATAGATAATGGATTCCAACGGAATATTATTCTCACATATTCCCGCAGTTCAATTCGGCATTAGCAACAGAATACTATGTATTTGAACGTTCTCTTTCATGTCGTTTAATGTTAACCAAAATCACACGCTCAGTGATTGGTTAAAGAATATATATATATATATATATAAACAGCGGTTTGATCAGTGAAAAATATACCTTAGTTTCCATGTCTTGCCTTTTGCTGTTAACATAGTAATAATAATAAACCTTCATATCAGACAACATGTGAACACACAGTACAGAAATTTCCAAAATATTTCGTCTTCGTACAAGATTTACACATAAAGTAACAATCTGAAGTACGTCACGTAGTGTAGTGTTGTTGGATATGAAGAGAGAATCAATTCTGTACATTTTTTCTACATTTCCTTCAAGAATTGCGCAACCTTTCGTTGAAAGTTAATTAAATATGTGGTCGAGTTCATGTAATGATAATTTGATATAATTACATGATTAAAACAACAAGAAATGCAGAAGAGTGTAAGCAAATGGATGGATGGACGGGAACTTTGGTAGCTCAGTGATTTAAGTTGGTCGCCATCTAATTTGACCTAAGCGGTTGGTTGGACGCTTTAAATTATTTGATATATTTAAACGAAGACTGTCAAACAATATACACAATTGAAGATAACATATGTGTGACACCTACCGGTGCAAACTGGTAACGTCTTCCGAAGAAAATAACTATCTTGAGTTCAGGGTGGGTCGCAGTCAGTGCTGTTGCACAGTCTTCTGTTCAACGTGTTCAATATACCACAAATTTTGAAATCGAGGCGAATGAAAACTGACTTCTTATTCACACTGATCTAGGATCTGTTTTATTCTTTCATACTTTATTCATCTTATTTTTTCAAGCAACCATAACTCACTATACAGTTTATGAGCTAAAGATATTCTTTTCACTTCACAGAATGGCGTTCTAACTCACAGGACTTTTGTTTATACCTGACTGTAAATAATCGATGAAATAAAATGAATGGTTCCATGTTATACTAGTACAATATTCTTTTTATCTTGGCGATAAAATATACATACTTTAAATGAATGTGAAACAAAATCAGTAACACAGTTAGTTTATCTGATAAGGCGAACATAGTGATATAAGAAAAATTCAACCGAAGACATTAACTATACACATAACAACAACTACAGTAATAATAATCGCTTTATTTTGAACAACGTTTATATAAAGTACAGAATTTTTCTGCGAAGTTTATCATATGATATCTTCTCTTTATCCAGGGTCTTCAGATAAAAGATTATCTGACAGTAGATCGCATGACGCAGTTCTATGTTTCTTGCAGAGCGAACGAATCTATTATGATATATCTTTGTTTTCTCCTTCGAGAAATACACGACATTTTGTTAGACGCCAATTATGAAAAGTACAGGAGCACATTTTGTGAACCAAGGACACCAATCAGGGATGGTCATCTCATGTATTGGGATAATCTACCATTGAGGATAATGCCTTTTCACATGTTTAGTAGAAACTTGTGAATCAGCAGGTTGTAAGTGTTTTTTAAATACTCGCCAGAGGGAACAATACTATTAGAGGTCATATATTTTACTAGATTTAAACAAAATGAATCAGAGACAATATATACAATATATTGATGGAGGTGTTTTTTCGGTAGCCCAAGTTTTAAGCAGGCCGCCAGCAGAATTATTCAGACGGATATACTATATACTATGTGCGTCGGTGGCACAACGGTTATGACTCTCGCCGACCATACACATGGTGTGAGGTTAGATCCCCTGCCGACGCACACCTGATATCTATGGTCGGCCTGCAAATTTGGGCTACCGATATCTATGCTGAAAATTCCATACTTGTACTGAAAATACGGTGTGGCATAAAGCTGTAATCAAAATCAAATCAATACTAACTGAATAGATTTTATTAGGTTAAATGAAATGATAGATTAACGAAACTCCAAGGCATCTTTAAGTACGTTTAAAGTCAAAAGGTTCTATTATAATTTAATAATTGTTTTTTCCTTCACGTTCCTCATTGGAACATAGGGCTTCAAGCTAAGGGCTTTAAGTTTCTGTAGCAGTGTTCATTTTATAGGATGGGGTTGCTAGCCTCATGCCTAACCTTTCCTCCTTACCAGCTTTATTTTTGGTTTAGCGAGGTAAAGGAGTGCGTCGGTCGGGGATTGAACCCCAGACCATGTGCATGGTCGGTGAGCGTCCTAACCGCTATGTCACCGACGCATAATTTAATAATAATAAGGCTTTATTTCAGACAGCATGCGAGCATCCGCATATTTGGTTCCAAAATTTTCCTTTTTCATACAGGATTCACATGTTAATTAATAATCTGAAGTAATATCATGTGAGATAACTTTATTGCATATGAAGAGAGAACCAACTCTGTAAGATTTCCCTTCATTTCCTCCAAGAATTGAAGTGTTTAGTCGGAAACTAATTAAATACGTGCGCGAATTAATCTACAGTGATCATTTGATATAACTGAATGATTAAAACAATAAGAGTTGCTGAAGAGTTCAAGCACTTTGGTGGATGATAGATAGCCCAGTGATTTAAGCAGGCTGTCGTGTGATATTTGTCAACATGACAAGCGGGTTGAAGGTAGCACGAAATTCTAATTCACAGACTATTTCTGACTGTAATTAATAGTGTTCTCTGAGCTGGTTGGTTCAGTTGCGAAGCTTTCGTCATCCTTCTGGACAACTTCTTCAGCGCCATAATTAGCATAAAATGAAATGATTTAAATTTTTTCGTAAGTGATATAATTGCGTCTCCTGGTAACCATCTTTACACATGTATTGACCATTTTCTATTGACTTGGATTTAAAACTTTCTGGTCACATGATTTACTTTTTATTAGTTGGTATATTTCGTATATATTAACGTGTTTGTTAATCGCATATTCGTTTGAGTACCAGGCTTCTAGGAATTCCCTGGCACTTTTAGTGTTTCCTCTGTCTAAGATTTTGACATTATCCCAATAAAATTGATGTCCATAATTGTCTATGTGCATTGATACTGAAGAATATATATCATATCTTTTTACAGACAATTTGTTTTCTCAGATTCTGAGTCGAAGGGGACGCCCAGTTTGGTCGATGTAATGCCTGTTACAGTTCATACAATTTACTTTGTAAATGGTATCAATTTTGTCTCTTTTTCTGTTGGATCTTTCAGTTTACACAATATCGAATGAAGTGGTTGTGCTGGCTGTCTCGTTTGTGTGCTAGACATATTTCAAACGGTTTCAGTATTCTAGCTGTTATTGTAGAGATATTTTTGATATATGGTAGGATGAACTTTTTTTGTAGTCTTTGATGATGGTTCTTTGTTGGTGTTATGATTCGATTTAAAACACTTTTTGATGAAATTTTGTGGATAACCATTCATTTTGAAGACCGTTTGTAGGTATTTTTCTTCCATTCTTTTCAACTCTGGAGTGTTCCAGTGTGTTTGAACTCTTTTAAACAATGTCTGCACACAGTTTCTTTTGTGAGTAATTGGATTATTGCTAGTATAGTTGAGTATTTGATCTGTGTGCGTTGATTTTCTATATACTTGTGTTTCTAAATCTCCTGTGTTGGTTCTCCTGATTAAGACATCTAAAAATGGGATTTCGTTATCTAATTCTTCTTCTCTTGTGAATTTGATGTCTTCAAATTTGTTGTTTATTAATTTATGAGTATATTCTAAGTCATTTCTCTTAATTGTTGCAAATGTATCATCAACGTAACGTACCCAGATTTTCGGTTTAATTGATTCTAATATTTGCATAATGACTTCAAAAAGAATGGTTATCCACAAAGTGTGATATAATACACAATGTGATAATGTACTGACAACTGATGACGTTTCGACCATAATTTACTGTTAATAATCATATCATCAATGTATTCTCACGGCTTCATTTCAGTTAGACATGTTTGGTGTTGATTTGATGAATAAAGATTCGGTGATTAACCCTCCTTCCCCATTCTCTCTCTCTTCACCTAATTATATCACTTTTTGATACTCTTACCCTATCCCATCCTATTGTGTAATTATATTATTAAATGTATTATCAAATTCATAACCATTTCTGCCTTTGTGCCGTTAAGTATTACGTAATTTACAATCAGAGTCGTCTTTCAAGATCATCTACAAGGTAATGCTAAATGGTACAAAGGGCGTGAGGTTTAGGCTTTTGTGTAAGGCCGAGGCGTTGGCAATTCGTTAATGCAACCCCGAACTCTGTATACAGAAAAAGTTTGTCCAGTCTCTTATTTACCTTGGTCTTAGCATCTTCACTAGTCGTTCCCTGTAAAAACATTTTCTTTCTTTTTTAATTTTTTAATTTTACTTTTAGTTTGCTTTTGCTTTAATAATTAATTCACTATTATCACTCTAATATGTTCCTTTTGTACATTTTCACACCCTCTTCACACTTGTTGAATTGACACTCAACTACCAGCTTTATTCTCACTCAATAGCAATTTTAACCTTATCAAATTTCTATCTTGGTGCCGTTGAGTACCACGTAATTTACAACTTTTAATTTTCACTTCTAAAGCCACTTCCGAGTAATTATGTCAATTATGTCACCCCCTATTACTCAATAATAGACCACTATATATACTTTTTGTAAGTATAAATACGACTGTACAGCGCCTGAAGATGATTTCGTCGATAAAGAAAATTTTCTTCGCTGAATCTGTCTTGTGATGTAAAATTATATTCCAGTCCAAGAGTTAGTTTGTACGGTTATGATTTGTTTTGGAAAACTAACGAACAACAGGGATTAGTGGAGTGATATTTCACCCTGGTCTGAGCTCATCAATAGTCAAACCCCGTACATTCAGGTTACGAAGTTAAGCTTGTTGACCATTCAGTCATTTGGGCTAGAATTCAATATCCCGCGAATAATACTTTACTACAGTTTTCTATAGTTTGGTTTGTAAGGGTTAGTAATGTTTTTACGAGTTGATCACGGACTGATACCAGTTAGAGAACCATTGAAAACCAGGGAGTACTGGACAGCTATTTCATCCTAGTTTGGGAATCATCGGAAGTACGCACCCACCACAAGGGGTTCGAACCCAGGACCCTCTGGTTACAAGGCAAGCTAGCTCGTATACCATTCAGCCACTGGGACCCGATTCAATGGCTCATGAATTCTAACTTCTACCCATTCGTGATTTAGCACGACCCCAACCATTGTCGTAGGCGGAACATCCATCCTCACACGTGACATCTGGATGGACCTCACTGGTCATGACTTCTCAACAGAACTCCAGGAAACTCCATCCTGTAGCAAGTCATTAGCGAGCATCAGATTAATTTTCTATAGTTTGGTTTGTAAGGGTTTGTTATGTTTTTTTCCCAAACTAGGATGAAACAGCAGCTGTCCACTACTCCCTGGTTTTCAATGGTTCTCTAACTGATATCAATCCGTGATCAACTCGTAAAAACTTTACTACAGTGCCTAAATTTCACACTTTACATTATATATTGATTTAATAAGTGAAGTTTTGGCAATTGAGCAGGATAGTTACTCTTCGCTGAAGCTCATCGTCAATAGTATGAATATTCACAGAAACTAATACAGTACACATCACTCAAAATGTTTTTACTATAAAATATAATTCTGAATGACTCAATGTTTACGCTGGATTTGTGGAGAATTCATGAATAATCCATATTCTGAAATAAACGAAAAAAAACGTTCAGCGAAAAGACTCTTTTCAGCGAATTCATTTTCCTTTTGAGCTGTACAATCGTATTTATATACAACCTTTTTTATATGTAGTTTTGTTCTCTGAACTGGATGGTTTATTTGCGAAGCATTCATTGCCCAACTGGGCAACATATTCAGCGCATACTTCAATTTGTTGAAGTGAGCTTTTTGATCTCTCCACGAGTTCATAAATCATCACTCCTGGTGATGACCTTGAACGTCGTGATTAGTTGTTTTTGTGTGTTTTCACACCCTCTAGGCTATTTGTATTTATATTGGTGTTGATTGTTTCCTTGGCCTGAAGTTTGACCCTCTGTATCAGAGACTTCCTTCTTATTGATTGGTAAATTTTGTCGATGTCAATGTGTCTATTAATTGACGATTCACTGGAATACCAGGCTTCTAAAAATTCTCTGGAATTCTTGGTGTTTCCTCTGTGTTATATCTGAACGTTGTCCTAGTTGAATTGATGCCCGTGGTTGTCTGTATGTGGCGAAATGAGGGAGTAGATGTTATGTCTTTTGACGGTTAGTTTATGATCATGGATACGAAGACTGCAAGTCTCTTCAAACCTTTAGGAATCGATGTCACACACAAACCAACAAAATCACCACTCAGCTCTATGTCAACCAAAAGACTCAACAACGAAAGAAGATAAAACCAATATCATCTACAAAATAAATTATATCAAGTGGGAAAAACACCACATTGGCTAAAGTGGAAGTCCGCTTCGCCACATACAGACAACTGCGGGCATCAATTCAACTGGGACAACGTTCAGATATAACACAGAGGAAACACCAAGAATGCCAGAGAATTTTTACAAGCCTGGTATTCCAGTGAATCGTCAATTAATAGACATATCGAGATAGACAAAATTTACCGATCGATAAGAAGGAAATCTCAGGCACAAAGGGAACAATCAGTGCCAATACAAGTAGCCTATTGGGTGTGAAAACACCCAAAAACAACCAATCACGACGTTCAAGGTCACCAGGATTGATGATTTATGAACTCTTGGAGAGATCTAAAAGCTCACTTTAACAAATTGAGGTATGGGCTGAATATGTTGCCTAGTAGGGCAATGAATGCTTCACAAATAACCCATCCAGTTCAGAGAACAAAACCACATCAAAATCATCCACTTGAGCTACAACTCTTCCCAAATACATCTAAACTTTTATTTTATCATGAAAGAGGGAAGTAAAAAAAGTGCTGAGTTGTCACAAACATAGTTGTATATATTAATCAATGCACAAAAGGAGCGAAATAAGTGCATTAGAGTTACCTAGTGAGATAAATAATTTAATGAGCGAGTTGTCATCAGGATACACAAAGAAAGAAAGAAAAATATGTAATTATATAACAGTTGTAAAGAAATATCAGAGTTATAAGGAGTTATAAAATACAAACAAAAAAATTTAAGGTTAATAGAAATCGATAAGGTTGTTACCATGATAGTAGAAATGGTTGAATAATTATTTTTTTTGTATGCATACCTCTGATTTCTCTACCTGGATGGACAGAGCTTCAGAAATGCAAAGGAGACGAAAGTGTATTGCCTTTTTGGTTCTGTAGTTGTTCACTGTGTAGATTACTTTGAATGAGGCGTTTGTTGAGATGGAATGAACAGTACTGACAAGATGTTCAATTATCTCACTCCTGATAGAGCTGTTACTGACTTTCTGCAACTATGCGGGATAGTGTTCTTGAACTCTTCTAGACGAAATAAGCGTCTGATGACTAAGGTGACACGATATATGCATAGAGAAGTGGTCCGAGGTGAGATATTGTCCTTTGGGCCTTTGCAGATTAGTAGGCGGCTGGAGAACACTACTCTTAGTGTTCTTGTGGAGACTATTCTCAAAGATGATGAAATACGCCTCTTAAGAGTATTGCAGGTTGAGTCTCACTTGAAACCCAGGCTCTTGTAAATCTTGTCTCTTTCGGTACTAGTAATGCTTCTCTCCGTGCGTCGGTGGTACAGCGGTTAGGACACTCGCCGACCATGCACATGGTCCGGGGTTCGATCCCCGGCCGATGCACTCCTTTACCCTGCCAAGCCAGTAATCAGACTGGTAAAGAGGGAAGGATGGGCATGAGACTAGCAACCCTATCCTGTAAAAATAAACACTGCCACGGAAACTTCAAGCCTCTACCTTGAAGCCCTATGTTCCACTTGGAACGTGAAGGAATAAAAAACAAATGCTTCTCTCCTGTTAACTTTCAGTTTGATATCTTGTGAATAAATCCCTATAGGTATTCATTTGTAATGAAGATTTCTTTCAAAGGGTCTAAGTCTACATCTGCAGCTTCGGAATTACAGAGGCGTCGGATCCGAGTGACATGGGGTTGAATTAAATTTTGATTATCGTTCAATAGGCATCTAACTGTACAAAGTCGTCAGTTTAACTGTTCCATGTGGGTTTCTCTATGGACTAACCCTCCTAAGTTTCCTTCAAGTTTTCTTGTAAGTTCGATATCAAGAAGTGGAATTTGAGATTCATTCTACATTTCAAGAGTGAATTTTATCGTCGGATAGCAGTTGTTGAATACTTGTAGCGATAGATTGACGTCATAACTCCTGTACACAATTGTAAAGTTGCAATAAATCAAAATGGAGAGTGATAGAAAAATATCTATAAAGTAAATTATATGGCCAAGTGAGAATGCACTAATATGACTATGAATGGTAAATTGTGTTTTAAAACGTCATCCACTTCTCAATATTTTATCGCATTGTGTGTTTATATTTATTAGAATAAATTTGATTGTATGGAGGATTTCATCATGAGCTGACATCAGTTAGAGAACCACTGGAAAACCTGCAGGGAGTACTGGACAGCTGTTTCGTCCTAGTTTGGGACTTTCATCAGTACACACCCACCAGGGCTCGAACCCAGGGCCTTCTGGTTACAAGGTGAGCTAGCTCGTAGACCATTGAGCGGCTGGGACCCGATACAATGGTCGCACTATGTGGTGAATTGGCAGAAGTTAGAGTCGAGGACCATTGGATCGCGTCCCAATGGGTCAATGGTCTACGAGCCCGCCTTGTATCCAGAAGGTCCTGGGTTCTAACCCTGGCGGTGGGTGCGTACTGCTGAAGAGTCCCAAACTAGGCTGGCGAGACAGCTGTCCAGTACTCCCAGTTGGTTTTCCAATGGTTCTCTAACTGATATCAGTCTGCTCTTGATGAAATCCTCCATGCAATCAAACAAAAATCCCTACAACACACCAATACTTAAAATAAATTTATCTAATATGGAATTCTGTTCCACGCAATGCCACAGTACTCAAATTCTATCTACACTTACTCTTTTATTGATGCTGTGACAAGTAATATTTTCACATATGTTTTTTTTCTGATTCACATATGTGTAGTTTGGCAGACAAATGACTTATCATAAATTTGACGTTTGATTGAATGAGCACAAAAAAAACGTCAATGCAAGTAATAATCTGACTGCATTATTATTATTATTATTATTATTAACTAGGCTCATTTTCGACTGACATGTTTTTTTATTAAAGATTCCTTAGAATAACACTTTTTGATACATGCTTGAAAATAAGCAGTAGAAGAAAGTTATCACAGTGTGTTTTTCTGCTTATATTGTGTGATTAGACAATGTAACAATGAATGTCTAATCAATCGGAGAATAGATAAGCAAGTAATTTAAAACAGTAAGTTCTTAAAATGTATTGAAATACAATAATAATAATTAATAATTAAAAAAAGTAATTAACGCCAGTTAGGCAGTAATTTATATTGACTTTCGAACAAATTTTAAATTAAGCAACAATAACAACGGCAACAACAATGACAAAAAGGACTAGACGATCAAATGTGCAGAAATGACTCATTGAAAAACTATTTCACATAAAGCTGACAACGATTGAACTGGTAGACAATAGACTAAGAAGTATATATAATTAAAATTGCCAAGACAACTATGAGTGAAATGTGAAATTTCTAGGAGGAGAAATCCTTTTTTCAAAAAATGCACTATAATTTCAAATCTTTAAATATTCCCATTTATAATACTGGAACAAGACATATAAGCGGACAATATTGTTTTCAATTAGATCTTCTTCAGGCTTTACTCTAATTTACATAGATTTATATATAAAATTTTAACCAATGACGGTGATTTTGGGAATCAAATAATAATCTTAATGATAATAATAATAATAATAATAATATGGTAAATGTTTTGAACGTAGTTATTAACGATGATTATAATGATAACAAAATATTGATAATAAGGTGATAAGAATAACAAAGATAGTATATGTATATAAGTGTTTAAATAAATTGGGTCAAATCTTAAAAGGTGAAGTGGGACGATAATCAGAGTTTAAATAAATATTATAAAAGTACGAAGGAGGTGGAAAATAAGAAAGGGTGGGAGGGTTTTGAATACAATTCACCTAGGCCAAGGGAGAGACAAAGGTAGAACAAACTTCTTTTGTATGCAAAGACTAGGATTGTTCTCTCGAATTCCCATAGCTTCGGCTAGGTGTAAAAGTCGGGTTCTGATTCCATTCGAAAGACTCGATGGAATACGATAGATAACTTTGAAAGCACTATTTTTGTCCACTTGGTGACCGCTATCAATCAAATGAGCCAAAATAGAACTTCGTATAGATTTTATTTGACCTTTTCCGAACCATGAAGGAAAATGCTCAATAATGCTTTTTTTCAGCTGTCTAGTTGTTCGCCCTATATAGCTTTCTCCACAGGAGCAACTAAATTTATAGATACACATCGAAGTGGCACAACTAGGTAGCTTATCTTTCACTTGAGCAATCAAAATTGGTCGGCTGGAAAATGACAAACAAAGGGTGGCGGCAGTATAAGTCCGTTTTATCGCTCTCGATAATCTCAGATGTAAGACTTCACTAGCCACGTCCCCATTAAATTGAAGTTTCATGAACAGTTCTTTCTTTTTAACTGTTGTCAGTTTTTCTTTGTTGTACCTGGTATTCATGTGTCTCCAAACAAATCTACTAGGATAACCCATTTGGACCAGCGTATTTTGGATATATCCTAGCTCATTTTCTAGGGAGTCATCTGTACAGATACGTCTTGCTCTATTCGTAAGGCATCTGACCAAAATGATTTTATATCGGGTTGGTACAAAATTGAGGAAATGTGTATATTGTCCTACAGATGTAGGTTTTCTATAGACATCTCTCTTGAGTGAACCATCTAGTCTCTCTTCTGCTCAATTGGACGTCAAGGAAATGTAATCCACCATCATGTTCTTCTTCACAAGTGAAAATGAGCGATGGATGTGCATCATTAAACTTTTTAAAGGTTGTTGAATATGAAATGTACATTCATAGTACATCTTAAAATCAACTCTTTCAGACTAATAACTGGAATTCCGATGTCAATCTGCTTTTCTAGTATCTGTTGGCATATGAAATCCACAGTCTCCATAAGTGGTATATTGGCAAACAGTGACGCTACATCTAAGGAAAGCATTTGCTTCCCATTTACATTGATATCATTCACGTTAGCAATAAATTCGAAAACGTCTTTAACATTATGGTTTACTACCAATTTGTGTAGTGGTTGGAGGAGTTCACCTAGCCACTTTGCCACTCCATGGTAGGTAGAATTTGACATATCCAGGACTGGGCGAAGAGGAAGTCCTGGTTTATGTATTTTATGCAGACCGTACAGACGTGAAGTATTACTTCCAGTAGGTTTAAGACGGTTATAAGCTGCCTCTGAGATTACTCCACTTTTACTCAGTTCCTTAAGCGTGTTAGTTAACTGCTTTTCCGCCTTTCCGTCCAGATCTATTGGGTTGATAAGCTTTTGGAACTTCGTTTCATCCGTTAAAAGCGAGTTCATTTTGTCGACATAATCATACTTATTCATCAGTACCACTCCAGCTCCTTTATCAGGTCTACTGATTACAATGCTTTCGTCGTTCCTTAGCTTTCTTAGGGCTTCTCTATGCTGTTATCATGTTGTTATCATTATAATCATCGTTATTAACTACGTTCAAAACATTTACCACATTATTATTATTATTATTATTAAGACTATTAAGATTATTATTTGATTCCCAAAATCACCGTCACTGGTTAAAATTTTATATATAAATCTATGTAAATTAGAGTAAAGCCTGAAGAAGATCTAATTGAAAACAATATTGTTCGCTTATATGTCTTGTTCTAATACTATAATTTCAGTTTAACAAGCTGTATTGCGTCGGTGGCACAGTGGTAAAATGCTCACCGACCACGCAGTCCTTTACCTCACTAAGCCAGTAATAAGGCGGCTGGTAAAGAGGGAAGGTTGGGTGGGCATGAGGCTGGCTAGCAACCCCATCGTGTAAAAATAAACACCACTGCTAGGGGAAACTTGAAAGCTCTAGCTTGAAGCCCTATGTTTCAGCACTGGGAATGCAAAGGAACAAAATAAAACGAGCTCTATTCGAGCATACCTTGCACGGACTTATAGTTTATCAGATTCAAAATGAAGTACTTATTATCTACATGTTATTGTAACATGTGCTGCTGTTGTCAAGACTCTGCAAGTAGTACATTGTATGCACGCGTGTGTGTGGTATCTTCCGCAAGAATCCCTTAATAGCAGAGCAACCAATTCATTTGAAAAGATAGGGAAATAAGACAGTCTTCGTGAAACAATATTGGAAAGTGTGAAACGAAGACAGTGGAGTACGAGTATCATTTGCAAATTGAAATTAGATTGTAAGGCTTTTACATTTGATCATCATTATTTTTGCAAAACTAAACAATTCTGCCATCACAAATAGCGTTACTCTCTTCTGTTGTTATCGAGGTATGATGGAGATTACAAGTAGGAAATCAGAGCGAGATACTCCAGTGTGAAGCAAACACATTGATGCAACTATAGGAGCTTGGGTTTACAAAACTTTAGAAAGAAGAATTTCCCTTGAAAACTTATGTATTGTAGCTTTCGCATGTTGGAGATTTTCAGGCACAACTGCCGTCTTCATGTAACTGTCATTCTAAAGTCCCACAGTTTCTGTCCAGTTATTCTACAGATTGCTATTTAATAAGTGCTATCGTTGTTAGATGGTTGCAGGCAATCAGCAGGAAGCCTTGCTTGACGTACGCTTGATGCTTGTTGGCACTATTCACTCCTGAAGGAACTCATGTACCTTTCTGCGATTTGAACCGTGACCATGCAGTGCTGCAGTCATAGACGTTACCGTTAAGCTGTTCAGGTTGGTGATCGACCTCCTGGAGGACTGTAACTAATGTCATGTGCATTTAAACTTCAGTGTGAGTTTCTTGTATTTTGCCATTAATGTACATCATTTTACCAGATGATAAACAATTCTGCTATCAAATACCACTGTACTCTACTATAACATTGCTACTGAAATCTAGAAAAGGCGTATACTTCTAGAGATTTGCTAGTTCTAAAGAGGTATTCAGTATTATATTATTATTCAAAACATCTAATAATGAATGGTAACTTTGTAATAGTAGCCCATTAGCTGATATCCTAAACCTGCTCTTAATGAGCACATACTTAACCTCTTCCTATTAAGGCCTGAATAACCAAATAGTAGCATTATTATTATTGTTTCCCTTAGTTCCTAGAGGAACATAGGGTTTCAGCCGTGCGTCTTCATTGCGTTCGGTTCTCTGATAGAGTCTTCACCTGGCTCCAAGTCTGCCCACACGCCTTCATCTCCTCTTCACATGACCTCCTCCAAGTCACCCTCACCCTTGGACGACCAACTCACCGCTTCCCTTTCAGGTTCCATTTGGACGATGGCCTGTCTAGTGATGTCACTTGATGGTTTGTTTTCTCAGAGTATGGCCAATCCATCTCCATTTCTTCCTGCCTATTTGTTTCACAATCGGTTCCTGCTGGGTTGGTTCGCTCATTGCCAGAGATCTCTGTTGCTGATCTTTTCTGACCGGCCATCTAATCTTGAGTAGTATTGAGCGAAGACAACTGTTAATGAAGGTCTGTAGTTTGTTTGAGATGATCTTTATGACGCGCAGTGGAAGTCTCTGATCCGTATATTAGCACCGACTGGATTCACATTGGAGTTGAAAATCCGGAGCCAGGTGAAGACTGTAGCAGAGAACCGAACGCAATGGAGACGCACGGCTGAAACCCTATGTTCCTCTAAGAACTAAGGGAAACAATAATAATAATAACTTCCAAAGTATATCACTATAAAAGCCCTGAAACTTTCTAGAAGTCAAATCAAATTAGGTTCAGTTATTTTATAAATAAGTAAATAGAATCATGGGCTGTAATTCAGTGATATACCACCGAGTAGATGAATCATACGATTAACATCGCAAAATATATTGCCTGCGGTATCTATCAAGGACTCACTTGAAATTAAACTAATCTAGAAATTATGTTTTAACAATAATGAAATATCAACCATTAGATGACATTAAAAAGTTGAATCGAACAACAATTAGAGGATCACTGAAAACAAAGGTGACCTAGACAACTGTTTCGTCCCAGATTGAGACTCTTCATCGGTAGACATCCCTAACCTAATCGGGAAACAAAGCCAGGGCTTTCAGATTACTAGGTGAAGCAGCTGTAAAGTATTTTCTTGTTTACATTAGTTCTCTAACTGATATCAACATGTGGCTACTTTGTTTTCAGAGTTCCGTGTTACTTATCCATTCTGACCAGCTCTCTGATCTTCAGTATCGAGTGAAGACAGCTAGCTGATGATGAAAGTTTGAAGCAAGCTGTAGGAAATGTTTCGAGTGATTTATGTGCAAAGTCGTCTACGAACCAAAAGGAACTAATTTTGTGGTGAGAGCTGTCTACTAGCCAAATGGGTAGACAGTAATTTACGTCAATATTTACGTCCCCAAGATTTGTCGTGAGAAAATGTGAACAAAGATTGATTCAAAACCGACCACAGCAGACTTTGCGTAGGCGGATACAGTTAACATATAGAGGATTTGACATTCAAGAAACAGTCACAAAGAGATGAAAGATTAACTTTACGTGAGAAACAACCAGTCAGAAGACTGTGTTTGTTTGCTTAACTAAACTATAATAATGTACATGAAAATATATAAATATGCGTTGATTTCCTTAATAAATGATCTGTCGCCTGACTCTTTCCTTCTGTCGTTACAATTTGATGCCAGCGTTATAAAATTCGAATTTAGTTCTGTATCCTGAGTGCAGGAGATTTCCACACTGATTTCAGAGTGATGAAAGTCTGCCGCCTTGCCTTTCCGATCTTGGCTGGCTTTGACATCTGCATCTGTGCTTCCACTTGTAATTGGAATGATGATCTCTTAGGAAAGAGAAAGAAGTAGTGACCTCTTTCCCTAAATGATATTACTACACGATCTACCTTGAAATCTACCAACCCCCCCCCTGCAAAAGAAAATGTGATACCAAAAAATATTAGAAATAAAAGAACTTTTTAAATATTAGTTCACTGACAAACTGGTCGAAGAAGCATCAAAGACAGGACTCCAGGTGAACACAGATAAGATGGAGGTTATGAAAATAACCAACCAATAACAACAACAACAGCAACATCCACCGCCAATCACCATCAACAGGAGGGATTTGAAAGAGGTTACTTCATTCACTTATCTAGGGAGCATTGTCTCAACTACAGGAGGAATGGACGAGGATATCAAATCGGGAAGGCGAGAAACACATTCATGAACCTGAAACCAATCTGGAAATCTTCGTCACTCACCATCAACAACAAAATTCGGATTTTCAATACAAACGACAAGTCAGTCAGTTCTTCTATACGGATGGATCAGAAACTTGGCCAGTGTGTCACAAAGAATATTTCCAACAGCCTGTCGCAGACCTTTATCCACAATTGTCTTCGCTCTATACTCAAGATCTGGTGGCCGGAAAGAATCACCAACGAGAAACTATGGGAACAAACAAAACAAGAACCAATCGCTCAACAAATATGCAGGAGAAAGTGGAGATGGATTGGACACTCGCTGAGGAGGCCGCTGGGTGACATCGCGCATCAGGCCATAGCTCGAGTGGAATCTGAAAGGGAAGCGGCGAGTGGGACGTCGGTGCAAGGGTGACATGGAGGAGATCGTGTGAAGAAGAGTTGAAACAATATGGACTAACATGGATGCAGGTGAAAAGTACAGCAGAAGACAGAAGCAAGTGGAGAGGTGTAGTTGAAGCCCTATATTCCACTGGGAACCCAAGGGAATAATAATTATAAATAAAATAGGAATTTCGATGAACCATTCTGAAAAGAGGTTCAGTTATTTTTATTAATCTTAACAGATTCAAATGCTACTACTATTTCGGTTCAAAATTTCTATAATGCTATGGGAGGAACTACTCAATCAAACCTTAGGAAGTCAATTAGTCAGACGAGTAATCTAAGGTCAGTATTATCAAGTAAACCATTTTATCTTACATTTAAAACGTTTGAGATAACACATTGAAAAACACAGAACCATGAACTTTTACATAGAACAAAAGAAAGAATTATGACAACATCATTGGTTTAGACAAAGCAAGAATAAACATATTTACAGGGTGAAAACAGTCCATTTTCGTTTTTCACAGCTTTTCTTTTTCTTTCTGTTAAAGCCGAGAGATTGCTGTCAAACAATGTCCACCCCAAACTACCTTAGTAATTAAATATGTGATTTTTTGTTTTGTTTTCGTGTTTGTTTGCTTGCTTTTGTTGTGTCATAATTTTTTTTTTTTGATTTCCACTCGCTGGGCAGAATTTATTATTAATCTTTCAATTCAGTTACCTGTTTGTTTAAGTAATAATTTTATTTTTACTTAGTATTTCTTTCTACTCTGACCCTCTTCTCTATAAATTTCCATCACTATTATAATAACTATAATTATTATGTTTTCAGAGGTTATTTCTGATAGGTAGAAGGATGTCTGTGAGCCATTTGTCAGTAGCATGATATGGAGAATTTGTCATATCCAAGATTGAACGTAGTGGTAAGTTCTTTTTGTGCACTTTCGGCAGACCATATAAACGGGGAATCACGGAATCGGAGGGTAGTATTTGCTTGAATAATTCAGAGCTTATTATCGATTCGTTCATCATCTTCTTCAGCATTTGTGTTATCTTTCTTTCAATTTGTTCCGTTTGGTATTTCTGACTACTTTCTTTTGAAAATTTGTTTTCCTCTGACATGACTGATAACACATTTTATCGATGTAGCCTTGGCGATCCCTCAGGACAGTGCCAGCACCTTTATCGGGGCAGGTCAGAACCAAGTCTTTGTTCTTTAAAATCTCTGATTCATTTGAATTCGCCGATTCAAAAAAGTGATGCTAGTGTATCCGGGAAGAAAATGATATCCAAGGATGGTACTTCTCTTTTCACCAATGTTCCTGTCACTGAAACTACTTGCTTTATATGCAAATTCATTGAGGATATTATTATTATTATTATTATTATGGTTGTTAGATTATTTCTTATCTTGCATCCAAGCCTCTTGTTCCACGATTTTTCCGTTTCAGTTGAAATATTTCTTGAAGTATGTTATATATTTGCATTTAAAATAACCTATGTCACTTATAAACTGTTAGCAGCTAAAGAATAGTTGTGAAATAAAAAACACATCAAAAATAAGCTCCTTTTATCCTGTGAATATTGTTTGGTTTTGGTTCGTTCAAACTAATCAAGAGAAGGAAGGGTATGAATACTGCTGACAGTATTTCATTCTCTCCGATCATTATTACTTCGACCGGGTGCCAAGTAGAACACAAGGTCTCGGGAGGGCATGTTCATTTCACCCTGTTTTATGAAGTTCTCACTTGGCTCCACGACTGCCAATAAGCATCCATTTCCTCCTCAAATGATCTCCTCCAAGTCACCCTTGTAAAACACGGCCAACTCACCGTTTTCCATTGAGGTTCCACCCGAAAGATGGTTTGGTGTGCGATATTACTCAGCAATCTTTTCAATGTGTGTCCGATACATCTTCACCTTCTTTGGCGTATTTGCTAGGCAATAAGTTCGTGTTTGGTTCATTCCCAGAGTTCCTTATTGCCTATCCATTCTGGCCCAAGGAGATTCATCGTACAGAAGTTTCGATCAGCATAAATAGGAGGAACCTGAAAGAAACAACCTCCTTCACCTACCTGGGAAGCATCGTTTCAACTACAGGCGGAACTGACGAGGATATCAAAGCAAGAATCGGAAAAGCAAGACAAGCTAGCTGTCACTACTCTCAAGTCTGTGTGGAGGTCAACAACACTCAGCATCAAAAATAAAATCTGGATTTTCAACTCCAATGTGAAGTCAGTGCTACTCACTACACGGATCAGAGACTTGGCGCGTCATAAAGAGCATCTCAAACACACTACAGACCTTCATTAGCAGCTGTCTTCGCTCAATACTCAAGATCAGTTGGCCTGCCAGGAAAGATCAGCAACAGGGATCTCTGGGAGCAAACCAACCAGGAACCGATTGTGAAACAAATAGGCAGGAAGAAATGGAGGTGGTTTGATTGGTCATACTCTGAGGAAACCATCAAGTGACATCACTAGACAAGCCATTGCTCGAGTGGAACCCGAAAGGGAAGCGGTGAGTTGGTCGTCAGTGTGAGGGTGACTTGGAGGAGGTCATGTGAAGAGGAGATGAAAGCGTGTGGGCAGACTTGGAGCCAGGTGAAAACTCTAGCAGAGAACTGAAGGCAAGAACCGAACGGCTGAAGCCCTATGTTCCTCTAGTAATTAAAGGAAACAATAATAATAATATCCATTCTGGCCAGCGCTCTAATCCTCAATATCGGGTGAAGACAGCTGTTGATGAAAGTCTGATGTTCGTGATGTATGAGCCAAGTGTCACAACCATATATTGAAGAACTGACTGATTTTGATATCAGTGTTGAAAATCCCAATCTTGTTCTTTATGGCGAATGCAGGAGATTTCCTCACTTATTTCAGAATAATGAAAGTCTGCCGCCTTGCCTTTCCGGTCTTGGCTGACTTTGACACCACGCTGATCCATGCCTCCTATAGTTGGGCTGACACTGTTTAGGTTAGGTGAAGGAAGTTTGCTCTTTCAAATTTCTTCCGTTGATAGTGATTGGTGCTAGTCGTTGTTGTTGATTACATTGAACTATATTTTAGTTCACTGTCTAAGCAAGTTGGAAATAATTATTATTTCTGCTAGAGTCTTCACCTGGCTCCAAGTCTGCCCACACGTTTTCATCTCCTCTTCACATGACCTCCTCCAAGTCACCCTCACACTGACGACCAACTCACCGCTTCCCTTTCGGGTTCCACTCGAGCAATGGCTTGTCTAGTGATGTCACTTGATGGTTTCCTCAGAGTATGACCAATCAAACCACCTCCATTTCTTCCTGCCTATTTGTTTCACAATCGGTTCCTGGTTGGTTTGCTCCCAGAGATCCCTGTTGCTGATCTTTCCTGGCAGGCCATCTGATCTTGAGTATTGAGCGAAGACAGCTGCTAATGAAGGTCTGTAGTGTGTTTGAGATGCTCTTTATGACGCGCCAAGTCTCTGATCCGTGTAGTGAGTAGCACTGACTTCACATTGGAGTTGAAAATCAGGATCTTATTTTTCATACTGAGTGCTGTTGACCTAAGTCCACCGAAGGGGAGGGCTCTCGAGTGGTTGCGCAACAGGATGATCCTGCATGCCGGTCTCGTCTCGCAAGAGGCAGGGATGGGTGTTTTTGGTTCTCCTGAAAACCAATACCCAGTCAATGGGTGTATCACTGTGTGAAGTTGGAAATATTTCCATATATAAAGGTGAATTCATCATACAGTGTTAATTACTTTTAATATAAATACATATATATGCTTCTAATTTTACTAAGTGAATATTTCTTTAAGAGAATTAATTTGTTTTAATTCTGACATTTTTCACAATTTTAGATTTTATTCACAAGTCTACATCTAATTTTAGACGTGAAACAGTCGAAAGTGGAAAAAAAATAGTAACAATTCGAAATGTGCATTGTAATATGATAATAATGAGTGTACTAAAACAATTCAGTTAAGATATTTCAACGCCAGAGCGTAACTGTTGTATTCTTATTAAGGTAAAAGCATTCACACAAAAAATCACACTGATATGAGTAATGCTGGAACATGTGATGTACTGCATGAAACTGATTATGAAAAAAATTAATGATAATAGTAATAATAATAATGGTTATTTTAGATACAGGTGACAGAATACTAATAATAATAATAATAATAATAATTCGATCCGATTTTCCCGTGGTTTTGTTGGACCAAGATATTTGGCCTCTGTCGACATATTGGCTCCTAAATACGGACACTTCAACGAAGTGTGAGAATTAACTTGAAGCGGTTTCGGGGATGGTGACTGACTAGTAGGGAAATCCAGGATGTACATTTCGTCCAATTTGCGAATCATCGTCTGGGCGTGTACCTGAACTTCCCATTGAGTGGTGGTGTTCCCAGTGAGACTCGAACCCAGTACTCATCGTTCCAAAAGCCAAGACGTTATTCATTAGACCACTTGAATCATGACAGCCAGTCCCGATGCAAAGGATAAGACTTTGAAGTTTAAAACCATTGGTACACGGTTCGAGTTTCTGTGGGAACACCATCATACTGTGGGGAATGCTGGTATATCCTTGTGACGATTCCCAAATACGATGAAATGTGCATCCTGGATTCTACTCACCGATACTCACGACCAACCAAACTACTGCATAATGAGATTATCGTTGGAAGCGCATAAAACTTAAATAAAGTAGATACAATGTTAAGTTTACACTCAGTATAAAGATTACTGGGGCTAATTTTTTGTTTGAAAATAACTATGAGATATAAAGTTGAGCTACATGCTTGATAATATACGTCTAAAGGGAACAGTAAGTAACGCAGCCTCATATCTATTAGTAAGAGTTCATTGGCTGCTAAAATGCATTTTACTGATGTCTATTAAATATTTTAATTTAATTTGAGATTTTCCCGTTGATTGATTAGACCGAAGTGCTCGGTCTCAGGTTGACATGTCGGCTTCTTATGCAGATGCTTCGACGATGTCTGGGCATTTAATTAGAATTTAATTTGTGGATGGTGACTAGCAGTGGAGTCCAGGATGCGCTGACGAGTCCCAAATAGGACGAAATGCGCATCCTGGATTCCACTGCTAGTCACCATCCACAAATTAAAGTCTATTAATTATGTTTAAATTATCTAGGTCATGGTCCCACTTATAAACAACAGTTTATTAACTCTTAACTAAATGAGTTTGAACATGGAACTTTACGCAGAACTGTAGAGTTGATTTTAGTTTCTGAAATTCAGTTAATAACACATACGAAAGCTTATTTATAGCATTATGAAGGTACCTAATCATATAATGAGATTAGCTGCTTGAACGTTACGGCTTTTCAAATGACAATTTTTTCCACAGAACAGAGTCAAGTAAAACACTTCGAAACTATAGCAACCCAGGTAAACGGCGGTCGTTATGAACTCGATCAACCAAGCAGATGAGTCCATAGGAAATACGCGGAAATATGGATGCATTACAAGAATGAAGTCGCAAATTCCATTTAGAGCTAATATTTCAGTACTGTCGGGATAATGGGCCTATAAGAAGCAATGAAACATGTAGATGTGGAGGAGTGATGTTTTCACATAGATCTCCAGCCTCCGTTGATGCATATGTGTACAGATATCCAGACTATCGCTTCAGAAAATCTGTTCAAGGGGGTATGTCGTTACTTGTCTAAGTTCATGGGTGCTGTACATCAGTGAATGGATCACGAAAAGACATGATGTACAACTAACTGGATGAATTTATGTATAACAGTTGGTTTAGCCTATCCCTGAGGATTCCAATAAGGAAGTGGGAGATATTTTTGGAACACACAAAAGAATATTACCCTTTATAACCACTTTTTTAATACTTTATTTGATTTATATAGAAAACATTAAATTATGCGCCCTTACTACTGGCTCGTCTGATTGGTTGACAAAAGAGTATCAAGGTAATTCACTCAAGTTGTTGTGGTTTAGAGTAAACCACAATTCAACTGACTTTTTATGGAATATAAAGCGAAATACTATGCCAGAGTAAAGACCAACGCTTATTGAATATCAAAAACTAAGTATCCATCATATCTGTGTAACGCATACATCAATTGTAAGACCCAAAACAAAAACAATAAAAAAAACATGGCAGATAATAAACAAAACAGTGATCAAAGCATATCAAAATAAAAGTAAAGGCGCCACCACAAGAAAAAAAACTTTTTAATCTCAACATCTACTCCCACAATGCAAAATTTTGATCAAACTTACCTGTCAACGTGTGCCTCCGTGGTTCACTGATAGAATGCTTAGCAACTATGCCAGCCATCCGGGTTCCATTACCAGCCGACAGATGCGCTCCTAAGCCTCTCTTAGCAAATTATCTTAACGACAAAGGGAATATTTCCAAGGTTATGTCATTAGAACTGTAAATTTTAGATAACAAATTTCGTAAACTGGTTAGAAACGAAAATAAGATTAAGCAAGCAATTAGAGCGACGTAGTCTAATTGACGGGGTTGAGTAGAGCTCAGTTAAAATTAAAATTGGACAAAAGTCAAGTTAACAACAGTGGTAATATGAGGTGTGGGAAGAAAATACTATACAGTTAAGGAACAAACAGACGAGGAAAGGACGAAAAGAATTAAATTTCTGGTGTTAAGATAGGCCAGGTCTACTGTAGATTTAATGAGACTGAACACACTTTTTTTTGCAGATTTCAGGATTTAACGTGTGCATCGCCATCGCTTTTGAGGTTTCAGGAAGTTTCATTCGTACTCTTATAGCACACGCATATTCTGTAGATAACTTTTTCAAGTTGTTTTGTGGGTTTGCTTGGTGTCCAATTTCGATCAGGTGTTCCGGAATAGCGCTTCCAGGGGGGACCTATTTTCTCCTTTATAAAGTCATGAGGATAAGTGTTTGATGATACGTTTGGATAGTAAGCGTTGAGTGCCGCCGACATACATAGCTCCACACAAGCAAGTGAATTAATAGGTGCATATTGATGAAGCCAACAATGGTAGCTTATCCTTCACGTTAATGCGAATCATTGATTTCGTAGAGTAGGTTAGTCGGAGTAGGTTCAGTCGCGAAGAATGGTTTCTTCAGTGAGTGAGACAAGCGGTTTCTCAGTTACTACAACCGATGAGTCTCCATTGAATTGAAGATTATGCTGATGTTTTCCTCAAGGGGATCAATAATTTGAACCTTAACCACAAAAGATCCATTAATCGAATGAATTATCCCTGTTAACTGTTTTTATATAGTACCTCAAGTAACCCAAGAAAAAAAACACTAATGTTATCAATTACAATAATTCTTTCACTACAATGAATGCATAACTGTAGAACTTGATGAAGAAGTTGTCCAAAAGAATTTTCTTTGTTCAATAACTAATCTTTTGAAATTTTTAATAGGCATCTTTAATCAATCAAAAATAATCACCGCTAAGCCACCCTTCTCTTACATAACGTAGTTACTACACTCCAGCAGATCAGTACGACTAGACGAACAAATCTCACTTTACTTTTTCCTGTCATACTTCATGAAATGTTACTCTTACGGAATCGGCAGCTAACGACAGCATATTGACCGTCGGATTCTAATTTCTTTTTGTGGTGATCAACCTTCCTGCCTTCGTCCTACTACACATAACTTTGAAATCCAGGTTGACAATTTAATTTCATGAGATAAGATTTCAAACTTCTCAAAATCTCATCACACGACATAGATCCATACCTTAACATATGGGAGAACGAAATTCACTCGTCAAAACTCTATAGTCACGGATGATTGATGTGTTCTGTTTGTGAGATGCTTTTATGAGATCCGAATTCAGTTGGTTTGTATTATATAAGTCTTGGCTTTTTCATCATATGCATCTATATCAAAGTCTATAAAAGTAGGAGGACTTCTAAAATGGGTCATACCCAGTAGTTTTTTGTCTGTCTTAAAATCGATAATGATTATAAACTTCTGTTACATATGTACATAGGTAACCAGTTAATTTCAATCACCGCCACGATGCAAATACGTGTGACATCTGAATGTTGAAATGAAATGACAGTATTGTAGTGTGGTGAGAGCTGGCTGTTAGCCAAAAGTGGTAGACAGTAATTTACGTCAATGTTCACGTCCCCAATATTGGTCATGAGAAAAATAAGAACGAATATTGATTCAACAACCAGCCACAGCAGACTTTGCGTAGGCGGATACAATTTGCAGATAGATAATCTGAACTTCAAGAAACGGGCACAAAGAGATGAAAGATTAACGTTCAGCGAGTAACCATCAATCAGAAGACTGTGTTTGTTTGCTTACAATAATCTATAATAATGTACATGGAAAACTATAAATATCTGTTGATTTCCTAAATAAATGATCTGTTGCCTGGCCCTTGTCTTCTGTTGCTACACTAGCGCCTTATATCAAACCTGTAACCAATCAGATCCCTGCAAATCAACACTTGAAAATTAATCTGATGCCCTCTTCCTCTATGCCGGAAGTTACCTGTGGTTCTAGTTAGAAGTCACAACCAGTAGGGTTCACCAAGTCAAGTAAGAGAACAGTTGCTCACCTATGACACTGTCTGAAGGTTGCACTATATATACTGCGAATTGGCAGAAGCTAGAATTTATGGGCCATTGGATCGGGTCCCAGAAGCTGAATGGTCTGTGAGCTCGATTTGTAACCAGGAGGTCCTGGATTCAAACCCTAATGGGTGCGTTCTGACGAAGAAACACAAACTAGGATGAAACAGCCTCTAACTGATGTCAGCTTGTGGTTTAACCTGTGACTAAATTATTCTATCCAAAAGTACACTAAGAAACACCATAAATTACTTTTCACCTCTACTGAGTCATTACATACAGAGAATGAATGACAGAATCCTAATTGCATGTTAAACTTAGGCTTTGTGGTGGTGTGTGACTCCACATTAGGTTGTTTGTTCATCAGTGAAACAGTACTGTCTACTGGACAACATTACCAAAATAACTTATAGTTCATAATTAATATCGAATGTGAAATTCCTTAGCCCTATTAGACTATTATAAAGAAATTAACGCATTATATCTTGGGTCTTGGGTAGTAAACCCGGTCTATATGGGTGGAACCAGATGCTGACAGCAGATTTTGATAGTGTTATGGAGAACTCGAACAAAGACAATCAATAATAGCCATGATTTGATGCATAAAGTCACTGGTACTTTTACTAGCTAGGGGAATTGAATGACTAGCTGAATAAAATGTACGTTGTATTTTAACGACTTGATCACGGATTGATATCAATTAGAGGACTATTGAAAACCAGCACTGGAGTATTGGACAGCTAACTCATCCTAGTTTGGGAATCATCAGCAGTACGCACCAACTGGGTTTCGAACCCAGGTCTTTCCGGTTACAATGCTGTCCAGTAATCCTTTATTTTCAATGGTTCTCTTGCTGATATCAATCCGTGATCAACTCATAAAAACAAAACTAATCCTTACAAACCAACTATATCAACGTACGTTCTTTTATCAGATATATATTTATTCGATAAGGTACGCAGGAATACGAAGCTATTCACTGAATGATATTTAAGCTAACATAGACGACAAATTGAAGCCAAAACACTATCCAGTTACCTATTAAACAGAAGTGTCTGTATGTCTGTCTGGATTCAACATAGAACTTGGCACCGAAGTGCACCAGTTCCAGTTGCCACGTTCCAAATAGCACACAAAGGTAGACAACAAGATGAGTGAAGAGAATCAATAGAGTTTCGACAAGTATAAGAGTGAAACAGAATGGGTAATGGTAGAAAGGAATATGAAAGATTACAGAGACTGAATACATCTGCGTAAGCCATTGACAACGATTCTGAGCCATGTCACCTATTGTCTCCAGCCATTGATTCTTAGAGTCCCGAGGGCGGGCCCCAACCTGGAAGTCTGCATCTCCCTACCTGACTGATTCAGTTTAACTGTCAAGGATTTCATGGATTGATGAGGCCATGTTTTTGTTTGGCCACCACTTACTCTTTTCCAACCTGCACCTATATCAGCTAGTAATGCCCGTCGGGGGAGACGATGGTTAGGCATGCGCAGCACGTGGCCTAACCATCTCAATCTATGTAACTTCATAGCCTCTTCAACTGATTTTCCCTCTTTGCCCAACACTCTACGCCTAACGTCAACATTACTTATCTTATTATACCACCTAACGCGAGAAAGAGATCGTAGACATCTATGATCGAAAACAGACAACCTTTTCCTGTCTTCAACTCGTATTGGCCATGTTTCAGAGCCATAGAAAAGGACGGAGCGAACTGTTGAGCAGTACACACATCATTTGGTCGACAGTCAGCCGGATATCACGTCTACGCCAGAGATGGTGTAAGTTAGCGAAAGCAGCTCGAGCTTTTTGGATCCGTGCTGAGATTTCGTCGCCAATCAGTCCGTTGGCGCTGATACAACTTCCCAAATAGGTGAAGTGGTCAACATGTTCTATCACTTCACTCCCTATCACTAAGCTAGGAGTTGACGTAGTCCAGTCCTGTAGCAGCATCTTACATTTTACAGGGGCGAATCGCATGCCAAACATACGGAGATTGCTGTTCAAGGTGTTCAGAAGACTCTGCATTTTATCAGCATTCTCCCCTAACAGGACTATGTCATCTGCATTTTCTAAGTCCATAAGATTATTCCCTGGTGACAAGTCGATTCCTCAGTCGTTAAGTTCAGTTAAGGATACTTCCATCAGCATATCTATGATGAATTTAAACAGATATGGGGAAAGTGGACATCCTTGACGGACATCACTGGTTGTTATCAATTCCGATGACAATTCCCCATAAGCCCTTACACGGCTACGTGAGTTTGTGTCGGGTGAAAAGCGACAGTCTGTTCGTGTCAAATTTCTAAATTAAGATGAACAACAACGGAGAATCAGTAAGTTTTCATAAGCAAATAAAACTTCTTATACAAGAGATGGCTTTCATAGTTCCGAATTCTTTTAGATAATGCTTTCAAGTTTGAGGTAATAAGTAGTACTGGAAATACAATCACTTAATGAACTGCAAACACATTCGACTGGTTTGTACCCAAGCGAAACGAACGGCAAAACCTAGATTCCACCACTTATTAAATGACATTAAATTCGATCGATCTACTTCAAAATTAAAGTGCAATGCAATGGAGAGTCGTCTTAGCTTGCTAGCCAAAGCTGTACTCAGGGTTAGGTAACATGAAATTGACTACACCCCAGTGACTAGTTGATGCAACTTATTTTCTTCACTACTTCCCACAAGTATTATTATACTTTTATTCATAATGATCTTGTGGAGTATAACAACGAATTAATCACAGTCAGAAAGAAAGGCGTACAATCTGATCGCTAAATTGTAACTCACTACTACAAGGTGCGATATAAATCTTTATGAATCTCATTCAACAGCGCAATATACGGATGCCAAGTGTCCAGTGATTCACATAGGAAAGCTAGGCGAAACATTAGAAGTGAAGAGAGGAGTAAGGCGAAACTGTCGACTATCACAGATGATACTCTTAATTGTGGTGGACTGACTGGACAATGCAACAGACAGTGGGGGACGAGGAGACAGGAATACATTAGACCGAACTTCACGGACGATTTATGTCTACTATCACATAAACTCGAAGATCTACAACAAGAAACTGATAAGCCGGAAGAAGAAGCAGAGAAGATGAAGATACGTAACTAACAAGAACAATCAATCAGCCAATCACTCCCCACAGAATAAATCTGAAGGAAATCACCTTTTTCATTTGTCTAGGCAGTATCGTTTGAAACAAAAGCGGAGACACAGATTAGGGTACCAAAGCCAATCAGAATCGGAAAAGTAAGAAAAACACTAATATCAGAGACACACATCATCGAAAGCACTTCCAACAGGCATCAGACTAACATAAATAGCTGCCTCCACTAGCTGAAAATATTGAAGATCAGATGGCTGACCAGAAGGATAAGCAAAAAGACGACTCTTCAGTGTATCCAACCAACCAACTAAGAGCCTATCACTCAACACTTATGCACAGGAAAATGGGTACAGACTAAAAAAAACACCGAGGATACAGTTGAGTGATATAATGCGCTAGTCAAGCCCTCGAGTAGAACCCAGATGGGAAACAGCAAGTTGTGCGTGGGTCAGGAAATGAAAACTTATGGGAAATCGTGGAGCCATCTCTAGAAAAGACTGGAGAGAACAGGGTGAAATGAAGATGTCCTCCTGAAGCTTTTTGTTTTCCACTTGGAACCCAAAGGAATAATAATACTACTGTGATGAGAGCTGTCTGCAAGACAAAATTGTGGACGACAATTGACGTCAATTTAATTGAATTTGAGATTTTCCCGTCGATTGATTGGACCGAAGTGCTCGGTCTCAGGTTGACATGTCGGCTTCTTGTGCAGATGCTTCGACGATATCTGGGCATTTAATTAGAATTTAATTGGTGGATGGTGACTAGCAGTGGAATCCAGGACGCGGATTTCGTCCTATTTGGGACTCATTAACTGGATGCACCTGCATTCCCCAATGAGTAAGTGATGATGTTCCCACCGAGGCTCGAACCCAATGCCCTTAGTTTCGAACGCCAAAGCGTTATCCACTAGACCTCTTGGGCCACGAGAGCCACCTCCTGTGCGACAGGTCATATTAATTTAATTTGAGATTTTCCTGTCGATTGATTGAACCGAATTAAATTCTTATTGACGTCTATGTTTACATCCCGAATCAGGGTCATGAGAGAGAACAATAACAAAGCTTAACCTCGAGGAACTCAACAACCAATCACAGCAGACTTAACGTGCGCAAATACGATTAGCAGATATATGGCTTAACTTTCTAAGAAACGGCCACAAAGAGGTAACAGAATAACCTTTAGCAAGAAAACAACAAATCAGAAGAGGTTGCTTCTCCGTTAACAATTACGCTAATAATAATGCACATTAAAAATCTATAAACACCTGTTGATTTTCTCAATAAATGATCTGTTGTCTGAACCCCTGCTTCTGTCGTTACACTACTATTACTACTACTACAACTTAAAACATCCAATGCACTGAAGATAAACAATCACTTCCAATCTATGCAGAACGTCATCATCATCCCCATTATTCACAGAAATCACAATCATCATCGTTCTCATCATCACACAAGCTCTGATATATGAAAGAAAGTACACAAAAAAAACACCCATTCAATTTGGTCCATGTGTTGGTTTTTCTATTCATCTCTTGTACACATACAACGTTTTATCATCAAGTTACATACAAAAAAAAATGAACAAGAGACGATGGAGACAGAAAAAGACGAGAAAAGAGGAGAACACCAACCAGTTAGTGTCAATTGACAAAAAGTAAAGGAAAAAAAAAAAGAAAAATAAAACCCCAGAGAGAAGATCACTTCATCATGATGACGTTTGTGTATAAAATCTGATAAGCGATTGATTTGTTTGTTTGAAATAAAATCAAAAAAGAAAGAGAGAAAAAAGTTAAAGAAGTAAAAAAATGGAGTAAAACGACATCTGCTGAAAAAATAAAATCGTGATATTAGTAATATTAATAATAATAATCTATTTTGTAAATGGTAAATAAAAGAGTAGAAAATATATATTATTTATATTATCAATGTCTAAAATCATGACAAAAAGAATCTTATCAAGTATCAAAACAAAACAAAAGACACAAAAAAACAACCCAAAGAAAGAACAGTAACAAACGGCACAGGGGATCTGAGTTTTTGTGTGTGTGTGGTCAGTCAAGTAAAGGCAGATAAACGTGTGTGTGTGAAGAGGATAGATGAAGAAAAAGGTGGGGGGGGGGTGGTGCAAGGAAGACACCCACGCACGAGAAGAGAACGTGAGAGTGAGACAGAGATTGAACAGTATTCATCACTGCTTTTAGAATAAACAAACTTCAATGCTGTCTACGCAACATGATCAATTTAACTAGAGTTAAATTAAATTAGCTCACAAATAACAAGAATTAACTGTTGATGATGCGATAACAAACCACTAAAGGGTAAAACTTAAAGTTGGTGGTCGTAAATGGGACAGTGGAGGAAGAGATAAGCGAGAAATGAAAGGCACACACACACACACACGCAAACAAAAACAGAAATCGATAGAAAAGTAGATAGTAAAATAGTGAAATTTATCTAGCATTAAATAAACTTGAAAAAAATTTTCACCAGGTTCAAGGTGTTAACCACCTACCTACCTACCTAAGAAACCTATCAACCTACCAACCAACCACACCTATCACTTTTACTCATAATGAGCTGTTTGCATCGGTTTAGACAACAGCAGCAAAAAAGATGAAAACCTTATAGAGTTTTGTACAGAATTCATAGAAATATTATTATTATTATATGAGTATTACTCGGGAACGGGGGGGAGGAAGGTGGTTGGTTTTTTCTAAATTTAAAAAAATGGGAATCCAAGGTTAACTAATCCATAACAGACAAAATAATAATGGAAGTAAGAAAAAAGGTAAAATATTCGTCGGTACATGTATGTATGTATGCGTGCGTGCGTGTGTGTCTGTGTGTGCGTGGGTGAGGACACAGGGGAAAATGCTCAGATTATAATAATAATAATAATAATGTACTGAGATTTTTGTTGTTGAGTAGGTTCGTTTATATTCTGGATAATAATAAGAATGATAACGATGATATTGATGGTGATGAAGATATTCTTTTGAGCAGGTGTAACAACTGAGAATGAGTGAGTAAGAGACAGACAGAGTGGGCGGGGGGGGGGAATAGATATGAATAAGGAAAATAGTAACAGATATTAGGGCAGGGCAATATGCAAAACAAAAGCTGATCCCATTTTATGATGTAATATATGGCGCATAATAATAACAATAATGAAAATTTCTTCCGTAAAAAAGAGAATGGGTGAGTCTTTTCATGTTTTACAGTGAATTTGTTCTCTGTGATGAAAAAATATAATAATAATAATAATAAAACGAATATTAGTCATCTTGAGAAAGTTTCTGTGAATTGTCTGTCTTATGCATGTGTGTGTGTAAAGGGAGGTGTGGGGTTATGTATATATAGATGTATGTGTCCAGATATTTATTCTTCTTCTATGCACTTAAGAATACTTTGATCGTTTAGCATATTTTGGAAGCACATTTGGTGAGTTCTGAGATTCAGCTACAAATAGATTTTTAAAAAAAATACAAATTTAAGTACAGTAGAAATTTATTGGGATAGATAAATTGTTACACGAAAAAAAAGTAGAATCAAATCGAATCGATAAATAGGTAACTTTATTTGACAAAGGTAGATTGTTGGGGAATTGATTCTTTTTTTTTCAGGTTTGATCATGAATTGATTGATTGATACACCAGTTGGAAAAACATTAGAAACCGCCAATGACTAATGGAGAGACTCATTGTCAGTACACACCCACCTGAGTTCAAGCCAAGGACCTTGAGATCACAAGTCAAGCTCGTAGAGCATTCAGTCTCTGGTAGCCGACTCAATTGGCCGGTCCATGAATTCTAACTTCTACCAATTCGTGATTAAAGCGCTACTGGCTCCAGCCAATGTCATCGGTGAGTATTTATCCTCGCTCCAGACCGGGTGTACCCCATTGATCACGATTTTTAACTAAAACTCCAGGAAACTTTTTCCTGTAGCCAGTCACTAGAGGGCATTAGAACCCCGGCAGGTGGGCATTGACGACGATTCCCAAACTAGGATGAAATAACAGTCTAGCACTCCTCACGTTCCTCTAACTGATATCAATCTGTGGTCAGACTTGAAAGTTACAATTCACTGGTTACTGAATTTCGACCGAAGTGGCTGAATGCTCAAGGAGCTCGGTCTCCTAACCTGAAGATCCTAGGTTCGATCCCTAGTGGGGTCGTGGGCGCGTAGTGGTAAGGGGTGCCCAGATAGGACTAAAAAGCTGTCAAGTGCCCTGTGGTTTTCAGTGATTTCTCTAAAGTTATCCAATAGATAATAATGTTTCGCTATGTGATATGGGATTGCATACTAACATAGAATCTAGTCAAATAGCGAAAAAAGGCATGCACATGTGGGCATAGCCAATACTTTATTTGTTGCTCAGAGTTATGAACTAATTATTTATTTATTTGCTCCTATAAACGACCTGGTACGACCAAAGATGAGCAGACTCCAGTCTTCTTCTTGAAATGTCCAAGCATTCATAGTCTATGCCATGTAAGTCCCGTTCACTGACTTCATGTGGTGGAAGTTCCCCACAAAAAGTGAAAAGGTAAATTCGAATATCTGGCGCTTACAACCGGATTGGTAAATATCCAAGCCTATCTAGGAGAGCTGGAAAACCCTGATTCCAAACCAGTGTGATGTAAACGGGCTCCAGAATCCCAAAGGAAAGAATGGCGTGTCAACCTGTTTTGATCACTGGCAGTCATGGAGACGCTACTCCACTGCCTTGTGAATCAGACCCCCAAGACAACCAGCTTCATCGGTCTAGACTTCCTGTCAATATCCCAGCCCTCTCATCAAATATGAAATTTTGAGTGGCGCATCTTTCCGTGCCCACCCATAATGCACCATGCTTATATTTTAATAGAGTTAATAATAATAATCAAGCTGTAATAAAAAAAAAAGAAATTTATTGCTTCATTTATCTCCTGTAAAAGTGTAATCTCTGTTGACTAACTGAGAACTTTTAATATGCAAGATTATAATATCCTGTTTGATAAATATCAGCGGCAGCTTGTGTAAATCACTGAGCAATCCTCTTTTTCCATCCAGTATATATATATATATATATATATATATATATATTCCATAAACTCTTCCTCATATATTACCGCTCTAAGTCATAAAATTATCTCTTTGGATCGGCACACGAATTCGCGTATACTTTTTAAATCAACTTTCAATGCAATACTGAACGATTCTTCAAAGAAATGAAGAAAATTGTCGTATAGGATTAAATCTTGCTTCTAATGGAACAACATAGTGTCATATGCGATATGACTGACTGGTTTCAACATAGAACTTTGCACCGATGTGCAGCAGTTCGAGTCGCCACACTTTACTTAATACATTAAGCAAGAGAAGAAAGTAAAAGGAAATACAAAATAGGGACAGTAAACAGAGATATGAGGCAAAAGGAATAGTAATATCGAAGAACCATACAGGTTTATTGGGTATTATAAGTCACAAGGAGTGGATGCATCTGCTACAGCCATTGAGAACAATTTTGAGCCATATCATCAATTGTCTCCAGCCTTCATTGGTTATTACCATCCCGAGGACCCCAACCAGACAGCAGTCTACACCTTTCTACGTGACTGGCTTAAACTAAGTGTTGTGGATTTCATTGACTGATGAAGCCATGTTTTGGTTTGACCGCCGCTAGATCTTTTCCAGCGTGACCCTATATCAGCTAACATTGCCCGTCGAGGAAGGTGATCGGTAGCTAGGCATACGTAAGACATGTCCTAACCATCTCAGTTGATGGAATTTCACAGCCTCGTCTATTGATTTTCTCCGCTTACCCAACACTCGACGCCTGAACTCAATATTGCTCACCCTATTATACCACTTTACACAAAAGATAGAACACAGGCATCTACGATCAAGGATAGCTAGCCGGCCTTTTCATGTCTTCCATTCTCAATGACCATGTCTCAGCCACAGCCATAAAGGAGGATGGAGCGGACCGCTGAGCAGTACACCCGCCCTTTGGTCAATAGCCGGATATCATATCTACGCCAGAGACGGTGTAAACTGGCATATGCGAAACTAGCCCTCTGTATCCGTTCTGAGGTTTCGTCAGCGACCAACCCGTTGGCATTGGCTGATGCAACTTCCCAAATAAATGAAGTGGTCCACAAGCTCCACCAAACACTTCACTCTATTTATAAGCTAAGAGTCAATGAAGTCCAGTCCTGTAACATCATCGTACATTTGGCGGGAGCGAATCGCATGCCAAACATTCGCAGATTGCAGCTCAAGGTGTTCAGAAGACTCTGCATTTTGTCAGAGTCTTCACCCATTTGGGTCAACGAGATTATTCTCTGACGGCAACAAGTCAATCCCTGAGTAGCTGAAGTAACTTGGGGTTAATTCCATTAGCACATCTATGATGAAATTGAATAGAAATGGGGATAGTGGGCATCCCTAACGGACACCACTAGTTGTCACCAATTCAGATGACAACTCACCATAAGCTCTCATCTGGCTACATGAATTCGAGTAGTGTGCAATGTATTTTCTCGGCATTCCCTTTACAGCCAAACATCTCTAGAGTACTTCTCGGTCGACAGAATCGAATGCCGCCTTTAGGTCAAGAAATATGACGATTGTTGGACGCCGGTGGGTATACCTATGTTCCGGAACCTGTCTGTCGAAGGGTGAATACATGATCAATATACCCTCTTCCTGGTCACAATGTTAACCTCAGCTTTGCTAATTACCCTAACACCTGAATTATTTTTCAATCGATATGAACAAAAAACAAGCAAATATTTAGCTTCTATAATTAACAACAACAACAACAAAAGAAACAATCATTATAATAAAAACGGAAGGACATACATTCACATTGAACAGACGGCATATCCATACACGAAGACTGACTGACTAATGAAGGCTGAGCAATAGTCATAGTGGTTGTCGTAGAAGTAGCATTAATACTACTGCTAGCACCAATATTCCCTGTATTATTCTGATTACTTCCAATATTTGAATTCGATGGTATTAAATTTGGTGTAGGGCTATGATTAGCTGAAAACACTGGTGAATCACGTGAAGTTAACGGAACCGGTGATAATGATAAGAGTTGATGTAATCCCAGTCGATATATTAAATCAGCTGGAGATAATGCATGTCCAAGTGGATTTGTACTATCTGAATTATTAGTAGTATCTGAATTATTTCGATGACTATCTAAACGACCTAGAAATAAATACAAAACAAGAACAACAATAGACAGATGAACAAAACAAAAGAAAAATCTAAAAAAAAACACAATGAAGATTAAATACACAAATATCAATCAATTGATTGAGAGGGATGAGTTACTGCCTCACCTTCACAACCTTACTCGTCACAATTATCCAGCGGTTCTCTAACGATGAAATCCTCCAACCAATCAAACAAAATCCCTACAAAAAAACCAATCCCTTAAAATTAATCTGATGCCCACCAGGGACTAGAGCTATTCAGGCAGTTACCTGGGGTTCTAGAGTGGGAAGCCGTGACCACTAGGGTACAGCACGTTGAAGGTAATCCATAGAGAATTGTCGATTAGGACATTCAGGAAATGAAAACAAGTTGTTCGGTGAAGAGACTCTTTCCTAGGAATTTATAATCACACTGTGTTTTTCTCATACGGCTGTAATCGTTAGGCTTTGAAGTTTCAGTAGCATTTTTGTTGTTTTCACCGCAGGGCGGGACGGCTAACCTCACACCCAACCTCTCCTGTTTGTCGGATTTACCACCGGTTAGACAAAGTTTAGCATTCCGTCGGCCGGGACCACGTGCAAAGGGTGGCGGCCATTCTCCCCCTGAAACACCAACACAGCTATAATTAACGGTGATATTTTTCAAATAATAATAATAATATGGTCGATACTGGTCACCTTACCCCAACAGTCTCTTTCTTTAAAGTTATCTATAGGGCGAAAAATAACACCTGCCGAAGCCATTATGTGTCCAACTCATATGTACTGCTCTGAAGCTTTGACCATCGAAATAATAAAAAAACCACCCAGGGCTGTTTATATACAAAAATGATTAGTTCAACCACTCCTTTTTCCATGATTCTAATCTGTCTATGTTAAATTATACAAGTCCCTGTTACTACCTCGACCCTCTTCAATTTTTTCGTTTCGCTTATTCAATCTGTATATCCACCCATAGTATTATTATCTTTAATTTTGAACAATTTCTCGTATTATCTCACTTGTCACTCCCCCAAATTAAAATTTAATTCAATATAACCTTTTTGAAATGTTATTTTACCAAACTTTTTAGTGTGCTATGTATGTAATGTTCTAGTTCCCTATTAATCTTATAAATTCTAAACCCGCTTTCGAAGATTTAAGCCTTCTTCCACGAAATATTTTGCAAATTATACAACTTATTTCATCCCTATTCACATCATTATTTCGTAAAAATCATATATAATAATAATGATATAATAAATTCGTTGACGAGTGCTGCTGCTGGCTGGATTCAACATAGAACTTGGCACCGAAGTGCAGCAGCTCGAGTTGCCACGTTTCAAATAGCACACAAAGGTAGACAAGAAAATGAGTGAAGAGAATCAATAGAATTTAGACAAGTATAAAAGTGAAACAGAATGAGTAATGGTAGGAAAGAAAATGAAAGATTACAGAGACTGAATACATCTGCGTAAGCCATTGACAACGATTTTGAGCCATGTCGCCTATTGTCTCCAGCCATTGATTCTTAGAGTCCCGAGGGCGGGCCCCAACCCGGAAGTCTGCAACTCCCTCCCTACCTGACTGACTCAGTTTAACTGTCAAGGATTTCATGGATTGATTGATGCCATGTTTTCGTTTGGCCACCACTTACTCTTATCCAACCTGCACCTATATCAGCTAGCAATGACCGTCGAGGGAGGCGATGGTTAGGCATGCGCAGCACGTGACCTAGCCATCTCAATCTATGTAGCTTTATAGCCTCATCGATTGATTTTCCCTCCTTTCCCAACACTCTACGCCTAACGTCAACATTACTTACTTTATTATGCCACCCAACGTGAGGAAGAGATCGTAGACATCTATGATCAAAAACAGACAACCTTTTCATGTCTTCAACTCGTATTGGCCATGTTTCAGAGCCATAGAGAAGGACGGAGCGAACTGCTGAGCAGTACAGTTGACGAGTCGCTTAACTGAATCACTTGTTTTCATTTCATATCCATTAACACGAGTGTCGTCTTTCAGTTACGTGTACCAGGAGGAGTAATACTTGAAATGTCACCTAATGTGTTCATCATTCAACTTATTTGTAAAGTTGAATCAAATCTGATAGGGTACTTGTCCCTTTAGGCAGTAAAAACTGGCATTGCAACTGCCAGATCACAACCATACTACTGCATAAAGAAAAAATTGAAGCCGTACCCTGAACGAGTACAGAAGACTCATCAACTATTTAGTAGATTAAAGTCTCGTTCGTTTACAGAATTAACCAAACAAAACACTCCACCAACTCATAACAACCATGCATCACCATCAACCGAATCAAGAAAGACCTTTCAATCTGTTAATCCTAACAGTTTCCTGGGCAGAGTGAGTTTTCCCATGTTGAGTTGAATTAGATCACAGGCTCCACTGCTAATGGTGCCCTTCTGTCAATTACTTTAAGTTTCAGCTACGCAACCATACTTCACCTAAAGCCCAAAGACTTCACCAAAGGTATTCCAGGAACTACCTACTGGCAATGTCAATTATAGAACCATAGCAGATTGTCAGCTGGCATCGTTTATATCGTCAGCAGCAATGTGGTGGTCTGAACATAGTGTGTTATGAACCATCTCGGTTTAAGACTTAACTACTACTCCTACTACTAGTCCTGATTAGAATGTAAAAGCTTTGAAAATCTGTAACACTATCTAAAATGTATACAACACTTGAAGTAAACAGTAAGACTGTGTTTTTATTAAAGAAGTAAGTAATGGCAATAGAGTGATAATTGATCAGCATCAACATCATCAACAAAAAAGAACCTTGCATATATATACAACAGAAAAAAGGTATCAAAGTGATACACACTTTAATCTATAATGTTTACAAACTACCTCTCTCTGTCTATTAATCTACTTATCATGTGAGTAGTTCAGATGTGTAGTGTACATATATACATACTTTTTTCATAATAGCAGGCTATTATAGATAGAAGAAAACAAGCAGGTATATTTCTGTTGCATCGGAAAGATATAATCACCGAGTAAAAAAAAACGAAAATCCAAGGCAAGCGAAAACCTTTAAAACAGTTTGAAGAAAAAACAACATTTTGATTCAATTCATTTGTGCGCGTAAATGATGATTTCTACTAACCGGTTAGAGGTAATACTACTACTGCTGTAACGACAGAAGACAAGGGCCAGTCAACAGATCGTTTATTAGAGAAAATTAACACATATTTATAGATTTTAATGTACATTATTGTAGATTATTGTTAGCAGAAAAACACAGTCTTTTGATTGGTTGTTTCTCACAGAAAGTTAACCTTGCATCTCTTTGTGGCTGTGTCAGATCATCCATATGCTAACTGTATCCGCCTACGCAAAGCCTTTGTTCTCATTATCTCACCACCAGTATTGGGGACATAAACATTGACGTCAATTACTGTCTACCAACTTTGGCTAGCAGCCAGCCCTCACCACACTACTACTGCTGTAATGACAGAAGATAAGGGCCAGGCAACAAATCGTTTATTGAGAAAATCAACAGATATTTATAAATTTCTATGTACATTTTTATTCATTATTGTTAACAGAGAAGCAGCGCCTTCTGATTGGTTGTTTTCCTGCTGAAGGTTATTCTGTCATCTCTTTGTTGCCGTTTCTTAAACAGTCCGATGATATTTCTGCTAATCGTATCCGCCCACGCTAAGTCTGTTGTGATTGGTTGTTGAGTTCCTCAAGGTTAGGCTTTATTCTTGTTTTTTCTCATGACCAAGATTTGGGACGTAAACATTGACATAAATTGCTGTCCACCCATTTTGGCTAGCAGACAAGACAGCTCTCACCACAATACTACTGCTACTGCTACTGCTAATGGACACCTCCCATCCTGTAAATAACTTGATATGATCGCGTGTGGGTGAACTTTTATCTTTCCCTTGAAATACTTCCAAGTTGCTACAGACATTCGTAGACCTCTGCTAGATAAGTTCGATTCACTTCCCTTAAAAGAAGGTGGGGTGGGGGTGGCCTTCTAGTAATGGACCCAAGGGAGATACCACTGCAACCCCATCCTTTTGTTTGTAAATGGTGTACATTAAGAGTACACCTCTGCAGCAGTTCTTTTGAATACCCTATTAGTATTCCAATCTTTAACTGCTTATTATCTACATATTTATACATAAAAAACAGTTTCCGTGAGTGGGGCATTGGTGAAAAGTGATTCAATATCGAAAGATGGCATATATTTGTCAGTAATGTTCATCTCTTCTATGTAGCCGATAAATTGATAAGTATCACGAAGCCAGTATATGCATACACGTTTCCTTACATGTTCCAGAATATCAGCCAACTGCTTTTCAATAGAATGATAAGGGGTAAGTGACGTATTTTAAAATTGGACGGAGTTGGAGACCAACTTTGTATATCTTTGGGAAACCATATAGTCTTGGTATTATTGAACCTGTTGGTCCCAAGCCAGCTAATTAACCGATCAGTTTTGAGTCTTTTCAAGACATTCGTAAACTGTTTTTCAATCAATTCTACTTTGTTTCTTTTGTTGGGAGGTTGAAACAACTTATTTTTGTCTGAGAATAAATTCTTCATTTTCTCAGACAGACAGACTATTTAGTCTTTTAAGTGCAAAAGTACACCAGCATCCTTGTCAGAAACAGTTATTAGTATATCTTTATTATCTATAGTTTGATTTGTAAGGGTTAGTTTTGTTTTTACGAGTTGATCACAGATTGATATCAGTTAGAGAACCATTGAAAACCAGGGAGTACTGGACAGCTGTTTCATCCTAGTTTTCTGGGAATCATCGGCAGTGAGGTCCATCTATATGTCACATGTGAGGAAGGATGTCCCACCTACGACAATGTTTGCGGTCGCGCTAAATCGCGAATTGGTAGAAGTTGGAATTCATGCACCGACCATTGAATCGGGTCCCAGTGGCTGAATGGTATACGAGCTTGACTTGTAACCGGAGGATCCTGGGTTCTAACCCCTTGTGGCGGGTGCGTACTGCCAATAATTCACAAATTAAGGTGAAACAGCTGCTGGTTTTCCATGGTTCTCTAACTGATATCAGTCCATGATCAACTCGTAAAAATATCTTTATTACTTCTCAACTACCTTAATTGTTTTCGATGCCACTTTGTTACGTGATTGAACACTTCTTTATTTATGTGTTGAGTTAATGGTGACAATACTTTTCATCACATATTTTGTATTTAGTCTATAGTAAATTCCGTTGAGGCACACTTGAACTCATTATGGATAAGATTTTATTTTGATAGATCACACAGTGTTGTTATACAGTAATATTAACTGATGACGTTTTGAGCACAAACTATTGCCACTCATAATCATATCAAGTTACTCACACAACTTTTTTCCTTCATTTATATACATGTGTGGAATCGATTAGATATTGGAATAAAATTCAATATGAGATAATGTACATTCAGAAATAATAATATGAGTGTTATGGATCAATTACAATCAGATGGGAAATAAGACCAACGCATTCTAATAGATATTTAGACTTTAATTCATCTCATCCGTTAACTGTTAAGGCAGGCTTAGTTAAGTGTTTAACAAACCGAGCAGTAGCACTAAATAGCACAAGAAAAGACCTAAATGATGAAATGAAACAGATAGAAGAAGCGTTGGTGTCAAATAACTGTCCTATAAAATCCACTAGGAAGATCGAAAAAGGCCAAAAGCAAAGTAAAAATAATTGTGAAAATAGTAATGATAACACAAATAAGAGAGAGTATAAGTCATCTACTGTTATACCATATGAGGAGGGGACATCTGAGACCCTACGTAGTAGGATTCTTAATAAAGCAGGAATTAGGGCGGCATTTAAACCTACAAACTCACTCAGAGACAAACTCTGTAGGTTAAAGGACCCTGCTAACCCAATTAGACAAAATTATATAATTTACAAAATACCTTGCAATGACTGTAGGTCAACTATATAGGTCAAACTAGTAGATCGGAGGTAATCAGATTGTCGGAACATAAGAATTTAGCCAAGGTTAGAATGGTTAACTCCGAGAAGATAAGTAATTTAGAAAAAAGCTCAGCAATTGCAATGCATGCATTAACACACAATCACACAATAGGGTGGGAGAGGGTTAAAATTCTAAAAAGTAATCTAGGTAGGTGGAGAGAGAGGTTGATTACGGAATCCTTATTCATCGAGTCCACACCCAACACATGCAACAGAAGTAACTCAATGCAAATACCAGAAATATGGAAGATATTATTACCGCCGGTCAAATCAGAAGAGGATGATAAATAATCTTAAAATTCTATTTCCATTCAAGCACATCACATCATTCTAACAAGTTACTTATTGTGACAAAAAAAACACTGCTTATTTCCCATCTGATTATAATTGGTCAATAACACTCATATTATGATTTCTGAATGTAAATTATCCCATATTGATTTTTATTCAGATATCTAGTCAACTCCACACATGTATACAAATGAGGGAAACAGTTGTGTGAGTAACTTGATATGATTATGAGTGGCAATAGTTTGTGCTGGAAACGTGGTCATCAGTTAATATTACTGCATAACACTGTGTGATTTATCAAAATAAAATCTTATCTATAATGGAGTTATACTCTACTACAGTGCCCAATTTTTATACTTACAACAATAACACTTGAACTCAGATTTAACATATATTTTTAAACAATACGCGGGAAGTATTCAGAAATGAGTCATCTCCAGCTTACTTGCTTAAATATAAATATTATGTGGTGAGAGCCAAATTGGTAGACAGTAGTTTACGTCAATATCTACGTTCCCAAGATTTGTCGTGAGAAAATGTGAACAACGATTGATTCAAAACCGACCACAGCAGACTTTGCGTAGGCGGGTGCAGTTAACATATAGAGGATTTGACATTCAAGAAACAGTCACAAATAGATGAAAGATTAACTTTACGTGAGAAACAACCAATTAGAAGACTGTGTTTGTTTGCTTAAATATCCATAGTAATGTACATGCAAATATATAAATATGCGTTGATTTCCTTAATAAATGATCTGTTGTCTGACTCTTGCCTTCTGTCGTTACAATTATACTACTGTCGACAATAAACACATACAATCTAATTAATCTTCTAGTATAGACCTGTTATTAGATGGTTGGGGGCAATCGACAGGAGACCTTGCTTGACCTACACACTTCGTGATTATCGGAACTCATCAGAAAGGCGTATGTCATATATTACCTTGCCTGAGATTCGAACCCGTGTCACCCAGTGCTGCAGTCAGAGACATTTACAGCTGAGTTATTCCGGTTGGCAATTAATCTCCTCCTATAGGTAACTAGTGTCACGTGTCTAGCCCTTGTTGTATTGCTGTAAACTGACTTCTATCAGTCAACATGTCCAAAGGTTCCTGTCGATTGCCTCCAACCATTTAATAACAATAAATTCAGGGTGCATTGTGATGGTGAGTAGTTAGTCACCTAGACACTGGTGGCCACATTGCAAACTTGACTGGCGGAATTCAGTCGGCACCAGCACAACAAAGACTAGACACGCAAGGCACTAGTTACCTTACTACCTACCTACCTACCTAGGGTTTACTCAAAGCATAAAGTTATGTCAGTATAAATACCCCGCCCCCCCCCGCAGTATTTTATAATTAAAGACAGAAATACTTCAGATATATTGAATGATAACAACACTTCAAAGAAATAAAGAATTACGAACACTTTTCTTCTTCGTCATAGGTGTCTGCGTTCGATTTCCCGTGTGACGTTGTATAATAAGGTGAACAATATTGAGGTTAGGCATCGGTCGAGTTCTAGGTAAGGAGGAGAAATCAATCGACGAGGCTGTGAAGCTACATCGACTGAGATGGTTAGGAAATGTGCTACGTTGGCCTAGTCATCACCTTCCTCGACAACGGGCAATGTTAGCTGAATGACATAGGGTCAGACTGGAAAACAGCTAGTGGCGGTCAAACGAAAACATGGCACCAGTCAATGAAATCCACAACAGTTAGCTTAAGCCACGTAGGAAGGTGTAGACTGGCCTCCTGGTTGGGGTCCTCGGGACGGTAAAAACCAATGGTTGGAAACAATTGGTGATATGGTTCAAAGTCGTTCTCAATGTAGATGCATCCACTCCTTGTGACTTATAATACCCAATGAAACTATATCGTTCTTTGTTATTAGTATTCCTTTCTCTCACACCTCTGTTTACTGTCTATATTATGCATTTCTTCTACTTTCTTCTCTTGCTTTGTGTGTTAATCGGAGGGAGTGTGGCGACTTGAACTGCCGCACATATGTTCAAAGTTCTATGTCGAAATCCACCCGACCGCCCGACCGTCAAATGCACAAAAGTAGACTTGTTTTTATGTTAAAAATATTTTTTTTTGGTTTTATTTGTGTAAATAAAAATATGAAATCAATGTCACGTCAGTTAATTTAATTAAGTCCATAAATATACGCACGCCTACTTAATTTTATATGCATTTCTCTACAGATGCACGTTTTGTTTTGATCTAGTAGTGACTAGCATGCTTACACTGATCTGAAGATAATAAAGGTGCTAATAAGAATGGATGATTCACGTCAGACCAAGGAGTGATATCAGTTAGAGAACTACTGAAAACCAGCACTGGAGTACTGGACAACTGGTTCATCCTAGTTCGGGACGCCTTATCAGTACGCACCCAGTACGGGTTTCAAACCCAGGACCTTCCGGTTACAAAACAAGCTCGTAGATCATTCAGTCGCTGGGACCCGAATCAATGGCTAGCGCGATTCGTGATTTCAGCAACCAATATCATCGGTGGGAACTCCACCTTCACTCCCGACTAGATGAAGCTCACTGGTCACGACTTTGCACTAGAACTCCAGGAAACGCCATCCTGTAGTAAGTCGTTGTAGAAACACAGTGGGTGCGTGCTACCGATGAGTCAAGTACTCCCTAGTTTTCAATGGCTTTCAATATAATCCCTACAAACCAATTCTTAGAAATAAATACTTCGACTACATCCAGAATCGGGTACACTTGAACAGAATGAGTTATAACAATCCTGGATACATTGATACTTGAGTACATATTCATATTCTCCACAGAAGTATTGAATAAACAAGTACATACATACACACAAAGACAAGTGTATACATGTAAAAGATCACATAACTTACACACACTTATACAAAAAAGGTGATTAACGATTTCACTTCAGTAACATTATATTACTAGAACACGTAGAACACTATAGATATATAAGATAGTTATGATGAATTCTCTTAGCAGTCGTCTTTCATTCACCATCAATCAGACTAAGGATGAATTCTGAAAACCCCTTACAACAAAGCACTACAAAGATTTGGGCAGGTTATTTTTTCTCGCCTTGTAGATAATTTTAAAAGAATAACCTGTAGATATAAGGTTGCGGTGAGAGCTGGCTGCTAGTCAAATTGATAGACAGTAATTTACGTCAATGTTTACGTCCTCAATATTGATCATGAGAAAAATAAGAACAAAGACTGAGTCAACAACCACCAATCACAGCAGACTTTGCGTAGGCGGATACAATTTGCAGATAGATAGTCTGAACTTCAATAAACGGCCACAAACAGATGAAAGATTAACGTTCACAGCGAGAAACCACCAATCAGAAGACTGTGTTTGTTTGCTTACAATAATCTATAATAATATGTGCATGAAAATCTATAAATATATGTTGATTTCCTAAATAAACGATCTGTTGCCTGGACCTTATCTTCTGTTGTTGCTAAGTGACCAGTGTTGATCAAATGTTCAATTATTGTACTTTTTGTAGACCATCTCCCACCTCTCTTTAAATAAAGGATACCTTAATATGTATTTTAAAGAACTACTATTGAGATATACATTGAATATAAAATTTACATTCAATTATACAATTTACGGTATTACCATGGTATCTCCTTTTGGGTCATCTTATTGCAGACTGTTTTATGGCCAGTCTATAGAATGGTCAACTGAAGTCAGCAATTGAAGATTTTCAACGGAAAACTCACCAGAGCCTTTGAAATGAAGACAGGAGTAAAACAAGGCTGCTTACTATCATCTATGACATTCATACGGAAGATTGTGGGGAGCAAGAAGACAGGAATAAGTTGAACCGATAAGAATACTCTAGGAGATTTGGATTTTGCAGACGATGTCACATAAATTCGAAAACTTACGGACGAAAACCAACAAGTTGACAGGAGAGATTGGCAACAAAGACAGGATTCCGAGTGAACATAGTGAAGATGGAGGTGATGAAGATAACCAGCCAACAATAGGAAGCACCAATCATTATAAAAGGATCAAATTTGAAGGAAATCGCCTCTTGCACTTATCTAGGCAGCATCGTTTCCCCTCTACAACCGGTATGGATGAGAATGTCAAAGGCAGCATCGAAAAGGCTAGATAAACCTACATTACTTTGAAATCAGTTTGGAAACACCGACTGCAATCAGCATTAAAAGAAGAAAATTCAGATTCCTAACATTAATTTTAATGCAGTTCTTCTATATGGATCGGAAATCTGACGCATCACGAAAGATATTTCCAACGGACTTCAGACTAACATCAACAGTTGCCTTGGCTGGCTCTACAATGAAGATCAGATGGTCGACTAGAAAGGATTGGCAACGCGAAACTCTGGGAATGAACCAATCAAGAACTCATCGCTCAACAAATATGCCGAAGAAAGTAGAGATGGGTTGAAAACACACCCACCGAGGAGACCGTTGGGTGACATCGTGCGCCAGTTAGGCCCCCGAGTGGAAACCAAATGGGAAGCAACGAGTTGGACGTGGGTCCGAGGGTGACATGGAGAAGATCATGTGAGGAGGACATCAGAGCTTATGGAATATTGTGGGGCCAGCTAAAGACGACTGTTGAAAACAGGATAAAATAGAGATGTCCTGCTAAGGCCCTATGTTCCACTCGGAACCCAAGGAAATAGTAACAATATAATATAGTGGTTGCCATCCAGCGCGATAAAATTCATACTCGAAATGGGGAGCCAGTATAACATTCATTTTCTCGATGTGAACTTGTCAAGGAGGACCGACAGAACTCTGAGTAGATCAATGCATAGAAAGCTATCATGAAATGGCCAACTGGGAACCCATTGGCCGAAAACAAAACTTAATTCGATCACTTGCCACTCTTATTCGGCGAATATGTAGAGTCCTGATGCTGTTGAGGATGAATTAAATCTTCTAAGAAAATTGTTAGTGGAAAATGGATTTTCTCCACCTTTCATAGACAAGAGCGTACAGTTAAAACGTATGACATGTGATTTAACATCTGTAACCAAGAAAATACTGTGTCACGACCTTGAATTCAAAGATGTCTTAGCTGCTGACATCCTTAAAAGAAGGATCTCACGGTCCCTGAAGGCAAAATTCGCTGCAACATCACTGAGAATAGCGTTTTCTAGTCGACTATTACTGCTCAATAAGCTGAAGGACAAGATCCCACAACTGGCCAATTCCAAGTGCGTTTATCAATTTACCTGCTCTTGTGAAGCCAGCTATATCATTCCTTATTTCTACACCAAAAACTATACATAACGAAAATTGAAGGGGTACACACTTTCACAATTTTCGATTGTAACTTAGAATAACGTATGATGGATCTGTGAATCTTTTGCTTTTCTGATGAATACACTAATCATACTTGCTCCAGTTACCGAATGAAAGCATTTACAACTTTACAGTTAGACTGCGTTGCGAAGTTAACCAAGAGGGATCTATAGAATTTTTAGAAAATATTGGTTCTGCATAAATCCTTTTTCTTGACACACTTCATGAAATAAATATTCTCAGAACTCAATTACTCTTTACGTACTAGGCTATGAGCCACAGTCATTGTGTAAGGACTGGTGATACCACTCAGTTGCTCAGGTTGAAGTAGCCAGGGTGGGATTCGAACCTAAGACCCATTGATTGGATAGCGAACACTAAAGTCAATCAGCGATGTCTTCACACTGACTGAATGGTGGGTGCGTACTGATAAAAAGTCCCAAACTAGGGCAAAACAATAACCAATGTTACCTCACATTAGATTGGGTTTGAAAAGAGTAATTAGATGGTCAAACCCAAACCTGGAATCGATCCGTGCAGTTCCTGACAGTTGGTTTGATACATCTCAGAGGGTGTAAACTGTCTGGTTGGGCTCCTCGAGGTGCTAAGAACTAATGGCTGGAGACAATCAGTGATATGATTCAATACTGTTTTCAGTGAAGTACATGCACTCACTCTTTGTGTCCTCCCATAGCAATTAAGCCCCCCCCCCTATGTTTTTCCATGTTACTAACCTTTCTTCCGTACATTTCTGAGCATTTTAGTTTTTTTTAAATCTCTTTTGCCTCTGTTTTCTCTTTCTATGCTACATGGAGTGTAGCGACTTGAACTGCTGCACTTCTCTGCAAAGTTTCATGCTGAATCTCAATCTGTCAAATGGCATACACAAATCCAACTACCACTCCAGTGTAGCAGCTATCGATTGAGTGTCAGCTGTAATAAGCTGAACGGACACCGATATAAAAGAAACAAAACTGACATTACTCAGATACACTTGCTGCTACTTTTTATGTCTTTAAAATAAGTAGGCTCAATAGGCGAAAAGTAAAGCTTTTCATGATAAAGGATGAAATAAAAGAATGAATTGAATAACATCAAAAATCTTAGGATAGACACACGCAATTAAATTGTTACAAATAGTGTAAGTTAGCAAACTGGTTGATACACTGGAAAACCTAGTAGTAGTACTGGGCAGCTGTTTCGTCCTGGCTTGGGACTCTTCATTGGCACTCACCCCATAGTGGTTCGAACCCGGGGTTTTCTGGTTATAAAAAAAAACTCGTAGACGGGTGGCCGCATATTGATGAAGAATCCCAAACCAGAACTTAACAGCTGTCCAGCACTCCTAGGTTTCCCAAGGATTCTCTAACTGGTATAAACTTATACTCAAACGCGTAACCAATCAAATCCCTGCAAACTCACACTTCATCTATATACGTTAAGATCTTGATTATACTTCAGAGTAATCCTCAGTCACGACAGTACACAGATGTCTAAACCACTGGAACTACGTTTCATCACTTAATTTAGAAGTATGTTGGGAAATTAACGCAAAAACTGTATTGCTTGAGTCTTGTGTGGAAAAAATACCAGATAAAGCTTTGCTTTCAACTTTTTTTTTATTCCTTCATGTTCCCAGTAAAACATAGGGCTTCAAGTTAGAGGCTTGAAGTTTCTGTAGCAGTGTTTATTTTTTATAGGATGAAGTTGCTAGTCTCATGACCAACCTTTCCCCTTTACCAGCTTTATTTCTGGCTTAGAGAGGTAAAGGAGTGCGTCGGCCGGGGATCGAACCCCGGACCATGTGCATGGTCGACGACCATCCTAACCGCTATGCCACCGACGCACTTACTTTCAACTTGATTACAATTAATTTTATATAGACATACAAAGTGCATTCATTATTCATATGAGAGAAGAAAAAAACACAGCTATATGCAACCTACCAAGTTCATTGATAACTTCTGGTGTTGATAAAAAGTAACCTTTAGGAATACTTGTCTGTCGTAACAGTGTAGAACTGCATGTCGATGGTAACTGTAAGTGTTTTAACGCTGGCATTCTTCTTTGACGAGAATTTTGTTGTTGTTGTTGTTGTTGCTGTTGTTGTTGTTGTTGAGATACTGTATTGGGATTGCCAGAATCATCTACACTAAATTTCATTTCATTCGGTTCAGTTTTCACTGTATCACTATCGTTGTTATTGTTGTTATTACTCCTAAAATCATTTTTATTATTATTATTATTGTTATTATTATTATTATCATTCTCTGTATGATGATTGTCATGCGTACTGGTATACATTTCCGAGGTTGTCACTACTACTGTAGTAGAAAATGATGTTGACAGTGAAGCCGGTAGACCGTCTAAATCAATTATTTCTGGTAGTGTTTGAGAGGAAGCATCAGAGATTTTAACCGGTAAATTTGACGTCACAGGTATTGAATTATTTGAGGTATTAATACAATGGGGATTATTCAGATTAGCCTTTGTTGAGGCAGTAAGAGATGGAGCACAAACTATTGTTGTCGTTGTTGCAGACTACAAATACATGTAGAAAAAAAAGGTGTATATCAAAGCAAAGAAATTCAGAATTACATTTATAAGTAAGAAATGGAATAAATAGTGTTAACTTCACTAGAGGCATAGAGGTTGAAACTACACCTGATGTCAAGTACCTTGGACTGAGTATTTCCTCCGATCTTTCCTGGTCCTCTCACATCTTGCTAGTGACTAGAAAGATGTTTCGCTTAACGTTCTACCTTATGAAGTTTAGGCAGTCTGGTATAAAGCAGTCTTTGCTTTGTCAGTTTGTCAATTCTTGTATTCCAAACATCCCTCTTTACTACTCCCCATTAATCTTTCCTGGACTACTTAAGAAAGACTTTGCTTCGCTGCGTAGGGCACTAAAAGCTGTCAGTAGGGGAAGTGGGATTTCGTTAAACCAACTGGTTAACACTATTATGGACAGACATATAATGCCATGTAAGAAACTAGCGAATTCTATATTGTCAGAACCCGAACACCCTCTCTATACGCAGCTCTCTCCTTGCATTTCATCTGGTAGAACTAGAAGCAGCTATAGGAGGCTATATGCTAGGACTACCAAGTACAAAAACTCCACAATACCTTATCTGACACAGCTGTTATGTGATGAGAAATCCGTTAGGTATGACACGATCAACTTACTGCGGCACTCTAATAATTAGTCCCATTAGTTTTTGTTTTTCTTTCTTCGTTACTATTATATTGTTGCTCACATCTTCTATTACACATTAATTTTATATTTTATATTCCAGTGGTGCATTGTTTAAAATGTGAATGCAACTCTGTTCTTTTTTATTTCTTTTTATTTATCTGTATTTTTATTGTTGTTGCTTTTTGATTTTAAAATCTTATAAAATTTATGAGGTAATTAGATGCAATATTGTGATGCACGCTGAAAATTCCATACCTGTACCACAAATACTGTTTGGAATAAAGCTGTTATTATTATTATTAGTTTCTGTGGGCCCACGCGAAGGGTAACTACCTTCCTCGAATGACTAAACCTCACTAAGTAATTCAACGCATAGTGCAAAGTGTGGAATTCGGACAGTGTGGTAGACATATCATTCACAGGTCACTGAATTCCAGACCAAATGGCTGAATAGTCAACAATCTTGACCTTGTAACCTGAAGGTTTCGGATTCAATCTCTAGTGGGATCACGAGGGCAGACTACTGAAGAGTCACAAACTGGGATGAAACAACTGTCCAGTACTCTCAGCTGGCTTTCAATAGTTCTCTAACTGATATTAATTCATCATCAAACGTGGAATAAATCAAGACCCTACAAATTAACTCTTAAGAATTCTATATAATTTTCAAAAGAATCGATGCTGAACAAAGAGTACTCTTTTCGATTACTTCATCATCAGCCTCTACAGTTATATATACATTATAGTGAATGAATGAATTAGTCTTATGAACGACATTAATGTTTAAATAACATCGAATCAATAATATTGATAGATTACAGTTCAATGTCATTAACATAAAATAAGCTGAATGTCACAAAAATTAGGAGAGATAATATTACAGATTCATGAGTTTATAGTCTCTACTGAAGGCCAGGGAAGTAGTAGGGGCTGGACTTGCTTCTTTTGAACACAGAGCACTGGTTGTTTCAGGCGAATTGCAATAGCCTCTGCTGTTTGGAGCATGCGGTGCTTCGATGATGATTTTGGCAATTTATTAGGCACCCGGTAGATTATAGAGAAGGATTCTTCCACGCTGGCTGGCTTTGTGGCCGGTTTGCATCAGATGGTCCAATATCGAACCGTTAATGGTTTTAACTACACCTTTACTTAGTCATGGTGGGAGAATTTGTAATATTATCTTCCCTAATTTTCCTGACATTCAGCTTATTTTATGTTGATGCTATTGAGCTGTAATCTATCACTGTTATTGATTCGATTTTATTTAAACAACATTAATGTTGTTCATAACACTAATTCATTCATTCACTATAATGTGCATATAACTGTAAAGCCTGATGATGAAGTTATCGAAAAGAATACTCTTTGTTCAGTATCCATTTTTTTGAAAATTACTTAATTCATTTTGGACTTTCCCATTGGTTGATAAGACCGAAGTGCTCGGTCCTAGGCTCCTTGTTTGGATGCTTCGACGACGTCTGATTATTTAACATGAAGTAAACTGGCGGATGGTCCAATATCGAACTGTTAATGGTCTTAACCAAACCTTTACTTATCCATAGTGGGATATGTTCTCGAGTACGGAAAATCAAGTTCCTAGAGTAACGGCCAATATAACTCGCTCCACCACAGGCGCAGTTGAATTGGTAGATACAATTTGAAGTGGCTACGTAATCTAGACACTTCATCTTTCAGTCGAAGTAGCAACATCGGTCGTGTTGAGAATAATACGTGTAGTTCGCCAGCATTCAATATAAGTTTTGCTTGACATAACATGCAGTGCTAACTGGACGATGTCTTGAAGACAATTTATCGCTGATAATCATATCGAGTTAATGGCTGGCTGGATTCAACATAGAACTTGGCACCGAAGTGCACCAGTTCCAGTTGCCACGTTCCAAATAGCAAACATAGGTAGACAAGAAAATGAGTGAAGAGAATCAATAGAGTTTTGACAAGTATAAGAGTGAAACACAATGAGTAATGGTAGAAAGGAATATGAAATATTACAGAGACTGAATACATCTGCGTAAGCCATTGACAACGACTTTGAGCCATGTCACCTATTGTCTGTCTCCAGCCATTGATTCTTAGAGTCCCGAGGGCCCCAACCCGGAAGTCTACATCTCCCTCCCTGCCTGACTCAGTTTAACTGTCAAGGATTTCATGGATTGATGAGGCCATGTTTTTGTTTGGCCACCACTTACTCTTTTCCAACCTGCATCTATATCAGCTAGTAATGCCCGTCGGCAGGGGGAGGCGATGGTTAGGCATGCGCAGCACGTGACTTGGCCATCTCAATCTATGTGACTTTATAGCTTCGTCGATTGACTTTCCCTCTTTGCCCAACACTCTACGCCTAAACGTCGATATTACTTACCTTATTATACCACCCAACGTGAGAAAGAGATCGTAAACATCTGTGGTCAAAAACAGTCAACCTTCTCATGTCTTCAACTCGTATTGGCCATGTTTCAGAGCCATAGAGAAGGACGGAGTGAACTGCTGAGCAGTACACACGTCCCTTGGTTGATAGCCGGATGTCACGCCTACGCCAGAGACGGTGTAAGTTAGCGAAAGCAGCCCGAGCTTTCTGGATCCGTGCTGAGATTTCGTCACCAATCAATCTGTTGGTGATGATACAACTTCCCAAATAGGTGAAATGGTCAACATGTTCTATCACTTCACTCCCTATCACTAAGCTAGGAGTTAACGTAGGCTCAAACATCGCAGTGCATTTACTTGCATATAATCATACAGTAGGATGGGAAAAGGTAAGAGTACTATAAACATATATATATATATATATGACATAATGAAATAGCTTACATTTTGAAAACTGCTCATTGAATTCGATGTAAAATGATTGATATGACTTTCATATACATCAGATATATAATCACTCATTTTTCTGTGGAGTTCTTGTGTTCCTGAATAGTTGTGTTTACTGGTCAATTGGGGTATACTATGAGGTTCATGCCGAATAGCTGCTGTGAGAAATTAAAGGAAAAGGAAATTTATAAGTATGTTAGATAGCACAGGCTAAATACAATAAAATATAAATTAGCAGTAATAAAGCTTAGAATCAATGTATAGCAAATTACGATGGATAGTTTACTAATTATTCCCTTATATATTCAGAGGAGTGGAACATACACCCTTAACAGAACATCGCCATTTTATTGTTTTCTGCTGATTATACAGTTGTCCATAAAGCTCTCGTCTCCTTCGCACATGATTTCCTTTAAGTCACCCCTGGACCCATGCCCAACATGTCGTTTCCCCTTTCGGGTTCCACTTGATGAAGGTCTAAGTGACTCCTGATGTAACTTAACGAACTCCTCAAGGTGTATCAATCCATCTTCATTTTCTTCGGCACATTTGTTAAGGAGTAGGTTCTTGGTTAGTTCATTGTGAGAGTTGCTTGTTACTTGCTTGTCCTTTCAGCCTGGCCATCAAATATTGAGCCATTGTCGGCAGCTGTTGATAAAAGTCTGCAGTTTCCTAGCCGGTCCATAAAGACTACGAACCAGTTGAATGGACTGACTCGACGTTAGTGTTAAAAGCCCAAATCTTGTTCTTTATGTGGAGTGCAAAAGATTTCCATACTGATTTCACAGTAATAACCGCCTGTCTTGCTTCGCCAATCCTTCTTGGCTTTGATATCCCTCATCTGTAGCATCTGTAGTCGAAACGATGCTGTCTGGATAAGTGAAAGACGTCAATTTCTTCCGTTGACAGTGACTGGTGCTTGTCTTTCTTTTGTTGTCGGTTGGTTATCTTCATTACCTCTACCTTCTCTATGTTTTCTTGAAGTCCTGCTTCTTCTGGCTACTTATTTGTTTTCACCTACTGATTTTCGAGTCCAAATCTTCCACAGTCTTCTTATCGGTCCAATGTATTTCTTGTCTTCTCACTCCTCACGGCAGTTTGTACGATCCAGTTCACCACAATTAGAAATATCACCGGTGATAGTATGCAGCCTTACTCCTGATTTCAAAGTCATCGCTAAGTGTTGCATTGTGAATCAATTGACATGCGGCATTATCATACAACTGTTGAATGTGGTTTTAAAGGCTGGGGCACTCCGTAGTGTTGCAGCAATTTCCGAAGTACTTTGCAATCACCGCTGTCGAATGCCTTCTTCTCTGTTCAGTGATGATGCTTAGAGCTGCAATTTGGTCAGTACATGATTTGCCTTCCCTGAATCTAGCTCGTTCCGGGTGGTATTTTGCATCCAGGGCATGTTTTAGTCTTTTCACGACAACGCGATTTAAGATCTTGCTTGGCGCTGACAAGCGCACTCAGGGCAAGTACCCGAATCTATAAGAATACTTTCCGTATACTGAATACCTATGAATAGATATGCTGACATGATACGCATCATAAATGAACGACATATTGAGTATGCTGATGTTTTCACTTATTATTATTGTTCCCATGCATTCGGAGTGGAACATAGGTTTGCAACAACACATCTCCACTTTGTCCTATCTTTTGCCGTCGTCTTCAACTGGGTCCACGATTGACCATAATCTCTCATCTCATCCTCCAACACAAACGATCTCCTCCATGTCACCCTCGCATCGACGACCCACTCGACGATTCCCCATTTGGATTCCACTCGAGGGTCTGGCGAGCGATGTCATTCGACGGTCTCCTCAATGGATGCCTGATCCATCTCCATTTTCTCCTGCATATTTGTTGGACAATCAGTTCTTGGTTGGTTGGTTTGTTCCCATAGTTTCTTATTATTTATTCTTTCTGGCCTGCAATTTGATTTTCAGTTTAGGGCCAGCTAAGGCAGCTGTTGATAAAAGTCTGCAGCCTGTTGGAAATCCTTTTCGTGACACGCAGTGTAAGTTTCTGACCCATATAAAAGAACTGACTAACTTAACATTCGTGTTGAAAATCCGAATCTTATTCCTTATGCTAGGTGCAGAAGATTTCCATACTGGTTTCTGGTTGACGAAGGCGTATCTTACTTTTCCGATTCTGGCTGACTTTGATATCTTCATCCGTTCCACCTGTAATTGAAACGATACTTCCTAGATAAGGATGATGTGAGAGCTGTCTGCTAACCAAAATTGGTAGACAGTAATTTACAGCAATGTTTAACGTCCCAAATCTTGGTCATGAGAAAAACCAAGAACAAAGACTAACTCAACAACCAATCACAGCAGACTTAGCGTGGGTGGATACGATTCACAGATATATCACCTGACTGTCTAAGAAACGGCAACAAAGAGATGACAGAATAACCTTCAGCAGGAAAACAACCAATCAGAAGACGTTACCTCTCTGCTAACAATAACGAATAATAATGTACATAAAAATCTACAAATATCTGCTGATTTCGTCAGTTGCCTAGCCCTTGTCTTCTGACGTTATAAGGATGTTTCCACTTGAACTATCCAAAGGACAATTTACTTTTTTCTTACCGAGTTCACAATCTTATATTTTAAATAAATTACTTTAATGGGAAATTAAAATGTCTAATAAAAGTAGAAAAGTATATGTTTTGAAGGAGGAAGGACAACATCAAAAGTGCAGCTGAATATTGCCTACTGTCTCTTTCACAATCATCGTGACATAACAGCAACAACAACAACATTCAAAATATCAAGTTTGGAGGATAAGAATACACACGAAAATCACAATTCATTCTAGTCACCTTTGTTACTTTGATGTGATTAAAGTCAAAAGATTCTACAATCAACCAAAAGTACAGGGAAATAATGATCTCTAAGACTTAGATACTAATAATTTTATAGAGATATCATCGCCTTATTTATTAAAATAATTATGTGGAAAACACCAAGTTAGTAGGCAATCAAACATAGTTAGTTGGAGATTTCAATTCCTGAACGATTTTAAGATAAAACTGATGTTACAGGATTTCATCATGAGCTGACATTAGTTAGAGAGCCATTGGAAAACCTGGGAGTACTGGACAGCTATTTCGTCAGCCTATTTTGGGACTCTTCAGCAGTACGCACCCACCGGGGTTCGAACCCAGGACCTTCTGGTTACAAGGCGAGCTCGTATACCATTAGGCCACTGGGACCCGATCCAATGGCCCATGAATTTTAACTTCTGCCAATTCACGGTATAGCGCGACCACTAACCAATGTCGTCGGCGAGTATTTGTCCTCACACCCGACCTGCTGCACTCTACTGTTCACGACTTCCCACTGGCATACGAGCTCGCCTTGTAACCAGAAGGTCCTGGGTTCGAACCCTGGCGGTGGGTGCATACTGTGAAGAGTCCCAAACTAGGACGAAACAGCTGTCCACTACTCCCAGCTTGTTTTCCAGTGGTTCTCTAACCAATGTCAGCTCGTGATGAAATCCTGTAACCAATCAGCCAAATCCCTACAAACCAATACTCGAAAAAACTGATTTTGTTTAATATAACCCAACTTTTTACACCAATTCATCCGGATCTAACTAGTGAAACAATGAGTTACCTTCTCAATAATTACACGAAAAAACCCTTAAAAATACACAAAAACCATGGGATTCATGGCTGCCAGGACTAATCAGTTCAAGGCTAAAGATTTACTTTCATTTAGGCTGGAAGATTTAATTTCATGTTTACTCCTGAACTGATATCAGTTAGACAACTAGTGAAAGTCAAAGAGTACTGGACAACCGTTTCATCCTGGACTAGGACTCCTATGTAGTATGTACCCATGATCACATCGAGGATCGGGCCCAGGGCTTTCAGATTACGAGGTGAGCCCGTTGTAATTCAGCTACTGGCACGGAATCCACTCTAATCTAATCCATGAATACTAACTTCAGCCAATTCATAGATGACAAACTACGTTTAGAAAAGAAAATATGATTATCACCAGTGTTGGGATCACTCGTTAAAGTCGATAAAGGCAGTGAAATTCGCATTAAGCACAGAAAACTGAAAATGAGAATAAAAGAAATGCTAATGAGCACTAACTGCAATGAAGTCACAATGTGAATCTGAAAGTGAATATTACGTAAGTAGATCTTTGTTGTGCTACTATTATTATTATTATTATTTTAAAAGTTTTATTCCAATCCCATATATAAAAAGAAATTAGTCAAGACACTGTTCAACAGAGCAGGCAAAATTAGTTATGACAGTACAATTGTGAATATGAAATGAAGACTCTGTAGGACACTTTATCTAGGAATGGATATCTTGAGAATTTCAGCAATAAATACTCTAAAGAAATGAGCTCCAGTAAAATTATCCAAAAACAGTTCCAAAGAAATTTGCAGTTAAAAGGGGATGATGTACAAGAAGTAGTCAAACAAAGACTCAACAAAGCCGTCAAGAGAACTTATTATGTTGCAAAACTTGTCTTTCTTAACACCATCACCAAGCGGGTGCTTCAACAATCTGGGAAAGGTCAACCACCGATTCTCGACACTTCAAACTGTGTATATCGATATCAGTGTGTTTGTGGGAGCGATTGTATAGGTTGTACAGAAAGGCAATTGTCTACTCGTATGATAGAGCATTTACCAAGGTGGTTTAAAACAACTGAAGTCAAAGTGCCAAAGAACTCAATTACGAAGCATCTTATAGACTACAGACATGATATTGACGCAGTCAAGTCATTCACCGTTGTTGTCAGCAGACAAAGAAACAGGAAGATGCTTGTAACTGGGGGGGGGGGGGCTTGTGCAATTAGAGTTTATAAACCAAGTCTCTGTGTACAAAAGGAAATAGTCGTCACTCTGAATCTACTATGGTAATATGTTTTACTTATTAATTGTTACTAACTACTAATATTTTATTCTACCTCTTATTATTATTCTCTCTGATTCATTTAAAACCCTCTTTTATAATTACCATTATCTTAATTCATTAAAACATTACTATTACTATCATCCTTTTCCTTCACGTTCCCCTAGTGAAACATAGGGTTTCAAGCTACAGGCTTGAAGTTTCTGTAGCAGTGTTTATTTCACAGGATGAAGTTGCTAGCCTCATGCCTAACCTTTCCTCTTCACCAGCATTATTTCTGGCTTAGCGAGGTAAAGGAGTGCGTCCATGGCCTGGGATCGAACCCCGAACCATGTGCATGGTCGGCAAGCGTCCTAACTGCTTGTTTTAAATTCGTATCGGGAAATAAATGTTTCCAATTATTATCATTATTATTCCCTTGGGTTCCAAGTGGAACATAGAGCTTCAAAATCTTTATTTTAAGAGGTTTTAATAGCTACTGAGATTAAACAACTTACAGATTCTGTTTACTAATAATGGTGGTAGATCTAATCTAATTGGTGCATCAGTAGTAGAAGAACTCGCCAAACATGTCGTAAGTGGTCTGGGATTCGAGCCCCAGCCAATGTATTATTTAGCCTTGCTTAGTCGGCAGTAAGTTCGATTTATAAGAAAGGTTGGACATGTGGCTTGCCATCCCTCCCCACCACCCACTGTAAACCCAAGCTTAGAGCCCTATATTCCAGTCGGGAAGCAAAGGATTATCGCTACAGCACATATAACACATAGTAGATACCTTTAAAAGTGTGTTAAACTAGAATAGGGATATATATTACTTTACTAATTCAAAGTCTTGTAATTATTGTAATTTGATCGAAAAGATTCACTTTTATACAATGCCATGCATCATACATATATCAAGTGAATTCTGCCGCTTAACAGATTGTACACACACACAAATACAGACACACTTATATAGTAGTAGTACTGATAAATCCAGGCTACCAACGTCTATGTGTCAACGTGTATCTGTATTTGTGTGTATAAGTGTAAGTGTGACAATTAAACACTGGATCAAAAATAATGTCACAACTTCAACAACTCTATTAAAATATCGAGTTTACGTTGAACACTGTGATAACAGAAACGTCATAATAAAAGTGTGATGTGCCAGCAGCAGCATTACATTTGAATTTAAATCTTTAAATAGATTAGAAGTAGCATAATAAGGTAGACGACTTATGTGTGAGATATTGAAATAGAGATAGATAGATAGATGCCAGACTGATGGTACGTAACGTACAGTAAACTAGAAATCAACAAAATAAGCGCACATTAATATATACGCAACCATGATTATGTGCATAAACGTACACACATCAGTTGCAGATATATATATATATATATTTACACGTTAGTGTGTTTGTTCTGTACATATATCATATACATATATATGCACAGAAGGAATGGTATAAATCTATTTGTAAAAGAAAATTGAAATCACATAATATCGCGCATCACATTAGAGGCTACATAGCCTATCGTGGATCACGTGATGATGTAAAAGATAGTGTTATTAAGTTAGTTTGTATTGTTTTGTCAGTTCATTGTTATGTCTACATCTGTTTACACATACACACACACATATGTGCGTTAAATAATGGATGATACTGATAATAATAATAATAGTACTAGTAGTAGTAGCAATTAAAGTGATAACAATACCCTGATTAGTGAACAAATAATTACAAAAGAGAAGTCTATACAGAGGAAACTGACGATAGTGTGTATTTATATTGATTTTAAATCTGCTGAAAGAGTCTGTGTAAACACAGAAATATATATTCATATTCATATATGTACACATTACAAGGAAATAAAATCTTTGTGTGCTGCCTAGCAAGGAGTGAAGCAATTTGAACTGTTGCACTAATATTCAAAGTTTTCTAAGTTGAGACTCAGTCGGTCAAATGATTGCGTCTTTTTTCTTTTAGCTAGACATTATTTCTTTATTTGTTTTCAATTGAAACTTTGATTTTCCTATTGAGTGATGGTACCAAGACGTTTGGCCTCTGTTATTATGTCAGCTTCTGGTATGGACGCTTCGACGATGCATCAGGATTAACTTGAGTTAGTTGGGGGGATAGTGACTAGCAGTGGAATCTATGATGCGCATTCCGTCCCGAAGAAACTCGAACCCAATATCCATTGTCTTAAACGCCAAAGCGTTACCCTCTAGACCAACTGTGCCATTAAGGCTGTTTCCTTGTGCAACAGACAACGCATTGGCGTTTAAAAAGATGACTACTGGAGTTTGAGTCTGAATGGGAACAACATCACTTTATTGGAAAGTGCAGGTACATTAAGCCTGAGGAGTCCTAAAGAGGACGAAATGTGCATCCTGTATACCACTGATAGTCACCACTTGTCGAATTAAAAATCTTCGTCTGGCTTGGTAAGTGATCCTATAGCCTAGACTAAAATTGTATAGATGATGAAATAAATTGTGGCTACACACCCACATTTTTAAATCCCATTTTCTTAGTGGGCATATATCTTCGTTCAGAGGTTTTCGGTAATAAAAACACGTGCTTCAACAGACTAATAACAAGTTCAAGGTCAATGCTGCAGACTGTTTTGCTGACTTTTTAAATCGATTGTTTAGTGTGTAAATGTGTGTACATTGTTAGAAAAAAAAGGGGACCTTCAATTCTCCTTGAATATTTAAAAAGTAACAATCAACACATGTGTAAGGGGATTCAAGAGCCCCGTGATAGACAAATCGATGTAGAACTTAGCCCAAAAGAGCAACAATTGAGAGTGATACCTCAAAAAAGCACCATGCCGATTACATTGGCTGATTACCATGACAAAATCGTGAACTGGCAGAAGTTAGAATTCAAGGATCATTAAATTCTGGCCCAAGTGGCTAAATAATCATCGAGCTTGGCCTTGTAACCTGAAGGTCTCAGGCTTGATACCTGGTGAGATCATAGGTGCGTGCTACTGAAGAGTCGCAAACTGGGACAAAAAAGCTGTCCACTACTCCCAAATGGTTTCTAGTGGTTCTCTAACTGATATCGATTCGTGCTCAAACTTGAAAGAAATCAAATCCTTACAAACTAGCTCTTGAAAAAAAGAATCAGAGAAGGTAGATATAATGACACTAAAAGCATAAAGAAATGTGGGAAAATGAATAACGGCTTTTCACGGTAGGAAAATTGCAGGCTACCACCAAGGCCAAGGTAAGCTTTTTGCATCTATGCTAAGATTTCATTGCAGACTTTCAATAGGGCTAATGCAAGTTCATAAATAAGTGGGACAATGAACACATACAACAATTACAGTAATTTATTACTAAACTAGTGTGCGTCGGTGGTGCAGTAGTAGAATGCTAGCCGACCACACAGGTGGTTCGGGGTTCGATCCCCGGCCACAGACGCACTCCTTTACCCCGCTAAGGCAGTAATAAGACTGGGAAAGAGGGAAGGTTGGGCAAGAGGCTAGCAACCCCATCCTGTAGAAATAATCACCACTGCTACAGAAACTTCAAGCCTGTGGCTTGAAACCCTATGTTCCACTGGGAACGTGAAGGAATAAAAACAATTCACTAAACTAATGGTCAGGACAGTAGCATCTTGCACAAGACAGGAGTGCACTACAAATCAAACATTTTAAAACTTTTACATGTGTTCATGACACTGAATTTTGTTAGCGTCTTTACGCAACAGTATGCTGTCATCTATATGACCCAAATCAACTACCACTTCCCCTAGCAACAAGTTAATTCTTGAGTTGACAATCTCAGCTAGTAAGGCTATAGTGAAATTAAACAAGAGGATATTGGACATTCTTGAAGAATACTATTGGTTATCACTGCAGGCAGAGACTATTAGCATGAGTTTAAGTGGGTCGACACTGATAAGTAAAATGTACTTTTTCAAGTATTGGTTTTCTAGGGATTTTGTTTGATTGCATAGATGATTTCATCATGAGCTGACATTGGTTAGAGAACCATTGGAATACCTGGGAGTACTGGACAGTTGTTTCGTCCTAGTTCGGGACTCTTCATCGACACGCACCCACCACCAGGGTTCGAACCCAGGACCTGGTTACAAGGCGAGCTCGTAGACCGTTGAGCTACTGGGACCCGATCCAATGGTCCTTGAATTCTAACTTCTGCCAATTCACAACATAGCGCGACCATCTCGCAATGTCTTCTTCGATGAGTTACTGCCTCATCTTCAACCTGCTCTAACCTACTGGTCACGGCTTCCCACTAGAACCCCAGGTTAACTGCCCGAATAGGGCCAGTCGCTAGCGAGCATCAGATGAATTTTCAAGTATTGGTTTTCTAGGGATGTACTTTGTTAGGACCCCTTTTAATCACACTACCACAGCACTCTTCAAATGATGGAATTGAATACCGCCTTTACGTAAAAATTTAAGGATTATCGCATATCAGCAAGTAATGCAGAACTTGTAAGATGGAAAAGAGTTGATTAGTGGAACGTCGACAAGCTATTAAACCTGTGTGACTCTTTCAGATTTAGTTTCCTTCGAGTAACATTTAGTTTTCTTATGACTGTAGACCCTAGAATCAAGCTGAGTATCTATCCATTGATGATTATCACGGGACCAGTTAACCTATTTCTTACCAACTAGAATGATCAACAATCTACCAGTGAATCATGCATATTGAAGAATGAGGAGTAATAGTGAGAAAAAAGGTGACTTTTTGTAAACTACACCGATATCTAAACTATTTAATATCATAATTCAACATAGCTGCATCATTCAGAGACGATTTTTCATATATTCAATTATTATCCAACGATTCAGTATGTTTTCACTTGGCCATCTGCTCTTTCCTGCATTTTTTGTCTTAATGATTCTAATTACTCAGTCTTTTTCCGCCTGTGCTCCAGGTGAACAGATGCTTTGATACTAAACTCAGTTTCATCATGATCTTATCTGCTTGACAACACGGTGCCATCTTTTCATATAGGTCATGCAAGAAAAGAGCAATAAATTCCACTCGATAAGAACCGTCCTCCTTTATGGCTGTAAGACCTGGCCATTGAGAGTGGAAGTCATGAAAAGATTAGCTGTCTTTGATCATAGGTCTGTCTGCGTTCTATCTCCAGTGTGAAGTGGCATAATAAGGTGAGCAATATTGAGGTTAGGCATCGGTCGAGTGCTGGGTAAGGAGGGGAAATCAATCGACGAGACTGTGAAATTACATCGACTGAGATGGTTAGGACATGTGTTACGTATGCCTAGCTATCGATCGCCTTCCTCGACGGGCAATGTCAGCTGATATAGGGCCAGGCTGGAAAAGAGCTAGCGGCGGTCAAACCAAAACATGGCACCAGTCAATGAAATCTACAACATTTAGTCTAAGCCACGTAGGAAGGTGTAGACTTCCTGGTTGGGGTCCTCGGGACAGTAAAAACCAATAGTTGAAGACAATTGGTGATATGACTCAAAATCGTTCTCAATGGCTGGTGCAGATGCATCCACTCCTTGTGACTTGTGATTTCCAATGAAACTATATTGTTCTTCGTCATTACCATTCCTTTATCTCACACCTCTGTATACAGTCTCTATTATGCATTTCTACTTTCTTCTCTTGCTTTGTGTGCTACATGGAGTGTGGCGACTTAAACTGTTGTACATCGGTGCAAAGTTCTATGTCGGAAACAGATGGACAGACAGAAAGATTAAATGTAGAGGCAAATAACACTCAATGAACAGTTAATTATTACTGGATGGGTAGTAAATAATCATGACATTGCTTCTAAGCGTTTCATTTTATTTTAACATAGAATATAATCTACCCTATAACAGTAAATTCTAAAAACAAAACTATTTGTATTTTAATAACCGACACTTGAATCGATCGAGTGTCGGTGGTCTGGGTTCGATTCCCAGTTGACTTCACATTCCGTTTACTAGACGACAGTGAATCTGTAAAAAGAGGGAAGAGGTTGCACATAAGGCTGAATACATCTGCGTAAGCCATTGACAACGATTTTGAGCCATGTCACCTATTGTCGCCACCCATTGATTCTTAGAGTCCCGAGGGCGAGCCCCAACCCGGAAGTCTGAATCTCCCTCCCTACCTGACTCAGTTTAACTGTCAAGCATTTCATGGATTGATGAGGCCATGTTTTTGTTTGGCCACCACTTACTCTTTTCCAACCTGCACCTATATCAGCTAGTAATGCCCGTCCGTCGGGGGGGGGGAGGCGATGGTTAGGCATGCGCAGCACGTGACCTAACCATCTCAATCTATGTAACTTTATAGCCCCTTCGATTGATTTTCCCTCTTTGCCCAACACTCTACGCCTAACGTCAACATTACTTACCTTATTATACCACCTAACGTGAGAAAGAGATCGTAGACATCTATGATCAAAAACAGTCAACCTTTTCATATCTTCGACTCGTATTGGCGATGCTTCAGAGCCATAGAGAAGGACGGAGTGAACTGCTGCGCAGTACACGCGTCCCTTTATTGGTAGCCGCATGTCACGCCTACGCCAGAGATGGCGTAAGTTAGCGAAAGCAGCCCGAGCTTTTTGGATCCGTGCTGAGATTTCGTCGCCAAACCCTATCGCTAGTGAAACCTCAAAGCTTGAAGGTCCTATTATCCATTCAGAACACAAAGTAAAGCGAAAAAAAGTCCCTTGAATCATTTGTGCATAGTAATAATCTTATTGCTAACGGTAATCGAAAATGTACAAATGTTCTTAGTCTCATGCTTTGTTAAAAAACTTGCATTTGCAATTCTGAAAAATAATGAGCATACACACACACGTGGTCCCTTCACAGCTCAAAAGAGATCTGTCTTAGATCATAAGACTTTACAATAATAACAATCACAGAAACAAAAGTAATCTAATATATTTCTGACTAAAACACTGAGAAACACTATGATCTATCTTGACAGAAATCCATACAGAATAATAATGACTTCTAAATTGGTACAGAGTACACACACCTCCTGCAAACACATGGTCAATACGAGTTGAAGACATGAAAAGGTTGACTGTTTTTGATCATAGATGTCTACGATCTCTCGCTCACGTTAGGTGGCATAATAAAGTAAGTAATGTCGACGTTAGGTGTTGGGCAAAGAGGGAAAATCAATCGACGAGGCTATAAAGTTACAAAGATTGAGATGGCTAGGTCACGTGCTGTGCATGCCTAACCATTGCCTCCCCCGACGGGCATTACTAGCTGATATAGGTGCAGGTTGCAAAAGAGTAAGTGGTGGCCAAACAAAAACATGGAATCAATCCATGAAATCCTTGACAGTTAAACTGAGTGAGGTAGGGAGATGCAGACTTCCGGGTTGGGGCCCGCCCTCGGGACTCGAAGAATCACTGGCTGGAGAAAATAGGTGACATGGCTCAAAATCGTTGTCAATGGCTTACGCAGATGTACTCAGTCTCTGTAATCTTTCATATTCCTTTCTACCATTACTCATTCTGTTTCACTCTTATACTTGTCAAAACTCTATTGATTCTCTTCACTCATTTTCTTGTCTACCTTGGTGTGCTATTTGGGACGTGGCAACTCGAACTGGTGCACTTCAGTGCCAAGTTCTTCGTTGAATCCAGCCAGCCAGCCAGTCAGCCAGCAAACACATAGCCGGATACCATACCATACCTACACTAAAGATGATGCAAGTAGACTAATGCTAAACGAACCTTTTATATAGGCACTTAGATTTCGTTAGCAGTTAATTTACTAGGATTAATATAATTTCATAAATAATAAGTGGAGTGATCAACATACTGAACTGTTTGGCTCCCTATTCTTAGTGAAGACGGGGACAAATCGTATACCAAACTAATTCAAATTTTTATTTCGGATGTTCAGGAAAGTCTGCGCATTTTCAAAGTTTCGAAACTAAAGAATAACAATACACCTGAACTCTCTCTAGGTCAACTTGACTTGTGTCTGGAAGTAAGTCAATTCCTTGATATAAGAATAAAACTTGTGCACTGTGGTGAAGTGTAAATCCATTATGGGTAAATTTTATTTTGATAAAGAGGGAACATCTGAGACCCTACGTAGTAGGATTCTTCATAAAGCAGGAATTAGGGTGGTGGCATTCAAACCTACAAGCTCTGTAGGCTAAAAGACCCGGTGAACCCAATTAAACAAAATAATATAATTTACAAAATACCTTGCAATGACTGTAGGTCAACTATATAGGTCAAACTAGTAGATCGGGGGGTAATCAGATTGTCGGATCATAAGAATTTAGCTAAGGGAAGAATGGTTAACCCCGAGAAGATAAGTAATTTTAAAAAAAGCTCAGCAATTACACTGCATGCAATAACACACAACCACACAATAAGGTGGGAGAGGGTTAAAATTCTAAAAAGTAATCTAGGTAGGTGGAGAGAGGTTGATTACTGAATCTTTGTTCATCGAATCTACACCCAACAAATGCAATAGGAATGATTCATCACTCATACCCGAAATATGGAAGATACTACTACCAATCAAATCAAGTGAAAATCAAGTGAAAAACAACAGAACTATATAAATGAATTTAGGAAGTCGTGTGTTTACCTTGATATGATTATGTGTGGCAATAAATTGTGCTCGAAACGTCATCAGTAAACATTACTGTATAACACTGTGAGACTTTATCAAACAAAATAAAATTTAAGTCAATTCCTCCTTTGATATCCAAACTGACAACTAGGGTCATATTCATGAACACATTTATAATGAAACTGAATAAGAATAGTAACAGTAGTAGGAGCCTAGACGAATGGACATCAATTCATTGAAGTAAACATCAGTCAGTCAGGTGTTCAAACAGCAATCCCCTTTCAAAGATTTAGACAGTCGACTAGTACTGCAACTGTTATACAAACTGGAATATAAACCTATACATGATTTTTAAATGTTGGTTTTGTAGACATTTGACTAATTGATCTCATAATACACGAATATATAAAATTCATTCAGACGTCTATAAAACAAAAAATAATCGAGCAAAGAATATCCTTTTCAATAAATTCCTCTTCTGGCTTTACAATTTCATATATGTTCATGTACATAGAATATTCTAGATTAGTAGTCAATAACAATATTAGTGTTTTTTTTAATAATATAGATTTGTAAAGTATGATCAATGCAATTTAATTGCTCCTGTGGAGCCAGTTACATAGACCGGACAATTAGGCGTGTTTCTCGTCGAATTTCCGAACATCATCCTGCATAGTCGTTAAGTAAAGGACAAACAAAATCCATTCGTAGCGCTATTCTGTCTCATCTTGTGGATACAGAACACAAGATTGACGTTAACTATGCTTTCAGGGTCATTTACCGCATACCTACGAATCTCAATTTTGCCTTAAGAGTTCGACTACTAAATATTGCTGAGGCTGGCTGTTGGGATCCATATTAACAAGCCTAATTTATGCATCCAAAAGAAGTTAGTTCAGACATTATCATTACCTTGGCCATCTAGGTTTGAATGATCCTGAATTTTTGAGGGATTTTTCCTAATTTTAGTTGATATCCTATTCGCTACTATATCTTTATTATTATTATAATTTAAGCATCTTTAATGAACTATAATTCCACTGTGGTCTTACTTTACAAATCGATATTATTTAAAAAAACGCTAATATTGTTATTGACAAAGGTTATGAAAATAACCAACCAACAACAACAGCAACAGCAACATCCAGCGCCAATCACCATCAACGGGAGGGATTTGAAAGAGGTTACTTCTTTCACTTATCTAGGGAGCATTGTCTCAACTACAGAAGGAACGGACGAGGATGTCAAATCGAGAATCGGGAAGGCGAGAAACACATTCATCAACCTGAAACCAATCTGGAAATCTTCGTCACTCAGCATCAACAACAAAATTCGGATTTTCAATACAAACGACGTCAAGTCAGTCAGTTCTTCTATACGGATGGATCAGAAACTTGGCCAGTGTGTCACAAAGAATATTTCCAACAGCCTGTTGCTGACCATTATCAACAACTGTCTTCGTTCTATACTGAAGATCAGATGGCCGGAGAGAATCACCAACAAGAAACTATGCGAACAAACAAACAAAACAAGAACCAATCGCCCAACAAATATGCAGGAGAAAGTGGAGATGGATCGGACACCCGCTGAGGAGGCCGCGGGGTGACATAGCGCGTCAGGCCATAGTTCGAGTGGAACCCGAAAGGGAAGCGGCGAGTGGTTTGTCCAAGAGTGACATGGAGGAGATCGTGCGAAGAGGAATTGAAACAGTATGGACTAACATGGATGCAGGTAAAAAGTACAGCAGAAGACAGAAGGAAGTGGAGACGTGCAGTTGAAGTCCTATGGTCCACTAGGAACCCAAGGGAACAATAATAATAATAATAATAATCTAGGATATTCTATGTATATAAACATCTATATATAATAGTAGAGCCAGAAGAGGAATTTATCGAAAAGGATATTCTTTGCTCGATTCGAAAAAAGAAGCTAGGATCTAATGAATAACTTTTTGAGCAACTGACAGATGTGGCGTAGCTTATTGGTTTCAACACTCATGTTTTAGACTAAAGAGGTTCCAGGTCCAGATCTTGCCTCGCCTACTTCAGCTGGATAGCGTTATAACTCCCTATAGAATGAGTGTGGCTCATACATAATCTGGTACATGAGGAATATGAGTTCTGAAGCATTAACTAACCAACTCTCTCTCTATAACTGTTAAAATTTCTGTCTTAAGAACAGAGTAAAGTTAAAAGCGGAGTTAAATCAACTATTTCTTCATTGTCTGTCTGTCTGTTTTCAACATAGAACTTTGCACCGATGTGCAGCAGTTCAAGTCGCCACACTCCCTCCTTGTAGCACACAAAGCAAGAGAAGAAAGTAGAAGAAATGCATAACATAGACAGTAAACAGAGGTGTGAGACAAAGGAATAGTAATAACGAAGAACAGAACAGTTTAATTGGAAATCATGAGTCACAAGGAGTGGATGCATCTGCGCCACTGAGAACGATTTTGAGCCATGTCACCAATTGTTTCCAACCATTGGATTTTCCGTCCCGAGGACCCCAACCAGGGAGTCTACACCTTCCTACGTGGCCTAGACTAACTGTTGTGGATTTCATTGACTAGTGCCATGTTTTGGTTTGACCGCCGCTAGCTCTTTTCCAGTCTAACCCTATGTCATTCAGCTAACATTGCCTGTCGGTCGAGGAAGGCGATGACTAGGCATACGTAACACATGTCATAACCATCTCAGTCGATATAGCTTCATAGTTTCGTCGACTGATTTCCCCTTCTTCATTAAAACATATCAGTGGTATAAAGTAGACAATTTTAAACCAAGACAAGCAAAACTTACTTGCAGATTCTACTACAGTATGTGAAGGGGTTAAATCTGGTTTGGAAATCTGGTGTTGTTGTTGATTATTAGTATTATTGTTATTATTATTATTACTACTATTATTATTATTCCCAACAACAGATGATATAATAAACATAGGTTGATCACTTTTTAATTCCTTTGTATATGGAACTGGTGTTAATAATGTACACTGCATTTGACCCAGGGTATTATTATTATTATTGTTAGCTGAGTAGTTAGGCGAAACACCATCACGATAAGGATGAGTCAAAGAAGTATCCATGTAGGTATCACCACCCCCACCAGCACCAACTAAATGTCCATTATTATTTCGATTTGAACATTCTGTTGGTAAAGTTGTTTGACTGTCAGATGTTGAATGTTGAACCAAGTAAGGCGTAGACATTTGATTTGGTAACAGAATATTATTCACCTGTTCCAAAGCTGTAACCATAGCATAGAGAGTTAAAAGAAAAATAGACATTAGCAAACAGATACATTGTTGTTACATAATAGCTGTGAGCATAAGAAAATCAAACAACTAAGGAATATAGGAAGACTAAAAAGGGGAATAATGCATACTCTACTTTGAGGCAATTTCCGCTTCCGATTAACCACTCAAAATTAGAGGATTTTCTAACATTGATATCATCAAATCAGTGCTTCTCTATATATGGTTCAAAAACTTGGCGGACATGTCACCAGAAGCATTTCTAATTTTGTTAACTTATCTTTTCACTCCACCCCCCCCCCTTTATTTTTCTTGATTTTTTGAGTTCTGCTCACTGTATTACATCATCAACTTCTCATTTGACTTCATGTGCACTGAAATTTTAAAAATATTGATCTTTTCTTATCTAATTACGTAACTATTACTAATTTTTTTCAAGAAACTTCTTTCTAACAAGATATATATACATATGTTGTAACACTTTAGACACCCTGTAAATCGCAATGCCCTATTATACTATGACGCTCTGACAATATGCTTGCTAATGGACAAAGGTTTGTTAAAATTGTACACTTTTTATTTTTATTTTATTATTAAAGAATTCAGGTTGTACGCAGCCGATGAGAATCAACGAAATAAAATGGATCCAGATTATTCTGCGCCAATGTTTCTTCTTTCTTTGTTCAAATTCTATAAACAGCTTTTGCTTCAAACTGGAGATCAGATGGCTAGAAAGGATAAGCAACAGGGAAATCTGCGGACGAACCAATCAAGAACCCACCGCCCAACAAGTATGCAGAAGTAAAAGGGAGATGGATTAGACAGATGCTCAGAAAACCATTAAGTGACAGCCCTCCCCAGGTCATCGCTCGAGTGGAACCCTATTGAGAATCGATGAGTTGGGCGTGGATCCGAGAATGACATAAAGGAGACTGTCGTGTGAGGAATCTGAGAGATTATGAACAATCGTGGAGCCAGATAAAGAGGAAGAAATGGAGATGTTTAGCTGAAGTCCTGTGTTTTCACTCGGAACCCAAGGAAATAGTAATAATAATAAATAATAAAATTAGGGGATACTGAACAGCTTGTTTCATTCATGTTAACGGCTCATTAATCGCACATAACTAAGATGTGCGTGTAGTAAAACTTCTGATAATGAAACAATGTATCTGGTAATGTATCACCAGTGATATTCCTAATTGTGGTGGACTGGATTATGCGTCAGACAGTGGGAAACGAGAAGACAGGGATATCCTGGACCGACGTGAAGAACCTAGAAGACCTGAATTTCGCGCGTGGATGATTTATGTTTGATGTCACACAAAATCGAAGAATTACAAGCGAAAACCGACAAACTGGTCGAAGAAGCAGCCAGAGAAGACAGGACTCCAGGTGAACATAGACAAGACGGAGGTTATGAAAATAAACAACCAACAACAACAACAACACCAGCAACATCCACCGCCAATCACCATCAACGGGAGGCCGGAAAGAATCGCCAACAAGAAACTATGGGAAGAAACAAAACAGCAACCAATCGCCCTACAAATATGCAGGAGAAAGTGGAGATGGATTGGACACTCGCTGAGCTGAGGAGGCCGCTGGGTGACATCGCACGTCAGGCCATAGCTCGAGTGGAACCCGAAAGAGAAGCGGCGAGTAGTGGGATGTCCATGGGTGACATGGAGGAGATCGTGTGAACAGGAACTGAAACAGTATGGGTTAACATGGATGCAGGTGAAAAGTACAGCAGAAGACAGAAGCAAGTGGAGACGTGCAGTTGAAGCCCTTTGTTCCACTAGGAACCCAAGGGAACAATAATAATAATACACCGTAGATGATTTTCACGGTAACTGTTTACTACTTCTGTCTTGTGATAAAATCCTCTTTAAGTTACAGAAAATTTTCACAGAAGTAATTCTTAGTTGCTTTGATTGACTTCTATGAAAGATATGCAAATATTATGCTTAAGCAATTCATGACCCTTTCTTCGTAAAGCTGATAACAGATTATGAAAGGTAATAATAAATTTACTCTACTCTGTAAATTATATTGCACCTTGTAGTTAATCAATATTTCCTGTCAACAATAGCATGACGATTGCCTGTACTACCTGTTGTTTTAAAATTTTAAGATTCCTTATTATTATCAGCACTTTTTTCTTTATTCCTTCACTTTCAATTGGCTTCAAGTTTTGAAGTTGCAGTAGCAATGGTGATTTGTTTTTCACAGGGTGGCGTTGTTAGCGCTACATCCAACCTTGTCTTTTTCCCTGATTTATTACCGCCTAGTAGTAAACCAGGAGATGTTGATGAGTGCGTCAGTCGGGAATCCATCCTAGGCCACCTCTGTATGGTTGAAGAACATTCTACTAGTGAACCATCGACGTGTGCCATGATCACTTATTGGATATTCATCAACAGCAGTGAAATCTACTGAATTACGTACTCTTTTCCCAAGAGTTGATAATGAAGTGTAGCCAGATTTCAAATAAACGTAACTGGACAGATATAAACACAAACACATAAACAGTTTTCCTCAAGCATTTCATTTCAGGATAGATGTTCTGTAGACTGAACTTCAACTCTTTGGTTACATCTTAGTTCAAACACGAAGTTTGATTGTTGTGATCGAATAACTCTGGTAGTCACCATTAATTATTGTTTTCGTTTTGATTAGTTAAACATGAAACAAAGGTGTACTTTTGATAGTTTGAGTTAAAGTTTTGGCTTATATTTTTTTAAAATTTTATTCCTTTACGTTCCGAGTGGAACGGAGTGAGGTTACTTAGTCTCACATTCAACGTTCCTACTTTACCGGCCTAGCGAGACTTAGGAGACTTAAAACCGCTAAACAACCGATGTACCAAAATGTTTAGCCAGTAATGACTTTTCTAACAAGTATTTCTACTGTAATAGACACATGAATACAGCTCAGTTAGGAGAATAATCAGTATGGTTTGTATATTCATTCAATAATCTTTTAATTTAAATTTATTTTCTACTTACGTTGACTTGTTAAATTCGGTAAAGTAGTACACAATGGCTGTAAAAGAAAAAGGATATAAAAGTTTTGTATAAGAATAAACAAGTTTATGTATCGTCGGACACTGGGGCACAAACAAAAACGACACAGAACAAATCATAAATTAAAACAGAATTGAGGACGGAAAATGTCTTAACCAAAACAGCCAAGAAATAAGTGAACATGAAGTTGGAATTCACGGGCCATTGGATCGGGTCCCAGTGGCTTACTGGTCTGGTCTACGAGCTCGCCTTGTAAACAGAAGGTCTTGGGGTTCGAACCCTGGCGGTGGGTACGTGCTGATGAAGAGTCCCGAACTAGGCTGAAGAAACAGCTGTCTAGTACTCCCAGCTGGTTTTCCAATGGTTCTCTAACCAATGTCAGCTGCTCATGATGAAATCCTGTAACCAAATAAGTGAACAATTTCAGCAAAAACGGTGATAACAAGGACTCCATAACGTGAAAATTTTAGTACACTTAATTGGTTACACACACAAACAACCATTATGAGCAAGTAGATTGTGCTCGAAATCAAATCCAGTTACTGATACTGTCAGGGTATGAGACAGATAATGGGTTCTAATGGAATATTATTCTCACATATTCCCACAGTTCAATACTGTATTAGCAACAGAATACTGTACACGTATTTGAACATTCTACTTCAGCTCGTTTAATGTAAACCGAAATCACAGGCTCAGTGATTGGTTAAAGGATACTATATATATATATAGAACAGCAGCAACATCCACCGCCAATCACCATCAACGGGAGAGATTTGAAAGAGGTTACTTCATTCACTTATCTAGGGAGCATTGTCTCAACTACAGGAGAAACGAACGAGGATGTCAAATCGAGAATCGGAAAGGCGAGAAACACATTCACCAACCTGAAAACAATCTGGAAATCTTCGTCACTCAGCCTGCATCAACAACAAAATTCGGATTTTCAATACAAACGACGTCACGTCAGTCAGTTCTTCTATACGGATGGATCACAAACTTGGCCAGTGTGTCACAAAGAATATTTCCAACACCCGGTTGCAGACCTTTATCAACAACTAACCGTCTTCGCTTTATACTGAAGATCAGATGGCCGGAAAGAATCACAAACAAGAAACTATGGGAACAAACAAAACAAAACAAGAACCAATCGCCCAACAAATATGCAGGAGAAAGTGGAGATGGATTGGACACTCGTTGAGGAGGCCGCTGGGTGACATCACGCGTCAGGCCATAGCTCGAGTGGAACCCAAAAGGGAAGCGGCGAGTGGGACGTCCAAGGGTGACATGGAGATCGTGTGAAGAGGAGCTGAAACAGTATGGATTGACATGGATGCAGATGAAAAGTACAGCAGAAGACAGAAACAAGTGGAGACGTGTAGTTGAAGCCCTATGTTCCACTGGGAACCCAAGGGAACAATAATATATATATATATATATATTACTGTATATTACTATGTATTGGATCAAATAAACTTATCTAGTATTGGAACACTAGAAGTAATTTGAATACAATAGGATCAGTCAATCAGATATATCCGATGGAGACTGAGGACATGTAGCCCCACAGTGAAACATTTTTTTAATACTACATGTTAAGCAGTATTGTAGTTAAAACGTGATGTGCACGTGGATGTCCTGAAAGTCATTATCAGTATTACTGTGCTTAATAGAACATTTAAAATTTACCCAGTACTAGATGTCAATACACACTGTCAACACAAAAAAATGATCTTTAAAACAAGCGGGAAGATATCCACCAGTAACTATAGCTGTAAAATACTCCCGAACACCAAGAGACTTCAATAAAGGGATTCACACTGTGTTACCAGAATCCCTCTCTTAAACTATACAAAGATAATAGTCGATCTGAACGGAGGATAAAATTCGTAAAACTACAAAACTTTTGTATAACAATATTTGTATCATGTTAAGGAAAAAACATTTTGGTGACTTCAGAAATTCAGTTTCATTTGAATTATGATGTCTCCCAACAGGGTTGTAATATGAAGTGCTCGAGAGAACTGTAGAAGGTAATTGTAGCCACCATAATACTTAAAAGCCTGTTGAAAATGGCCATCCTGTAAGACAATTAACTGGTATCCCTATAGTAAATGATGATTAATTAAGTGCCCCCTTGATTAACTAATTTGTCGTTATTCCCTTTATTACAGTTATTGTACTTATATGAGAGTTTATACTGTGTTCACAAATTCAGTCAAAAATTCCATTCCCTTAGAATTTGTTCACCTGAGGATTTCGAATTTGGCTATTATGTGCAGAAGCATATTCACATGGAGGCTATTTCCTGTAACATATAAAAATAGTGGAATATATCGCCTTATCAGTCTCGTCTTGATTCACATATCTTTTATTCAGTGCTTACGACTAAAAATGTTTCTTTTTACAGAGAAATAGGCGTAAATTACACGTGATGATTGCGATTATTTCGGTAAATTTGTATTTCCCGTTGAATGTCAAGAAATTGACATATTTTCAGACCTGACAGTGGCACTCGATTCCGTCAACCGAGAGGTACTATGGCAATGTTTGGCTGTGAAGGGAATGCCGAGAAAATACATTGCACTGATCAAGACATTCAACTCGAACTCGTGCAGCTAGGTAAGAGCCTATGAAGAGTGGTTTCCGTCAGGGATGCCCTACTGTCCCCATTTCTGTTAAGTTCCATCACATATAGGCCAACGGAGTGAACCTTAACTCACTTCAGAGACTCAAGGATTGACTTGTTAACAGGAGGTAATCAGGTTGACTTAGAATATTCGGAGGACATAGTAGTCCTCCTAGGTGAAGACGCTGACAAAATGCAGTCTTCTGAACGCCTTGAGCAGCAATCTTCGAATATTCGGCATGCGATTGCCCCCCCCCCCCTCAAATGTAAGGTGATGCTACAGGACTGGACTACATCGACTCCTAGCTTAAAGATAGGGGGTAAAGTAATTGGGTGTGTTGACCACTTCACTTATTTGGGAATTTGCATCAGCCAGTGCCAACGGGTTGATTGCTGACGAAATCTCTGCACGGATACAGAAGGCTCGTTTCGTATATACGAACTTACGCCATCTCTGGCATAAACGTGCTATCCAGCTATCGACTCAAGGGCGTGTGTGCTGCGTACCAGTTCGCTCCATCCTCCTTTATTGTTTTGAGACATGGCCATTGAAAATGGAAGACATGAAAAGGTTAGCTATCTTTGATCATAGGTGCCTGCATTCTATCTCCCGTGTTAGATGGTATTACAAGTTGAGCAATATTGAGGTTAGGCATCGAGTTCTAATGGTTGTAAAGTTACATCAGTTGAGATGGTTAGGACATGTGTTACACATTCCTGGTCATCGTCTTCGTCGACGAGCAATGTTAGCTGACACCGAACCCGGTTGGTCAAACCAAAACATGGCTTCGTCAGTCAACGAAATCTACAACAATTAGTTTAAGCTGGCCACGTAGGGAGGCGTAGACGTCTTGGCCGGGGTTCTCGGGATGGTAAGAACCAATGGTTGTAGACAATTGCTGATATGGATCAAAATCGTTTTCAATGGCTGGCGCAGATGCATCCACTCCTTGTGATTTGTCATATCCAATAAAATTCTTTTGTTCTTGCATATAACCATTCTCTTTTCCCTTACACTTATGTTTATTCTCTCCCTCTCTTTTGAATCTCTCTATACTCTCTTCTCTTGTGCTTTTGTGTGCTACATGGAGTGTGGCAACTCGAACTGCTGCACAACTGTACAAAGTTGTATATTGAAACCAGTCAGCCAGTCTCGTTGAGTGAGCATTTTACTTTCAAGGGGAAATGCAAATTGACCTGAAAACAAGTAATGACTGATGCCCGTTGCACAACAGTTGACTCTAATGGCCTACTGGATAACGCTGTGGGTATAGGGTTAGAGTCCTAATAGGAACAACATCACTCACTAGAGAAGCATACGCCCCACTGACGAGTCTCAAAAAGGACGAAACGAGTATCCTAGATTCTACTACTAGTTACCACCAATCAAAAAGTCACACTGTGCAATGACTGAATTTAGATTATGGGTTTGATATAGGGATTTAAATTAATTGCAGTGTTGTCGGTGAAGTGACTGAGCGGTCTAAGGCGCTGGTTCTAGGCACCAGTCTGAAAGGGCGTGGGTTCGAATCCCAACTCCACCAAGCGCTTTTGAACGCCAATACCATCAACGACCAACTCTCAGCCAATCACGCGACACACTGTCAGTACAGCCAATCACAGTTCTCGCCCAATGCACACAACACCACCAGCAGCTTCATCGCACAACTCACATCATCACACTGAATTCCCGACTCGCATGCACACTGTCTACAGTTGAGTAACACAATAACTATCCCGCTGTGTCACTCGCGACATCTCTCCAACCCATGCCTCTCTCATTTCACAATCAACTCACCGCCTTCCTCTCTCGTATTCATCATTCTTTAATCAATGAAATCCTTGACAGTTAAACTGAGTCAGTTAGGGAGATGCAGACTTCCGGGTTGGGGCCCGCCCTCGGGACTCTAAGAATCAATGGCTGGAGACAATAGGTGACATGGCTCAAAATCGTTGTCAATGGCTTACGCAGATGTATTCAGTCTCTGTAATCTTTCTTATTCCTTGCTACCATTACTGATTCTGTTTCACTCTTACACTTGTCGAAACTCTATTGATTCTCTTCACTCATCTTCTTGTCTGCCTTTGTGAGCTATTTGGAACGTGGCAACTCGAACTGGTGCACTTCGGTGCCAAGTTCTATGTTGAATCCAGACAGACAGACAGACAGAATTGCAGTGTAGATTTTGTCACAAACCAACATCAATTAGAGAGAGATCACTGAAAACCAGGGAGCACTCACTGGACAGCTGTTTCATCCTCTACATTGAAATTCATCCAAATCCCTGCGAAGACCTACAATCTAAATATCAATCTCTAGCTCACTGATTACTACTGGATGGATGGCCTGAAGTTGCACTGAGAAGTCGTGGCTAGTGGGGTCCGCAATGTCGAGGTGAGGCGGATACGGATAAAAAGCATTGGTTGGGATTAACGGTATATCACGAGTCAACAAAGTTAGAATTCACGGGTCACTGGATTCCCGCCCATGTGGCTGAATGGTCAACGAACTTAGTTTCGCAACTTGAAGGCCTCGGGCTCGACCCTAGCTGCATCTTGGGGGGCACTGCTGATGAATCCCATCCTGGGACGAAACAGCTATTCAGTGATATTTATGTCTGTTTTTAAGACTAAATACAGCCAAATAACATCTGATAAGTTGCAAAGAAACAAGCAGCTGTGAAATAAGATCTGGAATCAATTAACAAACATATTTTTCAGCAATCAAGTGAACCACCAACTTATTCCAGTACAATTAAAAAGCATCACAAGTTTCTATTCGTAGCTTCTAAGTTATTCTAAGTAAAAATTATCTAGTTATTATAAAGATTCTAAATCTATAAAAGTGCTAAAATTATATATTATACATAAAAAGTAATTAATTACCTTTGAATGTACAATAGTATTATTATCACAGGTAAACGGGGATGCTGAAGAACATTGTTGAGCTGATTGATGATGCAATGGTCTATGATACTGAATTAAATGAGCATCATCAGAGGAGAATTGATGTTGTGTATTGGATGCATGAGAGGAGGCAAGTACAGGTTGAATATGATTTAAATATTCACTTGTTACTGTATTGGTTGATGTTATTATTAAAGGATTAAGTGGTAAGGCTAAAGAGCTCACCGGTCGTCGCATATGATTCTCTGTGACAGTATTATTATTCACTGAATTTCGTGAATGCATATTAAATGTTGGTGGCTGTGTATCAACAATATACCTGACACTTGATGATTGCATATCAATTGGATCAGTGAATTTCTGTTTATCAACATCCATAATTTGACAATTATTATTATTGTTTATATTTTTCACACTTAAAATGGAACCGGTTTCTTCCTCTTCTTCTTCAACTTCATCATCATCATCCTCTTCCTCCTCCTCGTCGACATTATCATCTCCGTTATTGCTTTCTTCATTCTTGATATTTGAATATGGTTCTGGTGGTATAACAACACCACCAGGTCCATTACAGTTGGACCGCATTCGACGTTTGGTTAACTAAAATGGTTTTTTTTTAAAAAAGAAATTAACAAAACAAGTAATACAAGCAACGAATTTACTAACTGATTAATTTTCAAGTTTTGGTTTGCAGTTAGAGAACCACAGAAAACCTGGTGGTACTGGACAGCTGTTTCGTTCCAGTTTGCGACTTTTCATCAGTACACACTCATGACTCTACCGGAGATCCAACCTAGGACTTTCATATTACAAGGTGAGCTTGTTGACCTTTCAGCTTAGACCTCAGAATTATTTACAACATGATGGCAGTCAGTGAGAACACTTATCCGGAGGCAGCGTCAATCGAAAACGCAGTGTCACTGCTTGCCTTCAGTTCCATGGCCAGGTTTTACGCGCGTATAGCCCCTCTGGGGGCACCAAAAGACTGAACACCAGACTAACGTTTAGACGGCACCAGGGGTGTCCTACATTGACATATACAGTGCTAGTTTTCACTATCCCATCAGAGATTTCACCCGTCACCTTTCTGCTAGCATTCACACAACTACCTAGCTACATAAACTTATGTACGGTCTACCAAACAACGAAAAGGAAAACACACAAGAGTTGAACTATCATGTCAGTAAAATAATCAATAACAGTACAAGTAGACAATAGAATGAGGAAATTTCCAGAAACATTCAATTACGGCCATGGTAACCAGGTGAGACGAATAATAAACTTATGGTGAATTCTAAAAGCTCACTACATGTTGATGTTTGTGCTGAAGACGTTGTCTAAAAAACAATGAAAGTTTCAGAGAAAACAATTACGCCAACAGAGCTTCTAGATTTTAATAAAAACTATGGTAACTCGAGTCAACACACTGACTTCCAAATATGTGCCGTGTAGTACATACCCAAAGCAAATCGGCAAGAACAGAGACAAACCTATAGACAATGACACAGGACCTAGCATAACTGTAAATTGTTCAGAATAAATATCCATAAGATGCATGACGAAAGTGTGAACTTCCTTCAGTTGTTGCATAGACCACAACTAAGAGGGGTATATTTCCTTTCCTTTTTTATGTAAGCGTAGCTAGCGTCAGGCATGAAATCTCTCTGATTAGATGAAAAAAGTGGAATGTTTCCAAACAAATCAAGAATAATTTAAAATACCAAATGATTACTTAGCAGAAATTGCATTCGTAAAATGTATTGCGAAATTTGTTTCACAAGCAGAATTAGTCAAAACCGTATGCCTTATAAATTACGTTTACACTGATAAGAAAAAAAAACACAAACCCAAATCGGACTTACCCTTTCCATATCAGAATTACTAAGGAATTCATTTGCACGATGATGTTTCTTAAGTCTTTGTAAAGCATGATCCACAGTAACACTAGCATACTGATAAAGACGATTGCTACGTGTAAATACTAGTAGGGCGATTTCACATTCACACAACACGCTCAACTCATAGGCTTTTTTGAATAAACCACTTTTACGCTTTGCAAATGTCACTAGACGATTCTTTTCATCTTTAATAAATTTTATTTCAATTTTTTTACGTCCCATTTTCTAAAATGAAAAAAAATAAAAATATGAAATTCTAATTAACCCTTAATTTTATTAGTGTATACACACAATTTTTTTTAAATAAACAAACAGGTGGATTGCAAGGACGACTAGAGTGACACATATCGATAACCAATCCATGAGCCTTTAAAAGAAAATTGAAGGTATGAAATTTTTTTAACTATGTAGTAACTTCAATCTGACGACAGCTTTGTTGGGCACTGGCATCCTATATGAATAATACCTATTTTGGTTGTGATCGTTTTGAACTAGTATTTCATGATTTCTTAAATGAACATCTACTGACATTGTGTGTAATTCAACGATGTGTTTAAAACTACGTCTATGAAATTGTATTCTTGTTGTCTAACTGATGAATCAAAATTACCACATAAAATGTGTCATGATCACACTACGACTAAGAGTTGTTTTTCATTATAACTTCGAAGCATATTTGAATTGATCATATACTTTTTTGTTTTAAATTGAATGAGAGAATCCAACAACAATAAAACAATTTGCAGTACATATATAGTTATATTAAAGAAAGCACTAAAATTTAGCTATTCAAGGTGATTAATTACTTTATCGAACTTAAAGTAGAAAAGCCATGGCTGTTAATGAGAAAATATCATGATTTTCGACAGCAACAGTGCTAATATCGATGTGTTAGGTGGAACAGGAAATTAATGCTACACTACAATAAATGAATTTATTCAAATCACTGTTCTAAAATAAATATAGTTGTTCTAATTTCGTCTTTTAGTATTCTCAGCACTACTATAATGATAGGTCCCAGTGGCTTAATGGTCTACGAGCTCGCCTTGTAACCAGAAGGTCCTCAGTTCGAATCCCAGTGGGCGCGTACTGATGAAGAGCCCCAAACTAGGACGAAATAGCTGTCCAGTACTCCCAGGTTTGATGTGCGTCGGTGGCACAGCAGTAGAATGCTCGCCAACCACGCATGTGGTCCGGGATTTGATCCCCAGGTGGCGCACTCCTTTACCTTGCTGAGCCAGTAATAAGACTAGTAAAAAGGGAAGGTTGGGCATGATGTTAGCTACCCCATCTCGTAAAATATAAACCCCAATGCTACAGAAACTTCAAGCCTCTAGCTTGAAGCCCTATGTTCCACTTGGAACGTAAAGGAATAAAAAAAATCACAGTGATAAGTCATTTGTTGTTTTAAGTTTAAGAACCTACGGATGCATAACTTTAACTGGCTAATCCCCATTACACTACTAACCGTCTAACCAGTCTGCACTTACACCTAGTCTAAGTAAAGAGAGTAAAATGGTAGAGTATACCAACTGCTTCAATTATTTTATGCTGCATTAGACCTAAACGACTCATTGTTGACTAAACCTTAGTGTGAATATAATAAAAGGTTCATTTAGCATTTGTCAAAATGCATCATCTTAGTCACTGTTATGATATCCAGACACTAAATGAAGGATGAATGGGCTACATAGCAGTTTATCAATCACATGTTACGGACTTGAGGCATAATCGTAGAAAGTAGATATAAGATTAGGAAAAATTGAAACCACAGATGGTTTCGTTTCTTTGTTAACACAGGTGAATCTATAGGTTAAATGATAGCATAGTCAGGTAAGGAGCGAAAATCAATCTATAAGACTGTAATGCTTGACTGACAGTTTCAGAACTCAGCTATTGAACACTTATGGAGATACCACGTTGACGTATTCAGGTCCCGAAAAGCTTGAATTATTTCATTTCCCGTGCACCTTCGATTATTGCAGTTTCATTAAATTACTTTAAGTTACTTTTCAATATGTTCTGCTGAAATGTGGCAGCTTAAACTGACGCAAATTTCTGCATTGATAAGTTAGGTAGTCGTCAGTCAATTAATTCACGGAATTTTCCGCTGTTATGAGAGCATTGAAACAAAAGTACGTGCTCAATAACTTTTCCCATTTACTCTGCTATAATATTTCTTTATCCTCCTGCTTTACACATTTGTTTACATACTGAAGTAACCTCACATTGAATCGAAACAATATTCCCAGTTTGAAATTTTAATAACAGATAGAAGTCCAACATAAGAATAACACAATCGAAATGAATTACTGGATCCTAAAGACGTAAACGACACCAGTAGTTAAGAAATGGTTCACTGAGTGACTTATTCAGGTCACCGTAGAGATGAATGGCAGCTAGTTGTACAAGTACCAATGAATGCATAAAACACATGGGTTACGATCTAGTTTAAGAGCCCGAGTATGAATGCTGTCAGCATCGATTTATTGGTTCAGCTTGGGGGTATGCCTAATCACTAAATTACAAGCTAACTAATAACCGAGCTCAGAAACAGACAACACAAAACTGACATTTTGTTTACGCTCATAACCGTGTTTATATTTGAAAACTGAATAAAAGAAATATACTGAGTATGTAGTGAATGACGAAGGTGTTATATAAAGATGAAGTGCACACTTCCAAAAGTGCTTTTCTTTTTACTAGTAACTCCCTTCGTAGAGTAAAATCTTCTAAACAAGGACCATATATGTCCCAAAACCTTTATTAATTTATTTTTCTACTTTCGATCATTTCCATAGCTTACTTGACTAGTTTTGCTTCTTCGTTTTTTTCCAGTTTACTTGCAACGCTTATTTACACGATTGCAGTCTATATCAAAATGAAAACATACAAAGTCATACTAGGAGATATCATTCATTGGTTTAGACATTTGACTTTCAGCCAGTGGGTCTCATTTTTAATCCTCTTCTACCTGCTTTAGTTCCAGACTGGGAAATATTTAAATCAAGTAAGCGAATTCTAATAACAATCATGTTACTGCATAGTGCGATGTTACTTATGAACGTCTGTCTGTCCGTTTTCGACATAGAACTTCGCACATATGTGCGGCAGTTCAAGTCGCTACACTCCATGTAGCACACAAAGCAAGAGAAGAAAGTAGAAGAAATGCATAATAGAGACAATAAACAGAGGTGTGAGACAAAGGAATAGTAATAACGAAGAACAAAAGTTTAATTGGAAATCATAAGTCACAAGGAGTGGATGCATCTGCACCAGTCATTGAGAACGATTTTGAGCCATGTCACCAATTGTTTCCAACCATTGGTTTTTACCGTCTCGAAGACCCCAACCAGGAAGTCTACACCTTCCTACGTGGCTTAGACTAGCTGTTGTAGATTTCATTGACTGGTGCCATGTTTTGGTTTGACCGCCTCTAGCTCTTTTCCAGCCTGACCCTATATCAGCTAACATTGTTCGTCGAGGATATGTTCTAACAGACTCCCAAATGCACGTTATTCTATAGATGAATACAACTACTGTGATTTAACTTAGATATTCACCAGGCGACTAGTCATTACTATGTGCAACGAGTCGAAGTCACTTGCTCAAAGCAAGAATGACCGATCCTTATTATCAGGTGTAGTAGATGCTGAAGTGTCTTCCCATTATGTAGTGAATAATGGTCATCTAAAAATGTCTATTCGACGAGCAAATATTTTGAGGAAAAACTAGAAAATATCACAGTCATTAATGCCAGCTGATGACAATACACTTAATGAATACAACGTGATCAGAACTCAAATAAAAATACCAGAAACAAAGGCATGTTAAAAATAGTAAAGCGAAAATGAAAACAAAAGATCCAAGTATTCATAAAATTATATATATATATATCGTGAACAAATATTGTTGAAACACAATCAGGAACAACAAAACACCAAATGCAAATATATTCAAAGGTTCAGATAGCCAAGCTGAAGAAAAGTTGTCATTTTGCGAAACTAGTCTACAGTAGCGCCAAAGCTAAGAATACAAACGGATGATGTAGGTTAAGATCCTATGTCGTTTACAAATATCGTTCCAGACTACACAATACTAGATTCTTCATAATAACAATGCAACCTTCAAACAGATTAGTAAAATGAAGTGTTCATGAGAAACCTATCGACACCGAAGGTATCACACAAACAACTTTAATTATAATCATCAGTCTTAAACCCCTAGCGAAGTTAAAAGGACTGCATAAATTTGACACTTTTCAATAGTACAACCAATAAATTTCAAAAATATCCTCCAAAAATAACTAAATCACAGTATGCATTTCCCAATGGAAGGTAAATTATTTAACGCAGAGCAGACTGGCGCGGATTTACCAAGTGATAACACAACCTGCTACGTAGTACTCCGTTTTGCATAGTATGCGCTTCGTGCTAGCAAACAGCGAAACAAAGACTAACAGTAGCCTACAGACAGTTTCAGTAGTCGAAAACTTAGTGTCTCAGAGTAACTGCGCAAAAGATGATAGTGCATATACAGTGAGTAGTACGCAACATCAAAACTAAAACAAAATGGAATGACACGCATCAAAATAAAATTATATTCATCTGTAGCACTGTAAGAAACTATGCTGTGCCTAAGTGTCTAGGTTACGTTCGAATTTTGACAGGACAAAGTAGGGAAGGTCAATGAATTGAAAAACAGGAAATAATTCTCGACTCAATCCACTAACTAGTGAATTATTTCTACTAAGTATAAGGCCCAATTCAATAGCTACAATAGCAAAACACGTGGAGATACACCAAATTCAGAATCACACCGTAAAATACAGTCATTCCGTATTCATCAAAGCTAATGAATAGACTATAACCTTGCACTTTAAAAGGCAATCATAATTAAAGCAGTTATCACGGACAAAGGCTACAGCAGGAGTTTAATATCTCTAGTATCTCCAAGCATTGAAGTTCGGTTGACTACAAATACATTGATATTTTCAGAACTACAATTATTTTTTGACAACTAAACCTATTAACATAGAAGTCGATGTATTTTACATGACAATTAATTACAGCGGACATAAAACGCCACATTTACAGCTAAATTAAACTCATACTATTTATGTTCCTACATTTTTGTCTTTCTGAACTGCTTACCCCAAATAAAACACCTGTTTAACAGGGTACGAAAGTCATAAGGTCACCCATACACCCACTTGAAACTGGGCTTAATATTAGCGTGACCTTGAGAATTAGTGCAGAATAAGTAATTAGTATGTCTTTTAAATTTGTGTGACATTTGATGCAGTAGCCTTCATTACACTCCAAATTTTACACATGTACAGGAATCCAATTTTTTAAAGGCAGTTCAAGGCCACTGAACTTACAGCAAAATCACTGCTCCATTTACATGTACTCTACACGACCACGTCTTCTTCACTGCAATATATCCCATTCATACTGAAAAATTCCGTCTGGCACTACACATCAACGTCCAAAAATTTCAAGGACACCACTTATTCTCATAAAATCTTTTCATTTACTGAGTTATGAGAAAAGTTTACGATCCCCTGTTTGCGAATTATTGTAGTTTGAACTCTTTCTAATTTCATAGGAAACTTTGGGGGATTTTCCGTCTGCGATTTGAATTCGGAGGGCAAAAGTTCCATGTATTAAAATGTCATCCAAGTAACTAGCCAGATGTCCAGTAATTTGGGCTGATTACGCTCTGCCAGTGAAGTGAAAGTGGGTACAACGCAATCAAGCTCGGTGCAAGTGAACATCATAGTCTTCTAATATTCAGGTTTTTTGGTTGTGACTAACTCCTGAAACCAAAACTATGTGACAGTGAGAAGACATTTGAGTTATTCTATCATTTTCCAAAGGGAAAACAGAATATCTCATTCTGCTCCAGTTTTTCTCTTTACTTGAAACAGAATATGTAGACTCGGATGCAGTTCTTAAAATGAGCATCAGTGTAGACGGGATGCAGCGACCTTGACATATAGTACTCAGGCCATCGAAAAGCTCATAGGAGCGACTACAGTAAATGGAATTATTTGCTTTCCAAGTTGCGGTGTCAACTGTCAATTTCTAAGAACTATGAACTCTACATGACGCTCAAAGTTTCTAGAACTTGATTAAATATAGAACTCCCTCCCTTCAAAATCCTTCGACGTGGTGCTTTTTCAAAGATGACTAGGGTGTTAACCAAAATATAACAGGAGTTGTAGTATCGAATGTGTTTTTAAGTTTGACAGTCTGGTCAGTATTAAATGACCAACGTTCCAGGACTGATACGTCCTCCATTTCTGACCTTCACTCCAAGTCAAATTCTTAGATGTAAATGAATCCTAATCGATCTCGAAGTAGTGGAAGAGATTAAGGGACATTTTCGTTTTCATTCTTAAGCGTGAAAACTGAGTCAGTGGGCGAACACTGGTACCGAAACCCGGAATTCAGAGCGGAAATAAACGGAAAGTTTCTTGGATATGCTCTAAAGAGCAATGCGTTTAAGTGGAATAAATGTTAAGAATTTTTGGGTAAAAGATTTTAGGATTGTGTGGCTAATTTGGTTGGAATATGGCCTTGCACTGTGCGTGCAAACAAGCATAAAAGAAGTGCATGGCGCCACCCGAATCTGCTCATATGCGTTTCACTTGCGTTCAGTTTTACTTACTTCTTTTGGCCCTATTTGTACACTACTAACATGGAAACACGTAGACAGCGATTTTTTAAAGCCACATAAGCTGACTGGATGGAGCCTACGGCGCTATCCGCAAACATTTCTTCTGACAGTAAGCCGATAGAATTTTTCACTTACCGGTTGTGACCCAGCAAGTCAAGAAGCCTACGCTCATGATTATCAGCACTGGTCCTGAAACTTACGCCACTTAGACAACTTAGGTAAGGATACTTTTCAATCCCTAGTAACAAGTGATCACTCTGTGCTCAAGCTCAAGTTCAAAGCTGCTGCAATATAAAATCTGACTCACATAAAGCCTTAGGAAGCCATTACTTCCGCAGCCTCATTATTATTATAATTATTATTGTATCCTTTAATTCCTACAGGAACAGAGGGCTTCAGCCGTGCGTCTCCATTGCGTTCGGTTCTCTGCTAGAGTCTTCACCTGGCTCCATGTCTGCCTACATGCTTTCATCTCCTCTTCACATGACCTCCTCTAAGTCACCCTTGCACTGACGACCAACTCGCCGCTTCCCTTTCGGGTTCCACTAGAGTGATGTCACTTGATGGTTTCTTCAGAGTATGGCCAATCCATCTCCATTTCTTCCTGCCTATTTGTTTCACAATTGGTTCCTGCTGTGTTGGTTCGCTCATTGCCACAGATCTCTGTTACTGATCTTTTCTGACCGGCTGGCCATCTGATCTTGAGTATTGAGCGAAGACAACTGTTGATGAAGGTCTGTAATTTGTTTGAGATGCTCTTTATGACGCGCTAGCCAAGTCTCTGATCCGTATAGTAGCACTGACTGAATTCACATTGGAGTTGAAAATCTGGATCTTATTTTCATGCTGAGTGCTGTTGACCTCCACACAGACTTGAGAGTAATGAAAGCTTGTCTTGCTTTTCCGATTCTTGCTTTGATATCCTCGTCAGTTCCGTCCGCCTGTAGTTGAAACGATGCTTCCAGGTCGGTAGGTAAAAGAGGTCGTTTCTTTCAGGTTCCTCCCATTTATGCTGATCGTTGTCTGTTGTTGTTGTTCTTGTCCAGGAATCTTCATTACCTCTGTTTTCTCTATGTTCACCTGAAGTCCTATCTTTGATGCTTCTTCTGCTAACTTGTTACTTTTCGCTTGCATATCTTCCAGTTTGCGGGAAATCAGACATATATCATCGGCGAAGTCCAGATCCTCCAAGTTTTTTGTGTGTGTCCATTTTATGCCTGTTTCCTCATTGCCCACTGTTTGTCGCATTATCCAGTCTACTGCAATGAAGAAAATCTTTGGCGATAGTAGGCAGCCTTGTCTCACTCCTGTCCTCACTTCGAAGGATTTCGGAAGTTTCCCGTTGTGGATTACTCGGCATGCAGCATTGTCGTATAGCTGTTGAATGAGATGTATAATTGTCGGTGGCACCCCGTAGTAGCGAAGTAGTTTCGAAATCACCTCTCGATCGACGCTGTCGAATGCCTTTTCAAAGTCGATGAAGTTGAGATAGAGAGGTGACTGCCATTCCAGGCTTTGTTCAATGATGATCCGTAGTGTGGCGATCTGATCAATGCATGACTTGTTTCTCCTGAATCCAGCCTGTTCCGGTCGAAGTTTTTCATCCAGGGCGTTAAACGTGAATTCCATGTGGCGTCCGTCCAAGTAAGCCAGACTTTCATCTCATGGTCTATCTCAAAAGTTCGCAAACACTGCTATAACTTGCAGTAGATTTATGAGCTACTTAGGCGTAAAGTTCAGTGTTAAATCACCTTTCTCACATCCAAGACTTCACAGGCCTGAAAGCCATGGTGAAACCCAAGACACTACTTTCTAATACGAGTTCCAGGATTAAGAAGTCCTGCATAGTCTCCAGCTTAGTAGCAAGTACTAACACAGTCTAAAAGAATCAGCAAATGTGGAAATAGTAGTAGAAAATCACTTCAGATAATTCAACACCAGCAGCTTATCTCTGGCTGTAACACCGTAAAATGGAGTGGATTCAGTTGCCTCAAAGCAAAGGAATGTGTCGTAGTATACAAACAAATAAAACTAGGAGAAACCAATGATACGCGATGATCATTGACGAAGGCTACTGCAGGATAAAGTATATCACGAATCAGGGTACAGATGAAGTCATGGAGTCCTACATAATATATCTGTATAGTTTTTGCTAAGTGACGAAAATGGATACACTGTACATCATTTTTGTTTAGTCGACTTCCTTGTTAATAATACTTCACTTTGGAATTCAACAGGAAACACCGCTGTGCTGTCCTTCACTTCGCTTTCTTACTGGTTCTTATTCCCTTCAAACCCCACGGATACGCGCATTATATTCTTTGGAACTTACAGGAACACCTCATCCTCGTCGCAAGATTAATCCACAAATGGCATACAACCTCTATTAGTTTCACACTTCAAGCATTGGAACAGATCTATGATTGGTATTAATAATTTGTAGCACGGGAATTTATCGGCATTTCAGGTGGCCATTAACTTTTACAACTGGTTAACTGCAGTTTTTCAATATATTGTTACAATATTCTTTCAGTGAACTGAATTTTTATTCTGATATTTTGAACAGTTATCATGGTAGTTATTGAGTCTTCCAGAGGAGAATTTTAAGGAAATATGTTGGTTGTTGATTCTACGAGGTCTCACTAAATTGAATCATGTTAGCCCTCGTGTGACTAAGACCGTTTCTAAAATTTCATCTGGTCGGAGGTAACTCTTTTTGTACTGCAACGTAGTTTCCTCGCAGCCCTAGAATTTATCACCAGCTAATGAAATCTGCTTTGTTCGTCTTCGCAGATAATCTAAAAATTTGGAGAGAGCTTACGTTGTGTGTATATCACAGCAAACTTTTAGACTGGTTTATAGAATGGTCACTATTGAGGATAACATAGGCTTGGTGTCGGTCCGACATATATATGCTACTTCCTCACTCAGCTCACACGCACACGCACCTAGATGTAATATTGAGCCGCAACCTAAAAACTGCTCTTGCGCAGTGGCAGCTTGCATTTTTATATCCTAATGGGTGATAGTGTAGACCTGTTGTAGAATCAACATTGAAGTGTTCATCACTACAGATATATCTCAGTGGGGTCAAAATTGCGTCCACACAGCTGAATCTCGACTCACAATACGGTGCATACCCTCTAGAAGGCGTTCAGAGGGTATGATGATGAATACTGCATACAAGAGGCGAGTCCATGCTTCAAAAAGGAGGCACATATCCTGGAAAGAGTACAGAGAGTAGGAACCAAAAATAGTTAGCAGTATCTCACACCTTCCTTATAATAAGAGGATGGAGCATTTAAATATCTCCCCGCTATCATACCGAAGGAAGAGAGGCGACTTACTTTTAGCATACCGTATGCCTAAGGGTGATTTGAGAACTGACCTTTCTAAACTTTTCTTCCCTTCCAGGATACATTTTCGGGGTCACCGCATAAAGGTGCCCAAACCTAGGACGATTAAAATATGTGGAGAATTTAGATCCTCTCACAGAGTGGTCAACGACTGGAACTCCTTACCTGATTCAGTAGTATCAACTCCATTGGCGAACGCTTTCAAAGAGAAGTTAGATCTCTGCAGAGATATATTTTGCAAGGATTAACACAGGCCAGAAGAGCCTTCTATCTTTATAATCTGAATGGCCAATTTACCTCCATATCATTCCGTATGCATGGAATAATTGCAATCATTATGTTCAGAATCCTAAGAAATTATTATGAACCCGATCTGTTTTCTCTCTTCCTTCTCACGACACCGCAATATCTCGGAAGAAGCAGCAGGAGAGTTCAAGATCACAGCAAGAACTATATCAGAATGAAGTACTGGTTCTCTCACTGAGTTATAAACTTCTGAAAATGACTCGTAGAAGAAGTGTGTCCGCGCCCTCACCTGATTTATTCTGTGGGGGGCTTAGATGCTTATTTGATAAGAATTAGGACAGGCTTCAATCCTTCTATCCTTAACCGAATATCTATATCTGTACCTGAAAGTGTAACACAAATCCTAATTAGATATAAAGCTTTTCAGAATGTTAACACATTACATTGTTTTCAGGAAGCTTTGGCACACAATCCTCGGCTTTTTACGCATGTTTATATTGGCTTTTAGAGGCTGAGTGTGTCGACGATCACGGATAATACGACAAATACTAACGAAAGATCAAATACTCACAACTTCTATAGTATTCGTTCCGCGTAGACCAAACAGAAAGCGAAATACTAAAATTGATCGCCCACATTACGAATTACATTTCAGGACCGAATCGGAGTGCGAGATGATTGCTTAACACGACGGCGTGTCAAATAGCGTGTTTGCTTGACCGGAAGCCTTCAGCTAAACAAGTTGACTTAAACAGTGAGCGTCAGGATCCAGTGTTCAGTGATGAGCGCTGTGGCTAACGATTTTGGGGAATTGCATACCGCTACAGTCTAGTCTTCAAACTTATTGAACTGAGGCTAATCAGTAGCCTCATGACAACTTACTTGCTGAACATCAGTTCTGTTAGTTTATTATATTTTTTTGATTACAGCTTGATTCCACACAGTATTTTTTTGGTGAAGATATGGAATTTCGAGCATGTGATATCGGTAGCCCAAATTTTGTAGGCCGACCATAGATATCAAGTGTGTGTTGGCAGGGGATCTAACCCCGGACCATGTGCATAGTCGGCGAGAGTCCTACTGGGACAAAATAACGGCTCCGTTAAAAATCAAATTTTCAAGATGTATTTATATTCCTCAGTAGAAACCAAACGTTATTTTGAGCCATTCAACGAAGAAAATTCCACTAGTTGTTTAAATATTTGAAATGTCTAGGTGACTGGTTTTGGACCAATAGTCACAAAACAGGTTGGTGCGCGTACTTTGATACTTTGTAGTACACGTATCTAACTGATCATGTCAGGAATGCTCTTGATACTGACTGTTGTCGCTTTCCAAGCTTTGTCCCTAACTTGCATAGGTTTGTTTTTTGTTTCTAAAAGTTGAATCTCAAAGATGCTATATCATCGATGTCAATTGATATGGGCACTGAGTTTATGAAAGTTGCAGTGGTTTTGGTTTGTTTCTTTTTCTTGGTCAATAGTTATTCATTCTGTTTCAGCCAGGAATGCCTATGGAAATAGCTCTCAACGCGTAAGTCCAAAGTTCGTGTGTTTATACATACCTTTTCTCAGAGATTCTAAGCGAAAAACATCTACAGCGGTCGGTTTCAAAGACAATGAAAGGGTTTTTGCCAGTCATGCAGTTAATTTGGTAAGCGGGTTGCTATACTTCTATTTAGAACTCCATCTGATCATTCAGTGAGGTATATGTATAGTATATTAACCATTATTACTTTGTTGGGAACCCAAGCCAATCGGTGTAAACACTGCTTCAAATTATTATCTTCATACCTAAACTTGGAAGATGTAAAATAGTTATAAATTTGTATAGAATAGCGTGATTCACAGTCTAGTACATTAACGAAGTCGCCGAGTTGCTTAAGAACACCTACTGGAATTATAGTTATTCGTTTGCTCATTTACGTTCTCACTAAAATGTAATTGAACTTAAGTCACTAGTATCATAATAATTTCATACTAAGTACCGCATCGATTTCACTACAATTTACTTGGCAGTCAAAATTTAAAGTCACTGATTTTCCTCAGGCAGTAGATCTCTAAGTTCACGTGTATTCTATACAGATTGTCTGCACCTCGAAACCAGTTCCCGTGTAGTAACGGACTTAAACCACATGGATTTCGTTCTTCGCAATTAATTATATCAAAATTTGCATGCAACAGATGCATACATAACTTCTAATAGAAGTGCACTACTTCAAGTTGCTACCCGTTAAAATAACTCACAATGGCAATTAAAAAATTCAGAACATTATTTAAAAACCTGTGGTAAACACCCATTTTATTGGCTTGAAATGGAAAAAGGTCAAATCAGTTGTGTTTATGTTGATGCATGTTACGAGTTAACTCATTGGATTAGGTTTCCTGTATGAAATGTTTCAGACTTTATTAGCTGTTGAAGCAATACTATGTATAGACTTATGAGTGATCCATTTAAGCCGCATACAGACTGCGTCGGTGGTCCAGCGGTAGAGCGCCGGCCGGCTATGCATTTGGTCTGGGGTTCGAGTCCCGGCCGGTGCACTCCTTTAACTACCTTAGCTAGACAAGGAGGGAAGGTTAGGTGTAAGGCTAGCCACCCCACCTCGTAAAAACACTACTGCTACCGAAAATTCAGAGCTAAAGCTTGAAGCCCCATGTTCCACTGGGAACGTAAAGGAATAAATAAAATGACTGTATGCGTTTTTCTCTTTAGACATTTTTGTAACGGCTTTCTTCTTCAAAGCAGACACCTAATATGTTTAGGAAATAAAGTTGAATACCAAACCTCCAGAATACTCCAGTGAATTTATTTTATGGCCTTTGGAACTTGGTGTACCTTTGTGTCGAGTTCTTTTTTGAAATAATATTTGGGCTCTGAAATATGCTTGTTTCTATGGTTGTTAGTATTCTTTTCTCTTTAAAGTTAATGCTAGTATATTCATATTAATTTTTATTTAACAGGCTTCTAAATGTCCTGAATGTGTATACCAGTCTGTTCCATCTCTTCTGGGGAAGACATTAAATCATCCCATGGTGAAAGTTTTTCAGGAGCGTTATCCTTATCACAATTTGTCCTATGATACCTCAACCGGACAGTTATTTTTTACTCAAAAGGATGGAACAGTATATTCAGTTGATGAACTGGTTGGCATGCTTCTTGAATATGCGCATGATTATGCTGAACAGTATTCTGGTATGTTTTTCTGTAATATAAACGGAATTATGGTATAACATCCGATCATCCTATTATTTGAAGTGAAAGTTGTTTAATTCGGATTATTCGGTATCTGAAATTAAGCTTCTTAAGATTTCACATTTTATTAATTTGATTGTAAATGTGTGTAAAAAGGGAGATGACGTGTACTCGCAAATACATTAAAGGTTACTTTGTCAACATACTGGAAATCTGCGATGATACTTTAGCAGTTAACAGGAATATCTGCCAAGACGTGCTTTTTGGATAAAGCTTATTAAACTAATATACTAACAGATATAAGAAGCAAAGGCAGTACTTTTAAATCACTTTTGACCAATAAAATATTTGTGACAAACACGTAATATCTGTAAACATTTCGTTTAACCTGCGTGTTAATTGGTCTTCAAAAAGTTATCACTCTGGAAAGCAGAAATAAAGGATTGGAGATAATGAGGTTTCTTCCAGCCTAACAGATCACATCATTATCTGTCAAATCTTAAGGAAAAACAAACATTGCTGGCCAGTGATTTTCTATGACTATTGATATAAGTATAAAACTTGGGCACTGTGGTAGAGTATAATTCCATTATAAATAAGATTTTATTTTGATAAATCACAGTGTTATACAGTAATATTAACTGATGACGTTTCAAGCACAAACTATTGCTCTTAATCATATCAAGTCACACACTACTTTCTTGCTTCATTTATATACATGAGTGGAATTGATTAGACATTAGAATAGATATCAATATAAGATAATGTACATCTTATTTCCCATCTGATTGTAATTGATTGATAACACTCATATTATTATTTCTGAATGTACATTATCCTATATTGATTTTTATACAGATGTCTAATCATCGATGTTTACTCATGTATATAAATGAAGCAATAAAGTTATGTGAGCGACTTGATATGATTATGAGCAATAGTTTGTGCTCGAAACGTGGTCATCAGTAAATATTACAGTACAGCACTGTGTGATTTATCAAAATAAAATCTTATCTCTAATGGAGTTTATATGACTATATTGATTCACTGCTAATCAAAGCATGTTGTGGGAGTGTCTGACTTCAAAAGGTCGCAAGATAGTATTATTTAGTTATCAAAAACCTATTGATTTATGCGTTCAACTTTCGGCTAATGAACTACTCTCCCTTATACCTTTGGAGTTGGCTCCCAACCAATGGGTTCGGGTTTCACATTCCGCCCCGCCTATTTTAGTCTGGGCAACAGGGTAGTATCATCATCCCTCACACAATAAAGGTAGCTTATAGCCCAGCACTGAGTTAGTGAGTTCTAACTAAGGAACCGACTGGTATCAATAACCCTCATAAACAACAGTGAAAATTGAGCATATAAACATGCATGAGATTGTTGAATAGCATTCTATTTTCCTTTGAAAAATTATCTATCTAGTTTGGTAATTGTGCGCTGTTTTGAATATTTTTATCGTCAGACGAAGAGTATCACTGGTTTCTTTCAGAAGTTTTCACTGTCGTTCTCGGTAATTTCTTACAACGTTTAGTTGTTGGTCTTGCTGACTAGCATATTTTAAGGCTGTTAATCTTTTTGATTGTAATGATATTGAGTTTATATGATTGATCTGGTAAAGACTTTAATGTCTACAAGTATTAAATCTATTGAATGCCAGGTGGTACGACAGAAGTAGTTTCCGCTAGCATGTTGGATGCATTGCCAAATTTACTTCTTAATACCACAATGCTTTACGTTTAGAAACTTCCATTTTATTTTAGGTTCTGAAATTAAAACTTGCGTGCTGACTGTACCGAGTTATTTTGGTCAAGCCGAGAGACGTCGTCTCATGTATGCAGCTAAGATTGCTGGCTTGAATGTTCTTCAGCTTATAAACGATAATTCTGCTGTGGCTCTAAACTTTGGTTTATTTCGTCATAAGAGCTTCAACGAAACTCCTCAGTACTACGCATTTTTTGATATTGGTTCAATGAGCACAACTGCAACCTTGGCAGGTTAGTAGAGTATGCTGTAGAGATATCGTGCTGTTTAGTACACGATTGTGTTTGTTTAACTTCTGCTTGTCTTATTCTACAAATTAACACATTTTATAGCTGCGAAATATTTCCATTAAGGTGTTAATTCGTAACCTTAATGATATTCCATGTAAAATTTGTAAGTTATTTGCCTTAAAAATGTATGATTTATCTATCCTATTAGGTTAGTTTGACTTAAAGCATCACGTATTTATTTATTTAATTAATATACTTTCCAAATAACTTCCACTGAAAGGGGACACCAAAGCACGTTGGGATTAGTCTGCATCCGATTTAAAGTTACTCCACTGATAATTTCACTTATAAAGCTGCTACTTCTTTGAAAAAACTTTTGGAAATTTTGGAGAGAATTATTTAGAACTATTTTTAGTCTATGGGAACAAACAAAACAAGGACCGATCGCCCAAGAAATATGCAGAAGAAAGTGAAGATGGATTGGACACTCGCTGAGGAGGCCGCTGGGTGACATCGTGCGTCAGGCCATAGCTCGAGTGGAACCCGAAAGGGAAGTGGCGAGTGGGACGTCCAAGGGTGAGATGGAGGAGATCGTGTGAAGAGGAGTTGAAACAGTATGGAATAACACGGATGCAAGTGAAAAGTACAGCAAAAGACAGAAGCAAGTGGAGACGTGCAGTTGAAGTCCTATGTTCCACTAGGAACCCAAGGGAATAATAATGATAATAATTTTTAGTCCTTAACTTTATGATTAAACGGTAGCTGGCCTCGATTTTTTCATGCATTGTTAATATCCGAATTTAATAATTCATAGAAACCTTTAAATACAGTGATCTTTAACACATTTCAAGTAAGCTGTTTTCATCAAATGTATTGTTGTGGTGTTTTCTGAGCATTGAAGTCATTATCGTAAATACTCAATGTGCTGTTTATTTTTTGTAGTCCCAACTACCAAATACATGGTGTATTTAGTTTAAATGTGTTGGAATGCAAATAGCGTCAGCCAGTGCTTGGAGATATTGAATTATGTCTTCACTACAACAAAAGAAGCCAAGCTAACATAGTCCTTAAAATCTTTAGTGTGGCAGATTAATACATGGCTCAACTTCTGTTAAGTCGAATCTCTACTCCATGTACTGGAACAGGAATGTTACTGGTCTCAATACCTTGAACATAGTATATAAATATATTTTTATCAAGAGTTCCTTCACATTTTTAACCATACACAACTAGTCTAAACCAATTATACACCTGCCGCCTGTAATTGCAGGAGATTGTGTAAATGCTTATAAGATGATAAGCATTAATGACTGGATTGGGATTGTGTATGAATGTGATAAGCATTCATCTGAACTTTCTGTTTTCTGTTAGTTTAGTGGGATATAGTGAAATATGAAGGAGCTACATTTATTTAGATGTGGTTGTGTTCTCTGAACTGGATAGTTTATTGACGAAGCTTTCATCGCCTTACTAGGCGACATCTTCAGCGCATACTTCTTCAAATTGAAGCTTCGCCAATAAACTATCCAACTCAGAGAGCACAACCACATCAAATTCATCTACCTGAGCTACAATTGTTCTCCATCATATTTAAATCTTACGAGCGGAACATGCTACATTTATTTAGCTTGATGGTTCCTATGAAAAATGTTCATGTCAGGCAAGAAGTCTTTTAGTTATTGGTTAAATGAGTGCGGAAAATTCTAAATAAACATTAACCAAGTCTTCTCATCAAATTTTCCCCCGGACTTATCATATACTGACTGACTGACTGAGTAGTAGAAAAGAAGATACGCTTAGAATGTCAGGGCAAGATGTTATAGTACTATTTACTACCACTTAGCAACCACATAGAGATTTGTGCTCTAGTTTGAGTCAAATATTTTGTGTTGTAGCCAGTAATACAACCTAGCTAACAAAATATTAATCGATAAAGAGAATTTTCAATTCATTACCCATTTAGTGAAGGTTGAATGCCTTCACAACTAAGCCGTAATTCCATCGAATATTAAGTGACAATGTATGTTATTTAAGATTGATACAAGAAAGCATATTAATTCTGCGCTGTAATTTACAAAATCCTAGAATTATATAGTCCGTTAATTCTACTTAATTGTTTTGAAAAGAGTTACAATGATATGGATAAGTTTAATCATCGCTTCTCTTTCAAGTATAAAACTCCGCTTGTGAATTATCCCCCCTAGTATTGTTTTCGTTGGCGTTTATTACTTTTAATAGCACACTAACTAGATTCACTATGCTTTTTATAGGTTTCACTTTGATCACTCTGTTTTATTTATTGAAATTTACGGTAGTTTCTCAACTTCATTTCCTAAACAGAAATATTTTCATCTTGTCCTTTCAGCCTACACTTTCGGCAAAAACAGAGATGGAGATGTTACTGGAGAATTTCCAATGCTGAGAATTGTTAATGTCAGGTTGGTTATATTATAACTATGGCATAATTCCTTCTAATCGTTGTTAAAAGGATGACAAATTAAGTCTCTGCATTACATTCAATGAAGTGCACAGAATTATAGTATTATGTCTCTAATTATCAGTTGCTTTTATAATAGATTATTCCACTTTCAATTTTTTAATGTATCCCAGTCAAGGATGAAAAACTTAGGGTTAAAGCTGACCAGTTAAAGTCCATTTGCGTTACAACAGCATAGAAATTTCAAGTCATACAGGATTACAAGGTTTCGGGTGTCAGTTCTTGTACTGATTAGATTCACCGTCTAGAGTAGCGCAATTGCCTGTGTGTGTTTTTTGGGTTCTCAGAAGTTTAGTTTGATTTTCATTTGCAGTAGTAAAGATAGTTTAACTATATCAACCACTCAGTGTTTATGTTTTTCATTATTGTACAAAAGTGAAATTATTTATGAATATCTTTATGAATATCCACATTCATGTTTCATAATATGATGACTTCGGACGTTATTATACCACTGATTCATTATTGTATACAAATCACAAGATTTCTGAGGCAAAGTTAAACTTTAAGCACCACTCACTAGCAATCAGTGAGTGAACTTGAACGCACCAATCACGTGAAGGAGGCATTTTTGTGTATGAAACACATACATATATTTATGAAATAATGCATAAAAACTGTAGAAAAGTGTTACAGAGGATACCTGGCTCTCACATGTGATAGTTCGGAGTATCAACACAGTATAATTCCATTGTGGGTAAAATTTATTTTGATAAAGTCTCACAGTGTAATAGTAATATTTACTGAGCAATAAATTGTGCTCTAAACGTCATGAGTAAATATTACTGTATAACACTGAATTTTATCCACAATGGAATTATACTCTGCCACAGTTCACAAGTACTATTCTTATGTCAACAGAGTAATTTAACCACATTCTATGCATGTAAATATTTAGGTGTTCTAACCCTAACAATAACTCTAATCTCTCCTGAACCTAACCGTAACGTGAAAATATCCCTAAAATAACTGTAATCTAACTCGAACCAACCCTAATGTCGCCTTTATTAGGTTAACCTAACCCTTTGAAATAATAGAGAAGATTTGTAGCTCAGGTGGATGATTTACAATTAAAAGCGTTCTTTGAGCTGGTTGGTTTAGTCGCGAAGCTTTCGTCGTCCTTCCGGACAACATCTTCAGCGCCATATTTAGCACGAAGTGAAATGAAATTCCTAGAGGCCTGGTACTCAAGCGAAAATGCGATTAACAAACACGTTAATATAGATGAAGTATACCAATTAATAAAAAGTAAATCAGGTGACCAAAAAGTTTAAAATCCTAGTCAATAGAAAGTGGTCAATACATATGTGAAGATAGTAACCAGGAGACGCAATTACATCACGCATGAGGAAATTTAAATCATTTCACTTCGTGCTAAATATGGCGCTGAAGATGTTGTCCGGAAGGACGACGAAAGCTTCGCGACTAAACCAACCAGCTCAGAGAACGCTTTTAATTGTAAATTAACCTAACCCTGTCTGTTTTCGACATAGAACTTTGCACTGATGTGCGGCAGTTCAAGTCGCCACACTCCTTCCTTGTAGCACACAAAGGAAGAGAAGAAAGTAGGAGAAATGCATAATATAGACAGTAAACAGAGGTGTGAGACAAAGGAGTAGTAATAACGAAGAACGAACAGTTTCATCGGAAATCATAAGTCACAAGGAGTGGACGCATCTGCGCCACTGAGAACGATTTTGAGCCATGTCACCAATTGTTTCCAACCATTGGTTTTTACCGTCCCGAGGACCCCAACCAGGAAGTCTACATCTCCCTACGTGACTTAGACTAACTGTTGTGGATTTCATTGACTGGTGCCAAATTTTCGTTTGACCGCCGCTAGCTCTTTTCCAACCCTAACTTGTCCTTGGCTTTAAGAGTAACTTAATCTTTCTCAAACCTAAGCTGAAACTTGCCAGATATCCCATTTAATAGCATAACACTTCGATATGGATATTTTATTGATGGTGACTACATTATTTTCCAGGTTTCACTAACTCGCTTAGTGAGCGTTTCACGGTCATTGGTGCGGTCGCACTCCATTGGTAGTTAGTGGTACTTAAAGTTAAACTTCGCCCTTTCTGGTTTCTTTTTTCATTAGAATTTCTAGTAGACTTTAGAGGCGTTTTTTTTCATTTTTCACCAACAATTTCTTATCTGTTATTCATATGATTTCGAATATGCAAGCTAAATCTTTTAAAAGACTTAAGATAGGGATTTTTGATAATTGCACTAATCCTTTGTACTATAAAATGGAATGCATTACTGCGGGATTTATGTACTTGATACAGAGTTCGGCCTTGCATTAGCAATTTGCCAGCGCCTACGTATACACCTGTTGTACCATTCGACCTTATTTTGTGGGTGACTGTAGAAGAGGACTGGCTGGCTGGCTGGATTCAACATAGAAATTGGCACCGAAGTGCAGCACTTCGAGTTGACACGTTCCAAATAGCACACAAATGTAGACAAGAAAATGAGTGAAGAGAATCAATAGAGTTTTAACAAGTATAAGAGTGAAACAGAATGAGTAATAGTAGAAAGGAATATGAAAGATTACAGAGACTGAATACATCTGCGTAAGCCATTGACAACGATTTTGAGCCATGTCACCTATTGTCTCCAGCCATTGATTCTTAGAGTCCCGAGGGCCCCAACCAGGAAGTCTGCATCTCCCTACCTCACTCAGTTTAACTGTCAAGGATTTCATGGATTGATGAGGCCATGTTTTTGTTTGGCCACCACTTACTCTTTCCCAACCTGCACCTATATCAGCTAGTAATGCCCGTCCGTCGGGGGGGGGGGGGCGATGGTTAGGCATGCGCACCACGTGACCTAGCCATCTCAATCTATGTAACTTCATAGCCTCGTCGATTGATTTTCCCTCCTTGCCCAACACTCTACGCCTGACGTCAACATTACTTACCACCTAACGCGAGAAAGAGATCGTAAACATCTGTGGTCAAAAACAGACAACCTTTTCATGTCTTCAACTCGTATTGGCAATGTTTCAGAGTCATAGAGGAGGACGGAACGAACTGCTGAGCAGTACACACGTCCCTTGGTTGATACCGGATGTGACGCCTACGCCAGAGACGGTATAAGTTAGCGAAAGCAGCCCGATCTTTTTGGATACGTGCTGAGATTTCGTCACCAATCAGTCCGTTGGTGCTGATACAACTTCCCAAATAGGCGAAGTGGTCAACATGTTCTATCACTTCACTCCCTATCACTAAGCTAGGAGTTGACGTAGTCCAGTCCTGTAGCAGCATCTTACATTTTACAGGGGTGAATCGCATGCCAAACATACGAAGATTGCTGCTCAAGGTGTTCAGAAGACTCTGGTGTATTTTGTCAGCATCCTCCCCTAACAGGACTATGTCGTCTCCATATTCTGAGTCCATAAGACTATTCCTTGGTAACAAGTCGATTCCTAAGTCGTTAAGTCCAGTTAAGGATACTTCCATTAAACAGAAAAGGGGAAAGAAGACTCTGGTGGGGGCAATGTGACTTAAAATTATTAGATGCTGCAGAATTGAGCTAGTGGTTGACTTCCACTGTCGTTTTGTTAGCCGTACTGTTTTTAGATGCATCCGGAAAGTGCGCACTTTGTGCAGCCTATATAACTAGCTTCACATGGGCAAATGAGTTTGTAGACACATTGAAAATCATCCCAACACGATAGTTTTTCCACATCTCATCAATTTTTTACCAAACAAATGAATTAATTCATAACTGAGCAGAAAAGTTACTTCTTTAGACGATTTGATTAGGTAGCTGATCGGAATCTCAACATCAGGATTACTTTTAAATTCAACATTTATAAACAAAAATTTCTTCTGAGTTGTTTGAATTTTTTCGCATTGTCGCTTTTCTTTTATTGTTTTTATCATCGAATCTTGTAACCACTTTATATGAGCTTTAGTCAGTATTCTCCCAGTTTGTTGTTGATTTTATCAACTGCTACCTTGCCGTGGTGGTCGGGCTTGAATGCCGCAGTGACCCAACAAGCTAAACTGGCTGGGACTCATGTCCCTGCAGATCCTACCATGCCAGGAAGGTTGTTTGGATAGTGGTTAGACTAAAAGCAGTTACCATGAGGTACATGGGCTCCAGAATCCAATCGGATCAAATGCCGTACGAACCCATATGGGACACCGGCAACCATGGGGACGCAGCACCTGACGCTGCTCCGCTGCCTTGCGGATTAAACTCCAAGTCAAAGGCTCGGGGGTGGTCCCTTAAGAAAACCACCTGCTTTGGTCTGGGCGCCCGGGTAGTATCTCAGCCCTCACACAATAAATGAAGTGAAGCAACAAACTATTATTGAAACTCACCGCGCGCTCGTAACAATGCGTTCAAGCAGTAATGATGTCCCAAGTAACACATTTCTTTCGAACCTTTCTTTTATTTTTATACTTAGTTTCCTGTATTTTACCTTTGCTCACCTTGACTTCTTAACCTTCGACAGCCTTTCGCATTTGTTTGGATTCCTAGCCTATCTGTGTCGTTTCGAGATGTTAGTGAGTAACCCTCAAAATGGCTGTCCCCAATGTGACATCTAACACAGATATCCTGAAACTGCGTGCCGCGTTCAAGCTGGCCACCTACAATGTTCGGACGCTGATGCAAATTGGACCACAGGCAGGGTTGGTAAGAACGTTGGAAAGCCTCGCTACCGATGTCTGCTGCATTTCGGAGACTCGCATTCAAGATCCCAGTGAAGTGCTTCGATTATCCTCTCCATCTGGAAGTTCTAGTAGTATGTACCACCTGCGCTTGTCCGGGGACCCTGTGGCATCGGCATCCGGTGTAGCTGGTGTCGGTGTCGCACTGAGCGCTAGAGCCGAAGCTGCACTGCTCGACTGGATTCCCATTAACAGTCGTTTATGTGCTGTGAGGCTGGAAGGTTATACGAAAGTAAGGAGTAGTAGGCCAGATAGGCGGTGTCTATTTGTTGTCTCTGCCTATGCACCAACGGATTGCAGCCCGGATGCAATGAAGGACGAGTTCTACCACCAACTTAACGATCTCTTGAGACAGGCGGGTCGGAGGGATATCGTAGTGCTGGCTGGGGAGTGAATGCACAGGTCGGGCGTCTGAGCTCAGAGGAGAATCGTCTAGGTGGTTAATGGGGACTACATGGTCGCAGGTCAGATAATGGGGACCGTCTTCTGCAGCTTTGCGCGGATCACAACCTATTTCTGGCCAGCACCAACTTCCGGCACAACCATCGCCATAGCGCTACCTGGCGTCCTCCCTCTGCGAACCAAGCTTGGACTCAGATCGATCACATTGCTGTCAGTTTCCGTTGGCGAGGATACATACAAGACTGTCGATCCTTCTGGAGCACATGCCTGGACTCCGATCATGCGTTAGTGTGTGCCGAGTTCGTCTTGCGATTTGGTGGGGTTCATAAAAGGCGTCGTCTAAACGTTGATGTGAGCAAACTAGTAGCACCTGCTACTTGTTTGAAATATCAGAATGAGTTACAATCAATGCTTGCCAGCAACCCACCAAGTAGTATAGATGAACACTGGCTTCATGTGCAAGGTGCCATGCAAAAGGCGAGTGTAGCCGCTTGCGGCTTGAAAGAATGCTCCGCCAAAAACCACTGGGTTTCTGCGAGTTCCTTGCAACTCCTGGATGAACGCCGGTCCATTCCGGCTGGCAGCGAATACAGCAATAAGCGAAAGGCGCTGACGCGCAAGATTAGACAGTGTTTACGTAAGGACCGCGAGGCCTGGTGGTCAGAACGTGCGGGTGAGATGGAGTCAGTTGCTCCATTTGGCAACAGTCGGAAGCTGTTCCAACTCATCCGAGCCACCGGCAGCAAGAAACAAGGTTTCAGCGAGACGGTCTATGAGGCGGATGGCACGCCAATTACCAGTTTGAAAAGACGCCTGGAACGTTGGGCAGAGCACTTTGGGAAACAGTTTAGCTGGCCACCATCTTCAATGTCTGCTGCCATTAGCCCCAGTGCGCCTTGGTTGGTTAATACCGACCCACCCACCGAAGCGGAGGTCCGTAAGGAACTCCAAGTGTTAAAACGCCATAAGGTGCCCGGCCCAGACAATTTACCCCCGGCTCCTTTTAAAGATGGTGGCGAGACTCTCACAATGGCTCTAACTGGGTTGTTCAGGAAGGTATGGGAAACTGAGAGTGTACCATCAATGTGGAACGAAGCCATTATCGTCCCTATCTTTAAAAAGGGTCGACGTAATTCGTGTGACAATCATAGGGGTATCAGTCTGCTACCAGTCGCGTCTAAATTATTGGCTTCCGTCTTGCTTCGCAGGCTGTGCAAAATACGTGAAGGATTGATTCGCGAAGAGCAGGCTGGGTTTCGTTCAGGTCGTGGATGTATTGATCATGTGTTCACTCTTCGTCAGTTGTTGGAACACCGCCACACGTATTGCAGGCCAAACGATCGTTGTGTTTCTTGATATTAGGGCTGCCTTCGATTCGTTGGACAGAACTGTGCTCTGGAACTGTCTGTTAGAGAGAGGTGTACCTGAGAAATTTGTTAACATCTTGAAAGCCCTATGCAGAAACACCTCAGGTAGAGTGAGGGCATACAACGAACTATCATCACTGTTCCCAACCAACAGTGGGGTTAGACAGGGTTGCCCAATCTCTCCATTTCTCTTTAACTTTGCCATCGATGACATTCTGGAGTCAGCTCTGAAGGATGTGCGTGAAGGGGGTGTAGATCTGCTACCTGGAGATAGACTTTTCGACCTCGAGTATGCAGACGATATCGTCTTACTGTGCGATAGCATGCAGGCTGCCCAAATCGCACTTAATCAGTTGGCGATCATTGTCTGTAAGTATGGTATGTGCTTTGCGCCGTCTAAGTGCAAAGTACTGTTACAAGATTGGCAGGAGCCTGTACCTGCACTCACTCTTGCGGGTGAACCGCTTGAAGTTGTCGATAAGTTTGTGTACCTAGGTAGTTGTGTGAGTGCTGGCGGAGGAGTGACGGATGAGATTTCCAACCGTATAATGAAGGCTGGGGTGGCATACATCAACTTGTGCCACCTCTGGCGCCGTCGCGACGTTAGCCTGGCTGTCAAAGGTCGGGTATACAATGCTTCGGTGTGGGTTGTCTTGCTCTACACCTGTGAAACCTGGCCTCTCCTAGCTGAGGATGTGCGGCGACTCTGCGTGTTCGATCATCGCTGTCTCCGCAGGATTGCTTGAGTTCGATGGCATCATCGCGTAAGTAATTCTGAAGTTCGGTGGCGTGTGTTTGAACACAGTGGAGATCACCACTTGTTGAGTGTCGTCATCTGGAAACACTGGCTTCGGTGGCTTGGACATGTGCTGCGAATGTCATCCCAGACACTTCCTTACATGTCTCTGTTCGCTAGCCCTGGGACGGGATGGAAAAGGCGGAGGGGTGGTCAGTCCATGACGTGGTGTCGTGGGATGAAGGATATTTGTGCTAGATTAGCATCGGTTGGTGTGTCACGACTCCCTGGTTGGGGTCCGCGAGATAGCTCGAATCGATGGCTCGAAACGTTATCGGATATGGCCAAGAATCGTAATCAATGGCGAACGTGTTGCAATTTCCTTCTTTCTTCCCTTCCTGATGATAGTTAACGAATACTGTTTGGACTTGTTAAACATGACTGTTTTCCTTCTTGATGAAGTTCTTTATCCGTTTTCTACTTATATTTTTACTTTTAATCTGTTTTTTTATTATTATTGTGTGGCGCATCTTTCTTGGTGCCATATTGTACCAAGTTTTTCTGCGATTAAATAAATAAATAAATCTTTCTAATTGTTGAATACAAGGAATGGATTAGGTTTGTCTTTCTGCTCAAAGAGATATATCCATGAAAATTCGTGTTGGCTTCTTACAGATTAGTCTGTAGGAATAACCATTTTTTTGTCAATAAAGCATCCGGGAAATGATGTCAACTTGACTGAATAATGGTGGTTCTTAAACTCCTCCCAGTATGTTGTCATAGTGAAGCATAATTATGAATGTTTTAAGCCTCAGTTCTCTCCTTGTTTTCATTCGGATTTTCATTTTCTTTAATACTTCTGGCATCTTTATGCCAATCCTAATTTGAAGTATACACAATATCGGCATTACTGAGTGCTGCCTCAATCCATGCAACTTCAGCATCACAGTATTATTCCAGCTAACCTGTTCATATCACGAGCAGTACAAAAATCGTGTGCGCGCTATTCAGTCTGTTATAAGATGTAGCTGGGATGGGATTAGTGATCCATTATATGAAAGTGGAGATGGGTTGGACACTCGCTGAGGAGGCCGCTGGGTGACATCGCGCATCAGGCCCTCGAGTGGAACCCGAAAATGAAGCACCGATTGGGACGTCCAAGAGTGACATGGAGGAGATCGTGTGAAGAAGAGTTGAAACAGTATGGACTAACATGGATGCAGGTGAAAAGTACATCAGAAGACAGAAGCAAGTGGAGACGTGCAGTTTAAGCCCTATGTTCCACTAGGAACCGAAGGGAACAATAATAGTAATAATAATGATATTGTAACGACAGTAGGCAAGAGTCAGGCAACAGATCATTTATTAAGGAAATCAACGCATATTTATATATGTTTTCATGTACATTACTATGGATATGTAAACAAACAAACACAGTCTTCCGATTGGTTGTTTCTCACGACAAATCTTGGGAACGTAAATATTGACGTAAATTACTGTCTACCAATTTGGCTAGTAGACAGCACTCACCACAATATGAAAGCTTATTACTTATTATGTGGACTATTCTTTCATAAACTTTCTATAAATTCAATCTTACGCTTTGCACGCTGGTTTCCAGTGAGATTACTAGTTTTAACAGATTTACTGTAGCACTTCTCCTGGAGAAGTGATATATACCTCCTATTTAAAGATGTGTCCCCTATAATATATGTTAATTCCCAATAGTGTATTCCTTGATACTAATGAATATTCTCTCTAATCTTTTATATCATTTATTTAGTCATGATCCAGTACTTGGTACAATGGCATTTATCTATCGAATAAGAGACTTATTAGTTGAAAAATTCAGCGAAGCAAAAAAGAAGAATAAAAATCTTGTAGTTAAAAACAATCGGGCGATGTCTAAATTAACTCAAGAAGCCTCAAATGTGCTCATGAAATTGAGTGCAAATAACGAAATATTTGCTCAAGTATGTTCTAGTTTTTCTTTTGTATACTTTCTTTTTACAAGTTACTGTTATCACTAGAAGAGAGTGTAGTGTTTTGTCTCTATGATGTTGACTTACAGGTGTTTTTATAGTTGTCACTGGAATTTATCAGTTACCACGTACGCGGGTTTTTTCTGCAAATATTTGATTTATTTATGTGGAGATATGGGGCTCATTGGCTTAAACATTCAGTTTTCAGCCGATGGGTGACGGGTTCGAGTCCCAATCCATCTACTTCAGTTCCAGCAATTGTGTAGTATCGCTAGCTCGCATACAATAAATGTGCCTGCCACATGAAAAATCTGTTCCGGGTAATTAAGCTTACAACAACATCAGAGAGGTTCATCTGTAGGTAGACTGTTGTAAAGGTATCTTCCCGTACTCATTTGTTGTATATGTTTGCTGATTCGACTGGTAGAGTTATTTCAACGTCATTAAAACTCGTTGTTACGACATTCTTTCATCAAAATGAAAACTAATTCGAAGTCATACAGGAAATGTAAAATTATTCATTCTATATTAGGAAATGGTTTGAATAGATTTCAATAATCAAAAGATTCTGGCAGCTGTCGTAGTGTGCTTTGTTAACGATAAGCCCAATATAAGTTTTTCAGTTCTGCTGCTACTCATTTGAAGGCAGCATTATCCCTGATCAGAAAACTGGTAGTATAAAATTATTCTTAATATTTCAGGTTCAATCACTACCTAACATCAGCTACATAACTATTGGATAACTAGGTAGTACTGGACAGCTGTTTTGTCCTAGTTCGGGACTTTCCAGCAATAAGCACGCAGTGGGGGTTCGAACCCGAGGACGTTGTTACAAGGCGGACTTGTACAGCATTCATTCACCGGGAACCGATCCAGTTACGAATTCTCACTAGAATCCTAGGTAACTTTCTGTATACAACCAGTTGCTAGGGTGAATCAGATTGATTTTCAGGCACTTGATTAGCTTTCTGTGCTGTCAAGGATCCCAACTACATTTTCGTAGGGCTCCAAATAATATGTAGTATATCGTCAAAACTTGTGGAATATGTAGGGATGTTTGTGTTGTATTAGTTTCCGTAAGAATTCTATCGCTGCCAGATTTTTCAACCTTCTCTTATTATTACTCTTCACAGTGTTACACACTTCGTTGTTTGTTGTGCTGTATTAGTTTTTAGCTTCGAAAGGCATATTTAACGCATTTACATCTGCCATTGAGAGCAGAAGACATGAAAAGATTAGCTGTCTTCGATCATAGGTGTCTGCGTTCTCTCTCCCGTGTGAAGTGGTATAATAAGGTGAGCAATATTGAGGTTAGGCGTCGAGTGCTAGGTAAGGCGGGGAAATCAATCGACGAAACGGTGAAGTTACTTCGACTGAGATGGTTAGGACATGTGCTACGTATGCCTAGTCATCGCCTTCCTCGACGGGCAATGTTAGCTGATATAGGGCCAGGCTGGAAAAGAGCTAGCGGCGGTCAAACGAAAACATGGCACCAATCAATGAAATCTACAACAGTTAATCTAAGCCACGTAGGGAGATGTAGACTTCCTGGTTGGGGTCCTCGGGACGGTAAAAACCAATGGTTGGAAACAATTGGTGACATGGCTCAAAATCGTTCTCAGTGGCGCAGATGCGTCCACTCCTTGTGACTTATGATTTCAAATTAAACGGTTTTGTTCTCCGTTATTAATATTCCTTTGTCTCACACCTCTGTTTACTGTTTCCATTATGCATTTCTTCCACTTCCTTCTCTTGCTTTGCGTGCTACATAGATTGTGGCGACTTGAACTGCCGCACATCAGTGCAAAGTTCTATGTCGAAAACCGACCGACCGACCGACCGACCGACTGGCCAATGAAGCACCTTCTATGCTAGTTAGCCTTCAAATAGCCTTAACTTATTATACGCAATGACTGTTTCATGTCATAAGCTACAACAATCATAAAGTGCATAGAAGTGCATTAGTTCAAGTTGCCACACTTAGGATGATATCACTATACACACAAAACATGCATGAGTGTGAGATAAAATTATTAAATAGGGATCAATAAAGCTTTTCAGGATTTTAAAGTTTACAAGGAGTGAAAACCAAAAGTTTCCAACCAACATTATTCACTGATTTTATGGGTAGTGATATGATTATACGAAAAAGAGAAAAACAACTCATTTCTTGTAACGTTCACGCCTACTTATATGGTAACTAGTTATAATATGAAATCTGTAGTGCTTGTATTTGACCTCTTGTATCAATGCACTCACAGTGTTTCAGTTTTCATACATTTGTTTTCCGGTATTGTGTATGCATTTGTTCTGCATAGTTTTTTTCTCCGTAAATTCTGGCATTTTGTTTCTTAAAATCAATTTCTTCACAATTTGCTAGTTAAGTAATTTTGTTGTTGCTTAGATGAGTGTAACAAGTACAAAATAGTCGCATATGATATTAGATGGAGGCAATCGACAGGAAGCCTTGGACCTAGGTTTCGCGCTATTTGGCACTTACCAGTCAGCAAGGCGTTCCTGGAACCTTGCAGGAACTCATGTCCCTTCTGAGATTCGAACCCGCGTCACCCAGTCATGCAGTCAGAGACGTTATAAATGGGTGACGCGAGTTTGAATCTCAGAAGGGACATGAGTTCCTTCAAGGTCCCAGGAACGCCTTGCTGACGAGTACCAACTAGTACGAAACCTAAGTCCAAGGCTTCCTGTTGGTTGCCTCTGACCATCTAATATCATCAAATCAATGTGCACCGTGATGGCGAGCTACCTAGAGTGGTGGCCACATTGCAAACTTGACTGATAGAATTCAAAAGAATGAACACGGAACAAAGAGTACTCTTTTCGATAAATTCATCATTAGGTTCTACAATTATATATACATTATAATGAATGAGTGAATTAGTCTTATGAACGACATTAATTTTTAAATAACATCAAGTCAATGATATTGATAAATTACAGCTGAATAGCATCAACATAAAATAAGCTGAATGTCAGAAGAATTATGAAAGATAATAGTACAAATTCATGAATTTATAATCTCTACTGAAGGCTAGGGCAGTAGTAGGGGCTGGACTTGTTTCTTTTGGATACAGAGCACTGGTTGTTTGAGGCGAATTGCAATAGCCTCTGCTGTTTGGAGCATGCGGTGCTTCGACGATTTTGGTAATTTTTTAGACACCCGGTATATTATAGAGAAGGATTCTTCTACACTGGCTTTGTGACCGGTTTGCACCAGATGGTCTAATATCGAGCTGTTAATAGTTTAACTACACCTTTACTTAGCCATAGTGGGAGATGTTCTCGGGCACGAAAAATCAAGTTCCTAGAGCAACAGCCGATATAACTGCACTAAACACTGGACTAGACACATCACACTAGTTACTAGTGTCCAATCAAAGAATTGCATATGATGCATATAATAGTCTACTTACCTCAAATAATTTTCCTTTTTTACCCTAATTACATTTAGGTTGAGAATGTTTTTGATGGAGAAGATCTTAGAGTTAAAGTAACTCGTGCTGAAATGGAGTCGTTATGCTCAGATTTATTTGAACGTATTAGGAAACCATTCTTAGATATGATGTCCGATACTCCATTGGAGTCTTTGCAAGAAGTTATTCTTATGGGAGGAGGTACACGTATTCCTAAAGTACAGTCTGTTTTACTTGAATTAAGTAAAAAGTAAGTTGTTTTTCTTTACTGTATGACTTTTCAAAAAAAATTCTAATATCCTGTTTTCAATAGACTTAGTTTTATAGTTAGATTTTATCCTATATATCCAAATCAAGTTTACTTTTAATAATTTCAAAAAATTTGGGCATTGGGTAGAGGATACTGGTTACAATAAAGGTTTTTTTGTATTTCCTAATGAATGCAAAACAAAACGATATTGTTTTTACTGACATTTTGCTATTTAATGCTAATAGCTTCATCAAAGTATTATTAAACCAGAATTTACAAAATCTCAGCTTATATGTAACAACTTGATCCTCAGTATGGGGTCATTTTTGCGTTGTCAAATTGGCCAATTGGTAAAGATAACAAAACCAGGTGTAGATTGTTGGATTTAATAAGTGTGTAAAATGGTAAAAGCAGCGTGTGTTTACATAGTGGCATTGCTTATCGCATTCGTGTTGATTTTATCACTTCTTGGGGGAGGGAGTTGTTGTAACCAGGTCAAATTCTGTTTTAGTCCATCATTCCTATTCAGAAAATTTGTATTCCATTTGATATGAAGTGCTTCTGATGAAATGAGACGTTCTCTGTGATTTCTGAAATTACTCTAGATTATTCCAATGTTGTCGGTGGTCGAACAGATGCTCTACAATGTTCATCTCTTCTGATTTTGATTTCTCACGATGTTTGTCCGATGTATATCGCACCACATTCCAAGCATTTTATTTTTTAGACACAAATAGATGGAGAAACTTTAGGGATTTTGTCTTTTATATAGACAATGTTGTTTCGCAGTGTGTCTGATGTTTTGTAGAAAACTCTGATGTCAAGCTCATTGAGCACTCTTCTGATATCATCTGACGTCTCTGCTCTGTATGGAATGACAACTGTCGAGGTCCTTGTTTTTGGAATACGTTCTCAACCATATTTAATGTTATATTATTATGATGTCGTCTAGTATATTTTTCTAATTTATAATCGTTAAAACTTCAATTTCGTCTTTCCTATGAAAGAGAATATATATCTGTCTAATTCAACAGCATCAGTCCTCAATATTTCCTAACATTTTAGTTTAAAAGTGTCCCTTAAAACGCCTTAGGAGAACAATCTATCTTTGTAGAATTCATATATATATATATATATATATTCATATATATATATATATTCATTCATATATATAGGCCTAAAGGAATATAATTGCAATGTAGGCTAGAAAATGTTTGATTGCTCTTATTGGTCAACACATTCGGTTCCAAGAAATGAAAACTTCTGAGTTAAGTTCACAAATTACGAAAAATTTTGTTGTAGGGATATTAATTATAAATTGCTCTACTATTTTGCTGTCTGCAAATCTACTGCAATAAGCATAAAGAAGAAGATTAGGATTTTCACCGCTAATGTCAAGTCACTTCTTTCACATGGTTCAAAGACTTGGCGCGTCACGAAACGCATTTCCAACAGGATGTAGACTTTTATTAACAATCGCCTTTGCTCGGTACTGGATATCAGATGACTGGCCAGAAAGAATTAGCATCAAGGAACTCTGGGAAAGAATCAACCAAGAGCCGATTGCCCAACAAATATGCCGAAGGAAATAGAGATAGATAGAACAAATGCTGAGGAGACCGCTGAGTGGGATCGCGCGCCAGTCAGTCCTTCTAGCGGAACCAGAACAGTAACCGATGAATTGGGCCAGGGTTCAAATGTGACAAGGAGGAGATGTGAGCATATGGGCAATCTTGGAGCCAGGTAAAGGTGACTGGAGGAAACAGGATAAAATGATTTTATTCTGAAGCCCTATGTTTCACTCGGAACTTAATTATCCGATCCATGACTGAATTATAAGAGTATCTGCCTGTGACAATCTCAACAAATTGCAATTTGACGGTGTAATGATTTAAGAGTTCATTCATTGATACCTGACTCTTAAATATACACTGAACATATTATTATCATCACCAGAAAAAAAAACCGTTGAAATCATTTTAGCCAATTTAGCTGCTTACAGTTTGTTACTATTTTACATTTGAATAATGCATTTAGAAGACAAATTTCGCGAGATGATATCATTTCATAGTTTCTTTACAACCGCTTTGCAACTAACATGGTTAACAATAATAAAATGAAGTTCAAGACAATTACTCAGTTAAATAAAAAACAAAAGTACATACTAATAACTAATCTTATTTAGATAGGTCATGTTGTCCATGGTAGGCGAAGGTTGAAGTCTATTGTTTTTTGTACACACAGTTTAGGCTGCATGTGATTAATCCAAAGTGCTTCCACCACCTTCAATAACTTTGCATTAGAGTTATGTGAAATAATTGTGAAACAGCCATTAATATTGGTTTTGTGACCTGACATTAATAAGTGTTTTGCAATGGATGATGATGGATTTCTATTCAGATTAATCGCATTTGGATTTTCTATATGATTTAGTAACCATTTTGCAACATGTTTTCGACGACATTGGAACATTCTATTGGTTCTACCTATATAGGTGTCACCGCAGCTGCAAGTGAACTTGTAGATACAATTTGTAGTAGAGTCCACAGAATTTCGTCCTTTAATCGTAGATACAGGGATCGAAAATGTTCGGCAAGTGAGAAAAAGAGATGCGACGGCGTAGAATGTGCGTTTGATGGCTGACCGAAGTCTTTTAGCTGTCAACTGCATTATCTGGTCACCCTTGAATAATGGTAGGTTAATAAAGATAGCTTTTTTTGGTACAGAAGCTGTCTTTTATAGATGTGGTCTTTCTTTACTGTGACAAGTGATAAAGTTCTCCGGATAAACATTAACTAATAAAACTAAATGTATCTGTCGAAGCTCCTCCATCAATGTGTAACTCGTGCATATTTTTCGGGTCCTTGAGAACAAACATTTCACTAGGCAACGTTTATACTTCGACCTTCGCCTACCGTGGAGTACTTGACCTATTTAAATATGATTGGTCATTAGTATGTACTTTTGTCTTTTTATATAACCGAGTAATTGTCATGAACTTTATTTTATTATTGATAACCATGTTAGTTGCAAAGCGGTTGTAAAGAAACTAGGCTGCTGCTGCTGGATTCAACATAGAACTTGGCACCGAAGTGCAGCAGTTCGAGTTGCCACGTTCCAAACAGCACACAAAGGTAGACAAGAAAATGAGTGAAGAGAATCAATAGAGTTTTGACAAGTATAAGAGTGAAACAGAATGAGTAATGGTAGAAAGGAATATGAAAGATTACAGAGACTGAATACATCTGCGTAAGCCATTGACAACGATTATGAGCCATGTCACCTATTGTCTCCAGCCATTGATTCTTAGAGTCCCGAGGGCGGGCCCCAACCCGGAAGTCTGCATCTCCCTACCTGACTCAGTTTAACTGTCAACGATTTCATGGATTGATGAGGCCATGTCTTTGTTTGGCCACCACTTACTCTTTTCCAACCTGCACCTATATCAGCTAGTAATGCCCGTCCGTCGGGGGAGGCGATGGTTAGGCATGCGCAGCACATGACCTAGCCATCTCAATCTATGTAACTTTATAGCCTCTCCGATTGATTTTCCCTCTTTGCCCAACACTCTACGCCTAACGTCAACATTGCTTACCTTATTCTACCACCTAACGTGAGAAACAGATCGAAGACATCTATGGTAAAAAACAGACAACCTCTTCATGTCTTCAACTCGTATTGGCCATGATTCAGAGCCATAGAGAAGGACGGAACGAACTGCTGAGCAGTACGCACGTCCCTTGGTTGATAGCCGGATGTGACGCCTACGCCAGAGATGGTGTAAGTTAGCGAAAGCAGGTCGAGCTTTTCGGATCCGTGCTGAGATTTCGTCACCAATCAATCCGTTGGTGTTGATACAACTTCCCAAATAGGTGAAGTGGTCAGCATGTTCTACCACTTCACTCCCTATCACGAAGCTGGGCGTTGACGTAGTCCAGTCCTGTAGCAGCATCTTACATTTCACAGGGGCGAATCGCATGCCAAACATACGAAGATTGCTGCTCAAGGTGTTCAGAAGACTCTGCATTAAGAAACTAGGAAATGATATCATTATCTCGTGAAATTTGTCTTCTAAATGCCTTATTCAAATTTATCAAAGGGACTAATTGTTACTATTTTATGATTTCACCGATATATCTAATGCACCTTGATGATTTCATAATTATTTATTTGCTTACAGGACAGAATTACACAAAGGTGTCAATAGTGATGAAGCTGCCGCTCTAGGTGCTGTATATCAAGCTGCATTTCATACTCCTGGTTTCCGTGTAACTCGATTTATTGTTAAAGACTATAATCCTTATCCTATTGCTGTAAGTTGTTAATTTAATAAAAAACGTTAGGTTTTCTTTTAATTTTGCAATATTTTGTAATACTAAACATGTTTATCAGTACTATTGGTTGTATTTCAAATAAATGCAAAGTTATGCTGTGTAAATGATATCCATCGTGTGAATGTAATGTAAGCAGGTTTTCCGAATCCCCTATACAAATTCTTTTTTTGATGAGATTTTTCAAGAAATGAGAATTTTGAGGGATGATCAATGGTACTACAATCCTGATCTGACTGATTGACTGAGTTTCAACCAGGAACTTTGCACGGAAGTGCAGCAGTTCAAGTAACTACATTCCATTTGGCACACAAAAGTAACCAAAAGAGAGGGAGAGAGAAAGAAGGATTCAAAAGTATTATAATAAGCAGCAGCAGCAATTAGTCACCCCTTCGAGGTTACATCTCACATTACGTAATACGTTTTCCAAGGACAAATTTTATCAGTATCTGATTGGTCTTATAATTTCTTTGGTAAATATAATTACGATTATACAGCAGCCTATGAGAATGAATCATCGAAAAGGAAATTTTCTTTGCTGTTTACGCCTTTTTCTTATAACTCAATCGATTCACTTTCACAACCTCATCGTTTGATTTACACTCCTTACCTAACACTTAACGCTTAACCTTAGTATTATTTGCCATATTTTAGAACCTAACACGGGAGATAGAACGCAGACATCTATTATCCCAGACAACCAGCCTTTTAAATGGCTATGTCTCACAACCACAAATGGGGACCGCTGCTCAGCACGCACGTCCTTTGATCGATAGTCGCATTTCACATCTGAGTATACAGTGAAAATCTAAAAGTTAAGATATTCGATTTAAAGAGAATGGAAAGTATTGAAGTACTTTGTTATTGACGATTAAATTAACATCAGTTTTAAATTTCTGTCGTTTTGTATAAACGTTGTATAAGGGACTATCATGAATTTCTATTGATTGCTACCATTTTCTACCGTTTGAAATTGTGCATAATCGAATACTGAGTCAGCATAATGGAGCAGTGGTTGATGCACCCCTGATTTTCCCATAGTAGCTAGCGATTGTTCTCCGAGAGGAAACAGAGTATTATTTAATATCGAGTTTTTAAATATAAGCCTTTCATTTATTATTTTATTCTTTTGCGCTCCCATTAGAACATACGGCTTCAAGCTAGAGCTTTAAAGTTCCAAGATGTTCCAGTGTATGTTTTAGGGATGGGGTTGCTAGACTTACCCGCAACCTTCCCTCTTTACCGCACTTACTACTGGCTAAGTGAGGTGGACGAGTGCGTCAGCTGGGGATCGAACTCTGTATCACTTGCTTGGTTGGCTGTTGTCCTACCATTGTACCACCATCAATTCTCGGCTCTCTGAGCTAAGGTCATTTGCATAAGCATTTCAAGCACTTAGCCAATTGGGTAGCAAAATGAATATTGAAATATAATATTTTTCGATAAGTGATGTTTCAGCCATTATTCATAGACGATTGAATAATACACCTCATGAGTTTTGGACTCAAGAAGAACTATGTACATCTTCATTTGAAACTTGTACTAAAGAGCGTTTTGTACTGTATACCCTAATATATTGCAAATGAAAACGAGAGTTAGTAGTAATAGTAGTATTATTGGTATTAGATGGAAGCAGTCGGCAGAAAGTTTTGGACCTAGGCTTCGTGTTAGTTGGCACTTACCAGTTAACAAGGTGTATTTTGACTCTGGGAGGAACACATGTCCCTTTTGGGATTTGAACCCCCGTCACCCAGTGCTGCAGTCAGAGACGTTACCATTGAGCTATTCAGGCTCGCGATCGACCTCCTGTAGGGACTGTACTGAATACTTTGTCTGGACACTAGTTAGTAACTGACGTAATTTGTCTAGTGTTGGTGTTGGTGTAGAATGAATTCTATCAGTCAAGTGGTGGCCACATTGCGAACTTGACTGATAGAATTCCGTCTGCCCCAAACAAAGGACTTGATACACTATATACTAGTTACTAACTACTGTGCAATCATCAAAGTAATAGTGGTATTAGTTGATAATCAGACCTAATGTTGAATACTCTCTTGTTATACCAAGGAACAATCTTGGTGACGTGAAGTATGAGGATAATATTGTCCGCTTAGGTGATGACACTGACAAAATTCAGAGTCTTCTGAACACCCTTAACAGAAATCTTCGAATGTCTGGCATGCGATTGGCTCCTATCAAATGTAGGTTGATGCCGTAGGACTGGACTGCACCGACTTCTAGCTTAAAGAGGGTGTATAAGCATATTGACCACTTTACTTATTTGAGAAGTCGCATATGCCCTAATGGACTGACTACTGAGGAAATCTCCGCATGGATACAGAAACCTCGTGAATCATTTGTCAACTTACTTCATCTCTGGCGTGGACGTGATATCCAGCTGTCGATCAAAAGACGAATAGTTCACTCTGTCCTCCTGTATAGCTGTGTGACATGACCATGGAAAGTGTGAGGTATAAAAAGGCCAGCTGTCTTTGGTCATAGGTTAGGCGTAGAGTGTTAGGTGAAGAGTGTAAGTCAACCGATGAGGTTGTAGAGCCACATCGATCGAGGTAACTGAGACACATGTTGCGCATACCGCACCATCACCTTCCTCGACGGGCAATGCTGGCTGACATAAGACCAGGCTGGAGAAGAGCTGGTGATGGTCAAACCAAAACCTGGAATCAAACCATGAGTTCTTCGACAGTAAGTTGAAGTCACGTAGGGCTGTGTAGGCTTTCTGGTTGGGTTCCTTGAAATGCTAAGAATAAGTGGCTGGAAACAACTGGTGATATGGCTCAAATTCGTTCTCAATGGGGCAGATGCATTCACTCCCTGTGATCTCCTGTATCCACTAAGTTACCGTATTTTCTTCCATGTCCCTGTCCTTGCCCCTCACGCTTCTGCTTATAAAAATAATAGTAATTACTTTATCAATCTAATGTTTTCTGGCTTATGTCTACCTTTGTGTGCTACGTGAAACTGCTGAACTTCTATGCTAAGTTTTATGCTGAAATTCAGTCAGTCAGACCCTCCTGTTATTACTTAGGGAAGAAAATTATTTATTATTTTCTTTAACATGAACTGTCGTCTCATTAACAAAAAAAATATTTTATAGGTTGACTTTATGCGTGCTCCAGCATCATCTGATGAAAAGTTGAATAAAGACTCAAAAACTGACGCCCAATCAGATTCATCACCGTATGTTCGACAAGTTCTTTTTCCACGTGGTGCTGTTTTCCCTCAAAAACGTACAATTAAATTCAATCGACATGTGAATGATTTAGATTTTTATGTGAATTATGCTGATCTTGATGGATTTGAAAAAAGGTAAACATTTTCTTTCCAACTATGATTATATTAGTTAATTTTCATTGTAATTTCTTTTCGATAGTAGTACTGCATGACTTATTTTTTCTTTTACCTGAATTTCATAGTTTATGTGATATTATTTCATATTTTAAAAGTTGTTGTTTTTTATTCCTTTTTAGAAGTTAGAATTCATGGGTCATTGAATCGGATGAGGTCTCAGTGACTGAATGGTATACGAGCTAGCTTGCCTTGTAACCAGAAGCTCCTGGGTTCGAACCCCTTGTGGTGGGTGCGTACTGCCGATGATTCCCGAACTAGGATGAACCAGTTGTCCAGTACTCCAGTGCTGGTTTTCAATGGTTCTCTAACTGATATCAATCCGTGGTCAACTCGTAAAAACAAATCTAATCCTTACAAACCAACTATTGAAAATAATTCCTTTACGTTCCCAGTGGAATATACGGCTTCAAGCTAGAGGCTTGAAGTTTCGCTAGCAGTGATGATTATTTTTACGAGATGGGGTTGCTAGCCAGCCTCATGCCCAACCTTCCCTTTTCACCAGTCTTATTACTGGCTTGGCGAGGTAAAGGGGTGCGTCGGTGATTGGGAGTCGAACCCCAGACCACATTCGTGGCTGGCGAGCATTCTACCGCTGTGCTATAGACGCACGTAGAAAGTTGCATTTCACTTCTATACTTATCTCGACATGTGTATTACTTGATGATAAGCTTCCGGTATTCTCCTTTATTTCACCTTGAATATAGATTGTCCTGCTGTATGTCATTGACCCTTGAAATTGATACTCCACATGAAACCCAGTACGACAGCATCATGATTTACTAGGTCTGTAACAACAGAAGGCAAGACACGGAAGCCAAAGTATATTTTTCATTGATCGAACCGCTGTTTATACATCTACAGTTTATATTCTTTAACCAATCACTGAGCTTGTGATTTCGGTTTACATCAAACAACATGAAATAGAATGTTCAAATATACACAGTATTCCTTTGTTAATGCAGTACATAACCGTGGGAAAGTATTCTGTCTCTAACATGAAATAAAATGTTCAAACAGATGTATCGTATTTTGTTGCTAACGCCTAATTGAACCGTGTAACATGTAAGAATAACATTCCGTTGGCACACATTGTCTGTATCACACCGCCACAGGTTAAATAAACTGTGTTGCCTTATTCGATAGGCAACTTTCTATCAGTACATGTTGGATTTTAGAACATTCATATGTGATAAAATACTTGACATATGACGCATAAAGTGAAAGCAAGTTGATCTATGCACTGTATTGTTGTTCAAATGCAGTGTTGATTACAGCGGTTGAATTCTGCCCCTGTGACTATCACAATCAGTTCGACTAACATAAGAATATGAAATCACGGAATGTCGATGGGATGGCATTTCAACACACTGGAATAGATATGTTATGCAGACTGTTCAACACATAATTGTGAATTGAATTGTAATTTAATTTGATGCTCCTCTCAATCATATTGAATGAAGAGATATACAAAAATACATTCATATTAGAATAGCTAGAATCAGAATGGAAGACTAGACATCAGACGCATAGCGACTGAATCTGAATATGCAAAAATTCTATGGTTATCGAAAGTAATTTACATGTATTCTTTAGTGTAATTTCATTGCAAATCGTCAAACATTAATTTTTAGATCTCTAGAAGCCCTACAAGGGTTCAAACTAACTATATAAGAATCTGATCACTCTGAACCTTCGAATCTCATTTCATTTCAGGTCAACATTGTCTGTACAAGGTGGTGACTAGGAAGAAATAACCTTATTCAAGTATTGGTTTGTAGGGATTTGGTTGGTTGGTTACAGGATTTCATCATGAGCTGAGCGAGAACCATTGGAAAACCTGGGAGTACTGGACAGCTGTTTCGTCATAGTTCGGGGCTCTTCAGCAGTACCCACCCACCGGGGTTCGAACACAGGACCTTCTGGTTACAAGGCGACATTATCTGACTTGTCTTCTTTTCTTACCGCTTTATAATTGATTCCAGTACTAGGAGAATATGTGTAATGAAGAGATTGGTCTCCTCACGCTTTTTACCTCCTCCGAAATAATGAGTTGTTGCTTAGGCCATTGGTCATACAGTTGGTGAATCTAAATTTTGTTGACCCTAGAGATAGCGATTATATTCTGGGTGACATTTCGTTAGCAGTCACTTTGTTTAGAGCTTATGAAATCGCCCAAGTGAATCGTCTCAGTGCATTTGACTAATTCATTCCCTATCCTTGAAATACAAGTTAATACAAACTGCAAAAATTACGTTGGCTTTCTACTCAGGGCGTGTATCAGCCTCTGTGATTGTCATTATAACGGTGACCTGCTTAAATCACATTGGGCTACCAGAGTTGGCATCTGCCAAAATGCAGGAACTCTTCAGCCTTTCTTATTGTTTTAATCATGCAATCATATTAAATGATCACTCTACATGAACCCGCGGACATATTTAATTAGCTTTCAGCAGAAGGCTGCACAATTCTTGAAGGAAATGAGGAAAAAATGTACAGAGTTGGTTCTCTCATCATATGCAACAACACTATGTTACATGTTTTTTGTATAGCTTTTAGGTTTCAAGATGAAATGACTACTCATTATACCAACTTGTTTCATATTTTCTCCTTTTTTTTAAAAAAAACTCATTAGTTTTCTGGGACCGAATTATAACCTTAGTCATGTGACTACAAGAAATGTGTCAAAGTCTGCTAAACAATATTCATTCGCTGAACCACGTGGCGTCAAGGCGCATTTCACTATGGATCATAATGGAATTCTTATTCTTAGTGGTGTCAGTTGTATATTTCATCCAATTGAGAAAACTGAGACATCTGGTGACTCAGCAAAGGAGAAGTCTACTTTTGAAAGTGAGTTTTATTAAATTTTGTGATATGATTCACCTTCACTTGTTGTTGACTTGACTTAGGTTTACTCATCTTACAAATTGCGATTATGCAATGAAACAGTGAATAGGTGCTCAACTTTGGTTGTCGTAATACTGAATTTGTCTCTCATTACTTTTAAACTCTTTAAATACACCAGACTGTATTGTTTGCTGCTACACGATTAGTCGATCTCTTAAGATCAGGGTTTCTGAACAGCCAGTGTGGTGCTGTGGCTCATTGGCTTGGGCGAGCGACTTCCAACCAATGAGTGGGTCACGAGTTTGAACCGCACTCCACCTTTCGAGGTTTGGAAAGATGGCTAGTATCATTAGCCTTTACACAATAGGTGTGGTTCTTTGCCACAGCTGCATGGAATTGCAAGTGGTTGTTGCGTAACTTTCCAGTGTTTCTTTCACAAACAGTCAGTATGTGATGCACGCCCGCTTACCATTATTTTCTATCTTGATTCACCTGGTGTTTCAAAAGGGATCAGTTTTTTGATTTTGGCCTATTAGATGCATTTATTATCACCAATGATATTCCTAATTGTGGTGGACTGGATTTTGCGTCAAACAGTGGGAAATGGGAAGACAGGGATGTCCTGGACCGACGTGAAGAATCTAGAAGACCTGGATTTCGCGCGTGGATGATTTATGTTTGATGTCACGCAAATTCGAAGACTTACAAGCGGAAACCGACAAACTGGTCGAAGAAGCAGGCAGTGAAGACAGGACTCCAGGTGAACATAGACAAGACGGAGGTTATGAAAATAACCAACAATACTCGTTGAGGGTACGGCTTCTATTTTTTTTTTTTTTTATGGAGTAGTATGGCTTTGATCCGGCAGGATGCAATGCCAGTTTCTACTGCTTAAAGGGACAAGTACTTTATCAGATTTGATTCAACTTTACAAATAAGTTGAATGATGAACTCATTAGGTGACATTTCAATTATTACTCCTCCTGGTACACGTAACTGAAAGAAGACACTCGTGTTAATTGGTTTGAAATGAGAACAAGTGATTCAGTTAAGGGACTTTTCAACAAATTTATTATCAAATATATGTATATATTCATCAACCTTATTCAACAGCTGTACGACAACGGCACATGTCAAGTGATCCACAATGGAAAACTCAGCGAGGCGTTTGGAATAACCACAGGAGTCAGACAAGGGTGCTTATTATCACCAATGATATTCCTACTTGTGGTGGACTGGATTGTGCGTCAGACAGTGGGAAACGAGAAGACACGGATATACTGGACCGACGTGAAGAACCTAGAAGACCTGGATTTTGCGGATGATTTATGTTTGATGTCACACAAAATCGAAGACTTACAAGCGAAAACCGACAAACTGGTGGAAGAAGCAGCAAAGACAGGACTCCAAGTGAACATAGACAAGACGTGGGTTATGAAAATAACCAACCAACAACAACAGCAACATCCAGCGTCAATCACCACCAACGGGAGGGATTTGAAAGAGGTTACTTCTTTCACCTATCTAGGGAGCATTGTCTCAACCACAGGAGGAACGGACGAGGATGTCAAATCGAGAATCGGGAAGGCGAGAAACACATTCATCAACCTGAAACCAATCTGGAAATCTCCCTCACTCAACTCAGCATCAACAACAAAATTCGGATTTTCAATACAAATGTCAAGTCAGTTTTGCTATACGGATCAGAAACTTGGCGGGTCACAAAGAATATTTCCAACAGCCTGTTGCAGACCTTTATCAACAACTAACTGTCTTCGTTCTATACTGAAGATCAGATGGCCGGAAAGAATCACAAACAAGAAACTATGGGAACAAACAAAAAAGAACCAATCGCCCAACAAATATGCAGGAGAAAGTTGAGATGGATTGGATACTCGCTGAGGAGGCCGTTGAGTGACATCGCGCGTCAGGCCATAGCTCGAGTGGAACCCGAAAAGGAAGCGTCGAGTGGGTCGTGTCTCCAAGGGTGACATGGAGGAGATCGTGTGAGGAAGAGTTGAAACAGTATGGACTAACATGGATGCAGGTGAAAAGTACAGCAGAAGACAAAAGCAAGTGGAGACGTGTAGTTGAAGCCCTATGTTCCACTAGGAACCCAAGGGAATAATAATAATAATGGGTACATTTATGTTTAAAATACAGAGTATTATGAATTATTATTTGTGATTAGTGAATTGCTCTGTATCTTTTCTCTGTTTTAGAAATCGGTAATACTCTGAGTGGTCTCTTTGGTGGTGGTGGTGGTGATGGTGGTAAGAGTGATGAAGAAAAATCGTCGGATCATGATGCAAATGTCAATGAGGCAGTTGCTGGTGGTAATTCATCAGATGTCAATATGACGTCTGTAAACAACACCTCGGTAAGATTCTTCATTATACTTCATGATGATTCTTGACTTTAATCGCGTTGTATCTCCACTATTTAAGGTCTACGAATCAAGATTCTTCTCATTCAAAGGGTAGTTAGTCTAAAAGGTGAAAAAATTCACTGGAAACCACTAGAAGAATTAACAAAGCTTGGATTATTTGAATATATAAAGTTAAATATCTGGTTCTTCAATCGATACAAGCAGGAAAGGCTCAAAAGGAATGAATACTGCATAATTAGTAATTATAAAGTTGTAAAAACAGAAGCAGAGGAGTAGTAGGCACCAGTAGACAGCAGAAAAATTGATTTCCTTATTCATTTTGAGCATTTTGAATAAGGTGTTTTCTTTCTATATAGCACCAACACCTTGACTGTGCACCATTTATGAAATGCGATACTATACAATCCATTCGATGTTAATTCTTGGCAATTTTGAAAGGTTGTTATGTAGTGAGGCTTTGTCAAGTTTTCTAGTACAGAACTATTAACTTTGGTTCTTACTCATGAGGCTGTATATTTTGATTAGACACTGGATAGTAATTAATGTCATGCATCTAGTCCTTCGGTTAGTGCTGACTGAATTCTATCATGAGCTGACATCAGTTAGAGAACCATTAGGAAAGCCTGGTGGTACCGGAAACTTGTTTCGTCCTGGTTTGTGAGTCCTCATCAGTACTCACCCAGAAATATTAGATGGTTGAAGTAATCGTCAGGAAACTGTAGACCTAGGTTTCGTGCTTATTGGGACTCGTCAGCAAGGCTTATCTGCAGCCCTAAAGGAACTCATGTCCCCTCCTAGATTCGAACCCGTACGTACGTGCGTATTCATGAAGAGTCCAAAACTAGGACGAAACAACTGTCCAGTACTCCTAGGTTTTCCAATAGTTCTCTAACTGATGTCAACTCATGATGAAATCCTCCAACCAATTAGACAAAATCCTTACGAAACCAATACTTGAATTCTATCAGTCAAATTTTGCTGTGTGGTTACCACCTAATCCTGCCGATTGCCTCTATCCATCTGACAGAAGCTATGCATAACTGCATAAGAGAAAATGAGTATTACTCTTTTCTCTCAGACAGTTAATACATGTCTACGGAGAACTGTGCATATTTCAGACATAGCAAATTCTTTGGTTTATCCAGAAAAAAATATCTAGTTCACATGAAGTGCATCTCATATTCACATAAACATTCGTATTATGAGCGAAATGATTTTTGTCTTAACCTTTGTGTTGATACTGATATCATGAAGTCCGTGCTTTTTAACTCCTGATTCCTAAAGTATGATGAATACTAACCCTAATAATACTATTATTATTATTATTGTTTCCTTTAATTCCTAGAGAAACATAGGGCTTCAGCCGTGCGTCTCCATCGCGTTCGGTTCTCTGCTAGAGTCTTCATCTGCCTCCAAGTCTGCCCACACGTTTTCATCTCTTCTTCACATGAACTCCTCCAAGTCACCCGCTAAGAATACTAGTACCGAGTATTTGAAGTAGTTTGGTGGATGGTGACTTGCGATGGAATCTAGTATGTGCATTTCGTCCTATTCATGAGCCACCAGGTTGATGCACTTGCTTTCCCCAGCGAGTGAAAGTATTCCCATGGAAAGTCCAACCCAGTATGTACCCTTTCAATCACCTAAGCGTTATCCCAAAGACTACTTAAGCCACGAGAGCCGTCTCTTATGAAACGGGTGTCGGTTAATTATTTATTTTTAATTCAATTTTGATTTTCCCGTTGGTTGATTATACGACGTGGCTCTTGTTAACCAAGTGGTCTTATAGATAACGCCTTGGCGTTTAAAACGAGGGGTACTGGGTTCGAGTCCCAGTGGGAACACCATCACTCAGTGGAGAATGTAGGTGCATTCAGTTAACGAGTCCTAAATAGGACGAAATGCGCATCCTGGATTATACTGCTAGTCACCACCCACCAAATTACTTCAAGCTAATCGTCATACATCGTGGAAACGTTCGTACTAGGAGCCGGCATGTCAACAGAGGCCGAATGTCTTGGTCCAATCGATCAACGGGAAAATCGAAGTTGAATTAAAAATAATTAATACGATTATTATTATTATTATATATTTATTGCAGTTCCAATGGAACATAAGGCACCAACAGTACAACTTTATTGCGTTCAGTCACTAATGTGACTAATAGTCAACAATGAACCCAACGACCAAATGGTAGAATAGGATTCTTAGAACAATTTTTATTGCTTTGCTTCCCGAGTGGAACATAGAACTTTAAGCTTGAGTGGCAGTGGTTTTATTTTTACGGGATTGAGTTGTTGGCTTCACATCTAAACTTCCCTGTTAACTGGGCTTACTACCGGCTAAGGGAGGTAAAGAAATGAGTCATCCGGAGATCGAACCCCATGGGGTGTGGTTAGCGAGCATTCTACCAGCACTGCACAACAGACATTAAGCAGAAAATGCAGATTCTAGATTTGTAGCGTACACCTCCCTGGCAGAAAAGGGGAGTTAACTCTATTACAGGTATATTTACACAAATGTTTTATGATTAGCTAAGAGGAAAATTTGAGAAGTAGGCAAACTAATCGGTTGGAATAAGGCAAATTTAAGAGTATGGTAAATTGAATTATTACCTTGGACAAAGATAGTCTTCCTTTTACTTTTGTTCATCGTATTTGAAGCATGTGTCGTCTCATATACATTAGGAGGAATTAGAATTAAACAAACTTCACCGTGCTTCTTCAGAAAACTAGAGAAGTGAATTATTTGTGTACTTAGCGGATCCTCATAAATTGGTTTTTCCCATGATGTGTGTTTAAGTAAGCTAATGAATCAGGTTTTAGTAATTGAAGTCTTATTTTCACTTTCCTTATGATTGACTATTCAGTTTCTTTAATAATTCCAGACTACTTCAGATAATCAAACTATTTCTCATGACACCGACACTAATTCTGGGCAAAATCAGCAAGATAATACTGTGAAGGTAGTTTTTGCTTACACTTTCTGTTTGAATTCATTTTTCGTGCTTCGAATGCATCTTCTCATCAACAGTTGTATTTCACATTTTGTGATTACCTCTTAGCGTCCTTCTATCGCCCATTGCATGCATCCTTTTATGTTGAGCTTCGCGTTTTGCATATTTTTTATGTATACATGTATATAAATTAGATAGTATGCTTGTATGTTGTCTGCATAAGTTAAGCATAGCTGCTGGGTATCCGCTTTTTGCGCTTATTGTTGAAAAAATGTCTCATTTTTGTGATAGTTTTTCTAATTGTCATCAGTGTTTTCTGCACCTACTTGCATTTAGTTCAAAATCTCTAATGCAAACTTTATTTTAAATCTATTTCCAGCCTACAGTACCATTTCCTGAACCTATTGACTATGAAATCAATTATGTTGATTTCCCTCAATTACCTTCGGATGTGTTAGTGTCTTCATTATCTAAGTGAGTTATTGATTATATTTTTACTAATTTTTATTCTGTATTTTTTAGTGTATATATATATTACTTAGGTTGTGTTATTTCCCAAATTGTTTCTTATTCCTTTGCTTTCCCAGTGGAATGTAAGTCTTCAAGCATTTGACTTTGAAGTTTCAGTAGCAGTGGTGTTATTTCACGGGATGGGGATGCTAAGCCCTCCAAAACACACACAACCTTCCTTCTTTACTGGGCTTACTATCGGCCAAGCGAGGTTTAGGCGTGCCTTGGCCGAGTATAGAACACTGAACCATGTGAGTGGTTGACGAGCAGTTTACCACTGAACCACCGAGGCTTGAAAACTGTTATTTCGCTGTAATCACCGTGACTAGACTTCAAAATAACAGAAAAGAAAAAGACGGACTGAAATAAGAAGAAAAACTCTGAGAGCGGCGACTTCTCATACATTTTGGTGTATATTAACTGAAAGTTTTGTTTAATTTTAGCACTCTGAGGTACATTGTCGATTACAAGGAGCTATTCGTAGCTAAACTATTTTGTGTGTGATCATATTCGGTTGTATGCAATATAGAATTTATTGTTTTACAGAGACAAATAATTTCTTCAATCAATATGTGGTAACAGATCTTAATGAAGAAATAAAAGACAAATTCAGCGAAGAAAATTTTCTTTATTGACGAAATCATCTTCAGAGGCTGTACAGTCGTATTTTGATTTACCAAAAAATGTATAGTAGTCTATTATTGAGTAATAGGGGGTGACATAATTGATACAATTACTCAGAAATGGCGTTAGAAGTAAAAAATGAGAGTTGTAAATTATGTAGTACTCAACGGTACAAAGAAATTTGATAAGGTTAAAATTGCTATTGAGTAAGAACAAATGATCTTAATGATTTACTCGTTAGTTATGTACTACAAGTTGTTATTCTAAGTAAGGTGTCTCACTAATCCAATCCGAACTTTAAATCTTACAAACTTGAGTCACTGTGCCAAATTCAAAATCAATCTGTTGCTAAGACATCATAACTTGTAATATTATCACGCGTAAAGTATTTTAGTTTTATCGCTTTCTAGCGAATGTATTCCTGGATTATACTATAGGTTATGCTAAGCAGTCTACAAAATTCAATTTGTGTAAACTGTGTTTATGGGGTTCGGTGGTGTAGTTGTTATCATGTCTGCTTTACACACAGAAGGTCCTCGGTTCGAACACGGGTCGAACCAGGCTTTCGTTCCACTCAGCCTGTCCACTCACACCACCAACTCACCTCTCCTTCCTCACTAGACGTAAGGTGATGTGACACTGCTAGCAGTGCATAATCACCTCACGCGTCAGCGACATCCACATCCGTCGTATATGGTGCGTCGGTCGTGTAGCGGTTAGGACGCTCGCCGACCATGCACATGGTCCGGGGTCCGATCCCCGGCCGGCGCACTCCTTTACCTCGCTAAGCTAGAAATAATGCTGGTGAAGAGGAAAGGTTTGGCATGCGGCTAGAAACTCCATCCTTTAAAATAAACACTGCTACAGAAATTTCACACCAATAGCTTGAAGCCCTATGTTCCACCGGGGAACGTGAAGGGAAAAAGAAAACTGTGTTTATTGTGTCATGAATATTGCTTTGACTTGTTTATGCAAAACTTATTAAATTTCTCATTGTTTGACTTCGTATTTGAAACGATTGTTGCTAGGCTCGAGTCCCATTGCAGGTAATAGTCATTCACTGAAATGTTCAGATACTACCTGTTGAATAGTGTCAATTGAGACGAAATTCACATCCTAGATTTTACTGTCAGCCATCAGTAGTACTTGAGTGAAATTACTTAGCCTTCCTTATTTTAACTCTCTGAGATGTTGAAGTTCAAAACTGATTTTGACTGATTACGACTAAACACTAAATAATTTTACAGGAAATCATGCATTAGGTTTCAATTTATTGATTTATGCCAGTCTTTTTTTATTGAATAATATAATGATATATTATACTAAATATTGAAGTGGAAGGTTTTATTGCAGAGGAAAAAGTGGATTGTTAATTAAGAAGTCTATATTTCATTGTGACTGCAAGAGTGTTTAGGAAAAGCTATACAACTTACTTTTGGGATATAGCTAATTTATTATTCTTGCATTCACTATATCACTAAACAATTGTATGGTGGATTTTAATTTACACCTGTTCGATCTTCTGTTGATGTAAGTGTCTTGTGTTAATACTATGGTTGTTTGTGTCTCTAATCGATGATTTAGATTATGGGTTTTTGTAGGTTTTTGGATTAATTTCAATGTAGATTTCGTCATGAGGCAACACCAATTGTAGATCGTTAAAATCCAGGAGACACTGGATAGCTATTTCGTCCTATTTTGGAACTACTCAGCGTTGGAAACCCGCGAACCCAGGACATTCATGTTGCTAGGCTTATCCCGTGGACAACTCAGCTGGAATTCAGTGAGACCTGGATTCTAACTTCTCTGATTTTATGACATAGCTTTAACCCAGCTGCCCCCCCCCCCCCACCTAATGGCTTCTATGAGTATCCTCGAAATCTACATTTGGACTAATCTGAATCCTTACAAAAAATTATAATCTAATTGGTTGGTTGGAGCATTTCACCATGAGCTGACATTGGTTAAAGAACCATTTGAAAACCCGAGAGTCCTGGACAGCTGTTTCGTCAGTCTGTCTTGGGATTCTTCAGCAGTGTGCACCTAGCTCGGGGTTCGAACCCACGATCTTATGGTTACAAGGCGAACTCGTATACCATCCAGTCACTGGGACCCGATCCAATGACCCATGAATTCTAACTTTTGCCAATTCATGATATAGCGCGACCACTTCGCAAATTCTTCTTCGATGAGTTACTGCCTCACCTACAACCTGCAGCACCCCACTGGTCATGGCTTCCCATTAGAACCCCAGGTTCACTGTCTGAATAGGGCCCGTTTGCTAGTGAGCATCAGATTAATTTTCAAGTATTGGTTTTGTAGAGATTTTGTTTGTTTGATTGGTTGGTTGGAGGATTTTATCATAAGCTGACATTGGGCTGTTTCGTTCTAGTTTGGGACTCGTCACAGTACGTACCCACCGGGGTTCTAATTATCAATCTTCAGCTCACCGGTGGCTACTGGATGGATATCCCAAAACCACGCTGACAAGTAGTAGTCAGTGGGGGCCCACCATTTCAACATGAATTGAATGCTCATCGAAGACATTAGTTGGTGGTAGTGTTATATCACAAAGTGACACAAGTTAAATATTCATGGTTCGTTGAATCCTAACCCAAACAGCTAAATGGTCAATGAATTCGGTTTCGTAACCTGAAAGTCTTGGTTCCGATCCCTTGTGTCATCTATGGTGCAAACTGATGAGGAGTCGAAAGCTAGTACAAAATATCTATTCACTGTCCCATGGTTTGTGACGGCGCTCTGTCTGTTGGTCTGTGACGAAACCTATATTGAAATGTATCTCTAATTGTGTTCTTCAGACCTGTGGAGAGAGAGAGAAAGGGATACAGGAGTGCATTCTGTAATTGAATGGTCAGCCATAAAAAGCAGTGATTTGTGACTTAAGCGTTTTGTGGGTGTGTGTTTTTCAGCTCTCTTTCTGAGATATCACTGAGTTGTCTTTTTCTCTGAAGGCAATATAAAATGAAATATTTAATTAGTTGTTTGCCAGTATGCATTCATTATTTATTATGCCTACCAAGCTGTTGCGATGTCTATCAATATAAATGTTCTACCTTTCTGTTAAACACTTTTTCGTGAGATTTCAAGCATCAAGCTTTAACGTTTCGGTAGTTGTGGTGTTGTTTTCTAGGAGTAGGGAGCGTTTGCTAGCTTCACTCCTAACCTTCCCTCATTTTCTCAGATTTACTGCTCTCTAGGCGAGGTTTTGATGTGCGTCAGTCAGGAATTGAAAGCCAGACCATGTGTGCAGTTGACGAGCTTTCTACCCTCATGAACCATTGATGATACACCCTTCTGTTGAGTTAATATTGCCTTATTTAGTTCCCGCACTTTTTCACTTGTTACGAAGATTCATGAAAAAAGAACAACACGTAGAGTTCAGCTGAAAGGGACTTATTATAGCGAATTCATGCCTCTCCTTATCTTTACAATCGCATTTATAGACAACTTTTTTTGATTGTATGGAGGGTTTCATCATGAGCTGAAATCAGTTAGAGAACCACTGGAAAACCTGGGAGTATTGGACAGCCAGCAGTTTCGTCCTAGTTTGGGTGCGTACTGCTGAAGAGTCCCAAACTAGGACGAAACAGCTGGCTGTCCAATACTCCCAGGTTTTCCAGTGGTTCTCTAACTGATTTCAGCTCATGATGAAATCCTCCAACTAATCAAACAAAGTCCCTACAAAACCAATACTTGTCAGCTTTTTTTCTTTAAAATCACGAAAGACGGTAGTGGTAACAAAAGTGATGAGTGAGTTGTCACTAGAACAAACATAGCTGTTAATATTAGTCAATTCATGAAAAAGAGTTGTATGAATGTATTAGAAGAAGAACTCTAACATTATTAACTAACAGATAAATAATACTCATTGAGTTGTCAAGAAAATAATTATTGTACAAGGGTGCTCATCTATGGCTTTATTCAATTACTGGGTCATACATACAATAGTTCTCAGAGAGTTTATATATATACATATATATCGTATCTTGCTTGTTAAGGTACCTCAAATTGATTAGAATTATTCACATCTGGCGTTTTTTAAAATTTTATTTAGCGTTATCGCATGAATTCCTAGAATTTGTTTTCTTATTATTTTTTTTATAAGAATGTGATTGAACTTATCATCATTTAAAAACAAACTAATTTTTTTCTAAAAAAAATTGTAGATTAAATAAATTACGAGAAGCAGATAAAGCTAAGGCGGCACTGGAAGCATCAATTAATCAACTTGAAACTTTACTTATTGATATACGTGATAAAATTTCAACTGATTATGCTAAATATGGAACAAAAGAAGAAATTGTACACTTAGAAGGTGTCTTACAAATTATCTCTGATTGGTTCGATGAAACTGGTCATGAGGGTACAAAAGATGTAAGTTCTAACACTTATTTTGTCATGAAATTTTATAATGGAGGCAAGGCTTCCCACCGACTGCCTCCAAACATCTTATACTAACAATTCACAGTGCACCGTGATGGCGATCCACCTAGTGGTATGGCTCAAACTCATCGTTCTCAATGGCTGGCGCAGATGCATCCACTCCTTGTGATTAATGATTTCCAATGAAACTGTTTTGTTCTTCGTTATTACTATTCCTTTGTCTCACACCTCTGTTTACTGTCTATATTATGCATGTCTCCTACTTTCTTCTCTTGCTTTGTGTGCTACATGGTGGGAGTGTGGCGACTTGAACTGCCGCACATATGTGCAAAGTTCTATGTCGAAAACTGACCGACCGACCGACTATTGGTGATATGGCTCAATACCGTTCTCAGTGGTGTGGATGCATTCACTCTCTCTGATGTCCCAGATCCATTGAATCCTCCTGTACACTTTTGCTCATTATAGTTGTGTTGAATTTCTTTCTTTTTGTTTTTTTTGTCAATATTTTTTGTGAGCTACATGGAGTGTGACAACTTGAACTGCTGCAGTTCGGTGCAAAGTACCATGTTTAAACTCACTCACTCAAGTCATTCAGTCAGACAATAATCAATCTCTTGACTTATAACTGTTATCTCTCTAACTGGCATTCACTAAATACAAATTCTTTAGCGGGATGTATTATGCATTTATGTTTCTACTTTAAAGCTATTGTTATTACCTGGTTGTCAATTTTATACAGTGGAGAACAGATTGATGAAGTGTTCATGGACAGTATAGTTTTTACAATCCTAATAAATTATTATTGTTAATACTATTATTCCTTATTGCATTTTCCATACTTCAGGAGTATGACTTAAGAATCAAAGAAATGCAAGTGATAATTAATCCTATGGAGAAGAGACGTATTGAAGCTAAACATCGTCCAAAGGCTATGTCATTATTTGATAAGACACTAGCACTAGCTGATAAAACTTTAGCACAAATGATTGAATTATCAAATCTATTTGCTAAAACATTAAAAGCTATGCCAGTTGAACAGAATGAATCAACACCTGGATCTGAACGATCATGGTCAAATGTATTCACTGAGGTGGAGATTCAAACATTTACAAATAAGATTAATGAAACTAAGGTAAGTTTTATGAGCTTTTTTTTTCTATCACTCATAATATCGTTTAAGGTGTGAGGTGGTGTGGTATGCTTGGAAATAAAATCGTTTATTTTCAAGTATTGATTTTACTGTAGGGATTTTGTTTGTTTGCTTGGCTGGAGGATTTCACCATAAGCTGACATCAGTTAGAGAACCTAGGAGTACTAGACAGCCCTTTCGTCCTAGTTGTGGACTCATCGGCAGTATGCACCCACCGGGGTTCGAATCCAGGACCTTATTATTAGTGTTTCTTTGAGTTTCGAGTAGAATATACGGCTTTACTAGCATATCTCCACTTTGTCCTATTCTCTTTAAATGGCCCCATGATTGCCCATAGTCTCCTATCTCCTTTATGTCATCCTCGGACACATGCCAAACTCGTCGTTTCTCATTCGGGTTCCACTCTTGCGTAGTGTCATTCAATGGTCTCCTCAGAGTGTGTCCATCTCCACTTTCTTCTGCGTATTTGTTGGGTGATAGGCTCTTGATTGGTTCGTTCGAGGGTTTCTTGTTGCTAATTCTTCCTCACCGGCCATCTGATCTTCACAATGTGCAGTCAGAGAAGGTATCTGTTGATAAAACACTGCAGTTGGCTACTGGAAACGCTGTTTGTGACGTGTGAGCCAAGTTCCTGACCCATATAGAAGCAATAACTGACTTAACATTGGTGTTGGTTGATACATGCTGCCTTTTTATAACGTTGGTTTTTATAATCTATTTTTGTTGATGAAAGTTTTTAAATTACTTATGTCTTCCATTCGATTTCTCTATTTTCTTTGGAAACCATTTTTAAACTTTATGCATTTTCAAGTAAGTAGGGCGTTAATTCTAATCTATCTTTTAAAGAGATGAATTTGGCGTAAATAATATTAGATTTGTATTAAGGTGTGAACTTTTTTTCTTCCTTTTACTGAAGTTTCAAAGTGATTATTTTTATTATTATTATTAATGTCTAACTAATTATTGAATACAATGATGTGGTTTTTTCTTCCTTACACTATGAAAAAACTAACAAAAGTAAAGATACTTGTAACGATAAATAAGACTTCATTTGAACATGGAAAAGACAGTGGTGATGAAAAAGCCCCCAACCAACAAACAGCAAACATCAGTCACTACCAATGGAGGAAGTCTAAAGCAAGTCATGTCTTTCATCATTTCAACTACAGGCGACGGCACAGCTGAAGATGTCAAAGGCAGTCAGAATCGAATCAGTATGTAGATTTACAGGACTAACTACTTAGCATAAGGCACAAGATTCGAATTTTCAACACAATTGTGAAATCAGTCAATGCTTCTGTTTGGTTCAAAGACTAAGGGCATCACTAAAAGCATTTACAACAGGCTTCTGTAGACATTTGTCAACGCCTACCTTCGCTCGATACGAAAGCTTAAAGACCATATAAAATTAGCAACAGGGAGCTCCAGAAACGAACCAACCAATAATAATCTATTGCTCAAAAAATATCCCGAAGGAAATGGAGATGGATTGGAGACAAATAAAGGAAGGGCTGATGGCTAGTCAGGAAAGATAAGCATCAAGGAACTTTTACAGGTAGCGAATCAGCTAATGGTTTATTGCCTAACGGATACACAAAAGGCAACAGAGATGGATTAAGCAAACGCTGAGGAGACCGTTGAGTGACATCGCATGTCAGGCCGTCGAGTGGAACTTGAATGGGGTGCTCCGGGTTGCGTTTAGAAAAGTGATATGATGAAGATCAAACAAAGAGGAAATGCAAGCTTGTGGGCAGTAGTGGAGCCAGTTAAAAATGATGACTGAGAACTAAATGGAGTGAAGATGTGCTACTGAAGCCTAATTTTGCATTATGAAATCAAGGAACGAATTATAATAATATTGATAATAACAAAGACATTCAAACCAAGATAAATGTCAAATACTGTAACAATAGTGGACATACAATGCTTGTCGTTTGTTTGAAGGTCTTCGTAGAGTCAGATTTCATAAATTTGAACTATCCCTAATAAATTTATTTATAACTAAACGTACTTTTTTTTTATTTCATAGACCTGGTTAGCGCAATCCACTGATGCTTTGAACAAATCACCAACTCAACAAGATCCTCCTGTAACGGTTTCTGATATACAAACTAAAGAGAAAGAATTATCGCGAGAAATTGTTTATCATACAACGAAAATGGATTTATGGAGATCAGAAATTGCTCGTATGTTTGCTGAACAGACGAAAATGAATTTCACAGCATCACAAACAGGTTTGTCATTATTTTTTCTTTATTACTAACTATTTTTAAATGGGTTTTTGTTTATTGTTTCTGATTCATAGTTTAGTAATAATATGTAGAGAGAGGGATAATTAAAACCCTTTTTATCAAAATCATTCATAAGTGGATTTCATCGTAACCTGAGTATATGACTTTCTTACGCTATTTCAATTGGGTCAGCTGTTTTGTACATTAATATGCGTGAGTTGGGGGAAGGTAAAATGTAAGATGATGCTACAGGATTGAACTACATTGACTCCTAGCTTAAAAATAGGGGATGAAGTGGTAGGGCGTGTCGACCACTTCATTCATTTGGGGAATTGCATCAGCCCCAACTGGTTGGTCGCTGATGAAATCTCACTACGTATATAGAAGGCTGGTTTAGCATACACCAACCTATACCATTTCTGGCGTGGACGTGATATCTGGCTGGCCGTCAACCAAAGGGCATATTTACTGCTCAGCAGTTCCCTCTGTCCTCCTTTATGGCTGTGAGACATGACCATTCAAAGTGGAGGACATGAAAAAGCTAGCTATCGTTGATCATAGGTGTCTCCGTTATTCCTTATGTGTTAGGTGGCATAATAAAGTGAACAATATATTGGTTAGGCGTCGAGTGCTAGGTAAGTGGGAGGAGAAATCAATTGACGAGGTTGTGAAGTTACATCGACTGAGATGGTTGGGATATGTGTTACGTATGCCTAGCCTTTGTCTTCCTCGATGGGCAATTTTAGCTGACATAGGGTCAGGTTGGAAAAGAGTTAGCTAGTGGTGGTCAAACCAAAACATGGCTATATCAGTCAATGAAATCCACAACATTTATTTTAAGCCAGCCACGTAGGAAGGTATAAATTGACTTCCTGGTGGGAGTCCTCCAGATGCTAAGAACCAATGGCTGGAGACAATTGGTGATATGGCTCTCAGTGGAGAAGATGTATTCACTCTTTGTGGTTTTTCGTATTCATTATGACTCTATTATTCTTCCATACTACTATTCTTTTCGCCTCACACTTCTGTTTACTATCTCTCTCTCTCTTTGTAATCTGTCTCTGCTCTTTTCTCTTGATTCATATGCTGCATGGAGGGAGAGTGGCAAGTTGAACTGCTGTGCATCACTGCGCCGTTCTATTTTGAAACCATTCAGTCGCGCCAATCAAGTATGTAGTACGGATGTGATTCCTGGCTGACGCACTCCGAAACATCGCCTAACTTACTAGCTGATAGTTACCCCATGGTCAGCAAACCCATTGCGTAAAAGCAACACCATCGCTTCTGAAATTTCAGAATTCAAAGCTTAATTAAAGCCCCAGTTTCCACTCGGAACACAAGGGATGAAAATAATCAGTTTAGTGCAACACAAGTTTATTTTGCATCTTAGGGCCTAGTGCACATACATACACCTATTATCAGTTGGTATTTCCACTATTCTGATGAATAGTGTTATAATTATTAGCTAATACTTCATCATTTTCTCCATAGATATTTTTAAAGTATAAAATTCTGTGGTGTTCTGACAAATGAAGTTAATAAAATATAACCTGCTATTCATTAAATGGCTTATTCAAAGATATATCCATATTTATGTAAACAGGTTAATAGTCAGCCTAAAAAATATTACAATCTGAACTGATATCAAGTGGAGGAGGTTTCTTCAAGGTATGGAAAATCCCCATGTTATGTAATTAAGAACACACATACATCAGGAAAGAGATCATTTTTCCTAACTTCACTTGAAATCTGTACATTTATTTAGGAGGTTTACATTTATAAAATCTCACTTGATAACAACAAAGGTCCAGGGATTATTGGTAGTTAGTGCGTCGGTAGAATGCTCGCAAACCATGCAGGTGATTCAGGGTTCAATCGCCGACCGACGCACTCTTTTAAATCCTAAACCAGTAATAAGGTTGGTAAAGAGGGATGTTTGGGCATGAGGCTAGTAACCCCACCCCGTAAAAACAAAAACATAACTGCTACCGAAACTTCAAGCCTCTTGCGTGAACCCCTGTGTTCCACTGGGAATGTAAAGGAATAGAATAAATGATAAGAGTAATAAAACAGATCAAAGTGTTTGAGTAATAACAATGTCTGGAAAATCGAGAATAATCTTGCATAATCAAAGGGTTGACAAATAATTAGTTGAGTGATGAATAATCATTTGGGAATAATTAATTGGAAACACGAGAACAGAGGATTGAAAATGGATTACAAAACACAAAAATAAAAATAAATTAAAATGACTGTACAGAGTTTACTATACATGAAAGAATTCAGGAAAACAGAAAAATTGACACTAAGGCCATTGGAGTGAATAAAAAGGTTGGATAAAACGTTTCCTAACACAAACTTCAGGTTTTCCCTCATGGATTACTAAAGCTTCGGTTTCATGAAGCAGATGTAGGTGAAATCCTTGTGAACAGCTTGATCATACGTTTGAAATGACTCTAAATGAAGTCTCTGCTGATGTTGCGTTACCAGTGTAACAACAGAAGACAAATATTTATAGATTTTAATCTACATTATTGTAGATTATTGTTAGTAGAAAATACAGTCTTTTGATTGGTTGTTTCTCACAGAAAGTTAACCTTGCATCTCTTTGTGGCTGTGTCAGATCATCTATATGCTAACTGTATCCGCCTACGCAAAGCCTTTGTTCTCATTTTCTCACCACCAATATTGGGAACATAAACATTGACGTCAATTACTGTCTAGCAACTTTGGCTAGCAGCCAGCTCTCACCACACCAGAAGTGATAATGTGCTTCATAATCGAGCTGTTGACTATTCGGCTTTTTCACTTTGACAACTATTGTCAAAGAACTTAGTCCTGAGATCCTATTATTTTTGAAAACGCTCTGAATCAACAACCACTAAGCACAGATATCGACTTTAATTCCAAAACATAATGGATGACAAGAAATTGTATTCTGTGATTGTTAAAATCAATATTCTGTACTAAGTCTATGAACAAATGTTTTTTACAAGGAATGTATTGTGTTTAGACAAAGCAATAAGAAGACGTAATTTGTCTGAATCGTGTAATGCTGTATTTGTGCAACACGTTTCGAACAATCTGATCACACACACGGACTTGTCATAGAAATTAATAAAGATTTAAGAGGTGAGAAAATAGAATTAGTTCAAGTTAAAAGGACATATTGAAGGTCAAAATAACAATGAAGATCACTAAAGCAAATAACAGAGGTAATAGTACATCTACCCTGGTATGTATCAAAGCAAAATTTACCAAGGAAGGTTTAATGTGATGACGAATTGTTTTTGAACGCATAAAGGTGGTTTAAACCTTCTAATTGCCAGCTAGGGCTTCCACAAACTTTAGGATACTCCCCAAACACGTTTTTTAGAAAGGTTTAAAAAATGTGTAGACATCGATTTTGTGTCCTGTCTCTATGATATGTTTCGCAGTAGAGGAACTAGGTCTCCTGTTCTCACCATTATTGGGTTCTGAATGTATTGTACTTTTATTTGTATTCTTTCGTATCTTTTTACTAATTTGTACACGATCGAATCACTCGCGCCTTCAAGTTGCCCGCCAATGGCGACCAAAGCTAATAAACAAACCTTCAATGTTCATAATCATTGACAACTATGTTGATAAGTGTTCATAAGTAGTGCATCCAGGCAATGCCATGTCGGTGTGGCCTATGTAACTAAGCTCCACGGGAGATTTCTGTTAAACAGATTATTTATATGAAGGATATCAATCTTTCTTGATTGTGTAGAAGAGATTGCATTTTTGAACTTTCAGTGATTTGGAGATAATTTAGTGGAATTTATAAAACACGAAGAAGAAACTCCTAAAGGTAGCCAAATGTTCAGAAAAGTTTAGATTTCAGTGGAAAATATTCAATTATCCCATAATTTCGAGTTTATTCTTTATTTCACTAAATGATTTTATTATATTCTTGTGACAGTTGTACTGTTGTGAACAGAGTTCTTGTGAAACTGATAAAAACAATTTTTTTTCTTTAAACATTGGTTGATCAGTAGTCGTATTTTCTTTTCTTTTTCTTTTGGCTTACATTTACAGTTAAACCGGATGAAGGAGAAAAAGCGGTGAAGGGTGGTGAGGATAAGTCGACTGGAGAGCCAGTAGTTATCCAAAAGGATGAAGAATCCAAGAAGACAACACAGGAACCTACACGTAAGTTTAAAAGAAAAAAACTGATAAACTTTAATTCTATTTCATACCACATCAAATTTGATCGTCATAGAAAATAAGCCGTAATTGCACTCGTCGTTTGATTTTCATAATTCTTATAAACCATTTTGTGACTAGAAGTTAATTGATGGATGGTGACTAGCAGTGGAATCCAGGACAACGCGCATTTCGTCCTATTTAGGAGACTCGTTAACTGAATGTACCTGCATTCCGCAGTGAGTGATGACTTTCCCACCGGGGCTCGAACTCAGTGGCCATAGTTTCAAACGCCAAAGCATTATCTACTAGATCACTTGTGACCATTTTGCTACTAGTTCTGATAAAAATATCTTGTTTTCGGTATTTCCATCTCAGTCTCATAAACTGGTGATTCCTTAAGTGACTTTTCTTGGAATCTGTTAGACTCAGTTAACGGGATAGCGATCATCTTCATTCAACTGCTAGTTTCACATCATCAAATTTAAGGTGTTATTATAGATTGATGTCATCTTTCTGAAGATACTGGAAATTTTTCTACATTCAAATCTGTTGTCTTGTCATTATTAGTTTCGGTTACTAATGTAAACGTAACTTTACTCTATTTTCTAGGGATAACTAACTTTCATTATGGATAAGATTTTAGTTTGATAAATCATACAGTGTTACACAGTAATATTAACTGATGACGTTTCGAGCACAAATTATTGCCGCTCATAATCATGTCAAGTTACTCACACAACTTTTCCTTCATTTATATATATATATAAATATATGTATGGAATTGACTAGATATTTGAATAAAAATCAATATGAGGTAATGTACATTCAGAAATAATAATAATAATATGAGTGTTGTTGATCAATTACAGTCAGATGGGAAATAAGACGAGTGTTTTTATAGTCATAATAAGTAACTTGTTAGGATTTTGTGATGTGTTTGAATTGAAATAGAATTTTAAGATTATTTATTGTTATCTTCTGATTTGACTGACTGGTGGAAATAATATCTTCCATATTTCTGGTATTTGCATTGAGTCATTTCTGTTGCATGTGTTTGGTGTAGACTCGATGAACCAGGCAGGATTCAGTAATCAATCTCTCTCTCCCGGTTCATTGAATCTACACCAAACACATGCAACAGAAATGACTCAATGCAAATACCAGAAATATGGAAGATATTATTTCCACCAGTCAGTCAAATCAGAAGATAACAATAAATAATCTTAAAATTCTATTTCAATTCAAACACATCACAAAATCCTAACAAGTTACTTATTATGACTATAAAAACACTCGTCTTATTTCCCATCTGACTGTAATTGATCAACAACACTCATATTATTATTATTATTTCTGAATGTACATTACCTCATATTGATTTTTATTCAAATATCTAGTCAATTCCATACATATATTTATATATATATATAAATGAAGGAAAAGTTGTGTGAGTAACTTGACATGATTATGAGCGGCAATAATTTGTGCTCGAAACGTCATCAGTTAATATTACTGTGTAACACTGTATGATTTATCAAACTAAAATCTTATCCATAATGGAGTTCACTCTACCACAGTGCCCAAGTTTTATACTTATATCAATAACTAACTTTCATATATATTCAGTTCAAGGTTAAAATATTTTAGGTGTACAGTCTTTAAAAACAATCTGTTTACTTCAGATTGTTATTAAATTAACAGAAAATCGTTAGCACCCTGGCTAGTTTTGTTGATCCACATATATGTATTAGAGCGCTTAACGTCACTATGAATGGAAGAAATTTAAAAGAGGTGGTCACCTCCTTCACTTATCTAGGCATCATTGTTCCAACTATGGATGGGGATCTGTCATCTGCGATAGTCATTGAGAATGACTTTGAGCCATATCACCAATTGTTTCCAGCCTTCATTGGTTTTTACCGTCCCGAAGATCCCAACCAGGAAGTCTACACCTTCCTACGTGGCTTAAACAAACTGCTGTGGATTTCATTGACTGACATAGCCATGTTTTCGTTTGACCACCACTGGCTCCTTTTCAGCCTGATCCTTCATCAGTCAGCTAACATTGCCCGTCGAGGAAGGCAATCGATAGCTAGACATACCTAACACATGTCCTAACCATCTCAATCGGTGTAACTTCACAAACTCGTCTACTGATTTCCTCTCCTTACCTAGAACTCGACGCCTAACCTCAATATTGCTCACTTTATTATACCACTTCACATGGGAGATAGAACGCAGGCGTCTATGACCGAAGACAACTAATCTTTTCATGTCTTCCACTCTCAATGGCCATGTCTCACAGCCATAAACGAGGACAGAGCGGATGTCAAAACCAGAATCGGAAAGGCAAGACAAAACCTTCAGTAATCTGAAGTCAGTCTGAAAATCTTCTTCACACACCGTAAACACAAAAAAATTCGTATGTTCATCACCAGTCAGTTCTTCTGTATGGGTCATAAACTTGGTGCATCTCGAAAAGCATTTTCAATGGACTATAGTCTTTTATCAACTGGTGCGTTCGGTTGATACTGAAGATTAGATGGCCTGTGAGAAAGAATTAACCACAAGGAACTCTGGGAAAGAATCAATCAAGAACCTATCCCTTAATAAATATTTCAAAGGGAATGACGATGGAATAAACGTACACTGAGGATACCGTTGAATGACATCGTGCGCCAGGCTGTCGCTGGAGTGGAATCCGAATGAAAAACAATGAGTTTGGCGAGCGTTTGAGCATATTATGGAGGTGATCGTGTGATGAGGGAATCAGAGCTTATGTTCAACCTTGGGACCAGCTGAAGAGAGCTGCAGAGAACTGGAAAAAAAATGAAAAAATGCTATTAAAGCCATATATTCCACTCAGAAACCAAGAGGACAGTGATGATAATAATAATACAATAGGATTTTGAGTTCTGGCTAAACGGCATCACTATCTTTCTCAATTAGTTGATATAATTCAGTCTTTTGAGTGGAGTTTACATGGAAAACCTTTTTAGGAATGGGTCAATAGCTGAATGGTAGAATTGCTCACTAGCTATATATGCGACCCGGGTTTTAATCCTGGTTGATGCACTCTTAAGTCTCGCTTATTCTGCAGCAGTATCACTCTATAAAAACAACTTCATCGCTACCGAAACTTTAAAAACAAGTAGTCCTATGTTCCACTCGGAACTGAAGAGAATAAGAAATACCCTTTTACGGACTATTTTCACCTAATCCCAATGAGAGAAAAAAAGCGAAGCGTTAGTCAACAACTACTTACGCAACTCCTTGCAGTTTAGTAATGAGGCACACTTTTTGTGTGCATAAGCTAGTGATACTGCGGTGACAGCTGGCTGCGAGCCAAAAATTGTAGCCATCAATTTATGTCAATGTTATGTCCCGAATCGGGGTCATGAGTAAAACAAAGATAAAGCTTAACCTTGAGGAACTCACCAACCAATCACAGCAGACCTCACGTGTGGTAATATGATTCGCAGATAGATGACTTGTTTTTCTGAGAAGTGGTCACAAGCCGCACAGAGTAACTTTCAACAGGAAAAAACCAATCTGAAGAGGTTGCTACTCCATTGACAACAAGGTGCATAAGGATCTTAAAATACCTCTTGATTTTCTCAATGAACGATGTGTTACCTGGTCCTTGTCATCTGTCGTTACAATATTACCCAACTGCCCTAACTTTGGTAAGTAGAGCGGGGTTCGAGCGTTTGACTCATTGGTGGTTGGTTGGTAGTCGAGTGTCTAGACCAGTGAACCCACATCTCCTTAATTCTCATAACTAAGTGTAAAGTATTTTGAGTAAAGCTATTATTTGATGTAAGCTATTTACAAGAAGGTAGTTAAGAATTTTATAACCCAGTTAAATGTGATTTGATAAATAATACTTTTTTCTTTTATTTTCTTAATTGCCTAAATCAGCAACACCAAGACCGGAACTGTGATATGAAGAATTGTGAACCCGAGGGAATTTCAATCATTTCACTCGTATATGTATATGTACATGTCAGTTAAGCCTTCTGCTAGTCTTTGTGTGTATTTGATTCAAATTTATCCTTTAGTGGTTACTTACTTTAATATCCAATCGTACAAAAAAAATACACACAAACACACACACTGCTGTGATGTTCATTCACTTGATTGCTTGCAGTAAGTAAGTAAGGTATTTCTGTTTCTTTTGTATACTTCTGTCTTAACTGGACCCTGTTTCGTAGAATGTTATTGTAGGGCGTTAATTTTCAATTATTGTTGTTAACACACACATATATACATATACATAGATATTTTCCTATTTGTATGAATATGTGCTGTGTTCATTGTTATCTGCAATAGTAGATTATTTATTGTCTGCTATGTATACTTCCCATAATATATGTGTATATGTTTATTGATTTTGACCAGTCCTCTTTTTTGTTTGTTTCTTTGTTAGTTTGTTAATTGTCTCTATTTGGGTATTTTTTATTGTGAAATATATACAAGTTTGAACAGCAATAAAAAGTGTACATTGGTTTCGTTTTTGATAATAACTTAAAGTTGAATGAAGAAGAATTGCTTGTTGTTATCACGGCGGAGTGTTACTCATTTGTAGTTGTCGTCGTTGTTATGACTGAACTGAACTAATCCGAATAAATCCGTTCACTACTTTGTTATCTCTGCGCCTGTTAATTACTATTGTAACGATAGAAGACAAGGGTCAGGCAATAGATCGTTTATTGAGAAAATTAACAGATATTTATAGATTTTTATGTACATTATTATTAGCGTTATTGTTAGCAGAGAAGCGACGTTTTCTGATTGGTTATTCTGTCATCTCTTTGTGGCCGTTTCTTTGAAGGTCAGATCATATATCTGCCAATCGTGTCCGCCCACGCAAAGTCTGCTGTGATTGGTTGTTGAGGTCCTCAAGGTTAGGCTTTGTTTTTGAGTTTTCTCATAACCAAAATATGGGCCGTAAACATTGAAGTAAATTGCTGTCTACCGATTTTGGCTAGCACACAGCTCCCACCACACCATGACGGTAATAAACTCGACTGGTACGCTGAAATACGTCTATTTGTCCGTTGTACCTTCCGATTCACTGAGCCTCGAAAATATCAAAAGACAAACACTGGACTGTGACGCACTAAACCACAGTATGCATGAGAAATGGTACATTTACATGGTAACTCCATCACAAGATAAATCACATGATTCGTGAGAAAGGATGACGATATACTATTTTATGCTGGCTCCTGTCAGTCGTCTAGCTAGCGCCTCTTAGACACGACACTTGATGATATTCCCCATGCTAAAATAGGCACAAAAGTCAGATTTAACTGTGACAGCAAGGACAAGGTTTTATTATTCAGAATACAGCTAGTATATATGATTTACAAATCGTCGGAAATTCAAGCCAAAAATAAACCAATCAAAAGCCAGCCAATCGAGTGCTTGCATCAATAGTAATAATGAAGCTTTATTTCAGACAATATGCGAACATATGTTACAAAAATTTTCAGCGTATTTAGTTCCAAAATACATTTATTTCTTCACACAGGATTTACTTGTAAAGTAATAATTTGAAGTATACCTTCATTTTGTTGAAGAATTGCACAGCGTTTACTTGGAAGCAAGCTAAATCAGAGCGCAAGTTCATTCATGTATTATAGGTCATTTGATATAACTGGATGATTAGAAAAATGCTAAAACCAGAGGGATTTAAGCATTTTGGTAGAAAGCAATTTCAGTAGCCCAGTGATTTAAGTAGGCCGACTCATGACTTCACGACTAACAACGATAGATTGTCTGTCCTAGCACTTGTATTAAGATGATAATAATGATTGCGTTTAATTAAGCAGTACATAGGAAAAGAATAGAAACAGGTTTCGGTTAGCAGTCCTGCTCATATTTATATATTTTACAATAAACTATACAAGTTGCGTATGAGTGTTGTGATTTTTCACTGACTACTCAACTTTTCGTTGGTAAGGTGGATATGCTTCAGCCGACGATTCCATTTGTCGAAAGTCAGGTGCTTAGATCAGTCAAGCTCACCTTCCTTTCTTGCATCCTAATTGTGACTAGTAAATTAAATTGTGTAGAAAACGTTACTTTCCAGGTTCGCGTACACAAGACTTCAGGTAGTGATGCCATAATACCGTATGTATCATTTCCACCACTTCCGATCTCTGTGTATTCTTTCATAACATCCTCAAAAAAAAATAATTTCCAGGTATAAGGCATGAGAATTAGAAACTAATATGCCTTATTTTGGGATTACCACTGAAACTCAGTCAGTCACATTTAAGTTTCATTGAAGTTAAGGAGTAAAATTCAATTTTGAGCTTAGGAGTAGCGAAACAGTGCCAAATAATTATAACAATACCGACATTGAATTGATAACTAAAAAGTTCAATAGCTACCATCATGCCATCCAGTTCACGTCGGAATTAGAAATGAACTCAGAACTTCATTTTTTGGATGTTCTTCTAAAAAAGAGATCTGATGTTTCTCTTCAAAGATCGATCTACAAAGAACCAACATGGAATGGTCAGTACACAAATTTTCATGGTTGAGGCCCTTTGAGAAGAAAGAGAAACCTGATCCACTGCTTATCCTCAAGAATAGGGAGGATATGTTCCAGTGAAAAAATTGATGGGGAACTGGGTTGACTCAGACAAGTCCTCATGGAGAATGGATATCCTCCAAGATTTATCGAGAAAAACATGAAGTTAAGGGAAAAGCCTGAAAGAACCCAGATGGCGACGAAGAAACTGCTATTTATGGGTGTTGAATTTAAAGGTGATACCGCAGCTGATATCCTGAAGAACCGCTTATACTGATCACTGAAGAAAGCCTTCTTTACGGCTGAGCTACGTATCAATTTCTACAGCCGACAAATGATCAACGGATGTGTGAAGGATAAACTGCCGCTTCGGGCCACCTCAATGTGTGTTTATAAATTCACCTGCTCGTGTGGAGCTAGTTATATTGGCCGCACAGAGCACACACTTTCTAAACGCATCTCTGAACATTATCCGGCATGGTTAGCAAAGGGACAGTACAGGACAACTACTAGCTGAGTTATCAAGCATTTGGTGTACTCAGGCCACGTAGCTCCACCAGAGTTGTCTTTCAAAATCATCTACAAGGTGAGGCCAAATGGTACAAACAGCGTCAAGTTTCGGCTTTTGTGTATGGCGGAGGCGCTGCCAATTCGTCAGTACAACCCCGAACTCTGTATACAGAAAAAGTTTGTCCAGTCTCTTATTCTACCTTGGTCTTAACCCTTTCACTAGTCGTTCCCAGTAAAAAAATTTTCTTTCTATTTTTAATTTTACTTTTAGTTTGCTTTTGCTTTAATAATTAATTCACTATGATCACTTTCATATGTTCCTTTTATATATTTTCGCACCCTCTTCACACTTGTTAAACTGACACTGAACTACCACCTTTATTCTCACTCAATAGCAATTTTAACCTTATCAAATTTCGATCTTTGTGCCGTTGAGTGCCACGTAATTTACAACTTTTAACTTTCCCTTCTAAAGCCACTTCCGAGTAATTATATCAATTATGTCACTCCCTATTACTCAATAATACACCACTATATATTTTTTTGTAAGTATAAATACGACTGCACGGCAGCCTCTGAAGATGATTTCGTCGATAAAGATTATTTTCTTCGCTGAATTTGTCTTTTATATTCTTCATGACACAATGGGTATTTTTGGTGATAATAACAATTTCGCCTAGAATAACAAATTTGCAGCTCACGATGTGACTGGAAGTTAATTGATATGGGTATGTGCACTATTCTGTCAAGCTTGCTGAAGTTATTGCGAAGATTGGTTTTCTCAAAGACTGTATAAATCAATAATCACGAATATCCGAAGTAAAGTTGGAGAGTTCTCCGTGGCAATCATATTTATCCTAGCTCAAAATCTCTTAAACGTCACACCAAGGATCACATTGATTCCATTATTACATGTATCCCAGAGTTGAAGAAAAGTATGTCAAATGGTCCTCTGCGTTATATGAGTCCGTAACGTCAGAAGATAAGAGGATTGGTAACGGACTTATCTATTCCCGAAAAACTCATCATATTTATACATTTTTAACCATATTAAAAGTCGGTTAGATCAGTGGAGGATAAATTACTCTAATCCGTTTGCTATTGACCTAAGGTTAAGCAAGTTGTCCGATGAGGTTATTTCATGTCCACAACATAAACTAGATGCAGATTTGAGGAATAAACACTTCTCCCTCTACAGCCAATGACTTTAAATATTGATTTCAATTTTGGCCCCTTCCTATCATTTTGTGTCTGTGTACTACTGATAAATCTTGTCAGTAACACACGCCCCATATATGATATTTGTTATAAACTTATCTATTATGGAACCGCATTCCAGCGCAATGCCCATTTCGTCCACACTTACACCAATAATATAAAACAGAGTAAATGCAATCAATTTTGAGGGCTAATAAATTTAAGTAGCTCATCAATTTAAACAAACCGCCTCACTATTCGACAGTGTATTTATTTATTCATTCTCACAATTTTCAATACTTTTACTTGATCTCAGTAAACTTTAAACAATTCTCAATTATTTTTTTTCTGCTTATATTATTTTAAATATGAAAAAACACATTTATTTTGATGAGAAAGACAAATATAGTACTAATCGAACAGTATAGTAAGTAGTTCATTATACACAATTTTTATTTGTTTATATTCTCAAGGAAAGAACATTGTTAAAGTAAAAGAAAGAAAGAAAGAAAGCAAAGCAGGATAGCGTCATTGTTGTTTTAAACAATAAATAGACAGATTTTTTGAATAGATCACAAATTATATAAAGAAGTTTTCGTGTTGTAGTCTTTTTTCTCAATGCTAACCATAGGTAACATATGTCGATGAGAAATGAAAACGTCAGTGTTAGTTGAATAGCTACAATTGAGAAATTAAAAGTGAAAAAGCAAAATGTAAAAAAAACACAACAACAACTGGGGAATGGTACATTTGTGAGAATGCAACACCATTGGTCAGATGCATCATCAAGGAGAAGTGTAAAGCGGGGAAGGGGAGGACATGAAAGCATTCATTCATATTCATGCATATACGAATGCGTATATATGTATATCTGAGCGATACACAAAACTACATTGTAGCCAAACAAAGATACTATTTACTAATTATTAATAATAATAATAATGTTAATGTATAAAAAGAGTAATATACATTGCAATTGAGCAATGAATGAACTTTTGTGCGTACTTACTGCAGACTATTAGGCCAAGAACTGATGGCAGGTTCTATCAATTAGCCAACATGTATGATTGGTTTTTATTGCAGTAATAACAATATTTTCATGTAAAGTATACGACATGTAGTAACAATAAGCAAATACAAGAATTTATGTGTAACGTTACCATTCATTCTAATATATATATACTCACTGAGTTAAGGGGGAACCCTGTCACTGTGTGGAACTTTCAAACTTTTATTTCTCTACTAAAATGCTGTATTGTTATAGTTACTATTATTATTATTATCTGAGAGGAAAAAACGACTTCTCTCACTCAGTGGTATCACAAAGCCATGCCCTGTGATGATATACAATTGATTGATTAGATAATTGGAGTGTTTTAAAATCCCATACGACGCATTCCACATTCTGGACAAAATCTTGCCGCTGTACTTGGAAATGTACTTCCACATTCAGCACAGAATTTATTTACTTTGTCATTGGTCATTGCTCCACCTGTTGGTTTTAAACTGTTCCGTGAATGATTAACAGTTTTGCTGGCTTGTTGAGTTTGACTGAAATTGAATAAAGAAAAAAGAAAAAAAACGGAAAACTTTTTATTCGTCATGCTGTTCTGTTTAAAATCTAAATTGTGAACTTTTAATTAATAACAACTTGAAATAACAACTGTGTTCGAACATTGAACGAGATGTCAGGGAAGTTTACCTGTTCGGACTACGGATACTTATCTCGTCGTATTGTATTTCAGACTGTGAATTTAGACGAGGCTGAAAATTGTTTTCTTCACCGGGGAACGGCATTTCGTCTCCATGATTATTAATGTAGGAATTCTGACTCCATGGACTTCTTCTATGTTCTCTACTATTACTATTACTCTTTGGAGATAATATTGTCTTAGGTGAAATTTCTGAATTATTATTCTTATAAGGATTGGATTCATAAATATAATTTTTGAGACCCGGTGATTGATCATTTCGTAATAATAAAGGCAGTAATGAATTGGATGTTCGGCTTTTTCTATCTGATAAAAAAGTAGGCGGTGTTATGCGTGGAGTTTTCTTAATCAGATTACGTGCAAGCTCTCGTGCTTCTTCATAGTCTTCTTGAGTTCTTCCTGAACGTAGTACTAATCCGTTAAGATTATTCGTTTCGTAGCTTTTAGGAATCTTTTGAGAACATGGACTGGCATGTTTTCTTTCTGTGTTTACAATTTTATGATTTTTAGTTCTTGGAATTTTCGATCGATGTGAGGTTGAATTTGAATGATGATGATTATAGTTAACTGTATTATTGGTTATGTCTTCGCAATCATTCGTAAAAGTCAGATTAGAATTAAGTCCTTTTGAAGGACTTACTTTTGGATTTTGGAAATCAAAACAATTATCATTAGATAAGCTTGACCTATGAACATACCGTGTTTGACTGGTGGGTACACTTCGGTTAGAATTTGGTAATGCAGTCTCTTCTTTTGATGAATGAGGTGATTTTATCTAAATAAAAATTTGGAAAGTGAAAAGTATGTTGATAGACTAAAGGTTTGATAGAAAATTACTTTATACAATGAGGTAAAACAGTTCTGTTTTTGTTTCCCTTCACGTTTCCAGTGGAACATAGGGCTTCAAGCTTGTGGCTTGAAGTTTCTGTCGCAGTGTTTAATTTTTACAGGATGGGGTTGCTAGCCTCATGCCCAACCTTTCCTCTTTACCAGCATTATTTCTGGCTTAGAGAGGTAAAGGAGTACGTCGGCCGGGGGACTGGACTTGGACCGTGTGCATGGTTGGCGAGCGTCCTAACCGCTTTGCCACCGACGCACCGACAGTTCTGTTAACAAACCTTAAATGTGGTTATTTAACATATAGCCGAATCAAGGTGATTTTAGGCGTTTACACTCTACAGTTTGACTGGAATCTAGTTTAAGTGTAGGAGGTGTTTTCCTTGGTCCAGTACAGTGCAATGCATGCAAGTCAAATCCCTTTCCAATTGATGTTCAGGTTCTGAGATCGAAATATTCCACACTGGATTCAATTTTAGATTTTCCCGTCGATTGATTGGACCGAAGTACTCGGTCTCAGGTTGACTTGTCGGCTTCTTGTGCAGATGCTTCGACGATGTCTCGTCGTGTAACCAGAAGTCATCTGGTGGTTGGTGAATAGCAATGGAATCCAGGATGCGCGTTTCGTCCTATTTGGGACTCGTGGTCAGCTGGATTTACCTGTATTCCCTAGTTGGTGATGGTGTCCTCCCCGAGTATTCAGTGAAATGTTAAGAAGAGAGACAACAATTATTTGGTTGCTGAAAAAATTCGTGGTGTAACGTTTACCCGTCGAACTGTGTACAGTGCAAATTGCTGATTAATTTACAAACTATAAATTTGACTTATGGTGTCAAGTGGTCAGTCATAAATCCAGTGTGGTTTGAATTGATTCACCTCTTTGAACTGGATCAAACCAGGTAAACTGATGATGAGTTCGGCTCTCGGACGAAAGAAATCTCCATCCAGTATTTAGATCACCTCGATCTTTCTAACACGTACTGCTGGTTGATATGAGTGGTATACAACTACTCATGTTAACCGATCAGTAGTATAGAATTTTATGCAAACCATGTGTAACCTCGCTCAAAAGGTGTATTGAACCAAATTTCTATACCTCATACTCTATGTATAGTAGGAAGAAGCATGACACTTTCTTTACTACCATAATGTATTATTATTGTTCCCTTTAGTTCCTAGAGGAACATAGGGCTTCAGCCGTGCGTCTTCATTGCGTTCGGTTCTCTGCTAGAGTCTTCACCTGGCTCCAAGTCTGCCCACACGTTTTCATCTCCTCTTCACATGACCTCCTCCAAGTCACCCACCCTCGCACTGATGACCAACTCGCCGCTTCCCTTTCGGGTTCCACTCGAGAAATGGCTTGTCTAGTGATGTCACTTGATGGTTTGTTTTCTCAGAGTATGGCCAGCCAATCCATCTCCATTTCTTCCTGCCTATTTATTTCACAATCGGTTCCTGCTGTGTTGGTTCGCTCATTGCCAGAGATCCCTGTTGCTGATCTTTTCTGACCGGCCATCTGATCTTGAGTGGTATTGAGCGAAGACAACTGTTAATGAAGGTCTGTAGTTTGTTTGAGATGCTCCTTATGACGCGCTGGCCAAGTCTCTGATCCGTATAGTAGCATAATGTAACTGACAGTTTATTTTTCCTACCGTCGATTTGGTTCAGGCTTTCAGTTTTGTATCTGCCTTATCACCTCACTTCAAGTAAATGGATTAGAATGGTCTATTAAAAACGACCTGTGCTAAGCGTCAGCTGGTTTTTTAAAACAATTTTTCAAGTGGCATGAAAGCTGATTAAATTGAATATATATCACTGTTGTCGATGTTAGAGGGTTAGAGGCAATCGTCAGGAAGCCTTGGAGATGGGTTTGGAGTTAGTTGGCACTCACCAGTCAGCAAGGCATATCTGCAAGCTTGAAGGTACTCATGGTGGCCACATTGCAAAAGCTGACCGATAGAATTCAGTCTGCACCAAAGAAAGGACTAGACACATCACACTAGTTACTAGTGTCCAGTGATAGATCACTATTGCCGTAACACTTTGATGTCGTAGTGTCCATCATTTGTTTATTTATTTATTGATGAAGAGGCACTAGGTGTCTGTAGATTATTCATACGACTTTAATTAGATTTTGCAAAAAAAGACACTAATTGATATGTGAAGATCTATATTTTGCAAAAGTCTTGCTTCACTACTTTTGTCGGTCTGTTATAAACATTCTCATGTTTTCAAGGAGTAAATGGATCAAATTTTAAGTCAAGTTGAAGTACTTGTTCACTCTTAGATTTGTGAAGGTTTGATCGTTTTCAAGTACCTCGTAACGAACCGATATCATATAGAGAACTACAAAAACCTTGGATTTCTAACGTGCTCATTGATGATCTAATGAAATATTGAGCCTGTGTTTCAAGGCGAGCAATCTATCATTTACCCAGTAGATAAGAATCCAATCGCTCATGAATTTTAATTTCTACATATGTATAGTAAAACATCTACCTCACCCATCATCTCAAGGGCATATCTCTTATTGTTTCTAAAATGAAGTGTACAAATTATCGCTTCTTTGCCCGATCCCCTACGAGGTCTTTGACACAACCTAGTGAAGAATCATGAACTGCTAAAAGGCCGCTTATCAAAGCGTAGTGTTTTTCTTTTAAATCGGTGTCTTTTTGTAACAAAGTTCACTTTGAAATATTTTATGCGACGTTCATCAACTTATTGACAATCATGAACAAAGTTCATGTATTTTGAAATAATAGAGAAGATTACCAAATCAGGAATAAAATTTTGATGTGGTTGTGTCCTCTGAGCTGGATGGTTTTATTTTGAAGCTTTCATTATCCTTCTGGACAGCATCTTCAATATCGGAATTTGCTCTGACGATTTTATTTAGTCGGTCAATAAAAGCGTCAGTGGCACAGTGGTTAGGACGCTCGCCGACCATGCACATGGTCCGGGGTTCGATCCCCTGCCGACGCACACCTGATATCAATGGTTGGCCTGAAAAATTTGGGCTACCGATATCACATGCTGGAAATTCCATACTTGTACCAAAAGCACCGTGTGGTTTCAAGGTATAATCAAAAAAATAAAATAAAATAAATAAATCCATCTTAGAGAACACAACCACATCAAAACTGCGTTATTTATCTGAGATCAGTTGAATTCGGCTTCGTCATTACTGTTGAATTTTATGAGTAAGTTTTACAATATTTGACAAACTATGACTACATCGGTGGTTCAACGGTAGAATGCCAGCTAATAGCTAAGGTAGTTGTTATAACTGAACTGATCTGAAGAGACCTATCGCCAATTTGTTATACCTGAAATGGACTGAAATAAATAAATCCGTTCACTACTTTGTCATCTCTGTACCTGTTAATTACTATAATGGTAATGAACTCAACTGGTATGCTAAAATACGTCTATTTGTCCGTTGTACCTTCCGATTCACTGAGCCACTCAAATATCAAAAGACAAAGGCTGGCCTGTGACTGTATGATATTGTATTATCATATTGTACTTCTATTCAGAAACAGTACATTATATTTATACATTTTCTTTACCATAATTAAGTCGGCTGACAACCGTGGGAATACATTATTCTTATTGGCTGGAGGTGGTAATTCTCATTGGTTGGCAATCCGACAAAGACCAAAGGGAGACAAAAGACGATGAATTGATCTCACACACTAAATCACAATATGCGTGAGAAATGATAGATCAACATAGTAACTCCATCACAAGATAAATCACACGTTTCGTGAGAAAGGATGATATACTATTTTATGCTGGATCCTATCAGTGGTCCGGGTTCGATACCTTGGTGACTCACTTTTAAACCACCTAGTTTACTAGCCGACAGGAAATCTGGGAAAATTTTGGAAGGTTGGGATTGAGGCTAGCAATTCCTCTCTTTATCCCGTAAAAGTAATACCATCGCTAATAGAACTTCAAAATTTGGAGTCCTATGTTCCACTCGGAACACGAAGAATGAAAAAAATAATTATTTTTTTGATTTTATACACTATAAAAACAACACAAACCATTTCATCATTAGTTTTGTGCAGGTCACGAGAATTTCGTGCACCAGGAGTGGTTGAATTTTCTAAGTTTAAAAGAAGAAAAAGAAGAAGAAAAGAGAAATGAAGTTTAGATACGATAGAGAAGATTTGTAGCTCAGGTGAATGATTTTGATGTGGTTGTGTTCTCTGAGCTGGATAGTTAATTTGCGAAGCTTTCATCACCCTACTAGGTGACATCTTCAGCGCATACTTCAATTTGAAGTGAGCTTTTAGATTTCTCCTAAAAGCTCACTTCAAATTGAAGTATGCGCTGAAGATGTCACCTAGTAGGGTGATGAAAGCTTCGCAAATTAACTATCCAGCTCAGAGAACACAACCACATCAGAAATGAAGTTAGTCGAAAGAAGCTGATAGAATTCTAAGAAGTTTGAAGCACATGAAAATAACTAAAATAGGCTCTTGTGAATAATTGTTTCCCTCTCCTTGGAAGTATCATTTGATATTTTTTCACTTTGTTGCTGTATTACGACTGGCATCTTAGCTAATTCAATTAAGCCAGGTTGTATCCGGATATTCTCACGTAATCTATTCATTTGTTCTTCTTAGTCATTATTCTACAAAAATTCTACAAAAAAAACCTGAAGCCTGTTTGGAAGTCTTCCACACTCAGCATAAGAAACAAGATTTGCATTTTCAGCACCAATGTGAAGTCGGTTAGTGATTCTATACGGGCCAGAAACTTGGACTGCGTTTCAGTCACGAAAAGGATTTCCAACAGGTTGCAGACTTTCATCAACAGCTGCCCCCTTCGCCGGCTGGCTCCATTCTGAAGATCAAATGGCAGGCCAGAAAGAATAAGCAACAAGAAACTATGGGAACAAGCTAACAGGCGAGAGTCGATAGCTCAAAAAATATGCAGGAGAAAATGGAGATGACTCGATCATACATTGAGGAGGCCGCCGAATGACATCGCACTCCAGGTCGGTGCTCAAGTGGAATCCAAATAGGAAGCGACGGTTGGGTCGTCGGAGTAAGGGTGACATGGTGGAGATCGTGTAATGAAGAGATGAGAGAGTTTGATCAATCGTGGGTCCAGATGAAGAGGACGGCAGAAAACAGAACGAAATGGAGATGTGTTGTTGAAGCCCTATTTTCCACTCGGGATGCAAGGGAATGATAATATAATGGTTGTGAAATAACGTGTTGCTAATTTCTACAAATTAACTGATTTTAAATTTTGTAGTTATTCTTGCCCTCCAGTAATCCAAAATTGATAATGCTTATTGACCAGCCTTACTACACAAATGATATAATTGCAGTGTAAAACTACGTATGAGTGTAGAGCTGGTGATGAGAAACCAATTGAAGAGGAATATATTTCTTCGCTGCTCAGTTTATTGGGTCCGTTTTCCAAATAACTGCGAATCAAATAGGATTATAAAGCCGGTTCATTTTAGATTTTGAAATCTTCAGGACTGTCTTGCATAGTATTACTGATACGTAGCGTTTATGGGACCTCTACCTCAACTTAATAGACTTTGAGAAGGCCTTCGACAGCGTTGACCACGAAGTAATTTGGAAACTACTCAAGTACTACGGCGTACCCCCAAATATTCATCAACCTTATTCAACAGCTGTACGATAACGGCACATGTCATGTGATCCACAACGGAAAACTCAGCGAGGTGTTTGGAGTAAACACAGGAGTCAGACAAGGGTGCTTATAATCACCAATGACATTCCTAATTGTGGTGGACTGGATTATGCGTCAGACAGTGGGAAATGAGAAGACAGGGATATCCTGAACCGACGTGAAAAACCTTGAAAACCTGGATTTCTCGCGTGGGTGAGTTATGTTTGATGTCACACAAAATCGAAGATTTGCAAGCGAAAACCGACAAACTGGTCGAAGAAGCAGCCAGTGAAGACAGGACTCCAGGTGAACATAGACAAGACGGAGGTTATGAAAATAACCAACAAACAACAACAGCAGCAACATCCAGCGCCAATCACCATCAACGCGAGGGATTTGAAAGAGGTTACTTCATTCACTTATCTATGGAGCATTGTCTCAACTACAGGAGGAACCGACGAGGATGTCAAATCGAGAATCGGGAAGGCGAGAAACACATTTATCAACCTGAAACCAATCTGGAAATCTTCGTCACTCAACTCACCATCAACAACAAAATTCGGATTTTCAATACAAACGTCAAGTCAGTCAGTTCTTCTATACGGATCAGAAACTTGGCCAGTGTGTCACAAAGAATATCTCCAACAGCCTGTTGCAGACCTTTATCAACAGCTGTCTTCGTTTCGTACTCAAGATCAGATGGCCAGAAAGAATCACAAACAAGAAGCTATGGGAACAAACGAAACAGGAACCAATCGCCCAACAAATATGCAGGAGAAAGTGGAAATGGATTGGTTACTCGCTGAGCTGAGGAGGCCGCTGGGTGACATCGCGCGTCAGGCCATCGCTCGAGTGGAACCCGAAATGGAAGTGGCGAGTGGGACGTCCAAGGGTGACATGGAGGAGATCGTGTGATGAGGAACTGAAACAGTATGGACTACCATGGATGCAGGTGAAAAGTACAGCAGAAGACAGAAGCAAGTGGAGACGTGTAGTTGAAGCCCTACGTTCCACTAGGAACCCAAGGGAACAATAATAATAATAAAGCGTTTATTGGGACCCTAAGATCTCAGTGAAACTTTTATCTACTTGTAAGCAGGTGTCAGTTTGTCAAGGAAATCCTCTGGAGAAAGTTGTTTACAACTATAGGTAGATATGCTTTGTAACCGCGTTTTCGTTTTTCATCATGATTATGCAGGAATGCTTGATAATTCCAAAATGGAAATGTTGTAAAATGATTAATTGCATTCCATGCTGTATAGAGATTTTCGATTGTAAACTACGTAATATATTTGCAAGATAACTTCCGTAACTAATAACAATCAGTTGAAGAATCTTTAAATTCACTGGAATACTGAGAAGCTATTTCACTGAAGTTTGGTAATTTTCATCAGTGCACAGGCATTACGAGAGATCGAACTTATGAACCTTAGGTTATGCCTTAGGCACGTTTGATTTCTGGCGAAATTAAGAGTTTGCACTGTTGTATAGTTAGTTCGAAACTGGGACTACATAGATGCACCTTAAGCACTCCACAAAATCAATGATTCTCACATATACATAAAGGATAAGCTACTACTGCTGGCCTCATTTATGTGTATCTATCAATTTACCTCAGGAGCTAGGTATGTCTGCCCTACCCCTTGTGTTGTCCATCCAAACGTATCATGGAACATTAACCGTCGTTGCTTTATAAAGCAGAAGAAAAATCCCCCATCATCTGTTTGAACATCCATACCAAGCTAACCGACAAAACAACTAAAAAGTCATCTGCAGAATACGTGGGAATCTTATTGTGAAAGAGTCCAATTTGTTCAAACCACAGAAGCAGTGGTGGTTGTTATTCACACGTTAAATACCGAACTCTGAATACAGAAGAAGTTTGTTCAGTCTTTAAAATCTACAATGGATCTAATCTGTCTTTACACCGAACCACATGTGTGGTTACAATCAGCTTCAATGGAAGGAACCTGAAAGAAACAACCTCTTTTACCTACCAACCTGGAAGCATCGTTTCAACTACAGGCGAACGGAACTGACGAAGATATCAAAGCAAGGATCGGGAAAGCAAGGCAAGCTTTCATTACTCTCAAGTCTGTGTGGAGGTCAACATCGTTCAGCGTCAAAAATAAGATCCGGATTTTCAACTCCAATGTGGAGTCAGTGCTACTTCCTATACGGATCAGAGACTTGGCGAGTGCGTCATAAAGAGCATCTCAAACTAACTACAGACCTTCAATAACAGTTGTCTTCGCTCAATACTCAAGATCAGATGGCCAGCCGGCTAGAAAAGATCAGCACCATGGATCTCTGAGAGCGAACCAACCAGGAATTGATTGTGCAACAAATAAGCAGGAGGAAATGGAGGTAGATTGGCCATACTCTGAGAAAACAAGCCATCAAGTAACTTCACACGACAGGCCATTGTTCGAGTGGAACCCGAAAGGGAAACGGCGAGTTGGTCGTCAGTGCAAGGGTGACTTGGAAGAGGTCATGTGAAGAGGAGATGAAAGCGTGTTGGTAGACTTGTAGCCAGGTGAAGACTCTAGCAGAGAACCGAACGCAATGGAGACGCACGGCTGAAGCCCTATGTTCCTCTAGGAATTAAAGGAAACAATAATAATGATAATATGTGTGGTTGCTAAGCATTCTACTACTGTACCACCGACGCTAACCTTCATTAACTTGGGTCCAAATGATGCATATTGACTATATACAAAAATACATCAGATAAATTCAGCACAGCCATAAGTAGACAATATTTGCAGGATATTTTACATTCCATTTGGTTAATAGAATATTAGTAACTCTAAGCGATGCCTTTTTGAGTGAACACGATATAATTGTAAGATCCACTAACACATAATGATAACATCTTAAAACTAATTGTGAATGACTTTCGTAAAAGACATTGACTTACGTGCTGGTTTCATCGTCTGTGGTGTTGTACGCTTTACATTTCGTACTGAACTGGAATTGTTGTTAACTGAAGCTCGATTATCATTTTCAGTGGTTGTAGTATGTGGTCCTGGAATACGTCGTGAACCAGAAGGATTTGTAGTGGTTTGATTTTGAGGAACATCACTTTTTGCTGCAAGCTTTGATTAAAATATTTTTCAAAAGAAAACAAGTTAATTAACTATTTTGTACAAAATGAAATTCTATCAAACGTGTTAGTTTGTTTATAAGATGTATCACACAGTGAAACAGTATTATTTACTGCATGACGAGGTTTCGAACAAAATTTATTACTGTCCATAATCATATCAATTGTAATCACACGACTTTGAAAATTGAGTTTTATAGTTTTCTTTGTTCTCTCCTATTTGTCGTGAGGGTAGTAGAATTTTCCAGATATCGGGGACAGGTGATGAATCATTCCTATAGTATGTATTTGCAGTTGTTTCGATAAACAAAGCTTCTTTTATCAATCTCTCCCTCCACCCAGCTGTGACATTAGATTTTAAAACTGCCATCCTATCCCATCCTATTGTATGGTTGTGTGTAACTGCATGTAGTGCTATAGCTGAACTATTCTCTAGATTTCTTATCTTATTTGGATCAACCAATCTAGATTTTGCTAAGTTTTTATGTTCAGCTAGTTTGACTGCCCCTGTTCTACTAGTTTGACCTATGTATTTGACCTGACAATCATTGAAGGCAGGGTATTAGATAAACTAAACTGTTTTGTTTTAAAGGTTCCACAGGATTGATCCTTTAACCGACAAAGCTTGTTTCTAATTGAGTTTGTGGGCGGTTTGAATGCCATTTTTATTCCTGCCTTGTTAAGAATTCTGCATAAGGCTCACGAGGTTCCTTCCTTGTATGGAATTACTACTGATGATTTAGATTCCTTATTGTTGGTGTGGTCATTAATATTATTATTATTATCATTATTATTGTTATCATCACTATCGGTACTATCATTATTTATTTTATTTTTACATTTCATTACATATTTCCTGATTAATTTGCTGTCACAGTGCCCAAGTTTTACACATATATGAGAAGAAATCACTTGATATAACACAGTTTTTAAGCACGTGCATTTATCTAAGACATTATGCATAAGTAAAATACTGACTTATCAACAAGACCCAACTCAGCTTTTATTGTTTAATTAGATCACGTCATCTTTCTGCCCTGTCGAAGTGGGCTTTCTGTAGATAGACCGTCTTATTGAGCCATCGTCTCTTCGACTCAGAAGTATGTCTAAAAATGCGAGCTGGTTGCGACTTTCTTCCTCGCATGTAAGACTAATATGATTCTGTACTTTGTTTAATTTAACTTTTCCATATATACATATCGACTTGACAAGTAAATGTGTGATCAGATTGTTCGAAATGTATAGCGCAGATGCATCACATTTTTCAGATAATCTCCGTCTTCTAATAATGCTATCAAAATTTATAAAAGGGACTAACTGTTTTAAATTAATTTACTCTGTGATGGAATTATACTCTATCATGGTGCCCAGCTGTGGTTGTTATATCAGTGAAAACAGGAACTTAAGAGCCAAGTGTTTTAAGATAAATAGTTCGTAAAACATATCTAAAGCAACTGGACGTAAGAAGAAGGCTTTGAAGTGATATAATTGAACACGAAATCACGGAAACATATCATACACGTATTTCTCCACATTGGCAAACTTTTTAACTGAAACAAACATACTACTTAAAAGTAGCTAAACATATATGTTGAAATTCAGATCGTAGGAATGGTGCGGATTTTGGATTTAATAGAAACTATTGGATTTTCACCATGAACCAACATCAGTTATAGAGATCATGATGTTTCATCCTATTCTAGAAGTCTTCGTCATCTCACACCGAAGACCTCGACAACGATCGAAGTCGGGACCTTGGCGGGGGCCAGAGTTTGAAATTTTGAATCTTCCGTTGTCTACTTTAATTAGACTGAACGATCAGTTTCCGAAGACATATCAGCTTCCAGGCTGGGTGCTCTAATAATGACTTTGATTTTCACCCTGACATTACTTGATAGACTGTGGGTAGGTTCAAGCAACTGGAAAGTGTTTTCGCTGCATTCTTATCATCCATACGTTCCAGAAAACATGAAGATAAAATCTGCAGTTCTTTTTTACTGGTGTATATCTAGTATATGTAAATCCTAAGTTCGAAGTGGAATACCACAGTATTATGATTAGCTCTTTGCTAGTAATGAGCATTTCAGCATGAAGCAAGATGAGATCGTTTGGACTGTGTTAGTATAGAGGATACTTAAAGCAGGATACCTATTACAAGTCAATGCAATCATACGGCACGTTTTTTTAGTAATCTATAGATAGGTGGTGAGAAATATGATCTCTACACAGTATTATGATTAAGTTTTTCAGAAGTTTACTGAATTATTTGCAGTAGGTGGGCTTCTAATTCTCATTATTACTGGTTATTATCAGCGATTCTCAACTACCATAATCAGAAAAATGCATACTACAAAAATCTAAACTTTTCAGTTAATTAACAGTATAGGTGGAATAAGTTAAGTGACGTTTTATTACTGTATAACATTTGGATTTCAAAAAGCACCATCCTAAGTCTTCGCAGCTGGGTAAAGTGACTGACTGACTGACTAACTGGTTTCAACATAGAACTTTGCACCGATGTGTAGCAGTTCGAGTCGTCACACTCCATGTAGCACATAAAGCAACAGACGAAAGTAAAAGGGAAATCCAAAATAGAGACAATGAACAGAGATATAAGGCAAAAAGAATAGTAATATCGAAGAACCATATAGTTTTATCGGATATTATCAGTCACAAGGAGTGGATGAATCTGCGCCAGCCATTGAAAACGATTTTGAGTCATATCATTAATTGTCTCCAACCTTCAGTGGTTTTTACCGTCACGAGGACCTTGACGAGGAAGTCTACACCTTCCTAAATGAATGGCACCAACTAACTGTTGTGGATTTCATTGACTGATGAAGCTATGTTTTGGTTTGACCACCGCTGGCTCTTTTCCACCCTGATCAATCTTGTGTCAGCTAACATCGTCCATCGGTCGAGGAAGGCGATGACTAGGCATACGTAACACATGTCCTAACCATCTCAATCGATGTAACTTCATAGCCTCGTGGTAAAGTGAACTATGCCATCAGTATTTCCATTATGGCAGACTGAGAACGTTCGAGTAAACTTTAATCATAAAACAAACTGCTCAGACAAGTTTTAATTAACTTTAATAAACAAATTAATCAGAATGAATGAGAAAAAGGTGAGACATACTGATGTACGTGTGGCAACGCGGCCACGACCAATTCCAGTATTTACACTAGATGTCGTATTATTGTTAACTGGCAAGCGTGAATGTTTATCACGACAAAATTTGATATGGCGTTCAGCAGCTTTTTCATTAAATCTTCTTAAACAATATTCACATTGAATAAAATCTTTAGAAGAAAAAAAACACAACAAATATGAGAAGAATTCTGTAGTTGTATTCTATGAAATTTAAATATAATTTACATAAGTATCAAAGGTAAATTGATAGAAATAGAAGGATGGTAATTGAACTAGTCAAGTTTGATCACTGAATAATGTCAGTTAGAGAATCACTGAAAGCCAGAGAGTACTCGCCATCTGTTTCGTCGGCAAATGCACCCACCAAGTTTCGAACTCAGGACCTCGCCGCTACAAGACAAGCCAGTAGATCATCCATCCACTGGGATCTATCCGATGGCCCATGAACCTCAACTTCAATCAAATCATTATCTTCTAGAGCCGAATGGTCTACGGGCTCGTCTTGTGACCGGAAGGTTTTGAGTTCGAACCCCGGTAGGTGCATACTGATGAGGAGTTAGAAACTAGGACGAAACATTTGTCCAGTACTCCCTGGTTTTCAATGGTTCTCTCATCAAGATTAATCCGTGAGTCAACTTGGAGCAAATCAAATCCCCACAAATCAATGCCTCATAACTCTTGAACTAGTCTAGACAGGATGAGTGTCCCTAAATTAACTGTTAAATTGGTGGAAATATATGGTGTTATCATTATAAGTCTAATACTGTTCCTTTTTATTGCCACTTCTCAAAAAAATAGATCTTGTTCTGCTTGGATTATTCTATATTCATCTTTATGTAATCTGAGAAGTAAGTGTGAATAATTTACTGAGAAATTCATGGTATAACTTGCTGGGTCGAGTTGCTGAAGATAACCTCCTGAAGGTACTCAGGTAGGTAACGACCAAAAATTAAATACAATGGCTGAATACATATGTATTCATCGTAATTCACTTAAAAATGGCTTTCTCTGATTTTCTGTCAATAATGGGAGAATTAACACCCCATGTTCATACTAAACAGAGAAGAAAGAGTATATATGCATATTTGTAAAATTAATGTATTTCACTTCAAACAGAATTAAAATAAGTGAATTACGGAGGTACAAGCAAGATGTTTAGTGATTTCATATATGTTATTTTTTGGAACACTTTGGAATCAAGTGGTGGGTATTAGAATAAAGTTAACTAGAAATCTTTACATATGTAAGAGTGAAAATATTTACTGTGTATGAACGCCCTGACTACTGATCTAGTAGTGTAGTTTACTTATTTAGGATTCACGAAATACAAAAGATGAATAACTTAGAGTTTGAAACATAACGTCAACTACAGTTTGGGGTATCTAATTTTTATCTTTTACTAACTCTTCGTAAATTTTAACGCTAACTATTACATTTCTCCACGAACCAATATCAGTTAGAGAGATCATTGAAGGCAAAAAAGGGAATTGGATAGCTATTCCGTCCCTTTTCGGGACGCTCTTCAGTAGTGCACACTATCGACCCTACCAGAGACTGAGTCCGAAGTGTTCAGGTTATGAGGCCAAGATCTCTGACCATTCAGCCACTTGGGCTAGAATTCATTGACCTGTGAATTTTAATTCTTTGTTATAACACTACCTTCAGCTAAATGCCTTTGATGAGTATCCAATTTACCTTGAAATGGTGGAGCGCACTGGTAACGACTTCTCAGTGCAGCTACAGGACATCCATCTAGTAGTCGGAGAGTGATTTAATTTAATTTTTGATTACAGCTTGATGCCACACCGTATTTTCAGTACAAGTATGGCATTTTCAGCATGGATATCGGTAGCCCAAATTTTGCAGGCCGACCATAGATATCGGGTGTGCGTCGGCAGGGGATCGAACCCCGGACCATGTGCATGGTCAGCGAGAGTCCCAACCACTGTGCCACCGACTGTTGGGTTTCTTTTGTAGGAGTATGGAATAATTTTAATAGCAATTTTTGGATTTCACGGGTCACCGAATGCCAATGTAAGCGCCTGAATGCTCAAAGAACATGATCTCGTAATGTGAAGGTTTCAGGTTCGATCCCTTGTGGCTTTATGAGTGCGCACTGCTTAAGAGTCCCAAAAGAGGATGAAACAGCCTTCCAGTACTCTCTGGTTTTCACTGATCCCTCTAAGTGATATCGCTTCGTGACGAAATTTAACAACTGAAACTTCAGCTAACCATACCCTTCTCGCCGAATCCCACAATCTAATTTTTTGTAAATTTGTTGTTTTCCTGTTATTTCCTCTTTTCCAGTAATAATCTGCCTTAATTTTGTACCTATCTACTTTTAATTTATCCTATCTACCATGAAGTATGGTGTCCTGGATCACTTTATCTTGATATAGAGTTCTATATTGGTAAGCATTGTCTTTATACGTGTTGCAACACTTGTAACTGTGAATAAATTAGTTGTGCTTGTTTAGAAGAATGAATCAGTTCTCTTAAATTTTCTTTTTTTTAGTGGACTTCAATAAGGCATAACGAGGAGATGCCAATTAGGATAATTCGTTTAGCTATTGTCCCTTTTCCAAAGTTTTACATTTATTCAAGTGTTGGTTAAGCATGGATTTGATTGGTTTCATGGTGAACTGATATCGGTTAGAGGACCATTGGAAAACCTGGGAGTACTGAACAGTCAGCTGTTTGGCCCTAGTCTGGGACTCTTCGGAAGTGCGCACCCACTGAGGCTCGAACGCAGGACCTTCTGGTTACAAGACGAGCTCGTGAACCATTGATCTACTGGGACCTGATCAAACGGTCCATGAATTTAAAATTTCGTCTCAACAATAACATGTTTTCGATACAGATTTCTTCACGAATCAACATCATTCAGAGAATAATTGAAAGCCAGGGAATACTTGACAGCTGTTTCTTCTCAGACTGCGGCTAATCAGTAATATACACTCATTGGTTCAATCATTTGTGGGATCTTGTATACGCACTGATGAAGAGTCCTGAGCTAAGACGAAACAGCTTTCCAGTGTTCCGTGGTTTTTATTGGATCTTCAACTGATGCTACTTCATGACTAAATGTAAAATGAAGTTAATCCGTATTCCTACAAAATTCAAGATCTGAATAACACATTTTTTTAATCTGTCGTGGGTTATAATTTAGACAGAAAAATAGGGGATGTTTATCCACAGTAATATCGATGGAAATAATTCATGAATAACTAATGCAATATTAATTTAAACATTGAAGGGATTAAAGTTCATAAGAATATGAAGTGTGAACATATGAATTAGTAATTAAATAAAAATGTTGTATTTTTATTGGGAGATGACGTAATTAACTGTTTCGCATTTATTTCGACAAGGTTGACTGTAAAGTAATTTAGAAACTGTTTCAACACTACGGGATAGCCCAAACCTTTATCAGCCTCATTCAGTAGCTATATAACGCTGCCACATGTCGAATTACTCCCAACCGACAATTCAACGAGGCCTCTGAAGTGAAGACAGGAGTACAACAAAGCTGCCTACTATCACCGATGATATTCCTAAATGTAGTGGAATGGATCATGCAAAACTCCACGGAAAACAAGAAGACGGGAATACACTGGACCGATAAGAAGACTATAGAACATGTGGACTCCGTGAACGACTTGTGTTTGGTGTCACACAAACCCAAAAATCTACAAGAGAAAACTGATGAACTGTTGGAAGAAGCAGTATAGATAGTAAGCGGACATAGAGAAGACGGACATGTTGAAGGTAACGAACCAACCAACAACAAGCACTAATCTCCTTCAAGGGGAAAAACTAGAAAAAGGCCACTTCCTTCACTTGTCTAAGAAGTGTTGTTTCAACTACAGGCGACGCCACGAATAAGGATGTTAAATCTAGGATTGGAAAGGAAAGGCAGATATTTGTTACTTTGAAACCAGTTTGGAAATCGTCTATATTTCGCAAATAAACATCAGATTTTTAACACCACTTTTAAGTCAGTGTTTCTATATGGGCCAAACACTTGGTGCTTCACCAAAAGATATTCCAACAGCCACCCGCAGACTATCATCAACAGCTGCCTTTGCTCATTATTGAAGATCGAATGACTAGAAGTAATTAGCAACAAGAAACTCTATGAAAGAACGAACCAAGCGGCCAACTGCCCCAAAAAATATGACGAAGAGAATGCAGATGGATCGAACACATACTGGGAAGACCGTCGAACGGCATCGCACGCCAAGCCATCGATCAAGTGGAACCCGAATGAAACACAATGAGTTGGGCTTTGATTCAAGGGTGATATGGAGGAGCTGAGAATCAGTAGGCAGTCATGGAGGCAATCAAATAGGATTGTAGAGGACAGGATGAAATAGAATTATGCTTTTGAAGCCGTATGTTCCACTCGGAACCCACTGGAATAATAAGAAAATAATATAATGCAATAAAGTTTGAAAATTCCAAGACAATAGAAATAAAGGTTTTGTTATAACTTCAATCCTTAATTCTATATGAAACTGTTCATAATTTATGGTTATTCTGTCCTCTGTGTATGTGTGTGTGTATAACTGCATGAATGAATATCCACTCAAAAGTCATATTCATCATGGTTATATAACGTATTTATTTAAGATAGAAAGAAACTATCAAATATCTGCGACACAGATCATAAGTCTTTAAAACTGATCATATTTCTTAGCTATGTTTAATAAATAATATTAAAGGGTAACAATAGCCTTTAAAATGAAATTTCTAATCTCAGTCAAAACAATAGTCATAATCGCAGTACCTGGTCTACAGATTGTTTTCTGTGTTATTGTTATGTAAAGCTTAATAAGTAATTGATTAGATGCTATTGATGTAAAGCCTTTCTTTCCAGAATAATAATTATTATTGTTCCCTTGGGTTCCTAGTGGAACATAGGGATTCAGCTGCACGCCTCCACTTGCTTCTGTCTTCTGCTGTACTTTCCACTTGCATCCATGTTAGTCCATACTGTTTCACCTCTTCTTCACACGATCTCCTCCATGTCACCCTTGCACTGACGTCCCACTCGCCGCTTCCCTTTCGGGTTCCACTCCAGCTATGGCCTGATGCGCGATGTCACCCAGCGGCCTCCTCAGCGAGTGAGTGTCCAATCCATTTCCACTTTCTCCTGCATATTTGTTGAGCGATTGTTTGGTTCTTGTTTTGTTTGTTCCCATAGTTTCTTGTTGGTGATTCTTTCCGGCCATCTGATCTTCAGTATAGAGCGAAGACAGCTGTTGATAGATGTCTGCAACCTGTTGGAAATATTCTTTGTAACACACTGGCCAAGTTTCTGATCCGTATAGCAAAACTGACCTGACGTTTGTATTGAAAATTCGAATTTTGTTGTTGATGCTGAGTTGAGTGACGAAGATTTCCAGATTGGTTTAAGGTTGATGAAAGTGTTTCTCGCCTTCCCGATTCTCGCTCGATTTGACATCCTCGTCCGTTCCTCCTGTAGTTGAGACAATGCTCCCCAGATAAGTGAATGAAGCAACCTCTTTCAAATTCCTCCCGTTGATGGTGACTGGCGCTGGATGTTGCTTCTGTTGTTGTTGGTTGGTTATTTTCATAACCTCCGTCTTGTCTATGTTCACCTGGAGTCCTGTCTTTCCTGCTTCTTCGACCAGTTTGTCGGTTTTCGCTGCTGCTACAAAAACTTTCCAGAATAATAGCTGAACTAAATGAATCGACCTTAAAATTCACTGTGATCTGAAGGGTCGATTCATGGGTTTCCCCTTTGTGTTTGTCGAAACTGACAGATTCCAGATATATATATATATATATATATATAGTTTGTTTTCATACTGAAGATCACAAGATTACAATAAAGGCATAATTTATACATGAAACTCTTTGTATCGCTTGTTATTAAACATAGGGAATTAAGTATGAAGGTATAAAGTTGTACCTCTTTTACATTTATCTAGACATGTGACCAAGGGCGATGTGAAAGAGATCGATCGAGTGAGGAGGAGATGAGATAGGAGCTAGGTGTACAGGACTTCAGAGAACAGGATTTAATGGGGATATGCTGTTGAAGCCCGGCGTTTTACCTGGAATGTGTTCAGATATACAGGATCATACGATTACGGTTAAGATACAATTTATAGATAGAATCCTGTGTACCACTTGTTATTAATTAGGAAGGCATAAAGTTGTCTTCTAATTATGTATATACATATAAACTAATTCTTGTTATTTCCTTCCAGCTTTTTTGATATGAATATTACATGAACTGCTTTTTCCTTAAGGTGTTCTCATTGAAATAGTTAAAGAATGAAAGGCAAACTGATGTCTCCTTTCAATATAAACCGATATATATATATAAACACTACAATGAGGTTTTTTGAAAATAATGTTTACACACTGAAGTCATGGTATCAGTCGGATATTTCAATGTTTCTTTCTATAGAAGTAAAATTGAAGGCAGTTTCCTTATTTCTTTTATTCCTTTATGTTTTCTCTCTAATAGAAACACACAGTTTCCTGTCAGTTAGCTGGTTTTTATTTATTAGGTGGATGCTTTAATTCCCGAAATTTTGACTATTTTCTTCTTTCATTCTTTTCTCTAATTCTTCCTTTTGTAGAGGTTTTTAAAACAAGAATTGAAATAAAACTGGTAGATTGATAAGTAAATCCATTTTATCTAGTTAAATTTACATCACTATTCACATACTGATAAGGTGTAATAAGCAGTTATCACAAAGGTTAGAATTCAAAGTTCATTGAATTTTGATACAAGTAGCTAAATGGTCGACGGGCTTGACTTCGTCACCTGAAGGTCCAAGATTCAATCCCTGATGCAGTCCTTGAATCTGGATATATCATCTTTTCTGGTCGTGGGTTCCCACGGCTGCAGAGTCCTAAACAAAAACAAAACTGCTGTTCAGTGCTCTCTAATTTCCAATGGTCCTTTAGATGATGTTGGTTTATGAAAATATCTGCATTGAAATGAAACCCAATCTATACGAAAACGCATAATGTAAGCTGTCACAGTGTTTACAGGTTTTCCAAATCAGTTTATTTATTAAATATGGTCAAATATTATTATCATTATTTAAGTTCATTTTTAGAACACAATGTATTGTTCATAGCTACATCAAATGTAGCCGCAAGTCTTTGAGAGTTTCTGTATTTGTTTATGTTTTTCTCATTACTATAAGTCAGGGGTAGTGGTGTAACGACAGAAGACAAGGGCCAAGCAACGGATCGTTTATTGAGGAAATCAAGAGATATTCATACATTTTTATGTACATTATTATTAGCATTATTGTTAGTAGAGAAGCAACGTCTTGTGGTTGGTTTTCTTCTCGCTGAAGGTTATTCTGTACTGCTTGTGAGAATTTCTTAGAAAGTTAAGCCGTATATCTGCGAATTGTATCCACCCACTGCCGTGATTGGTTGTTGAGTTCCTCAAGGTTAAGATTTGTTATTGTTTTCCTCTCATGATCCCGATTCGGGACGTAAGCATTGAGGTAAATTGTTGTCTACAATTCTGTCTTGCCGACAGCTCTCACCACAGTACGATTTTCTCGAAATCAAGGACTTTTCTTATATTATTTCCACTGTATCTATCCCTAGTTCATTTCTATATACAAAACTGCAGACACTAATAAGTTTTTTGCCCTAACTGGGGCGAATTTTATAACATTGAAAGAAGCAAGAATAACAAACAGAAACAAGTGGAAGATGAAGTGACTGCTCAATTTTTTGTACTTGTTCGTGGACTTGGATTAATTTCAGTACGAATTTTGACAGGTGGAAAGTGACAAGTTGATAGAAGAAGTGGCGAAAACAGAAGTGAGGGAGATACCTGACAAAAAAACAACAAGCACCAGTCACCATCCTCGGAAGAAATTTGAAGCCAATCACTCCTTTCACTTCATTATGGATAAGATTTTATTTTAATAAATCATACAGTGTTGTTGTACAGTAATATTTACTGATGAGCACTTTTCGAGCAAAATTTACTGCTGCTCTTTAGCGTATCAAGGTACTCACACAACTTTATTGCTTCATTTATATACATGAGTAAAATTGTTGAGACATTTGAATAAAATCAATATGAGATAATGTACATTCGGAAATGATATTAGTGTTATCAATCGAATACAATCAGATGGGAAATAAGATGTTTTTATAGTCAAAATAAGTAACTTGTTAGAATGTATGTGAATTGAAACAGAATTTTAAGATTATCTATTATTCTCCTGTGATTTGAATGGTGGTAATAATATCTTCCATTTTTCTGGTATTTGCGTTGAGTCAGTTATGTTGCATGTGTAGGGCGTAGACTCGATAAACCAGGATTCAGTAATCAATCTCTCTCTCTCCAGCTACCTATATTACTCTTTAGAATTTTGACTCTGTCCCATCCACCATAGTGTGTGGTTGTGTGTTAGGGCATGCAGTGCGATTGCTGAGTTCTTTTCTAAATTACTTATCTTCGTGGGATCAATCATTCTACAGTTAGCTAAATTCTTATGTTCTGGTAATCTGCCTACTCCCGATCTACTGGTGTGTTCTATGTAGTTGATTCAACTCAGTGATTGCAGGGTATTTTGTAAATTATATTATTTTGTTTAATTGGATTCCCCAGGTCCTTTAGCCTACAGAGCTTGTCTCTGAGTGAGTTCGCAGGTTTAAATGCCACTCTAATTCCTGCTTTTCCCAGAATCCTACATAGGGTATCAGATGTCCTCACATATTCTCTCTTATTTAAGTTGTCATTATTAGTTTCCTCATGTTTTTTATTTTGATCTTTTCTGATCTTCCTAATGAATTTTATAGGATAGTTATTTGACACCAGCCCCTCTTCTATCTGTTTCATTTCATTGCTTAGGTCTTTTCTTGTACTACTTAGTGCTACTGCTTGGTTTGTTAGACACTTAACTAAGCCAGCCTTTACAGACAACGGATGAAATGAATTGAAGTCTAAATATATATTGGAATGTGTTGGTTTTTTATAAACGATAGTGTTAAGTTTACCTTCTTCTATTCGTTTTATTTGACAATCTAACATAGCTAATTCTCCTTGTTCATTTTCCGATTCAAATGTGAATGTTATTCCCTTTACTAGTGAGTTTATGTGTGTGTGTGTCAAGAAGCTAGAGATATGTTCTGTTTTTAACACTGTGAGTGGAAGTGTCATCCACATATCTCCACCATATTTTTGGAGTAGGATTAAATGTATTAAGAGCAATATTTTCCCAGCTGTCCGTAAAGATATCTGCTACGATAGGGGATATTGGTGATCCCATTGCTACACCTTCTGTTTGTCTGCATATTTTGCCTTGGAATTTAAAGACAGTAGATGTGAGGCATAACTGATTTCCTAAAATAACTTTCTCAACGGGCAGCCTTGTCCTGTGATTAAGTTCGGGATCAGAAGTTAGTTCTCTTTTAACCGCTTCTAAGGCTTAGGCAGCATCGTTTCAACTAAAAGTGAGGGCACAGATTAAGATATTAAAGCCGATTAGAAGAGGAAAGCAAAGACAAACCTTTATTACCCCAAAATACGTGTGGAAATCTGCAGCACTCATCATAAGGAACAAGGTTAAGATCTTCAACACTAGTGTCCAACTAGTGTTGCTATATGATTCAGAGATTTGACACTTATGTCATCTTAAGCATTCCAAACAGGCTTCCTTCTCTTCGCTGAATACTGAAGATTAGCTGGCCGAGCAGAAAGCATAAGCAGCAAGGGATATTAGTAGCATGGCAACCAAGAATCTACTACCCAGCAAATATACAGAGAGAAGTGGAGATGGATAGCTAACACGTGCCAAGTTTTCGGTTGGAACCCTAATGAGAAACCATTAGTCGGATGTGGTTCTGTGGATGACATGGAAGATATTGTGTTTAAAGGAAATGAAAGATTATGGATAATTGTAGAGCTGGCTAAAAAGACTGCAGAGAGCAGAGAGAAATGGAGACGTGAGGCTGAAGTCCTATCGTCCGCTCAGAACCCAACGGAATAATAATAATAACAGTAGTACACTTTCTAGGCTACACTCTACATTTCATTCATAAAGAAGAATAAGAAATAGTGTGTAGTGCATTGCATTTTTGTTTAAATGCGCATAAATTTTCAATTTCAACAAGTGTTATTCAAATCCACTTACCTGGATCAATAGTTGGTGGAGGTGGAGGTGGTAACGGTTTACCAGTCTGTTTTGCAATAGTATACTCTTTAGCTGCTCTTATGGACTGTATAAATTCTTCATGTTTTTGTCGCCAGTTATGTTTACGTGCTTCAACTTGGGCTAGTTTTCTTGCCTTTTCTGCTGATTTATCGTTTATAGATGATTTCTGATTTACAATTGGTATGCCTTGTGTACGTTGTTTAGTACTATCAAATACTTTTCTCTTCTTTGTTGTGCTTTTAATACATACTGATTGATGACGATTCTATAGGGAAGGTTGAAAAAGATGATAAAAAAGAAATTCATTGAGTTTATTCAAAGTAACGAGCTTAATATGAAGTGGGAATATCCCCTGATGAAAGCAAGAATGTTTAAGAACAGCCTATAATTTTTTCCACACCTTAATATTCACTTAACTGCTTGATAATAAGAATGAGCCAGTGGACTATGATATATCGTCTGAGTAAAAGCGCGTTGTTCTACGCATACGCTTATTTGACTAATCCAAAGGGATTCGTGGGGATTACTTGGCTTATTATTACTATTATTGTTCCCTTTAGTTCCTTGGGGAACATAGAGCTTCAGCCGCACGTCTCCATTGCGTTTTCACCTGGTCCCACGTTTACCCACATGCTTTCACCTCCTCTTCACATGACCTTCTCCATGTCACCCTCGCACTGACAACCAACTCGCCGCTTCCCGTTCAGGTTCCACTCGAGCGATGGTCTGGCGAGTGATGTCGGTTGATGATTTGTTTTCTCAAATTATGGCCAATCCACCTCCATTTCTTCCTGCTAATTTGTTCCACAATCGGTCCCTGCTGGGTTGGTTCGCTCCCAGAGATCCATGTTGCTGGCCGGCCATCTGATCTTGAGTAGCATTGAGAGAAGACAGCTGTTGATGAAGGTCCGTGGTCTATTCGAAGTGGCCTTCGTGACGTGGTGCCAAGTGTCTGATCCATAAAGTTGGACTGACTTCACATTAGAATTGAAAATCCGGATCTTATTTTTCATGTTGAGTGCTGTTGACATTGCTTGGCTTAAGGGTTTTCAAATGATTTTGATGGTTTCTTAACCATTGGTCTGCGCCATTTAAACGGGTTGAACCGCTCGGTTGGGGTCATCAGAATGTTATTAGACACACTCTGTGATATAGACGGAGGCAAATTATAGTCTCACAGAAGTATAAACATTTTATCATCTTTGTGATTCTGAAAAGCACTATTCTTAACTAACCTTCCCACTGTCTCATGCATCTTCGCCGATCGTAGACCATTATGTTTCTGGTTTCTTGTTTCGAGTGTAAACTTCCGAAGTGCCATCACTTGAACTGACGTGCTACTGTATGCGGTTCTACATTGGTTTGTCATTTGATCAGTTAGTAATATTGTGTATTATGACAGGAGTAATGTAAAAGAATACGGTAACACAAACAACTCTTGTCGGGGCTGAGTAACCACCCTACTAAATTTATTACGAGGATCGCAAAGGCTCATACGAAAAGATAAAATACTAGTGAAACTATCGAGTGTAACACAAATAAGGAAGAATTTAAGGCATCTATTGTTTTACCATATAAGGAAGAGCTATCTGAAATCCTACGAGTGACTCTTAATAGAGCGGGAATTAAGGTGGTATTTAAATCTACAAACTCACTCATAGACAAGGTCTGTAGGTTAAAAGATTCTGTTGACTCAATTAGTCAAAATAATGTAATCTACAAAACTCTTTTCAGTGACTGCGAGGTCAACTACATTCGTGAAACTAGTAGATCAGGGTTAGTCAGGTTATCAGAAGATAAGATAAGTCTGTGTGGAGGTCAACAACACTCAGCATCAAAAATAAGATCCGGATTTTCAACTCCAATGTGAAGTCAGTCAGTGCTACGATACGGATGGATCAGAGACTTGCACTGCGCGTCATAAACAGCATCTCAAACAAACTACAAACCTTCATTAACAGTTGTCTTCGCTCAATACTCAAGATCAGATGGCCAGCCGGCCAGAAAAGATCAGCAACAGGGATCTTTGGAGCGAACCAACCCAGCAGGAACCGATTGTGAAACAAATAGGCAGGAAGAAATGGAGATGGATTGGCTGGCCATACTCTGAGGAAACCATCAAGTGAGTGACATCACTAGACAAGCCATCGCTCGAGTGGAACCCGAAAGGGAAGCGGCGAGTTTGTTATCCAAGGGTGATTTGGAGGAGGTGATGTGAAGAGGAGATGAAAGCATGTGAGCAGACATGGAGGCAGGTGAAGACTCTAGCAGAGAACCGAACGCAATGCAGACGCACGGCTGAAGCCCTATGTTCCTGTAGGATTTAAAGGTTACAATAATAATAAGAAGAAGAATGATTGATGAACATGTCAATCAATCGACCTGCTGAAGTCTTTTATACACATGACACCTCCATATGAACAAACTCTCTCCTTCCTTAGTAACCCCACATCCAAGCAGTACTGGAAAACCTTATCCTCATCAAACAGCAAGCGTAACTGCGTTAGAGCAGACATCTGACTCAAATCAAGCGGAATAGAGGCTTTAACTCACGTGGATGAAACTCATTGGACCATTCAGGGTCATTCACTGATTAGTAGTTAGTGGTCCTTTAAGTTTAACTTGGCCGACATAACTACTGACTATATATATACATACATATATATATATATATATCAACTTCATCGACTTTGAAAAGACCGTTGACAGCGTCGATCGAGAGGTGATTTGGAAACTACTACGCTACTATGGAGTGCCACCGACAATTATACATCTCATCCAACAGCTGTACGACAATGCTGCATACCAAGTAATCCACAACAGGAAACTTACGGAATCCTTCGAAAAGAGGACAGCAGTAAGACAAGCTGGCTGCCTACTATCGCCAATGATTTTCTTGATTGCAGTAGACTGGATAATGCGACAAACAGCGGGCAATGAGGAAACAGGCATAAAATGGACTCACACAAAAAACCTGGAGGATCTGGACTTCGCTGATGATATATGTCTGATTTCCCACAAACTGGAAGATATGCAAGCGAAAAGCAACAAGTCGGCAGAAAAAGCATCAAAGATAGGACTTAAGGTGAACACAGAGAAAACAGAGGTGATGAAGATTCCTGGTCAACACCACCAACAGCAACAAAAACAACAGACAACAATCAGGATAAATGGGAGGAATCTGAAAGAAATAACCTCCTTCACCTATCTCTCTAGGAAGCATCGTTTCAACTACAGGCGGACTCGACTGACGAGAATATCAAAGCAAGAATCGGAAAAGCAAGACAAGCTTTCATTACTCTCAAGTCTGTGTGTAGGTCAACAACACTCAGCATCAAAAATAACATCCGGATTTTCAACTCCAATGTGAAGTCAGTCAGTGCTACTATACGGATCAGAGACTTGGCCAGCGCGTCCTAAAGAGCACCTCAAACAAACTACAGACCTTCATTAACAGTTGTCTTCGCTCAATACTCAAGATCAGATGGCCGGCCAGAAAAGATCAGCGACAGAGATCTCTGGCAATGAGGGAACCAACCAGGAACCGATTGTGAAACAAATAGGCAGGAAGAAATGGAGATGGATTGGCTGGCCATACTCTGAGGAAACAAACCATCAAGTGACATCAGCAGACTAGCCCTGGAGTGTAACCCGAAAGGGAAGCGGCGAGTTGGTCGTCAGTGCAAGGGTGACTTGGAGGAGGTCATGTGCAGTGGAGATGAAAACGTGTGTACAGGCTTGGAGCCAGGTGAAGACTCTAGCAGAGAACCGAAGGCAATGGAGACGCACGGCTGAAGCCTTATGTTCCTCTAGGAATTAAAGGAAACAATAACGATAATATATATACATAAAGAGAAAATGGAAGCTTCTAGGTAGTTGTGAAACCAGTACAGTGAAAATGTTCCACTGAAGCTGACTGGTTTCAACATACAACTTTGCACACAGAAGTGCAGAAGTCCAAGGTGCCACACTCCTTTTAGCGCATAAAGGAAGACAAAAAAGTAGAAAATAAGGGATGATAAGCAGAAATCTGAAGGAAAAAGATTAGTAACATAGAGAAACAAGATGGTTTAATGAATATGCCAGTGAATGGATCCCTGTGATGGGGCTCTATTGAAGCCCCATATCCCAACCAGAAGTCAAAGGGAAAAAAATAATGATAATAGTTCAACTGGCTTTTCTCACTGGGCTATATATATGTGTATAAGAATGTTCTAGTATCTGAACTCTAATGTACTTTATGTTACTAAAAATAGTAATGTTTCGTTAGCTACCAAAATATTTAAATAATTACTGTTTCATCTTCCTTTGTGATGAGGAGAAAACAAGAAAAAACAAACAAAAAACAATAGGCATATAGTTTTGTCATGGTAACGTATAATAAAGGAGGAAATTCTGCGTACATTCTGATAATTAGACATTTGAAGTAGGGCATCCCTTGCTTTTCTCTTCACCAGTGTTGCCTAATTGGCATACTTAAGTAGGATATATTTTTTATAAAGATTTGCATAGACTTTACGTAATGAGGTTAACAATGTTTGTGTTATGAATTACCCCTTATTTATTTATTTATTTTACTGTATTTGTCTAATATTGAAATCCATATTTTTTTAGGTTGTCGTATTGCTTCTGTAGAGATTGCTTCAATGCTTAACCTAATCTGGAACTGCTGAATAATTCCACATGATCTGAAGATGTTTATCATAAGTATGTATAGTTTTCTTTTAATGATTAGAAAGTGGATTAAATGACAGACTTTATTCTTGTAGATGTCAAGTGTGGCATCATTTTTCAAAGTGATTTGAACAGTCTAATCTATCCCTGGGTATCAATGGCTCAAGATGTTGAGGTTTAGTTCCTGGCCGATACATTCCTAAACTTCACTTAGCCGGTAGGTAGCTTATAAAATAGAGAAGTTTGGACATTCCGCTAACAACTTCATCTCGTAAAAACAGTAATACCGTAGCTACTGAAACTTAAAAGCCTAACACTTGAAACCCTATATTTTAGTCGGGAAGCAAGCAGTAATGTTGGTTACTGGAGAGCAACCAGTTCAATGCTGTTTGATGTGAAATGAATAGTAATGTTTAGCAAGCAAGCTTTTTTGAGATCAAGCTAGGAAAGTTGCCACTGTAAGGCGTGTTAATATGTCCAACAATTTCAGAAGAGTTCAGAATGACCTATCAACCAATCAAACGAGATCTTCAAGTATTAGTGTGTGGGAATTTAATTGACTGGTTACAGGATTTCATCACAAGCTGCTGACATCGGTTAGAGAACCACTGGAAAACCACCTGGGAGTACTGGACAGCTATTTCGTCCTTGTTTGAAACTATTTTTTTATTATAGCTTGAAACCCCACAGTATTTTCGGTACAAGTATGGAATTTTCAGCATGGATATCGGTAGCCCGAATTTTGCAGGCCAACCATAGATATCAGGTGTGCGTCGGCAGGGGATCGAACCCCGGACCATGTGCATGGTCGGTGAGAGTCCTGACCGCTGTGCCACCAACGCACAGTACGCATCCACCGGGGTTCGGACCCAGGACCCTCTGGTTACAAGGCGAGTTCGTAGACCATTAAACCATTGGGACCCGACCCAACGGCCAGCCCATGAATTCTAACTCCTGCCAATTCACAACATAACGCGACTGCTAGCCAATGACTTAGGAGAGTATTTGTCCTCACACCCAACCTGCTGCACCCTGCTGGTCACGAATTCCCACTAGAACCCAGGTAACCAGTTCCTTGAATAGGGCTAGTCCCTAGTGAGCATCTCATTGATTTTCTACGAGCTCGCCTTGTAATCAGAAGGTTCTGTGTTCGAGCCCCGTGGTGTGGGTGCATACTGATGAGGAATCCCAAACTAAGACAAAACAGCCCGATGTCAGCTCATGATAAAATCCTGTAACCAAACGAGATCTTGTTTCCTTTTTGCATGACTAAAAATGCATCATGATAATACAAAAAAATTTTGAAAGAAGTCAAGTAGCATTTAAGATTGGGAAGTAAGATGCTGATTACATATTACTGTCTTCCAGTTTTCTTCCTATTACATTTAATGTAAGCTTTAAACAGTGTGATTCGGTATCGGATGCATTTCATTGCCTACTTCAAATGTTCAACAGTTGCACTGTTGGACACAAACAGATGAGAACATGCAGGACAATAAGTGATGAACTAGTCATATTAGTATAAACACCTTACATCTGAGTTTATTAGTAGCATATTTCTGATTATTTCATTTAAGTTTATTTAAGCAGGATATTGCTGATTAAAAGTGAACAGTTTGTAGATAACTGCCAACAAAATATGAAGCTTTTATCCTTTCTTGTTGTGCTTTTTGATAATAACACAAATTTACCTAGCGAATAGCACACTTATTGACACTGAGTCACGACCTGACAGAAATTAGAATTCACAAGTCATTCATTCTGCTACAGATCAATGGGCTATTCAAGTGGGCTGAAGGTCATAGGATCGATCCCTAGTACGATAATGGGTGCCTGCTTCTGAAGGGTTTCAAAGTGAAACGTGACAGAAGTCTAGTAGTTACTGGTTTCTAACTGTCCTGGACAAGAACAAAAACAAGAGACAACGATCAGCATAAATGGGAGGAAGCTGACAGAAACAACCTCTTTTACCTACCTGAGAAGCATCGTTTCAACTACAGGCGGACTCGACTGACGAGAATATCAAAGCAAGAATCGGAAATGCAAGACAAGCTTTCACTACTCTCAAGTCTGTGTGTAGGTCAACAACACTCAGCATCAAAAATAAGATCCGGATTTCCAACTCCAATATGAAGTCAGTCAGTGCTACTATACGGATCAGAGACTTGGCCAGAGCGTCATGAAAAGCATCTCAAACGAACTACAGACCTTCATTTACAGTTGTCTTCGTTCAATACTCAAGATCAGATGACCAGAAAAGATCAGCAACAGAGATCTCTGGCAATGAGTGAACCAACCCAGCAGGAACCGATTGTGAAACAAATATGCAGGAAGAAATGGAGATGGATTGGCTGGCCGTACTCTGAGGAAACCGTCAAGTGACATCACTAGACAAGCCATCGCTCGAGTGGAACCGGAAAGGGAAGTGGCGAGTTGGTCGTCAGTGCGAGGGTGGGTGACTTGGAGGAGGTGATGTGAAGAGGAGATGAAAGCATGTGGGCAGACTTGGAGCCAGGTGAAGACTCTAGCAGAGAACCGAACGCAATGGAGACGCACGGCTTAAGCCCTATGTTCCTGTAGGAATTAAAGGAAATAATAATAATTATAGTAACTGTCCTCTTGTTGATTACTGTTGATCATAATCTCAGTAAATCTAAAATTTGCATGATGCCACTTTTCCTTTTAACCGCTTATATCATTTTGCCTTTATGTTGGTCTACAGTGATTTTGTGAAGTAGGAAATATAACACTAGTTATGTTATGAAGGCGTTACTACCAACTGAATAACAATATCGACTACATCTAGTTACACAGTGGTATGTAGGTGAATGAGTTTAGAATACAAAGTACTTAAGTACTTATATTCTTATAAATTGTCACTTTCAACTGAACCCTGTATCTCGACTTTCTAATACACAAATACTTTTAAATTATTAGAATCTGTGGATTCCTTAGCAATGAGATTGTACAATTTTTTGTCATATGTTACAAATGGACATTTTGTATATAACGTTTGTTTAAAACGACCTCACTGTGAAATATATATACATATATATATCTTTGGCGTACGGAGCACGTACGGTTTCGTGCCTGTTGTCACTCAGACGTCAAAAAAGCGTATCTGCAATCTTGAAGGAACTCATATGACCTCTGGGATTCTAACCTGTGTCACCCAATGATGCAGTCAGAGGCGTTACCACTGAGCTATTCAGGTATAGAGCCTAGGCTCATAGCTTTTGGCTGATTGCCTCCTATCATCTAAAATGAATTCAGAGTACATCACGATAAGAAGCCCCCCTAGCTTGGTGACAACATTGCAAACTTGACTGAAAGAATCCAGACTGCACCAATATAAAGGACTATATATATGTCTAAGCAACATTAAGATACCTCATTTGAAATGCTCAATGTACATTCAGACTGTTACTCTGATGCACCTATTCAAGAAGATGAAATATTCACCAATTCACTCATTTAGAAGTACAAGCATACAAGTTAACTTTTATTCTGACCTAGTTCTATTTTTAAAGGTAATATCATTATGTGTTGACCTGTGTAACTCTATTGTTTATTAAAATTTCATATCTACAACTAAAACATAATCCAATCACCATGACAACAATATGAAAGAATTAATGAAACTAAAGTTTCTATAGTAACTTTTTTGATGAATTGGAATGTTTTACACACTTGTTTAAAATTCAATTGGTAGTTTATTTTTTGTATTAAATCCATTGTATTCAATGACTATTCGATATTAAAAAAGTTTTTAGAAGACTGAGTATAACAGAAGTATTTATTACATTGACTTCCTCGAAATCAATCACTGTACACTTCTTCATGAAACATATAATCTACTCTGATAACACATCGGGCTTAATTATAATTTAGGCGAAATCTCCTTCAATGCCATCTTCATTCTCATGTAATTGAAAACTAATTGAAAACCAAGATCTCTACAATTTATGTAACCTGAATATCAATTCTGTCTGTCTGTCTGTTTTCGACATTGAACTTTGCACCGATGTGCGGCAGTTCAAGTCGCCATACTCCCTCCATGTAGCACACAAAGCAAGAGAAGAAAGTAGGAGAAATGCATAATATAGACAGTAAACAGAGGTATGAGACAAAGGTATAGTAATAACGAAGAACAAAACAGTTTCATTGGAAATCATAAGTCACAAGGAGTGGATGCATCTGCGCCAGCCAGTCACTGAGAATGATTTTGAGCCATGTCACCAACTGTTTCCAACCATTGGTTTTTACCGTCCCGAGGACCCCAACCAGGAGGCTAGTCTACACCACCCTATGTGACTTAGACTAACTGTTGTAGATTTCACTGACTGGTGCCATGTTTTGGTTTGACCGCTGCTAGCTCTTTTCCCGCCTGACCCTTTGTCAGCTAACATTGCTTGTCGGTCGAGGAAGGCGATGACTGGGTATACGTAACACATGTCCTAACCGTCTCAGTCGATGTAATTTCACAGCCTCGTCGATTGATTTCCCCTCCTTACCTAGCACTCGACGCCTAGCCTCAATATTGCTCACCTTATTATACCACTTCACGCAGGAGATAGAACGCAGGCACTTATGACCAAAGACAACTAGCCGGCTTTTTCATGTCTTCCACTCTCACTGGCCAGGTCTCACAGCCATAAAGGAGGACGGAGTGGACTGATGAGCAGTACACACGTCCTATGGTCGATAGCCAACTGGATATCATGTCTACGCCAGAGACGGTGTAAACTGGCATATGCGAAACTAGCCCTCTGTATTCGTGCTGAGATTTCGTCCGAGATCAACCCTTTGGGGTTGATGGTACTACCCAAGTAAGTGAAGCGGTCCACGTGCTCTACCACTTCACTTCCTATTTCTAATCTAGGAGTCGGTGTAGTCCAATCCTGTAACATCGTCTTACATCTTACAGGGGCGAATCGCATGCCAAACATTAGTAGATTGCAGCTGAAGATGTTCAGAAGACTCTGCATTTTGTCAGCGTCCTCGCCTAGAAGGACTATATCGTCTACATATTCTAAGTCAACGAGATTATTTATAGCCTGGTAGCAAGTCAATCCCTGAGTCGCTGAAGTGAGTTAGGGTTAAGTCCATTAGTACATCTATGATGAATATCAATTACCAGCCCACTAATGGCTTCTGAATGCATTTGTTTAAGCTGCAGTGGGAAGTCGTGACAAATGGGGTCGCTCATGTCAAGGTCATTGAATTCCAGATTAAGTGGCTGAATGATCAACGAGCTTAGCCTCGTGACCTGAAGGTCCTGGGTTTGGTCTCTGGAGGAGTCTTGGTTGGTGCGTACTGCAGATGGGTCCCAAACTAAATAGAAACACCTGTCCAGTGTTCCCTGGTTTTCAGTAATCTCTCTAACTGATGTTGATTGGTGACAAAAATCTAACAATTGAAAATTAAAACAGTGAACGATAGAATACCATTGACAACTGCTTAACTGGTTGGCTGAAGTGATACCAATTAGTCTATTTTTATCCTTGAATAAAATAACGCTCAGAGTAACAGCTTGTGAGTTCCTGTCATTACTAAAGGACAGGTTCACTTATATCATCCTTTAAAGTGTTTTCCACCCAATGTTGATTTCCTGACAAACTGAAGAGTGTTGACAACTACTCATTTCTGTGGGTATTATACGAATGAATTCGTTGTTATTTTTTCGGCTAATTTTAGGTAAAAACTTAATTTCACCAAAGTTAAGAGGAAACTGCTTCTTCGTAGAAACCATAACACGTGGAATATGAATCAACTGACTGAATATTAACTAGCATGCCACAAGATCTGACAGTTCTAAGTTTTATCCAGGATAAAGCAATCTTTAGGGGATCTTAGACAAAAACACGGGAGGCGTATAATGCACCTTATTTTCAAACAGTATTATTTCAAATTCTGACTGGTTATAAAAAATACCTCATTTGTTGGTATTAGATGGTTAGAGGCAATCGGCAGGAAGCCTTGCCTCCAACCATCTAATACCAACAGTTCACAGTGCACCGTAATGGCGAGCCACCTAGCATGGTGGCCACATTGCAAACATGACTGATACAATTCAGTCTGCACGGAAGATAGGACTAGACACATTACACTAGTTACTGACTAGTGTGCAATCAAAAAATACCTCATTTATTTTCTATAGTTGGTTTGTAAGGTTTAGTTTTGTTTTTACGAGATGATCATGGATTGATATCAGTTAGAGAACCATTGAAAACCAGGGAGTACTGGACAGCTGCTTCATCCTAGTTTGGGAATCATCGGCAGTACGCACCCACCACTGGGGTTCGAAACCAGGACTCTCCGGGTCCCAGTGGCTGAATGGTATACGAGCTTGCCGTGTAACCGGAAGGTCCTGGGTTCGAACCCCAGTGGGTGCCTACTGCCGATGATTCCCAAACTACGATGAAACACCTTATTTATTATTTGTTTTATAAGGACACAGACATAATTAGCTTTTGTTAGCTAAATTATTGAGATCATTACAATTAGATGAATCCCATGAGCTTGTGTGTTACTCATTTCTTTTGAATCTCCTAACCTTTACCCTTTACCATGATGTATTCATCTACCAATATTTATATTTTTACATTCATCAGATGGAGTAATAGATTTTGCTACTTCAGATGTTAAATAAGTAAACAGGGAAAAAAGAGCCAAAGCTGACTCCTTTCGTAACAGCTGTTACATCGTCTTATACAGAAGTCAAGTATGAGGATGTCAAAGTCAGTCACGATCGGGAAAGCCGGAGACAAGTGTTCATTTCTCCGATGTTGGCGTTGAGATCCACAGCACTTGCACATGGAGCAAGGTAAGAGTTTTTAACACTAATGTCGAGTCATTGCTTCTATATAATCCCGGGAATCGGCATATGTGTCACTAAGAGCATTTCCAACAGCCTGCTTCAGCCTTCTGTCGACGGTGACGATAATGTGGCTGATCAGAAAAGGTAAGCAATAAGGAACTCTGACAGAGGATCAGCCAATAACCCATTACCCAACAGATATGCAGGTGAAAGTAGAGACGGATTAGGCATAGGTTGAGGAAAACTTTGAGTGACATCACACACCAGGCTGGCCCTCAAATGAGAAACGACGGGCTTAGCATCGGAATAAATCGTTTTAAGAGTAAATGAAAGTTTTGGGCAGTCACTGAGCCAGTTACGGGTGTTGGCAGAGAACCAAGTGCGATTTATACTTGCGACTGTAGATCTGTTGTAATCCACTTAGAAGGCGAGGAATGCATGACAGTAATAATAATAATAATCACATAATAACATCATGCTTTAACATTTTCATAAGGCTTTAAATTTTTTTCTTCAAAAACAGACAAATTATTGCTGATGTAGACGAGAGTATATGAGATCTAAATTATTTCTGTTGGGCGTTTGGCTGTTAAAATATCAGTGGATAAAGTATAGCTTAAAAGTATTAAACGCTAACATTCAGATCTTTTTCAGCAAATCAAGTAAGACATTAAACTTTGAATTGTATTTTATCAGTTATATTGAAATGTTGAGAGATAACTTTGTAAAAAATTATTTCATAAGCGAAAAGTCGATGTGTATATGGCAATTTTCTTCAAGAATTTTATGGAATTCTGTTAAAACTTAGTTTAAATAAAGTTTCAAAGACTTGATACTTGTTAGTTCTACTAATTAACGACTATATGACATTGAAATTCTATTTTATTTTTTATTTTTTTTTAATTTTTGATTACAGCTTGATTCCACACAGTACTTTTGGTAGAAGTATGGAATTTTCAGCATGGATATCGGTAGCCCAAATTTCGCAGGCCGACCATAGATATCGGGTGTGCGCCGGCAGGGGATCGAACCCCGGACCATGTGCATGGTCGGCGAGAGTCCTGACCACTGTCAAATAGATGTTAGTAAAAAAGGATGACCAAAGTACTGGGGTCACCTTGAAGTCTAACTGTCTTAGTGAAACCACTTCAATAGTTCATTTGGAATAAATCTATTCTTTTATAATTGATGGGAGTGTAATATGCGCTACTGACAAAAATTTATAAGTAGAATATTCCGTATGATATTTTCTACAAGAATCTTTAATAGTAGAGAGATGGATTAACTTACGAAGAAAAGATATAAAATATCCTTGTAAAACAATATGGAAAGCATGAAGAGAAGACGAAAGAAGTGTTGGTGTCGAAGAAGTTCGTCAATTCGGTTAGACCTTAGCCATTTCGCTCTCAACGGTCAATATGTAAATCTGTGCTGATTGGATCAGATTGCAGACAACTGGAATTTCAAGGAACAACATCATAACTGTAGCGCTGTGATATGGTTGTGTATTTCTGTATTCTCCTCATTTCATCGTTATAAATATATTCTTGAACAACAGTATGGGCTATATTCTCCCTTTTCTAGTTTGGGTGGTGTTAAGAGCAGTCTGTCTACCAGGCTACGTGAGTCAGGCTAAAAAGTCAGCAGGTAGTGTGGTGAAATGTCAGACATAGCAGGATATATCGCCACACAATAATCGTGAGCGTTGTTTCTAGTTATAGCTAACCGGAAACGAGCTGGAAGTGGTCCAAGCAGCGTAACTGACTGATTTCCTAGAGAAGCAAAATGCAGACACTTTGCACTGAAATTTCTACCTGCAAAAGCTCTTCGTATTTTGCTTCCTTTGTCTTCCTTTCATGCTTTCTATATTGTTTCACAAGGTTACTTTATTTTGCCTCTTCACAAGTTAATCTGCCCCCTTCCGATATTCAAGATTTTTTGTAGGAGACATTGCACACACACACAACATACTACTTTTAAGCTCTAGTCAATAACATGCGCTCCAGTGGTAACTTCTTATCACTAGACGGAACGCGGTTGATAAGAGCCAAGTCGTCAATAAAATAAGGTAGTGTCTTGTTGACTTAATGACACTTTGTGACTGTTTTACGATAAATTTTAAATAAATATATATAATAAACGTGTGATGATCTAACATTCCTGACCGCTCATTGTACAGTAAACTTCGAAATAGAAATATACCAACTGAACTGATGGCTCAAGTGGCTGAATGGTCAGTTAGCTCATCTTGTAACCTAAAATTCCTGAGCTCGATCCATAGAGGGGTTTGAGTTTCATAATAATGAGGAGTCCTGGACTAAAACGGAGCAGCTATCTAGTACTTCCCGGTTGCATGCGGCAGAATGCTCGCCAACCACGTATGTGACCCAGGTCTCGGTTTCCCACTGATGGACTCCTAAACCTCGTTAAGCCGGTAGTGAGCTCAAGAAAGAGGGGAGGTTGAGAGGGAGGATAGCAACTTCACCCAATAAAAAATAAAACCACTGTTACTAGGACTTTAAAGCTTAGGCTTGAAGCCCTATGTTCTACTTGGAATTCAAAGGGAAAAAATGACGACTAAAATCGACTGACAACTTGGATTAATCTCCGTATAGGTGTATTTTTACATCATCGCATCTATCAGTCTACCTTCGGATACGCCATCTATTCCAGATCTGGAACCGGACCTCTGCATCCAAAAGCGATACATACATTCTCTTGCCCTAGCATGGCCAGAGTAAAGTTCTTACCACAATTTTGCTTCTTTCCTTCATTATCTCATGAAAATGAATCGTCGAAAAGAAAATATTCTTCTCTGTTTGTGCCTTTTTCTTACGTTCACAACAGCAAATCAGGTAAGGCGTTCAGAGAAACGTGTATTATAAAGTTTCCAAACGGATTTTAACCTTTTTCACTGCAAAGCTTTGAAAATGTAATTGTTTTTATCGCTTAATGTTCCTCTAAAATAATAATAATCAAAACTAAGTGATTTATACATGACCACAACATGGTTTTCAAATATATCTCTGAGAATGGTTTCATTTGGCATGATACAAATACTTATGCTATAATCCCAGTGGTGCGTCGGTGGCATAGCGGTTAGGACGCTTGCCGACCATGCAAATGGTCCGGGGTTCGATCCCCGGCCGACGCACTTCTTAACCTCGCTAAGCCAGAAATAATGCTGGGCATGAGGCTAGAAACCCCATCCTGTAAAAGAAGCACTGCTACAGAAACTTCAAGCCACAAACTTGGAGCCCTATGTTCCACTGGGGAACGTGACGGAAAAAAATAATCCCAGTGCCTTACTGTTCGTTATTCAGCTGACAAGAAATAACGTAGGTTTATTTATCCAGGCCTACAACACTCTTTTTACTATTATTTATTATTATTATCGTTCCCTTGGGTTCCTAGTGGAACATAGGGCTTCAACTGCATGTCTCCACTCGCTTCTGTCTTCTGCTGTACTTTTCACCTGCATCCATGTTAATCCATACTGTTTCAGTTCCTCTTCACACGATCTCCTCCATGTCACCCTTGCACCGACGAACCACTCGCCGCTTCCCTTTCGGGTTCCACTCGAGCACTGGTCTGACGCGCGATGTCACCCAGCGGCCTCCTCAGCTCAGCGAGTGTCCAATCCATCTCCACTTTCTCCTGCATATTTGTTGGGCGATTGGTTCTTGTTTTGTTTGTTCCCATAGTTTCTTGTTGGTGATTCTTTCCGGCCATTTGATCTTCAGTATACAGCGAAGATAGTTGTTGATAAAGGTTTGTGACGGGCAGTTGGAAATATTTTTTGTGACACACTGGCCAAGTTTCTGATCCGTATAGAAGAACTGACTGACTTGACGTCGTTTGTATTGAAAATCCTAATTTTGTTGTTGATGCTGAGTGACGAAGATTTTCAGATTGGTTTCAGGTTGATGAATGTGTTTCTCGCCTTCCCGATTCTCGATTTGACATCCTCGTCCGTTCCTCGTGTAGTTGAGACAATGTTCCCTAGAGAAATGAGTGAATGAAGTAACCTCTTTCAAATCCCTCCCGTTGATGGTGATTAGCGCTGGATGTTGCTGCTGTTGTTGTTGTTGGTCGGTTGGTTATTTTCATAACCTTCGTCTTGTCTATGTTCACCTGGAGTCCTATTAGTTGAGAATATTTATGCAAAAATCACCTAATGAACTCAAGGTGGTGAATGTGTAACAGTGAGCTAACTAGTAGAGAAAAACACAGGAATTTAAACTTTTATTCTTTAAGAGTTAGTGAATATGATCATCTCGACTGCGGTTAATGACTGTGGTGGCCCGCTTGAGTTATTAGGCTATCTGAACTCCTACCCAATAAAAATGCATGATATTTTCTTCAATTCTTGTTGTCTCAACTATTCAATTATCTCCTGGAGATGAAAAATGCACTCACGCTTATTTTTCACAGCTGGCTTTCGAAAATGCCGGTATGCATTTCGTGGAGATGAAGGAAAAATATCAGATGGAACAGCACTGTGTCAAGTGATATACTTCAGAATACTACTTTACTTGAAATTTCTGGATGAGGAGAACATATTGCACAATAAATTACTCTGAGAATTCTGTAGACTGTGTGTGTACACGTTTCATTCAGAATAAGGCTACTATTTTGATGTGGTTGTGTTCTCTGAGCTGGATAGTTAATTTGCGAAGCTTTCATCATCCTACTAGGTGACATCTTCAGCGCATACTTCAATTTGAAGTGAGCTTTTAGATTTCTTCACGAGTTTATTAATCATCTACCCCGGTGACCATGGACGTGATTGGTTGTGTTTGTGTGTTTTCACACCTTCTAGGCTACTTGTATTGGAACTGATTGTTTCTTTGACTTGAACTTTGACCCTTTGTGTATGAGGTTTCTTTCTTATCGGTTGATCGGTCCACTTTGGCCAACGTAGTGTTTTTCGCACTTGTTACAATTTATTTTGTAGATGATGTTGGTTTTATCTTCTTTCGCTGTTGAGTCTTTTGGTTGACATAGAACTGGGTGAAGTGATTTTGTTGGTTTGTGTACGACGTCAATTCCTAAAGGTTTGATGAGTCTTGCAGTGATTTCTGATATTTCTTTTATATATGGTAGGGCGACTTTCTTTGTGCTTTCCTTGGGGGCTTTTGCTTTGATAGGTTGGCTTGGGAGTATATGTCTTTTGATGAAATTCCGTGGATATCTATTCTTTTGGAAGACGTCCATGAGACATCTTTCTTCAATTTTCTTTAAGGTGGGAGTGCTACTACTACAATTATTATTTATTTACTTATTTACTTTTATTTATCATTAGTTTATTTATTCTATGATATTTAAGCATGGCTTTATAATGAGATTGCTACCTTTTCTAGCTTGTGACATGTAGGCAGAAATCAAGCATTTCCCTGCAGTTAGTGGATTAAAGATAACTTTCACACCTTCTAAAAAACATATTCTTATGGAAATTTATTCAATGATTAGAATAATTCGGCTAATTCTTTATTCAATTTGTAGTTTAACCTTTACCATGAGCTTTTCTGTAGTGCCGTTCAATTCAAATAATAGGAATTTTCTCATTTAAAAAAAAAATTCTAATCTTCCTTTATATGCATTCAAACGGAATTCTCACTACCCTAATCACTTGTTAAGAAACACGTGTGTTAATCATTCGTCTGGTAAGTGAATTTCACGTTTTACAAAGAATACATTCAAATTTCAGTTATTGCAATGACTAAAATGTCTTTATTGTGACTTTTTAAGTTGAATTGAATTTCTTCACAACACGTTTTGAGTATTCTACTTTATACAAATGATTTTATTTTACCACTTTTAAATACAATTAAAAAGCTTCTTCCCTTATGACTCAATGACTGGTAAATCATATTGCAGTGTCGTCAGAAAAAGACGCAGATGTAAGCTGCCATACTTTGAAGAATCAAACAAATCAGAGAAATGTCATGATATTTACATCAGGAAAACGTGAAAAATAAAAAACTGTGAAATCAATGATTGATTGGTGGTGAAAATGCCGAAAGTGTGGAAGGTGGCAAGGAATGAATGGACCTTTGCCACTGTATATATGGTTCTGAGCCTTTTCACCAACTGCCTTCAACTATCGTCTCTTAACACTGCAATAAACGAAGCGGAGAAATATTAATATCCCACCATAATTCATGAAGTCGCATTATAAAAGGATGAAAAAGTCTGTTTCTTATTCTTTCTTTAACAATCCTAGTCGTCCAAAAAGTATCCAGATATGCGTTAATATATCAAAAAAAGCATTTCACGTACATCAAACTCAGATAGTAGCTCTTTGCTTGTTTCAGCAGCTGCTAATAGAGACGGATGTTGGATGTTCCTTATCAGACCAGATGATGGAATGACATCACCTAGAGAAGTATTGAAAATCTCGGTGTGCTGGTCAGCTAATTCGCCTTAGTTTAGAACTATTCAGCAGCACTCATCCAGGACCTTCAGGTCACAAAACCAGCCTGTGACAACTGCATGTCTACAAGAGGGAGTGCCTTAAGTTCTAGTGAGAAGTCTTGAGTAGTTAGGTCTAACAAGTCGGGTATGGGGACTAATGTTGACCAACGGCATTTACCGGTGGGGCTATGTAGCTTAGGAGTTAATATTTCATGAGCAGCTGGGTTCCGCCTCAGTGGATGAATAGTCAACGGGCGCGCCTAATGACCTGGAGTTCTTGGGTGTGTACTATTGAAGAGTCATGGAAAAGCTGCTGTTCCATGTTCGATGGTTTCTAATGCCTTACTAACTGATGTTAGTTCATGATCTGCCTTGAAGCTATTCAGATTCCTGCAAACACTTGAAAACTTGGCGAATCATCAAATAAAGTAGTTTCCTTTGTTTTCTGTTACATTACTGAGTCAAATCTTATTTCACTGACTGAATGACTGAGTTGTAAGCGTGGAACTTCGCAAAGAAATGCATCAGTTCAAGCTGTTACATTCCATTTAGTACAAAAAGGTAGAATAAAGAAAAATAAAGGAGACTCGTGAGAACTACAATAAAGAGAAACGTGAGGAGGAAAGATCAGTACACATTTTTTGACTGGTGATAAACTGCCAGATACACAAATAAATATTGAATTCTAACTCCTCACTAGTAACAGTGAATTGACAGAGTTTTAAGATTTTTGAGGAACGGAAGTAAAGATGAATGAAAATTTACCCACAACAAACGATATAGCTTAAACTGTCATACTTCGAGGAGTGTTAGAATTTCTAACTGTGAATAATGGTTGTAACAGAACTTTTGAACTATTTTACCAAACAACCAAACTAGTGCTAAGAATTTTAAATTTTGAAAAGAGGACCTTTCTCAGCAACGTATTAAGCATAACGAAATTATCATGAGTCATTCACTCTTCATGAAACACCAGATTTCTAGCTAGAACTCATTTTCAATTTTTCAAGGATTATCTTAGTAAAATTAATACAACATTAATTTCTGCTACTTGTTCCCAGGTGCATAACATTTTCAAATAGTTGCTCGGCTTAGTTCCTGTATGTATTCTAATCATTTCTGCAGTTTCACCACTGCATATGCCAAAAAATAAGTGGCATAAATTTAATTTCTTCAAATTATTAGTAAGGACTGCGTAGGGATTCACCCAACTGTGAATTACATGTTTTCATTTCATGTTACTTTGGGTTGTTAAATTGTACATAAAAGTGCTTGCAGGACTCTAACAACAAGTCGTATGACGCTACTTACAGCTGCGTTTGGAAACACTGAATAAAACCCAGATGCAAAAGAGTGAAAAGCCGCATCATTTAAAAAAGTAACATTGTGAAAACATCGTGTTGGCTTGAAGTAACTGCCACATTAGTGAAGGTCATGTGATAATTAACCACTAACTACAAAGTTTTAATTCAGTATTCGTCTGTCGGATATAACAATGAAGATGTGACTCTGACTGACACTCCGGCTTGTGTTCAGTTCAGAAAACCGTTTGGTGGACTAGATTTCAGTTTGTTGAAGAAAGAATCAAAGCGCAAGCTTCGAACAAAATTAGTCCAGCAAGGTATTATCAGATATATCAGTAGAGTAGTGTTGAAATTCTAGTGCAAGTTCTAGCAAAACTAGTACACGAACATAAACAGGTAACATTAGAACGAATGACTACGAGTACTGTTACGCTTATCCAACTCCACTGTAAGAGAGATTATTGTTACTGAAACTGATGTTTCGACCTTTGACACAAATTAAGACAGCACAGCTTTCGAAAACTTGAAGAAACAAAAAGACTTCATCGGAAACATGATAATGCACAAGTGAAGTAAGACTGCTGAAGTGTATTTAACATTAACAAATATGTGGTATTATTATTAGGATTCGAGGGCATATTTCCGGGGTCTAACAACACGCATTATTCGTCGTCTAACTGGGCGTAACTAATTATTTTAAACTTACATTTTCACGAATATCTTTAGCTGGAAAATGTGCAAGAAAACGTCTCCCATTATCAACACCACAGAAACACCAAAACTTTCCCAGAGGGGATTTTTAGAGTACTATTATGGACAAATATGGAGACACTATCTCAATTCTGACTTATTTGCACAGTGTCCTCACTCATACAGTATGAAATGGTTCTATATTATGATGCATCATACGATGGTGATACTGTTAGATGGGTGGGAGACACTATAAGAACAATTAAAATACTGTTTTAACAATCAAGTGAATGGTCGTTCAGATTCAGATTATAAGGATAGAAGCCTCTTGTTGCCTATGCTAATCCTTGCCGTTTATATATATATATATGTATATACATATATCTGCAGAGATTTAGTTTCTCTTTGAAAGAGTTCACCAATTGATATGTTACTACTGAATCAGGTAAGGAGTTCCAGACGCTGAACATTCTGTGAGAGAATCTAAATTCCACACGTATTCTGTTCGACCTTGGTTTGAGCACCTTCCTGTGGTGACTCCGTAAATATATTCTAGAGGGAGAGAAAAGATTTGAAAGTCCAATCCCTAAATTACCCTTGAATATACGGTAAGCCAAAATTAAGCCGCCTCTCCCCCTTTTTTACGATAATTGGAAGAGATTTAAATGCTCCATCCTCTCATCATAAGGAAAGTGTGAGATACTTCTAACTAATTTGGTTCCTACCCTCTGTACTCACTCCAGGAAATATGCCTCCTTTTTTAAGTATGGACTCACCGCTTGCATACAGTATTCTAGATGAGGTCCATTAACCGCTCAACCGTTCATTGAGTATAATCATTCACGTTTATGGCAGTTATACAAATTTGAGAAAGTGAATCAGTTTACTTTCCTGCAAACTGTTTCTTAAGTATGAAGGTTGAAAAGCAATGTGATTTTATACAATAATATGTACCTATTTCACATGTTACACTTACAATAATGTCTTCCCGGAAATGACGACCGCAAACGGAACATTGGATTAATGTGATAGATTCCACATTGGTGTCACCTGTAGAATAAACGTGTAAGCACGCTTGTTAAACTTACTGTCCATATTTGCTAATTTAACTGAAGAGAGTCATCAAGTCAACATTGGTTTCTACTGCAAATTGATGTTTGGTGCATTAAAACAAATTTTTATTTTCAGCTAAATCACTCAAGCTCGCGAGAAAATATGACTGCAGATCACGAATTTTTAATCTAGCTTCCATTTATATGAGAGGAATTAGCTAAAAGATACAGAGAGTTAGCCGTGGATTTTCAAATTCATGCTTTTGGAAGAAAAAGATGAGGAGAACATATTAAAGCTCAGAAAACTGTCTAAGAAACCGAGTTCTTATGTGAGGTTACTCTCTGCCTATCAACGTAACAGTGGAAACAAGTGTAGCAAACTTTCCAGAGCTGTTTCTCTTTTTCGTCGACAGAATTAGAACTTCTCTTCTTATACACCAATTTTCCCTTATATGTTTTAGCAGAGACATAGCAAAAGCTGATGCAGTAGTGTTCATCTTTCTTATGGCTGTTTAGGTTTCCTATTTCAGGTGAGTTGTGATATTAGGTGAGAGTAGATTCCGAAACTAATGGTAATAAAGCCCATGGTATTTTTTTATCGCCTAAAGCATAATGTTTAGCAGTGTGGTGACATCGCTGGATCTTAATTCACAACTGTTTCCAAGTCAGCAAACTTAATGGCTGTTGGTAGAGTGGGTTCATTTATTCAGTGGAGTTGCAGACTGCAATGGGATATGTTGCTGATTTTGGCTTTCAGACACAGTTTTCTGTGCGATTCAGTGGAAGAATCCAAATCTCCTTCCAAAATAAATATATTATCAGCGAACAAAAGGGAGGGAGTAACCTCACCGGTAAAAGTATCTTAACAATATATAAGTAAGTGTAAAGTAAATGGGCATAGTATCCACTGGAATTCAATCACTGACTTCATAAACCAGAAAATTTATTTTGTCCAAAGTAGGTCAGTCGGGCAAGAATAACCTGTCGCGAATCCCCGCTCTAACTTGACAAGAAGTTTATTTTCTTCGGTATGCCAGACAATAACATCGTAGACTATTCTTTTTGTGGTTAAACTACACTGCTAGTAGTACTTATATGGCGGTAGGTCTTAACACAACTTCAAACTCGCTCTCCGGAAGCGGCTTCGGATTGATTCACCTATCTAAGCAAAGTAGTGCCAATGTGAAATGCCTGCCAAATATGCACCACCATGACAAAAACATGACTGACCAGCGGAATGCAGCAGGTTACTTTCTTTCACCGAGTTTCTAGCGTCACTTTTCAAGCCCTCATGGAGAAGATTATTGCTAGCCTCATCTCCATTGTTCTTTTCTTCACATAAGGGAAAAGCGATTTGCCCCTATTTACTGCTTTCACGTATGTAAGTTACCCCATGGTCACTGCTTAGCACCTGAGTAATTGTGCAATAAGTTTAGGACAAATAATACGGTACAATTTACCAAATATCATGAGAATAATGCGAAGTCAGTTATGAAGGTTAGATTACCAGAACAGAGGATTTTAACTAGATCTGAAAATCTTCTGGGAAGCTCTGTGAGCCTGTGACTGTGATTTCTATACATTTCATGATCGTAAATTCGAATTTCATTACTCAGTTGCTAAACAACTAAATGAGGAATATATAAGTAAAGCCACTTGAGCAGATAAATAACTCCTTTTGGTTCCTCAGGCATAATGAATGATTTCAAAATCCATCCTTTTTGACAGTCTACAAAGCCAGCTAGTTGGTCTGCTTAGTTGGTTTTTAACTTGATTCCGGTTGGTTCCGACTGGAAATAACTCTCACGATGGGTATGTGACTACCAATACTACTGAAGCTGGGCTCTACCATGGCTACCTCCTGACTCTTTACCCTGGCCCACCTAACCTAGCGGCCAGGCTCCTCTTAACACCACCTCAGCTAGCGAAAAGAGAATACAACACCTACGGCTGCTGAAAGATGCATATATTGTCGATATGGAGAGAGTGAATAAGTCAATGATCACACCACAACAAAGCTCTCAAGCTCTTGTTCCCTGAAAATTATATTCACCACCATGTGTTTCACTGGATGGACTTATAGGTCATGCTGATTAAAATTTCGCTTGGAAAAATTATTTTGTCAATGTGTTTTAGTAAAACTGTGTTATATGTTATCTGGATTGATGGGAATTTTCATTTCCTGACTAGTTATGTTGGTGGCCGCTTCATGTGATCTGAGTGCGACACATTGGTTGCAATGATTAGTGTTTCAGGTGGACTGTGTCAAAATAGAGCTATAATGAGCAAGATGGGATAGTTGGAGGGTAATGTCATTAAAACAAATAGTCTACCATATGTAGGAGATTCACCTTTCGGCACAGTATCATTCAATGAAGACTTCACGTCTCAGGATATCAATGCAGCCTATTTTCGTGCGAAGAACACTACTATTTGACAAAAGAATGCTATCTCAACATGGAAATCGGCCAAGTTAAACTTTTAGCACCACTGACCACCAATCAGGAAGTTACCTCGTATGGTCCAGTGAGGTTCATGCACGTGAGTTGAAGGTTGTATACCACTTCATTGGAGTCAAATACCTACTATAACTCAGTTGCGTTTCAGTTTTGTGAGGATCAAGTCTTACAGTATTTCTTAGATGTGTGGGTGATTTAGAAATAAAGGGTTCGGGTGACTGTAAACTATAGCAGCCCACAACGAAACTACCTCTAGCAACCAATCAGATTCGAAGGAAATAGAAGTGCGCCATTTGAAACAAACGTCTATGCACAAGTATTGCAATGTTGAAAAATTGTTACATAGGATAATATTCTTTTACATCTTCCAAAAATCCTCCCAGTTCCATACAGTTCTCATAGTCAAGTTATACTAATTTCCGTAAATAAATTCTTACGCCCGTTTCTTGAATACGACGTGTTCTTTCCACTCCAACTGGAAAATACCTATTTATCCGCTTGGAAAGCCTGAACTCCCTAGCCTGTGAATTAAATTCAACCATTACTTACATATCAGATCTCTGTGTGGTAAGTCCAGCTGTCTCGAACTACTGCTAAAGCTTCAGGTGTTACTTCTCTAGCAGCACCTTCCTCACTCACTCAGATAAATATTGTTTGTTTGTCTACCACGTAATTTTTGTGAAGCCAGTTAACCAAAATTACCAGGTAAGGTCGAAAACCTTTTCTTTTCCTTGTCTTGTACTTTATCGGTCTCATTCTTTTTATTTTTGATAGATACTGTTGCTCTCACTCTTATATAACAGAAGTTATAGTGACTGTCAATATGGCTGTTGAAAGTAGCCTTAGGAAAAGCACTAAAACACCATACTCTCTAGTCACAAGGGCTTCAGCCAGAGGAGGCAATAACTCAGGGACATCAACCCTATCTCGCAAACCGATTCTAAAGACCAGTGTACATCTCGCCTTTTCTGACACTACGCCTACATTGCCACCGTTTAGCAGTGAAACAGCACAGGCGATACCAGGTGGACACCATACTACGCGTGTATCTATTGGAAGCCAGCGCGTGACACACGGGAAAACAAAAAAGAAACGCCCTTGGCACCATAAGACATTGAAAGCGTCATCTAGAAAAGGAGACGAGTGTCAGGCCTGTAGTGTTATAGTTTCTAAAACGGATTCAGCATTTGAGTGCAATTTTGACAAACGATGGGTACATTGGCATTGTGACAAAGAGGTGCCTAAACCATATTGTGAGTTTATGCGAAATAACCCGTGCCTATGATCCTGGTAAATCTGCCCATTTTGTCGTCCTTGCAGAGTCTCAACAGCGTGTGTGCGGATAGCAGAAACAGTACGCCACTTTTGTGTCTCTACACAGTCTCATGCAGCTCCACCTGATAATACCACTCCACCAAAACTTGATAAAAACCGTAAGAAGGATACTCCAGCCCAACCAACTGGATATACCGATCTCCATAAAGTGAAGACCTTCAAGGTTACACCTACAACAACAGAGGAAGATGAAATTGCCAAAGCACCACTTGCATCCACTAGCAAGCTTGGCAACATAGCAAAGGCTAGTCAGAACCTGGTGAAGTGTCAAGTGACTGACCGTGCAAAGGAGGACAAGCTGCCAAAAGGCAAACCTAAGTCCGAGGTCAGACAGTCTAATTCCCTTATCCTGTTTAATGTACCCGTGCGCAATGATAGCTTGCTTAAACAAAGAGCTCTGTTTGTTCAGGAACAGTGGTCCAACCTGTGCAATAAATTAGGTCTGAACATTAGTTCAGTGAAATTGTACAGGCTATACAGGGGTGTCCACACGCCTCAGGGTAAGCCACCCCCATTAAGGGTTACACCGGACTCTGCCGAAGAGTACTATTAATGGCTCAGGTACTAGCCATCGACAGAAGTTCGAACATAAGGGTGAGACAAGACAGACCATGGGCTATCAGACAAATGGCGAGGGAGTCACCGGAACTGATGCCTTCTACCTCTATGGTCGTACACGGTGTTTCGGAGCTGGAAACGCGCACTGCTTGTGAGAAACACATGCATGACGTACAGTGATGTGGATGGCTGTCATCTCAGACGGCCCCTGGTGCTTCGGCAACAATCTCGATTCTCCGGCTTCCTTGCCCCCCTCATCTCACACTGATTAGTTCCCAAAGGCCGCTAAGTGTCAGATTCAACTCCCAAGAGAATTTTGCCCTAGTACTTCAACAGTGGTACGGAACCAAGGGGAAAATCGGAGGACACATTCGATGCTGTGAAAGCAGACCTCAAACCATAAGGAGTCAGCAAACTGAGGCCTTATTACGTCCCTAAGCCTCGGTGACACTAGGGCGATGCCGTACTGGGAATAACAATTAGTGGCACCCAAGTGTCCTACCTGTTACCATGGAAAAAATGACAACAGGCCGGTTCCAATAGAATCGGCCAACTAGTCCTAAAATCAAGTCCCTACCAGCAGACAACGTAACGTCAACAACCCCACAACACGGTGAGGTTGTGAGACTCACTATATAGCCTATATAGCAATGTGAGGGGGCTGAGAGGGAAAGTAGGTGAACTCAGAAACCTTCGGTCACACCCACATCTTAAAATAATCATTCTCACTGGAACCTGGCTAACCCCCACTATCACCGACAACGAAATAAGTATAGGTGATATGGTTCTTGTCAGGAGAGACAATGATAACAGGGAAGGAGGAGTTGCAATATACTTTGACAAGCAACTTAAATGTATACATGCAACGGGCCCACCACTTATTAAACTCCCAGACTCCATATGGTGTCATTTCACCGTAGGCCGAACAAAGCACTCGCTGGATGGCATCCACCGATCACCAGCCTGTGGGGCAGAGCACAACCAGTTACTGCTCAGCACCAGCACAGTGATACAGGACTTGGGCTATGACCAAATCACCACGGCTGGAGGTTTCAATGCCCCATCACCGAACCTTGGCTCGGGGTATCTTAAGGGAAAATTCGGTCGAAATCTACTGCAAACCATTCGAAATACGCGACTGACTGAGAATGTTGGAGATGACAGTAAGTGGGGCCCTAGTGGAAAGTCATCAAAACTAGACTACATTCCAACGAGTGACCAGCTACTCGTCGAATAGGTCCAGATCATGACTCCTCTGGGAAGTAGTGACGATTCAGTCATAGGACTCGATCTCGCTCTCCACGAGCACTTGCAGTGAGCCATTATGCAACAATGTCTGTGCTGCAACAAGGCGGACCATACTGAAATGCAGAGGCTTTTGTTCGACGCAGACTGGACCCTAGCATGAGACGAGCTATCTGTGGATGAACACTGGGATGTGGTAAAGAGATTATACACACAGCCATCCCAGGCACCATCCCTTTAGTCACAACACAGCCGAAGGTGAGGTCATCATGGATGATGAGGGGTATGCAACGTATTCTGCAAGCAAAGAGAAAGGCTTGGTTTACGTGGCGAGTATTTACGAGTCAGATCGACCACGACGCATATCTGCAACTCAGGAACCGGTGCAATGCGAGAGTCAGGAGGGATAGGAGGTCATTCCAGGCTAGCCTTGCTAAGAAACTCCTAGCAAACCCCAAAGGCTCGTATCGTATCATATCGGAAAGGAAATCAACCAACCAGGGGGCATGTGCCTTAGTAGGCCCAAACGGTCAATATCTCACTAGTCTGGAGATGGCGGAAACATTCAGTTTAGCCTTCGTCAAACAGTCAAACAGCAATGTGGGTATTACCGGTACGGACCAAAATGGCGGCACTACTATTACCACGGAGGCTTTCCCCAAGTAAACCCGGCAATAGTACTAGGGAAGCTACAGAGACTCAGGTCGTGACGATATCAGGCCATCTGTTCTGAAACAATGCGCCGAGGCTCTCTGTAGGCCCTTATGCTAATTGTCCAAACACTCAATGGATTCGGGGAAACTGCCAAGGAAGTGGAAAAGAGCTATCCTTTCTCCCATCTTCAAGGGTGGGGGTGGGCAAAATGCCACTAGTCATAAACTAGTGACCCTACTCCCAGTGGTATCAAAAGTACTGGGAAGTATTATTGGTGACCACTTCAGGGATTACCTCGATGGGTCTAATATACCCCTTGAAGCCCAACACAGTTTCAAGAAAGACGGATCCTGTGTAACAAACCTACTATCAGCTTGAGACGGTCGGACATCATTCAGGGACATCAATGTTCCAGTCCATGTGGTCTTCCTAGACTTTGAGAAGGCATTTAACACAGTTTACCATAGCCTTCTCCTACACAAAATAAGTCAGGCAGGTATAGGTAAGCCACTTCTGTCATAGTTGAAGGACTACCTACCTGGAAGGCAATCTTGCACTGAGGTCAATCGTGTCCGATCATCTTGGTATGGCTCGTTATTGGGAATGTTTCATGGTTCTACCCTAGGACCACTGATGTTTTTGATTTTTATCAATGACCCACCATGTAAATTTATGTTTATATGAAAATATAAAATTATTATTACCATGCCGTTTAAGCTTCCCGACTCTTCTATACGCTTACGACGTAAAGATATGGAGGACAACAAAGAGTCCGGACGACTCAGATAGGCCGCAGGCAGATCTGAAGCTTCTGGAATACTGGGCGGTGGTCAGTTGTATGACTTTCAACCTGAATATTTGCAAAGTAGTGAAATTACGCACATGTAGGCCGCAGAATGCAAGTTACACCCTGTGCAATGAAAGCTTGTCCTGCACAACGTCGGAGCACGACTTAGGTCTAGTTCTAACGGAAAAAATGGACACAAGCGTAAATTATTCGCGGGATGTAGGGAGTACATATGCGGTCATACTCTTTACAAATAGACAGTCAGGGGCACTAGCTCCTGAGCTCTTTCTAAGGTTGTAAAAAACATACGTCAGACTACACCTTGAAGTGCATAATAGAATTGTACCCCCAATATTTAGAAGAGACGCCAACCTCTTGGAAAGAGTTCAAAGATGGGCGACAAAAGGAGTGGTTGGTCTCCAAAACAAAACATATGATAAAGGGCCAGAGAAATTGAGCCTATTCACAATTAGCTACCGTCGTCTTAGGGGGGATTTGATTACTCCCTACATGATAACAAATGACCGGAATCACCCAAACAAAAGTGTTCTGCCTTTCAGTAGGTATACGCTTCCTCGTGGAAATCCCAGAAGGATAGCTCACCGGAAGGCAAAGCCCCGGAGGCGCTCTTACTTCTTTTCACTGCAGGTTCGCCATATCTGGAACTCCTTGCCGGCAGATGTAGCTATGGCACCGTCTGTGGACACCTTTAGGCGAAGGCCGGACAATCATGCAACGACATGGGGACTGAGTCCAAATGGCCTATCCCCTCAAAATCCCATACACCATAAAGGAGAAGACAACCAAATTCGTCGTTTTAGTTCTTAACATTCTCTCCTGTCTTACTCTTCTGACAACTCCAACTACTACACTTATTACCATTACTGATATTAAATGTATATAAACATCAAATTCAAATTTAATTAGCTGTCTGTTTTACGTTTTCTTTATTTCCTTTTCTGACTGTTAGTTTGAGTAGCCCACACTTATTATATCTATTATTATTCTCTTTTCTTTTGATGACGATACTGGAGGACTAACGAGTGAAAGCATCGACTCCATTCACAATAGTAACAAAGTCTTAACACACCGCATACTACGAACAACATATAATTAATCCCAGCACCACTCCTTTTGGAGTCAACATAAGCTACGGCAGTGGAGTGGCGGGACGAACTACGCAGAAGTTTACCGAAGATCAGGAACCTATATCTCACAATCAAGAAGTGGGCATAAAGAAATCAAATTGGTTTATACTAGCTCGCAGAAATGATAGTGGATATTGGAAGGTCATCAATTCGTTCATTAAGTAGTTTGGTTTCGGGCTGCTATAGTTTAGTTACCAGGATTTGTTCATGAGAAGGTGTGATAACCATAAAAAGTCTCACCAGGTCGGTTGATAGATATGCGCCCCATTGTGCAATTTGTTTGAGGCGAGTTAGTGTGGAGGAAAGTAAGCTGATGATTCTTATATTTCGTGGGAACATGCGAAACCTCTCTACAGAAAGGATTCGTCGATAGCATAGCACATAGAAAGTCAAGTAATTGAATACCTATTATTGCTCAACTGGTGAAACGAGGGCCTATAATACACAAAAATGAGTGGGAAGGTTATACCTCCTTGTCGTCCCTCGGACATATTCAACACGGAGTCAACCGTTCTAATAATTTTGTGGATCACATAACAGGGACCCACAACAATTCAGTCGAAGACTTTTGGGGAAGGTTAAAAAACAGGATTAGACGTGGATCTCAAATTGATGTCATTTGTTGTCATTTATATGAATATATCAAAAGGATGCGGTGTAACATTTTAACTTATACTCTTGCGCTAAACTGAGAGATGTGGGAGAAAGATATCCTATGTAACAGTGTTAAGGAGTTTTATGCACTTTTCATAAATATACGTTTTCTATTATCAAAATTCCATCTTTCATGTGATTCGTTCATTGAAGATCGTTCGCTGGCTGGTAGTTAGTGGTACTCAAAGCTTAATTTTGCCTCGAAATCACCTATAAATGCTAATAGACCCTTCGGTGGGTACAGAAGTTATCATGCAGATGTGTCTTTCACCTTACAGCGATCATATGGCCAATCCCCTATTTAAAGTGGCGCCTCCAGCTTTACCTTGGTGGCATTTTCGCGGCTTAGTTGACTCGAGTTGGGGCCAGTCGTTCAGGCAAATGCAGTTGACGTGGTTTTGGAGCTTAGTTGGCTCTTGCTGGATGAATTTATATGAAAATTAATATAATATATAATATATTCTTGTTCGATATTGTTCTTGAGCATTTACGTAATACTCGTGTGACAGGACGCCTTAAAATACGGTTCATGCAATGATTATTTGGCATACGAGTAAGCTTCGCGTACATTTCGACGACTGTCTTTCGATAAATTTCTTTACAACTTGGCGGAAACCTGTACTCGATCGTGGATTTCCCTATCAGCTATTGTGCAGTACCTATTTCTGTTACAGGGGCCGAAGAATATGGTTGATATCGGATTCGTGCATGCTTCCGAACTTGTGTGTGGCGTTTTGATCGCTTAAAGTCAATGGAATGCATAGATACAAGCGAAGATTTATGTTCACAACTGGGCAGAAACTGCAATGTGTTTTACGATCACTTACAACATTCACTGTTTTCTGCCAAAATTTTAAACTGAGTTTAATGCACACTGCAACGTTCCAGTAATTTGGTAGATTTGAATACCGTCCTCGTGATCAAGTACGTAAGGACATTTGAGGTGTACGTCATTCTGTCCTATTATTGAGTTTGCTTTCGTAAACCTCATCAACATCACGCGCCATATTATACTGCTTTACCCATGAGATAGAACACAGACACCTATAATCAGACAACTGTATTCTTTACATATTTTCCAGCATCAGGGGGTACTTCTCATAGTCTAGATGGACAATATCATCAGCAAACTGTAAGTTGATGAGACTATTCCCTTATAAGTCTCTAAAGTCAATTATAGACTGTTCTACTAATATATGTGTGACTGAACTGATATAAGGATGACAGTTTAAGAAATCAGCCTTGTGTTACATCCCACTTGGATATGTGTTTTCTTGGATAATTCGCAAACAGTATTCAGTGAATAGAAAACATTTTATAGACTTTATGAAACTCATAAACTGATGCACTACTTTTGCAGGCAACATAGCGTTTCCTCATTAAAGTGAGAATTGGATGTTTTGGCTGCGTAAAACGAGTAAGTGGTATATTGGAAATACCAATGATAGCAATAAGTCTAGGAATTATGCACTACAACTTTTACTTTACTGAATACTCCCGCAGATTTGAAATAAACACTTGACAAATATCAAATTTATACAGGATGTCAGTAAGATTTAGCAAACTAAAGGCACTTTCGGTTTCCATAGGAGTGTGGTGAGAGCTGTCTACTAGCCAAGTGGTGGACAGTAAGTGAGGTCAATGTTTATGTATCAAATATTAGTCATGTTGTGGTGAGAGATGGTTGCTGGCCAAATTGGTTGACAGTAATTGAGGTCAAAGGTCAAGGTGGACAGGCGGTTACAGTTATCATATAGATGAACTGACACAGCCACAAGAGATGCAAGGTTAACTTTGCGTGAGAAACAACCAATCAACAGACTGTATTTTCTACTAACATTGACCTACAATAATGTACATAAAAATCTATAAATACGTGTTGATTTTTCGTAATAAACGATCTGTTGCCTGGCCCTTGTCTTCTGTTGTTACATTTGGTGTCGCTGCCTACCGACAAATGGAAAGCCTATGCCCTGCAGTTTTTGATGGAGACATATGGATCTTCGCGCAGGACTTCGAGGCTTCTTCGCAGTTGAGTGGCGTTCAAGATCTGTCAGCGATGAGGCTGCTACTTGGGACGCTGCTGGGAGGTCGGGAGAAAGCAGCATATGGACGTGTGAGGCGAAATACCTACGAATGTGTGACAGGGTCAGGCAAACAGTTTCCAAAGTGGGAAGGACCATATATGGTCACGTTGAGATGGGGTTACGCAGACACAATCGCAATGGTAAACACCGTTAAACAAGTGGACATCCGCAAGCGCCGAGATTCCAGACAGCAAGACAACAGAGCAAAGCCCCAAGAACCGAGAAGACCGAGCCGACTTCAGTCCAAACTATTTGACGGGGGGACGAGTGTGGTGAGAGCTGTCTACTAGCCAAGTGGTGGACAGTAAGTGAGGTCAATGTTTATGTATCAAATATTAGTCATGTTGTGGTGAGAGATGGTTGCTGGCCAAATTGGTTGACAGTAATTGAGGTCAAAGGTCAAGGTGGACAGGCGGTTACAGTTATCATATAGATGAACTGACACAGCCACAAGAGATGCAAGGTTAACTTTGCGTGAGAAACAACCAATCAACAGACTGTATTTTCTACTAACATTGACCTACAATAATGTACATAAAAATCTATAAATACGTGTTGATTTTTCGTAATAAACGATCTGTTGCCTGGCCCTTGTCTTCTGTTGTTACAGGAGTTCTGTATGCCGAATTTATTCCTTTAAGTGCCTACACAGATAAAAACTTTAACTAAATAACAGTGACGTGGAAGAACTTCCATTCTTCATTACTAAACTTAATGAAAAGAATCATGTTAACTGATTCCCGTATGCTGTTAATTTTTTTATTCTGAAAACAGGAGCATTCGTAATCTTTTACTTTCTGGAAATGAAGTTACATACAGTACTGTATGTGCAACGTTACACTAAGAACTCCGAGCAACTCGCTGCGCAATGGTGTATATACGAATAAACTGAAAAATAAAGTCCTCCTTACCTTCTGAACAACTTGTCCTTATTCCAGGATAATAACTTTCTTTCACCTATGAGCCTAAGTAATGTCTTTGAAATCGCAATTTTACATCAGTTAAATCTTCAACCAACACCAAGGCCACTTGAAACCCATGGCAACAAGCATCATAGCGGGGATATGCAATAAAGCCACTCTTCACCTTATCTATATTCCGGCAGGAATTATCGTAAGTTTAAAGGTTATTTCTAAGTGGATTTAATATATATTTGCACTGACTGGTGCAGTGTATTATGGGTTTTGTGGATTCAGTGTATGACAAATATCTCAGCTTTAGAATATTAAGCCATTGTGTTCTCAGATGACAGCTAGGCTAACAAATTTACGTGGTTAACATTGACCACTCATGTTTCGTAAACTCCGCTGATTGGTCAGTAGGCATAAAACCACATATAACACTTTCTTTGCCAAACGGTGAGTCGCACATTCTGGTTAAGTAAATGTCAGACAATTGTCTCAGAGGACTAATTAATTTTTAAAGGCATTTGTGACATTATTAGCAAGTATATTGGCCCCTTATATTATGACAGTCAAAGTGACAATAAGAAGTCACAGGTCGATTTCTCAGTGTGACTGCAATCTAATGCTATTGGCCACCATTCTTAGTGTGTGTATATGTATGTATGCGTGTGGGTCTGTCTTGATAAATGCATGACGGAAAACGCCTAATTTGTCGGGTTACTTCTACTTCCATTCTCACTTTTAGGCGTTAGCACTTTCTTCTGTGTTGTGCTTGTTAGATTTTGTGAAATGGTTCAACAGGAAGCTGTCGATGTAGTTACATTAAGCAAAACACATCAATTGAAGTACTGGTAACATAATTTCGACGGAAAAAGTGAACTGCTTACAATTTATCAGTAACCTCCTGCGTACAGTAAAAGTTTTCGTGATTTCTCTTCATGGGCCCCTTCATTTGGATTATTTCCCCCCTTTAAGAAAGTTTCCCCCTAATTGTCCTATATAATCGGTTTTTCCCCTATTAAAAAAACAGCCCCTTTACTTCCCCGTTTTCCCGTAAATGTCCCCACATATTTTTCATATTGGATCCTCATGAATGGCATAAATGCAGTGCATTCGAGAAGACAATTACTCCTTTAAACTTCCTCACTGTTTCACTTAGTGCATAAATTCAGGGTATAACGTTATCATACATATGGATTTTGTTGGTTGTGAGAACTGAATCTAGTCATCTCTATTACTCTCAATGTACTGTCCGTTATACCATTTCTACTGACACTGTGGGAAAGGAATTTCCAGATAGTGACCATAAAATAGTAGTTTGTTCTTTTAACTTCTTTCCTGGATTAAACGCAGAGATGAGGCTACGTAATCGGAAAAATTTGTGGAATAAAAGAAGCTATATCTTTATTAAAGAGGAAAAAACCGAGTAATTCAGGCAATGGGGGGATATTGGTTACAGGATTTCATCATGAGCTAACTTTTGTTAGAGAACCATTGGAAAACCTTGTAGTACTGGACAAATGTTTCGTCCTAGTTTGGGACTCTTCAGCAGTACGCGCCCACCGGGATTCAAACCCAGGACCTTCTGGTTACAAGGCAAGCTCGCATACCACTAAGCCACTAGAACCCGATCCAATGGCCCATGAATTCTAACTTCAGCCAATGCACGATATAGCGCAACCGTGACCACTAGAGTGCAGCAGGTCGGGTGTGAGGACAAATACTCCCCGAAGATATTGGCTAGGGGTCGCGCTATGTCGTGAATTGGCAGAAGTTAGAATTCATGGACCATTGGATCGGGTTCCAGTGGCTTAATGGTCTACGAGATCGCTCGCCTTGTCACCAGAAGGTCTTAGGTTCGAATCCCGGTTGGTGCGTACTGATGAAGAGTCCCAAACTAGGACGAAACAACTGTTCAGTACTCCCAGGTTTTCCATTGGTTCTATAACCAATGTTAGCTCATGATGAAATGCTGTAACCAATCAACCAAATCCCTACAAACCAATACTTGAATGAGGGTAAATCGCGACAACTGATAATGTGCGCAGACGGTTACTGATAAATTGTAAGTAGTTCATTTTTTCCGTCGAAACTACTTGGTTAAAAACCGGATTACTCTATCGAAGCATAAATGTAACCTCTATAATCACCGTATTTTCATCGTACGCTGTCTACAAAGTGGAATAATTCCAAAGTCACTACGTGTTAAACCTCTCGAATATTCACACAAATCCATACTTGCCGCAAATCATGCCTCCAAAATATTTTTACGAGAAACAATAAATAACTGCAACGTCAAACTTGAATCTTATAGAACGAGAATCAAAAATATAGACGACTGTTTAGCATTACTTGCTACAAGCCATATCTATGAATCCTTCCAAAAATTGTTTAATGAACAAGAACCTCATTTTCATAATGTCACTAAAAGAAGACGAATACAAAAATTCTTGAAACACGAAGAAAAGAAACAACCAAAGGAAGCCTTAGCAAATGATATAAAGAATATTAAAGCCATATATAACATGTCAGACAAGATACTAACCGAAAATGAAATCTCATTACTACAGAAAGGTCTGAATTTCAATATCACTAGAAAACCATTATCGGTCCAGTCCAGGAAATAGCACCTATGATTTAACCTGCTCTACAACAATTCACCAATGAAGAATCACAATCTGTTCGTTAAAAGATATCGCACATATTAATGACACAACAAAACATACCATCTAATCTCACCAAACAAGAATATGAAGCCTAAAGAAATTTGAAGAAAGATAAAAGCACCGTTATAACGAAAGCCGACAAGGGAAATGTCACTGTGATAATGAACAGAACGGATTATGAAAAGAAGGCTATCGAACACCTATCTGAAGGACCATACTTACTCGTTGAAGAGAAGAAGAAATCCGCCGAATTTAACAAAATGAAACTAAATACAAACAGACTCCTTCAAGAAATGAAACCCAAAATTAGAAATCCTCTCTGGTTCAAATTAAAACCAAAATCTTACGTACCTTCAAGATTCTACGGTCAACCAAAGATACATAAACCCACAATTCCATTAAGACCAGTAATAGATTTCATCAACTCACCGACATACAATCTATCTAAATACTTATTCTCGATATTGTAAGAAATTCATATGATTTCAAATCCAAAAAAGAACACCGAGAAATTGATAGAGAAGACATCATGGTAAGCTATGATTTTAACCCATTATATACTAGTATCCCTATTACCGAAAGTCTTGATATCATTTCCAGTCTATTAGAATCAGATACAACGCTATCACAAAGATGTCCACTGGACACCAGTGAAATAATTAAGAGCTTAAAATTCTGTCTAGAAAGTAATTATTTTACATTTAAAGGGAGTTTATATAGACAGACAAATGGTGTTGCTATGGGCTCACCAGTCTCCACAATAGTCACCGACCTTTTCATGGAGAAATTCGAAAATAACATCTTTTCAAGAATACTCACTCCTAAAATATGGTTAAGATATGTAGATTATACTTTTGTAGTAATAAAACGAGATCTACACGATTCATTCCTAGAGAAAATAAACTGTGTATCTCCCAGAATCCAGCTCACTTCGGAAGCAGAATCAGACGTCGGTGAACTATCATTTATAAATAAATAAATAAATTTATTCTCATAGTACAGTACATGAGGGACGCCAGTTTACTGGCATCATCAAATTGTTACAGAAATAGAACCATATAATTTAATCACAATTTACAGTCAGTAGCAAGATATGCTTTACATGTTCGCTGGAGATTATACATACACTTGATAAATGTTAATTCCAGTAGTATAAAACAGCCTTTTCACTTATATACAATCATTTCTGTGCAAAGTTGGAAAAATCTGCTAGATTGTCAGTGAGTGTAACACAACAGGAAATACAGGAGTATTGTCTTCGCATTAACAAAAAAACCAGGTCTTTGGTGGATGGATTGTAAGTGCCTGGGAAAAAAATAATGCTTGAAGTCAATTTTCATACATAACTTTGTTGTGTGCAGAGTCCTCGAATTATAGTTCATTGATGTGTTATTTTGAAATCAGTGATGTGTTTATCTCATTTGATCTGCAATGTCATTGTTGGGAGTAAGTACATAAGCTTCGGACGCATTAATTAATGGATTTCTACTGCTTACGGGTATTTTCTTAGCGTTAGGAAGGTTTATGAGTTTTAGCTGTTCCGACAGGAGTTGAGAATATTAACTGCTCAGCAACATTATGGATATAAGTTCATCACATTATCTAAGGAAAGGTGGGTTGCAGTTGGTGAGGGATATATGGTGCCCAACGAGCGTTCATCTGTCCATGTGATGTTGTGGTGAGTTATACCTTTTTCATGTTGTCGGTTTATGTCCATTTTATTCCACTTATTGTGTTGGGTAGTAGTTTTACAAACGAGATTTCTTGTCTGTTTGAGGATACGTATGTTAACCGTTAATGTTTTATAGACTGCCTAGTTAAGAGGAGGGACAACGGACGTTTAAGTATATCTGTATTCAGGAAGAAAACCCACTCCAATAAATATTTAGACTTCAAATCATCACATCCCATCAGCGCAAAGATTTCAGTTGTTTCAAGTCTTCTTAGACGAGCACACTCTCTGATAACGGATGAGTAAGAAAAAGAAGAAGAAATATCAAACATTACTGAAACTCTCAAGCAAAATAACTACCCAAAGAACTTCATCAACAAAATCAACACTGACATCAAGCATGGTCGAATACGCATTTCGAAAACATGAACCTCAACAGTCGTCATTCCGTATAGAGCAGAGACGTCAGATGATATCAGAAGAGTACTCAATCAGCTGGATATTAAAGTTTTCTTCAAAACATCAGACACACTACGAAACAACCCTGTCCATATAAAAGACCAGATCCCTAAAGATTCTCTATCTAATTGTGTCTATAAAATAAAATGCTTGGAATGTGATGTGATTTACATCGGAAAAACATCTCGAGAAATCAAAATCAGAAGAAATGAACACCGTAGAGCATCTGTCCGACCACCGAGAAATACAGTTGAACAGGAAAAACTTCAAAAATCATCAGCCATAGGTCTACATGCTATAGAATCAGGTCACAAAATTGATTTTGACAATATTGAAATAATCCGGAAAAACTTCAGAAATCATAAAGAACGTCTGATATCAGAAACACTTCATATCAAGCGGAATCCAAATTGCCTGAACAGGAATGATGGACTAAAACAGAGTCTGACCTGGTTACAATACCTCCCTCCCCCATGAAGTGACAAAATCAACACGAGTGTGATATGCAAGTTCACTATGTAAACACACACTGCCTTTATAATTTTAAACACTGATCAAATCCAACAATCCACACTTGATTTTGGTTTTGTTATCTTTACCAATTGACCAACTTGACAGCGGAAAATGACCCCAGACTAACGAACGATGATCAAGCTAGTAAACTTTATTTTGATGTCATAACAGATGTACTATTACCTTTGTTATTTGGTTTAGTGATCTTCATTGCTATTTTAACTTTCAACATGTCCTTTTAACTTGACCTAAGTATATTTTCTCACCCCTTAACTCTTTGTTATATATATGCTGAGAACTTGTAAATTCCGGTTTAATAATACTTTGATAAAGCTATTAGCAGTAGCATTAAATAGCGAAACGTCAGTAAAACCAGCAATATCGTTTTGTTTTTCATTCATTGGGAAATACAGAATCCTTTATCATAATGAATATCATATACCCAATGCCCAAATTTTTTCAATCCGTTAAAAGTGAACTTGGTTTGGACATACATTACTAAGGTACTTCAATTGATGCGTTCCCAATCCGACAAATACGGGGAAAATCGTGTTTAAAATCGCTAGAAAATGGGACACTCCATTGAGAGAAAAAGAGGAAATATGGGGAATGCTAAGATCTTACCCTTTTTCCCGGACACCGCACACTGTCCCCTTTTTTGTCTAGCAACTCGCAATCAAATAAAGGTTCGTAACGAAAATAAATATATTTCATTTGTTTATTGGTTAAAGGAACAAAAGTGAGCAACAATTTGGCGAATTAATTCTTTAGGATTAATGGACAGTTAGAGGTGAAAATAATACACACGTAGAATGATTGTCTCTTAATTTGAATGCTGAATTCAGCGTTATACCTGTCCCCCATCATCAAGCGGATCCATTGAACTATCCTGAAAAGGAAACAAACAAGGTAGTAATCAACGGTGACACTTATACAGACATTTGACATAATAATAATGATATATTAAACGTCTTTGTTGAGCTTCAAAAATTTACTTAATTATTGAGTGCAAATCAAATTATTTGTTTACACGTAAATGCTCACACTTAAAGACCTTAAGTGTGAGTATTTTTTAACACTGAGTTTTCCCATGAACATACAATAACAATTGAGTCATTATGGACAAACCATGTACTGTTGAACAAACTGTCTACCTAAACGCGTAGTTCATATAATCAACAGAACTAGTTATCATAACATTGACAGTTACACGCTACTGGTAGCTGCATTATAGATTTTTACAGCACTCATTTAATTAAATTGTCACTTACAGCACATATCCTCTGGTCACTCTTCTTATTGTCTACAGCAACCTGTGAAAAATAAAAACCGAATTTCGTTGATTGACATTGATGCAATGAAACGGTTTGTAGTATAGTAACCTTAATTTACCATAAACTGTTTACTTACTCTTCACCAGCTACTCCTTTTTTCTACACGATCACGTGCGTCGTGTAAGTAGGCCTTAGCACTGTCTTTCAAAGTCTTCATAACTTCCTCCTAGGACATCGTAGCGGAAGTAAACTTGCTAACAATGACGGTTGAAAGAAATGTTTAAATAAAGCAAGCTTACACGTAATAACTTTATAGAAGTAGCATTTTGTGAGGGCTAACTTCTTTGGTGTTCCGCACGCTGTGAAGCGGCTTGACAGCTTAGGCTCCCAAATGTAATTAAGCATTCGTCGCAACGAAGACTGCAAATAAAAGGATAAATTCCCATTCAGTTTCGTCATCTGAACATAATCGAAAGATGATTGTAAATTTACGTATGAAAATCGGTGGCTACCGCCAAAATATGCAGTTGGTTTTGAGTAACACAACCATGAATTGATAGTTCATTCTTCAACTACATTGTCAGTGTAAGAAAATTTTTGTTTATTTTGACTACTGTCATGCATTATGTGCGCACTTTTAAACTTCGCGAAAATCGATGTTAGCGGTCACTGCGGTTTATTTTTAAATTTTCCTTATCTAACCATAAATACCCTATATAAGGTATGAAAAGACTACGTCAATGTAACCAACGTTTGAACTGCCATAACTGTGCCTTTTACAGAAGATGTAAACGTATCAATAAATGGTTACTGACCGAGATTTCGGTAACGCCGACGTTACCGGAGGCTGTCACACCTGCTGTCCTTCCTGTGAACGTCGAGCCGTCTTCAGTGAACACTGATAGCATGACCATTGAAACTGAGGTAGTACCATCGCCACCTTGCAGGAGCCTAACACCAGCTGCCAGTACTTCAAAAATGTGCCCAAAAGTGTCTTTTGGACGTGATGAAATAATAAGTATGCTACTCCAAATCATTTTTACCACGGACATATCAAAAGCAGGATGTAAAATAATCATGCAGATCTTCCATGAAAGGTGGCCTCAACTACCTACAACTATGAGAGGTATACTGAGAATGTGTGACTCCCGCGTGTCAAGACTAGTTGGAGACGGAATCAATTGCCACATCGGTCTCCTGAAGTGTTTGCAGCACCATGCGGAGATGTCTCCGAACGAAGATTCCCACAAAAAGGTCAATTTAGATTCGAATGTCGACGGATTGTCCATCTCGAAGTCTTCTAACCAGCAGCTATCGCCCCTGTTAGGTAGAGTTATTGCACCTTTCCTAAGTAGTGTATTCCTGATAGGTATATACGGTGGTCCTAGCAAACCTGAATTGATTGCGTCAACTGTCGACATTCCTGTATTCAATGACAAGCGGACTAATGAGACTGTAAATTTTGTTTATATCATATTTACTCATTTCTTACAGAACGAAAGGAAGACTTACGCTGTGTTAACAAAACCTGATGGAAAGGAATTCTTCCTAGCTGCGAGAAAATGGATGGCGTCGGATGAAATGTGCGTGTATCACAGCAGTGTAACAGAGTCTGAAGTTGAAGCGTGTATAATGCCTAGACCGTATTGGTTCATGATTTCCTGTCAGATGTTAGCCGAGACAGGTAACTATTTCGGTATTAACTACATTCCCGCAATTAGACTCTTTTCTAGAAGCCAAGACTACTTTGTCAGCTGTACTACGAATGCACAGTATCATGGCCAGGTCAGATAATCCCGAGAAGACCAAACGTGAACGGTAGATTCTTCTTATTGCTTAATGACGTAATACAGAGTGGAGACAAAGGATTGTGACTCGTACGTTGACTCCGCTGAACTAGAAGCAATGGAGGCACAGAGAGTGTTCTGGTCATCTAAATACCCTAAAACCAATTTCATGGATACTGTGATGTTACCGACAGCCAGGTAACGCACTCATTTAATATTTTTATTCCTTCAGCACTTCCAGTCAACAAGAGCTAGTGGCGACGTCGTCACCAGTCACAGCCAATTCTGCAGCTTATGTATGTTATTTTTAATAACGGGTTACTTTGTAGTAAGGAAAACATGAATTCCCTTAAATAAGTGGTTACCGAGTTGAATTCCTTTGTTAAGGTGGTGACGCAGTTGGTTTCACTTGATGGGTCGAGCAACGTGTCCATCTTAAGGACCACACCTGTATTGAATACCATTTTGCAGTTTCCCAGGACGTTCTCTTCCTGAAATAGCCTTCAATCACGTGGCAGCATAGCACTTAACCAAATATATTCTGTTCACTGGTTGACCATAACAATTAGCAGGAGACGGAGCGAAGTTTGGGTTGTCGCTCAACTCTGGTGATGACCTTAGTGAAGGGATTACAATTTAGCATATATGAGGACCTGTTCCGATTGCTTGTGCAGTAATGGAACAGTTCAAACTTTTAAATAAGTATTAATTTATGATACTTCACGGCTGTAATTTATAACATAACTGGCTGTGCCTGTAAAAATGGCATGCATTTCTTGTAAACACGCTTTTATACGAAATATAAATTATTTTAAGTAATACTGTACGCTGTTAGATTCAAACTCAGATTATAAGGATACAAGGCTCTTGTTGTCTATGTTAATCCTTGCGATATATATAGCTGCAGAGATCTAGTTTGTCTTTGAAAGAGTTCACTATTGGATCTGTTACTACTGAACTAGGTAAGGAGTTCCAGTCGTTGACCATTCTGGTAAAGAATCTAAATTCCACACGTATCGTCTACAAATTCTAAGGAAGGTGAGGTAAGAATTCTCGGCAGTTCATTTACGTATATTAGGAATAGCAGGGGGGCAAGTACAGTTCCCTGAGGTTCTCCACTTAGTACTGCTTTCCACCCTGACAGTACACCACTAACCCTTACCTTCTGTCCATAAGGTAGTCGCTAAACCACTCATAATCCGAAACGTTTGAGTTTACTAAGAAGACCTAAATAGGATACCTTACCGAGTGCTTTACTAAGATCGACAAAGTCCAATCGATGCTTCTTATCCCTGCCTTCAACCCATTCTTCCCTAGCTGACAGTAAAAAACGACGAAAAACAATACTTCAACTAATTAAACCACTTAAAGTAAACCGAAAAGCTTCTGATACGATTTACACAACAAAAGCTGAAGTTACTTCACAACGTAAAAATGCCAGTTTCCTTTTCGAAGCTCTTGCACTGTTAACACTGCAAAACCGTTTAGAGTTGAGACCTGTGTGCCTGATAGTTGACGGCTATAGTTTACTAAAGATGCAAATGTAATTTCTGTAGGATTCTTAAAACCATGTTCACCAGATATTACTGAGATTACGGATTAATTTCTAAGTTATACATTTGCAACACTTCCTTCAAAGTAAACATAATTAATCTGCAGGTAATCTCGATGAGAGATTGGCACCTTAACAGTACGGATGTTTCAGAGATTGCCTTGAAATTTAGGTATAATCCTCTGATACTGGAAAACAGATGATATCTGTTTATGCATGTGGCATCAATATAAAATTCAGCTGTGCACTATACAGATACTTTCATTTGCATGAGAATTTTACTTTGTATAAATATAATCAATGAGTATAATAATATGTAAAATTATCTCTCATAACTTCATGTTTTGCTAATCCTTACATATGCCTTATCTTTTTAGGTATGAATATGAAATCAGCGAAAATGTCAATCGGTCAAACTAACGCGAATACAGTTCATCAGAGTATTCTTTTGTAAATTAAGGAAATGTTTAATATACTCCTAATTTCTACTTCTTCTGGACTTTTTCATTGAATAGCACTTTGTAAAAAGTTAGTAAGATTTATCAAGTTGAAGGATAATACTGTGCTGTCCGATACCTTATTTAGCCAGTTGCACATGTGTATAATGTTAAGCGCCTAGTATGTAGTAGAAAAGGAGATGTAGTACGTTAGGGTTGGGCGCTAATTCACTACTCTGTTAATATGAAATGATATTATCAAATACACTACTTCCTTGATAATGAGCTAAGCAACAATTTTTATTTGTTTCTAATATGACATTGAATCATGTAGTATTAACCAATATCCATTACCTCTATGATCAATAACTGCATTATTTGCATATCTACTTTATGGATATTGATTAGTTACGGTTTTATGCATCTGTTCAGAACTAACAAACTTTAATGACTCCACTTTATCCTGCGTAACGTGTTCTTTTTGCTACACAGAATATCAGTCTTAAATGTATAACACGCGTAAGCGTAGTGAATATGAGCTAGTGATGTAAACGCTAGTACTGCACAATGGTTTTATTCACTAGACCATTTCGAGATGACATATTCATCCCACAACTGTGCAGAAAACATGAAAATAACTCTGAACAGTTATGTATTTAGGTATAATCAACGTACACTGCTTATTCCTATAACGCATTATCTAAAAATACGTAGCTGCTTTAGGATAGTATGTGATCAAGGAAACTATAGGTACATAACGGTTGAATATCGCGTCTGCGTGTAACAATAACCCCACCTATCCAATCGTATACTTGAAAGCGGAAACGATTCAAGTCAATGAAATCAAGTATGTGGTGGCCCTAAAGAGGGCCGTTCCACGTTCTCAGTGAGGTGTCACCTGTTCTTCTTTCATTCCTTCCACTGGTTATACGAAGACAGTAAAAAGAAGCATGTGTCTTTTAAAAAACCTGTCAGTTAGGACATTTAAAAACTGTCGCGTCAACTTCTTGACGCTTAAAAACTCACAGTTTTGCGTCACCTGTGTGGTAGTTGTCACGGGGAGCGGTTTCTGGTAGTAAATATGCATCACCGACAATTCTTCAGAACGCGATCACTTGTAATGTAAGATAACTGAACGTTCAACTAACCGTCAAATTAGGGATAAGTCAGATTGGCAATCAGCATACGATGACAAGCACACCTGCAGGTGGTAAACATTCTCCAAGTATATGTACCCTTCATCAAATCAAGGACCGGATGTCTGAAGCCAATAGAATCAGTCATTTCGTTTGTTCTGAAAATTTTTACCACCAGGTCACAGTTCATTCATTTCATTGTGATTGTTTCATACGTTCTATCCATGCGTGGTTGCAGTGTTTTAGTTGTTTCTCAGCTGTTAATGAAATAGTACTGTGTAGAAGTTCATTGAATTATGCACATGAACATGTCTGGGTGGCAGAAGCTGTTGTTTACAGTTCATTTATTGGTTACCGTGATTGCTTCTGGCTCAATTGGTTACTTAATATGTTGAAATCTCCGAAAACCGATGTCTTTCCCGTTCATATTCATTGTATGCAACAATCTACGAGTCAATCTAGCGAAGAGAGAGTGTGTAGTGACCCATTTTATTACTCATCATCGTAGTATACTTTCGCTATGTAATTGGACTTTGATTTGTTTATCACTCTAAAGATTGCGTGTCGACAATCGATACTTTTGTACTCGCCCAATTTTCGAATTTTGATTACTGCGATAATACACGATCGTATTCCTTCACAAGTGTCTTTTGAATTACGTTGTGGATGTTGAGTAATCAAAACGTTAGGACACAATTATAAACGCGAAGAAGTACTAGGATATATACGTGTACGCTAGTTTGGTCAAAATAGAGCAACACAACAATTGGTGAGCCCAACATAGCTGATAGATCGACTACATCATTTTGAAGTATACACACAGTGGATTTAATCATCTTTGCTATCGTATTAACTTTTATAACTGCATAACATTTGGATATATATTTACTGATATTTTTGCTAAAAGTACCTCCGGTAAGCAGACCATTTTTGGACATTTTTGAACTTACCCATATTCTGTTCTGTTTGTGCTCACTTTTTGTAATTTTTCTGTCACCTGTATATATTATTTTCTGCACTTTTGTAATGTCATTTAATACTGATAACGACACTTCAAGTGCAAGGTCTGTGGTCGCAGTTACCATATACATACACCACCTTTTAAACCTAACGACCCATATTTGTGGTTCACTCGCCTGGAACACTACTTCCTAGCTAACCACGTCACTTCTCAGACTACAAAATTTGGCCTTGCAAGCTCCATATTACCTGACGATGTAGCAGAGCAAGTACGGAAGACGCTCATAAATCCAAATCCAGAAACTCCCTACAATGTTTTAAAGCAGAAGGTTATTAAGGTTGCTTCATAACCAGATCAGAAAGCTATCCATCAGCTACTCAGCAATGCTAGCCTGGGTGATAGAACACCTTCTCAACTCAAAAGCCATATGTGTTACATTTTAGGAGATCGGAAGGTAGACACCAGGTTTTTCTATCAATTATGACTAAGGCGATTACCCCACAACATTCAGCAAGTATTAGCATTTGGAGATGAAGACTTAGATATTGACAAGTTGGCAGAAGTCGGATGTCGCCACAAGTAACAAGAGCACGATCAGAGGTGATATTCGCAATATCATCTACTGGATGTGTGAATCCATCGACCTAAAGCACGTTGTTGGAAATACGGTTTCCCATGCGGAACCCTTTTACTCTTTTAAAATCTGCAACCACCTTTCTCCCGGCATGTTCTGTTAATTTCGACAATAAAGGCTGCAAAGCAGGTATCCTGTTGTCCACCGCATCTCGTTCACCTTCCTTCCTTTGCAACCTCCTGTCACTGCACCGGTGCACCTGTAAGTGCACCTCCCACATACATTTGTGTAGCGTATTGCCTCTGGACAAGTTCCGTTTCATCATCCCGTGCAAACATTCAACACGATTGTTAGCGTTATTGCCAAGTGACAAAACACTACGGTTGAATGCTGCTGCCTGTAATCTCTTCGAAGGTAGCCACTGTCTGATGTATATACCTCCCAGAACGAGGATCTAGACGATGTATGATACCGGTATGTGTAAAATCTGTAATTAAATTGATGATCAGTTCTGGAATTTACTCTTTAATTAATTCATCGCGAATCATACTAAATACGTACTGCCTGACGAGTTTACTTTTTGTCACCCAGGCTAACATTGCTGAGTAGCTGATGGATAGCTTTCTGATCTGGTTATGAAGCAACCTTAATAACCTTCTGCTTTAAAACATTGTAGGGAGTTTCTGGATTTGGATTTATGAGCGTCTTCCGTACTTGCTCTGCTACATCGTCAGGTAATATGGAGCTTGCAAGGCCAAATTTTGTAGTCTGAGAAGTGACGTGGTTAGCTAGGAAGTAGTGTTCCAGGCGAGTGAACCACAAATATGGGTCGTTAGGTTTAAAAGGTGGTGTATGTATATGGTAACTGCGACCACAGACCTTGCACTTGAAGTGTCGTTATCAGTATTAAATGACATTACAAAAGTGCAGAAAATAATATATACAGGTGACAGAAAAATTACAAAAAGTGAGCACAAACAGAACAGAATATGGGTAAGTTCAAAAATGTCCAAAAATGGTCTGCTTACCGGAGGTACTTTTAGCAAAAATATCAGTAAATATATATCCAAATGTTATGCAGTTATAAAAGTTAATACGATAGCAAAGATGATTAAATCCACTGTGTGTATACTTCAAAATGATGTAGTCGATCTATCAGCTATGTTGGGCTCACCAATTGTTGTGTTGCTCTATTTTGACCAAACTAGCGTACACGTATATATCCTAGTACTTCTTCGCGTTTATAATTGTGTCCTAACGTTTTGATTACTCAACATCCACAACGTAATTCAAAAGACACTTGTGAAGGAATACGATCGTGTATTATCGCAGTAATCAAAATTCGAAAATTGAGCGAGTACAAAAGTATCGATTGTCGACACGCAATCTTTAGAGTGATAAACAAATCAAAGTCCAATTACATAGCGAAAGTATACTACGATGATGAGTAATAAAATGGGTCACTACACACTCTCTCTTCGCTAGATTGACTCGTAGATTGTTGCATACAATGAACATGAACGGGAAAGACATCGTGTTTTGAAAATTTCAACATATTAAGTAACCAATTGAGCCAGAAGCAATCACGGTAACCAATAAATGAACTGTAAACAACAGCTTCTGCCACCCAGACATGTTCATGTGCATAATTCAATGAACTTCTACACAGTACTATTTCATTAACAGCTGAGAAACAACTAAAACACTGCAACCACGCATGGATAGAACGTATGAAACAATCACAATGAAATGAATGAACTGACCTGGTGGTAAAAACTTTCGGAACAAACGAAATGACTGATTGCAATGTCTACGGAAATTCTTTTGTGCAACTCTAAACATTAGGTGTAACACACAAGTCAACAGCCGCAACAAACGAAAGGAAGACGAAGAGCAGAGATGGAGATGTTTATTTGAACCAATCCAGGCTTGAATTAACCGGGTAGAGAGCTAATTATCATCATTTATAACAAGTCTGTACAATCGATCCTCCTGTTCCAGTAAGGCGACGTCAGCGTTTCTTTCTGAAAAAATAAGAAAAAGAAACTTATTTGGGGGCATTTTGGTGGTCTTTATTCCATTACGTAGGAACCTTAACGAAACGACCTACGAACGCACAAACGACATTGAGAAAGAAATCTGGTGTCTGTTGTTTTTAGAAGTAATTATGGACGCTCTACACCTGTTGCGTTGTAAATTCGCTCCGAAACTTGTTGTTGATTACTGTTTGGATTAGGGACTGATTGCAAGATCTAAAATGTGTCAATGCGGAGGTCTTATGCATATACAGATATACACATGGTCCATTGATGGGTTTGCGTACAGGTGTAGTGAGTGCCGAAAAAGAATATCGTTTCGAGAGGGTATGTCGTTCCTTTTTAGTTTACAGATTCATTAGGCACTTTTTTCCAAGTCTGAATTACCATTGACAAAATTTTAATTGATGAGCAATTTCTGGATACTCAACAGACCAGTTGCAGCAACAGCTTATGAGACAGAAAATTAGGAAGTATCTCCAGTGCAATAGTACCAGTAATGTATCGTCGCGGAAAATGGAAAGTTTCTGGAGTCACTTGAAAATAAGGATTAGATTCTTGAACGGATCAAGAAATCCAATGATATACAGTTATCTGGATGAGTTTATGTACAGATGTTGGTTTTTAACATGAGTATAAAGCCTCCTTTGAGAAACTGGGAGCTTTTTTGCAACATATACAAGAACGTTATCCTCTGTAACTATTTTTTAACATTGCTTTACTTATATATAAACGAATTTTTACAATTATTCGCCGTTTTTGTTGAGCCTTCTGATTGGTCAATGTTGTCCTTGACAAGGTCGTTTGTGCGTTCGTAAATCGTTTCGGTTTGGGCTCCTATTCTTTAGAGTTGCTCACATTTGAGGTAAGATGCAAGATATGTGATCAAATGACATCATGAGGAGTAGTAAATAACTGCAGGATAAACTTAAAAGCTTATATGGATGCAAACAGGTAGGGAAGGCAACCCAATATGGCTCTGTATGATAGAGTATGATGACCTTGAGGTAAGTAATTCTTCCAATAACCTTGAGAACGCGGGATAGGTTCAATCTTTGAAAAACATATTGGTGGTCAATACAATTAAGCAACCTTGTCAAACACGCGGAACGGCGTCCATCATTCATTTTCATTCGATGGTGGTATAGAGACTTGCAAATCATCAAGAAGACACAGTTCGTACTCGGTTACTCATACAATCCTCCATAATCTTTTAATCATCTGCTACATCTGAGTAAGCATAGCATCCTGTATTGTGAAGATCACTCAACAGAAGCCCATCTCAAGGAGGCCAGTATCGTGACAGCTTGATTCAACTCAAAAGCACGGACAGTTACTATCATACATTACTCTATATATGGCAGGCCGAGTGTTGAACAATGAGGGCTTGTACCAGCAACCAGTAGTGAACGAATAACCCTAGTGATGGCCTGAAAATCCTAATGGATGACGTCAATGTCAGTCAGGGAGGAAGGCAATCAACACAGGCAGAGAATTTTTGGGTCCAGCGACAGGCGCTTAGTAAAATCAGTGAAGATGGAGAACTCTGTGTAGACATTTAAATGCTTGAGACTAGCTAATTGAAAGCAGCGTGTTCAAGCACAGGAACATTCAAAAAGCGACATAAGTTCAGGCAAATGGACACAGAAAACTGAAATACAGTTAATCTTCGTCTCAGAAGAATGGAGACGTGGCTTGTTGGATACAAGTTGGAGAAGAGGGAGAGATTTAGCCTCAGCTCACTATTTAGTGCGAATATCCTTGAAGATCATTTCGGTGGCCCTCGCGAAAACTGGAAATAGTGCACAAGTGAAGCATAAAACCCATATATTGAAGAAAGACGCTACATGGACATCTCCACTTCTGTCACCAGGTAAATCTCGGAAACAATAATCAGCATTACTGGAGAAATCCGAGTGGAGCAACACTGTAATTATATGAAGGCTTAGTGGAGGGAACCACATGCAGACATTTTAGGCAGGAAGGCATAAGACAAGGGATGCCTGTCTACAGACATGCGGGGGATGAAAGAGTAGAAATGGATGGCCAAGTTTACTATTATTTATTATTATTTTTATTATTTTGATTACAGCTTGATGCCACACCGTATTTTCAGTACAAGTAAGGAATTTTCAGCATGGATATCGGTAGCCCATATTTTGCAGGCCAACCATAGATATCGGGTGTGCGTCTGCAGGGGATCGAACTCTGGACCATGTTCATGGTCGGCGAGAGTCCTAACCACTGTGCCACCGACGCAGAGTGCGCAGGTGAAAACAAAGAGAAGCCAGTTTTAATCTACAACGCGGTAAGCAAAGTAATGAAGGGTGTCGGCAAAGATACTACCCTTTAACTACATACTGTGAACTGAAAGAGGAGAAGCTGTAGGCGGTGACCAGGTCACTATCAGGGAAGGGATCAACGTAGACTAATCTTGTGGAAGATACTGGGGGAGAATGAACCACTAAAAGGATAAGACAGAGGAGAAGTTGTGATAATCACCCGAGAGTGCTCTTGGGTTGACCATCACCTGCACCTTGTCTAAAAATATTACCAAGAGATACAAAGTTACCAGTGAACACCAGCCCTCTGGCAAAATTAGGAGTGTTGAAGGCTGCGGAGTTATTACAGGCCAGATAAGAAGGCGGTATTGCCAGAATGAAAAGCGAACGACAGTCCATGGTGAAATATTATATTGATCTAATTTTGCCTGTTGTAAACCAACTGTATTCTGCAGGCCTGAGACAGAGTTGACAATTTGAGCCATAGCAGATTTCACAGTTATCTAATTGGGGAGTCTTTTATAATCTGTTTTGTTCATCTAGTGAGACTAACTTTTGGTAGCGCACGTGTGATGTATTGTTTGTTTCAAAAGTCTTTCTTACCACCGACAACAGCCACTCTTGCTTTTCGATTTTTCTGTAGGCTCATTGAAGCAGAAGGTATTTTATATAGAACAGTCCTATTCGATTTTCAATCGAGTCGACCATTTCATACCCTAGCAAACCTAAATCCTAATATTTTTATTCATAGTTATGACACAGGCATATCCGTGCCACTTGAGCTTGAGGGCAACAAGGAAAACCGGGGCACCTGTGGACTAGAAGAAATACAGTCTCAAACTACCTAAGAAGGGCGATATAAATGTTACCACAAGAAAAATTCCGAACTGCATCTCCCTAGGAGAATGAAAAGTAACCTGAGTGGAAATTTTAACGTGGAACAAGCTAGATTCAGGGCAAACCGAACGTGCACAGTACTACACATCATCTTCGAACGCATTACAGAATGAAAACCAGCTCTTTGCTTTATTCACCAGGTACATGATATTTCAGGAAGGTAAGTAGTAGTTATTCATTGAAGGTTGAATAAAATGTTCGAAGTGATGACAGGAATAGGATGAGGCTGCCTGAAGTCACCAATGACTTTGGGTTAGGCGACAGACCATTGGAAAGAGAAGATCGGTATATGTTAGACAGACGGAAATACTCTAGAGGATCTCGGGTTTGCAAATGATTCATTTTTCACAACACACGTACTCTAATACTTCCGAGCGTAAAGGGAATAAGGATTCACGTAAGCATAGTGAATTCTAAGTTGATGAAGATATCCAACCAACAACAAAAAATCGCCACTACCAGTCAGAGAAGTCTAAAATCATTAGTTTCTTTCGGTCACCTGTCTGGATAGGACAGTCTCAACTATGGCCAAAGGCAAGTACAAGGATTTCAAGGACATATCAGAAGGGAAGGACGAGTACTCATCACTCTCAAATCACTTTTTAGAGATAATGTACCTGCAGTGTGGAACAGAAGCCCACTTTCAACACTGGTGCCGGTTTAGTGTTTCTTTGTGGTTCAGAGGTTTGGCTCACAAGTCATCGAAAGCACTTCCAATATCCTGAGCAAGCTGCCTTTGCTCCGTGTGAAAGATCAGATGGCTGACCAGGAAGGATATGCAGCGGGGAACCCCATGGTAATGCGAGAAGACAAGAGGCTTGGTAAAAACATGTTTATTGGCTAATCGACATGCACATAAAAGAGAATTACTTACACCTCTTAATAAGACCATCGTTTGCACAGATCTTCTGTTTCGTGGCATTTCTGCCCATCGTATTGTGTTTCTTTGTGCTTTTTTCGTCTCTCCTATATTTTGCCCCAATACTAGTTCATTTCCTACACTGATGTCAAATCTATCTCTCCACTACTTGATATATTTCTGCTGATATACAACTGGTTATATACTACTGATAAATGTTGTCAGTGCCACACGCCACACTATTAGTCAGCCAGCGAAGAACATACTCCTCAAGGAATGTGCAGGAAAATTGGAGGTGGATGAGACAAACAAGTCACGTAGCACATCTTTTAGGCCCTGAAAGTCTTGTGAAAAGGAAATAAAGGATTATAGATCGCTTTGGAACCATGTGAAGGTGATTTTAGGGGACTGAATTCAGTGGAGGTGTGCAGCTAAAACTCTAACTTCTGCCCAAAGCTCGAACAATGAATCAGTAACAGCGAAAGCTTCACAAAGCAACTATCCAGTTCCATGGCATGTGGGCTGACTTCAATGGAAACATGTGTGACACTGCTGACAGTAATACAACCACTTACGTTTGCTTGGATGAACTAAAAGTGCGTGACCCTTAGACCATCAGATAAGGTATCATTCTGAATGACAATAAAGGATGCAATTCTTGGGCTATTTACAGTAACGACCAAAGCAACGCTGAAAAACGCTGTTCCAAAATACTAAAAATGTTCCGAAATAAGCGCAGGCCTTTACATTGACGTATCCTTTAGGGCATTTGTGGATTATGATCTTTATGCATAGACAGGAATAAATATATATTATTATATTAGTCGAACTTCATTACTACAAGTAAAGGGCCAATAAATCTAAAAAAACTAATGAAATAATGAAAAATAGTGAAAAGTTCCATTTCAAATCTCACAGACTCCCATTATATTGATTTTCACCTTTTTTATGTTTCCACTGTCATATTATGGGGATTAGTTAGACATCATTCTGCACCGCGATAACATTTTAGCTGAAAATTAGCTGTTGCCGGTTTCTGCTGAGGTAATGGTATTTTTCATACGTTTAACTGCACAACGACTGCTATCGTGGGCCCCTTGTAGCCTTTTCAGCCCTTATTAGCATTAATTTGACTGACTTTTTATAGCAGCGGTGTTACAACTTTAGAAATAACTTGCAGTATTAGGAAACTCTCAACTTTAGCGACCCAAAGGAAGAGCCCGCGTAAACGGAAGTATTCACCTTGATAATTGATATAAGAATAAAACTTGGGCACTGTGGTAGAGTGTAATTCCATTATGGGTAAATTTTATTTTGATAGAGTCTCACAGTGTTATACAGTAATATTTACTGATGACGTTTCGAGCACAATTTATTGCTCATAATCATATCAAGGTAATCACACGACTTCCTAAATTCATTTATATAGTTCCATTATTTTTCACTTGATTTCCACTTGATATAAAGAGGGGACATCTGAGACCCTACGTAGGATTCTAAATAAAGCAGGAATTAGGGTGGCATTTAAACCTACAAACTCACTCAGGGACAAGCTCTGTAGGTTAAAGGACCCAGTGGACCCAACTAGACAAAATAATATAATTTACAAAATACCCTGCAATGACTGTGAGTGAGGTCAACTACATAGGTCAAACTAGTAGGTCAGGAATAGTCAGATTTTCAGAACATAAGAATTTAGCTAAGATAAGAATGGTTGACCCAGAAAAGATAAGTAATTTAGAAAAAAGCTCGGCAATTGCAATGCATGCATTAACACACAACCACACAATAGGGTGGGAGAGGGTTAAAATTCTAAAAAGTAATCTAGGTAGGTGGAGAGAGAGGTTGATTACTGAATCTTTGTTCATCGAATCTACACCCAACACGTGCAATAGGAATGAATCATCACTAATACCCGAAATATGGAAAATAACACTACCAATCAAATCAAGTGGAAATCAAGTGAAAAATAATGGAACTATATAAATGAATTTAGGAAGTCGTGTGATTACCTTGATATGATTATGAGCAATAAATTGTGCTCGAAACGTCATCAGTAAATATTACTGTATAACACTGTGAGACTCTACCAAAATAAAATTCACCTTGATAAACCAGTCAGATGAACCCGTAGTAAGAACACGTAATTTAAGAAACTTTTATGGACATCAAAGTTGGTGTTAAAAAATAGTTATATATGGTGACTGTTTAGTATCTGTCTCAAGAAAACCTCTTGTTCCCTTATCGAAGTCTTCAGTGATAGGCCAAACCCATTTATATACACAAATTCATCCAGATAACTATGTATCATGCTATCTCTTGACCCGTCGACTACTGTACTGCACCAGTGAGCCTAAAAAAGGGATGACATATCTTATCAGGCAGATTTTCTGTGATGGCTGCCTGGATATTTGTACACATACCCATCAACAGCGGTCGCATACCTATGTTAAGACATTAATCCTCATCCATGGGCTTCCCATAATCCTATAATAATAATAATGATCCCTATAGTATTCAAATACTACCTCCTGATGGAATTTACAACATAATTCATGTACTGGATCGATATTTACACGTTTTCGGCGTGGGCTCATTTTATTGCTTGATGGAGGTAATTGTGTCCATTCACTTGGGTCGCTTATTTTAGAGTTACCCCATACTGGTCACCTGAGTCATGAAATTCAGACAATTCACATCTTTTGCTAAGTTTTAAATAGGACTTACACCTAGGATTATACCGTGTATACCACGTCATCCTCTATAAAGTCACTTTATTGATATTACTGCATTACCTTCGCTTAATAAATCTTGTTTGCTTCTTTCAAAAGAGTGGGTTTGCTTATCGTTATTCCCTTGAGTTCCGCGTGGAACATGGGACTTCAGCGGGGCACCTCCACTTTCATAGGTCATACTGCAGTCCTCTTTGACTGACCTCGGGATTATCCATATGCCATCGTCCCCCCACATGATCTCCCCCACGTCACCCTCAGACACACTCGCGATTTTACCCGATAGCCTCCTCAGAGTGTATTCGATCCATCTCCATTTTCCTTGTTATTTTTTCTGAGCAGTAAGTCTTCAGTTGGTTTGTCACCAGAGTTCCTTGTTTCTAATTCTTTCAGACCAGTCGTCCGATCTTCAGTATCGAATGAAGCGGGGGCAGCTGTTGATGATACTCTTCAGTTGGCTGTTGGGATACCTTTTGGTGACGTGCCGATTCTCTGACCCATACAGAAGAAGTGACTTAACATTGGTGTTAAAAGTTCAAATATTTTTGTTTATGCTGAGTGCAGCAGATTTCAAGAGTGATAGTGATGAAGATTTACCTTACCTTCACGATCCTGGTTTCGACAACGCCATCCATGCTATATATAGCTGGTATAATACTTCCTAAATGAGTGAAAGGAGTGAATTCTTTCAGATTTCTGTCACTGATAGTGACTGGCAGCTGTTGTTGGTCGGTTATCCTCCTCACTGTCCTGTCGATGTTCACTTGAAGATCTGTCTTTGAATTTGTTAGTTCTGTCTAAGGAATTCTTGCTGCCTACGATTTCGTAAGTGGTAACCAGGTCTTTATTAAGACGCGGACTACAAAGTGTATAAAATTCTTGTTTTAGAAACCTGTTGCCGTACATCTTATACGAGAGACCCATCATATAGTTTCCTTCTCGATATTTCAATGTTTGCTTATCTTAAGAGGCATTTAAGTGACAGTATTGTGACACATAAGTTCTGTGTAGTCGTAGAATTTCAAATCACAATGTTGATTAATAATAGTAATAATGGATTCAGTTGAAAAAGCACGTTCGATACAATGTCCAATGTCCAGCATGTAATACAACATGGCACCTGAATTTCCTATAAAACTACGTCATAAGGAGTAACAATCAAGAGGGCACTTATAATGATAATAATGTATCAAGAGATGACAGGGATGACGTTTACGCGGAGTACGATATATTCCAATACAAGTTCTTGCAGTAAAATTCCTAAAGTATTTCTTCTGCGTAGACCAAGGCCAAATCAAAATACCAGACTGATCGTTCATAATACAAAGTATATTTTGAGATCAAAATCATATTACGAATGTCTAACTAGCAACAGATCGTGCACGAACTAACGAACGTAGGTAATTGTGTATCAAAACGGTGTAGATGGTTGACTTCAAGCCTTCTGGATGACTTAAACAATGTAAGTCAGCATCCATGTTGAGTGATGGACTCTGTAGGCTAATAATTTCAGGGAATTACATACTGCAACATTGTAAATTAAAATATGAATGCGTAGCTAAATTTAAGGTGAAATAATAATTATGATATATTAATGAAAGGAAGAATTAAAAGTAGCGTTTACTTAATGTCTTTCAGTAACATATTAGTTATATATCCAGCACTTCTGTTGCTGCTATATTTTGATTAAACTGGCGTACACGTATCTTCTAGCATTTCTTCGCGTTTACCATTGTGCCCTAACGTTGCGATTACTCGACATCCGCAACGTAATTCAAAAGGCACTTGCGAAGGAATACGATAGTGTATTATTGCAGCAATCAAGATTCAAAAATCGAGCGAGTACAAAAAGTATCAATTGTTAAGATGCAAGATTTAGAGTAATAAACAAATCGAAGTACAATTACACAATGAAAGTATATTGCGATGATGAGTAATAAAACGGGTCACTACAATAGCCCCTCCGTAGAATGCAGGTAAATGAAGTTTACCTGTATTCGGAATGATATTGTAAATTACAAGAACAAAAAAAATATGAAAACCGAATTGAGGCTTTTAAGTTTTCTGAGGTTCGATTATAACTGTATATATTCGAAAATGTTAACAACTTTGAAACGAACTAAAATGTTTAGAAAGTTGTGCAAAATGTAACAATAAAACCAGAAAAATTATTATTAGAATAATAATGAGGTTGTTATTGTAAAGAGTTACATATTAGATTTATATCTTAACATACAGTTAATAGTATAGTAATAAGGAAGTATGGAAATGACTTGGGTAAACATTCAGTTACCTCTATTTCCATGAAAGCTTGTTGTACAAGTGGAATTGTACAAGAAGAGATGGCTGTGTCAGAGAAGAAGCTTGCAGCATTAGCTGCTGCTGCTGATACGGTTGAAAGTGAACGTCCGTCAGTATGTTGTTGTTGTTGCTGGGGTGTTGTTACTCGGCGTTGAGGAGTAACTTGAATTGATGTTTGCTGAGGTTGGAGAGTAGAAGTTGGTTGATTGATAGGCATTCCAGCAGAAGCAATGGGCATAAACTGTGGTATACCAGTGATTTGAATCAACTGACCGTTAGGACCAACAGCCATGACTTTTAATGGAGCTCCTGGTGCCAGAGTGGTAAACTGGGGAGTAACATCGGAGCATGCAGCTACAGTACCAGGTTGACCACTGACAGAGACGTCAGTTGCCATCATTGTTGGTTGTTGCTGATGTTGTTGGATATAAGCTTGCTGGTGAGCTGGTTGTAACTGATGAGCTTGTGCTTGAATCTGTTGTTGTTGAGGTGATTGGGTAAACTGTTGTAATTGAACAGCTGTAGGACCGGCTTGAGTAAATGGAGTTGCAGACCATTGTAAGTGTTTGCACACCCGTAGACAATGCTGAAGCTTGAGGACAGAGAACTGGAATTGAGGTGTTGCATAACAGCCAGCTGCTTGACTATCAGAGTGAACTGGGATAGCAGTTGCTGTGCCGCCAGGTCCGGAGGTACTTTTAGCAGAAATATCAATAATTATACATCCAAATGTTATGAAGTTATAAAAGCTAATGCGATGGCAAAGATGATTTATTCCACTGTGTATACTTCGAAATAATGTAGTCCATCAATCAGCTATGTCGGGCTCGCCAATTTGTTGCTGCTATATTTTGATTAAACTGGCGTACACGTATCTTCTAGCATTTCTTCGCGTTTACCATTGTGCCCTAACGTTGCGATTACTCGACATCCGCAACGTAATTCAAAAGGCACTTGCGAAGGAATACGATAGTGTATTATTGCAGCAATCAAGATTCAAAAATCGAGCGAGTACAAAAAGTATCAATTGTTAAGATGCAAGATTTAGAGTAATAAACAAATCGAAGTACAATTACACAATGAAAGTATATTGCGATGATGAGTAATAAAACGGGTCACTACACTTCCATCCACATAGAATACGTGCCAAACAAATTACCATATTCTTGTTTCAGTTTGCGAACCGAGTGATTTAGCCATTTCTAAGATGCATTTGTGTACCGAAACTAACCTGTATTTCGACAGCATACATGAATAATTAGCTTTTGAAGGGAGATTTTCCATATGAACGACCTGATTGTGTGATATTTCTTCATTTAGTTTCGTAAGTTTATGTTTTATTTCTGCTTTTCAGATAGCCTGTAATCTGTGGAACTCATTCTGATGTCGTGATGTGGATGAGTTTGAAAATGTATTCTTGAAAGATTTTGGCCCATTAACTACAGGAATTAATACTGGCGGGTTATAGTAGGGAGTGAACAAATAAACTTGTATAGGCTAGACAATATTTTCTGCCCTGGAGCCATTTAAACCTTTTCTTTAAGACAAAACTAACCTGTTTGTTATTTCTAGATTTCATTTCAAAGTACTTAAATGGAACCACGTACTTGCGAAAGGTTATGTGAAATACTGACAGACCGGAAGAATAATTATTAACATTCGTGAACTTGCTAGAAAACAGTCATTCCATAAACTTTTTGTTTGGTCCTACTAGGTAAGCTAGTAACAAGGTATAGTGTGTGTGTGTGATTTCTTCTGTAAGTTTCTGTGTTTTGCCATAACTGTACATCATTCTATCAGATAAACAACTGTGCTACCGAAAAATACCACCATGCTCTATTGTTACAATTCTACTTAGTAAAACTATCCACCCACCAGAAGTTGAGTTAGGGGACATTAAAAATGTCCTCGGTTTTCTAAATGAAAATTAGTTGTATAACGATGCTCTTGTAAGCAAATATCTGCTACCAAAATAATTTTGAAAAGTATTCTTCTATGATTTTTATCCCGTTTATTGACGATAAAGTGCGATGTTACTCACGGACAAGTGTCCAGAAACAACCCAAGTACACAAATTCTATAACAGTCTTGAAGTTTTGCATTGAATATTCTACTGATATTTAATCCCTACAAATTATTATTTTTTTAAATTCACTGAATGACATGATCACCACAAAATTTCAAATCAGAGGAATTCATTCATACAAACAAATCGATCGTTTGCGTATGAATATTTTAATTTCCAAAGTTTACCCTACATGCATCCAATTATTTTAGAATAGGGAGTAGGGCGATGTAATGTACTAGCGGCTAAAATGCCTAATAAAGATACTTGATGCAAAACCTTTTGGAAAGCTGCAGGATATCCCTTAGAACCCCAAAAATCTCTCAGTGACCCGAAGCAGTTTCCTTATAAACACAGCAGAAGCATTTTAGATGCTACCATTTTGCTCTACCATAATATTATTTTAAGTCTAGATGATCGTGGAAGGTTTGTTCGCTCCTCTTCTTTAGACTGCACTACTGCTTTCAGTTCTACTCCTAGTGTAACAACAGAAGACAAGGGCCAGGCAACAGATCAGTTTTATTACGAAAATCAACAGGTATTTATATGTATTTTACGTACATTAATAGGCTTCTGCCCGCAGAAAGAAGGCGGTCTTCTGATTGGTTGTTTTGCAAACAAACGCAGTCTTCTGCTTTCTCGTTCTCGATATTTCTCGGAAATGCGAGCCACTTGTCTGCGAATCATATTTGTCCACGTCTAGGTCAGCTGTGATCGGTTGTTGAATCAGCCTAGATTAATTTCTACCAATCAGCGTAGATCAATGTCTACCAATTGGCTAGCAGCTTGCTCTCACCACACTAGGGCACTTTTACTAAGTAGGCTGCTTTCAGAACACACTGAGTCCTGGGTCACAAGGTGGTTGTCTTCTTATTTTCCTGGTAGGAAACAAAACGCCGTTTTCAAAGGGTAGAGCTGCACTTCTTTGTTTAGGGAAGCAGGTGTACCTCAAGGTGATGTATTTTCTGCATTTGTTTTTTCTGTCTACCTGCACAACCTTCCGTATTCTTCCAAGGCTGGTTTCATTAAATATGCCTATGATCTGACAATTCCTGTCCCAGTAGACTCTGCATTGGATTATTCTGATGTGAATAAATTCTTATCTGAAGTTAACAAATGGTCTCACCTAAATGTTCTTAAACAGAATCCATCTAAATGTTATACTATTGAATTTAGTTTCAAATGCGAACAAGACTTGCATGGACTAATTCAATCCCATGATTTTCGTAATATTGACGGCACTGTGACAGGGAGTAAATCGAATATCTCTTTTTTTAGGCATCAGTTTCTCTTCGAATCTCTGTTGATCGTCTCTTATTCTGTTGATTCCTAAGGGAATTTTTCATCTGATTTGTTACACAAAGAAATTGAGACATTCTGGCATAACTCAATCTGTCCTCTTGCAATTCAATAATTAATGCATTCTGCCCATTCTTCTTTATTGTTCCCCCTGATTGTTCTTTGGGCTTCTGGGGAAAGACTACGTCGTATTATGTAGAACATTGAAAGCTTTAAGCAGGGTTTAACAGTGTGCGTAACTAACTGACATAATTGTTGATAGGCATTTTAATTCTTGAGAGAGAAAATTTCATTAATTCCTGCAAAAAGTTACCTTAAGTCATCTCACCTAATACCGAACATCCTACTTATTCGCAGCCCTCACACCTTGTATCTCTTTGGGAAACACCAGAAGAAATTTCATAAGAATTCACGTTCATATAGCAAAATATATAAACCCAGCCATACCATATTTAGCACAGGATTTGTGTGGAAAGATAGATATCACAAAAGAGCTCATAAACTTCATAAATCTGTAAATATACGGGAAATTTAAACCAAAATTTTTGTCACATATATTCTGCTTCTTTTGGGTTCCGAGGGGAACATAGGGCTTCGACAATACATCTGCACTTTGTTCTTTTTTGTGCTGTCCTCTTCATCTGGGTCGACGACTGCTTGTAATCTCTTATCTCCTTCTCTCACTGTCTCCTCCGTGTCAACCTCTCACCGACGACCCACTTGGATTCCAATCGAGCGATGGCTTGCATTGCGTGTGATGTCATTCGATGGCCACCTCAATGTATGCCCGATTAATTCATTTCCAGTTTCTCCTACATATTTGTTGAGCGATCGGCTCTTGGTTGGTTTGTTCATAGCCAGAGTTTCTTGTTGCTGATTCTTTCTGGCTTAATAATAATAATGATTTACTTTATTCCAAAAACAGTACTTGTGATACAGAATGGAATTTCCATCATTAATCACAATATTGCATCTAATTTCCTCAAATCATAAATAAAATTAATCACACAGAAAAATTTCCACATTTACAATAGGGGTAATATCAAAAAACCTGCAGCATATAAAATGGAAATAATAATAATGATAGCAGCTAAGGTAATGATAATAATACAAGTGGAAATTTCCGTGGGCTTGTTTCACACAGTATTGTCGATGTGGTATACAAATCCTTGCATGATTAAAAATATTGAATATGATGTTCTCTTTACATGATATGGTGAGGGGAAAAAGAAAGATTACAGCAGTCATAGAGATAAGTTGGTGTTTGCAGTTATGAAAGTAAAAACAAAGAAGCAACAGGACCATAAATATAATAGAAATAATAAAAGTAAAACTTGAAGGTATATAAGGATAGATGGAGGAGATTGTTTATTTACTAGGTGAAAAAAGGTTAGTCAATTCTTGCCTGACACTATTTTCATCACATAAAATACTTTCCAAGTATGGTATCATAGAATTTTTGTACTTAGATGTGCGAGCATACAGTTTTCTGAAGTTACTTCTTGTTCTACCTGAGGAGATGCAAGGTGAAAGCTGAGGGTGAAGTGGATACTCCAAGTCAGAAAAAATCCCTTTAGCAAATTTATTGCACGAAGTCAAATGCCTATCGACAACGACGTTAACTATGTGGTCCACTGGGACACCACTCATCCTACTCACAATCTTCAACATTCTACGAATTGTGACAAAGTCCTTTTTAAGCAAACCAGGAAAGAATAAGGGTGAACAATAAAGAAGAATAGGTAGGATGCAAGAGTTTATGAACTGTAAGAGGAGGGGTTGAGTTATACCCGATTGCCTTAACTTCTTAATGTAAAATGTCAGGCGGAATATTTTACTGGAGATCGCTGAGACATGGGAAGACCAGGAGAGATCAGAAGAGAGAATAAGTTCAAGATACTTAATTTCTGATTTAATTCCTATGTTATTGTCGTCAATCTTACAACTGTCATGAAAATCGACGGCTTCTTTTAACTGTCGTTTACATCTTAAGCTGAAATTTACAGTTTGACATTTAGAAGGATTCAGTTTCAGACCGTTAGACTCAGACCATTTACTGATTCCCGACAGAAAGCTATTTATTTTGGTACAATCTAGCTGGGAGTTAACAGCCATTGAAACTGTTAAATCATCAGCGTACTTCACAAAGTTTATTTCATCAGAGTGAGGCAAGTCATGTAAGAAGAAAGAAAAAAGAAAAGGAGAAAGGACAGCGCCTTGAGGGACACCAGCTTCAGTAGGCAGTGAAAAGGAAGACCCCCTTTATACACGGTGTACTGCTTTCTTTCTGTGAAATAGGAATGTAACCAGTTAACAGCCCAACATTCTGTTTGACTTGCAGAAAGTTTGTTTAATAAGATGTCCCCTGGGGACCGAGTCAAAAGTAGATGTATAGTCTAGGAAGGCACAACGAACAAATTTAGCCCCCTTGTCTAGACTAGAAAGAATGTTATGGCTTGACATTTGATCTTCATTATGGAGCCAGTGAAGTGGGCAGCTGTTGACAGAAGTCTGTAACTTGTCGGAAATACTTTTCGTGACATACAGTGCAATTTTCTAACCCTTATAATAGAAGAACTGGCTGACCTAACATTTGTGTTGAACACAGTCCGAATCTTGTTGTTTATGCTGGCTGAGTGCAGAGCAGATTCCGGTTGTTATTATTATTCGTAATATTCCACAAACCTTCAGCTTTTGTGAGTTTTACTACTTTATGTATTTATATATATTTCTGAAAGGAGCTGAAATGTTGCAATATGAACCAACGCTGAAAGTTCTATTCTGTGTAATTATTACTGTTTGGAATAAAGTGATTGGTATTATTATTATTGTTAAACGAGGATGTCAAATCAAGAATCAGGAAGGCGAGAAACACATTCATCAACCTGAAACCAATCTGGAAATCTTCGTCACTCAACTCAGCATCAACAACAAAATTCGGATTTTCAATACAAACGTCAAGTCAATTCTTCTATACGGATCACAAACTTGGCCAGTGTGTCACAGAGAATATTTCCAACAACTGTCTTCGCTCTATACTGAAGTTCAGATGTCTGGAAAGAATCACCAACAAGAACAGAACAAGAACCAATCACTCAACAAATATTCAGGAGAAAGTGGAGATGGATTGGACACTCTCTGAGCAGGCCGCTGGGTGACATTGCGCGTCAGGACCTCGAGTGGAACCTGTAAGGGAAGGGGCGAGTGGGACGTCGGTGCAAGGGTAACATGGAGGAGATCGTGTGAAGAAGAGTTGAAACAGTATGGACTCACATGGATGCAAGTGAAAAGTACAGCAGAAGACAGAAGCAAGTGGAGATGTGCAGTTGAAGCCCTATGTTCCACTAGGAACCCAAGGAAACAATAATAATAATATTATTATTAAAATTCATTTATTAAACTCTGATGTCTACAATCCTCTGTAGACGATATTTTAGTTCCTTAAATTGAATAAATGCCGTATAAATTTACCTAAGTACTGATAATAATTATCGGAAAAAAACAACAATGATCCTTTGATATTTCTAAAAGGCATTGAACACTTGAAAATGTGTTAGTGTCACGATCATCCATGTTGGCTGCATAAGTCACTTGAATCTGCCTTTACTTATATGACTTGATCAAAAGTTGATCATCATGTGTATTTTTTCTTTAACTTTTATTTTTTTCTAGTGAAATGCTTTCGGTTCTTTTTTTTATATCAAAGACAAATTTTTTTTGCAAGTGACTTGAAAATCAGAATACCAATATTGTTTTCCCTGGAAAATCACAATTGCATTTCACATATCACATGAAAATTTTTGATAATATTAAACATTATGCTTTAGTCATGGTAAAACAATGACATTTTACAGCAAATTTAAAATGGTTACCATTTTAAAAGTTTAATATTGAATTCATACTCTTTGAACAAATTTTCCTAGAAAAATTAACATGTTCCGAGCCAATAAAGAGTATATATATATATATGTTATATACATATACGTAACTTTTTGTGTATTTTGTTTGTTCTAACACACTATGTAATGATTATGTGCGTCAGTGGCACAGCGATAGAATGCTCGCCAACCACGCCTCACGTGGTTCGGGGTTCGATCCCCGCCCACCGACGCACTCCTTTACTTCTCTAAGCCTCTAATAAGACTGGTAAAGAGGGAAGGTTGGGTATGAGGCTAGCAACCCCATCCCGTAAAAATAAACACCACTGCTACCGAAACTTCAAGCCTCTAGCTTGAAGCCCTATATTCCACTGGGAACGTAAAGGAATAAAAGATGCAATGATGAATCTTATCAAAAATCAGCGCCGATAGTTTCCGGAACACTTCAGTCCAATGTAAATCTGGAGATTTTCAAGTGATATTTTTCACCTTATGATGAGCAATGGAAAGTTAGAAAATAATCAATTTTAGAATTGTGTACAAGGTAAGGCTAATTGTAATTTGAATAAGCTACAGTAAGATGTTAGTTTGGTTGGTGGTGACTAGAAATATAATCCAGAAAGTTCATTTCGTCCTATTTAGGACTCGTCATTTGGATGCACTTGCATTCACAGTGAGTGATGATGTTCCCAATGAGACTCGAAATCCTACATCCATTGTTTCAAACACCAAAGCATTATCCATTGGGCCACGACAGTATCTCTTGGATTCTACTGCTGGTCACCATCAAACAAAATAACACTGTGTTAATCTTGAGACATCGTCGGAGCGTCCGTACTAGGAGCCAACATGTCAACTTAGATCGCAAATTTCGGTCCAGCATAATCAATAAGCAACGGGAAATGCAAAACTTAACGTATTTTAAAACTTTTATTCAGATATTTGTTTAAATACGTTAGTAATAGATGGAGGTCAATATGACACAATGGAGGAGATCGTATTTGTTTTTCTCAAATGTAATCAGTATTTTCATGAAGGCCACCATTATCTAGGAGATTGAAAAAAACAACTTTGATGTACATATCAGAAAAAGGCTATTTGAAAATGACTAAACAATTGTTAGATATTCCTTCAAAACAGTCTAAACTGGAGTAAAATATCATCTCATTATCTCATGAGAAGACACTGCTTATTGTTCAGGGTGAATAGTTATACTTTTGGCATTGGACTGAGCAAGTTATCACCAAAGTAAACTTACCTCCTTTTCACTTCCGTCTGCTTCAATGGCCAGAATGGAAGCGGTCAATTACGATTTCATTTTTTTCAAGTAGTTGGTTTTATGCAATTTTATATTACATGCTTAAGGAAATGATGTAATCATATTAGACGTCTAGTCTGGCTGGTTTAAAGGTGTTATACCTGTTAGGACCAAAACCGAATCGTTGTGTTCTGAACGCCGGAATTCGAACTCTGCATCCTGCAGTTTAGCTGACCAAGCTTCCCTGAGACACTCACATTCACAAAACGCTCCAAAGACAGCAAAAAGACGACTATTCGTGGTTGGATCTATGTGCTTCTATTTACCGTTGATAACATCAAAAACTTAAAACTGTTTAATAGTGTCGTTAGGCAGCTACACAGACAAGGTAACTTTCTATGTACAAAGCTAATTCTGTGGAACAAAATTAGTTGGCCGAAATCCAACTGTAAGAAGTACCAGAGAATTAGGTAGAATATTCCCAAAAAATAGACGGGGTCAGAAAATCTGTTCACTAGAATCATACACCAATAATTCCAGCAGGAAGTCCAAGGTCAGGATGACCTTTATTCGCCCAAACAAAGTCACATCTTAAAACAGCATATTACCAGTGTATCACACAACCATGAAGAGAAACATCAAAATTAGAGGTTAGAGAGAGAGAGAGAGAGAGAGAGAGAGAGTGACAAATCACAAGGATCAAGTCAACGTGTGATGTGCAAGTTTCAGGAGAATGATAAACACTCTAGAAGAAAAAAGAAATAGTGATTATAAACTTAACTGAAACATCCAAATCAGTATAAATATTGTGATTAGATCGTTTAGGAGGGATTTTCCAAACAATTATTCCGTTACAATATTGATTCGTCTTACATGACTAAAATATCTGTTGCCTTCGTCCCTTCCACATCAGACTAATTGGTGAATGTAAAAATTGACGTTTCAAACACACCTATTTAGAATCGTCGAGTATCAGAGGCATTCTACGCCTAATTAGGTGGCGGTCTTTAAAAAGTCTATTTCCTTATTGAAATAAATGAAAAAAAGAGTCTAACTCAAAGATCTCTTTTCTTGACGTTCAACTAACGAGACGCCAACAAGACGGAACATTAAAAAGATCCATCTACAGAAAGCCAACGTGGAACGGACAGCTCACTAACTTCCACAGTTGGGTGCCTCTATATATTAAACGAAACCTAATCCGTTCACTAAGCCACAGAATACGTAGAATTTGCAGCCTGGACACCATAGAAGATGAAATGAACACTTAAGAAAATCCTCCTTGAAAATGGCTATACAGAAAGATTTATAACAAAATCAATGAAATCCAGACCAGAGAAGCCGCCCACACCCAGTGCTCCAAAAAGACTTCTCTATATGAACCTACATTTCAATGCAGACCAATCTACAGAAATACTGAGAAATTGGCTCTCTCGCTCATTGAAGAAAACCTTCTTTGCAGCTGAATTACGACTGACGTTCTCCACGAGACCAATGATTCGCATGAACGTGAAGGATAAGCTACCGCTGTTGGCCTCATCAATGTGTATCTACCAATTCACCTGCTCATGTGGAGCCAGGTATATCGGCCATACTCAGCGTTCGCTATCCAAACGCGTCAACGAACATTTACCTTCATGGTTTTATAAAGGAGAAAACCGATGCCCCCGTAGCTCGATCCCTGAACATTTGATCGAATCTGTACACCAAGTCAAACCAGAAATAAACTTCACAGTTATCTACAGAATACAAGGCAATCTTGCTAAAAGTGTACGGATCAAACTTCTCCACATCGCAGAAGCAATGGCAATTCATCTGCTAAATCCTGAACTCTGCATACAAAAGAAATTCGTTCATTCATTAAATCTACAATGGACGTAATCTTTCTAAATTTCAGTCTTACTAATTGTATTATTTTGTCTTTTGCATTTTATTATTTCACATCTTCATTTATATTATTCTCTACCCCACCTTTTTGTAGTCTCTAACCTCATTAACAATGTTGCTAACTTGACCGACGTCCAATTTCTAGTCAACTATGTTACGTCATCCGATTAACTTACTTAATTTTCAACTGTGTTATTCTCTACCCCCACCCTTATTTAATTTTAACCACCACTCATTAACACTGTTGCCAACCTGACCTACTCTGAATTCTACTCAGTTGTATTACGTCATCAAATTCACTTAATCAATTCTATTTTCTTTTCTATCTTAACGTTTGTTACCAAGCCAAATAATACTTATATTACATAATTATCTAAACTTTATAAAGCTAATGTACACACACACACACAAACAAAATTGTATATAAATGCGATTGTACAGCTCAGTGAATGAATTCGCTGAAAAGAGTCTCTTCGCTGAACACCTTGTTTTCTTTTATGTGACTGAATGGGGATTTTCAAGTTATTTAAATAATTATTTATCTAAAGGCAATGCACAGGATTGTGTCAACATAAATAATAATAAAATCTTTATTGATAACAAATCATTCCTAACCTCTATATTTCATCTTCATTATTATTATAATTATTTTCGACTTGACAAGAAGTCAACAAAAATTCGAAGCTTTTATTGGACATTGATGCGCGCTGATTAAAACAATAGTAAATTTCATTCAAATTGATTCATTATTCTAACACAGAATTAATTACAGGCTGTAGTCGAAAAGCGTATCGGCTATCACAAAATGCCTAATTGATTTTTTGATACAAAATTTCAGAATAATACTGAACCAGCAGGAGGCATTAAAACTGATTTATAACTGACATAATATTTATAGAGTGTAAACAAAACCACTGTGTGAAACCAGTAAGAGTCAGTTTTCATGTTCTGATGAAGCGAACCAATCTTTACTCAACTGTGTTTTATTCCAATAATTCCAAAGTGGTAATAATATAACCACGTAGACAGAGGAGAAAATGTATTCAAACATTCCATGTCCCAGTGAAGTCTGTTAGGCGTAAAGTAGCAATTAAATACTTGCATTCTGATACACAAATTACGGTTAAATATATTCATAACACTGACTTTATGAACAAATGCCAAAGAAAAGGGCAAAGTTAAAAAAATGGCTATCCAAAGAAAGCAAAAGCACAACTGACGTTGAGGTGACCAATCAGAGTAATCATTGTATTTTACATCAAAATTGTTATTATATTATTATTCTCTTGCGTTCCGAGTGGAACATAGGGCTGGCTTCAACAACACAGCTCCACTTTGTTCTGTTTTATGCCGTACTCTTCAGCTTGGTTCATGATTGACCAAACCCCTCATCTCTTCTTCACACGATCTCCTCCATGTCACCCTCGTACTGACGACCCACTCGTCGCTTCCCATTGGGATTCCACTCGAGCAATGGCCTGCATTGCATGCGATGTCATTCGACTCTTGGTTCGTTTGTACATAGCCAGAGTTTCTTGTTGCTTATTCCTTCTGTCTCGCCATTTGATCTTCAGTATGGAGCGAAGGCAGCTGTTGATGAAAGTCTGCAACCTTTTGGAAATCCTTTTCGTAACACTCCGACCAAGTTTCTGACCCGTATAGAAGAACCAACTTCACAATGGTGTTGAAAATGCAGATCTTGTTCCTTATGCTGCCTGAATGCAGAAGTTTTCCAAACTGGTTTCAGGTTGATGAAGACGTATCTTGCCTTTTCAATTCTGACTGCCTTTGACATCTTCGTCCCTTCCGCTGGCCTGTAGTTGAAACGATGCTTCCCAGATTAGTGAAGGAGGCAACCTCTGTTAAATCTCCCCCATTGATGGTGATAGGTGCTGGTTGTTGTTGTTGATTGGTTATCTTCATCACCTCCGTTTTCTCTGTGTTCACCTGCAGTCCTGTTTTCCCCGACTGCTTCTTCAGCCAGTTTGTTGGTTTTCGCTTGAAAGTCTTTGAGTTTGTTTGACATCAAACATATATGATCTGTGAAATCCAGATCTTCTAGAGTCTTTTTATCGGCCATCCAGCGTATTCCTTACTCCTCGCTCCGAACGGTCTGACGCATAATTCAGTTCACCACAGCTTGTCTTACTCCTCACTGAGTTTTCCGTTGTGGGTCACTTGACACGTGGCATTGTCATATAGCCAGCTGTTGAATGAGGTTGACAAAGACTTGGGGTACGCCGTAGTGTTAAAGTAGTTTCCAAATTACTACTGAGTCATTTTTACATCAAAATACCATGTATATACTGGAAAAGTACAGATCTCATATAATTATCATGAAACCTGACAAAGGATCTGATTTAGTCGTTATGGACGAATGTAATTATAAAACGAAAATACTATCCATTCTTAATGATAAGATCAAATTCATAGACGATGTCCCTTCTGATGACATCAGAAAATTGGAAGGAAAAGTAACATCGCATTTAGTAAAACTTCGGTCATAGATTTGATTAACAAACATAAGTTTAATTTCTTGAAACCCATAGGATGTGAATTTCCAAACTTTTATGGATCACCCAAAATTCATAAGGTTGACAATTCATCACGTTCAATTCTACCAATGTGTCACTCTTATGCACATAAATTGGTAAAATGGTTAGCTGACATTTTAAGCCAAGTACGCAACGAATTATATAAGTTCCCTATGAAAGATACATTCGGACTTGGTGACCGTCCTGCAGATATATATATATATATATATATGAAAATGTATTCTTTTGATGTTAATTCCTCATTTGCTAATGTACCATTGATTAAGAACTCTGATATTCTTTGTGACTATTTATCTTCCAGTTTTTTTTATTCCCTTTTCCTCTAACTTACTTGAAAGATTTATCACTGTTATGCACTCACAACGTCCATTTAACGTTTGAAGGTGAGCACTTTCGACAGGTGGGTAGTGTTGCCATGGGAAGTCCATTAGGAGCATTTTTAGAGAATGTTTATATTGAAAACTTTTCCCTTGATTTGATTGCTAAAGTACCATTTTTGTAGGAGATATGTAGATGACATTATATTGGCATGCGATAATCATGAAGATGCGAATCGTCCGCTGGACAGAATCAACTCCGTACAAAATGATACAAGTCATACATGCGCAGAAGAAAGTCTCAACCAACTTGCATGTTTAGACATACTTCTGAGTCGCAGAGAGGATGGTTCGATGAAGCGATCAATGTATAGAAAGTCTTCTTGGACAGGGCAATATTTTAATTTCCACAGCTTCTGTCCGCTACAGTATAAGAGAGGCTTCGTGTAATGCTTATCCAAGAGGATTCAGCGTATTTGCACAGCTAATGTTATATACAGGATGAAAATAAAATATTAATTGGATACTCTCGTTGAAAGCGGATATAAAAGTGTCATCAATTTTTTCGAAATGTATTGAGCAAATACACCACATTTTTCAGATAATCTCCATCTTCTAACAACATCATCAAACAGATAATATAAATCAAACACGCTAACGATAATCCCAACACCTAACCCTAACCCGAATCTTAACCTTAAACTTAACCCTAACCATAACCCTAACAGGTTATCAACAAATTATCCAAACACTACTTAACGACTAGATCAGGATGAAATTTGCACCTCATTTGGGGCACAGAGTTCATAGTGACGTTATAATAATGATAGGTTCCACTATCCAACGAATGGTATGCGTTTGAACTCTAGAGTCGCTATTCATTTAACTTGGCCAAGAAAACATCTGCTATTCTTTCGAATGACTATGTATGAGACTTATTAGTGATCAAACAGAGACAAATTGTAGCGAAAAACTTCAAAATGAGTGGCAGCTAAACTTAAGCAATGAGGTTCAGTGAGGAATCCCTGTTTAACAGTAATAAAGCGTAGTAAAAAGACTACTCGAGCAAATGGTGTTCAGACGGCAAGAAATATTTGTTAGATTCGTTCAGAAATACTAAAAAAGTGATTAGACAGCCAGCGCTTTAGAAGACAAAAAGATTGAGAGAAGAAAAATTTACTTTTCAGTTAGATCTTCATCGCTCTTTGGCTTTAATATATAGACAGCATTTTTAATACCATACCAGTCTTATCAGTCTAGTATGTGAACAATAGTTGGTGAATATTAGCATATCACACGAGTGATAATAAACCAAGGAAATCATTACAAACAACTAAAGGGTAGAAACGATTACAACAAATGGGTTGTGTAATGCATACTTTTGGAAGAAATAAGGAGTAGATTACCATTCAAGTTGACTACATAATAAGCAATTAAAGATGAAGTAGTCAGAAAAATGAAATAATTTAGACAGTGATGACTTGCAGAAGGCTTAGGAAGAGGGAGAAATTTTCAGGCTGTTACATTCACTTAACGATGGACAATGGAAGGAAAGCGGCTGCACGAAATTCTTCTGAACACACCGGTTTGGTTTCTTCAGGTGGGTTCCAGTGGCTTCAGCTGTATGTAGAAGACGAATAGCTCGTAAGGCGAAATTAATATATTTGTAGCTCATTTGGATGATTTCGATGTAGCCGTGTTCTCTGAGCTAACTTCAGATTGAAGTATGCGCTGAAGATGTTGCCTAGTAAGGCAATGAAAGCTTCGTTGGTATTAGATGGTCGGAGGCAATCGGCAGGAAGCCTTGGACCTAGGTTTCGTGCTAGTTGGCACTCATCAGCAGATACGCCTTGCTGATGAGTGCCAACTAGCACGAAACCTAGGTCCAAGGCTTCCTGCCGATTGCCTCCAACCATCTGATATCATCACAAACAATGTACACCGTGATGGCGAGCTACCTAGAATGGTGGCCACATTACAACCTGACCGATAGAATTCAGTCTGCACCGAAGATAGGACTAGACACAATACACTAGTTACTGACTAGTGTGCAATCAAAAAATGAAAGCTTCGCAAGTGAACCATTCAGCTCAGAGAACACAACTACATTGAAAATTTATATTAATCGGAATGTGATAAATAACTTTAAATGCTTTGTTAACATCAACTTTACTCTCACTGTTTACAAGGTGTGCTAAAACAGAGCTACAAATAGATCTTGTCAACCCTTTGCTTGACCATGCAGAATGATGTTTGAAAATCTGACGATGAATCTGCTTAACTGTACGCACAATATAACTGGCTCCACAGGGGTTGTTGGGAGAAGACAACACACCACTTTTGAGTCGAATGGTTTTTTAACTACATTCTTCAGGCAATGTGTTACTATTTCGCTGACGTTGTTGTGTTGCTCTATTTGACCAAACTAGCGTACACGTATATCCTAGTACTTCTTCGCGTTTATTATTGTGTCCTAACCTTGTGATTACTCGACATCCACCACGTAAATCAAAAGGCACTTGAGAAGGAGTATGAACGTGTATTCTCTCAGTAGCCAAAATTCAAAAGTTGAGCAAGTACAACGTATCAATAGTTAACACGCAATCTTTAGAGTGATCAAAGTTCAATTACATAGTGAAAGTATGCTACTGCGATGAATAATAAAATGGGTCACTACAACGTTATAACCGGGAAAATTCAGTTTTATGAACAGCGCTTTCTTGACGCTGTCGCTATAGTGACTTGGTGTTAGATTCATATTTTTCTCAATGAACTTATGTGGATGACTATTTTTACTAAGTAACTCACTGATAACCTTAAGCTCCTTACTGAGGGAGTTGTTTAAGTACGTCAACTTAACGCTATGAAACGAACACTTTAACAGGTTGCGTTTATATTTCAAATGTTCAAAACCCAAAAATGAGTGTACTAACCTGTCGTTGTAGAGTACTTATATAAAATCTTTAGTGTTTTACTGTAGAATACATTTTAGTTTTACCTAAAACCTTCAGTATTCCAACATCAACAATATACATTCTAAAACCAGAGGTCTCACCGATACACCTCGTTGATTTGACCACGTCATCAAGACACAATCTCTACAGACACCTGTGTAGAATACTAAAGTCTCTCCTTTAATACGTACAAAATATAATTAAAAGTTTTGTGGTAACTGTTGCGCATTTCCATTTGTGACTGTAAATGTCTACATTATCTCAAATCCAGACAACGAAACTAAGAATTTTTAAAAAAATAATAAAATTTTGGTAAGCTATGACAAAAGAAGTGACATCATTACAGAAAAAGCTTTATATACGAAAAAAGTGACGTCATTAAAGCATTAGCACCTGAATTCTCAACAAACGTATTAACCTGTGATGAAATAAAATTGCTTGAAAAAGGGTTAAATTTCAATGTAGCTGTTGAGAAATTAAAACCTGAGAATGTAGTATCTAGTGTGGAAGTAGCATTGAGCGTAAAATAGATAAAACAAATGCTGAGCCAGTCAGAGCACAATGAGCATTGATTCTGAAACATCAGAAGAGAGCAAGAAAGTTTGATGAGTGACAAAAACATAGTAACTGCCAAATCAGACAAGGATAATTTAACCCTTAGTTATGAACCGATCAAATTACATCAATTGAGTCAATGAACGAACATATTAAAACAGGTCCACATGAAGGGATTTAAAAATTTTCAGACACTATTGTGAATAATATCAGAAAGTCTACAGCTGATCTAGTATGCCGAATGAAGTCATCTTTCGCTTGGTCAAAATGGCTTAATCTAACGCCTAAAACTGATAGTTCTAGTAGAATATGTAGTACCATGATACCATATTAGACCAACAGTTGACTTTGGAAACACTCCAACCTGTGAGTCATCTAAATATTTGGCAGCAGTATTATATCCAATCAGAGATCAACCAGATTCTAAGCTAACTAATTCATGAGTAATGAATCGAAAGCTAAATAAGAAAATAATAGAGAAGATTTGTAGCTCAGGTGGATGATTTGCAATTAAAAGTGTTCTCTGAGCTGGTTGGTTTAGTTGCGGAGCTTTCCTCGTCCTTCTGGACAACATCTTCAGCGCCATATTTAGCACAAAGTGAAATAATTTAAATTTCTTCATGAGTGATATAATTGCGTTTCCTGGTAACCATCTTTACATATGTATTGACCACTTTCATTTGACTTGGATTTTAAACTTTCTGGTCACCTGATTCACTTTTCATTAGTTGGTATATTTCGTCTATATTAACGTGCTTGTTAATCGCATTTTCGTTGGAGTACCAGGCTTCTAGGAATTCCCTGGCACTTTTAGTGTTTCCTCTGTCTAAGATTTTGACAATATCCCAATCAAATTGATGGCCATAATTGTCTATGTGCATTGATACTAAAGAATACATATCGTGTCTTTTCACGGCTGATTTGTGTTCTTGGATTCTGATTAGAAGGGGACGCCCACTTTGGCCGATGTAATGCTTGTTGCGGTTCATACAATTTATTTTGTAAATGATATTAATTTTATCCCCTTTTTCTGTTGGATCTTGTGGTTTGCATAATATCGAATTAAGCGATTTTACTGGTTTGTGTGCTATATCTATATCAAACGGTTTCAGCATTCTAGCTGTTGTTTCAGAGATATTCCTCATGTATGGTAGAATGAATTTTCTTGTGATCTTTGATGATGGTTTCTTGTTGGTGTTTTTATTCGATTTTAAACACTTTTTGATGAAATTTTGTGGATAACCATTCTGTTTGAAGACCGTTTGTAGATATATTTCTTCTATTTTTTTCAACTGTGGAGTGCTACAATGTGTTTGAACTCTTTTAAACAATGTCTGCACACAGTTTCGTTTGTGAGCAATTGGATTATTGCTGTTATAGTTGAGTATTTGATCAGTGTGTACCTGGTACTCAAACGAAAATGCAATTAACAAACACGTTAATATAGACGAAATATACCAACTAATAAAAAGTAAATCAGATGACGAGAAAGTTTAAAATCCAAGTCAATAGAAAATGGTCAATACATATGTAAAGATGGTTACCGGGAGACGCAATTATATCACTCATGAAGAAATTTAAATCATTTCACTTTATGCTAAATATTGCGCTGAAAGGGGATGTTGTCCAGAAGGACGACGAAAGCTCCGCAACTAAACCAACCAGCTCAGAGAACACTATTAATTGTAAATAAGAAAGTGATTAGTTTTCAATTTAACAAGCTTACATATCAATGTATCAGTTAGAAGTTAACTGGACATTGGTCCAGTACTCACTAATAGGACTAAACGTTTGGTTGGTAAAATTATACCAGGTGTACAATTGTGCTTAATCTCCACTGTATTCAAATTTCAAAATAAAACGTACAAACGACCGAACAGGATGGCAACGAGATTATCAATCTCCCCAATAGTAGCACACATATCCATGGATAGTTGGGAACGTAAAGCTCTTAGGAGGTTCAGTCCTGCTTCTAGGTTATGGTAGAGGTATGTAGATGACACATTCACTCTGTTGAAATATATGCACATATCCTTAGGTTCTTAACACACATAGAATCAGTGGTATATGGAATCTAATTCACCGTTGAGTTAGAAAATCAACAAGGTGAGTTGTCCTTGACAGATTGTGGAATACAGCGAAAAGTGGATGGCGGGTTAGATAGGAGCATTTGTAAGCGACCAACGCATTTCTATGAATATTTAGACTTTAATTCATCCCATCGTGAATCGATAAATATAAGGTTGGTTGAATGTCTATATAATCGGGCTAGGAGCCTCACTACTATGCCAGAAGACGTAAACGATAAAATAAAACAAATAAAGAAAATATTACTGGTGAATAACTACCCACCACAATTTATTCAGAGATATTTGAAGAATCATAGAAAATAACGAAAATAATATAGAATTCAAAGTCTCTGTAGTATTGCCGTATAAAGAAGGAGTATCAGAGGCCTTCTGTGGGATTCTCGATAAGGCTGGAATTAGGGTAGCATTTAATCCGACCAACTCTTTCAGAGATAAACTTTGTAGGCTTAATGACCCGATAGATCCAATTAGGGAAAGTAATATAATTTACCAAATACCATGTAATGATTGTGAGGTCAATTACATAGGTCAAACTAGTAGATCGTAGGAAAAAGCTGAGCTACTGCAGTACCTTCACTTGCATGTAATCACACAATTGGCTGGGATAAGATAATGGTATTAAGAGTAGTATTAATTAGGTGGAGGGAGAGAGGTTAGTCACCCAATTTTTGTTTATCGAATCAACACCGGATAACGCATTTTCAGTAATTTCTCATCAGTTTTTACAGTTACGTAATAAACTATTGATACTCAAGGCAGATTTGTGGTGTCTCGTTAACTGCATCTCGATTCACCTTGGAATACGATACTCTTAAGACTGATTCTGAGTGATGTTTACAGCGAGCAGTACTAAACATCTCCAGTTTGAGATAGAACAATTATCATGTACAGAAACAACTGAAATCTGTACTATACCGAACACTGCTTTTGAGCATTATAATTTCCAATGACCAATGGAAGTGTTTTTATTTATTTAAAAGTACAGTATGATGTCCTTACTTTCGTGTATGCTTTTTAAACAAGTACAAATTGTGGGAAATTTGAAGTAGTTCAGTAAAACACTCGCTGCATCAGGTAATCGATAATTTAAGCATTACTGAGAATTAAAATCTGAAGATTGAAAAGTTGTATAAATAGACAATATTAGAACACTAAAGAAAGTTACTAGTTGATAGCTGAAGTTTTAAACAATTTGCATAAGAAATAATGGGGACTCTAGACAGCTCTTCTTTTGAAACACAAGAGGTAAAAGCCATTTCTCAACTAATGTCATCTGTTGTTATTGTTATGATTATTTATTTTACCTTGACTACTATTTCTGAAAGAGTGCTGGCTTCGCAGTCAGCTTTAGGTAGTGCAACGTCATAAACGTTCATAAGCCTCATTCGACAACTGCATGATGATGCCATATACCAAGCGATTCACAGCGGAAATCTCCGTAAGGCATTTGAAGTGAAGACAGGATTAAGACAAAGTTGCCTACTTGTGGTGATTGACAATTTCTATCTCTGTATTGTTTAAATACTTACTGTTGCTTGTTAATATATTTATTATATGAATTGAAATATAATTCCACCAAATACAAATTCCTAAATTCATCCCTCTCTGTGTTTTTGGTTGAATTGCTTTAATTCGGTCATAGCGAAATACAAATACTACTATTACAAATAAGTATAACATTTTGGCGTCGCGAGAACGATGAACCTTCACGGAAAAACCCCATTGGATTTACATTAGACTTAATTGGCGTCAAAATGGGAGTAGTCCAACTCGAAGATTCAACTGGCATAAGTATGCCCTGCTCCACCAACTTGTCTAACTCTTTCTGAACTGCATCTCGCAAACCATATGGAATTAATTGGCGCTTTAGGAAGATAGGACCACCCTCTATTTCAAGATGGATGGGCTGAATCTTCATACCACCTGCACTCTTTGAACATTGGAGAACTAATTCTCTGAACAAAGATTCATCAAACGACTCAGTACAAAGTGAGATTTCGACATTTAACAATCTAAGGGCTTTTAATCTCAAAAAAGATGGACCATATTCGCTAACAAGAAAGGGGATATTCACAAGACTACCATTGTCTGATTTCAAACAAATGTTAGTAGCACCAATAAGAGGTAGTTTAATACTAGTTATGCCTGTAATAGAACTAGTAGTAGGGTCTACCTGGGCATACTTACAAATCGATAGTAAATCTTTCTTAGAAATTATAGATTCAGTACTCCCAGTATCAACTATAAACCATTGAGACTTGCCTGAACTTGTAGTGAAGTTTCTCATTAGATGAGATTCATTACTGTGAAAAATTGAAAGAGATATTAACCACATTTTAACAGACAGTTAGGGAGAATCATGAGAATTCTGAGTAGAATAAGTATTTGAACTTCTGCAAACAGACTTTATGTGCTCAATTTTTACCACATTTATGACTCAGCAACCCGAAAACGGCTAGTGCTTCGTAGACGAATCTCCCCACATGAAAAATATGGTTTGATGGTTTTGCTTTCAGTCTGCATTCCATTACTTGTGGATGACAGTTTGGATTTCTTTTTATGAACACCTGTATTATCAACTTTAGACAGCATGACATCATACACTGACGTAGTGGGAGCTGGGTATTCACTGTTGACATCTTCATATGTAATACATAAATCCTTGGCAGTTTGAAAGATGCAGGAAGGAATCTGAATCAACCCTTTCTCTAACTTAGGAATATTGATTCCAGCAATTAGACGATCACGTAGTTGAGTATGAAGCTGATCTCCAAAGTCGCACTTTGAAGCTTGTATCTGAAGCTGAAGAATAAAGTCTCTAATCTTCTGGTTGGGAGCGCGAACAAGTTTGTTGAACTGAGCCCTCTGTCGTGTTCCGAAAGTTGTTATGCAGAAATGATCTGTTAGGAGTTCACGGAGTTTATCATATGACAGAGAAATTGGTTTATCTGGAAATGACAGAGTTTTCACTAGGCTGTACGCATCTAGCCCAATAGCAGTAATAAAATCAGCTGGAATTTTGTCATCGCGAACATTCTTAGACATGCAGCAAGCGCCGAAGCACTAAAGATAATCGGCGACCTCCCGTGGCGAACCATTTATAGGAAACTTTCCAAGATTATTTAATTCCATAGCGACGCTATGACCGAATTAAAGGAATTCAACCAAAAACACAGAGGGATGAATTTAGGAATTTGTATTTGGTGGGATTATATTTCAATTCATATATATTAACAAACAGCAGTAAGTACTTAAACAATACAGAGATAGAAATTGTCAATCGCCACATCCGGAATATGTCGAATGTCTCCTTGCGTAGTTATTATGAGGTCTCAGTTTGCTTGCACTACCGTCACCGGTGATATTCCTAAGTGTGGCGGACTGGATCATGTGTCATATGGTGAGTAACGAACGAGAAGAATACAGGTTGAGCCAACAAAGACACCCTAGTACATCTGGATTTCGCAAATGATTTATATCTAATGCCACACAAACTGAAAGATTTCCCAGAGATAACCGACAACTTGGCAGAAGAAACAGCGAAGACAGGAATTCAAGTGGACAGAAGGAAGGCAGAGGTGATTTTTAATATATTTTTTGTGCGTTGAAGTTTCTCTGGCAGTTTGATAGGTTTAGTGGTGTGGAATTGCTAGCCCCACGCCCAACCCTCACTCTTTACCGGGCTTGGGACCGGCTATAAAACTAGAAAGCTAGTTAACTAGGTGAGGTTTGGTAGAAATAATGGAGATGCTTAACCAACAACAACAATAACAAGCACCAGTATGTACCAATTGCAGAAATCTTCTGGAAGCCACCTCTTCCTCCTGTATAAGCAGCATCGTTTCAACTACAAGTGGCGACACGGATGAGGAGAGGATTGGAAAGACAAGACAGACCTTCACTTATCTGATGTGAGTGTAGAAATATACTGCACTTGTCCCGAGGGGCATGATTCAGATTTTCAACACTTATGTCAAACCAGTGCTCCTCTACGGTTCAGAGACTTGACGTGTCATGAAAAGAATTTCCAACAGGCTTCAGTGTTTTATCAATAACTGAGTTTCCCCGACGATGAAGATCAAATGCCCGTTTAGAAGAGAAAAGCAACCAGGAACTCTGACAATGAAGCAACCAAGAGCCTATCGTCCAATAATTATGCACAATAAAATGGAGACGGACTGCACATACGCTAAGGAACCGTTGAGTGATATCATACGCCAGGACCTTTAGCAGAGCACTAATGGGAGGCAACAAGTTGGACATGAGTTTGAGGTTGAAATGACGGAGATCATATGAGCAGCAATTGAAGGCGCGTGAGCGGTCATGCAGTCAGATACAATGTCAAGTGGAGATATGCTGCAGAACTGTGTTTGGGAAAAGCAGGTAATGGGAGACTAGCTTCAACAAAGCATCACTTTGTTCTATTTTGTGTTACCCTATTCACTGGGTCCACGATTGTCCATAATCTCTCATCTCCTCGTCCCCACACCATTTCCTCCATGTTACCCTCAGACACACTATCCATTCATCGCTTCCCATTGAGATTCCAATCGAGCAATGCCCTGCATTGCGTTCGATGTTCTTCGACGGCTTCCACAATGTATGCCTGATCAGTCCATCTCCATTTTCTCCTACATATTCGTTGATCAATTGGTTCTTGGTTGGTTTGTTCCCAGCCAGAGTTTCTTGTTGCTGATTCTTTCTGGCTTAACATTTGATCTTCAGTAGGGAGCTAGTGAAGTGGGCAGTTGTTGACAGAAGTCTGTAACTTGTTGGAAATCCTTTTTGTGATGTATGACCCGTATAGAAAAACTCACTGACTTCATATGTTTGTTGAAAATCTGAATCTTTTTCCTTATTCTGACTGTGTGCAGAAGATTTCCGAACTGGTTTCAGGTTGACGAAGGCGTATCTTGTCTTTCGGATTCTCTCCGCCTTTGACATCTCCATCCATTCCGACTGCTTCCATCTTCTCTATGTTCACCTGCAATCCTGTCTTCATTTACTGCTTCTTCAGCCAATTTATTGGTTTTCACCTGCAAGTCTTCCAGCCTGTGTGACACTAAACATAAGTCACCCACATGCGAAATCCAAATCCTCCAGAGTCTTCTTATTGGCCTAGCGTATTCCTGTCTTCTCAGTCTCTATGTACAGTCTGACGCATAATCCAGTCCACCACAATTAAGAATATCATCGGTGATAATGGGCGGCCAGCTCGTCTCACTCCTGTAATCACTTCGAACACCTCGCCGAGTTTTCCATGGTGGATCACCTGACAAGTTGCACTGTCATGTAGCGAGCTGTTGAATGCTGTTGACAAAGACTTTGGCACTGCACACCTTAATGTTGAAGCAGTTTCCAGATAACGGAGTATATTTACCGAGTAATAAGTTTACTGAAAGAATAATATAATACACCAAAATTCATTTTATCTGGTTACAGGATTTCATCATGAGCTGACATCAGTTTTTATCTGTTTCATAGATATCTAAAGCATTTAGTAAAGACAGATAATGGCATGTTCATGGTTGACAATTTTTACTGTTTACCTTCAAACACTTCCTAAATACTATTTGAATCATACCATTGACTTCAGCATCATCTGTCTTCTGCCTAATCATTAATTTGTGTGACACCGTAAAATGCTTATTTCTGATCAAACACTGAATAAAGGTGAAGGTTATCACCATCCTTTTCTTGAAACTTATCTGTATTTCTTCGTGCTTTGATCATACATATATGAACCATTTTCACTAACATTTTAGGAATGTTTACAATTTGTCCTTTGGCTAAATTCACTTAGAAACCGAAGGCAAATACATAACCATTGTACAACATAAAAGTGAAGAAGGGCGACAAATGAAATCACTCAAGTATGACCAGGGATTGATATCAGTTATACAACCATTGAAAATCAAGGAGTAGTCGGCAACTGTTTCGTCCTAGTTTGGTAATCTTCATCAGTGCACACCCACTGAGCGTCGCATTCAGGACCTACCGGATACAAGGCAAGTGCGTAGACCATTCAGTCCTCGGGGCTCAACTCACTGGCTAGCGCAAGAGTTATAACTTCTGCCAATGCGTGATTTTAACGCAACCACCAATCAGTGTCTTCGGTGAGTAATTGTCCCCACTCCCGACCGGATGGACCCCACTGATCACGACTTCTTACTAGCATTCCAGGCAACTTCGTCGTGTAGCTACTCAGCAGATAGCAGCAGATTAACTTTTAGGAGGTAATTTTCAGGGATTTGATCATGAATTGGTAGAAGTTAGAATTCATGGGACATAGAGTTCGATCCGAACTTGTCTTGTAATCGGTAGGTCCTGGATTCCAAATCCAGTGGGTGCGTACATTGTCGATGAGTCCCAGGCTAGGACGAAACAGCTGTTCAATACTCCTTGGTTTCCAATGGTCCTCTAACTGATATCAATCCTTGTTCAAACTTAAGATGAATTAAATCCCTACAGAGTAACTCTTGAAAATGGAATAATTCACATTACTGTATAAATTGTATCATTCAGTAGAAATATCCTACAGAAGTCGAATTACTGATACAAAAATATTTAACAGACATAATTATAAGCTTCAGGTTAGACCACGGATTGATGTCACTTAAAGAACCATTGAAAACCAACTAGGAGTACTGGACAGCTGTTTCAGGACGCAACCACCAACGGGGTGCGAACCCAGGACCTTCTAGTTACAAGGCAAGTTTGTATACCATCCAGCCACTGGGACCCGATTCAATGACCAGTGCATGAATTCTAACTTCTACCAATTGGTGATTTAGCGCGACCACTAACCAATGTCATCGGTGGGAAATCCATCCTCATTCCCGACTAGATGCATCCGCCTGGTCACGACTTCTAACTAGAACTCCAGGCAACTACGTCCTTTAGCCAGTCACTGGCGAGCATCAGATTGATTTTCAAATAGAATCTCAACAAACGAAATCTTGAAAAAAGTTACAAGTGTTTAGAATAATAATTTTTGATAAAAGAAGTTTTATAGACTATACCAATCATTCATATATCTCAGACTGTATATGAACTTTAAGTTTTAACGATCACTTTTATTGGTTAATATTATTTACTAAGGTGAATTCCACCAATCGTTAGTTAGTTAATAAACCATAACTACCTAGTTATAATCTTTTACAAAAAACTTTTGAAAATATAACCAAATCAGAAGCAAGCAAACAAACAAACAAACAAAGAAAACGTAGAAGAGTTTATTTATCTTATGAGATGATGAATTTTATTTATTATTTCATTGTATTTTGGTAAATTTCTGGATTTTTATACTACTACTTCTGGGTTTTATGGCTTCCTGCGTGTGCTTTCATTTTCCAATTAACCGCTGTTATCTATCATCCAGTGAATGATAATACTTGATCATATCAGTACACAAGAGTGAATAAATGTAAGGTCAGTTGCATTAGAATTTTATCTACTTTTTGTTTTGTGTAAAACGGATGTTTTGCGGAAGGATTTGTATTTAATTTTTCCAATCACTATCACTTAGGATTGGCTGAGTTTGTGTTCGGCTGATGTAGAATAGTTTAAAAGGCTTAAAGTGTTGTACAATACATAAGAAAACTTTGAACCAACTATTCCTGAGATCATAACATCCATAATGCTACAATACTTCTGATTGGTTTACATGAGCAGTTGGATGCCACTCACGCCAACCGGTAGTGCTTGATAGCCAAAGCGATGGCCATTTCACTCACCCATATGAGGCCAATCTGGTCAGTGGTATATCCATTTTGGCTCAGCATGTAGAGCTGAAACAATTCAAATCACCCATTTTCTAGTTGGCGGATCTAAATAATTTCCATTTTCAAAGGGAAGTGTGGTGGAACTTTGAATATATTTCAAGTCGTCAGTTAATCTGTAAATCGTGAAATTGATCTTATCGGATTCATTAAATCATGCTCCTTATGTTAAGTTCCTTTGTGATCTATCAAATTATCGAAAAGACCATTCATTCATCTTTCAAATGTTATTGATTAGTAGTACTTATGCTATAATTGAGGATATTTTCTAATTCCTTCAAGTTCCCAAGTGGGAAATATGGCTTCAAGCCAGTGGCTTGAAGTTTCTGTAGCAGTGTTTATTTTACAGAATGGGGTTGCTAGCCTCATGCCCAACCTTTCCTCTTCACCAGCATTATTTCTGGCTTAGCGAGGTAAAAGAGTGCGTCGGTGGCCGGGGATCGAACGTCGGACCATGTGCATGGTCGGCGATCATCCTAACAGCCATGCCACCGGCGCACAGTCACAGTTTATTTGATTTTTCGTTCAAAATATTTTCAGAGTAAGAAAGATAGGTTGAAGGTGGATTGAGGCTGCTTGTTCTGCCAGCAAACAAGCTCATCTTGCGTTCACTTTATCTATGAATACCAGTCCTAGTTATGATCATCTTCGTTATTTAAATTATAAGATTCTTATGGGGATTTTCGATTAATTTACCCTTTGATATTTTCACCAAAACAACATCAGAGAGTACTGGACGGTTGTTTCGTCCTATTCTGGGACCTTTCAACAGTGTTCATCCACAAACCCATCAGGGATCTAACCTAGAACCTTCAGATTACGAGACCAAGGTTCTTAACTGTTCAGCCAATTGAGCCGAGCTGACACCGTTAGGATTTATGAGTCGTTAGATTTAGTTCAGCTTGTTCTCATAAAGTGAAGTTCTCCTGCTCATTCCCTAACGAAGTTGTGGGTGCGCACTGATGAAGGGTCCCATAATAGAACGAAACAGTTTTCCAGTACTCCCTGGTTTTTATTAATTGCTCCAATCGGTGTTCTTTCTTCACAAAAATGTGCCAATTGATATTATGTTTTCTGTTTTATTCGCTTCTAATACATTTTAAGTAAAAAATATTTCTGAAAAGCGTATGGATCTACAAGTGTAGTGTGCGCATAACATCCATGTTTCATAAAAAAGTATTTCTAATACAAATATTAACAATGAAAAATAATAGTTAAAGTATTGAAATTTCTTATTCAATCAACAGTGTTGATTATGTGATTACATTACCTAGTAATTATGACAATATTTAAATCAGTAGCTGTTGTATGGAATTTACTTAGATTACATCATATGACATTCATTTGGAAAGTATGAATTTCACTATATTTCTTTCTTGTGACATTTGAGTCTTTGGATGAGTAGAAATTTTTGTATCGATTTTCATTATTATTATTATCATCATCATCCCTACTGGTATGATTAGCTTCTTCTCCAAGAAATATTTAACGTAACAGCAAGCAATAAACAATGAATGTTTGAGTGTAGTGTAGGTGCATTGGAAACGGTCAATTTTGCTAATTCATAATATTGTCGTAACTTGTAGTTTTATAGAGAGAGATGTCAGCCATATTTCTTCTACTGTTTTCTACTCAAATGTTGTTGTCTAACAAAATAAGTAGTTCAGCGACTTGCCCTATTCAGGTAGGTAGTTACCTGGGGTTCTAGTGAGAAGTTGTGACCAGTAGGGTGTAGCAGGTCGGGTGTGAGGACAAATACTCGCCGAAGACATTGGCTAAGGGTCGTGAATTGGCAGAAGTTAGAATTCATGGACCATTGGATCGGGTCCCAGTGGCTTAATGGTATACGAGCTCGCCTTGTAACTAGAAGGTCCTGGGTTAGAACCCCGGTGGATGCGTACTGATGAAGAGTCCCAAACTAGGACGAAACAGCTGTCCAGTACTACCAGTTGGTTTTCCAATGGTTCTCTAACTAATGTCAGCTCATGATGAAAATCCTGTAACCAATCAAATCCCTACAAACCAACACTTGAAAGTTCAGTGAAGAGTTACATTTCGGTGAATTTGTTTTCTATAGCTGTACTATAATAGCATTTATACACAATTTTTTCTGGGAAAGGGGATAGGGGCAAAAGTGATAAGTTGTCATAATCATAATTATTAATTTATTAGTCAATATATACATAAGAAGTTGAATAATCAAGTTGAAATTATACAGTGAGGTAATTAAGTAAATGGACTGTTACCAGGATGCATATAAAAACCAAGGACAATGTGACATGACATAAGAGTTAGAAAATAATGCAAAAGTTATGCAAAGGAGTTGGAAAAAATAAACAAAAATCAATCTATTCATTATAATAAAGGTTTTTGTATTTCCCAATGAATGAAAAACAAAACGATATTGTTTCTTCAGAACATCAGACACACTGCGAAGCAACCTTGTCCATATAAAAGACCAGATCCCTAAAGATTCTCTATCTAATTGTGTCTATAAAATAAAATGCTTGGAATGTGATGCGATATACATCGGACAAACATCGCCAGAAATCAAAATCAGAAGAAATGAACACCGTAGAATATCTGTTCGACCTCCGACAATATTGAAATAATCCAGAAAAATTTAAGAAATCACAAAGAACGTCTAATATCAGAAGCACTTCATATCAAATGGAATCCAAATTGTCTGAATAGGAATGATGGACGAAAACAGAATTTGACCTGGTTACAACACCACACCACCGCCATCACCCATGAAATGACAAAATCAACACGAATGTGATAAGCAATTTCATTATGTAAACACACGCTGCTTTTACAATTTTACACACTTATGAAATCCAACAGTAATCTACACCTGGTTTTGTTATCTTTACCAACTGGTCAACCTGACAACTCAAAATGACCCCATACTGAGGAACGATGATTAAGTTGTTGTATATAAGCTGAGATTTTGTAAATTCTCGTTTAACAAGGCTTCAATAAAGCTATTAGCATTAGATGGCGAAACGTCAGTAAAAACAATATAGCTTTGTTTTTTCATTCATTGGGAAATACAGAAAACCTTTATTATAGTCACTATCATATATCCAATGCCCAAATTTTTTCAAACTGTTAAAAATCAAGCTAGCAGAAAATAAAAACAAGGTTGTTGCCAAAACAGTAGGAGTGACTCAACAATTTCCTTTTGTATGCAGAGCTTCGGTTTGTTTATCTGAGTGGTCAGATCTTCAGCAGTATGGAGAAAGATGAAAGCGTATTGTCTTTGATAGGTTGTTCTCCGCTTAGCAAATTACTTTGAAAGAAGCATTTGTTGAGATAAGGTGTTCACTTATCACACTCCAGATTGAGCCACTACTACCATTTTGCAACTATGCGAGATTGTGTTCTTGAATCCTTTTAGACAGCATACGCGTTGTACAACCAATGTATCTGGCTCCACAGCAGCAAGTTGACTAACATATGCCTAGAGAAGTGGTCAGATGCGATATCTTGTCTTTCAGACCACCACAGACCAATGCATAACTTCCTTTTCATTTTAAATAAACTGATTAATCTGAATTTTGAACCATTTGAGCTGGCAGATAATACAAACGGTAAATATTGAGACAACTCATTTTTGAGGGGTATTTATAAAATTAACTATTGGTCTACTAGGATAAACATACATTCCACTGGCATTATTAGTTCCAAGCATTCATTTAAAGTATTTAGACTCATTCCGAGTTAGTCGATGGTTCACTGGAGGGATGCTCGCAATTCACATGTGTGGATAAGTTTCGATTCCAAGCTGAAGCATTCCCCGACTCTCCCTAGTTTTCTAAGCCGTTAGGAAGTCATGAAAAGAGGTAAGCTTAATGTGAAGTTAGCAACCCTACCCGTAAAAGAAAAACGCTACCTTTGCCACCGAAATTTCACAGTTCATAGCTAAGAGCCCTGTGTTCTACTCAGAACGCAAGGAATGAAAGAAGACTCCCTTAATGGTGACTTAGTTCGGCCTACTAAATCAGTCACAGATTGTCGAATTTCATTTATAACCATCTCTACAGGCTTCCTAATCTTTTCATAGGAGTCATATTATATACATTCTTTATAATAGAGAAGATTTGTAGTTCAGGTGGATGATTTGCAATTAATAGTGTTCTCTGAGCTGGTTGGTTTAGTTGCGAAGCTTTCGTCATCCTTCTGGACAACATCTTCAGCGCAATATTTGGCACAAAGTGAAATGATTTAAATTTCTTCATGAGTGATATAATTGCGTCTCCTGGTAACTATCTTTACATATGTATTGACCATTTTCTATTGACTTGGATTTTAAACTTTCTGGTCACCTGATTTACTTTTCATTAGTTGGTATATTTCGTCTATATTAACGTGCTTGTTAATTGCATTTTCGTTTGAGTACCAGGCTTCTAGGAATTCCCTGGCACTTTTGGTGTTTCCTCTGTCTAAGATTTTGACATTATCCCAATCAAATTGATGGCCATAATTGTCTATATGCATTGATACTAAAGAATACATATCGTGTCTTTTCACGGCTGATTTGTGTTCTTGGATTCTGATTCGAAGGGGACGCCCACTTTGGCCGATGTAATGCTTGTTGCAGTTCATACAATTTATTTTGTAAATGGTATTAATTTTATCTCCTTTTTCTGTTGGATCTTTTGGTTTGCATAATATCGAATTAGGCGATTTGACTGGCTTGTGTGCTATATCTATATCAAACGGTTTCAGTATTGTAGCTGTTATTTCAGAGATATTTCTCATGTATGGTAGAATGAATTTTCTTGTGGTCTTTGATGATGGTTTCTTGTTGGTGTTTTGATTCGACTTTAAACAATTTTTGATGAAATTTTGTGGATAACCATTCTTTTTGAAGACCGTTTGTAGGTACTTTTCTTTCATTCTTTTCAACTCTGGAGTGCTACAATGTGTCTGAACTCTTTTAAACAATGTCTGCACACAGTTTCGTTTGTGAGTAATTGGATTATTGCTAGTATAGTTGAGTATTTGATATGTGTGTGTTGATTTTCTATATACTTGTGTCTCTAAATCTCCCGTGTTGGTTCTCCTGATTAAGATATCTAAAAATGGGATTTTGTTATCTAATTCTTCTTCTCTTGTGAATTTGATGTCTTCAAATATGTTGTTTATTAATTTATGAGTATATTCTAAATCATTTCTCTTAATTATTACAAATGTATCATCAACGTAACGTACCTGTCCAGGCTTTTGGTTTAATTATAGGTAGAGCTATTAATTCTAATCTTTGCATAACGGCTTCAGCTATTAATCCTGATATTGGCGATCCCACTGGTGTTCCTTTTATTTGTTCATATACTCGAATATTGAACTGGAAGTATTTTGTAAGGCATAATTTTATGAGTTCTATCCAAGTTGATAATTGCGTTTTTATGTTTTCATCACTATAGAGTAATTGTTGCATAGTTTCTGTTGCTAGTTTTGAACTAATTGAAGTATATAATGCTGTGACATCAAAGGACACCATTATTTCATTGTCTTTATTAGCGTTCCTGATGTTGTCGGTTGTTGGTCGACCTTACCAGTCTCCCTTCAGTCTTCTTTTAATGATATTTACTTATTTCTGGGACATCTTTCGGTTTGCAAAAACGAATATATACTGCAATATTTCTCACAAGAAAGGTAAACAATGGAATGTAAAAGTAGAAGTACCGCCTAAATTTAAATTCAAGTTCAATGAAGATACCAAGAAAGAGATTAAGGTAGAGATAAGCCGAAATAGAAATAAAATAATTAAAAAAACAAATCAAACAATTCATCATTCCCATAAATTCAATTAGTTAAATTAATGTGTCATCCACTGCATAGTTTCTCCTTTTTTTTAATTACAAACGTAACATGGTGAGAAAATGGAGTAAAATTTGGGGTTTTCTCTAGCACCTCGTAAGGACACGTTTGCTATTGCCAGTTTAAATAGCAAGGTAAAAAAATGTTCAAGTTTTTCTGTGTAAAACACCCTAAGTCCTAAGTGCAGTAAGTACTGTTTATAATCACTTCTCTCCCTCTCCTTTAGAAAGTTCGTTTCTCAGATAAAGATAAACTCTACTTTTACGCTTCTAACACTAAATTATTTCTGCACAAAATTATTCGAATTTAGGCTGTTTAGGCTGCTCTTTGATGATATTAATATGCAATCTAAGCAGCTGTAGACGACTTCAATATTTGATTTCATTCGAAAGTAGGGCTTCCAAGAGAGACTTTCTTTGTCGACAAATCAATGTTTTCTGTATAGAAACAGAATGAATTATTGTTTGGTTTATTGTGATAATGAATCCAGTGTACTTTCTCCATGTCCTGGTAAATCTGTAACATTCATAGGCCTCATATTATTATCAATAGTTAATGAAAACTCTCATCAGTGCGTTAGCTTCCCCTTGCATATCATAGGAAACTATATTATGTGATCTGAACAAAGTGGCTGTGGTTGTCAAAGTCTTTGTAGAAAGGATTTTTTATTATTAGTTTCCATATTGATGCTGTACATAAACTTTGAGTGGCAGCTTTACGCGACAGAAACAAACGACATCGCATCAGCTCCTTTTGTTATTTTCTTTACTAGTAACTTTAATTTCATGCATTAATGGTGACTGTTTAATATAAAGATAGTTTTCCATATCGAAAAGATTAACGTCTTGTAACGTATATTAGTCTGGTCAACAGTGCTTTGGCGTTTTGAGACAATTGGGATGTGTTCGAGGCTCAGTGGGAGCACCATCAAACATTGGAGATTGCGGGCACCCCAAGTAGGACTAAATGGTTAGACACTTCTATTGTTGTCCAGTGGTAGCATAAATTTGTTTAAGTAGGAAATCTATTTTCCAGATAAACTTATTATAATTGTTCCCTTGGGTTCCAAGTGGAACATAGGGCTTCAAAAGCACGTCTCCATTTTGTCCTTTTTTCCGCAATCCTACTGAGCTGGCCACATGATGGCTCATAGTCTCTGATCTCCTCTTCATTTGATTTCCTCCATATTGCTCTCAGACCAATGTCTAACTGGACTTTCCCCATTAGCGTTTCACTTGATGGATAACCTGACGGGTGAATTGACTCAACGGTCTCCTCATCGTGCCTCCGATTCATTTCCACTTTCGTCGGCATAGTGGTCGGGTAGCACGTTCTTGATTGTTTTGTTCTCGGAGTTTCTAGTTGGTAAATCTGGCCATGTGACCTTTTGTATAGAGCCCGCGAAGACAGCTGCTGATGAAAGTTTTCCAGTAGGCCGTCGAAAATGCTATTCGTGACCCACAAAGTCTCCTACCTACATAAGAAAAATAACTCGACATCAGCGTTGAAAATGCGAATTCCATTCCTCATGCTGAATGAAGCAGATTTCCAAAATGATTTCAGATTGATGAAGGTCTATTTTACCTTTCCAATTCTGGCTTCGACATCCTCATTCGTTCCGCCTGCAGATGAAACGATGCAACCTAGATAAATATAAGAAGTGACCTGTTTCAAATTCTTTCCATCGATAGTGACTGATGCTTTTTGTTGCTGAGTATGTGTCTTCATTTACCTCTGTTTTCTTGATGTTCACTTCATGTCCTTCAAGATACACTATTCATCATTAATACCTGTGTCTAACAGGATTCTCGATATGTTATTAACTGAAATGTACCTCTCTAAATGTAGATCTATTTGTGATTAATTTGGAGAAAAAAACCCTCAAAACTCAAGTATCATTTTAATTCGTATTTATTAGAAATGTGTTTCTGCAGTCTTGTTTGACACTGAAGTTGATAACTTCATCGTGACTTGAAGAACTCTGTCTTGGCGGCTGCTATGAATCTGTCAACTTCTACAATGAATTCAGTTTCCATAGAGATGATGAATTCACTGTTTAATTATAGGCGCTAACTACTACTACAAAAATGTGCTAAATAATTATAATTTATTCCGTGTAAATCTATTTATCATCTAGGAATATCAGTTTTAAGCCATCAAATATTCCATTATTAGCGTATATTTCCTTCATATTAAATAGACTATTAGACCAAGAACTTCGCCATATAAATTGAAGATCCGACATTTGATCCCCATCGAATTTATACGTTCATACTTCTGAAGAGTTCCAATCTAGGATGAAACAGCTATCCAATACTTCCTGCTTTTCCAACAGTTCTCTAACTGACGTTACTTTGTGTTGAAAAGAAAATTTCTTAAAGAGTTCATATTTCTCAACTTTAGGTGTATTTGTAGATCCTTTATAATAATGGGAAAATGTTTCAGTTTTTCAAAGTATTTTAGATTGAAACTAGTTTATTACTCGATTAAAGACTATTTAATTATTCATTTTAATAGGAAAACATAAAATATACCTTTGCGATGAATACGGGAGCTTGAACAAAGAAAGAAAGGGAATATATATTAGCAGGATAATACAAGCTCGTTTTATCTCGTGGATTCTCTTCAACTGCCTACACCTTAAACAAAATCAGATTATAAGTTGCAAAAATTTCTGAACACACCTTCTTTCACAGTGACTTTGAGTTATAGATAGAAAGTGTAAGGAACATAATTCGAAAAATGATGTAAGTAGACGAATTATTCAGTGTTAAACGATTAGACAAGGGAGATAGAGTTAAGATTTCGCTTGGAGACAAGGGTCGACTAGAGATCAAATACAAAATCGAACAACAGATGGAATTTATATACATATTATAATGGCGAGTTCAAGAGGTTGGGAATGAATAGTAAATTAAAATTATAACTTAAACAAAACAATTAGAAACTTAATAGTGAGTTCAACTCACTATTCAAATCAAAATTAAGTGGACTGCTACTCATACAGAACAAAACAATTACGGTTACCAAGGTAGCGAGGGAGATGAATCACACTTTCTGTATACAGAGATTGGGTCGAAGTCTTTTAATACCAATAGTTTCTGCGACCCAAAGTAACCATGGTTTTCTTTATGTATTGATTATTTCGAAAGTCTGACTAATTTCCACTGTATGTTTCGTGTCACTGAATAACTCGTCTACTAACATTATTTTTGGAATTGTATTCCTTACACTTTCTATCTATAACTCAAAGTCACTGTGAAAGAAGGTGTGTTCAGAAATTTTGCTACCTATAATCTGATTTTGTTTAAGGTGTAGGCAGTTGAAGAGAATCCATGAGATAAAACGAGCTTGTTTTATCCTCCTGCTAATATATTCTGTGTTTCTTTGTTCAAACTAATAAAGGGAACTGGTTGTATGGAATATGGAAGCTGTTTAATGTTCTCCCTACCAGATTTCGTGTAAACTTTGTCCTGAAGTCAAAGCATGTATATATATATGATTAGATATTGCTTAAATAAGTTTTTAAAAAGACCAGTTTGTTTATGCATGATTTTAGAGAAGTAAACATAGCAACGTTATAAATACATTTACAAATGCCTTGATTGATAAAAAAAAACAAAATCTGAAACAGTATTGAATTGTTTTTTTAGATTATACCAACCTAGAAACACCTTGGTTACAAGTGTAAAATGTTTATTCGACACCTGAATTCTCATAAGTTAACTGACATAAGGTGTTTAGATTGAAAGTATCAGACTGCCACAGGTCATCTCTGTTTTCTTTTTGTCTACAGAGTATGCTTTTAAAAGTAGACTAATTGGGTCAATATTCTCTCTCTCTCACTGTTTAGATTATTTATGGGATGAATGTCTTTGTATTATTCGTAGACGAATTAACATTTGACACATTTATGTATCATAGAACAAATTCACACCATGTTGATGATTACTCATCTGATAAATGTGAGAATTAGGTTCATCACTGTGTGTGTGTATTCAAGATTTAGCTATTGAATGCATTACTTTACTATAGTCGATTTGTAAGGATTAGTTTTGTTTTTACGAGCTGATCACGGATTGTTATCAGTTAGAGAACCATCGAAAACCAGGGAGTACTGGACAGCTGCTTCATCCTAGTTTGGGAATCATCGGCAGTATACACCCACCACCAGGGTTCGAACCCAGGACCTTCCGATTACAAGGCAAGTTCGTATACTATTCAGCCACTGGGACCCGATTCAATGGCCCATGAATATACAGGTGCTCTCTAGTACAGTATAATATCTTTAACAGTAACCACCTTTTAATGCTTAAACCTTATACATAATAGTAGAGTCAAGAAAAAAGCATTGTGAATTGGAATTTGTTTGATTTCTAAGAAGACTTTATGAATGATAAGTCAAATATTCAGGTCTCTTTATAGTGTTTGATTTGAGTCGGATTTGTTTTTTTTGAATACAAAAGAAAGCAGCTGTCAGAATGACTTCACCAGTGTTTTTCTTCCAATGATGTGTCTTATCGGCTTAGAACGTTATATTAAAGAAATAGCTAGACATAATCATACCACCTCATTATGGATTTTGGCTATCAGCCAGCCGGTGAACTGAAGACTTATCCAGCCAGTTTACTGTCTTTCTGCGTGTTTTATGCAATCTGTCAATAAAATGAATCTTTATGAATTTTTTCAAGTTGAAAAAGAAATGTAATTTGTTTTTGTTTGTTTCATAATGCTTTCTTTTTCAAAACCAAAAACTTAAAATTTAATTTGATTCATATCGCGTGGTAAAATCGCCACCACTAATGATTAATTTAAACACACAACTGGCTATCAAGAGTGAAATGAATTAGTAGACGACTTTAAATCAGTACAGAGCTAAAGAAATATGACGCCTAGATAAGTTGTTGATTACATGCATGGGCTTGTTACAACTCAGTTACCCAGAACAGATCTTTCTCGTAACAGACAGACTATTAGCCATTAGATGGTTGGAGGCGATCGGCAGGAAGCCTTGCTTCATCTAGGTGTCATGCTAGTTGGCACTCGTCAGCAAGGCGTATCTGCTATCGTGAAGGAACTCATGTCCCTCCTGAGATTCGAACCCTCATTATCTAGTGCTGCAGTCAGAGGCATTACCATTGGGATTTTCGGGCTCACATCACACTAGTTACTAGTGTCCAATCAATGTATCCAATACAGTGCTACAGGAGGTCAATCGCGAGCCCAAATAGCTGAATGTTAACGTCTCTGACTACAGCAGTGAGTGGCGCGGGTTCGAATCCCAGAAAGGAAATGAGTTCCTTCAAGGTTGCAGATACGCCTTGCTGATGAGTGCTGCCTAGCACGACACCTAGGTGTATCAAGGCTTCCTGCTGATTGTCTCCAACCATCTAATATCATCAAATTAATAGTGGCCACACTGCGAACCTGACTGATGGAATTCACCATGCACCAAAGAAAGGACCAGACACATCACACAACCAGATTATAATGGATTTTCTTATCCCCTTAATTTCTCAGTGGAACATAGGGCTTCAAGCTAGAGGCTTGAGGTTTCGGTAGAGGTGGTATTTATTTTTACGGGATGGCGTTGCTAACCTCATGCCAAACCTTCCCTCTTTATTAGTCTTATTACTAGCTTGGGGAGGTAAAGGAGTACGTCGGTCGGAGATCGAACTCCGAACCACATGTGTGTTTGGTGGGCATTCTACCACTGTGCCACCAACGTACTAGTCAGACTATGAGGTGCTTATATTATGTGTGTGTTAATGAAAATATACAGATGCTGAAACTAAAGCAGGCAGAGAGTGATTTTGACGTCAGACTCACTGACTAAAAGTTGACTTCTGAAGTTAATGAGCCACATCTCCAAGAATTGCAGACTACTGTCTCATATTGCATAAGGTGAATCATACTGAGGACTGGTAAATCACTTTAAGGTAATAGGCGCACTTTTCCAGTAGTAATGTTTATAGCTAGGAAAATTTATTGAGAAACCATAGAAACTGAATTAATCCCCTGATTAAAACAACAGTTGAAACAATCTTTCAAAGAGTGAATATCCGCGAAAGGTTTCTTGGAATTTAGAGATCCTAAACTGTTGCTTTTTAGACATCATTGTGAAGATGATATCGTTTTCCCATCGCTTCGTAAGTATGAGATTTACTTTACTTTGCGTTATTTCATTCAAGATATTGTGGAAATAAGTTCATCTGAAGAGATATTTTTACAACCTGACATCATCTGGTTCAATCTGAAAGATTTTCTGTTGAATGTACTAGCGAAACAGTTAACTTTTCTTCATATTTAATCAAAGAAATAACTCAATTTCTTGTTAGAATGATGCCTTTTACCACTTAAACTGTTAATTGATGTAGCAATTTTAGAATAATATATAAGAAATTTAATCAATAATTATATATATATATATGTTTAGCTGTCTAAATTAGCTAAGTCTTCTAGATGTTTTAACAGCTATTTTATCGCATTATGAGACAATCAACCTAAAAAGAAAATAAAGGATCCAACAGATCTTTTCTATGGCAAACAAATGAATCGATATTACAATACACTAAAAATATATTATATAGGCGTTAAATACTTTGTTAATTAACTTATCTATCATCACCTTAAGGTCACTTGGTTGATACAACTGAGTTAATCACTCCTACTCATATGTTGGCTATGTTAGCCAAATATGTGTTATGCATAGTCTGTTTAGCTTCTGTGTTGTACACGTATTGTAAGATGAGTCTACTTATTGATGGAATGTACTGTACTGTAATGAATGAATCAGCGTGATTAGGCGCATAACACTGATACCATTTTGCAAGCATTTGTTCTACTATTCAGACTGCAATTTTTTAAAATGTTATATTGCAAACTACGCCCAGTCATTTTTGCCATTGTTTTAAACAGTGAATAAATGGAATAGGTGAAAGACGTCTGCAAAAATTTATTATTATTCCCTTGGGTTCCTAGAGCTTCAACTGCACATCTCCACTTGGTTCTGTCTTCTGCTGTACTTTTCACCTGCATCCATGTTAGTCCGTACTATTTCAACTCCTCTTCACACAATCTCCTCCATGTCACCCTTGCACCGACGTCCCACTCGCCACTTCCCTTTCGGGTTCCACTCGAGCTATGGCCTGACGCGCGATGTCACCCAGCCGCCTCCTCAGCTCAGCGAGGGTCCAATCAATCTCCACTTCCTCCTGCATACTTGGTGGGCGATTGGTTCTTGTTTTGTTTGTTCCCATAGTTTCTTGTTGGTGACTCCTTCCGGCCATCTGATCTTGAGTATAGAGCGAAGACAGTTGTTGATAAAGGTGTGCAACAGGCTGTTGGAAATATTCTTTGTGACCCGCTGGTCAAGTTTCTGACCCGTATAGAAGAACTGACTTGACTTCGTTTGTATTGAAAATCCGAATTTTGTTGTTGACGCTGAGTGACAGCGGAAGATTTCCAGATTGGTTTCAGGTTGATGAATGTGTTTCTCGCCTTCCAGATTCTCGCTCGATTTGACATCCTCGTCCGTTCCTCCTGTAGTTGAGTCAATGCGTCTGCAAAAATACTCGAAGTTTATTCAGGTTTGTATGACTGTACTCAGAAATACTCAGAAATATTGACTGCTTACTAATCTTATCGAACGACTTCTGTTATGCTGATGATAACTTTCGATAGAAGTGATGTCGCCCTCTGTAAAACATACGGTTGTTACAACAGGCGATTCACGAAAATTAATAAACTGAAAGTTGACGAGAAGGTGAGCTTTAAAAGATCGCACTGGTAGACATAAACTGCATTAGACTGACAGAGACTTTGCTTTTTCGCTTGATAAAATATCATCACCAACTGAATAAGACTTGACTGTGAACACAAATATGTGGTATGTAATTACCAGAAATAGCTGACACACTGATAGTTTACTTAGGTTATAAACTGAACCCTAATAACTATTGTTTGATTGATAGAAGTAACAGATGCTGAATACGTCCAATATCGTAAAATGCATGTGAGTACATATATAGTTGTTAGAGTGTTGGAGGTATTCGCCAGGAAGCCTTAGACCTAGATTTCTGGCTTGATGAAACTCATCAGTTAGGTGTGTCTTCCATCTTGGAGGAACTCAGGGTTACAGTAGCTCACTGGTAACATATCTAACTGCAGCACTGGGTGACAAAGGTTTGAATCTCAGAAGGAAAATGAGTTCCTTCACGATTGCAGATATGCCTCACTGAAGAGTACTAACAAGCATGAAGTCAAGATCCAAGGAATTCTGCCGATTCACCATAAACATCTAACAATACTTCAGGGTAGAAAGTAATGGCAAGCCAACTAGCATGGTGACCACATTGCATACGTCACTGATAGAATTCAGTCTGCACCGGCACAACAAGGACTAAACGCATGACATTAGTTACTGCCTAGTATCAAATCAAAGCAGTATATATATATATATATATATATATATATATATAAACCAACCTCTCTTTAATCGTTTTTCTCCAGTAGTTTTAATTCTTTTGGTATGATTTTATTTATATTCACTAATTTTTCTCGATTGTTGTATGGTAGTTCTCGTATATATACATACAGTGTGTGTCGGTGGCACAGCGTTAGAATGCTCGCCAACCACGAATGTGGTTCAGGGTTCAATCCCCGGCCACCAACGCACTCCCTTACCTCTCTAAGCCACTAATAAGACTGGTAAAGACGGGAGGTTAGTAACTGGGCTAGCGACCTCATCCTGTAAAAATAAACACCACTGCTACCAAAACTTCAAGCCTCTAGCTTGAAGCCCTTTATTCCACTGGGAACGTGAAGGAATAAAAAAAGGCTGGATGAAGTGATACATTTCTCTGGAAACATTTCACATGAACTTGTATGTTTTTTTTCAATTGCCTATGAAACTCAGTTTATACTATGTTAGGAATACGAGGAAGAGTTAAATTTTGCTAAAAACATAACCTACTTCTAGTCCAGGTTCCCAGAAAGAGATGAATTAAGCTCGGTCTCTGTTTATAGGAGACCACGTCTTGACACAATCGTATGTTTCCTTCCATAATAAAAACAAAATGGTGAAGAAATCAGATGCATAACAAATATTTTGGCATAAAACTTTTATGCGAAACGTTCAACGGTATTCAGAGTTGATTGGTGGATGGTGACTAGCAGTATAGTCAAGGACAACGCGCATTTCGTCCTATTTGGGACTCGTCAGACGGATGTACCCGCATCGAGCACTGAGTGATGATGTTCCCACCGAAGCTGTAACCCAGTGACCATAGTTTCAAAAGATAAAGCGCTATTCACTAGACCACTTGGGCCATGAGAGCCACCTGTTGTGCAACGGGTTATATTAATTATTTAATTCAATTTTAGGTTTTCCCGCCGAAGTTCTCGGTCTCAGACTGACATGTCGAAATGCAGGTACATCCAGCTTTCCACCAGTCCCAAATATAACGAAATGAGCATCCTGGATTCCCCTGCTAGTCACCATCCACCAAATAACTTCTAATTACATGCCCAGACATCGTCGAAGCATCTGCACAAGGAGCCGACAATATCAACTTGAGACCGAGCACTTCGGTACAATCAATCGACGGGAAAATCTAAAATTGAATTAAAGTATTCAGAGATAGTTTTTAAATTTTGTTTTGTAAATATCTATGGGAGGTTATGAGAATTAAAATCTGTGGGACTGAAGACGTAGAAACTTTCTGACACATTCACAACTATAGGGTTTCAGGGTATATAATCTAAGTATGCGCAGAGGAATTTTTATAACCCTTTCGTAGCATACCTCCAGGTGGTTTAGCATGCTGCACTTAACATTTGTGTAAATTCATGCAGTCAAATATGAGGAACACAAAGCGTGCTTGTGATTGATTTGAGTAGTTTCAATGACTTCATGTCAACTAGTAATGCTTTATATCAGAATCACCTAACCAATTAATGGGCCATTTCTCCCAGTTAGGACCAAGTTAGGCAGTGATGCATCCAAACTTACTCAGCTCAAACTATTTACATTTTTGGCTAGATACTTGATTTTCAAATACTTATATCTATCTGTAGTACTACTGTACCGCGCATCTTGTTTGCTTTCTTGACCATTATTTAGAATGTTGAGCAAGTAACGTATTGTGACCAGAGTATATTTAGATCTCAGAAGTAAGCCATACTGGAATTTCATCGCAAGTTGTATAGTTTAAAAATAGCTATTTGTATTTGAAATATAAACAAGATTGTTTTAATACTGAAATAATAGAGAAGATTTGTAGATCAGGTGGATGATTTGCAATTAATTGTGTTCTCTGAGCTGGTTGGTTTAATTGCGGAGCTTTCGTCGTCCTTCTGGACAACATCTTCAGGGCAATATTTAGCATAAAGTAAAATATACCAACTAATAAAAAGTAAATCAGGTGACCAGAAAGTTTAAAATCGAAGTCAATAGAAAATGGTCATTACATAAGTAAAGATAGTTACCAGGAGACGCAATTATATCACTCATGAAGAAATTTAAATCATTTCACTTTATGCTAAATATTGCGCTGAAAGGGGATGTTGTCCAGAAGGACGACGAAAACTCCGCAACTAAACCAACCAGCTCAGAGAACACTAATAATTGCAAATAGTTTTAGTACTTTTGAGCAAAAAACTAATTATTTAAAAATGTATTACTATTTTAAAAATGCCAAGGTTTCTTTAAATAAGTTGACATTAAAATAACGGAGTTTGGAAATATGTAAGGAGTGATTCAGAAACCAGTATTGTCTGAAGTTAATTGGCCTTTAAGCTAATTCTATTAAGGTATTAAGGAAACTGTCTTTATTACTAATCTGGAGGTCATTGATAAATCAGATTTTGTATGACACAGGTATGATAATGAATAATTTACATAAATACACGGCGTAGAAAGCATAACTCAGCTTATAGCAAATCTCAGGAATAACAGGGCTGTCTGCTATGTTGATCAGAATCAGTATTCCAGAAAGGATAAGCAACAAGCAAGTCTGTGAAAGGACCCTATTAAGAGCTTGTTACCCCCAAAAATGACAAAGAAAATGGAGGTGCATTGGACACACGCTGACGAGATCGCTGAGTGACATCACCTGCCAGGCTGTTGAATAAAAGCCGAATGTAAACGACGTGTTGGACGTATGTCTGAAGGTAACATGCAGGAGGAGATGAGGGCTTATGGATAACTGTGGAGTCCACTAGTAAGGATGGCAGAAAATAGGATGAAATGCAGATGTGTTGTTCATGCCCAATTTTTCACTCACAACCTAAGGGAATAATAGTAACGATAAGTCTAACAAAGAAATTCTAATTTGAAAAAAAGCGAAATTAATTCACAACAGTAAAATTAACATTTCATTGTCAGGAATCCTAAAATATTTGTTAGTTAATAATAAACTGTCAATAACTGCATTTTCGTCGATGATGTTATTGGTGTACTTTTGAACTCAGAGAAGGTAGAGAGTTCTGCTCATTTTTCACCGTAGAATTCACCTGCATACTGGACCCTTATTAACTCCCTGTGCTACTGGTCATTATACACCAGGATGTGATTACCCATAACTATATCACCTGGTGAACTGGATAATTGTTAGTGTATTAGGTAATAAACGACTTACTGAGATTCAAAATACGCCAAGATTTATTGAAAGTCAAAGGAATATCCATGGATATTCAACATTGATGTACAGAAAGTTCTTCTTATATTATATTCCCCTGCCGTTGTATGCGCCCGACGCACTCCTTTCCTCGCTAAGCCAGTAATAAGAATGGTAAAGAGGGAAGGTTGGGCAGGAGGCTAGCAACCCCATCCCGTAAAAATAATTACCACTGCTATCGAAACTTGAAGCCTCTAACTTGAAGCCCTATGTTCCGCTGGGAACATAAGAGAATAAAGAGAACAAATAAAAAACTGCTGCTGTATGAATCCACACCACATCATCAAAGGTACATAGGTATAATTTCACCATTTAGGACCTCCATTAATACTTTTTTGAGGAGAATGCAATTATTAGAGACTTATAATTTCCTAATTATCTAGTGTACGTTTGCAGGGATTTGGTTGGTTAAAGGTTTGACCACGAGTTGAAGCCAGTTAGAGAACCACTGGAAAACCTCGGAGTACTAGAAGGTCGTTCCATCCTAGTTTGGAACTCTTCAGTAGCATGCATCTGCCGGGATTCAAACCCACGACCTTCCGGTTACGAGATGGGCTCGTAGACCGTTCAGCCACTGGCGGTTGAGCTAAATATATGTCACAAATTGGCAGAAGTTGGAATTCATAGAACATTGGGTCGGGTCCCAGTGGTTGAAATAGCTTTGTTTTGAACTGCTTAATCTCTTATTTGAATTTGGTAATTCTGACTCATTTTGACCAGTTTTTACTGTTTTGGAGGCAGTTTGGTTATGAGAAAGTGAAGAAGCACAGTATGCATTTTCTTGAAATTTAAAATAAATTAAGCTAATGGAAATACAGAGAATAGTACCAAAAAACCATGATCACATCACGGGTCACCTGTCAAATACTTACCTATATACTGGGTTGACAGAAATGAGATACATTGATGCGTCACTTGACTGAATAATTCAACTGAATGCATACATTACGGGTACTTCAACTACTGAAGTACACACAAATCGATATTTTTAGGCAGCGTAATATGGCAATGAATTCATTTGTCCTTCTATTATTTTAGTTTTACTCTGTTGAGTAATTTTTTAATTACTTGTTCATTTTAATAGTTTTACAGTGAAATGTCCTAAATTGCGGCTTTAAGATGCTGCCTAAACCTTTGATCTAGTGTGAGTTTGACTCAGCAAACAGCCACGAGCTTAAAATCAAAGGTGATTAACTATCGTGATAAATGATGTGAACGCATCTGGAATGGAAAATCCTGCTTCCTGATTTTTTTTAATTCCTTTATATTCCCAGTGGAACATGGGGCTTCAAGTTTCTGTAGCAGTGGTGTTTATTTTTACAGGATGAGGTCGCTAGCCTCCTGCCCAACCTTCCCTCTTTATCAGTCTTATTAGTGGCTTAGAGAGGTAAGGGAGTGCGTTGGTGTCCGGGGATCGAACCCCAAACCACACGAGGCGTGGTCGACGAGTATTCTATCGCTGTGCCACCGACGCACCTGCTTCGTTCTTGGCACATACTATTTTTCTCTTCAAACGGCTATTTATTTACTTATATTAGCGAATTATTCACACTGTATATGACTGACTGGTCTACTTGAAACAACTGGTTTTTACGCTGATGGACACAGGCTCCAATAATGCAAACTATTATTATTCCGTTAAATTCCAAGTGGAAAGTAGGGCTTCAACAGCACACAGGCATTTTATCGTGTTCTACACAATCCTTTTTAGGTGGCCTCATGATTGCCTATAAGTTCTAATCTCCTAATCATACGATCTCCTCCATTTCACCTCTGAACCCACTCCAAACTCATCGCTTCCTTTTGGGGTTTTACTCGAGAGCTTGCAAGAAATACAGTGTCCCTCAGTGGTCTTTCCAATGTGTTTCTAATCCATCTCCATTTTCTTCGGTATATCTGTTGAGCAGTAGGTTCTTGGTATGTTCTTTTCCAGAGTTTCTTGTTGTTACTGCTTTTTGACAGGCCATCTAATCTTCATTATACAGCCAACGAAGACAGCTGTTGATAAATATCTGAAGTCTGTTCAAAATGTTTTTGGTGAAGAGATTACAAAATCTCTCGATGATATTAACATTAATGTTGAATATCCGAATCTTTTTCTTTATACTGAGGGCAGAATATTTCCAGACTCATGTCAGAGTATCTAATGTCTGTTTGTTTTTTTTCGATTCTCACTGGATCTGTTTTCCTCATTCGTTCCGCCTGTAGATGAAATTTTTTTTCCTTCACGTTCCACAGTGGAACACAGGGTTTCGAGCTAGTAGCTTGAAGTTTCTGTAGCAGTGTTTATTCTACAGGATGAGGTTGCTAGCCTCATGCCCAACCTTTCCTCTTTACCAGCATTATTTCTGGCTCGGCGAGGTAAAGGAGTGCGTCGGCCGGGGATCGAACTCCGGACCATGTGCATGGTCGGCAAGCTTTCTTACCGCTATACCACCGACGCACAAAGTCTGATGCTCTACCTACTGAGCTAACCGGGCCTCCAATTTTAGTATATGTGCCGCCAAAGCAAGTACATGAGTAGATGAAATGATGTTACCCAAATAATAAGTGTAAGAAGTGATTTCCTTCAAATTTCTCACGGTGATAGTGATGATCGCTTACTGTTGTCAGTTAGATATCTTCATTATTCTTATCTTTTTGAGTTTACTTGAAGTCCTGTCTTTGCTGCTTCTTGTAGCAACTTATTGGCTTTCTCCTGAATATCTTCCAGCGTGTCTGACATTAAATATAAATCGTCCGCGAAATTCAAACCTTCTATAGTTTTCGAAGTCAACCCAACGTATTTCTGCCTTCTTGCTATCCATTCCTACGCCCATTTATCCAATCCACCACAGTCAAGAAAATCATCGATCACAGTGGGAAGTCTTCTCTTCTGATTTCACTTCAAATAAAATCTATGCTAATAACAATTGCACTATGAAAATAATTCGATAATACTTTAAATTACCACAACTTTTAGCTGGTTTCTGGCTTCCATCTGCTAAAAAGTGCATCATTTGAAATTCTGGTCCACTTTTATGGATGCAAACTCTTTTGAGAGAATGAAGTGATTAGGTAGAGATCACTGAGAACGTTTAGAATCTCTTTGGTGACAAACTACCAATAAATATTCACCAATGAGATTGACTATTAGCTATGTCACCAGAAGTATCCAATTACAGATTTTTGATATGAAAAAGAACTGACACATGTGAACCAAATCACAATTTGCAAACTGCTGGTGAGTAATACTGGTCAATGTGAATGATATAAATTTATTCATCTCAATCAATCAATAGTATATACTTTTAAGCCCCTTTGTTTGGTTTCATGGTAAACATTTCTGGTAACCAAGAAACCAAACAGGTATTCCACAACGGGAAACTCATAGAGGCATTCGAAGTGAATACATGAGTAAGACAAGGCTGCCTATTATCACTGATGATATTCTTAATTGTGGTGGACCAGATTATGCGTCAGATTGTGCGTTGATAGTCAAAAGACATGAATACGCTGCACGGACCGATAAGAAGACTCTAGAAGATTTGGAGTTTGCAGATGATATATATCTAGTATCACACGAACTCGAAGACTTACAGGGTAAAATCCAACGAACTGGCGGAAGAGGCTGGCTGGCAGAGAAGACAGGATTCCAAGTGAACATAGAGATGGTGGAGGTGATGAAGATAACCGACCACCAACAGTAACAATAACGAGCAACAACCACCATCAAAGGGAGAGATTTAACAGAAGTTACCTCCTTCAGTTATCTCGGAAGCACCGTTTCAACCACAGGCGGCGAAAATTATGAAGATGACAAAGCCAGCCAGAATCGGAAAGGCAAGATATGCCTTTATCAACCTGAAACCAGTTTGGAAGTCTTCTGCACTCAGCATAAGGAACGAGATTTGGATTTCCAACACCAATATCAAATAGGTCCTTCTAAAAATGGGACAGAAACTTAGCTTGTCACGAAAACGATTTCCAACAGCTTGTTGCAAACTTTCATCAACAGCTGCCACCTTCGGTGGCTCCATACTGAAGATCAAATGCCGGCCAAAAAGAATTAGCAACATGAAATTCTGGCTGGGAACAAATCAACCAGGAGCCGATTGCTCAGCAAATGGAGACCGACTGGACATACGTTGAGGAGACCGTCAAATGACGTCGCACGCAGTGCAGGCCACTACTCGAATGGAATTCCAATTCGAAGCGACGAGTGTCTCGTCGGTGCGAGGATGGAATGGAGGAGATCATATGGTGAGAAGGGGATGAGAGATTATGAGCAATCGTGAGGCTAGCCAGCTGAAGAGGACGATGGAAAATAGAGGAAATTGGGGGAGTGTCGTTGAAGCCCTGTGTTCCACTCGGAACCCAAGGCAATAATAATAATTTTTGGTATCAAGCAAATCACATATTGTGATATGAATAATTTCAGTTTCCAAAGGAAATTGTGGGCAAATTTCACCTCCTTAAGCTGTATAAATTGTAAATTATGATTATGGTTTATGGCACTAGCAGTTTGTCCTGTTAGTTAGCCAGAAATCGGCTCTCTGAGCTGAATCATACCGATGATGACAAGCTTGACCTGAAACGAGCGAATTGGCCGTCCGGTGTTTCAATCACTTCGATCTAGCTGACCGGCAAGCACTACTGATTGATGTGAGTGGTGCGCAATCCCTCATGTCAATCAGTCAGCAGTATACAGTTTTATAAACTTACACAAATATTCACTGCGTTCGTGGCACAGTGGTTAGGATGTTCGCCGGCCATGCACATGGTCTGGGGTCCGATCCCCGGCCGACGCGCTCCTTTACCTCGCTACGCCAGAAATAATACTGGTAATGAGGGAAGCTTGGGCATGAGGCTAGCAACCCCCTCCTGTAAAGTAAACACTGCTACCGAAACTTCAAGCCTCTAGCTTGAAGCCCTATGTTCCACTGGGAACATGAAGGGAAAAAAAGCAAATATTCAACTAACAGTTTCTGATCAAAGCTCTGAACTTCATTTTGGCTTTAGATGAATTCAAAAGTAAATCATTTGTAATGAATTAATGTTTGTTATTAGTGTCGCATATTTTCATTCTAGAAATTTAAATTGTAATATAAAGCATTGTAGGCGATTCTGAAGGTTGTATTGTGTTCATTTATGTTTATCATTTACTATGCATAGACTGGTAACCGTTTGACCGGTATAGATTTGTTATCAGGTTCACAGTGAAATCAATTAACATACAACTTGACATTAAACTCTATCCAGAGAGTATTTCATTGGCAGTTGTGTGGCACCACCTACTTTATCCGGTGGGTGTAAGCCTGTTTCAATAAATACACCACATATAATAACAATACTAGCTTCATTCCAAAAGATACTTTGAGTACAAATATGGAATTTTCAGCATGTAATATAATATTGCATCTAATGTACAATCATACAGTTCTATCTGATGAGGTACAAATAGGAAGTTGTGTATGAAGAGGATATTCATGGTGTGACAGGGTAATATATGCTAATTTCTTGCAGGAATCCAAGTGTCTACCTACAATAGTGTTAACCAGTTGGTTTAGCAACAGCCCAATCGCCCCACTGACGACTTTTAGCACCCTACGCAATATAACAAAGTCTTTCTTAAGTAGCCCGGGAAAAATTAAGGGGAGGTATGGGCAGAATACAGGAATTAACAAACTGCAACCCTAAAGACGGAATGATACCAGTGAACATCAAATGATCCTCATTCTGAAACTAACTAACAGGAAAGGCGACCAGAGGATATACACATTCCAAGATATTTAACATTTGATTTAGTTTCAACTTCAGTGCCATCTATGATAGTGGAACCGTGTGAATTAACCAGTTGATGTAGGTCGCACTTGTGTATCTGAAAGTGAAATTAGACACCTGAAATTTGAAGAGAGTAAGCTGAAGATCATCTGACGAGGACCACTGATTAATTTGTGATAAAAGTTATTCACTCTGGAACAGTCTTACTGAGAAGCAACCACCGGCATAGAAACAGTTAGATCATCGGCATATTTAACAAAATTAGCTTTGTCAGAATACCTCATGATTTCATGAATATTGGCTCATTTACTCCATTACATTAACTAGATGGCAGTATCAAGCAATATTTTATTGATACAAATGCAGCAAACGTCGCCAGTATTATGTACGTCAGAAAAAATGTTTTGATAATGCGAAATTTCGTTTAATAGCATGTAAAAAACATTTAACTTGTCACATCAAACCATCATAGCAGTGAACTACGATGCTACAATTAGTGTGGGGATGTGCAATAAAGCCACTCTATCTAACAGTCAACATTCTTCAACTTTATTTCAATCAACTTTGAACACAGCATGGTTCAACCTGTAGCGATGTACTTTTTCAAGTACATAATATTATTATTATTAGTGTGATAGGCTCTAAGTTTGTTAACGTGCGGTAAATTTAAAAATCTTATCAAAATGGTTAAATCTGAATAAATATTCATTAGTCAAGTGAGATTTCGCAAGCACAGTGAAGTGGCTATACTGAAAAGTTAAGAAACATGTTACAGGCATCAACTATCTACAATACGAATTATAAGAATAAGTCATTCAATCAGGAATATTTCAGTCAAATATGAACTGTCAGAATTTATTCTAAATAAATGAAGCACATTTACGTAATGAGACTGACTGATCGATATAAGCCAATTCTTAATGCCTATTCATCACTAAACCATTTAACTTATAGGCCTACTTGTGTTTCAAGTGTATAACATTTCGAGTGTTTGTTTGTCTTGAAAAGATGATAATTGTTGGAGGCATATATTGTATGCAGTCAGTGATAATTACTTGGACTGCCAATAAAACTTCATAGTTAAGACAGCCTTTCACTTGAAACACTTAAGAAGCTTTGATTAATTATCACGTAGAGACAGTTCGTAAAGATGTCTATTTTTGTTTAATAGAGGCACAGAGAAAATGTCACATTCCTAAATATTTTATTTGCTCAATGCTTATTTTTGTTGTTTCATATTGAAGTATTCAGTGTTGTCAGTCACTGGTTGTTATTGTTTAAGTATATATGTATACATTACCGGGGGAAAACAAAGACGCAACAAAATAACAAACTGGCTGGTTCAAATTGTTGATGTCATTTAGTTTAAGTGAATCAAATTTATGAAAAAAAACACAACCCTACATGTGATATGTGTTGTTTATAATAGGACAGGTTATCATTTAATATTTAATACTGTGATTTATTCTGAAATTAAATACCATTCTATTCTAAATCTATATCTCGTACAGGCGCCACATTGCGTAGAGCAATTATTAGTTAATATAGAAGAAGTTCTTACCAATGCATCATCAACTTTTCTTTGCACGTCATAAACAAAACTGTCTGATGTGATCTGAGTAAAGTATTAGTACTGTATAGATTGATAGGTGGTCTGTTTAAGATCTGGGCTACCAAAAACATTCTGTCATTATATTGCATTCAATTTCTCTTGCTCATTTTGTTTTAATCTATCAAAATATGACCTTCAGTGGTGTCTTCTACCCTCGCGAGTATTTAAAATGAGGAAAAGCAAAATCATGGGTGACAGCGTATTTTAATACATGAGATAACTGTTCCTGAGATTTTTAATACAAACAGCCACTATTTGAAAAATAAAAGAAATTACTTTTAGTCTTCAATTATTCAGATATTATTATGTCCTTGGGTCAAAAAGTGTACTCCTACACCTTTTCCACTTGGCTTTCACCCGAATGTCTTGCATTTCTCGAGGAACGGAGGCAAAGAAGAAATATCATAAGGGATTAATTAGATTTCACGTTGGGTCAGACATCAGTAAGTCAGGCGATTTACTGGCAGTTACTATTTTACTGGAAGACTGTGCACCAAAGTGAAACTATTAAGCAATAATTTCCGCTGAAAACTCTATACATTAAGAAATGCTGTTGAGAATAAAGCTATTATTATTATTGGTTGACAAAAATATTAAGTTGCAACAGAAACAAATTCTTTACATCAGCTCCTTTTGTTTACTTCCTCACTAATGAATTTTGTTACATGCATTTATTATTATTGTAATTATTGTTTCCTTTAATTCCTAGAGGAACATAGGGATTCAACCGTGCGTCTCCATTGCGTTCGGTTCTCTGCTAGAGTTTTCACCTGGCTCCAAGTCTGCCCACACGCTTCCATCTCCTCTTCACATGACCTCCTCCAAGTCACCCTTGTATTGACGACCAACTCGCCGTTTCCCTTTCGGTTTCCACTCGAGCAATGGCTTGTCTAGTGATGTCACTTGATGGTTTCCTCAGAGTATGACCAATCCTGCATATTTGTTGCACAGTTGGTTCCTGCTGGGTTGGTTCGCTCATTGCCAGAGATCTCTATTGCTGATCTTTTCTGACCGGCCATCTGATCTTGAGTGGTATTGAGCGAAGACAACTGTTGATGAAGGTCTGTAGTTTGTTTGAGATGCTCTTTATGACGCGCAGTGCAAGTCTCTGATCCGTATAGTAGCACTGACTGAATTCACATTAAATTGAAAATCCGGATCTTATTTTTGATGCTGAGTGCTGTTGACCTCCACACAGACTTGGCGAGAGTAGTGAAAGCTTGTCTTGCTCTCCCGATTCTTACTTTGATATCCTCGTCAGTTCCGTTGGCCTGTAGTTGAAAAGGCGATGCTTCCCAGGTAGGTAAGGGAGGTTGTTTCTTTCAGGTTCCTCCCACTTAACATGCATTTATGGTAACTATTAAATAATACAGAGGTAGTTTCCTACATTGATAAGATGTACTTCCTGTAAGGTATAGTTTCCATAATGCATTTCCGATACAAATACTAAACCTAGAAGGTGAAATCAACGAAAGCATAATAAGTGGATTACCCTTCCCATTCATTCAGTCAGTTACTCGTTATATAATGAGTCAGTTTTAATAATAATAATGATAATAATAATGGTAATAATAAGGCTTTATTTCAGACAATATGTGAACCTACAATACAGAAATTTTCTGCATTCCAAAGTATTTCGTCATCATATAGGATTAACATATGAAGTAATAGTCTGAAGTGTATTATACGACACATTTTTGTTGCATCGCCGTCGAATGACATAGCGCGCAATGCAGGCCATTGTCCAAGTGGAATCCAAGTGGAAAGTGATGAGTATGTCGTCGGTGCGAGGGTGACATAGAGGAGATCATGTGAGGAAGAAATGAGATAGTTTTGTCAATCATGGACACAGATGAAGAGGATGGTAGATAATAGAAGAAAGTGAAGGTGTTTTGTTGAAGCCCTATGTTCCACTCGGAACCCAAGGGAATACTAATAAATAACAATAATTTTTGTTGCATATGAAGAGAGAACCAATTCTGTAAATTTTTTCTTCAGTTCTTTCAAGAACTGCATAACATTTTGTTGAAAGCTAATTAAATATGTCCGCGAGTTAGTGCCATGATCATTTGATATAACCGCATGATTAAAACAATAAGAAATGAAGAAGAATTTGAGCTTTTTAATTGATGAAAATCCTGGTAGCCCAGTGATTTAATCAGTCTGCAGTTATTGGTTCATTGATACAGGTTGCAAATTAGCACTTTATTTCAAACTTTGAATGCTCTAACAAATGAATTTTATATTTACTAAATTTATGCAAATAATATAACCAATCAGTATCTGAATGAGATTATTTGTGAAGTGGTCTTGTATTCAAGATGTGGGTTTGCTAGTCTCACTCACAGACTTCCCTCTTTTGCAGTGAGTTGTCTGGAAGTCGAAACCGGACCATGCAAGTGGTTGGTGAACGTTCTTTAACTGAACCACTAACTATAGCCTACTTTAGTAAGTGTTTGTAAACCAGTAAATATACCTTCATAAAACTCTACAACTCTACTTTTTCAATTAATAATAGTTCCCCATATCTTGATTCACATATTGAAAATTTACACAGATGTATTTGAACTGATAACTGATATGTAAAAGCTGACAGCTTTTTATTTGACTGCGTTAAAACAATGAAAGCGGTTATGCAACTAAAATTCAGAAGCTCAACTCTGTGCGCTAAAAATTCAGATAAGCATGTCACACACACACACACCATATTCTGAAAAATAAACATTTTAGCTCCTTCATTACTTTATGTTTGCTTGCAAATACTAATTCTCAATGTAAATCTTTTGTCTTTTTGTACTTTTAAACAATTTTAAACACATTGGTTACCTGACTTTGAGTATTGCCAGTGTATTTTTCATACGACATTGGACACTGAACACTGAACAGTTCAATGGTTGCCTTATTTAACTTTTGGTTATTTTATTAGAAGTTATAGAAGAAAAATACACTGGTTACAGGATTTCATCATGAACTAACATTGGTTAGAGAACCATTGGAAAACCTGGGGGTATTAGACAGCTGCTTCGTCCCAGTTTGGAACTCTTCAACGGTACGCACTAACCGCGTTTCGAACCCATGCCATTCTGGTTACAAGGTCCTACAAACCAATACTTTAATATCAGTGAGGTGCTCACTAGCGACTGGCCCTATTCAGGTAGGTGGTTACCTGGATTCTAGTGAGAAGTCATGACAAGTAGGGTGCAGCAGGTTGGATATGAGGACAAATACTCGCCGAAGACATTGGCTAGCTATCGCGTTATGTTGTGAATTGGCAGAAGTTGGAATTCATGCGCTGGCCATTGGATCGCGTCCCAGTGGCTCAATGGTCTACGAGCTAGCTCGTCTTGTAATCAGAGGGTCCTGATTTCGAACCCTGATGGTGGGTCACGTTGCTGAAGAGTCCGTAACTAGGACCAAACAGCTGTCCAGTACTCCCTGAAGGTTTTCCAATGGTTCTTTACCCTATGTCAGCTCATGATGAAATCCTGTAACCAATCAATCAAATCCCTACAAACCAATACTTGAATAAAAATACATTGTTTTTATCATTACCCCAAACTAAGTGAAGAACATGGAAAATATCAATGAATTGGTTATATTTTAAATATATTCATTAAAATAATTTTAGAAAACGATTTATTCAAACAAATACATATTTTCAGTAGACTCTCATCAGGCTTTGCAATTACATCATTAGAATCAAACAGAATCAAGGAGAATGTAAACAGAATAATAATCATAATCATAAATTGTGAAGCTGAGATTAAAACATGCACCTATAGCACGTTGTGATACTGATATTGAAGTTAGCAGCACAAATAAAAATAATATTTGTAATTACCCAGTATCACCGGGATAACTGTTCTAAGCTGGAGTTGAAGGCCATGAAGAGGGGAGAGGGACTGAACAAACTTTATCTGCACATAAATTGGACTGAAAACTTTTATGACGACTGCCTTAGCTATGTTTAATAATCGAAGGTGCATACACTTAGGGAATTGAGGTGGCAGCTTGTAAGGAGTTATAAAGGCTGACTTTTTGTCGATCTTGTGCTCTATAACCACATGGTTTGCGAATAGGGAACTTCTGACTGACTTTACAATCCCTTTACCTAACCACGTTGTCGATGACGGATATTTCAACATGCAATTGTAAAGGCTGGATGAGAATTTACCGAAAACACGTAATCGCTTGCTTAAATCGTGTCCTAAAATCAGTTATAAGCGAATAAAAACATTGTCATAAAATTCCTAATTTAAACGTTAGCCATTTTGTTCTGAATTCCGTTGCAAATAACAGTAAGATCTATGTTATATGATCTGTGATAAAAAAGGAGGCATAAATTCCTTGGCAAAATCATCAATTTTGTATCATGAACGCCTAATACTACTTTGATATCTTATAGCAGGCAAAAAAAGTAACATCTTAACTTTCTTCTATAGATTCCTTCTATTCTCTGAAAACATTTTACGCATTATCATGTGCTTTGTTATGATTAATATTAATACTATTACAAACTCTTTTCTTTATTCCGATAACGAAAGTAGAATAGTTTATCAGGTGATTACGTTGAGCAAACAAAAAATACTGCTTACTGTGTCACACAAACTATAAAATTATTCCCTTTGTTTTTTTTAATTTACCGAAACATAATCACTTAAATTCTTCTGTTCACTCAGTGAGACTGGTTAACTTGCACCACTCCAAAATCGATAGGGTAAATTTAAAAAAAGAGCATATTAGGTAAACTACCTTATAGTCTTACTAATATTCTCGAGGGAATGAAATATTTGAAGGGTAGCTAATGTAAAACAATCAGTTTATTATTATTTTTATTCCCTTAGGTTTTGAGTGTGACATGGGCCCTCAACAGCTCATCCTTATTTCATCTTTTTCTTTCACAGTCCTCCAAGATGGTTCCACGATTATCTATAAGCTCTGATCTCCTCTACACACGATCTCCTCTATGTCACCCTCAGACATACACTTGACTTGTCGTCTCATTCAGGTTCTATTTGAGGACCTACCTGACGAGTGATGTCACTTAACGGTTTCATCAGTATCTGTTCTATCCATCCCCAATTTTTTCGACATAACAGCGGTTTCTAGTTGACACGTTCTTGATTGGTTTGTTTCCAGACTTCCATGTTTCTTATCTAATCTAACCATTTGATCTTCACTATGGAATCAGACAAGGCAGTTGTTGATAGAAGTCAGTGATCTGTTAAAGTGGGCGAGAGATTGAAGAGGTCGAGAATTGTTAAAGTCATTTGCGTTTTATTTATTATCGAATAGACAAATGTGTAATTTCAGTGCCTAGGTACCACCATACTACAGCATATAACACATAACGTATTTTTTGTGTAATGAATTACTTTGCTGATGAATGCCTTGGTCATGTAACATTAACACTATTCAGAGTGATTTCAATAATACCTACGAAAACATAACGTGTTTGTAGCTCATGTTTTTGTGGCAGTCTGTATTTCCTTTTAAATGTATCATTTTGTGTGTGTAAATGATCAGCGACATAGAACAATTCAACCATACTTGATACAACACAGAGATACAGTAATAATGACTAGACTGTGTGTCTGACTTTGGTTCAGTGATCAACACCAACCACATGCAGTTGAAATTATGCAACACCTATCCTGTATACATGGAAAAATGCAATAAAAAACTTCAGGTAGTAAGGCTGTATAAAGCAAGTTATCAATTAGGAATAATTAATTATCCTCTAAACGTCATCCAGTTGCTGATAATGCATATCACTTTGTGTGTGTGTGTTAAATCAGATAAACTTGTTTAACATGGAATTATATTCTACTACTGTACCCAAATTCTACTCTTACAACAATTAAATTGGTTAAACATAACATATGTAACGAATTTAGCTCCAGTTTCAAGACAAGCATGGAAAAGTATCAAAATAAATAATAATTTTCATTTATTTTTAGGTGTTAGATTTCGTTACGAAGCAGTATCATTTAGAGATACCATTGAGAATTATGGAACACTGGACGGATGTTTTGTCCTATTTCGGGACTCTTCATCCTTGAGCACCAAAGACCCCGCCAGAGACTGACTCCATAGCCTTCGAGTTATGAGACCAAGCTAGTTGACTATTTGGCTACTTGAGTAGGAATCCAATGGCCTGTGAATTTTAACTCTGTCAGCTCGTGACCTTTCCAACTGATTTTGGTTCTTGGCGGAATCTAGCGACTGGAATAAAATTAATGCAAAGCCCAAAATCCCTAAAATTTCCCTTATTCCTGCTGGAACTCAACGTCTGCTTGCTAAGAACATGTTGATTCTTATGAATTAAGTTATCGTTGTGTTTTGTGCTTTACTGGAAATGAATGAACACTATACATTTCTGACAGGAAAACGAATTTTTAAAACTTTTAAGCAACATTTTTACTATTCATAGTTGTCATTAAGGAAATGTCAAGTGGAACAGTTTTGTTTGAAACCACAATCGCTGAAGATAAGGAAAGTGTTAGAAGCAAAGGAAAATCAGGGAATCTTAGATAAGAAAAATTTTAAGAATTATTGAATCAAACATGTAAGGAACAGCGCATTAAAACTATTTCCCACAATGTTGATAAAAGTACTTTCTCAAAGATGTTAAATGATTTAAATTATTATTTATTATTGTTTCCTTTAATTCCTAGAGGAACATAGGGCTTCAGCCGCATATCTCTATTGTGTTCAGTTCTCTGCCAATGTTTTCACCTGGCTCCACGTCTGCCCACATGCTTTCATCTCCTCTTCACATCACCTCCTCCATATCACCCTCGCACTGACGATCGATTCACCGCTTCCCACTCGGGATGAACTCCAGCGATGGCCTTGCCTATGATGTCACTTGACGACTTGTTTTCTCATGGTATGGCCAGTCCACCTCCATTTCTTCTTACATATTTGTTGCACAATCGGTTCCTGGTTGGTTGACTCGCTCCCAGAGATCCCTCACTATTGCTGATCTTTTCTGATCGGCCATCCGATCTTGAATATTGAGCGAAGACAGCTATTGATGAAAATCTGTTGTTTGTTCGAAGTGCCGTTCGTGACGCGCCAAGTCTCTGATCCGTATAGTAAGTAGCACTGTCTTCACATTGGAATTGACAATCCGGATCTTATTTTTCATGCTGAGTGTTGTTGACCTCTATACAGACTTGAGAGAAATGAAAGCTTGTCTTGCTTTCCCGATCCTCGCTGCTTTGATATCCTTATCAGTTTTGCCTGTAGTTGAAACGATGCTTCCCAGGTAGGTAAGTAATGGAAGTTGCTTCTTTAGGATTTCTCCCATTTATACTGATTGTTGTCTGTTGTTGTTGCTGTTGGTGGTATTGGCCAGGAATTTTCATCACCTCTGTTTTATCTATGTTCACCTGAAGTCCTATCTTTGATGCTTCTTCTTTCAACTTGTTGCTTTTCACTTGCATATCTTCCAGTTCGTGATGAATCAGACATATATCATCGGCTAAGTCCAGATCCTCCAAGTTGTTTGAGTGGGTCCATTTTATCCCTGTCTCCTCGTTGTCCGTCCCGCTGTCTGTCGCATTATCCAGTCTGCCGCAATCATTAAAATCATTGGAGATAGTAGGTTGCCTTCCTTGTCTTACTCCCGTCTTCACTTCGAAGTATTCCATGAGTTTCCCGTTATGGATTACTTGGCACGCAGCATTGTTGTGCAACTGTTAGATGAGGTGTATAATTGTTCGTGGCACCCCGTAGTAGCGAAGTAGTTTCCAAATCACCTCTCGATCCACGCTGTTGAAGCATAACTTCATTAGGATTATATCCCATATTGTTTATGCTGAGATGTACTTTGTGTCAGATTTCCTGACAATGGACTTTTCATAGTGATTCTCGCAGTCATAGTCAAGATACTTTACAAATGGAACTAATTCGCTAGTTTTCTAGCCTGTCTCACTCAGCATAATGGATAAGACTCGGATTTTCAACACTGCTGTCAAGTCAGTCACTTATTCCATATAGATCAGAGATTTATTGTGTCATGAAAACCCTTTCCAACAGGCTGAAGACCTTTATCAACAGCTGTATTCTCTGGCTCCACATTGAAGGAAGGATGGCCGGTCAGAGAGCATTAGCAGCAAGGGACGCTAAGAACTAACCAATTAAGGATCGATTGCTCAACAAATATGCCAAAGAAACTGGAGATAGTTTGGACCCATCTTGAGGCGATTGTCAAATTGCATTGTATGCCAGGTCCTCGAGTGGCAACCGAATAGGAAACGAAGAGTTTTGCGTGGGTCTGAGGGTGACGTGGAGGAGATCACGTAAGGAGGAGATGCGAGCATATGGGCAATCTTGGGACTGGCTTTGGAGGACTACGGAGAACAGAATAAAATGGAAATGTGCTGTTGAAGCCTAACATTCCACTCAGAAGCTAAGAGAATCATAATAACAATAATATAAATTATAAACAGAAACACCTTGAGTGTGATTATTTAATTTCGTCATTTTCAACTTAAGTCATTAAACACTGAGGTTAATCTATTTTAAAAACCGTATGATAAATCAATTCATATAATAAAATGAAAACACTTAGGAGAATCTTTACATAGAATACTTATGTATCTGCATGAGACTGCTTAAAACAGAATGGCTTTATCGTTCTGCTGTCGCTCATCTTAGTGACAAGCAGCCAACACGTCATGTGAAAGATCGATTAGGACTGTGAAGTCTTTCTCTTAGACGCTAAATATTTTATTAGTGACTTGGTATACAGTGGAATAGTTTTTCTGGTTTTTTAACTCTGGGTAAAGTGATCAAATTCAATATTGCAGCTTTGCAGCAAATTTACTGAAAGTGTATTTGTTGATTGTTTGAAGATATACATTTCCAAGTATTGGTTTTGTAGGGATTTTGTTTGATTGGATGGATGATTTCATCATGAGCTGACATCAGTTAGAGAACTATTGGAAAACCTGGGGATATTGGACAGCTGCTTCGTCCTAGTTTGGGACTCTTCATCAGTATGCACCCAGGCCGCGGGGTTAGAACCCAGGACCTTCTGGTTACAAGGCGAGCCAGCTCGTAGACCACTGAGCCATTGGGACTCGATCCAATGGCCCATGAATTCTAACTTCTGCCAATTCATGACATAGCGCGACCATTTCGCAATGTTTTCTTCGATGAGTTACTGCCTCATATTCAATCTGCTGTTCCCTGCTGGTCATGGCTTCCCACTAGAACGTCAGGTCACTGCCTGAAGAGTCCTTCACTTTTTGTTGTATTGCGCCACCCTCCTTAAATAAATAGACTACCTGAGTTTTCAACGAACACAATGCATCAGATTTTCTTTAATTCCTAATGTTTTAACCATTTGATTAGGTCCTTTAGTCTCAGAATGTACTTATGCTTACTTTTAACTGACTTTCAAACTACCGGTGCGCACGCATTTCTGGGAGACGAGAGAGAAATACCACAAGGTACTAGTCGGTGTTTCAGATAGAATAGGATTGTGTCACATGATATACTGTAGATTGCTATTTTACTTGAGGATCGGAGATAAAGAGAAAAATATTATGCAATAAATTACTTTGAGAATCGTGTACATAGTGTAGAGATAAATGTGTTATCTCTTTGGGACAAAGTACTGCAGTGTTGTGGTTCAGGTTGTCATATCTGCTACGTATGCATATAAAGTAAGAGATAATATAAGGTCAGACCACTCAGCCTAACAGAAGAAGAAAGAATGAGGGAAATAAAAGTGAGATATGGATGCATCTCCCTTACTGCAGTTTATTCAGATATCTATCACCCACGGTCTTAAACCACATATAGATGTTGTCATGTGCATGACAGCGAAACAGTCTAAAATTTTACACATAGCTTTTGACTAGTACCACGTCTTCTTCTCAATATCCACATCGATTCAGTTTAAATAGATAGATTCTGTTTCAGCTTATTTAGCACATTAAAGCAAATTGTCGGCATGCATAGACCACATACTTCTCAGTTATCTGATTAGATTGGGAAATGCGAATTCATAGACAGACTTGTTTGTCTTACGGCAGAATTTAGCTGTCACTGCATGAGGGTAACAGTGTGTAGTGGATATATGTGGATTACTGTACATATATAAGTCGGTAAATATTTGCCTACATATTCGAAAAATTTCAGAATTATTAATCTTATTGCAGAGCTGGGATAAACATATAATTGGGAATGTATGTGTCTACTGAAGACTGAATATACTGATACCGCAAGTAATGAGGTTGGCTTACCACCCAGTATGGTGGCCATATTGCAGACATGACTGATAGAATTCAGTCTACGCCAAAAACAGGACCAGATACATTACACCAGTTATTGACCAGTGTCCAATCAAAAGTTGCCTATTGATTGACGATTCACTTGAATACCAGAAGGGCTTCTAAAAATTCTCTAGCATTCTTGGTGTTTCCTCTGACTAATATTTGAACGTTGGTTTTCTCGGTCGAATTGATCCCTGTGGTTGTCTGTATGTAGTGATATGAGGGAGTGGATATCATGTCTTTTGACAGCTAGCTAATGTTCGTGGATACGAAGACGAAGGGGACGTTCACTTTGGCCAATGTAGTGTTTTTCGCAGTTGTTACAATTTATTTTGTAGGTGATGTTGGTTTTATCTTCTTTCGCTGTTGAGTCTTTTGGTTGACATAGAATTGAGTGAAGTGACGTTGTTGGTTTGTGTACGACGTCAATTCTTAAAGGTTTGAAGAGTCTTGTAGTGATTTCTGAGATGTCCTTTATATATGGTAGGGCGATTTTCTTTGTGCTTTCCTTGGGGGCTTTTGGTTTGATAGGTTGGCTTGGGGGTATATGTCTTTTGATGAAATTTCGTGGATATCCATTCTTGTGGAAGACGTCCTTGGGATATCTTTCTTTAATTTTCCTTAAGGTGGGAGTGCTGCAGTGAGTCCTGGCTCTCTTGAATAGTGTTTGTATGCAATTCCTCTTGTGTGCTGTTGGGTTGTTGCTGTTGTAATTCAGACCAATTCGATTGGGACAACGTTCAAATATTAGACAGAGGAAACAACAAGAATGCTAGCGAATTTTTAGAAGCTTGGCATTCCAGTGAATCATCAATCAATAGACACATCGAGATAGACATAATATATTAACCGATAAGAAAGAAACCTCACACACAAAGGGTCAAAGTTCAAGTCAAAGAAACAATGAATTACAATACAAATAACCTAGAAGGTGTGAAAACACACAAAAGCAACCAATCACGTCCAAGGTCACCAGGAGAGATGATTAATAAACTCGTGGAGAAATCTGAAAGCTCACTTCAAATTGAAGTATGTGCTGAAGATGTCGCCTAGTATGGCGATGAAAGTTTCGCAATTAACTATCTAGCTCAGAGAACACAACCATATCAAAATCATCCACCTGAGCTACAAATCTTCTCTATCATATCTAAATCAAAAGCATCCAATACACTCCTACAGGAGGTCAATCGCAAGCTCGTTACGTCTTTGACTGCACCACTGGATTCGAATACCAGAAGCGACAGGAATTCCTTACAGGTTGCAGATACGCCTTAATGACGAGTACCAACCAGCATGACACCTATGTCCAAGGCTTCCTGTAACCGATTGCCTCCAACCATTGAATACCAAAAGCTTATCCAGTATATATGAAGGGCTGGATCGCACGAAAACCAGAACTACTATTATCACTGTAAAAGTATTTGTTCACCTTGATTTCAATTATGTGAATTACTACCGGTTGTTTTGAATATTGAACTGTGAAAGGAGAAACAGCTAACTGCCTTAATTTAGTTTAACACTGCTTACGATTCATCTGTCCTTGTCTTGACTTATACTGAAAACATGTGACAGTTCTTTTATTTATTGAAATTTTAGCATGACAATGATTTTTGATCAGATATTTCGCTACAACTGATAGAAAAATTGCATAGATCTAAAAATAAAATAGACCTTACGATACACACGTTTAGAAGTTATTGCACAATTCAATGAAACTAATGACTAATGAACAGTAGTCATATGTGTTTTCTGTTGTATACTGTGAACTTTTGCTGACAAAATGATTGAAAAACAAAGAGAGTATTGCCTTTTTTAGCAGCATTCATTGCATACCTAATAGTCACAGGATTTACATGTAATTGGCTTTCATATCATAACAAAACAAATGTATTGAAAGTACAAAATGAAATAATCTAATCTACTCATTTCACTCAAGGTGAATAATTATTAATTAATAATTGATTAAAGATACTAATTTAAAGTTTGAAGAGACTGATGAGTGAAAGAAGAATATTCTCCTTGATAAATTCTTCGGCTTCAGATCCTTCAGTTACCTGAAGATAACATTTAAAGGATCATTATTATAAATAACGTGAATTCAGTTTTAAATTACAATGAATCAATAATATCAACGGATAACATTTCAAAATCAGCAGTAAGTGATAATGTGCAACAGTATAACACATAAGTGAATATCAGATAAATTATGGAAAGTAATACAGAATTCATAGGCTCGATAGCACACCAGGATGAAAACAGTGGCTGGGTGAACCTGTTTCTTTTCAAGCAGAACTCCGGTTGTTTTAAGCCAGTTCCAGTGACCACTGCTGTTTGGAGTGTTCCGTTTCTACAGCCCTTTAGTAATTTATTACTCAGTCCTCGGCAGATGAGAGAAAAAGACTCATCGATGCTAGTTAGTGTTTCGACCTGTTTAGACGAGGTGATCTATTATAGAAATGTTGATGGTTTCAACAGCACCATGATTTAGCCACACTGGTGGGTATCACCTGGCACGAAAATTAAGTTCCTGTAGCAGCAGCCAATGAAACTGGTTACACAGAAGCAGTTGAATTGATAGATACAATTAGAGGTACCTCACGTTTTAGTTTTAACCTCACATCAGGTTGTGTGTAAAATATAAGCAGAATCTCACCGTCATTAAGCTCTTTTGGATCGATCTACTCAACTTGTTAGTTATTATTTCACTTGGTATGTCACTTCTAAATTGTATTTGTACATATTGTGTCTTCTATTTAAAAAATGCAGAAGAATTCTTTACCACCCTCTGATCCATGCTTTTCACGATAAAATTTTCATGATATTTGTTTTCAAATAACGTGTCATATACAACTTTGAGTTTAGTAATCAATCTTTTAATAATATGTTTTTAATAACACAAGATGGCTGTGTAAGAAATACACAATTCCTTGTCATGTATTAGTTTACTTCCGAAGCTACATTTAAAATATATGAAACCATCATTACGCTATGATACTCCTGGTCGTTTGCATCATTTTTAGCGGAGATTCGCAGGTTAAAAGTGAATTTTGAATGAGGTAGATGTTTTAGAAGTTTCGTGTATGTTCCTCCTTCTTGAAGGGTTGAAGCTGGCTTGACGTTGAAGTATGATCAACATATCTAGTGTTATTACTTTAGGTTCTGAGTGCAACATTGGACTTTAACGGCACATCGCAATGTGATCGTGTTTTCTGCACTCCGACAAAGCTGGTTCCATTATTGTCGCTAAGCTCTCATCTCCTCCTGATACAATGTGTTCCATGTTACCCTCTAGCCCACTCAAAACTCGTTGTTTTGCATTCAAATTCCGCTCAAGGGCGTAGCATGAGATGCCATCCAACGGTCTCCTCATTATTTGTCCGATCCATCTCCATCTTCTCTGAAATATATTGTTGAGTGATAGGATCTTGGTTGGTTCTTTGGCAGAGTTTATTGTTACAAATCTTTTCTGGCTATCTGATCTTCAGTATGGAGAGAGGGCAGCTGTGTTAACCTTTCTTACCATTTGTTGTGTTAGAGGTTTCGCTGACAGACATCATACGTTCCTGATAGTCGTCACTATCAGCGTTGATTTGCGAAGATGAAATTATGTATGCTTCGCTTATACGCGGCGAGTAGATACCATACAATCTTTACAAGCCTCTAATTGAATACAGACTTGTATAACCACCACCTTGAGAAGTATCTGCCATTAAATGAAATTAAATTCTATATATTAGACTTATCAATTTCAAAATCACGACAATAGCCATTCAAATAGCCTAAAACTGAATTGTGTCATTTGCTGAAATGTAGAACCCAATAGTGGCAATTATATAGCTGACTAGAAAACAGAAAAGGTAACTCAGTGTTTCATCTATTAATATTACATAAACTGATTACATAGAGAAGCCTATGTAAACAGACATTAATGACAATGATACCCAACCCAAGTAACCCTGATAAATGCTACAGAAATTTAATAGTTCTAGCTGAAGATATAAACTAAAGAATCAATATTACAACACACTAAAAATATTTTATATAGGCGTTAAATACTTTGTTAATTAACTTATCTATCATCACTTTAAGGTCACTTGGTTGATACAACTGAGTTAATCACTCCTACTCAACTCTTATGAGGCTATATTAGCTAAATATGTGTTACGCATAGTCTGTTTAGCTTCTGTGTTGTACAGGTATTGTAAGTTGAGTCTATTGTTTGATGGAATGTACTGTACTGTGGTGAATGGGTTAGAATGATTAGGCTTATACTAATTATACTAGTTTGCAAACTTTTGTTCTGCTCTCCTAAATGTGTTTTAGTTTGTAAGTTAAAATACGCCCTTAACTAACATAACTGACTTAATGGTCGACAACACGCAGTGTTTCACTGAGTACAAAACTTCTTTTCTGTTTTGTTAACTTTATCTTTGTAAATATAGAAATAAATTTACTCAATGTACTGCTCTCTATTATTAGTGGATGACTCGCCAACAATACAGGTAGTTTGGGTTGGATTCACTCCCAAACGTCATCTTGTTTATTAGCTTGGAAAAACAGGAAAGGTTGGACGCGACAGTAGCAGTCTCACCCTGTTAAAAATAAAGTCAGCATTACTAAAACTTCAAAACCTGAAGCCCTACTCAGGTTAGATCAAAATGAATAACGAAGAAGAAGTTGATGAAAGTAGTTTTACATTTTCTAGGATGAGACTGTCAAAAGGATGACTCCCAGACTAGAATCTAGTCTCACTTTAAATAAAACCTTGCACTCGAACAGCTGTTAGATGAAGACAGTGTTAGTCTGATATTACTGGCAGGTTTAACAATGAATGGAAAGAATCGAATTTGTCAGGCTACACGATCCACTTTCAAATATGATCGGAATTGATACTCCCAATAAACAAATTCAGACAGTGTTAAGTGAACACAGCCAGTTGAATGGTGCTGACTTCTAGACATATGTACTGAGCGTCATAGGAGTAAGCGAACAGATAAATGTACATGGATGTTGATTTCCATTTTAAAAAAGTATGTCAGCAAACTTGAAAATTCCCTTATGAGCTTAAATTCTACAGTGTTTTGCAAAGTAGCTACATATTTTGTGATATGATACCATCAGCCACCAAACACAATTAAATTATCGGTCCTTGAGTTAAACAGTGAGTTGTTTCAAAGTATCAGCTAAAAATAAGTGCGAGTTTAACTTGGCAAAACTTTATCAATCAAACAACAAAATAAATTTTATTCTTTTTACTCAAAGTACTTCTTAGATTGTTGTGAGTCTGAACATTTTAAGATATGAATTATTATTATCATTGTTTCTTTTAATTCCTGGAGGAACATAGGGCTTCAGCCACGTGTCTCCATTGCGTTCGATTCTCTGCTAGAGTTTTCACCTGGCTCCAGGCCTGCCCACATGCTTTCATCTCCTCTGCATATGACCTCCTCCAAGTCACCCTTGCACTGACGACCAACTCGCAGCTTCCCTTTCGGGTTCCACTCGAGCGATGGCTTGTCTAGTGATGTCACTTGATGGTTTCCCCAGAGTATGGCTAATCCATCTCCATTTCTTCCTGACTATTTGTTTCACAATCGGTTCCTGCTGGGTTGGTTCGCTCATTGCCAGAGATCTCTGTTGCTGATCTTTTCTGGCCGGCCATCTGATCTTGAGTGGTATTGAGCGAAGACAACTGTTGATGAAGGTCTGTAGTTTGTTTGAGGTGCTCTTTATGACGCGCTGGCCAAGTCTCTGATCCGTATAGTAGCACTGACTGACTTCACATTGGAGTTGAAAATCCGGATGTTATTTTTGATGCTGAGTGTTGTTGACCTCCCTACAGACTTGAGAGTAGTGAAAGCTTGTCTTGCTTTCTCGATTCTCGCTTTGATATCTTCGTCAGTTCAATCCGCCTGTAGTTGAAGCGATGCTTCCCAGGTCGATACTTAAAGGTGGTCGCTTCTTTCAGATTTGTCCTATTTATGCTGATTGTTGTCTGTTGTTGTTGCTGTTTCCGTTGTCCAGAAATCTTCATCACCTCTGTTTTCTCTATGTTCACCTGAAGTCCTATCTTCACTGGATGCTTCTTCTGTCAACTTGTTGCTTTTCACTTGCATATCTTCCAGTTTGTGGGAAATCATACATATATCGTCGGCGAAGTCCAGATCCTGCAAGTTTTTGTGTGAGTCCATTTTATGCCTGTTTCCTCATTGCCCGCTGTTTGCCGGCATTAATTTTCTACATATGCACATCTTATCAGTGAGAAAAGACCTATAAGCACCTATAAAGTAAAGAGCCTAAATGAAACAGCCCAGATTCGCTTCATCAACTACACTCCTATCTAATACCTGGAAATTAGCGTTCACTGGTCTGAAAAAACCTGGTTTAAAGTATTACGATGAATCAGAATCAGTGATATCGTGACATTGACTTTAACGCCTTACGATGGATTCGATATCCTGTTTTTACGTCTGAAAATACTTTCAATATATAGGAAATCATACTAAAAATGTCTAGTTATGAACAGAGTGTGATCACTGGTACCTCGCAAACAATCCTTGTCATAAATGTAGTGGTTCCACTGACAGTTTATCTATTCCCTAAGTTCTTAAATAGTAGGACAGAATCAGGGCCTCACCAATAGTAGTTTTTATTTTTAAGTAGTACAACTATCATTTAAACAGTAGTTGTCATTTACCAACAGGCGTATACACACCGTCTATACGACGTTACATACTACTCATTTACTCATACAAGTAATAGAGCACAACTTACTCTAACCAGTGGTGTTTACTAGGCGGACTAAAGTGGTCTGAACATCAGACTATCATTTTCCCACTCATGGTGACAAGCAGAACTCTTACCATGTGCTCAGTAATCTTGGTTTTTAGAAGAGACTGTGGTTAAATCTCACCTTGAGTTGTTTAAATTGCGAATTGCGAAAACAATTCATTAACTGATTTTTTCATCTTACCACTTCAATCTCAAGATTACTATTTATTGGTCTGTCTAGTCCAAAGTATTACCGTTGACTATACAATTTCAAGCTGTTTAATTTTATACATAATCATTATGATTACCTCGATACCTTACTGTCTTTCCACCTAAATTTCACAGATAAATAACACATTGTAGGTTAGCACAATTATACTGTAGCCATGCTGATTACTTCAAAGCTAGAGCTAAAGACTATCATTTCTATAGACACATAGTAGGCGTTGTATTGCAAATCGAAAACATTTTCATCTACATTGAGTAGGCTGAATGACTATTTGAATTATTAGAATACTCCCCGAGTGAGTGGATTAATATACCAACAAGGCTATAGTGATAAAAAGCATTTAGCGGCTTAAACTCTCTGCTAGATAGAGTATTTTTTAAGTTTAATTCAGACACACGTTTAATGGGGGGTTTTTTCAAGTGTATAGTGGCTATCTATTAAGACATAAGTATGTTTGTATGTTCAACAAATCTGTTTCAAAGTTGACAGTGATATGGCCTCTGAAGACTATCATTGAAAATACATTATCTGATCATTTACTGAGATTAATTTCTGCTTTTCAAACCATTTTTATGTTAAAAGAAGAAAGGTCGATGAAATAAAGTTGATAAATAGTAGTTATCTTTGTAATATACTAAATAAGACAAAGCATACCGCCACTAATGACGACAGATTTAGTCATTCATAATTTTTTGGTATGTGTAGCCAAGTTTAGACTATGCTGGCAATGTATTTCTACAATAAATCAAACATCTTAGAAAAAGAAGTAAGGCGCAGAGCTATTTGTGTTCTCTGAGTTACGAAATGATAGTATTGTAATAATTGAGAATGTGAAGCCAATATATCCACCTAAGCCCTTTGAACATGCGAAAAATGATGTCATATCCCATTGTATTTACCAATTTGAATGTACGTGTGGACACACATACATACATAGGGAGGACTCATCGATCTCTGTAAGTAAGGGCCAGCTTCAGAGCATATTCCTAAATGGCTCTAGAAGCAGACAGAATCCCTAGAACCTATTAATGGTAAGAACAGGAGACCTAGCTCCTCTTTTGTGAAACATGTAATAGAGACAAGACATAAAATTGATGTTTACACATTTTTTTAAACCTATCTATAAAACTTGTTTGGGGCATATCCTTAAGTTTGTGGGAACCCTAACAATTAGAAAGTTTAAACCACCTTTATGCGTTCAAAAACAATTCGTCATCACATTAAACCACCTTCCTTGGTAAACTTTGTTCTGATACCATAGCAGATGTACTATTACCTCTCTTCTTTGGTTTAGTGATCTTCATTGTTATTATCCTTTTCACTTGACCTAAATTTATTTTTTCACCTCTTAACTCTATATTAATTTCCCGCGTATATTCAAAGGACATCTTCACTGCAAGTATAGAAGACAAAGCCGAGACACAAATCAATACTGGCGAAGAGGTCAGCGTCGAAAAGCACTGGAACAACTTGAAGACAGTGTGGAGTCAAACCTGCGTGGAAGTTCTAGGCAGAAAGAAGAGACAGGAGAAACAGTGGCTCAATACGGACACTTAAAGACTGACAGAAGAGAGAGAGATGGTGAAACAAAAGATTCTCCAGTGCACCGATGAGCAACAAAAACAGGATTTGAATGCAAGCTACAGTACACTGAACAAAAGAGTAAAGAAGAGTGCCAGCGAAGACAAAAGAAAATATTATGAAACCATGGCAAGTGAAGCAGAACAAGCTGCAAGTAAAGGAGACCTCGCAACACTACCAAACAACTAGGTACCTATCGGGCAAACGTTTGACACAAATCAAGCCGGTGAAAGATGACAACGGAAAGTCCCTCACCAAAGAAGTGGAGCAAAGGAAACACTGGGCTGAACACTTCAAAAGACTCCTAAATCGACCACCACCTACAACGCGCCCAACAATACCAACAACGGAGACAGAGCTACTAGTGAACACCAACCCCCCGACGAAATCAGAAGTCCTGAAGGCAATCAAGATGCTAAAAGCTGGAAAAGCAGCAGGACCAGATGGAATCCCAGCAGAAGCATTGAAAATGGACCCAGAGACAGCAGCGAACTTGATGACGCCACTACTGGAGAAGGTGTGGAAAGAAGGCAAAGTACCCGAGGATTGGAAGAAAGGATACTTATTCAAACTACCAAAGAAAGGAGGCTTAAGTCAATGCAAGAACTGGCGCAGCATTTTGCTCCTGTCCATCCCAAGCAAATTACTAAGCCGCATGATCCTGGAGAGAATCAAACATACCCTGGATGAAAAACTTCGACCGGAGCAGTTTGGATTCAGGAGAAACAAGTCATGCATTGACCAGCTCGCCACATCACGGATCATCACTGAACAAAGCTTCCAGTGGCTGTCACCTCTCTATCTCAACTTCATCGACTTTGAAAAAGCCTTCGACAGCGTCCATCGAGAGGTGATTTGGAAACTACTTCGCTACTACAGGGTGCTGCCAACAATTGTACATCTCATCCAACAGCTGTACGACAATGCTGCATACGAAGTAATCCACAACGGGAAACTTACGGAATCCGTCGAACTGAGGACAGAAGTAAGACAAGCTGGCTGCCTACTATCGCCAATGATTTTCTTGATTGCCATAGACTGGATAATGCGACAAACAGTGGCAGACAACGAGGAAACAGGCATAAAATGTACACACACAAAACACTTGGAGGATCTGGACTTCGCCGATGATATATGTCTGATTCATCACGAACTGGAAGATATGCAAGTGAAAAGCAACAAGTTGAAAGAAGAAGCATTAAAGATAGCACTTCAGGTGAACATACAGAAGACAGAGGTGATGAAGATTCCCGGGTAACACTACCAACAGCAACAACAACAACTGACAACAATCAGCATAAATAGGAGGAACCTGAAAGAAACAACCTCTTTTACCTACATATTTGGGAAGCATCGTTTCAACTACAGGCGGACAGCATTGACGAGGATATCAAAGCAAGAATCGGAAAAGCAAGACAAGCTTTCACTACTCTCAAGTCTGTGTGGAGGTCAGTAGCACTCAACATCAAAAATAAGATCCGGATTTTCAACTCCAATGTGAAGTCAGTGCTACTCCTTATACGGACCAGAGATTTGGTGCAGCGTCACGAAGGGCACTTCGAACAAACTACAGACCTTCATCAACAGTTGTCTTCGCTCAATACTCAAGATCGAATGGCCGGCCAGAAAAGATCAGCAACAAAGATCTCTGGGAGCGAACCAACCCAGCAGGAACCGATTGTGAAACAAATAGGCCGGAAGAAATGGAGATGGATTGTCCATACTCTGAGGAAACCATGAAGTGACATCACAAGACAAGCCATTGCTCGAGTGTAACCCGACTGAAAGGGAAGCGGCGAGTTGGTCGTCAGTGAGAGGGTGACTTGGAGGGAGTCATGTGAAGAGGAGATGAAAACGTGTGGGCAGACATGGAGCCAAGTGAAGGCTCTAGCAGAGAACCGAACGCAGTGGAGACGCACGGCTGAAGCCCTATGTTCCTGTAGGAATTAAAGGATACAATAATAATAATTCCTATGACAAGTCCGTGTGTGTGATCAGATTGTTCGAAATGTGTTGTGGGCAGATACACATTGCACGATTCAGACAAATTACGTCTTCTAATTGCTTTGTCTAAATTCATAAATGGAACTAATTATTTTGAATGATAATGTTGTAGTGGATGAGAATGAATTTTTAATTGTTACAGGTGTTTTTGAGTAGTTGTTTTATTAAGCTGACTAAACATCACTGGTAAACGAATAAACGCTGTAGAAAACTGAGACGAGAACATTAAAAACTCAGAATTAGCTAATGGCGATTTGCTTATCTCATAGCACAGTTACTCTTCTGTTTCTTATTCTTCTTCGTGTAGAATGCTTTCTTTCAAATGTGTTGCCAAAATGAATGACATTTGATTTCAGTGAAAAATGTCGATTCTTTGAAGATTTTTGTAGTTGGACTTGAGAAGTATGAACTGCAGGATTCGAGCTTAATGACTGTGGAGTGCCTTTCTCTCCAGCGAGCCTAAAGATTTTAATTTTTTCTTTGCAATTCTGCCCATAAAAAGAATGTGTTGGGCAGAATGAATGAAGGTTAGGTAAAAGCATCATTCTTTTGATTGGACACTAGTCAGTAGCTAGTGTAATGTGTTTAGTCCTTTGTTTGGTGTAGACTGAATTCTATCAGGCTTCCTGCCAGTTGCCTCCAAGCTACTTATATCAACTATTCAAAGTGCACCGTGATGGGGAGCTACCACCTAGAATGGTGGCCACATAGCAAACTTGACTGATAGAATTCAGTCCGCACCGACACAACAAGGACTATACACGTCACACTAGTTAGCGACTAGAGTCCAATCAAAAATATTCAATACAGTCCTACAGGAGGTCAATCGCGAGCTCGAATAGCTCACTGGTTACATCTCTGACTGCAGCACCGGGTGACGCGGTTTCAAATCTCAGAAGGGACATGAGTTCCTTCAAGTTTGCAGATAGGCCTTGCTGACTAATGCCAACTAGCACGAAACCTAGGTTTAAGGGTTCCAGCATCATTCATTATTCATGTGTTCTCGTTGTTGTGTTCATCACCTTGTGAATAAATCATCAGGAATCTATGACATCTATCAGTTTTATGTAGTTTCTTTTAAATTTTTGATGACTTTGGAAAACATGTTTCACTTGAACAATCGCGAAGTCTAACCTCTCATGAATTACGCAAGAATTGACACAGTATGTATGGACAAAAGAAAATATATGTCTATTGATAAGTGACAGCGGTTGTTTAAACAATTGGGGAAATACTTAAACATAAAAAGTGAAACTAGTGAGTTCCTGTCGCCCTGTTGTCAGTTGAGGCCCAAAGGAAGAGATGAGCAATCAGTGAAAGTCATACATCTGTAGAAATTATTTTCATGGTACCAGTTATCACATTACGTTAATGACTAAACCATTTTCGGCATGCACTGAAAACATTTCCAGACGTAGATGCAGGATATCGAATCCATCGGAAGGCCTTAAAGTCAATACCATGATATCTGTGATTCTGATTCATGGTAATATTTTAAACCAAGTTTTTTTCAGACCAGTGAATCCATTATTTCCAGGTGTGAGATAGATGCATATTAGATGATGCTTATATCACTTGAGCAATGGATCTAGACTACTTCAGGTGAGTTTTCTACTTCATAGGTGCTTATAGGTCTTTTCTCACTGATAAGGTAATATCATAAAGAAAATCAATGTAACTTCATATCCTAAGATGTTTAGGACATATAAGTTTAAGAAGTACCTTGAGAAATAAACGTACAATTTATTCTACTTTCTGATTGACAGAGCTTCACTGAGTTAGACTCAAATTTATTCCTGTTTTATACTTTGAAAGGACTCGTTGTTTTACTTAAAGACTGATAACATATTCAAGTGTTGGTTTGTAGGGATTTGATTGGTTACAGGATTTTCATCATGAGCTGACATTAGTTAGAGAACCATTGGAAAACCTGGGAGTACTGGACAGCTGTCTTGTCCTAGTTTGGGACTCTTCAGCAGTACGAACCCACCGGGATTCGAACCACTGGACCTTCTGGTTACAAGGCTAGCGAGCTCGTACACCATTAAGCCACTGGGACCCGATTCAATGGTCCATGAATTCTAACTTCTGCCAATTCACGACATAGCACGACCCCTAGCCAATGTCTTCTGTGGCGAGTATTTGTCCTCACACCCGACCTGCTGAACACCAGTCTGGTTACGACTACTCACTAGAACCCCAGGGTAACTACCTACCTGAATAGGGCAAGTCGCTAGTGAGCACCTCATCGATGTTCAAGTGTTGGTTCGTATGGATTTGATTTTTTACAGATTTGATCACGGGTTGATATATTTTTTAGGAAAAACAACATCCATGTGTATATATCTGTCCACTTGCTCCCGTGGAGCTAAGTGCATATGCGATAACAGTAGGATATTGCCTAGATTTTTTCACATAAACATCTTCAGAAATGCTTATTGGAATGAGAGATTAGAAGAACAAATAGCCCAATTCTTGAGCCTCCTGTTCACGCACACATTATTCCGTATAAATACAGAAATCTTTCAAGGCAATTTAAATAAGGTTAAGTGATACGAAGAGTTTCTAGCTATGCATCTTGTATCCACAGGAGAATCTGCTGTTATACACAAGAAAAAAACCTAAACTGTCTATACAGAAGTGATCTGTACACTCAGTTTTACTAACGTGACCGTAGACCTTCTGTTTTTTTTAGCTTGTATGGTAATTTTGGGTGTAAGCAATGTTTCCTTTATTCTTTCCACTCTCTTTATCTCCTACTCTCATGAATTAAATTCCGGTCTTCAAATGCCTACAGTTTTCAGGAAAATCATTTCTGAGCAATAGTCATCATTTAACATTTCTTAGATTTTGTAAAATTAAACAGCTAAGTTTTGTAATTCATCCATTCTCTTTCTTTGTGTAGCATTATGTGGCTTCTTACCAACTGGTATTAACGACTGACTTTTAGAAGCGTTTCTGCAACCTCTTAGTACACTATATATAAGTGGTCAACTTTGAGGTGAAGTTGCGAAAAGAGTATTCTCTATTGATGTATGTCATTTTTACTCTTTTTACCTCGATATTTTTCCTTTTCAAGAGTTAATTTGTGAGGATTTAGTTTTTTTGTGATATCAATCCATGGTCAAATTGATAACAAATCGAATACCATTGGTAGAAAGCATCACATGACTTGAAAAAGTGAGATAAATTAGGCAAATTATAGGCTGAGCCAGATAATCTTTTTAATTTTATTTTGTAAGAAGGTGGATTAGATATGTGCTCACGTTTTTTTAAATATTTCCTCATTCATCCTGTGATTCTATAATCGAATGGTAAACGTGATAATTGTTCAGACGTGTGACTTTTATTTCCTCTTTCGGTTGTATATTTAACTGTTATACAAAGAATACAAAATTCCGATACTGTCTCAGTGTCGCCGCAGCACACATTATCTTAATATTCATTTTTGAAATTGGGTATTTAAATTTCAGGTTGTTTTTGGCGTTCTCTTTTAAGATACTCATACATTTACACAAACTTAGTGGTAGTCCTTTCAAAAAGCACTCAACATCACACTGGTATTGTTCTATTGGGAAATAACATTCAGGAGCATCAAAATGATAATTTATCCGTATCAAATTTTAGGGATTTTTTTCCTCAGAAACTGACAATATGAATTAAGCGAACAATATTGTTGTTTTCAATTAGATCTTCTTCAGGATTTACTCTAATTTACATAAATTTATGTATAAAACATTTTAACCAATGACTGTGATCTTGTCGATCAAATAATCACAATTTGTCAAATGTTTTGGACATCATTAATAACGATGACTATAATGATAACAAAATAATGATAAGAAGGTTTAAACAGGTGGCGATAAGAATAACGAAGGTAGTAATATGTGTATACGTAGACAATTCTAGTATAAAAAATAGGTCAAATCTTAAAAGTTACGTAATACTTAAGGAGTTTAAATAAATAAATATCATAAAAGTACAAAGGAGTTGGAAAATAAGAAATGGCGGGAGGTTTTTGATTAGAATTTATCTACGCCAAGGGAGAGACAAAAGTAGAACAAACTTCTTTTATAGGCAAAAACAAGGATTGTTCTCTCAAATTCCCATAGCTTCGGCTACGTATAAATAGCGGGTTCAAATTCCGTTCTAAAGGCTCGATGGAATGCGATAGATAACTTCGAAGGCAGTACTTCTGTCCCCCTGGTGATCGCTAGCAATCAAATGTGTTAAAATAGAACTTCTTACAGATTTTATTTGGCCTTTACCGAACCATGAAGGAAGATGCTCACTAATGCATTTGTTGAGATGTGTAGTTGTTCGCCCCATGTCGCTGTCTCCACAGGAGCAACTAATTTTGTAGATACACATAGAAGTGGCACAGTTAGGTAGCTTGTCTTTCGCTTGAGCAATCATGATTGGTCAGCTGGAAAGTGATAAACAAAGGTTGGCGGCAGTAGAAGTCCGTTTTATCGCTCTCGATAACCTCAGATGTAAGACTTCACTAGCCACGTCCCCATTAGTTTGCGATTTTAGGAACATTTGTTTCTTTTTAACTGTTGTCAGTCTCTCTTTATTATACCTAGTGTTCATGTGTTTCCTTAGTATTACGTAACTTTTAAGATTTGACCTAATTTATATATTGAATTGTCCACATATACACATATTGCAACCTTCGTTATTCTTATCACCACGTGCATAAACCTTGTTATCATTATAATCATCGTTATTAATGACGTCCAAAGCATTTACCACATTATCATTGTTATTTCATCGACGAACTCACAGTAATTGGTTCAATATTTTTTATATACAAATCTACCTAGATGAGAGTAAAGCCTGAAGAAGATCTAATTGAAAACAACAATACTGTTCGCTTACATGTCTTTTTCTAATATTAATAATAAGAATATTTAAACATCTGAACTATGAATTAAGTCAAATACAATGTTTAATAATCACTCTAAGCATTCGAATGACTGAAGATTCAATGTAATGCTGATGATATAATACCACACAACGTTTTGTTTAAATTACATGAGCGCGCGTGATACGTCATAGTCTGTTCTATCACTATATGAACCGATCAATTATTATACATAATTTGTAATCTTTAAATTTACTAAGTGAATACATTTAAACTAATTGTCTAAGCGAATCATATTATATCTACGATAAAGTACTTACTCATCAAAGAGGATAATTTTAGTAAATGTACTAATAATCTTGTTGTTAGTAGTCATAAATCTAATTTCCTCAGAACTTTATTAAAGATTGAAGTGTGAAGTGATTAGAATGAATGACTGGTAAACTGAATCTCTCTTGGTTTGTATCAGACTACATTTTCGTGACATTAGCCCTCAATTTTTTGTTAACACAGTACAAACAAACAGTGTAAATTTTATATTTTCCATGATTTTTTCCCATAACCAATTTGGGTAAAGCACGAATAATACTAATAAAGCTTTATTTTCAAGAGCTGGTTTGTAAGGATTAGATTTGTTTTTCCCGAGTTTGACCAGGGATTGATATCATTTACAGTGACCAGTGAGATCCTTTCAACCAAGTGTGAGGATGGATTTCTCACCCATGACATTGGTTGGTGGTCGCGCTAAATCACGAATTGGTAGAAGTTAGAATTCATGGGCTGGTCATTGAATCGTTTCCCAGTGGCTTGATGGTAAACTAACTTCCTTTGTAGCTAGAAGATCTTGGATTTGAAACCCCGTGGGTTCATATAGCTGATGGGTCCCAAACTAGGACGAAACAGCTGTCCAGTACTGACTGGTTTTCAGTAAAGTTTTATTTCAGACGGTACGCGAATATATGGTATAAAACTTCTCATCGTATTTAGTTTCAAAATACTTTTTTCTTCATATAAGATTTACATGTAAAGTAATAATCTGAAGTACATCTGCATTTCGTTGAAGAATCGTACTGTGCGCAAAGTCATGTATAGGTCCATTTTTGGATAAAATTTTATTTTTATGAAATCTCACAGTGTTATGACCATATTTCTAAAACAAATTATTGCTCATAATCATATCAAGTTGCGTGAGTACCTTGATATGATTATGAGCAATAATTTGTGCTCGAAATGTGGTCATAACACTGTGTGATTTCATAAAAATAAAATTTTATTCACAGTAAAGTTATACTCTACCACAGGGTACAAGTTTTATCCGCATATTATGTATAGGACTATTAAAACAATGATAGATCCAGATGAACCTAAGCATTTTGATGGAAAGCAATTTCGATAGCCCAGTGACTTAAGCAGGCCGTGGTAGGTTTTGAACAGAATAATATGAAATTATAGAGATTCGATGAAACAAAACCATATAAATTATCAAGCTCCATTTATTATTCGTTCTCTGTTCAAATTTTAACAACGGCTCAGCATATTTTATGAGTCGTACTAGTAGTGAGAAGCTTATCATTTGCAATGTAAGTGAAGACATGTGAGGAAACTTATTTATAGTATGAAAACAGCATGTTCCAATGTACACCAGATTTTTCAAATGATGAATATCATCCGTTTGTTAGAATATTCAGACAAGGCGTGGGAAGTATTCAACTGCTCATGTTATACAGGGGTACAAAAATAGGGACAGTGATCAATTTCAAGCTTCATACATAAACAAACGCTTACTGCTTCAAAATTGAAATCACTTTTGAAATATTCAAGTATTGGTTTTGTAGGGATTTTGTTTGATTGTTTGGAAGATTTCATTATGAGCTGACATCAGTTAGAGGACCATTGGAAAACCTGTGTGTACTGGACATCTGTTTTGTCCTAGTTCGGGATTCTTCATCAATACGCACCCACACCATGGGGGTAGAACCCAGGATCTTCTGGTTACAAGGTGAGCCTGTAGAGCATTAAGCCACTGGGACATTGAGAATTGATCGCGCTATGTCACTAATTAGTAGAAGTTAGAATTCATGCGTTGGTCGTTTGATCGGGTTCCAGTGGCTTAATAGTCCACAGGCTCACCTTGTAACCAGAAGGTCCTGGGTTCTACCCACGCAGTGTGGATGCGCACCGATGAAGAGTTCTGAACTAGGACAAAACAACTCTTCAGTACTCCCAGATTTTCCACTGGTTCTCTAACTGATGTTAGCTCATAATGAAACCCTCCAACTTCTGAAATAATCAACTCATAGTGCGAAATAACTACATACATATATGTTTGTTTTGTATTCCGAGTGGAATGGAAGACTTCAAGCTTGAACTTCAAAGTTTTAGTATTGTTGGAATTGCTTTTTGCGGAACAGGATTGTTGGCCTCACGGCTAACCTTCGTTATTTACTTGGCTTACTACTAGCAAACAGAGGCTTAGCTATGCGACGGCAGGGTATTGAACTACGGACCAGGCATGAAATCATTCAGGAATTATGAAACCGTTTACTGGCAAATTCAGAACCATGAGGTGTTTAGAGCAAATGTTCTGTTCTACTTTGTACAAGAGACTAAGCGTAGTTGATATTTTAAAGATAACTGAAACATTTCTTTTAAAGAAGTAGCTCTTATTTTTTAAATTTGCTTATTTAACGTAGATATTATTATAATATGTTAGACAAAATAAGTTTAGTTATCAAGTGGACAACATTGTGAAGAAGCTTGATATAAGCGTATGGTGTGTCTGACGAACGAATTAAAATATTGTATATTAGCTTTAAATTACTGTTATTTGTTAACCCTTAGGCAGCAGTCAGCAATTTAAATGACACTTAGGATTGCACAGATCTTATGAAACCTTTATATGCTATTTTGTCTAGCAGCTTTCTACTTATATCATGGCTTAAACTACTGTTAGACAGTCTAGCGCCTCATTCTTAGGCGAACTGTTAGAATCTATTGTTCTGGAAAATTTATATAGACGATAAGTTAGATGAAGCAGAATCTGAGTGAACTAAGCTGGAAAAAAGCCCACTACTATGGATTAGTGTGATGCCCAATGTTAATAACCTGAATATGATATTTAATGATAAGTGCTGTAAGTGCTGTACGTAAATCTTAAGCTCAGTTGAGAATATTACTGTAAAAGAGAATCATTTATCTGAATGTCGGTAGATGGAGTGATATTCGAACCCGTGACCCAGTTGTTGAAAGTCCAGCACATAGACTGGTGAGTCGTTGTGACATCTGACTTAGTGAATTCATTTTTTCTGTAAAACACTTCATTGTTACAGGTCTGATCACTACGTGACACCAGTTAGAGGACCACTGGAAAACCAGAAGGTAATGGACAGCTGTTTCGTCCTAGTGTGAGACTCTTCAGTGGCACACAACCTCTAGGTTTCCGTTCCAGGATCTTCTGGTCACAAGGTGAGTTCATAGATCATTCAGCCACTAGGAAGTGTTCCAGTGGCCCATGAGTTCCAACCAACAGCCAGTGTCATGCGGGGGGGGTGGTATCTGTTATCTCACCTGCCTTGATGGACCCTACTGGCTTAGCACTTTGTAATGTTTTACTTGTTATTATGTACTGTTGTATTTAACTGTCAAAGCTTTTAATTCCCTATACAAGTTTAAAAGAACCATTTTATGTGTCAGGAAAGCAGGATTTTGTGTATTCATTCAACTCCGCTGGAATACTTCAGCTAGACATTCTGCATAACTTGACACACGTATCATATAAAATGAAAAAGTAGACGTATGACAGATGCACACAACGAATCAACTACAACATAAAATTGGCTAAAGTTTAAGGGTCAGTTTTATATATAAAAGTAGTGTAAAGAACTGGGAGTTAGGATAACAGTTCAGATATGTCATTGTATTAAAATAACTAATTTTGTAATATCTAGTCTTTACAATAATAATATTATTGATAATAATAATAATACTAGTGTAACCAGTTAGGAGTGGAAATAAGGTAAATTGAAAATGATATGGCTGATAATATTAGTTTGTCCATTTATTGATTATTCGCAATTCGATAACCCATGAGCTCTAGTTATATGAGTTCGTCATATACTGCTGCCTTCACCATTGCCATAGGTGAGCATCGACTTTGGCTTGACATCGTGAAGACGTCTTGGATTTGCACCTATGAGGAGTCTCAGAACAAGACGAAACAACTGTCCTTCACTCCCTAATTTCAAATGGTCTCTCCAACTGATGTTAATTTATAACGAAAATCCATTTTAATTTTAGATTTTCCCGTCTACTGATTGGACTGAAGTACTCGGTCTCAGGTTGACACGTCGCATCCTTGATTCCATTGCTAGCCACCATCCACCAACTAACTTCTAATTGCATGCCCAGACATCGTCGAAGCATCTGCACAAGAAGCCGACAATGTCAACCTGAGACCAAGCACTTCGGTTTAGTCAATCGACGGGAAAATCTAAATTAAACAATTAATATGACCCGTTGCATAAGAGGTGGCTCTTGTGGCCCAACTAGTCTAGTGGATAACGCTTCAGCGTTTGAAACTATGGGCACTGGGTTGGAGCCTTGGTGAGAAAATCATCACTCACTGCCTAATGCAGGTACATCCAGCTGACCACGAGTCCCAAATAGGACGAAATGCGCGTTGTCGGGGATTCTACTGCTAGTCACCATCCACCAATTAACTTCTGACACCTGATAATATTAGTGTTAACCAAGCATAGGTTTATTGAGAAAAGAGGAGCTGATAACGATTAACATGTTGAGTGATACTACTGTGATAGATATTAGGTAATAACTCCGTTTTTCCAAATAAAGACCTAATTTAAAGACTCTTACCACACAGACTTTTACGACTGTAAGTAACTTTCTACTTGTTTGTCTAATGACGACTTTGAGTAATTTGAAAGCTCATAGTCTAGAAGATGTTTTGTCATTGAATAGCTCAGTAATTTTATTTCTATGAGTCACAGGCTTTTAGACAGGCAGGTGCTTGACCATACTTGTAAACTAATTACTATTATGCCTATGATGTGTACAGGGCACTTATCTACTAACAGCCTTATTATTCAATTTGCTCTACTCCTCTTACATAAAAAGATGTCCTTTTACATCTGTCTATAGGATCATATAGTTTGTGGCATTTAGTTTCATGTTTATCAATGGTAGCCCTACATATTAAAAACTAGTGTGATGTCTAGTCCGTGTTGTGTTGGTGCAGACTGAATTCTGTCAGTCAGGTTTGCAATGTGGCCACCATTCTAGATGGTAGCTCGCCATCAAGGTGCACATTGATTTGATGATATTCGATGATTGGGGGCGATCGGCAGGAAGCCTTGCTTGACCTAGGTTTTGTCCTAGTTTGCACTCATCAGTAAGGCTATTTGATAATATAGTTAATGTGTTCAACGCGTTGAAAATATTCATATATACATATCCATTAGAAGTGTGTAGATACTGAATAACCGCTTCTTTCTTTTTTTTCAATATTGAAACTGCAACACAAGGCCACTTTTGAAATAAAGTACAGTTAGCTGTTGAGGTAGCTAACCACCAATAATTTAGAAATGAAAAAAAAAGATTTTTCAGCTTCATACAATTTTTGGTGTGTACTTCTTTCTCATGTAATAAAACATTATTGATTTCTTCTGTAGTATCTTCTACCAATACAATGTAAAGGAGTAATTACACTGCGAATTTAACTGGCTACTACTGGATAAAACTTAAATTATAGATAGTCTTTTTTTAAATAAAAGGCTGTATGCGTAGGAATGGCATGTCTTTTTATTTCTTACTAAGTCATATGAACTTTATGTCAGCCTTCTTTTTCTAGAAAACATACAGTTAGTCGACGTCATTTGGCGACTACATTTTAAGAAGATTTTTGACTTAAAGTAGAGATTAGTCTAGTAATATTTAATAAATTTTAAAAAGATGTAATTGAGCACATCATTTAATATTTAATTGAACTTAGAGTGACTGACAATATCTTCAATGTGTTGCATCAGGCAATTAGCTGAATAGTGAGGTTTTTAGTTTGTACTAAGTCATGGTGAACATTTCTTTGAGTAAAATTTGTTTTTATTCCTTTACGTTCTCAGTGCTGGAACATAGGGCTTCAAGCTGGAGGCTTGAAGTTTCGGTAGCAGTGGTGCTTATTTTTATGGGATGGGATTGCTAGCCTCCTGCCCAACCTTCCCTCTTTACCAGTCTTATTGGTGGCTTAGCGAGGTAAAGGAGTGCGTCGGTGACCGGGATACGAACCCCAGACCACATGCGTGGTCTGCCAGCACTCTACCGTTGTGCTACGGCTCACAAAAGATTTTCTTTACTAATAAATATCATTGGGGAATGGACTGAACATCTAAAAATCAGTATTGGTTTCATTCAGTGATTTAATATAGTACAATGGTACTCCTTCTCATTACTTCCGGCTATAGTTCATGACTTAGTGGGATATTTTCATCCGACATAACCTTAATTTTATCCATAACAGAGAAAGTGATCTAATGTAAATACAGTATGACTTGAAATGTGATCAGTCAACTACACGGATATCTCTAAAAGTTTCGATATTTGACTTTACCTTTATTTCAGATCAAAAGAATAAATTAAAAAAAACTTAATTCTGGTGAAACATGTAGTTATGTTTTGGAAAGGACGCACATATCTTTTTTCACTTTTAGATATCAAGTCATCACTTAAAAATAATCAAAGTTATTTGTATTCGTGAGATCTTGCTTAACATCACTGCTCAAAAATAATACCTCACTTGTCATTTGAAATGTTAAAACGATGAAACATATATATATGCCTATGTTCAATGTCTCTCATGGATAAAAATGCACTTGTTTGAATTAATGTGTTACCTACCCATATGACTTCAAGCAGATTATTATTATTATTATTCCCATAGGTTCCCAGTGGAATAAAAACGTCCAGCAGCACATAACCCTTTCATCCTGTTTTACGCACTCCTCTTTAGTTGGTTCCAGGAGTATCCACAAGCTGTCATGCGCACCGTTTCATACTCGGACCTCACCAAACTCATCGCTTCCAATTATCGTTCTACTCGATAACCTACTGGAAACACGATTTCACTCAACTGTCTTTTCTCTCTGTGTCCAATCCCTTTTCATTTTCTTTGGCATGTTTATTCATCGATAGGTTCCCGGCTGGTTCACTCTAAGAGTTCCTTGTCGCTAATCCTTTCTGACCGGCCATCTGATTTTCACTAAGGAGCCAGAGAAGACAGTGGTTGATACAAGTTTGAAGAAGCCTGTTGGATATGGTTATGGTGACGTGAAAGCCAATTATTTGAGCTGTGTATAGGAACTGACTTTAAATTAGTGCTGAAAATTCAAGTATTGTTCTTTATTCTGAGTGAGGCAGATTTCCAGACTGATCCCATAATAATGAAGGTCTATCTTACCTCTACGATTCCTCCTTTGAAATCTTCATCTGTATCACCTGTATTTGAAACAATGCTCCCAAGATAAGTGGAAGTGGTGACCTCCTTCAGCTTGAATGAGGAGTGAGTTGAATTAATGAAAAAAGTCTCACTTAGCAGTCTCATAGTGTGTTAATTCTCTGTTTTATCCATGGGTATTCAGTGGAAAAGGGAAATTGGATACTCATAGTTCTTTAATTCTTGAAAACAATATTCATTTTAGTATGACGTACAGGGTAATGTAAGCCATTTAATTCCTGAAAGCCATAAATTATCCAAAGTTTCAGTTCATACTATTCACCAGCTTAAATGAAATAAATAATTACTTTTTCTTGGATCGTTCTAACTTGATGTGCTACATAAGACCTGCAAACTAGGTGAAAATCCTTGGTCTGTATGAAGTAGTTTATCCATTAAACGGTTTGAAAAATGGAATACGGCTTTTTGGTGGATGGCGATTAGCAGTGTAATCCAGGATGCGCATTTCGTCTTCCACTTTGAGACCCGTCATCCGGATGCACCTGTGATCCACAGTGAGTGATGGTCTTCCTGCGGGGACTCGAACCCAGAACCCAACATTTTAAACACCAAAGCGTTATCCACTAGACAACTTGGGCCATATGGACCACCTCTTGTGCAGTGGTCATCCGTTATTATTTGTTTTTAATTCAATTTTGATTTCCCCGCTGACTGATTAGACTGAGATGTCCGACTTCCGTTGAAATGCGGGATCCTCGTAGGGACTTATAACGTATAACTTATGTGATGTTTGTAATCACGTACAGAGATTTCATATATTACCAGTCTATAACAAATGATCAGATCTTATTTCTGGTAATCAACAAAGTAATATGTATTCAAATGAATGCTGTTTTAATTCAATTTTTTGTTCTTCGATATCAACAAACAAAGGCATGGTTATTACACAGTGGGTGCATTAATTTAGCATCTTCTTACAGAAGTCTTATATTGCAAAATAGTTAAAAAAGTTCTCCAATCTTTGCATTAATAGCCATGAAGTAACAAAGCTTGGTCAAATGGGAAATCATTTGTCGACATTCAATTTTCTACTATAAGTCTCTAATAAAATTTCTATGTTCACTTATATTAGAAACTTTTCTAGAGATAAAAGAGACTAGGAAAGTATGAAGTTGCATACTGGTGCTATGAAGTTGACTCCAGGAATAATAGAGTTTTGATCATAAATTGACTTTAGTCAGAGAACCACCGAACAACAAGGAGTACTGGATAGCTGATTGGTCCTTGTTTGAGACGCTTAATCAGTAGGCAATTATGAACGCACCAAGGGGTCGAACGCAGGATATCCATGTTACATGGTGGACGAAATCCATTGACCCCATAAATTATGTTTCATTTAAAATTAATGTCATGTACATGTGGAATGATATTCTTAATTGTGGTGGACTGGATTACGCTGCATCGACCGATACGAAGACTCTAGGAGATCTGGACTCCGCGGATGATTTATGTTTAGTGTCACACAAACTCGAAGACTTGATAGCGAAAACCAACAAACTGGCTGCAGAAGCTGGCGGCGAAGACAGGACTCCAGGTGAACACAGAGAAAACGGAGGTGATGAAAATAACCGACCACCGCCAACAGCAACAGCAACCAGCATCAATCACCATCAACGGGAGAGATTTGACAGAGTTTATTTCCTTCGCCAATCTAGGAAAAATGGTTTCAAACACAAGCAATTTGAACAAAATGAAGATATCAAAGCCAGCCAGAATCGGAAAGGCGAGATACGCCTTCATCACTCTGAATTCAATGTGGAAACCTGCTGCACTCAGCCAGCATAAACAACAAGATTCGGACTCTATTCAACACAAATGTGAAGTAGGTTAGTGCTTCTACACGGCTCAGAAACTTGTCGCTCATGACACGAAAGGGATTCCCAACAGGTAGCTTCAGACGTTTTTCAACAAGTGCCCACTTCTCTGCTCCATACTGAAGGTCGAATGACCAGAAAGAATTAGTAACAAGAAACTCTAACTGGGAACAAACCACTCAAGAGCCGATTACTTAACAAATATGTGGGAGAAGATGGAGATACATAGGGCATTCGTTGAGAAGGCTGTCAAATGACGTCACACACAATGTAGGCCATGACTCAAGTGGAATCTGAATGAGAAGCGATGAGTGTGTCGTCGATGCGAGGGTGACATGGAGTAGACCGTATGGGAATGAGGAGATGAGAGACTATGGGCAATCGTGTAGACATCTGAAGAGGACAGTAGAGAACAGAACAAAGTGTAGATGTGTTGCTGAAGCTCTATGTTCCACTCTGAATTCAAGGGAATAATAATAAATAATAATACATGTGGAATATTACTGAACTGGTTTTACTAAAACTTTTGATAGCATAAAAAGTACAGCAATATTACTCACCAACTTTTATAATTTAAGTCAAAATATGAAAAATCTACTTCATTTTCTTTTGTTTAATATTTTACAGGATGCAAAAGGATTCAATGAATAGAAATGAAAATAAGATAAAGCAATGGTTTAATCGTACCTTTAAATTGAACGTAAAGCCAGTAAATAAACTACCGAATCCTTCATTCACACTACCGCGTTCAGTAAAAGAAGTCGAAACAAACTGTTATATTAATCAACAAGCTTTAACATTAAAAGCGTTAACATTTCATCAAAAACATTCCGGTCCAAATGAAGCACCGAAATTTATTGGTCTGTTACAATCAGAATATCATATTTATCCTGTAAAAAATGATAATATATCAATATCTGATCAACAAGATATGCTTATTATATTTGAGCCAATTTTATTATATTGTTATGTTCAGTCAACTGCACAAGATGTAGTGTTCATATGGCAGAAAGACTCTGTTGAAATACATCCTAATGATAGAATCGATGTAAGTTTGTTGAAATTATATATTTGCGTTTCTTTTTTATTTAAGCGTTGTACACAAATATGTTGATTTTAAAGCTTTTAGGTTTTATTCATTGGTGCAAACTGTCAACGATAACGTTTTCCTCAAGTAGGGTAATCCAGTAGTGCTTTATATGATGAAGTGTAGGTTCGTTCCACTGGCTGAAGCCCTCAACATCCAGCCAGTATGTCTGTCTCGGGTCCGAATGTCATTCGACTTTTCATTTCACTGTGAGCAACTAAGTAACATCATCAGCTCTCACACAGGAAGTATGGTTAATAGTCTCATACTGTATAACTCAGTTCTAATTGAAAACATTTATTTCCCGATACGAATTTAAAACAAGCAATAAAGGTTGACAAAGCAGGATTTAATGAATTCATCAAATTTCGGTAGAACTCGTCAGCTGAATACTCTACAAACACGGATATATACTTTTGAAATTACATTGGGAGATATACGACTGATAAGTAAACAAACTACATTGAATTAGTCATGCAGAAAGACAGGTGCGAATGTTTTCCAGGTCATGTTCAAATAGGTAAGGGGAGAGAGAGTATGAGAGATCAAAATTAAGATAAACCGCATTACGCTCCAATTACATCACTTAGATAGACAATTAAACATCAGAGAATATAACAAGAATTGCAAAAAGACTAATACCAATAGTAATAGTTATAATAACAATAATAATAGTGTTGAAGTGAGTTAAGATAATGCTACTGACAAAGGATAGTTTTAAATGAATCAAGAATAATAATAATCAGAATAATAATAATAAGAGGTAGAATTATAAGCAAAACGTATTACCATAGTAGATTCAGATTCACGACCATCTCCTTTTGTACACAGAGACCTAGTTTATAAACTCGAATTGCACAAGCCTCTGCAATTGCAAGCATCTTCTTGTTTCTTTGTCTGCTGACAATATTGAATGACTTGACCGCGTCGATATCACGTCCGTAATCCACAAGATTCTTTGTTATTGAAGATTTTGGCACTTTGCATTCAGCTGTGTTCAACCATTTTGGAAAATGCTCTATCATGCGAGTAGACAATCGCCTTTCCGTACGACCGATGTTTTGCTTCCACAAACACACTCAAACTGATATTCGCAGTTTGAAGTGTCGAGGATTGGCGACTGGCCTTTCCCAGATTGTTGAAGCACTCGCCTAGTGGTGTTAAGGAAAACAAGTTTTGCAGCATAATAAGTTCTCTTGATGGCTTTGTCAAGTCTTCGTTTGACTACTTCCTGTACATTGTCTCCTTTGAACGGCGAACTGATATAGACAGGTTTCTTCGGAACTGTTTGGATTGTTTTGCAGGCACTATTTTCTTTAGAGTATTTATTAATGAACTTCTCTGGATATCCATTCTTAGATAAGATATCCTTCAGAGATTTTCTTTCATGCTCAACAGTACCATCAGAACAAATTTTCTGTGCTCTATTGAACAGTGTTCTGACTAAGATCTTTTTATACTGGATTGGAACAAAGCTCTTGAAATGCATGTACTGTCCTGTCCATGAAGAATTTCTAAATATAGATCTTTCGGTTGTGCCATCATTCATATTCGTCAGAAAAACGTCTAAGAATTTAATAGTATCGTTTTCCTCGTGTTCTACTGAGAAATTGAGATTTGGATGGCATGAGTTGAATTTTATCAACATGTCTTCGGCTTTTGATCTGCTTTCACAGACAATAAAAATATCATCAACACATCTTAGGTATATATCTGTTTCTTGTATACGTTGCTGCAAGGTACCGGTTTCTAGGCGTGAGAAGAATAAGTCAGCGAAAAGTGATCCCAAAGGGCTGCCCACTGCGACACCATCAACTTGACGGAATAGACGCCCGTCGAATTGGAATTGGACATTTTAAGTACATAATTGCATGTAAAACAAATATACTTTTCTTCGACTTCATGTTTAAACCAATAAATAAACTACCACAAACTGCATTTAAACGTCTTTTAGGGTAGTCAAATGTCATGGACTAAAAAAGTTACTTAAACAAATCAGTTTCGAAGATTTATACTGTCTGATTCATGTCGGCTCTCACTATTGGGGGTAAACCACAAATATATAATGTGCTAGGTAATACTGTAACAAAAGAAGACAAGGACCAGGCAAGTGATCGTTTATTAAGGAAATCAACACATATTTATATATTTTCATGTACATTATTATAGATTATTGTAGGCAAACAAACACAGTCTTCTGATTGGTGGTTTCTCGCTGAACGTTAATCTTTCATCTGTTTGTGGCCGTTTCTTGAAGTTCAGATTATCTGTCTGCAAATTGTATCCGCCTACGCAAAGTCTGCTGTGATTGGTTGTTGAGTCAGTCTTTGTTCTTATTTTTCTTACGACCAATATTGGTGACGTACACTTTGACGCAAATTACTATCTACCAATTTCGGCTAGCAGCCAGCCCTCACCACAATACTACATGATTTGCACAATAACAAACACTAGTAATGACATATATTCACATTTATTTCAAACAAAAATATTAAAGTACTCCATTTGAGCCATCTAATAGTGAGCAGATAACATTAAGCATAAACTACCGTATAGGCACCTTATTTTTATATAAAATGGACCTCTAATGGTGTTTTTTTACCCTCGCGAGTACTCAAAATGTCTAGAACCTGCTGTTTCTCAGGTTTCTACTAGGCTTGAAAAAGGCGAAATTTTGGGTGGCAGCGTATACCAATACATGAGATAACTGTTCCTGAGACTTTAATACAAACTCCTGCCGTCTGAGAAATGTAACTAGTTACCTGTAGTTTTCACTTATTCAGATATTATTATGTTACTGAGTCAGAAAATGTAGTCCAGCAACTTCTTACTGTGGCTTTCACTTGAATGTCATGGATTTCTCGAAAAAGGGAGGCAATGAAGGCATATCATTAGGGATTAGTTTTCGCTTCAGGTGAGACAGCAGTGTTTTAGTTGATTCACTCTCAACTACTATTTTACTTGAAGGTCGTGAACAAAGAGAAGCTATTATGCAATAATTGCTGTTGAAAACTTTGTACGTTGTGTAAACCGTAGTAAATTTGCTGTCCTTTGTCTGTTTAATATTTTGAAGGACTTAGAAATCTCTATGAGATGTCCTGTATCAACAATATGTCTGGTAATTGCACTCTGAGATTATTTGCTTCCTTTCAGGCACAGGTTTTTTTGGAATATGTTCAGAAAACCGGATAGAAGCCCCTCTTTCCGTCCCTCCAATGTACTTGCTCGCGCAAGTGCACGTAAATTCATAAACTTAGTTGGAGGTAACATCAGCAGGGTATTTATCCAGTTTCGATTGGCCTATAGAAGAAGTAGTGCTGTATAGTGTTATGAGTTTAGATGCAGGGAAGCTTCGTTTTATTGCACCTTTCATTCTTTCGTCAGTCTTTTGTGACACTGCATCTCCTTTGAATGGGAGACAAATAAACACTTTCTTCTTTTCTGCGGTTAGGTGCTTTTCTTTCTTATCTTTTTCTCTGCTATACTTTTGTATGAATCCCTTTGGGTATCCATTTTCTCTTAGGCATTTCTCAGCGAAACCTAATTCTTCCTCTAATTTATTCGGTGAACACGGCTTCCTGGCTCTGTCGTACAATGTCCTTACTTATCTCCGCTTACAGCTTATAGCCCAGAAGCTGTTGTAGTCAAGGTATTGTCCAGTTCACTGCCTTGGTAATTAAATTTTGATTTTGATTACATTAATTAGTCATCTAATTCAGTGATCTCAACTCACTGAGCAAATCTCAATCTTATAAACTCTAACCGCTAACACAGCTTGTTAATTTTTTAATGTTTTCCGTCTTACCCCTTACCCCTCTTTTTTTTACTTTGAAAGCGTATAAATCGATGATGAAAACTTAAACTAAAATAATTGTAATGCTTACATTTTGGATGCGTCACTTTTATAGTATTTCTTCTCTGCTACCACTCAAACATTAAAGTATGTTATTATCATCCATATAACCATTGTAATTTCAGGTAGTCTGCGGTTGATGAAAACCTGTGAAATAGAACGATGATTTCATTTTATACTGCAAATCTGGTCTTTCTTTCTTTCTTTATCGAAATTACTCGACTGCTTTCTTCATTGACATCAAGTGAGGTGGAATTCAATTTTCTTCATATATTCAAAACGCTACCTGAATACACTTTCTACTTTGTAGGGAATAAATGTAGGGTGAAGTTAATTTTCACTTAATAGTTTTCTCTGAGCTGGTTGGTTTAGTTGCGAAGCTTTCGTCGTCCTTCTGGACAACATCTTCAGCACCATATTCAGCACAAAGTGAAATGATTTAAATTTGTTCATGAGTGATATAATTGCGTCTCCTGGTAACTATCTTTACATATGTATTGTATATTGTATATATGTTTATTAATTGAAAGTAACTGATAAAATATACATTTACTTATTTAATTTTTAACCTAAACCGATTTACTTTAATTTTTTAAAATTTTTCCAGATTTTGTGTCAGGATACAGCAACTCAATTAAGAATTAATTGTCCTAACATATCCGACGATGGAAACTATGATTGTATAGCAGTGAACCCTGAAGGCAAGTGTTCCACTCACACACGAATTTTTATCGAATTACCAAAAGAAGCGAAAATATCAGTGAAATCTATGCCAGAGCGTATTCAGTTGAATGACATTGAAAATTCACAAAGTCAAGATATTGACTTAGTTGAATCTCAGGATAGTGTTATTCCTGTTGAAAAGCCAAGGAAACTTCACAGCATTGTTACACATCATGGACCATTGGAACGTTTAGGCCTTCGACGAACAGTATGCTACTCAAAAAGCTTTATCAATCCAAAAAGAAATGATATGATATTTAAGTGTAACAATTTCCCATCAAAATTCAACTCATTTTCTGCCTGTGAAAATATTCTCCTTTCAAATGAAAAACACATAGGCAGTAGACGATATTTAGAAGATACTAAAGGATGGAAGTACAGCTCATTTCGTTATCTACGCAGTTATGATTTGAATCAAACTCATGAATTAATTCAAGCATTTGAAAACACTAAGCAATTCAGCGATATAACTAACAATGGTTTAAGTGCACAGAAGCTATTGTCAATCAAAAATTACATCAATTCACGACATCCTTATCCTATCAAATCTATGAATAATTCTAATCCGAAGGTGGATCACAATAATTCACCTAACAGAGATGAAAGTTTGTCATCCAAAAAGGAGTTGAAAGAGTTGAATACAGGCAAAAGACGCCATCAGTCTAGTATTCTACTGCCTATCACGAATACAGGTAATTTGTATTACTCTTTTATTGTGATTCACAATCTTAATTTAAAATTTCTTCCTTAATAATATAGATTTATCACAATATCAGTATTCTTACTATCAGGAACAACAAGATGAAAATTCTGTTAATCATAGAAAATGCAATGTAAGAAAACGTCGGTCATATGAAACTGATTCATTTTGTTCAACCAAAAGTGGGAATCCCTGGAAACTGTTACCTAAAACCAACAGCAGTCAGCCAAGAAAACAGTGAGTTTGGTGAATTTTTTTAATTTAATAATTTCCATTTTACCATTAAGAACAAAATATTCAGCGTAGAGACTCTTTTCAACGAATTTATTATCAAGCTGTACACTCGTATGTATATGGTTTTTTTAAATGAAAATTTATATCCGGTGAGGGAATTAGGTCAAAGGTGTGAATACATGAAATAATAATAGTATGAAATGCAATTAAAATATTTGTGAATATAATCATAGTTTAATGTCAAGTGGCAAAATAATTAATGTCATATACAGAATAATACATAAGGTGTACAGATTTTGGAAAGAGGTACATAATTATAGGATTAGTAAGCGAATATTAAATATTACATAATATGGTGTGAAATTTGACAAGATAGAATTCAATACTGTAAAAATAAAAAAATAAAAATTAATAATTTTGGGTTTAGAATGACAAGTGGGACAAGTGGAAAAGATTCAGAGTGAGAATAGTAATAATGATATTAATAATCGTAGTAATAAGGGAAAGGTACATAGAATAACTAAATAAACAAAATAAATAAATGTCTATCCCTCTACGGTCAAAGCAGAAGTAGGGATTGTACATACTTCTTTTGTACACAAAGGTCTGGCTTAAAGTCATGAATTGCCAAGGCCTCAGATGTCTTAAGAAGTCTGTAAAGAAGAAAACGTGGGAAGTTAGCATGGATTCTGTTTATGATCCTAAAATCATGATCATGGTTGACAGAGTAACAGAAGTCGATCAGGTGTTCCAGAATAGAGCTTCGCAAAACACTTTCTTTCTCCCTTAATTTGATGTTTGTAAAATTCTAAGAGAAATACAATTTGAATGTTGTCATTATTTGCGCAGAAATTCTGTTCACTACAGGAGGTGACAGTAGACGTTAAATCCTTTTAGTTTGTACATTAAACAGTATTTTATTAATTACCAATAAGTACTCCAATATGTACAGAAGAATATTAAACGTGATGAGTGTATAAATTTGACTTCCCCTCAGTGTGGTGGTTTGTTGGATATATTATGTGTATATTATTACGTATTATAATAAATTGAATCCCTCCAAATGTCAGACAGTTAACTTCACCTTCAGACACTAACGTCATCTACACGAAATGGTTCGTTCATAAGATGCTTGTAGCATAGAGGGTACTGAAACTTTCTTAGTCATTTCACACCTTGTTGATTGCTAGGAAAATGTTCCTGCTAACTTTACAAATGAAGAAGTTAAGACAAACTGAAATCACTCACCCTCTACTTTTACAGTTTGTTAACTCTTGAATCTAACTTATTGTTCTTTACTGCTCCTTCTTAGGGTTTCTTGAGCTAATTAAAAAGGACTATGCTATATTAGGAAGGGTAATAAAGATTTTCAGTAGGGCGAATTGTGTGCTACTAAGTCAGCTCTTTACTATGATAGTAGACAGACACCTGACTTCATGTAAGAAGAAATGGGCTAAATTCATATTGTATGACTCTCAGCACTTTCTTTATTCTCAACTCTTCCCTTGCATCTCATTAGGTAGGACCAGAAGTCATTATAAAAGATTATGTGCTCGCACAACTAAGTACAAACACTCACCATACACTATTTGACCCGCATTCTTTTTGATAGAGAAAGTGTTAAGCGTGAAAATTATAACTTACTATGTAGCTAGCACAATAAATGGCTCTCTCACCGTCTCATATCCGGAATGTATTCTGACACTATTTAAATTATCTTATCAATTTATTTTTATTATTATTCCATTGAGTTCTGAGTGGAACATAAGGCTTCAACAACACATCTACACTTTCTTCTATCATTTACTGTCCTCTTCATCTGGCTCCACGACTGACCATAATTTCTCATCTCCTCATCCCTACACGGTCTCCTCCATGTCACCCTCTCACCGACAACACACTCACTACTTCCCATTTGGATTCCAGTCGATTAACGGGCTGCATTGTGTTCGATGTCATTTGAAAGCCTCCTCAACGTGCGCCTGATCCGTTTCCATTTTTCACCCCAATATTTGTTGAGCAATCGGCTCTTGTTTGGTTTGTTCCTAGGCATAGTTTCTTGTTACTAATTCTTCCTGGCAGGCCAAGTGGCCATTTAATCTTCAGTATGGAGCCAGCGAAGTGGGCAGTTGTTGAAAAGAGTCTACAACAGGCTGTTGGAAATCCTTTCCGTATCACGAGAGCCAAGTTTTTGACCCGTATAGAAGCACTAACCGGCTTCACACTCGTGTTAAATAGAGTCCGAATCCTACTGTTCATGCTGGCTGAGTGCAGTGCAGAAGATTTCCACACTCATTTCAGGCTGATGAAGGCGTACCTTGCCTTTCTTATTCTGACTGGCTTCGATATCTTTATGCGTTCCGCATGTGGTTGAAACCATACTTCCTGGTCGGATAAGTGAAGGCAGTCAACCCAATAAAATCTCTTTCGTTAGTGGTGATTGGTGCTAGTTGCTGTTGCTGTTGGTGGTGGTCAGTTACCTTTATCACCTCCGTCTTCTCTGTGTTCACCTGTAGTCCTGTCTTTGCCTCCAGCTTCTGCAGCCATTTTTGTGGTTTTCGCCTGCAAGTTTTCAAGTTTGTGTGACATTAAACATAAATCATCCGCGGAGTCCAGACATTCTAGAGTCTTCTCATCGGTGATCCAGTGTATTCCTGACTCCTCGCTCCCCACAGTCTGACGCATAATCCAGTCCACCACAGTTCATAATATTATCGGTGATAATAAGCAGCCCTGTCTCACTCCTGTAGTTACTTCGAATGCCCTCGTAGTTTTCCATTGTGGACCACCTGACACGTGGTACTGCCATATAGCTAGCTGTTGAATAAGGTTGATAAAGACTTGGGCATTTCATGTTTTAGTGTTGAAATAATTTCCAAATAACTTCCTGGTTAACTCTGTCTACTGAAGGCCTTTTCGAAGTCGATGAAGTTAAGGTAGAGATAGATTTGACTGCTATTCTATGCTTTGTTCTGTGATGATGATGCTTAGAGAGGCAATTTTATCATCAAGGGATTGAGTAAACTAGGCGAGGTTACTGTTTTGCAATAAGGCAAATTGTTATTATATAATTCACAATGTTTCAATTTCAGTTCACATGTTTGTTATGATTCATGAAGCCATTTCATTAATCAGAGTTTTAATTTTAATCAATACCTCAACTGTGAAATCTTGTGATGTCAGCAATTAAACAAGAGTGCCGATTTTAAGAAGTTTTTAGTTGTTTATAAAGGTAATCATCTCCTACGTTGATTTTTTATAATATTCTGTCTTTGAGTCAAGCCAGAACATGAAACTCTGCAATCGAGCTATGAGTGGGTTCTGTTTAAGTGAAGTGAGGTTATTTTCATGTACTAACAGTCTGAATTAATAGGCATCAAGTTTAGTCCTAAATATATCAGTTATTTATTATTAATGTCTGTTTTCTTAAATTGGCTGCTGTCTTAGTTATAACTTCAAGGTGCATTTTCCTGATTGTTAAAAGAAGAACATATCCTCTGTGTTTGACGAAGTCAACAGTGGAACAGGAGGGCCACTACTAACGTTGACTGATATAAGAATATTATTCCAAATCGGTACCTAATTTGAAGAGAGTGAATCGCTATGCCCCATCTCTTTTAAAGATCAAAATATTGCACTTCTATCTTGTAAAGAGACTTGTATCAGTATTAAAGAAAGGTGTCAAACACAAGAAGTGGATGTATTTCGTCCTCGCCTCATTTTCCGCGGAAAACCGACAAACTGGTCAAATAAGCAGCATAGACAGGACTCCAGGTGAACATAAACAAGACGGAGGTTATGAAAATAACCAACAACAACAACAGCAGCAACATCCAGCGCCAATCACCATCAACGGGAGAGATTTGAAAGAGGTTACTTCATTCACTTTTCTAGAGAGCATTGTCTCAACTACAGGAGGAACGGACGAGGATGTCAAATCGAGAATCGGGAAGGCGAGAAACACATTCATCAATCTGAAACCAATCTGGAAAATCTTCGTCACTCAACATCAACAACAAAATTCGGATTTGCAATACAAACATCAAGTCAGTTATTCTATACGGATCAGAAACTTGGCCAGTGTGTCACAAAGAATATTTCCAACAGCCTGTTGCAGACCGTTATCAACAACCGTCTTCGCTCTATACTGAAGATCAGATGGCCGGAAAGAATCACCAACAAGGAACTATGGGAACAAACAAAACAAGAACTAATCGCCCAACAAATTTGCAGGAGGAAGTGGAGATGGATTGGACACTCGCTGAGGAGGGCGCTGGGTGACATCGCGCGTCAGGCCATAGCTCGAGTGGAACCCAAAAGGGAAGTGGCGAGTGCGATGTTCAAGGGTGACATGGAGGAGATCATGTGAAGAGGAGTTGAAACAGTGAAAAGTTTAGCAGAAGACAGAAACAAGTGGAGACGTGTGGTTGAAGCCCTGTACTTCACTAGGAACTCAAGGGAACAATAATCATTTTCCGCGACTCTGTAGTTAGTGAATACAATTTACAAATCCATAAATTTGTTTTATACGACTACATAAAATTATGAAATTCAGTTCATAAAACCATAAATTAAAACGTTTATATAATCTATCATCTTCACTAAGTTTCATATTATACAGCTGACTAGTTTTCACTAGTACATCTGTTGTGCCCCTCTGTAAATTATAACCAAACGCGTTTTTCGATTTTTTTCATACATACTGTGCGCGATCGCGTACTATGGGTTTTTGTTCGTTTTCTTTAAAAGTTTGATTTCGCTAATAATACACTTTCTCAAGTTCTCACTTGTTATTTTTTATTACGACGTTGTTGGTATTCTTTTGTACACAGGGTTTAGCACATTATAGAATATAAAGACGGGATTTTATTATAGTAAATAGATGGGAGTTAGATACATTACACAACACACTTATCAATAATCTGACCTTAAAAAACAAATATGTCTGTCAAATCCGAACAACTTCGTTGCACAGAGACTGTGGGTGTTTATACTACTCTGAAGGCTTTCCTGTTTTAAGAAATAATTCATGCTATCAAATTTTTATAAAATTCAAACTGCTTTTTTGTGTTTTGTTTCCAGAGGTCCAAACCAAATACAGCGGACAGACAGTATAGCTATGTCAAAGGTAAGTATAAAAAGATTCCTTGATTGTCAAAGTTCTTTCACTGTCACAGGTTTCTTGCTCTGCTTGAAATCACCGAAAAGACACTTCAGCGAAGAAAATTTTCTTTGCCTACGAAATCATGCTGAGAGGCTGTAGAGCCGTATTTATATTTACCAAAAATTTATAGTAGTCTATTATTGAGTAGTAGGGGGGGCATAATTGATATAACTACTCAGAAGTGACTACAAAGGTAAAATTAAAAGTTGTAAATTACGTAATACTCGATGGCATAAAGGAAGAAAGAGTTAGAAATTTGATAAGGTTAAGATTGTTAGTGAGTGAGAAGAAAGGTAGTTGAGTGTCAATTTAACTAGTGTGAAGAGGGTGAGAAAATGTACAAAAAGAACGTAAATATAAGAGTGATAACAGTGAATGAATTATTAAAATAAAAGCAAACCAATCATTAGAAATAGAAAGAATCTCTAGGGAAAGACTAGTGAAGAGGTTAAGACCATGGTAGAATAAGAGACTGGACAAACTTTATCTGTATACAGGATTCGGGGTTGTGTTGACGAAATGCCAATGCCTTCATCATTCACAAATGTCGAGACCTGACGCCCTTTGTACCATTCGGTCTCATTGAAGTAGTTTTTCAAGATTATCTACAAGGTGAAGATGATTTCGTCGATGAAGAAAATTTTCTTGCCTGGATTTTCAAAGTGATTATTTTTAATTCTTTTTCTTGTATCGGTTATCTACTTTCAGGCGAAGCTGTTTTGGTAGACTGATTATATTTGTTAATGTCCAGTGCACAGTGTGTATTAGACTATTTTCACTCAAACATAAATAAATGGACCACATCAGAAAAAGGACATATACTAAAATAAATTCTTTCTTTGAACTTATAAAGGAGTGGAAAATATTAAACTGACAACAAAATCATACATTTCATGTCCGTCGACTACGTCCAAAGGGTTGTTTTAGGGAAAAAAGGAAAATTATTCCGCAAGAATTTCTACAGCTTTTTAATTTCTCAGGAGGGTTTAACTTTAACCCTTAGTTTAGATATCATATTCTATGCTACGAAGGAATGTGTGAAAAACTTCAGAGACTCAGTTAAATTTTAGTCATCGAAAGCTTATTTTGTTGTAAAATAACTAGTTATGCCAATAAGAAGAGTGGAAAGGGTGTGTTTGTCAACGCATAGAAAGGTTTTTCTAGCAAGTTTCATAAACTCTGATTTTTGCTTATATCGGCATGATGCAACTTCTCTCTTTCGCCTGAGAATTCTGATCTGGTTTCAAGTTAATTTTCGTATTTCTCGTTGATTAACTATGTTGGACCGAAATATGCGGTTTCCGTTGATGTGTCGGCCTCCAGTTCGGACGCTTTGACCATACTTGAGGATAAACATAGTGTTATTTGGTGGGTACTGACTAGCTGTAGAATCCAGGATGCGTATTTCGTACCACTTGAGACTTGTCATCCCGATGTATCTGTGTGGCATAGTATTCAAAGAGACGTTCGTGGGCTTAAAAACATCAGATAGCAGTGATGTAGACTTGACCTCAAAGAAAGCAAATCATGCAGCAATGCGGAGAAATATGAGAGACGTGAAAGGGACAAAAAGAAACAGTATAAAGAAAAAAAGTAGAACAACAAGAAAGATATGTGCAAATGACTGAATGAAGATAAGGTGTACATCATTTCAGTATATAGAGATGCCGAATTTCAAGTAGACATTCCTCTACCAAGTCTCTTGTCTTCTACCGTTACCTCTGTAATCCTCAGGGCACATTGTTTCAAACAACAAATGAGTCATAAATAGGATGAAATACACTATTAATCACCATCCACCAAATTCTTGTTTCGTTTTTAATAGAACTTTCTTCAAAATCGATTACGCTTACTTCTTTCTGAAAATATCAGAGATAACTTTGAACTGGTAGTCTAATAGCAACGTAATAAGTAGTGATTGTAGGTGAAATTAAACCTGAGTCACGACAATATGAAAACCAACAGCGTTTGGAATACTAGCCCACTGTTATTTCAGTTGAGCGGCAAAAATTAGCCACCAATTACGTTACTTAATCACGTGACACCTGGACAAAACACATGGTAATCACAACTACGTCTTCATAGCTCAAGTTCAGAGGGAATTTTCAGTGGGCGTTCGAATTTTTAAAGTTGTATGGTGAAGAAATGCGCAATGACTAGCCTTTTAGTTAGACATACAATCTACAATAAAGTTTATATTCATTTCTTATCAATAACTTATGATAAACCATTTAGTAGTGCAGAAATTTAATTGCTGTTTTCTGTTTTAAAAACATGGTTGAAGTCTATTAAGTCTGTGGTCCTAATATCTACTTTATATATGTAGCGGAAGTATTTCATTAGTGAATAAATTAATGAACCGAAGTACTGTTAAGTTAGCTGTTAGATGCCATGTTTCAGTTTTACCGACAAATCAACTACTTCCTGATGATTTCTCCGGAGAAATCAACTTCAAGACTGTTGTGCAACCAGATTTTGTTTTTTATTCCTTTACGTTCCCAGTGAAACAAAAGACTTCAAGATAAAGGCTTGAAGTTTCGGTAGCAGTGGTGCTTATTTTTAAGGGATGGGGTTGCTAGGCTGACACCCAATCTTCTCCCTTTACCAGTCATATTAGCGAGGTACAGCAGTGCGTCCGTCGGGTATCGAACCCCAGACCACATGAAGCGTGGTTGCCAGCATTCTACCGCCGTGCCACCGACCCTCTGGAACCAGATTAGAATCTCGTAATCCACAATTCTCCACTTTTGCATGTAATCACGACAAACTACCAACAACTTATTATGTTTCTCATAACTGTTTATTCCCATAATGAATATGGTGTGTTATAGGAGTTGCGACTTATCACTACAACTCCAAGTAACTTTGTCTCAAAACCAGTAACCAATAAGCCGTTAATTGCAGTTAACTGCTTATGATTTGAGAAATTTGACTCGTTTCAAGAGTAATTTCATGGATGCGCTGTGCTGAAAAGTTCAACATTATTTACTTTTCATTTTTGGCTCTTTAGTTAATACTCTTTGAGGACAAAATTGACCTTGATATCAACATTTATTGTTTTTACATCACTTTAGGAAGTACTTTTCAGTTTGATAAACAAAGTTTCCCTTGCTAATCTTTAAAGTACAATTAATGAGTAGTAATTAGTGACGCTTGCCGACCATGCACATGGTCCGGGGTTCGATCCTCGGCCGACGCACTCCTTTACCTCGCTAAGCAAGAAATAATACCGGTGAAGAGGAAAGGTTGGGCATGAGGCTAGCAACCTCATCCTGTAAAATAAGCACTGCTACAGAAACTTCAAGCCACTAGCTTGAAGCCCTATGTTCCACTGGGGAACGTGAAGGGAAAAAAAATTAGTGAAACAGCCTCCCTTGCTAGACTAGACAGTTAGTTCACAACACTTTGAATAAATATTTAGATTGTGGGACTATTTTCTGTTTCATTTCCATTATTGTTTTGTTTAAGCATGTCATCAAGTGAAAATTTCCCTGAACCATCAGAACACTAACTGTGAAGTAACACGTGAATACTTACTGAGTGATAATCACGTAATGAAGACATCATCTAAAGTGTTCATAAGTGAGGAAGTGAAGTGCTATAACTCTATCACACAATACAACATCCATCCCGTTTTCTAAATTATACATCTGCATTCAAGTCACTAAGGTCCTACGGACTGTTTTCATGATTAAGTTACTCCGAAAAATTTCATTTTGGACCAAGGATTAAAACACATAGTTCAGCGAAGAGTCTCTTTTCCGCGAGTTTATTCACTTAGCTGTACAATCGCAGTTATATATACCTATTTTTGTATATGTGTATACATTGGATAATATGAAAAAACCCGATTTGAGTAACTCACTGAAGCATTTCAGTAGGAACCCTGAGTGTGACATTGTTACAGGTGAATGAGTGAAATGAATGTTAAAATGTCTACAGACGCTCAAGGATTATATTAGTGCTAACAAATAGATGATTTAAACAAAATTCAGTGGATTCCCCATTTAAAATTTATCATAAAGTTATTTAGTGTAGCATTTGATCCAGTCTTTCATAAACAGTATGATAATTTCTCTGATGTAGTTGTGTTCTCTGAACTGGATGGTTTATTTGCAACGCATTCATTGCCCTACTAGGCGACATGTTCAGCGCATACTTCGATTTGAAGTGAGATTTTAGATTTCTCTACGAGTTTATTAGTCATCTCTCCTGGTGGGTGACCTTGAACACGACTGATTGTTTTTGTGTGTCTTCACACCCTCTAGGTTACTTACATTGGTACTGATTGTTTCCTGGACCTGAACTGTAACCCTTCTTGTGTGAGATTTCCTTCTTATCGATTGGTAAATTTCGACTATGTCAATGTGTCTATTGACTGACGATTCACTCGAATACCAGGCTTCTGAAAATTATCTAGCATTCTTGGTGTTTCCTCTGTCTAATATTTGAACGCTGGTTGTCCCAGTCGAATTGATCCCTGTAGCTGTCAATGAGCAGCGATATGCGGGAGTGGATATCATGCCTTTTGACAGCTAGTTTATGTTCATGGATACGAAGATGAAGGGGACGCCAACTTTGGCCAATGTGGTGTTTTTCGAAGTCGTTACAACTTATTTGGTAGATGATGTTGGTTTTATCTTCCTTCGCTGTTGAGTCTTGTGGTTGACACAGGGCTGGCTGAGTGAAGTGATTTTGTTGGTTTGTGTGTGACATCAATTCCTGAAGGTTTGAAGAGTCTTGCAGTGATTTCTGATATGTCTTTTATAGATGGTATGGCTATTTTACTGGTGCTTTTCTTGAGGACCTTTGATTTGGTAGGATGGTTTGGGTGTAGATGTCTTTTGATGAAGTTCCGTGAATATCCATTTTTGATTGTTGTGATAATTTAGTTAGAAATTCAGGCTATACTCAAACGAACATGCACATATCAGCTAAAGAAATACACACCATCACTGGAGAGTTGTAAAGACACTGCGTCGTCAGAAGTGGATGCTAAATATAAGACCAACACAGAAATATGTTGTTAATTGTGGTATCACACTGGAAGACTTGCTTTCAGAATGTATGTATAATGTATATTAATCAATCACAACAAAATGTTTTTTTTAAAAACAGACAGAAATCAAAGTTGTCACTAATGTAAGCCATAAGGATGTTTTTAATGGTTGTCTGCCCCACCTCAAAGGTCAATTTTGAAATGTGGTTTTAACAAATCGAAATATTTCCACTACAAATCTTGCCTTCAGGCAAAGGAATTTTGTCTAATGAGCTTAAACACTAAGATATTTTCATTTTTATTCTTTCTGAAAATGTAAGACAAATTACTTAGTGATAAAATTCAAATCTTCTCAGGATAGGCTATGAACAGTATTAATTGTTTGAGGGCTAATGGTACTAATCAGATTCTCAGGCTAAAGTATGTGAAGTGACATTCAAACCCAACCTCTACTGATTGACAGTAGAGTATTTAAGCCTAGATTTATCTTCACGTTTAGATTCTTAAAACTAGAAGCACATTAAACGTGGACTTTGGTCGTCTAAATGATGCGAAAAATATTCAGTAGTACAGAGTATCTGAAGTATAGCAGAACCTCTTGGAGGAATGGATTCAACTGATGACGTTATCATCGTACCACCACTAATGACAATATCAATATATAGCAGTAAGCTTGAGATACAGTTTTTAACTTCAAAAGACTGATGGATGAACAATGAACATTGTCTCGTTAAATTTGTCATCAGTTTCTATACTTATATTGTAATGACAGAAGACAAGGGTCAGGCAAAAGATCACCTATTGAGAAAATCAAGCGATTTTTATACATTTTTTATGTACATTATTATTCGTAATTATTAAGAGAGAAAAAGCGTCTTCTGATTGGTTGTTTTCTCGCTGAACGTTAATCTGTCATCTCTTTGTGGCTGTTTCTTTGAAGATCAGACCATATATCTGCAAATCGTAAACCGCCCACGCTAAGTCTGCTGTGATCGCTTGTGGAGTTACTCTTTGTCCTTGTTTTTTTCTCATGATCAAGATATGGGACGCAAACGTTGACGTAAATTACTTTCTACCAATTTGGCTAGTAGCCAGCTCTCACCACAATATGACCGTAATAATTGTAAAGAAATATTGTTATTAACAACATTAATTCTCAAGTATTGGCTTTGTAGGGATTTGTTTGATTGGTTAGCTGATTTCATCATTAGCTGACATCAGTTAGAGAACCACTGGAAAACCTGGAGGTACTGGACAGCCATTTCGTTCTAGTTCAAGACTCCTCGTCAGTACGCACCCACACCGTGGGGTTCGCACTCAGGAACTTATGGTTAAAAGACGAGCTCGTAGACTATTAAGCCACTGTGACTCGATCGAATGGGCCATGTATCGACAGATTACATTTCAAAAGTAGTAGTAAGAGTTAGTGTACATTAATATAACGCTAAATTGAATATGATATAAATTACGGGAAGCAACACAACAGGCCAGAGTAACAACAGTGGTTGAATCCGTTTCTTTTGCGAGCAGAGTTCAGGTTAATTTCAGCAAATTTCAATGGCCTGTGCAGTCTGGATTATTCGACATCCAGAAATCTTCGGTAATTTATTATTCAGTCCTCATTAGATGATAGAAAAAGACTGATCAATGCTAGCTATCTCTTTGACCTGTTTAGATAAGGTGATCTAATATAGAAATGTTGATGGTTTTAAAAACACGTTTACTTAGCTCCACTATTAGGTGTTTCCGAGCAAGAAAAATTAGGTCCTTAGATAAGCAGGCAGTATAATTAGCTCTATAGGAGTAATTGAATTGATAGATACAATTAGAGGTGCCTCACTTAGGCACTTCATCTTTCAGTTTTTTTTTATTTTGATGTTCTCCTTCACACGTGAATTTTCATTTGATACCAATCAACTGATCACTTGATGTTTGAATGCCTTCTAACATCACAAGTTTTGAATCTATCCAATGATGAAAAAGCTCTTTTATCTTTCTATGGAATATATATAAATAATGGTCTTTACTTCTCCATTCATTTAGAGCTCAACTACCTCAAACCTGAAGTCACTCAATGATATTATCTTCTCCTCTAACTTAATAAACATTGGTCATCGATCAGGCACAGGTTCTTCTTCTATATCAGATATTAATCAGTATTCAGGTTATCAATCATCACAAAGATCATGGAGTGATATTGATTTAAATCCGCTGAGTAATACAAAACTTATTGAAGTACGCTATTTAAATGAACCGAATAAAGAGAATCAAAAAGACTCGATCAGTAGTGTTGTACAAGAAATTGTAATGCAATATGTTGAAGCATCAAAAGGCCTACAAGCATCAGTTTTTGAAAATGAAGACTATGACTGTAAGTTGAATGTGTATATGCTGAAAGTAGAATTCATGATAGAATTCTACTGCCCTGGCTTTACTTTTTGCCTTTTTTTTACTTTTTAATATCGATGAATATGTAATCTTGTTTCACTAAGAATTTTATCGCTAGCATACCCATGGTAACTGCAATGATTGTTGCCGTTCCAATGTCGTTTATGGACACTTATTGTTCAACACTGCACCCCTGAACCCTTTTTTGATAAAGTCTGCATTTCTTTCCGTACATCGTTAACCTCCTAAAGAAGATGCACACTCAACAGATATGGTTATTTCGTAAACCCTTTTTTATATTGGTCATTTGTGAATTGTTAAATAAACAGTCAGTAATTTTGGTCAAATGACCTGAAAAAAATTACAAAAGTGGCATGAAATGCAGGCTAATTAGTTAGAATCAATGATATCTTGAAGTATGTAACGAATTTATTTTAAGCCACTTCACCTGCGCTCATCCAGCAGTTCATTTTGATCTACACGGATGATTGGACACTAATTAGTAACTAACAGCACGCATCTAGTCCTTCAATTTGGTGCAGAATTCTGTCAGTCAAGTTTTCAATGTGGTAACCATACTAGATAACTCGTCATCACGGAGCACTGTGAACTGTTGTTACTAGATGATTGCAGACAATCAGGAGGAGGAATCCTTAGACCATCTAGGTTTCATGCTTGTTGGCAATCTCCAGGAAGCTGTACCTGCAATGCTGAAGGAACTCATGTCCCTTCTGAGATTCAAAAACCCGTGTCACCCAGGGTTGCAGTCAAATACGTGATCACTGAACTATTCATGCTTGTGAATAACTTCCTGTGGGAACTATATGGGACACTTTGACTGGAAACAGATGAATAAAATAACACTTCTCCCTGTTTTACTAGTGACGATAAGAATGACACAACTGGATGAAGCATATTTTGAAAACTGGAGACCAAGATTCAAATGTACACATTTTCTCAAATCTGTATTAATGATATTTAAGCATAATTTAGTGATTCATTTAACACCTAAGGCCAGGTCATTCTTCTAAGATGGATGTGTAAAGAATTAATTTCAAATCATACGGGATACCGACAATTTTACATCTCATCCAACAGCTGTACGACAATGCTGCATGCCAAGTAATCCACAACGGGAAGCACACGGAATCCTTGGAAGTGAGGACAGGAGTAGGACAAGGCTGCCTACTATCGCCAATGATTTTCCTGATTGCAGTAGATTGGATAATGCGACAGACAGCGGGCAATGAGGAAACAGGCATAAAATGGACTCACACAAAAAACTTGGAGGATCTGGACTTCGCCGATGATATATGTCTGATTTCCCACAAACTGGAAGATATGCAAGTGAAAAGTAACAAGTTGGCAGAAGAAGCATCAAAGATAGGACTTCCTTCAGGTGAACATAGAGAAAACAGAGGTGATGAAGATTCCTGGGCAACACCATCAACAGCAAAAACAACGACAACAGACAACAATCAGCAAAAATAGGAGGAACCTGAAATAAACCTCTTTTACCTACCTGGGAAGCATCGTTTCAACTACAGGCGGAACTGACGAGGATATCAAAGCGAGAATCGGGAAAGCAAGACAAGCTTTCACTACTCTCAAGTGTGTGTGGAGGTCAACAGCACTCAGTAACAAAAATAAGATCCGAATTTTCAACTTCAATGTGAAGTCAGTGATGCTCACTATACGGATCAGAGACTTGGCCAGCGCGTCATGAAGAGCACATCAAACAAACTACAGACCTTCATTAACAGTTGTCTTCGCTCAATACTTAAGATCAGATGGCCGGCCAGAAAAGATCATCAACAAGGATCTCTGGGAGCGAACTAACCGAGCAGGAACCGATTGTGCAACAAACAGGCAGGAATAAATGGAGGTGGATTGATTGGCCATACTCTGAGGAAACCATCAAGTGACATCACTAGACAAGCCATTGCTCGAGTGGAAACCGAAATGGAAGCGGCGAGTTGGTTGTCAGTGTGAGGGTGACTTGGAGAAGGTCATGTGAAGAGGAGATGAAAGCGTGTGGGCAGAATTGGAGCCAGGTGAAGACTCTAGCGGAGAACCGAATGCAATGGAGACGCACGGTTGAAGCTCTATGTTCCTCTAGGATTTAAAGGAAACAATTATATAATAATAAGAATAAGATAATTGTGGAACACGATTTAAGCTACCAATTGTGTATTTTCGGTAAATTCTCATCAGGCCATACTATTAGATAATAAAATTTATCAGTCATAGACATTTGGAAACGTAAGTAGGACAATAATTATAAATCGCGGAACTTAGATTAAAAATGCAACTACAACATAGTATGATTTTGATGCAGTAGTACAAATATTAACAGTACAAATAAAAGCCATATTTACAGCTATCGACTGTTACGGGGTAACCTTTCTGGGTCGGAGTTGAAGGCCAGCGGAGGGAGAGGGATTGAACAGACTTTTTCTGAACACATAGATTGAAGTGGAAAGTTTTGGTGACAGCTACCTCAGCTATCCTTAATAATCAAAGACGTACAAAGTTAGGGGATTGAGTTGGCACCTTGTATAGAATTGTGCTCTATATCTACAAGGTATGCTAGCATAGGACGTACGATTGACTTTACGATTGCTTTACCTAAACATGTCAGACAATTCTCAAGAAGGCGAAGGTGGGTTTGCGGAGTTTAAATGCCTACAAACAACTGTTAAAATGAAAAAGTAACGACGATGAAGGATTTATGATCTTAATGAACAGCTCACAATAATGTTGATTACTCACTTTGTTGTTTAACAACATGTAAAAATCGAAGTTACCACACAAACTACCTGGATGTATCATGGTTCTGTAGTTCAGTCGAAGAGTCTTTCCAGCTCTTCCAAAAATCCGCTTAATAAATGTCTGTTAATGAAAGCCAACATTAATATCACTGAAATACCTAGAACCTATAAGCTTTAATTTATTCGAAGGAACCGGAGCTTCAATAAAGGTGGATTTTACACTGACTTTAGCAGTAGAGGAATATGCCACGCACTATTTAAATTAATTTCACTGTATTACTAATAAAACGTGAACGTGTTATTTGTAATCTGTACTACATAATGCATAGATTGTAAAAAGAAAGGAACTGTTTGCATAGTAAGTTTAAAATAAGCAATGTGCTTACCCTAGTATTCAACAAATTTAAAGCAAAAATTCAGTTGATGAAAAGCTGGTATACCAGGGGGATAAAATGAATGACCTCATTGATTTTCTACATGAGGTCTAAGATATAATTCTCTCTTTACATTATCATTGCTTTCTTATCAGCCAGCATTCAGCCTGTCTTCCTCGGTTACAGTTTCCCCATGGTGCATAGATTTTCAAATGTTAGTTTTCAGGAATTTGACTGATCTCAAATTGGATTACGAATCGACATTAGTTAGAGAACGGCTGAAAATTAGAGAGTAGTTGGTAGCTGTTTCATCTGAGTTGGAGTCTCTTCATCTGTCACGAACCCACTAGAGACCAAACCGAGGACCTTCAGTTTGAAAAGCCAGTATTTTGACCAGACAGCGTCTGAGACGGAATCAAATAGCGCGCCCATGAATTCTAACTTGTACCAGCTGACGATATATTAGCGCAACTACCAGTCATTTCGTTTTCGTTTCTTTTCTTCCAGAATAAATTCATAATTTCCAGGTATTGGTTTTGTAGGGATTTTGTTTTGATTGCAGGGAGGATTTCATCATGAGCTGACATCAGTTAGATAACCACTGGAAAACCACCTGAGAGTACTTGACAGCTGTTTCATCCTAGTTTGGGGTTCTTCATCAGTGTGCACCCAGATGAGGCAGTAACTCGTCAAAGAAGACATTGCGAAATGGTCACGCTATGCCATGAATCGACAGAAGTTAGAATTCAAGGACCATTGGATCGGGTCCCAGTTGCTCAACGGTCTACGACCTCGCCTTGTAACCAGAAGGTCCTAGGTTCGAACCCCGGTGGGTGCATACTGATGAAGAGTCCCAAACTAAGACGAAGCAGCTGTCCAGTACTCACAGTTGGTTTTCCAGTGGTTCCTTAACTGATGTCAGCTCATGGTGAAATCCTCCATGCAATAAATTCATAAGTTGGCTAAATGCTGTTACGTAAAACTAAACATTCAAATTTAATGAATAATTCGAGAACTCTGTGCAAAAAAGTAAGACGGTGATTATGTAGTTCGTTTTCAGGTTACGTATGAGTTATTCTAATTTTCAAATTGTTTAACATACTTTATATCATTAAAACATCGTCGAGTCAACACAATAAATAACAAACAATATTTTTCTTACATCAAACATGTTGAATAATGAACGATTTGATAAAAAAAATGTTTGCTTTTTGAACACGCTTGTATTCAACGTCTCTAATTACATTAAAATATAGTATGCTTACTCATGCGTACTCACGTTACTATGCTAAAGTTTTCAAGATACCTGAGAGACTAACTAATCCACTGGGACATTAAATACAATCGGAAAATCTCAAACTAGACAACTTGCATTGGTACTTACTACAGTTATTCTGAAACATTCAGGGTAAAATTGTTGTTTATAGACCCATTTCTCATTTGACAAACCTCGAGTAAAGTCATCTTTCTGTACTTGTTAAACATAGTTATTAGTTACACACAAAATCATCGAGATATAGTAATTTACACACTGTGAGATAGTTCTGTTTAACAAGTAATTCTCTTCATGGAGGATTTCATCATGAGCTGACATCAGTTAGAGAACCATTGGAAAACCAACTGGGAGTACTGGACAGCTGTCTTCGACGAGTATTTGTCCTCACCCCCGACCTGCTGCACCCTACTGGTCACGACTTCTCACAAGAACCCCAGGTTAACTGCCTAAATAGGGCAGTCACTAGTGAGCACCAGATTAATTTTCAAGTATTGCTTTCGTAGGGATTATGTTTGAAGAAATCATTGTGAAATGGTCGCGCCATGTCGTGAATTGGCAGAAGTTAGAATTCAAGGACCATTGGATAGGGTCCCAGTGGCTCAGTGGTTTACGAGCTCGCTAGCCTTGTAACCGGAAGGTCCTGGGTTCGAATCCCGGTGGGTACGTACTGATGAAGAGTCCCAAACTAGGACGAAACAGCTGTCCAGTACTCCCAGTTGGTTTTCAATGGTTCCCTAACTGATGTCAGCTCATGATGAAATCCTGCATGCAATCAAACAAAATCCCTACAAAACCAATACTTGAGAATTTGCTTTATGTTCAGCACTACTGGTTGAAGTTGGGAGAAAGCAGTCTAGAAACTGAGATCCAGATACCCTTTTGAGTTTTGAGTTGTCCGTTAGAACCAACCACCAGCACAGACGTATCTGACTTTGTTGCTAATAACGCCAGCTGATTATCATGTCAGTGTATGTCTTAGAAATGTCGTTTACTCCTCACATTAACCAGTTAGAAAGGCCTTTTATTCGGAGTCAAAACTGATAGATATCAAAAGATGGTTTAGCTATTGAATGCCTGTATTTTGGATCATTTGAAATAGGTAAGGTGTAAGATTTGATTAATGTTGACAGTCTTTTCTGCAGAATTTTACACTACATACACAGAACTTGATAGGTAACTTACGATGAATTTCTTTACAGTGAGGAAGAATATAAATTCAGAAGTTATCTGGTGGATGGTGACTAGTAGTGGAATCCAGGACAACGCGTATTTTGGGACTCGTCAGTTGGATTTAACTGAATTCCCCACTGAGTGGCGATGTTCCCACCGAGGCTCGAACCCAGTGACCATAGTTTAAAACACCAAAGCGTTTTCTACTAGAACACTTGGGCCACTAAAGCCACCTCTCATGCAAAGGGTCATATTAATTATTTAATTCCATTTTTTTTAGATTTTCCCGTCGATTGCTTGGACTGAAGTGCTCGATCTCATGTTGACATGTTGGCTTCTTGTGCAGATGCTTCGACGATGTCGGGGCACTGGGAATATCATCACTCACTGCGGAATGCAGGTACATCCAGTCGACGGATCTCAAATAGGACGAAATGCGCGTTGTCCTGGATTCCACTGCTAGTCCCTATCCACCAGATAACTTCTAATCACATGCCCAGACATCGTCGAAGCATCTGTACAAGAAGCCGACATGTCAACCTGGGACCGAGCTCTTTGGTCCAGTCAATCGACGGGAGAATCTAAAATTGAATCTATCTATGAATATTTAGTTACAATGTGACCAACTCTAATTTAGTACTCTGTACTTTGTATGATGTAAATTATTTCACTTGAATAAAACGTCTTATTATTCATTTTTAGACAGATTCACTGATAAAGAAGTTATCAAAACTTCTGAACAAAAGAAGATTACAGATTCAGCAGTGGAACTTTCAAATGAAGAAAGAGGGAACTGTGAACGGAAAGAAGATTATAGTTTGGACAATAAGCCAGAAGTTGTTTCAATTCCACGTCTTTCGTTTACTTTAAATGGAGATGAAAAAAGTAATGAATCCATTAATCATGTATCAAAAAGTCTGAATCTTTCAGACTGTGAGGAATCAGAGAATCAACGAGTTTTAGACTGTTCTAAAATCAGCCCATATGCCTTGACTACAAACGAAAAGCCTGTGGATACCTCGTCTTCTCCAATATACCACGGTTCATCAGTTGACAAAAAAATCTGTGCTAAACAGAATGACTCTCCTCATAATAATAATAATGCATATTCTTGTGGCAACGGATACTACAGCTCTTTAGAAAACTTTCGAAAAAATCCAGAGGCGAATTCTACCATAAGCACAGAACAACGCCCACCTGAACCAGTAAGAAAACGTCCAAATATCAGCGCCATATTAGTTGATAAAAGATTGTTCACTGCATCTAGATATAATAAAAATAACATTACATCAGTATCCTTATCTAATATAAAAAGTGTATCACCTACAGAACCAGTAAGTAAGGCGTTTGTATACGATGCAGCTGAATTAGTAAGTGAAACAGTGGAAAGGGAAGCTTGTCATCAAAGAGAACATGGCAAAGAGAAGTTAAAACGATCTGGTGCGATTAGAAAATACTCAAGGGAGCAGCGTAAACTCACTGACCGAGAAAACAATACCCTATCAATTGGAAAAAATGACAAAATTTATAAAAATGACAGTATTACTTCCTTGAATTCAACAGCCTCTGCTGCTGATACCAGTATCAGTCCTAAAATAAGCAGTGAAATTGCAAAAACTTCTAATCATAAAGATGCTGAACTTGATAAGGCGATTGTTTATCCTGATATTCATGAACTTAATCACAGTCATCAAAGTAAAATACGTGAATTGATACAAAAATTTCAAACTCCTTCTAGAACAACTTGCATATCTCCAAGTAAGCAAGTTATCAATCGTATACCAAGATTCAAGAAACAATTAGAAGACGTGAAAAATGACGACAACAATAACTTAACTAAAACTAATGAGTCAGTCGACAGTATGTTTTATAGTACCATTGGTGTAGGTAATATTATTACAAAAGACATTCTCAATAACTCACGCAATACAACAAGTGTTCGTTCTAAAACATCTTCATCATCGTCTTCATCACCTCCACCACCACTGCAGTGTCTTATGTCGGCTACTAAAATCACACCAGCCGATCATAATTCCTCAGTATTGTTGCCTACTGCCAATAATATCCAGCGAGATAACCAACATGAGCACTGTGAAATACACTCAGTTATGCGGACAGTTACAGAGACTGATTCCCTTTCAGTCACCTCAAATCATCAACACACTGACAGACAGAATGGTCAAATTAAAAGAAGTTATGAATCTGTTTGTCAGCATGTTTCAAGTAAAAGCAACATGAATAACACTGATGATTCAAATTCATTTATACCATCTCTTAAAAAGTACTCTGCTTACTCTCGTGAAGAAGTAAAACAAAGTCAGTGTAAAATTGTTAAGAAAGAAGCCTATAAAAATCAAAGAGGATCAATCGCAGAAAGTAATGATTCCACAACGATAACATTAGTATCAAAACACTCATCAAGTCGTCAGTCAGTTGTTTCGCAAAATGTATCACTTCATAATGCAACGTCGAACCAAATAAATTCAAAGTTATGTACAGAGGCCAAAACAGCTGTAAAATTGGACATCTGCAGTTCTGTAGAAGCATCGAATAAACCTTATGTTAAGTGTTTAAGCGAGGAAGTTTCATTTACATGTAAAGGTTAGTGAAATATTTCTAGTCGCTCAAAATGAAATAATTTAACTAACTAGATTATTATTATTGTATTATTGTTTCCTTTAATTCCTAGAGGAACATAGAGCTTCAGCCCTGCGTCTCCATTGCGTTCGGTTCTCTGCTAGAGTCTTCACCTGGCTCCATGTCTGCCCACACGTTTCCATCTCCTCTTCACATGACCTCCTCCAAGTCACCCTTGCACTGACGACCAACTCGCCGTTTCCCGTTCGGGTTCCACTCGAGCAATGGCTTGTCTAGTGATGTCACTTGATGGTTTCCTCAGAGTATGGCCAATCCATCTCCATTTCTTCCTGCCTATTTGTTTAACAATCGGTTCCTGCTGTGTTGGTTCGCTCCCAGAGATCCCTCACTGTTGCTGACCTTTTCTGGCCGGCCATCTGATCTTGAGTATTGAGCGAAGACAACTGTTAATGAAGGTCTGTAGTTTGTTTGAGATGCTCTTTATGACGCGCTGGCCAAATCTCTGATCCGTATAGTAGCACTAACTGACTTCACATTGGAGTTGAAAATCCTGATCTTATTTTTGATGTTGAGTCCTGTTGACCTGCACACAGACTTGAGGGTAGTGAAAGCTTGTCTTGCTTTTCCAATTCTTGCTTTGATATCCTCGCCACTTCCGCTGGCCTGTAGTTGAGACGATGCTTCCCCGGTAGATAAAAGAGGTTGTTTCTTTCAGGTTCCTTCCATTTATGCTGATTGTTGTCTGTTGTTGTTGTTGCTGTTGGTGGTGGTGTTGACCAGGAGTTTTCATCACCTCTGTCTTCTCTATGTTCACCTGAAGGAATGCTTCTTCTGCCAACTTGTTTCTTTTCGCTTGCAAATCTTCCAGTTTGTGGGAAATCAGACATATATCATCGGCGAAGTCCAGATCCTCCAAGTTTTCTGTGTGTGTCCATTTTATGCCTGTTTCTTCGTTGCTCGCTGTTTGTAGTATTATCCAATCTACTGCAATTAGGAAAATCATTGGCGATAGTAAGCAGCCTTGTCTTACTAACTAGATTAATACGTATCAAATGTTCTTCTTAATCAATTGCTCTGCATATAAGCATCTTAATTATGCTTGTCAGTGGCTAATCCTAAAAACATGATGCTCATTTTGACTTTTATTTGGAGTGATTTTCTAATTCAGTGCTCTTTACTTCGAATTCGATATGTCACTTCACAAGTGCCTGATATATATTAGCCACACTTTGTTCAATAGTTTATGATTCTTAGTGGCATCTTTGGATGGAGTGTATCCGCTAACAGTTGTCGCCGATTTAAATTTCCTATGCTAAATAAGTAAAACACTATTTAGAAAGCAAAAGGATTGAGCGAAGAAATATTTACTTTTCAATTAGATCCTCATCTCTCGCTATACTCTAATATATATATATATATATAGCATTTTTATTATAATATACAACAATTTACCAATGAAGTGGCGATATGCTTGTTAACAATAATTTATTAATACAAGCATGTCACTGGGCTTGATAATAACCAAGATAGAAAATTCAAACAATTAAAGGGTAGAAATGGTCACAACAGTGATAATATATTTAATTAAAGATGAAGTAGTTTGAAAAATAATAAAATAATTTGGACAATTATGATTTTTAAAGGTTTAGGGGTGAAGTAGTCCGATTTATACATTCATGTGACGTTGGCCAAGGTAAGGTAAGTGGCTGTACAGATATCTTCTGAACACACAGGTTTGATTTCTTCAGGGGGATTCCTATGGCTTCAGCTGTATCTAGAAGACGAACTCGTTAAGAGAAAAATTAGGATTAGTAGGAATGCGATAAATAATTTTAAGTGCCGTATTAACATCAACTTTATGCTCACTATCTACAAGGTGCACTGAAACAGAGTTGTGACGGGACATTGTTTGTCACTTGCTTAACCATACCGGATGACGTTCGGAAATACGATGATGAACCTGCCTAATTGTACTCCCAATGTTGTCTCTTCACCACCATACCTATATTACCTTCGAGAAATAAGGACAAACTACCTAATTTTGCCTCCTCTATTTGTATCTACCAGTTTGATTGCAGCTGCTGAGCCATCTACATTAGGCTAAATGTATATACTTATTTGTTAACAGGTTTTCATCATGAGCTGACACCGGTTAGAGAACCAGTAGAAAACCTGGGAGTACTGGACAGCTGTTTCGTCCTAGTTTGGGACTCTTCATCAATACGCACCCACCGAGGTTGTTTCACATAACCAATAAATTACTAATTTAAGATAACAAATTTTTACAATGACTGGATAGCATGAACCAACAAGAATCCAATTATATGACCTTTAGTCTATGTTAGGGCCAAATGTCTGGTTCACAGATCACTCAGGGAACCCTGATTCATGATATATCCTATTCTGACATAGCAGGTAGGTTGCTGTAACACATACACCATGGCAACGAATAATCACAGTAGCTGAAATGTAATTGCACCAACTGGAAATATAATCATCCTTTGTCATCATGCTAACTCAAAGACTAAGCCCTAAATACATATAACCACTAAACGTCTCAGTTATACATCCCAGAAATCACCTACTGGTGGATTTTTGAGTATTGTAAATAACTTCGTGCGACGGTGGCACGGCGGTAAAATACTCACTGGCTACGCAAGTGGTCTGGGGTTCTATCCCCGGCTACCGACGCACTCCTTTACCTCACTAAGCCAGTAATCAGACTGGTAAAGAGGAAAGGTTGGGCATGAGGCTAGCAACCCCATCCTGTAAAAATAAACACCACTGCTACCAAGTCTCTAGCAAGAAGCCCTATGTTCTATTGGACATGTAAAGGAACCGAAAAAAGTTGAGGTAAACAACCCCACGGAGTATGGTTTAAGGACAAATACTTACTGACGAGACATGACTGGAATAGCAATATGTGGTGAATTCGCTGAGACTAAAAATACCTAGTCCTTAGCTTCGAACTCTTTGGCTAAGCGGTCACTGGACTCAGCCTAGTAGTATGAGTCTGACAGCTGTTGGAGTCATGAGTGCACAAACATTAGAAGTCCCAAACCACGCCTGAATAGCTGTTCAGAGCTCCTTGGCTTTTGATAGTTTCCTAAATGATGTCTGTTCGTGATTGATAAACAATGACCTCAGTCAGTTATACTGTCACAGGAATTTCAGAACCAGTTATAAGGTACTTATGATCACTTGGTTTTGTAAACTTTATTTTAGAAGATGAAAATGAGCGCATTGAATATCCGTTAAAAATCAGTACAATCAAGAACATAAATCCCTGTGATCATTATGAAGAGATTGGAGTGCTTGGTTAGTAAGTTTAATTAATACATTTATTATCATCACTATCGCTATTACTGTTATTATTATTATTTGACAGTTGCCAGTATCATGTATTTCCTCTAACCATTTACCTGTATATCTTAGTCAGCAATTGTTATGATTTTTTTCCTTTATGTTCCCAGTTGGACATAGGGCTTCAAGCTAGAGGCTTGAAGTTTCGGTAGCAGTGTTGTTTGTTTTTACGGGGTGGGGTTGCTAGCCTCATGCCCAACTTTCCTTCATTACCAGTCTTATTAGTGGCTAAGCGAGGTAAAGGAGTCTGTCGACCGGGGATCGAACAACATGAGGCATGGTTGGCGATCATTCTACTGCTGTGCCACTGTCGCACAGTCAGCTAAGATTTGAGCAGTTTTTGATACTCTTCATATTCGGAACCAGCTGGAATTAGTCTTCTTGCATTTATCACTTCGAATTAAGCAGCAGAATTCCACTGGTACTCAATATTCATTGGCTTAAAGTTACTAAAAACCTTTAACAATGGTAATAATAATAGCTTTATTCCATACAGTATTTGTGGTACAGTTACGGAATTCTCAGTGTGCATTACAATATTGCATCTAATTACCTCATAAATTTTATACGGTTTTTAAAACAGAAACCAACAACAAGAAGAAATAGATAAATGAAAAGAAATAAAAAAAGAACAGCGTTGCATTCACATTTTAAACAATGCACCCCAGGAATATGAAATATAAAATTAGTGTGTAATAGAATATGTGAGCAACAATATAGTAGTAACAAAGAAAGGAGAAAAAAAGCTAATGGGAACTATTTGTTAGAGTGCCGCAGTAAGTTGATTGTGTCATACCTAACGGATTTCTCATCACATAACAGCTTTGCCAGATAAGGTATTGTGGAGTTTTTATACTTGGTAGTCCTGGCATATAGTCTCCTATAGCTGCTTCTAGTTCTACCAGATGAAATGCAAAGAGAGAGCTGCGTATAGAGAGGATGCTCGGGGTCTGACAATATGGTATTCGCTAGTTTCTTACATGACATTATATGTCTATCCACAATGGTGTTAACCAGTTGGTTCAACGAAATCCCACTTGCCCTACTAACAGCTTTTAGTGCCCTATGCAGCAAAGCAAAGTCTTTCTTAAGTAGTCCAGGAAAGATTAATGGGGAGCAGTAAAGAGGGATGGGTAGAACATAAGAATTGACAAATTGAGAAAGCAAAGACTGCTTTACACCAGACTGTCCTAATTTCCTAACGCGAAACGTTAAGCGAAACATCTTTCCAGTAACTGGTAAGATGTGAGAGGCCCAGGAAAGATGGGAGAAAATATTCAGTCCAAGGTACTTGACATTAGATGTAGTTTCAACCTCTATGCCGTCAATGATAGTGGGACCATGTGAGCTAGCTGGTTGCTGTAGTTCACGTTTTCGTCTGGAAGTGAAATTGACTACCTGACATTTAGACGGATTTAGCTTAAAACCGTTTGAAGAGGACCACTGACTAATTTCCGACAGAAAGTAATTTAATTTGGAGCAATCTGACTGAGAGTTGACAGGCATAGAAACAGAGAGGTCATCAGATGATTGGATATTATGCCAGCCTACGTTAGGATAGGTGCCTAGCTATTTTTCCCACTGCCAACAATACCAATCATCTAAAAAAATCTTGAAAATATTCACTGAAGTTTAAATCCATAATCTGCTTAGTGAAAGGCGAGTAAAGACAACTTCAAAATCCCTATGGAATAATTCATCGCTATGCCACCACCCGCGAATTGGACATTCAGGTAGAATTTTAAACTTTCGAATGTCCAGTTTGACAAAGTTAAAGGTATAAGAAACAGGCTGTACAAGATGACTAAGTTCCAGTAAATATTCTGTGCAATGTGTAACTACTACTAGACAAAGATTTAACAATCAGTAGTATAAACAAGAAAATGATCAAAATATTAGTATTCAGCAAGCATTACTTTATAAAGGCGGGTATTAAAAGGCCTGATATTTGTCAAAGTGCAGCCTCTATCGCAAATTCACAGCTAAATAGATTTTATAAAAAAGATATTTAATTGAAAACTGTTGAGATCTTCTTCGCAGACGATGATATTCAAGCTAGAGATTGTGATTTGTTAGATGCCATGAATGGCTTCCAGTTAAATAAACAAAACAGAAGTGAGACATATGTCTGTATACTACTCAGTAGTAAGAGTAGCTAAAAACCAATCGTCCTAATCGACTGTGTTCGTTAGCATCAGACAGTCAAATCATCCACCTAGAACTCAGCGCAACAACGGCCTACTTCTACAGACTTTGATCAGACATTTGAGTTGTTTCCACCAAATTTAAACTTGACAAGCACCTTAACAGACTGATAATCATTTAGAATCAAATAAATTGCCACGAAATCATTGATCTGTATTGGGATATCAGTGATATTCTTTTTCCATAATTTTTCCATCAGTAAAAAATAAACTTATTTCATGTTGCTAACGGAATTCATTCGTAAGGTGAATCATCAAAGCCAGAGAACAGTCTACTTTAGTATGTAAAGTGGATCCCAAGTTTTGAATTATAGATACTTTCAAAGAAGAATGATTTACCGTATACTTATTCACTTCCACTGGATAGTCACCGGTAGACTTCACAAATAAAATTACTAATCACTAAAATTTAATATAAAAACTTCAGTTTCAGTGAGTTCATCATTGAATTCGCTAACATATACATATATATATATCATTTTAGTAACTTTTAAGCGTTTTTATAAATTTCTTGGTATGTTTAAAGATCAATTAGTATCATTTTTAGTGGTATTTACAGTTAACGAGGGGTTATGTTTTGTTCTGAAAATTTCTAAACATCTCATGTTTACTTTCAAATATGAACACCACTGGGTAAAATGTGTCCTCTTTTTCTACTTGAACAAAGACAAAATATATTTCGACCAACTAACCAACCATATTCCATAAGTCCTATAATCACGTTTCATCACCAATAGTTATTTTATTTTGGTTGAATATGAAGTGCACTAAGATCCAGGATGCTTATTTCCTCCTACATGAGACTCTTCAGTTGGTCATTCCTAGTGAGTGATCGTGTTCACACTGAGACTGAAACCCTGCACTCACTGTTTCAAACACTAAAGCATTTTTTCCACTGGGTAATCAGGGTTACTAGAGACACCGCTTAATGCCTGGTCCAACATAATCAATCAATAGGAAAGGTAAACTTACCTAAAGACAACCTACTCTTGTAACCTGATTTTGATGTGGTTGTGTTCTCTGAGCTGAATAGTTAATTTGCGAAGCTTTCATTGCCCTACTAGGTGACATCTTCAGCGCATACTTCAATCTGAAGTGAGCTTTCAGATTTATCTACTAGTTTATTAATCATCTCTCCCGGTGAACTTAGACGTGATTGGTTGTTTCTGTGTGTTTTCACACCCTCTAGGCTACTTGTATTGGAACTGATTGTTTCTTTGAATTGAACTTTGTCCCTTTGTGTGTGAGGTCTCTTTCTTATCGGTTGATAAATTTAGTATATCTCGATGTATCTATTGATTGATGATTCACTGGAATGCCAGGCTTCTAAAAATTCTCTAGCATTCTTGTTGTTTCCTCTGTCTAATATTTGAACGCTGGTTGTCCCAGTCGAATTGATGTCCGTGGTTGTCTGTATGTAGTGATATGAGGAAGTGGATGTCATGTCTTTTGACGGCCAGCTTATGTTCGTGGATACGAAGACGTCTTCGTATTACAGATAAATTTAAATTTTTTTTATTTATTTGCCAGTGTGCTCAAGAAAACTTTCTCAGCTGACTACTAGTTATGCAAAGGAATCCTAAATTCCTGAAATATTATTAACGCTTAAAGCTATTCAGTATTAAACTGATTTACCAGCTACAATAGAAGCAAGTGTTTCATAGTCGTATCAGTATTTTCTTAAAAACAGATACTGAATAATGACGTTATCACTTTACCTATGGTAAATTTTACTATTGTGTGCGTGTGCTACTGACAAGATTTGTAAGTAGTGTAAGGGTACAAATACAAATATGTATATCATCTGCAAAAACATCGAATAGTGGAGAGATGGATGGATTTGATGCTGAAAAGAAGAAATAGAAGAATCTTGTGAAACCATATAGAAAACATGAAAAGAGGACAAAGAAGCACAATGCAAAATACATATGCAATATGTGATTTCAACATATAGTAGGTGTTTAGAAGACAAATTTCGCGAGATGTTATCACTTCGTAGTTTCTTTACAACCGCTTTACAACTGACATGGTTAACAATAATAAAATGAAATGAAGTTCATGACAATTACTCAGTTAAATAAAAACAAAAGTACATACTAATGACCAATCACATTTAAATGGGTCAAGTAGTCCATGGTAGTCGAAGGTTGAAGAATAAACGTTCCCTAGTGAAATGTTTGTTCTCAAGGGCCCGAAAAATATGCAGGAGTGATACAGTGATGGATGAGTTCCGACATATACATTCAGTTTTGCTAGCTAATGGTTATCCGGAAAACTTTACCACTTGTCACAGTAAAGAAAGACCACATCTAGAAAAGACAGCTTCGGTACCAAAGAAAGCTATCTTTATTAACCTACCATTATTCAAGGGTGACCAGATTATGCAGTTGACAGCTCAAAGACTTCGGTCAGCCATCAAACGCACATTCTACGCCGCATCTCTTTTTCTCACATGCCGAACATTTTCGATTCTTGTACCTACGATTAAAGGACGAAATTCTGTGGACTCTACTTCAAACTTTATCTACTAGTTCACCTGCAGCTGCGGTGACACACACCTATATAGTTAGAACCAATAGAATGTTCCAATGTCGTCGAAAAGAATATGTTCCAAAATGGTTACTAAATCATATAGAAAATCCCAATGCGATTAATCTGAATAGAAATCCAGCACCATCCATTATTATTGTTCCCTTGGGTTCCTAGTGGAACATAGGGCTTCAACTGCACATCTCCACTTGCTTCTGTCTTCTGCTGTTCTTTTCACTTGCGTCCATGTTATTCCATACTGTTTCATCTCCTCTTCACACGATCTCCTCCATGTCACCCTTGGACGTCACACTCGTCGCTTCCCTTTCGGGTTCCACTCGAGGGCCTGACGCGCGATGTCACTCAACGGCCTCCTCAGCGATTGTCCAATCCACCTCCACTTCCTCCTGCATATTTGTTGGGCGATTGGTTCCTGTTTCGTTTGTTCCCATAGCTTCTTGTTGGTTATTCTTTCCGGCCATCTAATCTTCAGTATGGAGCGAAGACAGTTGTTGATAAAGGTCTGCAACCTGTTGAAAATATTCTTGGTGACCCGCCAAGTTTCTGATCCGTAAAGCAAAATTGACTTCACGTTTGTATTGAAAATCCGAATTTTGTTGTTGATGCCGAGTGACGAAGATTTCCAAATTGGTTTCAGGTTGATGAATGTGTTTCTCGCCTTACCGATTCTCGCTCGATTTGACATCCTCGTCCGTTCCGACTGCCTGTGGTTGAGACAATGCTCCCTAGATAAGTGAATGAAGTAACCTCTTTCAAATCCCTCCCGTTGATGGTGATTGGCACTGGATGTTGCTGCTGCTGTTGTTGGTTGGTTATTTTCATGACCTCCGTCTTGTCTATGTTCAGCACCATCCATTGCAAAACACTTATTAATGTCAGGTCACAAAATCAATATTAATGACTGTTTCACATTTATTTCACATAACTCTAATTCAAGGTCGGTTATTGAAGGTGATGGAAGCACTTTGGATTAATCGCGTATAGCCTAAACTGTGTGGACAAAAAAACAATAGACTTCAACCTTCGCCTACCATGGATTACTTGGCCTATTTAAATATGATTGGTCATTAGTGTGTACTTTTGTTTTTTTATACAACTGAGTCATTGTCATGATCCTTATTTTATTATTGCTAACCATGTTAGTTGTGTAAAGCGGTTGTAAAGAAACTACGAAATGATATCATCTCGCGAAATTTGTCTTCTAAATGCCTGATTCAAATTTATCAAAGGGACTAATTCTTTTAATATAGTAGATGTGTTTTGTCCATATCTCACAAAAAAAACAGTTCCATCGCAAAATACTCCTATATTCTACCCTTATCGTTGCAGTTAAGCGGGTCTGGTTAAGGTTATGCAATTAACTTAAACCCTATAGCTTACTTTTCACAACCTTTATTATTACTTTAATTCTTGATTGTATTAACTTTGTTTCCTTGAAGTGGTACCTATGGACACGTGATGAAGTGCAAAGAAAAAAGTACTGGTTGTATATTTGCAGCGAAAAAGTTTAAAATTCTACGACTTAAAAGGCATAAAGGTGAATTAATGGAAGTGGCTATACTACGTGCTATTGGAAAACATCCACAAATAGCTCATCTACATGCTGCTTACGAGTACAACATCTATTGTACTATAGTTACAGAATAGTAAGTTGCATATGGTGCTTTGCTTTCCAAATTTCAAGCTGTATGAAAATATACATATATTTTGTTTCCATAATACTAATCTTGCTTCTTCTAGGAGCAGTAACTATAAAAATACCAAAGTGTGTCGGTGGTTCAATTGTACAATGCTCTTGAACCCCGCGGGAGGTCCAGGTGTGATTCCTGACCGACGTACTCCACAAACCTTACGTAATCTACTAGCTGGTCGCAAGCCCGAGAAAGAGGAAAGTTGGACGTGAGACTAGCAACCCCATTCCATAAAATCAACACCACCACTTTAATGGAACTTGAAAAAAGCTCGAAGCTCTGTGCTCCACTCGGAACACAAGGAATAAAAAATATTTAGAACCCTGAAACCTTTGATAAACTGGATACAGAAATGCAGGCTTTGAAGCTCAGAAACTCTTTTACTATTATTATTCCCTTGCTTTCCCAGTGGAACATACGGCTTCAACAACACATCACAACTTAGTCCTGTTTTCTGACGTCCTTTTCAGCTGGGTCCACGATTGACCAAACTCTCTCATCTCTTCCTCACACGATCTCCTCCATGTCACCCTCGCACCGACGACCCACTCGTCGCTTCCCATTTGGATTCCACTCGAGCGATGGCCTGGCGTGCGATGTCATTTGATGGCCTCCTCAATGTATGCCCGATTCATCTCCATTCTCTCATACATATTTGTTGAGCAATCGGTTCTTGGTTCGTTTGTTCATAGCCAGAGTTTATTCATGCTGATTCTTTCCGGCCATTTGATCTTCAGTATGGATCCAGACAGAGACGTTGGCAGCTGTTGGTGAAAGTTTGCAACCTGTTGGAAATCCTTTTCGTGACACAGTAGCGAATTTTCTGACTCGTATAGAAGAACTGACTGACTTAACATTGGTGCTAAAAATGCGAATCTCGTTCCTTATGCTGAGCGCGGAAGATTTCCAAACTGGTTTCAAGTTGATGAAGGCGTATCTTGCCTTTCCGATTCTGGCCTGCTTTGATATCTTCGTCCGTTCCACCTGTAGTTGAAACGATACTTCCGAGATAAGTGAAGGAGGCAACCTCTGTTAAATCTCCCCCGCTGATGGTGACTGGTGCTGGTTGTAGTTGTTGTTGTTGATTGGTTATCTTCATCACCTCCGTCTTCTCTATGTTCACTTGGAGTCCTGTCTTCTCTGGCAGCCTCTTCAGCCAGTTTGTTGGTTTTAGCTTGCCCCGCCTAGTTAACTAGCTTGCTAGTTTTTTTAGCCGGTCCAAAGCCCGGATAAAGAAAGAGGTTTTGGCGTGGGGCTAGCAATCCCATCCCACTAAATCTTTCAAACCGCTAGAGAAACTTCAAAACTCTTCTACACTATACTTATATTTAATTAGTGGAGGAGACTATTACCGTAATACTTAAAAATACTTAATTACTTTGCCGACATTAATTGCTTCAGAAATTAGAAGTCAAAACGCCAGAAACCATGTATCAAGATTTTGTGCTTTGGTTGATTCCTGTTAGCATGAATTGCCTGCAACCTTCAGGTAAATCATGTTTATTCAAAGATTCAAAACGGCACTACTGAGTGAAAGACTCAGAGAATTCAAATACTGGATTTTAGTTGACATAAACTTTTGGTGAAGTTTTAGATTTGTGCATGTACCACACTTTATACAACGTCATTATGCTCGAAGACTCATTGAAGTCATTGTTGATCTCAATGTTGAAGATAGCTTTACAGTCTCCTTGTCAAATAAATTGTCAACAGTGGTGAAGCACAACCTTTGCAGCAAGCAAAACCAGCTTGCTGCGGTTTGAGCTAAGGGAAGCGAACTCTGTATCCTACTGTATAGCTGTCCGAAACTTCCTTGAAACACAAACAATCACAAAAGGCTCCAAAGACGACAAAAGGACGACTATTTGTCGATAGATCTGTGTGGTTCTATCCAACAACAATAGATGCCTAACGGCAGCTATATAGAAAAGGTAACTTTATAAGTACAAAGCAAGTACTGTGTACCAAGATCAGTTGACCAAAATTCAATTGTAAGAAGTACAATAGAATCCAGTAGAATATTCCCAACAAGGTGGAATCAAAACTCAATCCACAAGAATCACACACACTAAAGAATTCCCACAGAATAACCTCGATTCCCTCAAGCAAAATCACATCGCAAAACAACACATTACCAATGTTTCCCAGAACCACTACAAAGAGAAGCATTAAAATTAGAGATTAAACTAGGTCAAAGACAAATAACACGGATCAAGTCAGAATATTATATGTAAATGCTAGAATTTAATGATATACAGTCTAGGAGAAAAAGGGGATGTTAATACAAAATTAATTGAAACATCCAAGTGAGTGTCAATATTGTAACTGGATCGTTCAGGAGGGATGTTCCAAGCAATTATTACACTGCAACCTACAACAAGTGATGTCCAGAGATATACCAGAAGAACGGATTTTAATGAATATTTAAGGTTTGACCACATTAAACAATTCTTTTTGTATTTATAATACTACTGCTACTAGACCCATCTATCCCACTTATGAACTAAGGTATTCATAATTAGCCTTCATCAGAACCCAAAATGACCAACTACAAACAGAGGTACATTGACATCCCTTATTACTTTGATTGGACACTAGTAACTAGTGTGATGTGTCTAGTCCTTTCTTTGGTGCAGATTGAATTCTATCAGTCAGGTTTGCAATGTGGCCACCATTCCAAGTAGCTCGCCATCATGGTGTACATTGATTGAACTATCTCGAATGGTGGCCACATTGCAAACCTGACTGACAGAATTGAATCTGCACCAAAGAAAGGGCTAGACACATCACACTAGTTACTAGTGCCCAATCAAAGTATCCACTACAGTCCTAAAGGAAGTCAATCACGAGCCCGAAGAGTTAAGTAGTAAAGTCTCTGACTGTAGCACTGAGTGACGCGGGTTCGGATCTCAGAAGGGACATGAGTTCCTCCGAGGTTGCAGATACGCCTTGCTGACGAATGCCAACTAGCATGAAACCCAGATCAAGCAAGGCTTCCTGCCGATTGCCTCCAACCATCTAATATCATCTTATTACTTTTACATTTATGGGAATCATGAAAACATAAAATGAATTCACGATAATTTATTATTTTCGTTTTGTTTTAAAGTAATTCTTAGACAATTATGCTAATCTGTAAACTCTAACAATTCACTTTGATTCAATATTTTCATTTGCCATTTCAAGTGTCTCAGGTGGAGCTTTGTACAACAGAATTGAAAAAGAAGGTTCACTAGACGAGGCTATTACTGTCAGCATAGTTCGTCAAGTACTACTCGGTTTAAAACATCTACAAGACTGTTCAGTTATTCATCGTGATCTGAAACCAGAAAATTTAATGATGGTACAATCATCGGGATATCGTTTAAAAATTATCGATTTTGGTTTGGCTATCTTTTATACAGGCAGTCAGTGTCCTCCTATACCAGCTGGAACATTGACTTATATAGCACCGGAAACACAAAATTGTGATCCACAAACATATACTACTGATTTATGGAGTTTAGCTGTTATTGCCTACGAAATGTAAGTTTGAATGGTGCCAAATGTTGTTTTTTAACATTACATAACAGAACAAAATGAATTGAATCTTTATGTGAAATAATGAGATAGATGCATTCCACTTGGGAGTGTTCCTTGAAACTTAATGACATTTAAGTATACTACAACATAGTATAGAACTTGCAAAGAGAACTTCATTGCACCTTGGAGGTTAACTTTCTACATTTGGTAACATCATACACCACAGTTTTCATATTATGAATTCTCACTGAGTAATACTACTAAATTTGTCGACCATTCTGTTCAAAATATCAAATGGCACAGGGTATTTTCAAGTCGAAAACTATAAGTGCATTTTCGATATTTTCGTGTCCATAATGATTTCCAGTGAGCCTCATATTTTGAAGGTTTTTATTACAATGCCCCGCTAATTTTTGCCTTAGCCAATTCCTAATGCCCCCGTCCAGGAGTTGTTAGAACAGAAAATGATACAACCAGACTTTAGACTTTACTGAGAGTATTTACTCTATGAAGTCATTTGGTATACTTCACTAATCAGTATTAATCTGACTTATTCCAACTTTTCCATTGAGTGCGGATACTTTAAAATAGCTAGTGAATCTTCAAGCAGATAACGATGGCTTTCTTAGGAGTGCTCTCTCTTTTCCGTTTTAGAAGCCAGTCTTTTTTAACCAAGTAAATATTATAAATGCTCCTCTGAAAAATTTATTCAGCTAACTTTTGCACTGGAAAATATCACCTTTATCTCCATCCATTTTTCAGTCAGTTCATTACATTACATTTTTCTCGACTTCATGCTGTCTACTCATTACTTTGCATCATTAATATGAGAGTAAGACTTTTGGACACTGTATTATAATTTTATGTGTCATTAAGCGTTCTTTGCTTCTCAGGCGGAAAGAGAGCTTCGGCAGCGTATCTCCACTGTACTGTGTTATCTGCCGTCATTTTTAACTACCTTCACCACTCTCCACAAGCTTTGATTTCCTCTACTATGCACGATCTATTCTACAACACCGCCTTAAGACCAGCTGATCGATTCCCACTCAGATTCGATTCAGAAGCCCGGCGTTTGATGTCATGGTGGCAGAGTGTAGTCTCATATTAAGTTAGTTTATCTGATATGACAAACAGCAATACAGTATTTCAGACTGGATGAAGTTTCAAGCTCACATTATCATTTTCAGGTTTGTTTTTACATGATTAGTATTGTAGTCAGTGGGAAAATTAGCTAGGCGCTTATTCTGACGAAGGCTGGCATAATAGCCAGTCATCTGTACAATCATTGTTAAAGGTTTTTAGTAACTTTAAACCAATGAATATTGAGTACCGGTGGAATTCTGCTGCGACAAACTCAAGAAGATTAATTCCAGCTGGTTCCGAATATGACGAGTATCACAAACTATTCACACGTTAGCTGACTGTGTGACGGTAGCACAGCGGTAGAATGATAGCCGACCACGCCTCATGTGGTTCGATCCCCGGTCGACGCACTCCTTTACATCTCTAAGCCACTAATAAGACTGGTAATGAAGGAAGGTTGGGCATGAGGCTAGCAAACCCACCCCGTAAAAATAAACACCACTGCTACCGAAACTCCAAGCCTCTAGCTTGTAGCTCTATGTTCCACTGGGAACATAAAGGAAAAAATCATAACAATTGCTGACTAAGATATACAGGTAAATAGTTAGAGGAAATACATGAATCTGTCAACTGTCAAATAATAATAGGCATTACAAGTACTTGGAATAACATGAATTCTATGCTCGAATTAGATATTAGCTGAGGAGACATCAAGAGCCACGCCTTCGAATGGGACTCAGATGAGTTTGGAGTGTGTCCGAGGATGCCATGCACGAGGTCGTTTTGGGAGGAAACAGAAGCTTATAGGCAATCGTGGAGCCAGGTAAAGAGGACTGCTGAGATAAGGATGAAAAGGAGATGTACTACTGAAGCCTTATGTTCCACTCGGAAGACACAGTGATGATAAATTATTAATTTTCAGATTTCAGTTAAGATATTGAACAATTGTGGTTAATTTACTAGAATCAAAAAATTTCTAAAATATAAAAAGAACTACTAAAATAAATAATAGTGGTAGGGTAATAAATTTGAAATAAATAAGGTGGTATATTTCCTCTAAGAAATCCAGAACGATAACTCCCAATCGAACTTCCGATTAAATAAGCATGTAAAGATCTAGAATACATGATACAGCTAACTCCAATGTTGTGGAAAGTACTGTCACTGTTAACACGTAAACAGTAGAGGAGTTTACAAACAAAATTTTCCGCATAAAAATTTACAGTGTGTCTAAAGATATTCCAATAAACAGTGTTCAGCAGAGAGATGGACATTTGCGAAAAAATGTACAGAAGGTACGATTAAACCGTAGAACGATAATTACTGCAGACCAAATAGAATACTGATGCATTAAATGAGGTAAACTAATGGAACTCAATTCTTATAGTTGCGGAGCAACAAGTTAGTAAACAAGACTAACTTATACTACTTACTAATAAGAAGTAGTATAAATTTAAACATAAAAGAAAGAGTAACAAAGAATGATTACGACAAGAGTTAACAGCTGTTGTCTGTTTGATGATTGCAACTATTTATTAAAAACACACCCACACAGAGACACGGAACTCTGCATGTCTGTAAGTTCAATTGAAGTTCTTTGATTAGTCATCAAAATCCTATCAACATCATCGCGGTGCATTTTAAAATGGCGTTATTGGTCGGAGGCAGTTGGAAGAATCCCCTGGATATAAGTTTGTGCGTATGCAGCTCCAAATTTTCCACCATTAGTGTTGAGAACATTGTGACTTGCTGAAACAATAGGCAAATAAGAACACCAAAAATGCCTCTTGGCTTTCATTATACTCCAGTAGAGATAAATCCCATAATAACAGTCCTAGTTTCAGATCACTAGTCTTGATCACAAATTCTGTATACAGCTATCTTCTACATTTGCATTATTTGTTAAAAATCAGTGGGAGGATACATCAGTCTGTGAAACAAAGCGTATTTGGTCAAAATATTAAAATATCTCTTGTGAACAACAACAATGGTGTTTAATCTTACACTAAGCCTGTTTTCTTATAGGATATTTATTAGAGGATTTCCATATCCCATTAGTTATCAAATCCGACCTACTTAGAAAGCTTATATAATAGCAATACTGCATAATTTCCACCTTATTATGATGTATTCACACCTATATATCATCATGTAAATTTTATGTTTGAATGCTCTTCTCCTGTTCATATTGGGTAAGGTTATGTAACTGAACAACATATGTGAGTTTTTAAATGTGGGTATTATGTCAACAAGGCTAAGATGTTATACGTATTTGCAACATCAGTTATATAACTGCTCTCTTGGAAGCTGTTACTGATTCTGTCAGGTGTCCTTCATAATGAGAACAGAATCTTTTCCCTCTTATTCATAAATACATCTTATTTATGAGTTTATATCTCAGGTTAACTTATTTTTATAAGTAATTCAACAAGGCGCAAACATAGGTGGTGGATATTCATGACAAATCTAGATAAGACATTACAAAGTGGAAGGCACAATAACATGCTGGACAAAACAGGAAAAAAGATGTACAGAGATTTATTCAGACTAAAATGATATCCAGATCTAAATATTTTCAAATAGGGAATTCTTTGGAATTGTAACATGATTTTGCATGGCTTTTTTATATACTGGCACAGTCTACAAACTCTTTGCAAAGACATTCACATAAAGTGGAAAGTATCACTTGTGTTGTCATGTTTATCGATCTGTTGGTTGATCATTTCCTTCAAATGTGGTGAAGATGGACAAAACTAGTTTATAATGCAATCAACTTTCTAAATTTGATTTATTTACAATCAACAATCAGTGTGTTTTAGAAACAATTTTATTACAAAATCACAAACTTTTGAATTATGTTTGCAATTAGTTATCACTGTTATTAACTTGCGTATATCAATAAATAACCAGCGCCACGGCACTTTCAATGTCACTTCTGTATTCATTTTGCAAATCTCTTGTTGATATTACATCATATGGCTAATTATTGAACCTCTGCTAAAATAATAATGATAATAATAATAACAGTTCACTGGAGCCTGTATATTCACTAATCTAGGCTAAATGGCATACAGTAGCTTGAAATACCTTTCTCATCTTTGAACACTAATTCTTACTAGCTGGGTGCTCATGACCACTTCGAAATTTCACTTACATAATTTGTCTACTTATAAGTAGTTTAATAATCTGTCGACAATTTTACGCTTATAACAAGATATAAATTCAATGCTTGAATGAATTGCTGTAAAGTAAATTGACTAATATTACAGTATAATGTGGTCTGATTACTTCCCTTCACATTTCGATATATGTGGGTCAAAAGTTCGGGAAGTATTGAACACATCGGTTTATCACTTTTGCTAACTCACAGAGAATTAACAAGTTATATGTTCAATAAACAAATATTAATGAATAATTTGATTAAATCATTTAGTTTTTCCCTCGAAAATTGACAAATACACGTGCGAACTGATTTGGTGACATTCAAAAGATATATGTCAGCCAAAAAGACTGCACACATAACTTCCGATGAAAGCTATACTGTTAAATACACCTTCCCGAAACGTCATGGAAATTGAAAATAAACGCCTTAATATCACTTGGTAACAAAACATAGTTAACTGTATGTACGGAAGGAAACTGATGAATTGTAGGACTTAGTTGTATAATTTTTAAGTGATTTGAAAGATTTAACTTTTACAAGTGGTTATTAATAATATGGCATCTTGGAAACAGGAATATTCTTCAGAAGACGAAGAGATGTACTTTGATTGCACACTAGTAACTAGTATAGTGTGTCTGCTCCTTTATTTTGTGAAGAATGAATGCTGTGAGTCAAGTTTACGATGTAGCCACCAAAAAGCTAGATGGCTTACCATCACACTAAATTCTGAATTCTCGATATTAGATGGATGGATGGAGGCAGCTGGGTGGAGCCTTGGATCACCTAGGTTTCATGCTTGTTCGCATTCATCAGTAAGGTGTATCTGCAATCTTGAAGGAACTCACGTCTATCCGCCCTGACATTCGAACCCGTATCAGCCAGTGGTGCAGTCACAGATGTTAACAATAAGCTATTCGAGCTCTGAGTTCCTCCAGGACTCCAGATACACCTACCTGAAGAATGCCAACAATCAAGAACCCTGTTTGGGCTGAGGTCGAATAGCTCGATGATAACGTCCCTCTCTGACTGCTGGGCTCAGTGACACCACTTTGAATCTCAAAGGGGACATGAGTTGCTTCAAGGTTGCAGATAACAGAGATATGCAGAATATGTACAGAAGTCTGAAAGAAGCCGTAATTATGATAATGGGAGTGAAGATGAAATATATGAGAAATTATTATTCAAAATGTCAAAAAGTAGGTACCCAATAGACTCCCACTTTTATGAAGAAGATGAATGTGAGTCTATGTAGTCAGATAAGAGACTGATTTCTGACTGAGCAGGATATGAAAGAATTTTTTAACTGCAAAAATTTGATTATTGAGCACTCAAGAAAGAGTATTGGAGTAGTCTTGCTTAACAGATCACTTCAAAAATGGTTAATTTGGGTACCCCATCTACAAAGTTATTTGGAGACAAATCTCATACTGGGGTAATAGAAAAATATCCGACAGAAATTCTTTTAGAGATAAACCAAGACTTTTGAAAGACTTCAGACTGTTGGATCAAAAGTTTCACTACTCTATTGTTTGTCTACGATTCACAAGGGGACTACTCATGGATCAAATTCCGGATATGTCTAGATCACTCTAACATTCTGGGATAAAATTGATAGCAGGAATTTTAGAACCTGTGAGAAAAGGAATAATGAAGTATATAGGCTGGAACTGATAAATTAGGTAAACATATCTGATATTGTTATGGATTCCCTAAATACCGTTCCTGTGTACACCAATAGTCATCTGATGGAGTTATTATTATTCTTGCTTCCCGATTGGAATGTAGAGTCTCAGCAGCAAATATCCATCGCACTACATTGTGTGGCTAGACTGTTGCCCGTAAACTTTATTTTCTCTCCATGTTACCTTTGCACCGACTTCTCACTTCCTATTCGCATCCCATTCGAGGCCCTAGAGTGTCATGGCACTCGATGGTGTCCTCAGAGTATGTCCAACCCACCTACATTTCCTTCTTCATGTTTTCAATAAGTTATTCAGGCTCTGCATTTATAAATTCATTAATTTTAGCACACCATAGGGGATTCCACGCTGCAGTTAAAATCAGTGGACTTATAATTGTAGAACCTGAAGAAGAATTCATTCGAAACAGTTGTCCTTTCTAAATATTTTTTGTTCTTATGATATTCAAATTTGTTTAGCAATAGATTATTGGCTGGTCCATTATCAGAATCTCTCGTCTCTTGCCTATCCTTCCTCGCCGGCCATCTGATCTTCATTATCGAGTCAGCGAAAGCAGATATTGATGAAAGTCTGAAGCGTACTGTTGGAAAGGCTTGGTGTGACTCAATAACTGAGTCTCTGAAGCATTTAGGAGCACTGGCTTGAAATGAGTGTTGAAAATACGAATTTTGTTCCTTTTGCTAAGTGCTTCATATCTCCACACTAATTTAAAAGTAATAAACCCTTATGTCAATTTCCCTATTCGATCTTGGCTGGCTTTGACATTTTCATCGCTATCGCCTGTAGTTGAAACGATACTGACCAGGTCAGAAAAGAGAGCGAGATGGCTTATTGATACAAGTATAAAACTTGGGCATTGTGGTAGAGTATAACTCCATTACAGAGGTCAAAATATTTTCATCCAATCAATCAGCGAGAAAATCAAATTGAATTAAAAATGTTCTCTGCTTTTCTCTACCTCGGTGTGCTATACAGAATATGACAGCTTTAACTGTTGCAATTCTGTGCAAAGTTCTACATTGGTACTTAGTCAGTTAACAGTGTGTGCTTACATTTGTACACTTCATGTTTTCTAGCATTGAAGTGAATTATTATGAGTAGAAGGATGGGTGTGAGTTGTCTCATAGTATTGCACTCAGTGAATATAGTTCACTGGACAAATAATACGTTAAAAACTTGAAAATATACAGTTCTCATTTTTAACAATCAGTGTAGTAAATGCCTCTCATATTAAACCATCAAATTATCCTTATATACTGAATTCTACTCACACATTAATTTTGCTTATGGTCATCCTGTTCTAAGGCTGACCAGTAAACTCACACAACTGTCGCAGAGGGAAATACGATTCTCAAATCGTCGTAATTCCAGCTGTTAACAGTGTATCATTGTGTGTTATATTGATTAAAATTATCTAATATGGAGTCCCACCATAATGTCCAGATTCTACTCCTGTTTTTAGGAGGTTAAAGACATATTTTATTCAGACAGACGTTTTATTAGAGAGTTGAATACACTACCCAGCTGTTTAAATCTATGGGACTGGTATCAGGTATAAACTCATAATAAAATTTTTCACAGGCGTTGACAACAGAATAATATATATATATATACATATATATATAATTAATTTTGTGAATAATTTATGTTTATCTACAGTCTTGCAGGTATTACACCGTTTGAAATTCCACAAGAAGGATGTCGTGATCGAACTTTAACCAACCACGAGATATCTTTAAATATTACACATTGCAGATACGATTTTGATGATCCTGGGATAGTTGATGTTTCAAAGGAAGCTAAAGATTTTATCAAACAGATATTAGTTCGTGATCCTAAGTGAGTAATACTCAGTAATATTAATTTATTTAACTTTTAAATAACACCAGTAGTGTAATTATATTTTAAGTTGTTATTATGTCTGATTATTTGGGTGGTATGATCAGTGTTGTCACAAATTATGTCAGTTAGAGAATCATTAAAAGTGTCTGTGTGATATGTCCAATAAACAAATTATTATGGTAAAAATATAAACCTTTAACCAGACACCAAACTTTTGTCTGAATTATCTTATGTAACCAGTCTAAGAAGAATGAAATTTTGGTGATTCACAAAAATCTCACTGTTTATTATGTTGTTTATCACCACTAGCATCACTCGATCTCGTGTTGTTTTACAGTGATTTGATTGATTTTAAGTGTGATCAGAAACTGACACAAGTTAGAGAAACGTTGAGAACTAGGAAGGATGACACAACTCTTTCGTCCTGTTTTGAGAGACTGCAGGAGTAATTGTCTACTGTCCTTATGGGAATCGAACTCGCGACCCCTAATTTGCAAGGCGAGCCCGTAAGCCGGTAACTTAGCAGCTGCGATGGAATCCAGTGGCCCATGGATTCTAACCTTTGTCAATTTGCGATATGTAACGCAACCGCTGAACAATTTCATCGGCGAGCTATTGAGTAGTTTCTTCTTGCTCATCATTACTTTGGTTCAGTTTTTTGTTAGATTCAGTGAACTACCTTACCGAACTTTAAAAGGATAAACTCATCAGTGAGAGGAATTTTAGCGTAATTCAGAGTTTTATTTAGTGACTGTTGGCAGTGTACACCAATAAATGAAGTGCAACCAATCTATCAAAGTAAAAATTTAATTGTACGTCATCATGTTTGACTATTCAGGAAGAAAGACGAACACTATGCAGTACCAGTTTCACTGATTTATCCTTCTTGTAGTCACTATGCTAAATTCTCTCAAATAATCAACATTCTATGAAATTAAAGTGCACACTTCAGCTTTATAGTTGTTTGTTACACACAGATTTCTAAGTTAACCGGTATTCCATGAGTCCTTTAATCATAAATAAATCCTGGACTTCGCCTATGATATATGTCTGATTTCCCACAAACTGGAAGATATGCAAGCGGAAAGCAACAAGTTGGCAGAAGAAACATCAAAGACAGGACTTCAGGTGAACATAGAGAAAACAGAGGTGATGAAGATTCCTGCGCAACACCACCAACAGCAACAGCAGCAAAAACAGACAAGAATCAGTATAAATGGGAGAAATCTGAAAGAAGCAACCTCCTTCACTTACCTGGGAAGTATCGTTTCAACTACAGGCGGAACTGACGAGGATATCAAAGCAAGAATCGGAAAAGCAAGACAAGCTTTCACTACTCTCAAGTCTGTGTGGAGGTCGACAGCACTCCCCACCATCAAAAATAAGATCCGGATTTTCAACTCCAATGTGAAGTCAGTCAGTGCTACTATACGGATCAGAGAATTGCACTGCGCGTCATAAAGAGCACCTCAAACAAACTACAGACCTTCATTTACAGCTGTCTTCGCTCAATACTCAAGATCAGATGGCCAGACAGCAAAAGAGATCTCCGGCAATGAGCGAACCAACACAGCAGGAACCGATTGTGAAACAAATAGGCAGGAAGAAATGGAGATGGATTGGCCATACTCTTAGGAAACCATCAAGTGACATCACTAGATAAGCCACTGTTCGAGTGGAACCCGAAAGGGAAGCGGCGAGTTGGTCGTCAGTGTGAGGGTGACTTGGAGGAGATCATGTGAAGAGGAGATGAAAACGTGTGGGCAGACATGGAGCCAGGTGAAGACTCTAGCAGAGAACAGAACGCAATGGAGACGCACAGGTGAAGCCCTATTTTCCTCTAGGAATTAAAGGAAACAATAATATAATAATAATTTCAGTAGCAGTGGTATTCTTTTTATACAGGATAGGGTCGCTAACCTCACGTCCAGCCTCCCCTTTGCATCATGCTTACTACCAGAGGGAAGTCGAACCTGGACTGCGGGTATAGTTAGCAAGCATTCTACCAGTAAACCACAGGTGCACGTATATTACAGATATCTGAAGCTATTTATTTGTACTTCAGTGGCTCAATGGTAAAATGGTCGCTAGATAGGCATGTGATTCGGGTTCGATTACCGGCGAAAAGTGGACACTTAAGCCTCGCCTTGTTTATGAGCCGATGAAAAACCTGGAAAAGCTAGAATTTCGGAAATGAGATTAACAATCCTACCCCCATAAAAACAGCACAAATGGTACTGGAGCTTCAAAGCCTGATGGACTATATTCCACTTGAAACGTGATGGGAATGAAAAAAATTATCGGTAACACATTAATGTCAACATGATTTCATTAATGTTTACCCATTTGAGCAATACAAGCAATACTAGATGCTGATGCACTAATGATTATGCACCTGTTTCTTCAGTGTTAGCTAACCTTTGAATAGACAAAGGACGAAGATCTCTCAAGGTAATATTCTGACAGCTGGGGGGACTATCCAAATCAAAATGTAAAATACACTGACTACTGAACACAAAGAATCATTATGTATTTGTATAACTTTAATTACTATCATGTATTGTCAAGCAAACAAAAGAAACTTTCCCTAGAATATGATTTAAACGAATTCAAAGTAAGCCATTTTTATTTAATCTCAGAACACATCTGTGCTAACATTTAATTTAAAAAGATCAATAACTAACTGATTAATTTGCTGCACATCAATCATTTTCAATCGATAATCACTGGATATGTGAAATTTCATGACCTAAATTAACAATAAGTAGATTGTATTAGTAATCAACTCTTAAATGAAGGCGTGGATCACAATTTATGCCTCTTACTTATTACAAAGTAACACCCCTTAAGAAAATAATCGGATGTCTATTTTCTAGGAGTGTGAATTGAACATTGAATTATTTAATCACTGCAAGAAATATGTGAAAAAAAGAAGAACCAGATTTTGTTTCTTTTTTGGCATAATGTAAAAATATAATTCTTACAAACTGTTTGAATCCTAAAATTCAGAGTGGTTCAGTCGTGGAATGAACGGTATACTTTGATTGGACGCTGGGTAGACAATAGTGTCATTCATCTAGTCCGTTGTTTGGTTTAGACTGAATACTATCCGTCAAACTTACCTGAGTGGCCACGATGCTAGGTGGTTCGCTTTCACGGTGAACTCTGAATTGCGGTTATTAGATGGTGGGTGATAATCGTTCACAGGAAGCCTTCAATCACCAAGGTTTTGGGCTTCTTGGCACTCACCAGTCAGCAAGGCTTATTTATTTTATTTCACTATGGCTTGAATCCACACAGTATTTTTGATACAAGTATGGAATTTTCAGCGTGTGATGTCAGTAGCCCGAATTTTCAGCAGGTTGATCATTGATATCAGCAGGGGATTGAGCCCCAGACCATGTGCATGGTCGGCAAGCATCCTAAACGCTGTCCCACTGACGCTTATGTGCGGTCCTGAAGGAACTCATGTCCCTCCCCTCAGAGACTCGAACTCGTGTCATCCAGTTGTGAAATCAGAGATGTCAACAGTGAGGTATCCGAAATCCTGATGTAATAGAAGCAGGCTCTATGACGTGATAAGTAATACAGGTAAGATTCTTGATATATATATGGTTCGATTACGTCACTTAAATAAATAATTAGTTCAAGTGTTGGTTTGTAGGGATTTGATTGGTTACAGGATTTTCATCATGAGCTGACATTAGTTAGAGAACCACTGGAAAACCTGAGAGTACTGGACAGCTGTTTCGTCCTAGTTTGGGACTCTTCAGTAGTACGCACCCACTCCAAGGCTTTTCAATGATTCTCTAACTAATGTCAGCTCATGATGAAAATCCTGTAACCAATCAAATCCCTACAAACCAACACTTGAATATTAATGAGATGCTCACTAGTGATTTGCCCTATTCAGGTAGGTAGTTACCTGGGGTTCTAGTGAGAAGTCGTGACCAGTAGGATGCAGCAGGTCGGGCGTGAGGACAAATACTCGCCGAAGACATTGGCTAGTGGTCGCGCTATGTCGTGAATTGGCAGAAGTTAGAATTCACGGGCCATTGGATCGGGTCCCAGTGGCTTAATGGTCTATGAGCTGGTTCGCCTTGTAACCAGAATGTCCTGGGTTCGAATCTCGGTGGGTAAGTACTGCTGAAGAGTCCCAAACTAGGACGAAACAGCTGTCCAGTACTCTCAGGTTTTCCAGTGGTTCTCTAACTAATGTCAGCTCGTGATGAAAATCCTGTAAATAATTAGTTATTAGTGAGTGGAAGAACTTGAATATGTCAAGAATTTCGAACTAAATAATGCTAGTGATAATAATAGCAATGCTAATAATAATAACAATAATAATATTAAAACAAGTTAAGATAATGGTAATGATAAAAGATAGTTTTAAATGAATCAGAGGAAGTAATAATAAGAGGTAGAATAACATATTAATAATTAATAACATTTAATAAGCAAAACATGCTACCATAGTAGATTCAGAGTGACGACCATTTCCTTTTGCACACAGAGACCTGATTTATAAACTCTAATTGCGGAAGCCTCCGCAATTACAAGCATCTTCCTGTTTCTTTGTCTGCTGACAACTACAGTGAATGACTTGACAGCGTCAATATCATGTCCGAAGTCTATAAAATGCTTCATTATTGAGCTTTATGGTACTTTGACTTTAGCTGTTTTCAACCACTTTGGCGAAAGTTCCATCATGCGAGTAGACAATTGCGTTACGGTACGACCTATTTATTTGCTTCCCCAAACACATTCAAATTGATTTACGCAGTTTGAAGTGTCGAGGATTGGCGACTGGACTTTCCCAGATTGTTGAAGCACCCGCTTGGTGATGGTGTTAAGAAAGACAAGGTTTTCAGCATAATAAGTTCTCTTGATAGCTTTGTTGAGTCTTTATCGAGTCAACTGAAGACATTCGTTCGCAATTTCATCACAGTCCACTACAATGTTCAGTAGTATTGTCTTAATTAGAATAATTATGTCCGAATTCGGGGGATCTAAGTGCCTTATATTTTCGCACACTGTCATCCGTTTCACTCAACTTGGTTGATTGACGTTAGAAGACATGATACCATTACCTTCAGACACAAAATAATTAGGCAACTAGAATGCGGATATGTTTATTCTAGTGTATTTGAATAGCTCAGCAATATGCCCTATAGCATCAATCAAGGTGTACAGATTACATTGTTCACTTGAAATATTCACCAACATGAGAATCAAAACGAATTCTGCTCTTTTCAAAGTTAAATATCAAAAAGTTGTCAATCTTTTCCAGTTTCATCACCCTTCCAGTGACTTCGATTACATCACATCAGTGAGCAAGTGAACTTTAGAATTAAGGAAAGGTAGTTAAACTTTCTGTGATTTACATTTACTCTGTCTATTCTGATGGTATCCAACATGTTGCTAGGCAACTCAAACACACAGAAATAACTATGGCCAGATAGTAGTTCACGCATGATTCTGCATTATTATTCTCCTGTTGGTAGTTGATTCAGTTTGACTGTTTGTCATTCATTTTCGAGGATAATAATGATAACACATATGCGTCGATGGCACAACAGCTAGGACTCTCGCTGACCCTTGCCGACGCACACCTGATATCAGTGGTCAGTTTGCAAAATTTGGGCTATCGATATCACATGCTGAAAATTCCATACATGTACCAAAAGTACTTTGTGGTTTCAAGCTATAATCAAAATTTTGAAAAATTCTGGACAGTATTTATAAAATGTACAGAATTTTCAGGAGTTTATTGCATTAATAGACAGTGTATCCTGTGACACACTGGTCTCTGAACTGAAGCACGAACCATTACATTATGATATATGCGCTTTGTCTCCTTCAAGAAATTCACAACATCTAGTTGAAAGCCAATTGTAAGATGTTCAGAAGTACATTTCGAGACCCAAAGACATAACTGAAGAACAGTTATCGCATGTATTGGAACACGCTGCCACCCACAATCAAGCCTTACCTCAAGTTTAGTAGGAACTTGAGAATCAGAAGCTTGTAAACATTTTAAATACACACAAGAGTAGATAGTACCATTAGAGATTATATCTTAATTGATTAAAACAAACCGAACGAGAGAAAATCTGTGCAATAGACAGATGGAAGTTTTTGGTAGCCCAAGTTTTAAGCAGGCCGCTGACGATATGACAAGAAAGCATTTCATATGCATTTCAACTCATCAGATAACAAAATCTTTGTAGTCATTGGTAATAACATTAAAATCTAACTTTCCGCTTAGATTTAACAACGTGGCATCACAGTCAAACAGTGAATTGCTACCGGTTATCAGACTAGAAAGTTGACCTTGTAAACTATTCACTCTCAAGAAGCTATATAAACTAATTGATGTAGTCTTATTTCGTGCCACTGTGTTTATCTATATGTGCTCTTAATGGTACAAATACACTTAAGTCTATTGAATATATATAAGTACAAATAGAATAAGGATATTGATTATGTGTTTTTATGTGAAAATTTACAACAATGTGTATGTGACTAATATGTTAGCACTCATACCACAGAATGTTGAAGACAACTGGAAATTAAATAAATAATACATTATATTGATAATTTATTTCAGGTGTGTTGCTTAAATGAAATACGGATTACAAGCATATTTTATTTCATGTATTTTCTAAGTTGATAAGACACTAATGAGAAGCATAATTCATGTCACTGTCTGCTTGGTCACATGCACACACTCACACACATGTCTCATGTAAATTTATGCATGACGATCTGGCTAACTGAAATCTTGGAATCTCTCATTGTTGTTAGCTGTAGCTAAAACAGGCACACAACACTACGACGAAGTATCTAATGCAGCCGTATAATAGTCTTTTGGCAGTCTCATTGGCTACCACCGGCTTTTTTTAGAGCAGTGAGCTGTGAGAACGAATATAACAGGGGTGTTTCGTATTCGCCAGCGGTAGTCATTCTCGGTAATTAATTTAATAATTCCCATTGTAGCATTAAGAACACAATATTCAGCGAAGAGACTCTTTTCAACGAATTTATTATCAAGCTGTACAATCGTATATATGTGGTTTTTAAGAAATTATATCCGATGAGGGAATTAGGTCAAAGGTGTGAATACATGAAATAATAGTAGTAGTAGTATGAAATGCAATTAAAATATTTGTGAATATAATCATAGTTAAATGTTAAGTGGCAAAATAATTAATGTCATATATAGAATAATACATAAGGTGTATAGAATTTGGAAAGGGGTACATAATTATAGGATTAGTAGGCGAATATAAAATGTTACATAACATGGTGTGAAATTTGATAAGATAGAATTCAATATTGCAAAAATTAAAAATAAAAATTAATAATTTTGGGTTTAGAATGACAAGTGGGACAAGTGGAAACAATTCAGAGTGAGAATAGTAATAACAATAATAATAATAATAATAATAATCGTAGTAATAAGGGAAAGGTACATAGAATAACTAAATAAACAAAATAAATAAACGTCTATCCCTCTACGGCTAAGGCAGAAGTAGGGATTGTACATACTTCTTTTGTACACAAAGGTCTGGCTTAAAGTCATGAATTGCCAAGGCCTCTACTGTCTTTAGAAGTCTGTAACGAAGAAAACGCGGGAAGTTAGCATGGATTCTATATATGATCTTGAAATCATGGTCATGGTTGACAGAGTGGCAGAAGTCGATCAGGTGTTCCAAAATAGAGCTTCGCACACACTTCCTTTCTCCCTTGTAAAACCATGCTGGAATATGTTCTCGTATCCGTGTAGAAAGCGTCCTCTGACTGCGGCCAATGTACCTTGCTCCGCAAGAGCAGGTGAACTAATAGATGCACACAGAGGCGGCCAGACGGGGTAGCTTATCTTTTACACAGGCAGAGAACAACTTGCGGCTGGTGAACCTCATATGTAATTTTGCTGTAAAGAACGTCTTACTGACTGATTTATTCTTGGTTATGATAAGATATCAGCCGAATAGTCCAACTGAGTTGTAGATTTTTAAATATGCTTGTCTTTGTAACTACCTTTCTGTGTTGCGTAGTCACACAATGAAGTTAGTTTATAAAGTTGTTAATTCTCATTGACTAAGATGGCTGAAGAATGTGTTGCTAGTGTCGTAGTACTAGCCTGCTCAATAAAGTAGTACAATAAATATAAAATGAGAATAACAGCACAATCGATCTCACCAGTGTATGTTGCTTTATCTTTCATTCAAAGATACGACAGCTGCCTGAATAAGGCTCATGTGCAGTTATATGGCCAGGTGAACTGACATTATCAAACTCTGCACTAATAAGCGCATAGTTTCATATAGGGTTAAACATTCAATCTTAAAAAGCACTAAATTAGGCCCAAACAGGTTTAATTACATTCATTCAATGTGTTCAATAGTTGTGGCTATTTTGTTAAAATTGAATTCAGTCGAAATTTTCACATGTTGTTAGACAATTTTAAACTGAAGAACAGTTGCTTTTTTAATTCTTTTATGCAAATTTCGCCCCTGAGTAGCTCTCATCAGCCAACTATTTTTAGCGTTAAAAATATCAGTCTGTAATAATATTGTATATAACGAATCCATTCCTGCTGGCATTATCTTACTATTTCTGATTTACTTATTTTTGTTTTTTGTATTTATTTCTCTACAGTAAAAGACCGTCAGTACAACAGTGTTTAAATCATCCTTGGATGGCAATGCGTGAAGAAGACAGACCACCAGTGAAAAGAACACTTTCATTGTTTCGCCATAGTACACGAAGAAAGCCTAAAGGAGTAAGTATATCGACTGTTTATATGGCGTATTGTATAAAACTGTATGCTGTAATTTGTTTAAAATAATTTATTGTGTTAGAGATTTTCATTAGAAGATGAAAGAAATCTACTAAATACCCATTAGAATAAACTATCTACTTCAAGTACAATAACTTTCAAAGTGAATGTATACACTCCAATACATGTACAAGGTGATGCTATATATCATGAACTGCTGGAAGTTCGAATTTATGGACCACTGGATCCCGTCCCAGTGATTCACCACGTAACCTGAGAGTCCTAGTTTCAATCCCCTGTGGTATCATCGGCACATACAGATGAAAAGTCCTGAAGTGAAACGAAACAATAGTCTGTTACTCTCTTGTTTACAGTGGTTCCTTAATGTAATGTAAGTTTGTGATCCAACATCGAAAATGTAGCCAATTTTGAGAATGAAACTTAAGGAAAAAATACTTCATGTTATGGTTGGAGATGATTTGGTTGCTGTTGTTGGTGGTGATGTAAAAGCTGAATACTACACATCTAACCTCGCGCTTTGTGCGTCGGTGGTATAGCGGTTAGGGCGCTCGCCGACCATGCATATGGTCCGGGGTTCGAACCGGCCGACGCACTCCTTTACCTCGCTAAGCCAGAAGTAATGCTGGTGAAGAGGAAAGGTTGGGCATGAGGCTAGCAAACCCATCCTGTAAAATAAACACTGCTACAGAAACTTCAAACCTCTAGCTTGAAGCCCTATGTTCCACTGGGGAACGTGAAGGAAAAAAAACCTCACGTTTTACCTTTTTTGATACATCTAATTTCCATTTTTTAAGAAAGATAACAGAATGACTTTATGAACTCAAGTTAACTGAGCATATGTATGAGAATAAAAATATTTTCTTGCAATATTTTAGGTCTGTTTGCTGTAGTCCTAAGTGTATGCTTCTCGATTTGATTAGTATCGGGAGACTAGTCTTATGTTGTGTGGTGGTTAAATCTAATCAAATGCAGTTATGATACCGAATAACATTATTTAGATGAAATAACGACAGATGTCATTTCCTAGTTTGGGACTCCTTAATAGGGAATTTCCGTGGATCTTCAATACAAAGCTATGACCAGCGAAATCTACCAAGTTGATTGAAAATCACAAGTGATACACAGTGGCAGCCAAAAAATCAAACTCTGAGCTCCAACTAATTCAAAGCTGTTTCATAGGACGAAACAGCTGTCCAATGGGTCTTAGCATTGAGTGGTTGTTTAACCAATGTTAGTTTGTGATAAAGTCGTCCTTGTAACCTGCAGTTCATTCTCCACATCTATAACAACTCAAATTATGTGAAAACGTAACACGAATGTCTAAGATATACAAGTGAACATTATTACCGAAATACAGAATGAAGAATGGTAAACTAGAAAAAAGTATTTTTATGTAGTTGTATTCGCTGAGCTTGGTGATTTAGTTTTGAAGGTTTCATCTCCTTTCTAGACAATATCGTCGGTGATTATTTCAACGTGAAGTGACTTTTATTTTGAATTTTTCATGAATGATATAACTGTCTCTCCTGACTCGCTTGCTTTTGATTGGTTGTCTTCAGTGGTTTTATCATTCATGTGTTAGTTTCTATCATTACCAATGTTTTCATTGACCTCGAGAATTTGACCTTATTGTCATTTTCGTCATGTGATTTATTCTTTATTGGTTGATATGTCTGTTAATTGAATATCAGTCTGAGTGCCAGGCTTCCAATAATTGTCTGGTATTTTTAGTATTTCCGCTTTTTGGTTAAAATATGGTAAAAAGGTCACGTTCCAAGTAAATGAAACGATCGATACCAACACAAATTAATACAAGGATAATAAAACCTCTTAAAACAGACGACTGAATACAAACTCATCAAAAGAGACAGTTACAGCTTTCATGGTAAACGCTGAACATGTCGTCTAGGAAAACACTGGAAAGTCCGCAAGCGAACCATCCATCTCTAAGAATACAACTTCAACAAAAACTTCCACCTGTGGCACAAATTTCCCCAATTATCTAAAAAAGAGTATGTATAAAGCTAGATGATGTTACTCGTATGAGGTGGTCACAAATTTCCACATTATTTTTCTTATTTAATTGGCCTTCAGTTTATCCATTTATAAAATTAAAGTGATTTAGTTAACCATGGATAATAAACTTGATCATCTTTGGGGTCTCTCTGGGTCTGGGTTCAACATAGAACTTGGCACCGAAGTGCAGCAGTTCGAGTTGCCACGTTCCAAATAGCACACAAAGGTAGACAAGAAGATGAGTGAAGAGAATCAATAGAGTTTTGACAAGCATAAGAGTGAAACAGAATGAGTAATGGTAGAAAGGAATATGAAAGATTACAGAGACTGAATACATCTGGGCCATTGACAACGATTTTGAGCCATGTCACCTATTGTCTCCAGCCATTGATTCTTAGAGTCCCGATGGCTGGCCCCAACCCGGAAGTCTGCATCTCCCTCCCTCCCTGACTCAGTTTAACTGTCAAGGATTTCATGGATTGATGAGGCCATGTTTTGGTTTGGCTACCACTTACTCTTTTCCAACCAACCTGCACCTATATCAGCTAGTAATGCCAGTCCGTCGGGGGAGGCGATGGTTAAGCATGCGCAGCACGTGACCTAGCCATCTCAATCTATGTAACTTTATAGCCTCTTCGATTGATTTTCCCTCTTTGCCCGACACTCTACGCCTAACGTCAACATTACTTACCTTATTATGCCACCTAACGTGAGAAAGAGATCGTAGACATCTATGATCAAAAACAGTCAACCTTTTCATGTCTTCAACTCGTATTGGCCATGTTTCAGAGCCATAGAGAAGGATGGAACGAACTGCTGAGCAGTACACACGTCCTTTGGTTGACAGCTGGATATCACGCCTACGCCAGAGATGGTGTAAGTTAGCGAAAGCAGCTCGAGCATTTTGGATCCGTGCTGAGATTTCGTCGCCAATCAGTCCATTGGTGCTGATACAACTTCCCAAATAGGTGAAGTGGTCAACATGTTCTATCACTTCACTCCCTATCACTAAGCTTGGAGTTGACGTAGTCCAGTCCTGTAGCAGCATCTTACATTTTACAGGGGCGAATCGCATGCCAAACATACGAAGATTGCTGCTCAAGGTGTTCAGAAGACTCTGCATTTTGTCAGCATCCTCCCCTAACAGGACTATGTCATCTGCATATTCTAAGTCCATAAGACTATTCCCTGGTAACAAGTCGATTCCTAAGTCGTTAAGTTCAGTTAAGGATACTTCCATTAGCATATCTATGATGAAGTTAAACAGAAATGGGGAAAGTGGACATCCCTGACGGACACCACTGGTTGTTATCAATTCAGATGACAATTCCCCATAAGCCCTTACACAGCTACGTGAGTTTGAGTAGAGTGCCTTGATCATCTTTAGACGTGACTCAACGAAAATTACTAACTTTAGCTGTTTGTTTTTTTGCCAGTTTGAGTTTGGTCTCCTGGATGCACGTTGACAGAACATCAAAAGACAGTGTTCTTTCATTGCTTTGCATCTTGAGTGGAAGTATCTGTCTCAAGTTTCAGTAGTAGGGGTGTTTTTTTCTATAGAGTGAGGCTGCTACTCTTAGGCCCCAACCTTGCCTCTTTTCCGATCTTACTACTGGCTAGAAAACTGGGTGATATTTCAGAATACATCGGTTAGGAATCAAACTCGGATCCGATACATGGCTGATGAGTATTCTATCAATAAACCACCAGCGATTATCTTAGGCTAGTAATTATCAATGTAAATCATTAAAGTTCTCTTCTATGTATAAATACTTAGAAAATATATATATATTATTATTTCGTTCATTTTTAGTATCGTTTCAAACCACGAACAACTCAAAAGGGTGATCCACAAGATCCTGTTACAGTTGTCTGAGAAATCATATCTGAACAATTTAAATACTTTCACACTGTAAAAGAAAATCTCCATCATTTAAAAGCCTGGACGAGAGAAATCCACTTTCGTTTTCGTCAAAAGAAAAACAAAATGAACACATGAGCAAGGTCAATGTTAACAGTACGCACGAAATTTTTTCTTTAATAAGCGGACAGATCGAATTGTCAAGATCTGATTAGCAAAATCTGTCTCAAAGTATTGAGAATATTTTTTGTACTTTTGTTTACTGGATGATATTTCGTTTTTCATGTGATTTCCCGTCACTTTTCATCACTGCAATGAATATATATATATATAAACGGTCACAGTACCATTATTATTATTATGACTAAATGTAAATTACAATCATCTTTTCTCATAACCAAAATTGTCTATTACATTTGAAAATGCAAAAGTTTGAAATATTTAACAATCAACTCCACAAACTTTACATTTTAACTGGATGAAATTAAGTTAGGAGAGAATTGTGAGTCATCCTGTTAAAGATAGTTTTAATTATAAGGCAAAATTGTTGGGAAAAAAAAGTAGATGAAAACTGAATCATACCCGGGTGCCAAGCTTTCTACGCATACATACACACAATTTCTTTCAACTTTTTAGATAGAGTATTCAAGTTTTCGTAGAACTTGACAGTTTAACGATAGAGACGATATTTAGACAGTTGTATATCCAAGATTCATAGTGTGGAATAGAGCTCTTATCCACGCCAAGTAAAATACTAAGTCGCATCATCTTGGAGAGAATCAAGGATGCACTAGATGCAGAACTTCGCCCACCGACAAGAACAAGCTGGATTCAGGAAGGGCAATCGATGTGCTAATCTAATTGCAACTCTACACATCGTCATCACAGAACAAAGCATAGAATGGCAGTTAAACCTCTCTCTACCTCAACTTCATCGACTTTAAAAAGGCCTTCAACAGAGAGCGTTGACCGAGGAGTAATTTGGAAACTACTTCAACAATACAGTGTGCAGTGGCGAAATCTTTATCGACATTATTGAACATCTATATGGCATGCCAGGTGCAGGTGATCCACAACCGAAAACTCAGCGAGGTGTTCCAAGGGCATACAGGAGTAAGACAGGGCTGCCTATTATCACACATGATATTCCTAATTGTGATGGATTGGATTATGTGTCAGACTGTGGGGAGCGAGAACACAGGAATACGTTGGACCACCGATAAGAAAACTCTAGAAGATCTGGATTTCACCCGTGGGTCACTTATGTATAATGTCACACAAACTCGAAGACTTGCTGGCGAAAATTAACAAACTGGCTGAAGAGACAGGACTCCAGGTGAAGATACAGAAGACAGAAGTGATCAAGATAATCAACCAACAAAAGCAACCAGCACCAATCACCATCAACGGGAGAGATTGAACAGAAGTTACCTCCTTCACTTATTTCGGAAGCATCGTTTCACTTACAGGCGGAACAGATGGAGATTTCAAAGGCAGCCAGAACTGGAAAGGCAAGATACGCCTTCATCAACCTGAAACCAATTCGGAAATCTTCTACACTCAGTCAGTATAAAGAACAAGATTCGGATTTCCAACACCAATGTCAAATCGGTCCTTCTAGACGGGTCAGAAACTTGCACTGCGTGTCACGAAAAGGATTTTCAACAGGTCGCAGACTTGCATCAACAGCTGCCTTCGCTGGTTCCATAATGAAGGTCAAATGCCTGGCCGGCCATGAAAAATCAGCAACAGGAAACTCTGGCTATGAACAAACCAACCGAGAGCCGATCGCTCAACAAATATGTAGGTGAACATGGAGATAGATTGAGCATACATTGAGGAGACCGCCGAATGACGTCGCGCGCAATGCAGGCTATTGCTCAAGTGGAATTCCAATGGGAAGCGGCGAGTGTGTTGTCGATGCGAGAGTGACATGTAGGAGGAGATGAGAGTTTATGGGTAATTGTGGATCCAGTTGAAGTGGACAGTAGAGAATGGAACAAAGTGGAGGTGTGTTGTTGAAGATCCATGTTCCACACAGAACCCAAGGGAATAATAATAATAAAATATCCAAGATTCATGTAGTAATTACTCATATTACACAAACACCTAGACTTTCATTAGATTTCTACTATGTCAAACAAGCTCGAAGACCTACAGACGAAAGCCAACAAGTTGGCAGAGAAGGCAGGAGGAGAAGAGAGAACTTCAACTGAACTTAGAGAAGACGGAGGTGGTGAAGATGACCAACAAACAACAACAACAACAAACACTAATCACTATTAACGAGAAAAGTTTGAACAAGGTAACTTCTTTCGCTTATTTAGGCAGCATCATTTGAATTGCAGGTAGGCGGAACGAATGAAGATGTTAAAGTCAGTCAGGATTGGAAAAGAAAGACAGATATTCAGCACTCTAGGATCAATATGGGAATCTGTTGTAGTCAGCCTAAAGAATTAAATTGTGGTTTTCAACACTAAAGTCAGGTCAAACCTTTTATATGCTTCAGAGACTTAGTATTTCGAATAGAATATTACAGACTTTTATCAATAGCTGCCTTCGTCCTATACTGAAGATTAGATGGCCGCCTAGAAAGAGTCAGCAACAAGGAAATCTAGTAATGAACCAACCAAGAGCCCATAGTCTAACAAACATTCCAAAGGAAATGCAGATGAATCGGAAATATACTGAGGGGACCGCTGAGTGACACTGCACGCCAAGCCGTCAAGTTGAACCCGAATGAGAGACGTTGAGCTGAGAGTATGTCAGAGGAGATAGTTTGAGGATGAGATAATAGTCTATGCACGATCGTGTAGACAGCTAAAGAGGGCTGTGGGGAACAAGATACTTCTGTATTTTGATTGGATACTGACTAGTGTCATGCGTATAGTCGCTTGTTTGACGCCGACTGAATTCTACCAGTCAAGTCTGCAATGTGGCCACCATCTAATAAAAGCAATTCGGGGTGCACCGTGATGGTGAGTCACCTAACTTGCTGGCCACATTGCAAACCTGACTGACAGAATTCAGTCTGCAGCAAACGAACGACTAGACGCATAACACTAGTCAGTATCCAATCAAAGTCACTAATACAGTCCTACAGAAGGTTCAATCGCAAGCCTGAATAGTTCAGTGGTAACGTATGTGATTGCAACACTGGGTGATACTGGTTCGAGTCTCAGAGGGGGCATGAGTTCCTCTAGGACTGCAAATACGCCTTGCTGACGAGTGCCGACTAGCACGAAACCTTGGTCTGCTGTTTCCTGACGATTACCTTCAACCATCTAATGCTTCCCTGTTAAAACTGTTTATTTTGATAAGAATAGTGACTCACTACTACATAGCGTTCAGGACAATTAAGTGTTTAGAAATGACCCTTTGAACAATAAATATAGTTAGGTGGATAATTTACTGAATCTTTGATTATCAGTATAGCACTGAGTGTGTGTAGTAAGAATAGCGATACACAGTTGTCCACTTAATCAACCAAAAACACAACTGATAGGACCATTGAAACTAAGTGTTGATAGTTGTGTGACTACTTTGATGTAATTATGAACAATAAAATGTATTTAGAATATGAAGACAGTAAATAATACCATATCACTGTGTATATTGGAATGATATAAACAAGTCTAATATGAAATTAAAGTTTAGTATAATATTCGAGTTCTGCGCTTGTATTGATGATTACAATAATTGGAATGTAATCAGTTTGGCCAATCAATTATCGTTGTTTAGAAGAATTTTGTGTGTGCGTCAGTGGCACAACGGTAGAATGCTTGCCGACCACACATGTTGTCCGGGGTTCGAACCTCGGCCGACAAGGTACTCCTTTACCTCACTCAACCAGTAATAAGACTGGTAACGAAGGAATGTTGAGAATGAGGCTAGCAACCCCGTAAAAGTAAACACCACTGCTACCGAAACTTCAAGCCTCGAGCTTTTGAAGCCCTATGTTCCACTGGGAAGTAAAGGAATAAGAATGGTATTGATGGGAACAATCCCCACCACGCTTTGCTGTAGATGTAATAACGGGAACAAATTTAATAACTGGATAGTGACCAGAGATGGATTTGCTTCGAATGTCAAACAGTCTTTTCTACAGCTCAATCAAACTTTTAGTACGTATACGTTCCACTGAGAGAATTTACACTGGCCTTTTGTAACTGACAGAATGGAAGCTCACTGGTCTAAGTGACTGTAGGCATTTTCACCTCCGTCTGCTAATAATAAGAACTTGTGTAACTATCTGCTCAAGAAAACCAGATCAAAATTTCACAGAAATGAAACACTACTTGTATCAAAAAGGAGGAAACTTCACATGAAACCGAATTTCAAGAGAGACTTGACTTGCGACATTCTTAAATCAAAAATTTTATCATCTTAGGGAACTTCCTTCGCAGCAACGCTAACAGTAGTGTTCTCCAGTCGTTTACTTATCTGCAGAAGGACAAAACCTTGCATCTGACCACTTCTATGTGCGTATATCAGTTCACCTGTTCCTGTGGAGCCAGCTACATTGGTCGTTCAACAAGTATCTTGTCTAAAAGAGTTCAAGAACACTATCGCACATGGCTGCAGAAAGGTAGTAGTGGCTTTATAAGGGGTACGATAATTGAACACCTTGTCAAAACTGGTCATTCCACCTCAACAAACGCCCCCCTTCAAAGTAATCTACAAAGTGAAGAACAACCTGCCAAAGACAAAACGTTTTCGTCTCCTTTGCACTGCCGAAGCTCTAGCTATTCAGTTAGTGAGACCGCAGTTATGCATATAAGAGAAAATTATTCAACCACATCTAGCTACTATCATGGTTACAACCTTGTTGATACCTACTGACTTGATTTTTGTTTGCTTATTTTTCTAACTCCCTACAACTTTTGTACTTCTTTATAACTCTTACTAAATTTCAAATTTTTCTTCGCTTCTGTGTATATCCTAAGATTAAAACTCACTCATTAAGCTATTCATCTTATTATGTAACTCTAATACACTTATTCAACTCTTCTCATACAATAATTAATACTAACAACTATGATTTCGGCAGATGATCTCTTTTTTCACTATCCTCTTTCGTGAAAAGAGACTACAAATAAATACGATTGTACAGCTAAGTTGAAAATGAATTCACCGAAAACAGTCTCTTGTTTTATTCTTTCTTCATTATTAATGCCTAGATGGGGATTATTCGTCAATCTTTTTTAGTTGGAGAATGTCATCATGAGCTGACATCAGTTAAAGGACCATTAGAAAACCAACAGGAAGTACTAGACAGCTGTTTCGTCCTAGTTTGGGACTTTTCAGTAGTATACACCCCCACCCGCCAGGGTTCGAACGCAGGACCTTCTGGTTACAAGGCTAGCGAGCTAGTAGACCATTAAGCCGCTGAGACCCGATCCAATGGCCAGCTCATGAATTCTAACTTGTGACAACTCACGACAAAGAGCGATTATTTCGCAATGTCTTCTTCGATGAGTTACTGCCTCACCTTCAACCTGCTCTACCCTACTGGTCACGGCTTCCCACTGGAAGCCCAGGTTAACTGCCTGAATAGGGCCAGTCGCTAGTCAACATCAGATTAATTTTCAAGTATTGACTTTTTTGTAGGGATTTTGCTTGATTAGCTGGAGGATTTCATCATGAGCTGACTGACACCAGTTAGAGAACCATTGGAAAACAATCATGGAATACTGGACAGCTGTTTCGTCAGTCTAGTATGAGACTTTTCATCAGTACGCATCCAAAGACATAGAAAACATGATCCAACATAAAAAGTGTATTCATTCTTTTTCTGAAAACAAATTTAGACTATTCGCATAATTTACAAATCAAATCAAAAACAACAAATAAACAGAGAAGCTGACACACAGAGTGGACTGATAAAAACCACAAAAAATTTCTTTTTTAAAAAAAGAGATGAGAAATACAGCACACATACAAAAAAACCTGTGCAACTGGTAGATAGGTAGGTAGATCGCACCAGAGTTGAAGTGAAGCAAACAGAACAAGTGCGTGTAATGAGATTGACCGTCTCTTTTTCAGTAGGATAGAGGGGAGATCTGCTGTCCAATGGCAGCAATAGGTGATGATAGATATTATTTTTAAGCAAAGTGTTTACAAATTTATTATTTTTTTATAAAAGAAAATTTACCCAAAGATAAAAAAAAACCGTAATATGGCTTCAAAACCTCCCTATATATAAAGATCTGAGTAAAGTAAATTGGGTTGGTTATTCACATCCTAAATTACAAAAATTGAAACAAATAATACACCGACATTTAAACATAAACAAGCAATAATCACAGTGTTACCGATGGGGGGGAATTCCGCTCAAATTATTTTTCATTGTGGTAATTATAGTAGTATATACAAACAAAGTAAAAATAAAATTGTCAATATGTTTGCTTAGATTTCATGAAAGACAACTGGTATACTTCCAAAGACGTAGGGGTGGAGGACAAGGAGGTGGTGTGTTTTTTCTGGCAAAATACAGAAAGGATGAGTGAAAATTTTATTGTTTAAAATAACAATATCACACTGAAACCACCAGTCTCCTTTATGTTTAAAATGAGGATGGTTGACAACAGGCACAGGGTAAGGTGAGGAGGAGAATAAATACGTTCATCCTCGTCGTCTTCTGATCCCACTACTACTACTACGACAACAACAACAATAAGAGATCGTGGGAACAGAAGCAGGGTTACCTAAGAAATGGATTTTTTTTCTCTTAAAAACACCTGAACCCTTACAACAAGTGAAGATGTTAAAAGGAGAAGAAGAAGGAGAAAAACAGAACAAGGAGAAGCAAGATCTCTCTTAAAGTAATCGTGATTGAAAAAACTGTAACCAGTAATAATTGATTAGCCTAAAAATAGAGTACAGATCAAAGCTCTTATGTAATCCATAAGTGATGGTACTACTTGGTAGAGTTTAACTAGTCCACAGAAAAAGACGACGAACTATGAAAAGATGGAGGATGCAAAATACAAACAGATCAAAATGATAAAATCTATCAGAAAGCATAAAATATAAAATGATAGAAGGAGGGGAGCAGAGAGGGAGTGGAAGATTATTATTTACAAATGGTGAGAAGGATAAAGAGAAAGGCTTTTCTTCTCTACTAAGACTAGGAAACAGTCACCACGGGAGATCATATTAAACAATAGGTAGTAAAAAAAAGAAAAGACCAAAGAAAAGGAATACACACGGAACAGTAGTAAATAAATAAAGCCAGTCAATAAATATGAAGGCATCATTCGGTATGCTGTATTGTATTATACATCCATGCATGGATATATATAATACATCAGACATCTTTAACAGACAATAGATTTGCTGGTTCAGTAACCAAATGATTGTGTTGACTACTATGATGTGGAGTTGTCCCATTCATAATTACACTTGACTTGATAAGTGATTTTGGATAATGTCCAACAACAGATAAGTTTAAACCCATAGCTTGAGTGTGATATTCAAAATCTTCTTTTTCAATTTGAATAGTTAAATGTGCAATTGATGAGAAATGATTGCCAACTATATCCTTGACCTGTTGTTACACATTAAAAAGAAAAAAAATAGAAATAAGGTTTGTTAACTGACTGGAAAAAAACAACCCACAACTGACAAACTTCAATAAGACTTACACTGAATAGTGAGATGTGTTGGGATTCCGATTGCCAACTGACAACAAATAGGGAGCCATTGAAAAGCAAGCGGAGGCGGCAGTTAGTCCTACTTTAAAACTCTTCAGTAGAGTTAACCCAAAATCGGATTCCAAGGCGATTATCTCGCCCAGTGAGTAAGAACCTGAACATCAGTCAGAGTAGTTAACTTCTATGGATTCTCTATGTAGCCTCATCGCAATCCAACTCTTCATTAGAGACCTGACTTTATTGGCTTTTAGGTGGGCATTGCTGACATTTTTTTAGGCTGATAAGAGGAGCTACCCGCTGCCTTTTAGCTTTCAGTGATCCCCTAATTGATAATAAGTAGGTAATGACAGTTGTTATGAGATGTCCGTACTACAGATCAGGACACGAAAACAGAGATAACTGATGTAAAATCAATATATCAGAAAAAATTCTAAATTCTACTTTGTAGGCAGACAAAATTGATGAAAGTTTTGTATTTTTCCTTAATTTTTGATTTTCATCAGCTAAACTCATCACTTTCAGCACATATTTCACCCGCATTGTGACTTGAAGCCTCAAAGAAGCATATTTGCCTCCACAACAGTATCAGATCATATACTATGTGCAGAGTGATTTCATTCCGTCCTGATATTGATGAACAATTACTTCTCATCTCATTATTGATATAAGTATAAAACTTGGGCACTGTGGTAAAGTATAACTCCATTATGGATAAGATTTTATTTTAATAAATCACTCAGAGGCAAGCTCTATAGGCTAAATGGCCCTGTCGGTTGACCCAATTAAACAAAATAATATAATTTACAAAATACCCTGCAATGACTGTGAGTTAAGTCAACTACATAGGTCAAACTAGTAGATCAGGAGTAGTGAGATTATCAGAACATAAGAATTTAGCTAAGGTAAGAATGGTTGACCCAGAGAAGATAAGTAATTTAGAAATACTATACTGCACTGCATGCATTAACAAACAACCACACAATGGGGTGGGACAGAGTCAAAATTCTTAGAAGTAATATAGGTAGGTTGATGGAGAGAGAGATTGATTACTGAATCCTGGTTCATTTAATCTACACTCAACACATGCAACAGAAATGACTCAACGCAAATACCAGAAATATGGAAGATATTATTACCATCAGTCAAATCAGAGGAGGTTAATAAATAATCTTAAAATTCTATTTCAATTCACGTACATTATAACATTCTAACAAGTTATTTATTTATTTTACTATAAAAACATCTTATTTCCAATCTGATTGTACCTGATTGATAACACTAATATTATTTCTGAATGTACATTATCTTCTATTCATTTCTATTCATATGTCTAATCAATTTTACTCATGTATATAAATGAAGCAAGCAAGTTGTGCGAGTGTGTGACTTGATATGATTATGAGTGGCGATAATTTGTGCTCAAAACGTGGTCATCAGTTAATATTATGTATAACACACTGTGTGATTTCATCCAGATGAAATCTTATCCATAATGGAGTTACACTTGGCATCTCAATGACGATAGACAAAAAAAGGAATGATTCCTTAAATAGGTAAATAGATAATTTACAATATTTTGTATTATCATGATTGTAGTGATAACTAGAGGAAAAACAGCAAATGTACTGATTCAGTATACTTTTCCCACCATGTTCAAATACACCCATGTTAGTGTCTGTGACATAGAAACATGAAGTTTTCAGAGCTATTCTTTAAACTCTAAGCATTTATAAAAAGATCAGCAACAGAGATCTCTGGCAATGAGCGAACCAACTCAGCAGGAACCGATTGTGAAACAAATAGGCAGGAAGAAATGGAGATGGATTGATTGGCCATACTCTGAGGGACTCATCAGGTGACATCACTAGACAAGCCATTGCTCGAGTGGAACCCGAAAGGGAAGCGGTGGGTTGGTCGTCAGTGCAAGGGTGACTTGGAGGAGGTCATGTGAAGAGGAGATGAAAGCATGTGGGCAGACTTGGAGCCAGGTGAAGACTCTATCAGAGAACCGAACGCAATGGAGACGCACGGCTGAAGCCCTATGTTCCTCAGGAATTAAAGGAAACAATAATAATAATTTATGAATAGAAATGTCGCTATTCTGTTTCACCAAAACCAACACCTGCTACAAGCATTTCGACATTAGAAATAAAATAAATGGTGTAACTTTTGACCTTTAGGAGAATTATTATTATTTCAAAACTAAGATATCTGAGAAAATAGAATAAAAATGAGGCAATATAAGAAGTTTGATATGAATAGTCATCGTTTAAGTATTGTATAATGAAGTGTTACTTGTAAGCAGAACTATGACAAATTCTTAGATACTGTAAATAAAGATGTTTAAAATGTTGCCCATATATATACACTGGAGTTTTATTTACCTTTCGTAATAGTATCTGTTCTGAAGCATTCGAGTTAATTCTGACCGTTAAACAAACACAAACAGATGTGTGAGTATGCGTCCAAATAAATGGATTTGAAACAGAAACCACTTCACCCACTTGTAATATCTGAAAATGAAATAATAATAATAATAGTAAGCTAAGAGTAAAGTATGAAAAGTTTATATATTTAAGAATTATTGGTTGATTATTTGCAAGAAATTAAATTTTTTTAAAGTGAAGACCAAACTCAGCAACTAAGTCGTTTAATCATGTCAGTTTCAAGGTGTATTTGAACTCCAACATTGTCCAACTGAAAAGAGAGAGGGCAGTACAGTTCTCGCTTCTAGGGGTTTCCCTATCATGTTATACACATAATCGGCTGAAAATTTACGAGTTAAAATTGCTACACTTGATCTCAATACATAAAAAACTATCAGAAATGATATTCAAGTGCTGGTTTTTAGGGATTTGATTGGTTACAGGATTTCATCATGAGCTGAAATTGGTTAGAGAAACATTGGAAAACCTACAGGGACAACTGGATAGATGCTTTGTCAGCCTAGTCAGGGGCTCCTCATCAGTACGCACCCACCACCAAAGTTAGAACCCAGGACCTTCTGGTTACAAGGCTAGCGAGCTCGTAGATAATTAAGCCACTGGGACCCAATCCAATGGACAGCCCATGAATTCAAACTTCTGCCAATTCACGACATAGCGCAACCACTAGCCAATGTCCTCGGCGAGTGTTTGTCCTCACACCCGAAATGAATTAGAAATTCATACGTTTATTAAGATGAAACAAGTGTACTGATAATATGTTTACAACTTAAGAAGGATATTGCTCAATAGATGCGTCGGAGAAAATGGAGATGGATCGGGTACAAGTTGAGGAGGCTGTCAAATGATATTGTACACAATGCAGATCATTGCTCGAGTGGGATCTCAACGGGAAGCGACGAGTGGGTTGTCGGTGTGACGGTGATATGGAGAAGATCGTGTGAGGAGGAGATGAGACAATATGGGCAATTGTGTGGCTAACCAGCTGAAGAGAACAGCAGAGAACAGAACAAAGTGGAGATGTGTTGTTGAAGTCCAATATTCCACTAGGAACCCAAGGGAATAATAATGATAATAACCAAAGAGGGAAACCACTTGGTTACCCACATCACAGTGGGGTAGAATTTCAACTAACAGTAAATATATCGGTTGAAATTCAAACTTCGACGAGGAATCAACCACTGAATGTTTAAAATACCGCATATTCATTCATGAAGTAATTTGGTAGATGGTGGTGACTAGTAGTCGAATCCAGGATGCACATTTCGTTCTGTTTAGTACTCATCATCTAAATGTACCCGCATTCCCCTATCAGTGATGGTGTTCCCACTGAGACTCGAACAGACAAGTAATAACTGGTGCTCGTTGAACAAGACGCGGCTCTCATGACCCAAAGTGGTTTAGTGGATAACGCTTCTGGGTTCGAAACGCATTGTGGGAACACAATCACTCAATAGGAACGCAGGCACATCCAGGTGACGAGTCCCAAAAAGGAAGAAGTGTGCATTCTGGATTCTACTGCTAGTCAGCATCTACCAAATCACTTCAAGTTAATCCACAGACGTCTTTGAAGCGTCCATAATAGGCGCTGAGACGTCATCTGAAGTGGTGACGACTAGTGGCGTCCGCCAAGGATGCCCATTATCCCCATTCCTACTCAACTTCATCATAGACGTACTAATGGACTTGACCCTAACTCACTTCAGAGACTCAGGGATTAACTTGCTACCAGGGAATAATCTCGTTGACTTAGAATATGCAGACGATATAGTCCTTCTAGGCGAGGACGCTGACAAAATGCAGAGTTTTCTGAACACCTTGAGCTGCAATCTACGAATGTTTGGCATGCGATTCGCTCACGCCAAATGCAAGATGATGTTGCTGGATTGGACTACACCGACCCCTAGATTAGAAATAGGAAGTGAAGTGGTAGAGCACGTTGACCGCTCCACTTACTTAGGAAGTACCATCAGCCCCAACGGGTTGATCTCAGACGAAATCTCAGCACGGATACACAAAGCTAGTTTCGCATATGCCAGTTTACGCCGTCTCTGGCTTAGTACACGTGATATCCGACTATCGACCAAAGGGCGTGTCTACTGCTCATCAGTCCGCTCCGTCCTCCTTTATGGCTAGCTGTGAGACCTGGCCATTGAGAGTGGAAGACATGAAAAGCCTGGCTAGCTGTCTTTGATCATAGGTGTCTGCGTTCTATCTCCCGTGTGAAGTGGTATAATAAGGTGAGCAATATTGAGGTTAGGCGTTGAGTGCTAGGTAAGGAGGGGAAATCAGTCGACGAGGCTGTGGAATTACATCGATTGAGATGGTTAGGACATGTGTTACACATGTATGCCTAGTCATCGCCTTCCTCGACCGATAGGCAATGTTAGCTGATATAGGGTCAGACTGGAAAAGAGCTAGCGGCGGTCAAACGAAAACATGGCACCAGTCAATGAAATCCACGACAGTTAGTATAAGCCACGTAGGAAGGTGTAGACTTCCTGATGGTTGGGGTCCTCGGGACGGTAAAAACCAATGATTGGAAACAATTGGAGACATGGCTCAAAATCGTTCTCAATGGCGCAGATGCATCCACTCCTTGTGACATGATTTCCAATTAAACTATATTGTTCTTCGTTATTACTATTCCTTTGTCTCACACCTCTGTTTACTGTCTCTATTATGCATTTCTCCTACTTTCTTCTCTTGCTTTGTGTGCTACATGTAGGGTGTGTGGCGACTTGAACTACCGCACATATGTGCAAAGTTCTATATCGAAAACAGACAGACAGACAATAAAGGGCGAACGTTTCGAGTCAATGAATCAACAGGAAAATCAAAATTGGCTTAAAACAAATAATACTACATATTTCTTCACTAACTTACAATAAAATATTTTCCTAAACACGCTTAACTCACTAGTAAGCGTATAAAAAAAGAGAAGAAAACACTATGACCTCTTCTCTTCCCCGACACAAAACACATTAAAAATAAAAATAGAGAAGGAATACTAAGAAAAACTAACCTTTTTAACCAGCAACTGAGAGTGGAAATTATCTGGCACTTTTAAAGTAAGCAGACCAAGAGTATCATTTAATAATGGCATAGCTGAATAACCAATTACACATGCAATAAACATTGAACAGATTGGATCAGCTATATTCCAACCATAAGTTGATACAAGAAATGAACTGAATATTACACTGACACTGCCCAAAGTGTCAGCAAGAACGTGTAAATAGACGCCTATATATTTAAAAGAGAAAAACAAAAGTTTTATTTCTAAGAGTACAAATACAACAGGACTGTCTGTATTCAGTGGTAAATTGTAATTATGCATGGAATTTAATCACAAGAAAGAAAAACCTTATGACGATATAATAAATGATACATTTCAGTGCTAACTAACTGCTACGTAAAGTGTTGGTCAGATTAAAGCAAAAAGGGTAAGGCGAACATTTTAATCATTCCATTCTGTTTTCTTTTAATTCCTTGGAGCTCCCAATGGGACACTGGGCTTCAGGTTTGAAGCTGTGGTGTTATTTTTTGATGGAGTGAGGCTGCTAGCCTCATGTTTAACCTTCCTTCTTTTCTGAACTTACTACCAACTAGTTAACCGGATGAGGTTTAGGAGTGCGTCAGCCGGGAATCGAACCCTGGACTACCTGTGTTGTTTTCGAGCATTCTACCATTGAACTACCGATGTACATTCATTCCGCTGTTAGAATAAAACTCCAAAGATATGAACACTTTCAAGAGTATTGACCATTATCAGTTTATTCTAAGTTACTAACGTTTAAAATGCGGGTTTAGCATGCAACATAGAAACACTACATGTGTACAATTCATTACATTACAGCTAGTCAATTGACATTAAGATATCATTAATAGTGTAGGATATGACTCCAATGTACACCGACCACATTTGCCAAGCTTGGAAACAGCACTTTAAGCAAAAATAATGACAACAGCAAAAATGAAATTAGTAAAAGAAGTAATATCAGTAAAAAGTTTGAGCATTGTGGATTAGATCAAATAAAGTATAATTATATTTTAATAGTTTATACACAATGATAAGTTTTATTATTGGTAATTTTGCTCGAAATATTACCAATAATAAAACTTATCATTGTGTGTAAACTATTAAAATATAATTATACTTTATTTGATAGTAAAAGAAGGTATAACAGAGAGAAAATATTCTTTAAAAATGTGAGGGATTCATTATAAGAAAAGGTATGGATCCCTTCATATACTCCGGCAAATGTACTACAAACTATTTCATTTCTTTTGAATGCCCTAGCAAACAGATAAACTTTGTTTTTTTATGAAACTGACACTGGTGGGTTGCAACACAGAAAGGCGGTAACTTGACATGCACATCAATCGACGTAGTTCCACAATTTCATTTGATTGACTTCCTTACTTAGCACTCACTACTCTACGCCTAACTTCAGTATTGCATATTAAATTATACCGTTTGACACGGGAGATAGGATGCAAACATCTATGATCAAAGACAGCTAGCCTCTTCATATAACCGACTACCATTGGCATGTCTTACAACCATAAAGAAGGACAGAGCGAATTACTGAGCAGTACACAAGTTCTTTAATCGGTAGCCGGATATCACGTCTTCGCTAGAGATGACATAATTCGGTAAATTTTAAACGGGACTTTTGTTTCCGTGTTGTAATTTCGTCAGAAATCAATTCAGCACTTCACTACCTATCTTTAAACTAGGCGTCGGTTCAGATCAGTCCTACAGTCAGTTAAACAGTCAACAGTTTTGATGTCATCCCATTGTAGAATCAGATAATCAATAATTCTGGTTTGGAATGTGTTTCTAAATTATTATTATTATTGTTATTGTTCCCTTGGGTTCCTAATGGAACATAGGGCTTCAACTGCACATCTCCACTTGTTTCTGTCTTCTGCTGTACTTTTCAACTGCATCCATGTTATTCCATACTGTTTCAGCTCCTCTTCACACGATCTCCTCCATGTCACCTTTGGGCGTCACACTCGCCGATTCCCTTTCGAGTTCCACTCGAGCTATGGCCTGACGCGCGATGTCACCCAGTGGCCTCCTCAACTCAGCGAGTGTCCAATCCATCTCCACTTCCTCCTGCATATTTGTTGGGCGATTGGTTCTTGTTTTGTTTGTTCCCATAGTTTCTTGTTGGTGATTCTTTCCGGCCCTCTGATCTTCAGTATAGAGCCAGCGAAGACAGTTGTTGATAAAGGTCTGTAACAGGCTGTTGGAAATATTTTTTGGTGACACACTGGCCAAGTTTCTGATCTGTATAGAAGAACTGACTTGACGTCGTTTGTATTGAAAATCCGAATTTTGTTGTTGATGCTGAGTTGAGTGACGAAGATTTCCAGATTGGTTTCAGGTTGATGAATGTGTTTCTCGCCTTCCCGATTCTCGATTTGACATCCTCGTCCGTTCCTCCTGTAGTTGAGAGAATGCTCGCTAGATAAGTGAGTGGATGAAGTAACCTCTTTCAAATCCCTCCCGTTGATGGTGGTTGGCGCTGGATGTTGCTGTTGTTGTTGTTGGTTGGTTATTTTCATAACCTCCGTCTTGTCTATGCTCACCTGGATTCCTGTCTTCACTGCCTGCTTCTTCGACCAGTTTGTCGGTTTTCGCTTGTAAGTCTTCGATTTTGTGTGACATCAAACATAAATCATCCGCGAAATCCAGGTCTTCTAGTTTCTTCACGTCGGTCCAGGATATCCCTGTCTTCTCGTTTCTAAAGAAGCGAAAGAAAACATTTCCTATGTGAATTTTCACATAAAGACAATAAGAATGAATGGATTCCACTGATATCAAAAACCCTGCTGGCAACTCCCTATTAAGTCATATAGGAGAGTAGATGAGCGGCCAAAAGTTGTCCCTTTCAGCGATGTAATTCTAAAGGTATACAATCGCAAATACTTATTGTGCATTGTCATCACAAGGAAAGAAATATTACCAAAGATTTATCATTAAAATTTTGAGTTTTCCATAAAAACTGAAACATTCTAGATTACGGAACACAGAAACAACAATTAGGCAGACGAGAATAAAGCAAAGTAAAATTAACTAAACTGAGTGAAGTAACATAATGTCTGTCTGTTTTCGACATAGAACTTCGCACATATGTGTGGCAGTTCAAGTCACCACACTCCATGTACCACACAAAGCAAGAGAAGAAAGTAGGAGAAATGCATATTGAAGACAGTAAACAGAGGTGTGAGACAAAGGAATAGTAATAACGAAGAACAAAACAGTTTAATTGGTAATCATGAGTCACAAGGAGTGGATGCATCTGAACCATTGAGAACGATTTTGAGCAATGTCACCAATTGTTTCCGACCATTGGTTTTTACCGTCCCGAGGACCCCAACCAGGAGGCCAGTCTACACCTTCCTACGTGGCCTAGACAAACTGTTGTAGATTTGCACAGAAGTGCAGCACCCTCCATGAAGTACATAAAGGATGACAAGACAGTGAAGATAGGAGATTCAAAACAAAAATAATAAGCAGAAATATGAGCGAGAAAGAACAACAACACGGGAAAGCAATAGGAGGTCACACAGAGTGAATGCACATGAACCGATTACAAGTTTTAGTTTAACAAACACTAGCTCTTTTCCAGCCTTATCCTATGCCAGCTAACACTGACCCTCGGTCGAGGAAAGCGATGGTTTGGTATGCGCAACACGTGTCCTAACTATCTCAATAGATCCACCCTTAGAACCTCATCAGTTGATTTACCCCTCTTACGTAACACACTCAACACGTAACCTCAATACTTCTCACCCTATTATACCATCTAATACAAGAGATAGAAACACAGACACCTATGATCAAATTCAACGACATTAGAAGAAAAACTCTGCTTTTATATACACATCATATCATCAGTGAATAATGACCAAAGAGTGATGAAGTGAAGAACACCTCATCAACTTTAAAAGTCACACATTACTAACTAGCAGTTTTACTGAACAAAATGTCTTCTGATTAGTTGTAACACTAATTATAGTAAATAGTTTAAAAATTTGTCTAGAATATTACCAGTATTATTTAAACGCAGACTTGGTGTACAGTATGGGCATTAAGACATGCACCACACGAAAATAATAACACAATATAAGTAAAATAGAGACAGAATTAACAAGGGACAGACAGCATTAAGAAAACAAGTCAGCATATCTATGAAGAGCATTCAAAGAAAACGGTTCACTCCTTCATGTTACTTTCAGAAACAGAAGAAAAGAGGAAAGAAATTGCAACATATTTGCCATTTTTAACGATTCTCAGACATTTCTGATAACGTCTCCAATCACTGGTTCAAACCATCTCTCGGAATCATGATGCCGCTCTAACGGATACTAACCTAGTATAATTTCCCTTCAGCTTACGATGGTACATCATAGGCTGACCAGTCCCTACCCCACCGCTCTTCTCCACGCAGTCCCAGGACTAGCAAACAGTGAGAGGTATAGGAACTGCTGTGGGATAACATTTGTAATGCATGCCAAGGCCATCGAAATCATGGAACAACAAACATCAATACAGAATTCGATTTTCATGTGCACTGTTACAGATTACTTCATCAATCATATTACTCAGCAACTTGATCTCTCTTTATTTTATTATTTTTATATGTAAACTGTTTCACATTATATTCTTACCACGTTTTCTGATTTTCTTTTACTTATATCAGTCGTCCAGTAAGGTTTGTAATCTCAGTCTATCGGTATTGTTTCGAGTTGTGAATCAACTGTCTTCCGATTATTGGTCTCCAGTGCAATATCTAACACGACTATTTCAAAACCACGTAACAGGTCCACGATTTCCGCCTACAACGTTCACATACTGAGGTAAATGTCTCAAAAACTCCTCCTTAATAAAAACATATTTAGCAAAGTTTATGGGTTAAAAAGTTATTGAAGTATTGAGCAAATCTAACTGAGACCTTCAACTCTGCATGTCACATACTGCACTAAAATATTTGTCTTATTTTCCTACTTAAAATTTCAAAAAACTGGAAAAATTTAGTTTAAATAATGTAATATAAATAATTCTTCTTTTTTGCAAAAACAACACACCTCGTAAATTTGCATCTTCTGATTCAGCTTTGTGTGAGCCTTGTTGGTGTTCGTGTCCATGAGTATGACCATAATGAAGTTCTTCATCACAAACATCAGAATGAGATTTGTTTGAATCATGACTATGACTTCGCTCCTGTTTATGCTGGTGACTATGTCCATGAGAACCACCATCGTGACTATGACCATGAGATCCACCTGCATGACTATGACCATGTGAACCACATCCACCATGACTATGACCATGAGAGCCACCTCCATGACTATGGCCATGAGAACCACCACCATGACTGTGAGCATGACCCAAAGCAACAACTCCAACGATATTAACGAATAAACCTAAAATGGATACAGCCTGAAAGGAAAAAAAACAAAAACACGTATGATAACGATTTAGTGAAGCATTTGGTTAGACTTTTAGATCTATTAGGATACTTTGAACGCCTAATGATGTGATATTCTTAAGACTGGTGAAACTGAAGTGAACTGTTTTTTTATTCCTTAGGCTACCCACCCAAACGGAACAAAGGGATTCCAGCCTAAGCAATGGTGTTCTTTCTTATCGGGTGGAGTTGCTAGCCTCACGTCCAACCTTCCCTCTTTGCCGGGTTTACACTACCGGCTAAGTGAGGTTTAGAAGTACGTCATTCAGGGGTCGGACCCCAGACCATGTGCGTGGCTAGTGAATGTTTTACCACTAAACCACCAACGCCCTTATTATTTCATCATTATTAATTTTATTCATTTACGTTCCCAGTGGAACATAGGGCTTCAAGTTAGAGGCTTGAAGAATCGGCAGTAGTGGTTTTATTTTTACAGGATGGGGTTGCTAGCCTCATGCCTAACCTTCCCTCTTTACCAGTCTTAGTGCTGCCTGAACGAGGTAAAGGAGTGCCTTGTCGGCCGAGGATCGAACCCTGGACAACATGCGTGGTTGGCGAGCATTCTACTCATTCTACCGACACCCTTAAGTGAACTTTAAAAGATACTAATAACAGTTAGGAGATCAAGATGCTGTTATATATTGTTCAACATTTGTTCACAGTAAGAAGTAAAGAGACAAACAACAATCAGTTGCAGTCAATCAATTCTCTGACAGCACACTAGTGCCATCTTAATGTATGTGTAAGCACACTGTATGTTTTTCTAGAACAAAACTCTAACGATTCACAGAGTCTGGGTATGACTCTACCAGTACCTCTAATCAATATTATTATTATTATTACTATCATCGCAGCGTGCTCTTCGGGTTGTGAGGGCGATTGTTACTTCGCAGCATTTTAATCTAATGGCAGCTATGTCTAACTGTCCTTTCAAATAGCACATAAATAGCACAGCTACAACACCCGTTGATAAAAAAAAAAACTCATATGATTATTAGGTTTCACTTTCAAAGCAGATTGATTATATGTGCACCACCAGCTTAGTGACCTTTGTGTGTGTCAACGCCTTATGTGATGGTCACATTTCTTATTTATATATAAGCTCAGTGGCATAAATATTTTAGGACAGATTTGTATGGACACCATTCGTATTAAAGGCGTTGCCTCTGAAATACAACTATACACATACCATTTGACAAACAACTCGGATTTCGTCAGTTTAAATTTAAAATAGACAAAACTGAAGTCACACTAACAAATGATTATCGGAAAGACATGACATGAAGACTAGAGGAACTCAATAAATAACAACCTAAGTATGATTGTTAATTGCTCATTTTGAAATCTTAAAGGTCACCTGAAGGTGAAGTGTACTCCTACATGAATTTAAACGCCAACAACCACTACCACGTGTGTTTTCACCTGACAATGAGCCAAATAATGAGGATGCCAGAGAGCTGTTTAAGCATCAGTTGATGAAGCATGGTTCGGACACATGACATCATGACTATAGATTCACGGCCTAAACTAGTCAGTTGTAACTCCACTTTTACATAAGTTTATTTACTATTAACATTGTTATTGAGTAGAAGCTACCAGTGCTATCCAGCTAAATGGCTTTAATAACAGTGTGGTTCAAACAAGCGGCACGATGAATAGGGCTGAATAAGTTATAGGATAGAATAACTGAAGTGCGACACAATTTCAAGCTGCCACACACAAAGGTAGAAAGAAGAAGAAAAGTCCACAAGAACTGCAATGAGCAGAAATGTACGAGAAATAATATTTGCATAAAACCATATACTACTGATTGATTGAGATAAGTAGTTGTGTACCACACTCATTCAAACCAGTAGTGCTTGCCAGTTAACCAGATCGAGGTGATCTAAACATCGGACGGCTGTTTCGCTTCCTTTTGGGCCTAGCTCATCAGCGGCATCAGCTCAGAGATCTGAATTAGTTCAGACCACCCGATTTCTGACTAGCTACTAGGGTGAACTGGCGATACCATAAGTCAAATTCACAATTTGCAATGTACACAGTTCGAGGGGTGAAATTTTCATCACAGTTTCCTTTGGGAACTGTAGATGGCAATCAAAAAGCAAGCACACTTGCATATATCTGTATACTACTAGAAATAATAGCAACACAGAAGAACACGAGAACTTAGTGTATCTGGAAGATTACACACAATGGATGTAATTCCGTCATTTAGGAAGGTTTTGAGTTATATCCCCAACAGTCCCAAGATACTTGTTCTAATACATCCAGAGGATCTCAACCAAGCTCAGAAAGTCAAATATTTCATGGATTAATACTACGTTTTGGTTTGAATGCATCTATCTCTTCTCCAAACTATTTCCATGTCAGAATTTAATTGGTGGATGGTAACTAACAGTGGAATCCACAATGCGCATTTTGTCCTACTTGGGACTCGGCATCTGGATGTACCTGCATTCCCGAGTGAGTGCCCAGACATCGTCGAAGCATCTGCACAAGAAGCCGACATGTCAACCTGAGACTGAGCACTTCGCTCCAATGAGTCGACAGGAAAATCTAAAATTCAATTAAATATTTCCATATCAGCTTATATTGCTCATCAATAAAGGTGGTAACTTGACACGCCAGTTAAAAGCCCAACTTAACTTCAGATTACTTTTCAGCTGTAATCTTAGAGAGAGTATGGTGAATAATCTCGACAGTATATTCCCAGAAATCTCAGATGGCCGGATTCTTTTAAGGTAAATGGGAGGAATTCCAAAAAGATTAATTGTTTTTTTCTTAGAGTTCCTTGAAAATAATCAAGAATAAAAATTTGTATATCTACCCTGATTTACAAGAACCTTCATATTTAAAAATTTCTGACCACATGTTCATAGGCTTTCTTAATTAATATTCTTCCCTAAAATTCCCTGTTTACTTAAATATAAATTATGACAGATATTTCCTGTTTCTAATATTCTACTACCCGGGATTTTATACTCTGCCATCACTTTGAACATAAATATAACAAACAAATTTCTTCAAACGTTTGAAAAGTCCTCACCGGCAATCGAGATGAAAAGAAATAGCGCGCAAAATCTAAGGCGATTTTATGATACAAAGAGATTGCACTGAAGCTGTACTCAAGATCAATATTCTCAATATCCGTAATCGCAAATGAAGTCTATACAATAAAGTCAAGATAGTTTCCGCAATTCTGTCAAGTCACTTCTAAACACTGAAGCTCTAAGAACACAAAATATGATCACTGAGACAAATACGTGACCCTTCTTCAGACGGATTTCATCACAAACTGATATCCGTTACAGAACTACTGAGAAGCAGAGAGTAGTAATTTACGATGCTAAGTAGAGTCAGGTCCTCAAGAATAGCATTCCTCAAAGAATACTTCATGATGTAGGTACCTGACTATTCTTGTCTCTTTTCCACATACGGTTATATTTTCTCATGCTCGGAGGTCATATAGTAGGAAGGAATAGTTGTCTACTGCTCCTCACGAACTGGTACGGCCAAGAGTGATTAGACTTCGGTCCTACTCTCGAAATGCTCTCATGTGGTCATGCATTCATAACTTCTGCCACGTAGGTCCTATTCCCTGACATCCCACAGCAGTGGAGTTCCTCACCAAAGTGAAAAGGCGAGTTCGTACATCTGGTGCTTACAAACGGACTGGTGAACATGCTAATCTACCTAGAGGAGCTGAAGAAACTTGGTTCCAAACCTACAGTGTACATGGGCTGCGGAATCCGAAGCAATCGAATGTCGAATGAACCTGTTTTGGCCACTAGAAACCTTGACGCTTCTCCACCGCCTCGTGGATCAGACGACAAGTTAAAGGTTCAGAAGGATGGCTCCTGCATCAGCTTGAACCTCTTAGTAGTATCCTAGCCCTCTCACAAGCTATGACATCTGGTATGGTGTATCTTTTAGTGTCCATAATGTACACATTTTGTGTTTTAATAATAATAATATTAGAGCTCATCGGTTTCTTTGGTTCTCCAACTGATTTCAGCTTGCAGTGGGAACATCCATAAAGTTGGTGCAATCCTTGCAAATCACACAAGTGTTAGGCATCAACAAGACGAATGAGCAAATTTAAACAGTCTAAAGAAACGAGCTTTCCGGAATAAAACGATTCGAGATGCCGAGATATAGAAAGTTATTTATATCTGTAATCAGTGAAAAAAATAAATAAATATCTACAAAAATGTATATCACCCTGACATTACCAGTAATTTATCTGTTTTAATATCTGGAGGTTGATGAATTCGTGCAACGGCATTGACAAACACGGAAGCAGATATAACTAATAGGAATAAGGCATTTACAAATCCAGAAAGAATCTCAGCACTATTGTACCTGGATATCAGTGAATAATAAACAAAAAAAATAGTTGTATAATTATTAAGAAGGATGAAAAAACCTCAATATTTACTAACTTAAAGTTTAAAAAGCATAAAACAATAAGTATTTTAATTGAATTTTAGATTTTCCTGTCGACTGATTGGACCGAAGTGCTCGGTCTCAGGTTGACATGTCGGCTTCTTGTGCAGATGCTTTGACGATGTCTAGGCATGTAAATAGAATTTAATTGGTGGATGGGCACTGCGTTAGAGCCTCAGTGGGAACATCATCACTCACTGGGAATGCAGGTACATCCAGATGACGAGTCCCAAATAGGACGAAATGCGCATCATGGATTCCACTGTTAGTCACCATCCACCAATTAAATAAGTATTTTGCTTGAAATATCAATAGTGTATCATCAACTATTACGATCAATTTTTTACCTGCTTCATTTACAAACCGTGAAAATCCACAAAAAATCAGCTTATAAACTCCGAAGCTAGAACACCGACTCGATGGGCATTTGAAATTGTGAATTAACTTACAACACTGAATTAGAATGATATTTTCTGAATACTGGCCCATGACTGCTGACGTTTACTAAGCTATGATTTGTTAAATTTTCCTAGTCGGCTTCAACAGTGAACAATTGCGATGTATCAGAAATTGTCCAGTGAGAAAAGTCAAAACCCAAGTGACTGTGAATCACACCAAAAGCATCTCTTTTAGTTTTAATCCTTTGCGTTTCGAGTGGCACATAGGCCTTACGCCTAACCTTACCTCTTTTACTGGGCTTACTACTGATTAAGCGAGGTTAATTGGTGAGCCGGTCGGGAGTCGAGCCCCAGACCACGTGCGTGGTTGGCGAGTATTCTATAATTGAACGACCAACGCACACGCTTTGTTGACAGTCTTTCACTTTTACAGAATGACGACTAATTTAGACGCAAAGGAATAAACAAAGTCATTAAATCTATATTTTATAAAAAAACGAAAACTCTTATAAAACACTGTTTTTTGTGAAATTATGAACTTTAAGAATGTCTGGAATGTGATCTAATATTAAATTGAAGTTGATGCTTTGAAACAGATTTGCATCTAACCACCGCACATATTTTCTATAGTTTGGTTTGTAAGGGTTAGTTTTGTTTTTACGAGTTGGTCACGGATTGTTATCAGTTAGAGAACCATTGAAAACCAGGGAGTACTGGACAGCTGTTTCACCCTAGTTTTGGAATCATCGGCAGTACGCACCCACTGCCAGGGTTCGAACCCAGGGCCCTCTGGCTACCAGGCAAGCTCGTATACCATTCAGCCACTGGGACCCGATTCAATGACTCATGAATTCTAACTTCTGCCAATTCGTGATTTAGCGCGACCCCGACCATTGTCGTAGGTGGGACATCCATCCTCACAAGTAACATCTGGATGGACCACCTCACTGATCACGACTAGGATGAAACAGCTGTCCAGTACTCCCTAGTTTTCAATGGTTCTCTAACTGATATCAATCCGTGATCAACTGGTAAAAACCGTACATATTACTAAATCCAATGAAGTAGAAACAAATTTGTGCTAGAATAAATACGAATTAATTTCAATATAGAATTCGTTACGAACAAACATTCATGAAGTCATCGATTATTGAGCGGAACTTATTTTCTGAATGACACCTCGATGAAGCTAAAAACTAATGTTTGAAGATATAGGAATAAAACTTATGCACTGTGGTAGAGTGTAATTCCATTATGGGTAAATTTTGTTTTGATAAAGTCTCACAGTGTTATACAGTAATGTTTACTGATGACGTTTCGAGCACAATTTATTGCTCATAATCATATCAAGCAATAAATTGTGCTCGAAACGTCATCAGTAAACATTACTGTATAACACTGTGAGACTTTATCAAAACAAAATTTACCCATAATGTTTGAAGACTTTGATTACGATTACTGGAACAAATCCCACGAGCATAAATGAATAAAGTTTGTAATGTTACCGAAATACTAAGTATATTATCATTGTGTAAATACTTCCTTCCTGTTCCCTTACTTTTTATCCTTGACAAATTTTATTATTAATATTTGACTTTTACTGAAAATCTTCTGTGTAACAGAGCTTAGATTGATGTACTGTCATGGGAATTTCTCATTTCATTGTATCTATCTACTTTCGACTATTTATTATTATCACCATGGTTTCCGAGTGGAATATAAGGCTTCAGCGGCACATCTCCACTTCGTCCTGTTTCCTGCAGTCCCCTTTACCAGGTGGCTCCACCATTGTTCATATGCTCCCATTTAGTCCTTAGTCGATCTCCTTCATGTTGATTTCTGACGCCCACTCGTCTTTTCCCAATTCGGTCCTACTTGAGGGCCTGATAGTGCGATGTCACCTAGCGGTCTCTTCAGAGTGTATCCGATGCTTCTTCACCTTCTTAGGGATATGTTTTGAGCAGAAGTTTATTGGTTGATTGCTTCCCAGAGTTTCTTGTTGCTAATTATTTTCTGGTTGGCCATCTGATCTTCAGTATGGAGCCAGAAAAGGCAGCTGTTAATAAAAGTCTGCAGCTGGCTGTTGGAAATGCTTTTCTTGACGCAACAGAAGAACTGACTGACTTAACATTGGTGTTGAAAATCCGAATCTTTTTCTTTAGGCGGAATGAAGAGGATTTCCAAACTGATTTCAGAGTGATGAGAATCTGCCTTGTCTTTCCAACTCTGGTTTCAACATCCTCAGTCGTTCCGCTTGCCTGCATTTGAAACGATGCTGCCTGGATAAGTGAAAGAACTGGCTTCCGTTAAATCCCTCCTGTTGATAGTGACTAGTTGTCGTTGTTGGTTGGTTATCTTCATCACCTCTGTCTTTTCTATGTTCAATTGAAGTCCTGTTTTCACTGCTTCTTCTACAAGTTTGTTGGTTTTCGCCTGTAAGTCTTCGAGTTTGTGTGACGTTAAACATAAATCATCCATGATGTCCAGATCATCCACAGTCTTCTTATCGGTCCAACGCATTCCTCTCTTCTCGTTCCCCACAATTTGACGCATAACCCAGTCCACCAAAATCAGGAATATTATCGGTGATAGTAGGCAACCTTGTCTGACTCTTGTCTTCAACTCAGATTCTTCGCTGAGTTTTCCGTTGTGGGTCTGCTTCCAGTTAATATCCATCAAATGAATGGGTACTTTTAAGATACCAGGCATCGAATATCAATAGTCTGCTTAAAACATAAACACAATATCTGACGTTAGATTGTTACAGATTATCAGCAAAAGACCCTGGACCTGGGTTGACACTCCTCAGTAAGGCTTATCTGCAATCTTGAAGGAACTCATGTCCCATTCGGATCCGAAACCTAGATCCAGGACTTCCATCCTATTGCTTCTAATCATTTAACACCAATTCACAGTGCACTACAATGGCGAGTCACCTAGCTCGGTGAACACATGGCAAACTTGATTGATAGAATTCAGTGTGCACCAAGTAAAAGACTAGATGCATGATTCTTTTAATCCTTTATGTTCTCAGTGGAACATAGGGCTTCAAGCTAAAGGCTTGAAGTTTCCGCAGCAGTGGTGTTAATTTTTCGGGATGAGGTTGCTAGCCTCATGCCTAACCTCCCTCCTTTACCAATCTTATCACTAGCTTAGCGAGGTAAAGGAGTGCGTGCGTAAGCGGGAGTTGAACCCCGAATCGTATACGTGGTTGTCGAATATTCTACCGCTGTGCAACCAACGCACAAGATGCATGATACTGGTTATTAACTAGTGCCCAACCGATGTAAAGCGTCGGTGGCATAGCGGTTAGGACGCTCGCCGACCATGCACATGGTCCGGGGTTCGATCCCCGGCCGATGCACTCCTTTACCTCGCTAAGCTAGAAATAATGCTGGTGAAGAGGAAAGGTTGGGCATGAGGCTAGCAACCCCATCCTGTAAAAATAAATGCTGCTACAGAAACTTCAAGCCAGTGGCTTGAAGCCCTATGTTCCACTGGGGAACGTGAAGGAAAAAAATCAATTTAAACAAAATATCTATAGAACCATAAACACATTTAGTATTTTTTTTACAACTTTTCCTAAATGAGTATCAAAATCCAGTCCGCAATAAATTAAGCACCACTTTCAATAAACACAAAACACCATAATTTACCCATAAGAGAATATACGAGTTGGTTTCCAGTGTGATACAACAGCTGCATACAACCCGACTACAAGTGCTGCTGAATCGAATAACATATGAAAACCATCAGAAATTAAACCCAAACTGTTTGTCCATACACCATAGAAGAGTTCCACAAATGTAAAAGCCTAAAAATGCAAATAACATAATACATAATTCGTGAAAATTCAGTTCAAGAAATAAAAACAAACTGCCTTGTTTTACCGCTTCCATGTTTATTTACGAGTTTAACTGTTCGTGTACGATTAGACAGGCTCATCATCGACTATCTCAACACCTCCCATCTTGGTTTCGTAAAAGTTCAAGTAAAGTTAGCTATACGTAGCCCAATACTATCTCATCTCGTCGATACTGGACATTTGGTTGACACTAACAAAGCTTTTTAAAGTTATTCATTGCATTTCATCCAACCTTTTGTATGCTCTACAAGTACGACTTTTACGCACAGTAGAGGTAATCAGAATTCATCTGAACAAGCCACAAATGTGTGTTCAGAAGAAATTTGTGCAGCCCTTTTCTTTGCTGTAGCCAACTACATAATAAGTATTAAGTTTTACAAACGATTTCCCTCTCCTTTTGTAATTGTCTTTTGACCTTTTTATTTGATTAAGATTACAATCCCCGGGGGATTCAGTTAACCTGTTTCTATCTTGGTATTCTTACGTAAGTGTACTTAGTCATTCTATTTTTCTTAGTCATCATTATTTCACAGATTTCTGGATTATGTAATAACCTTTTCGGTAACTTCTACGAATTAATTAATCTTGGATTCCGTAATTATGTTCACTTCTTCCTCAAAATCTAGATATCTTGTTGGAGGCTATAAGGTTACATAGATTGAGATGACTAGGTCACATGCTGTGCATGCCTAACCATCGCCTCCCCACTCCAACGGGCATTACTAGCTAATATAGGTGCAGGTTGGAAAAGAGTAAGTGGTGGCCAAACAAAAACATGGCACCAATCCATGAAATCCTTGACAGTTAAACTGAGTCAGGGAGGGAGATGCAGACTTCCGGGTTGGGGCCCGCCCTCGGGACTCTAAGAATCACAACGGCTGGAGACAATAGGTGACATGGCTCAAAATCGTTGTCAATGGCTTACGCAGATGTATTCAGTCTCTGTAATCTTTCATATTCCTTTCTACCATTACTCATTCTGTTTCACTCTTATACTTGCCAAAACTGTATTGATTCTCTTTACTCATCTTCTTGTCTACCTTTGTGTGCTTTTTGGAATGTGGCAATTCGAACTGCTGCACTTAGGTGCCAAGTTCTATGTTGAATCCACACAGACAGATATCTTGTTGCAAACATCTACTTGTTTGCTTTGTTTTGATGATTTTTATAATCTTTTATCCTCACACACACACACACCTATACGTGAAGCTGATAATTCTCAAGGAGTAAAATAACCACATGATTGGTGTAATTTTGATGTGGAAACTGCATCAATTTACAGCCGATGACGAGGAACTACTTGAAGAAAAGGAATCCATATTTCTTCATTCTGTTTGTTGTTTTTCCTACAAGAAAATTAAAATTCAAACTGAGATACTACAACTTTTGTGCATCACTCATTGTCAACATACTGTGCGAAGGTATCGATGCTCAAAACAGCATAGGTGAAAAGTTAGAGACGGAAGTCTAGGTGAAACGTGGTATAAATACATGAAGTCAGCGTTGATCTGAGCTAAGCAAACTAGTCTTAGACTTGGAATTATTAGGATTAAAGGAATCAACGATGAGAGACTCTTTGCAATGTGATGCATAACCAACCATATAGGTACAGATTTACTACCTCCATTATCTTCACATTATTGCTTATTTAGTTATCCCCTTTTCTCTCACATTAACATTAGTCCACCGGACTACCATTCTATTTGCGTTAAGTTTTTTGCACAACTTTGAAGTTTGTTTGTTTTTGTTTGTTTGTTTACGACATAGAACTTTGCACATATGTGCGGCAGTTCAAGTCGCCAAACTCCCTCCATTTAGCACACAAAGCAAGAGAAGAAAGTAGAAGAAATGCATAATAGAGACAGTAAACAGAGGTGTGAGACAAAGGTATAGTAATAACGAAGAACAATATAGTTTCATTGGAAATCATAAGTCACAAGGAGTGGATGCATCTGCGCCACTGAGAACGATTTTGAGCCATGTCACCAATTGTTTCCAACCAATGGTTTTTACCGTCCCGAGGACCCCAACCAGTAAGTCTACACCTTCCTACGTGGCTTAGACTAACTGTTGTAGATTTCATTGACTGATGAAACGATGTTTTGGTTTGACCACCTCTAGCTCTTTTCCAGCCTGACCCTATATCAGCTAGCATTGCCCATTGTCGAGGAAGGTGATGACTAGGCATACGTAACACATGTCCTAACCATCTCAGTTGATGTAATTTCACAGCCTCGTCGACTGATTTCCCCACCTTACCTAGCACTCGACTGAGGCCTAACCTCAATATTGCTCACCTTATTATACCACTTCACACGGGAGATAGAATGCAGACACCTATGATCAAAGATAGTTAATCTTTTCATGTCTTCCACTCTCAATGGCCAGGTCTTGCTCACAGCCATAAAAGAGGACGGAGCGGACTGATGAGCAGTACACACGCCCTTTGGTCGATAGTCGGATATCACGTCTACGCCAGAGGCGGCGTAAACTGGCATATGCGAAACTAGCCCTCTGTATTCGTGCTGGAATTTCGTCAGAGATCAACCTGTCTGGCGTTGGCTGATGCAACTTCCCAAATAAATGAAGCGGTCAACGCGCTCTACCACTTCACTCCGTCTTTCTAAACTAGGAGTCAGTGTAGTCCAGTCCTCTAACATCATCTTACATTTGGCAGGAACGAATCGCATGCCAAACATTCGTAGACTGCAGCTAAAGGTGTTCAGAAGACTGCATTTTGTCAGCGTCTTCACCTAGGATGGAGGACTATATCATCTGCATATTCTAAGTCCACGAGACTATTGTACCCTGGTAACAAGTCAATCCCTGAGTCTCTGAAGTGAGTTAGGGTTAAGTCCATTAGCACATCTACGATGAAGTTGAATAGAAATGGAGATAATGGGCATCCTTGACGGACGCCACTAGTTGTCACCACTTCAGATGACAACTCGCCGTAAGTCCTCACCTGGCTGCATGAGTACGAGTAGAGCGCCTTAATCAGTGCAATGTATTTTCTCGGCATTCCCTTTACAGCCAAGCCAAGTTTGGCAGCTTGAAACTAAAACAATCCAGTGACAGGCTCTGTTGATCTGTTTGTTGTCACATACACACACAGCGGCTTGCTTAAATCACTGAGCTACTTAAATTTTCTATTCATCAAAATGTATAAGATTTTATTCCGTTTCAAATTGTTTTAATCTTCTAATTACCACAGTGAGAGTCGTAACCTATACTCGCGCACAATTTCAAATCAGTTTCGACCTACCGCTAGGAATTTTTCGAAAGAAATGGAGGAAAAACATTGTGAAGTAGTACTATATCAATCCTCGGGAGGGACAACATTGTTTCAGATGATATATTATCGATTATCATATTGTGGTGAGAGCTGACTGAGAACAAGTCAAAATTGTAGACAACAGCTTACGTTAATGTTTACGTCCTGAATCGGGGTCATGAGAAAAAAACAATAACAAGGCTTAACCGTGACGAACTCAACAACCAATCACAGCAGACTTAACGTGTACAAATAGGATTCGCAGATGTATGGCTTAACTTTCTGAGAAACGGTCAGAAGCAGCAAGAAAAAAAACCAATCAGAAGACGTTGCTTCTCCGCTGACAATAATGTCCATAAAAATCTATAAATATCTCTTTATTTTCTCAATAAACTAGCTTTGCCCAGCCTTTGTATACTGTCGTTACAATATTATTTGAACATTATGCATAAGGCGTAAATACCTTGCTATTAAACTCGCTGAAAATTCTGTATTATGTATAAACTCATTTTTCAGAATAAAGCTATTATTACTATTATCTATAAAGACTTGTTGAATAAGTCAACATTTCGTTTATTAGCATTTAACTCTCAATCTAAGTGAAACCAGATTTCTTATCGAATACAAACTATTCATCTAGATGCAACTCATCAAAAAGTTGAAACAATATCATTTTACGATAAATGTATAATTTGCTACTTTCAGTCTAGAATAATTATCAAACGATGAATTGTAACTCCACGGTTTTTGTTCCAATTTGTTCCAATGATCAAATGAGTCCACTTGTTCACAAAATAAAAAATTCAAAATGAACAACCTACATCAGAACACACAAAGTGGAAAATGATGAAGTATCTAACAAATAAGCACATTCAATTAAGTGCTGATAACGGTAATATCTAACCTCATGTTAACCATACAGTCCATAAGAATGCCAAAACTTAAAACAATGCCATTTTGTTTAAGTCAATTTTTCAAGTATTGGTTTTTGTAGGAATTTAGTTTGATTGGATGGAGGATTTCATCATGAGCTGACTAACATCAGTTAGAGAACCATTGGAAAACCTGCAGGGAATACTGGACAGCTGTTCCGCCCTGGTTTGGGACTCTTCAGCAGTATGCACCCACACCGCGGGGTTCGAAACCAGGACCTTCTAGTTACTAGGTGAGCCAGCTCTCAAACCGTTGGGCCACTGGGACCCGATCCAATGGCCAGCTCATGAATTTTAACTTCTGCCACTGGATGTCGGTCAGCTCATGATCAAATCATCCAACCAATCAAACAAAATCCCTACAAAACCAATACTTGAAAATTAATCTGATGCTTACTAGCGACTGGCTTTATTCAGGCAGTGACCTGGGGCTCTAGTTGTAAGCCGTGACCAGTAAGGTGCAGCAGGTTGAAGGTGAGGCAGTAACTCATCGAAGAAGACACTGTGAAGTGGTCACGCTATGTCGTGAATTGGTAGAAGTTAGAATTCATGAGCTGGCCATTCGACCGGGTCCTAGTGGCTTAGTGGTCTACGAGCTGGCTCGCCTTGTAACCGGAAGGTCCTGGGTTCAAACCCCGTGGTGTGGGTGCGTATTGCTGAAGAGTCTCAAACCAGGACGAGACATAGATCAATTTTTGTTTTTTTTGTTGATTGATTAGACCGAAATGTTCGGCTTCTGTTTACATGTCAGCTCCTAGTGACGACATTTCGATAGTGTTTGAGGATTAACACTGATGTTATTTTGGTGGATGTTGACTAGCAGTAGAATCCAGGATGCACATTTTGTCCGATTCAGGACTCATCATCTGGATTTACCCCAAATTCCTAGTGAGTGATGCAGTTCTCACTTAGACTACTAATCACCATAGAGTGTTAGTCGTCAGACACCGTCGAAGCGTCCGTACTAAGAATGATATGTTACCAGAAGCGGAACATTTCGGTTTAGCACAATCAACGGGGAAAACAAAAACTGGCTTAAACAAAATGATAGCTTGTTCCCGTTGCACAAGAGATGGTCCTTGTGGCCCAAGTGGTGTAGTCGATAACGCCTTGGCATTTGAAACGAAGGGTATTGGGTTCCAGTCCAATGTGAGAACACTATCACTCCCTACGGAATGCAGGTACATCCAACTGACGAGTCCCAAATAAGCGCACAAAGCGCACATTCTAGATTCCACTACTGGTCACCCTTCACCACATAACATTAAGACAATACCAATTAGTATTATTCGATAGGAAAGTTTCCTTTTTACTTTAAACCACGTGATTGGAGGGTTCCGCATTTTAACCTTCAGATAAACAAATGAATGAGATACAGTCTAAGCAATAATACTACACAATTGGAAAAAATACCAGTGCAGCTGTGTATATGTAATTTACATAACTGTTTACACTACTTTTAGACCTGTAGAATAAACACCCTATAGCAATTATGTAGCTATACAACAAATGTCAAAAAGCTCTTAGCTTTCTTTTATTCGGATTTTCAACCCAATTACAAAGAAAATAAACCAATCATATTAGAATAACTCTTATACACCCAATCAGGCTTCAGGTAGTAAGTTATAAAGTTGAATAATTGAATAATAACAATGATTAGGCCATAAAGTAGAAAGAAAAAAAACAGACCAGTAAAAAAACGAAAAGAGACTTTTTTCTTACCAGATTTAAGCATAAAAAGGCGAAAATACGACGTGAAGCTTTTCCAGTTAAAATGCCATGAAATGTTTCCCGTAAATGATACCATAGACCAACTTCTTCTGGATTTGCTAATAAAGCAGAACCATGTGTAGGCGTTTGACCAGCTGTGAACAGTGGTAAACCAGCCATTGAATAACCAATGAAATGGCCACTTGAATTACCATCTGGTCCATAACCAGATTTAGTTGTTGTTAATAGATCTGAAGCTGAATTTCAAAAAATCAATAAATAAACGAACAAAGGGCTGGATCAGTCAGAAGTACACTCAGCATGCATACGTCACTATAAAACCAAATAAATATATGTGAGATTAAAAGATTTCCAGGGCTCGTTTCCAGTGATTTGATTGGTTTCAAAATGAATCACGAAGTGACTTCAGTTGGAGAAAAACTGAAAACCATATAATACTGGACAGATGTTGCGTCCTAGTTTTAGACTCTTCGGTAATACGTATCCATGGCTGCAGCAGGGATTGAATTCAACGCCTTCAATTTACAAAGTGATCTCGTTGGCCATTGAGCCACTGGAACGGAATCCAATGAGTTCAACCCCTGATGGGGTTGTGGGTACGTACTGCTGAAGGGTCTCAAACAAAGACAAAACGACTGTGCAGTACTGTCTGATCTTCAATGGTTCTCTAACTGAAGTCAATTCGTGATTATTCTTAGAAAAATTCAGCCACTGTCGTCTCCTTTACTGGTGTATTAAAAACAAGGGTATACAATAAAGAGAAACTTAATAGCGAATATCATATTTTTATCAATATTATCGACGTGGTCAAACTTGAAATAAATCAAAGCCCTCAAAGCTAACTCTGGAAAATTATCCACCTTATTTAATTAAACAACACTTATAAAGAAGTGTAGTTTTGTGTAAATAGAAATGCTAAACGTTCTTATACAAGACCTGATACCTAATTGACAGTGGATGACCTATTCAAGGAATCTTTAGTTTTCAATCTCTTTCGGGGTAGTATCAAGTCAATTTATCAACAATCAACTTTTCTTATACCCTAAACAGTTGATACTTATATATCTCTATTAAGTCATCACAAAGAAATTGACGATTATATCCTACTCATCAAATGTGTACTGTCAACAACACAAAGTACATTTAGAAGTAATTTAGGAATTGAAATAGTGAAAAATATATTCGATGAGTAACTGTCCTCACCTTCGACTTGCTGTGCCCTACTGGTCACGGCTTCCCACTAGAACCCCAGGTTAACTGCCTGAATAGCGCCAGTTGCTAGTAAGTATCAGATTAATTTTCAAGTATTGGCTTTTTTGTAGGGATTTTGTTTGATTGGTTGGAGGATTTCATCATGAACTGACTAACATCAGTTAGAGAACCATTGGAAAACCTGCAGGGAGTACTGGACAGCTGTTTCGTCCTAGTTTGGAGCCAACCAATCAAACAAAATCTCTACAAACCAATACTGGAAAACTGATCTGATGGTCACTAGCGACTGGCCCTATTCCGGCAGTTACCTGGGGTTCTAGTGAAAAATATATATTAGTCGTGAGATGATAAATATAATTTTGCTCCAGTTGGATAGGACAAACTAAGTTGTATTTATTCAATGTAAGTTTAGACGAAGTGATACTAATTGATATTTGGTAACTAATTGTAGATAATAACAATAATATCTTTATTCTGGACAGTATTCATAAAATGTACAGAATTTTCAGAGGAGTTTATTGCATGATATTTTCCCTTCGTACAATGTCTCCAAGTAAAATATTAATAGACAGTGTATCCTGTGACACACTGGTCTCTGAACTGAAGCACGAATCATTCTACTATGATATATCCGCTTTGTCTCCTTCAAGAAATCCACGATATCGATCTAGTTGAAAGTCAGATGTAAGAAGTTCAGAAATACATTTCGAGACCCAAAGACATAACTGAAGAACAGTTATTGCATGTATTGGGATATGTTGCCACCCACAATCAGACCATTCCTCAAGTTTAGTAGGAAATGAGAATCAGAAGCTTGTAAACATTTTAAATACCATTAGAGATCATATCTTAATCGATTAAAACAAACCGAACGAGAGAAAATTTGTGCAATAGACAGATGGAAGTTTTTGATAGCCCAAGTTTTAACCATTCCGCAGACAAGGATCTCTGAATTCGGAACATATGTGATTTTCAATCTAGGTTTAGTCATGAACTAAAATCAATCAGTTAGAAAATCATTGGAAACCAAGGAGCACTGAACAGCTAGCTGATTCATTCTAGTTTGGAACTCTTCAGCAGTGTGCACCCATAACCACGCTAGAGATTGAACCTGGGATCTCCAGGTTACAAGGTCAAGCTCACTGACCATTCAGCCACTTGGGGAGGAATTCCACAAAAAGTCATAATGTGAATATTGAACTCCAGCTCATAAACAGATGCTAGATAGATGTCATAGAGCTGTAATGAGAAGCCAAGAGCGATAGGGTCCATCATTTCGGGATGAAGTGGATGTTAATGTAAGGCATTGGTTGGCATTAGTGACATATTACGAATTGACAAACTTTGAATACACGAGTCACTGAATTCCAGCCCAAGTGGCTGAATGGTCAGCGACGTTGCTCCTCGATTCCTAATAGGGTAGTGAGTGGGAACTTCTGAAGAGACCCAAACTAGGACAAAACAGCTGTTTTGTGCTACATGGTTTTCAATGATTTCTAAACTGATGTTGGTTCTTGACAGAATCTACATTTAAATTGATCCACATCTCTTAATTTGTGATTTGCTTTTTTTTCTTTAAAAAGTATCTAACAAACAAGCAATAAACACGAAAATGGTTTCTTACCATACAAAATACAAATAACTGCAACAATTAAACCAGCAGACATTTGATGCTGAAGTAGAAAACTATGTACACGAATCCCATTTGTCACAATTTGTTCAGCGACAGTGGATGGTACCCAGAAAAAGCTGAAAGTTTTAGCAAAAACATTTGATAAAGCGAATCAGTTAGGTTATCATATATATATATATATATATATATATATATATATATATATATATGTATATATATATATAATTCAAACAAGCCCTAGATGAAAAACTTCGACCGGAACAGGCTGGATTCAGGAGAAACAAGTCATGTATTGATCAGATCGACACATTACGGATCACCATTGAACAAAGCTTGGAATGGCAGTCACCTCTTTATCTCAACTTCATCGACTTTGAAAAGGCCTTCGACAGCGTCGATCGAGAGGTGCTTTGGTAACTACTTCGCTACTATGGGGTGCCACCGACAATAATACATCTCATCCAACAGCTGTACGACAATGCTGCATGCCAAGTAATCCACAAGGGGAAACTTACAGAACCCTTCGAAGTGAGGACAGGAGTAAGACAAGGCTGCCTACTATCGCCAATGATTTTCCTGATTGCAGTACACTGGATAATGCAACAAACAGCGGGCAATGAGGAAACAGGCATAAAATGGACTCACACAAAAAACTTGGAGAATCTGGACTTCGCCGATGATATATGTCTGATTTCCCACAAACTGGAAGATATGCAAGCGAAAAGCAACAAGTTGGCAGAGGAAACATCAAAGATAGGACTTCCGATGAACATAGAGAAAACGGAGGTGATGAAGATTCCTGCGCAACACCACCAAAAGCAACAACAACAACAGACAACAATCAGAACAAATGGAAGGAACCTGAAAGAAACTACCTCCTTTACCTACCTGGGAAGCTTCGTTTCAAATACAGGCCAGTGGAACTGACGAGGATATCAAAGTAAGAATCCGAAAAGCAAGACAAGCCTTCATTACTCTCAAGTCTGTGTGGAGGTCAACAGCACTCAACATGAAAATGGAAATAAGATCCGGATTTTCAACTCCAATGTGAAGTCAGTCAGTGATACTATACGGATCAGAGACTTGCACTGCGCGTCATAAAGAGCATCTCAAACAAACAACAGACCTTCATTAACAGTTGTCTTCGCTCAATATTCAAGATCAGATGGCCGGCCAGAAAAGATCAGCAACAGAGATCTCTGGCAATGAGCGAACCAACCAGGAACCGATTGTGAAACAAATAGGCAGGAAGAAATGGAGATGGATTGGCCATACTCTGAGAAAACAAACCATCAAGTGACATCACTAGACAAGCCATCGCTCGAGTGGAACCCGAAAGGGAAGCGGCGAGTTGGTCGTCCAAGGGTGACTTGGAGGAGGTCATGTGAAGAGGAGATGAAAACGTGTGGGCAGACTTGGAACCAGGTGAAGACTCTAGCAGAGAACCGAACGCAGTGGAGACGCACGGCTGAAGCCCTATGTTCCTCTAGGAATTAAAGGAAACAATCATAATAATAATTTTATTCTACTGAATAATTATGAGTAGTAGTGAAGTGTTCCATACAGTCTCTTAGGTTGTCTTCCAGAAAAAATTATGATGAAATCAGATTTTTGAATAAAGCGGTGAGGACAAATTGAGCACGATAAAGTGACGTGTGTTAAAAATAGAAATATACAGTCTTCCAATCAACAGAAGTGCTTGTTGTGTCACTTGTGTTTGTAGGTAGTCAAATATTGATTCACTTCTGTGAGTATATTTCAAAACGGATCCAGTAAGCGAGTATTAGCAGTACCCCCTCCAAGTAAGTGTCACTGAGAACTTTTCACGTGTAGATACACGTACTTATTTGGTCTCAATATCATCACCATTATCATCATCGAAGGATGGTCCTTAAAGTTGTTCTGCAAACAAAAGCAGACTAGTATTTTCTAAACATCCTATATTCACCCTAGGAAAGAACATCGAAGATATTACTGACACCCCATGGCATTATATCAGACAAGTAGTGAATTAATGGTGAGTGTCCGACTTTGCGTAAGTTAGGTGCTACCTAAAAGCAACTCTTGGGAGCTAAATTAAACCTTCATTGTTTCCTTTACTTCTATTTCAAGTAAGATAACGGGCTAACTCCAGTTTTGAAAAAAGCCAGAGTACTGGACAGTTGTTTTGATATATAAAGCCAGAAACAGCCGAAACCACACCGAACTTTTTGAACCCTACTCGTCACCAATTCCCACTAAAACTTCAGGTTACTTCATCCTCTAGAGTTAATCACTACTGAGCATTAGATTAATTTTCGATATATCAGTTCACAGGGAGTCGATTTTCAATAATTCTCTAAGCGACATTAACTCACAATCGAACTTGGAAGTAATCTAATTCCTGTAAACTAGCACTTCAAAAGTACTTGAATTTGCCTATATCATTAAATTTAATCTAATGGAAAATAAAATTTCAAAATGAACATCCTCAACACTCCAGTCGGCTCTTAGCGGTTGACAGAAATGTGAAATAAGATTTGTTTTCTTGCATTACTTATATCTCTATTCCCGTTGACCATCACTACTTTTGTCATTATAGAGTGAAACGAGTTGACTGATGTGTCAGGTTCCGTGTTATTTCATTATATATGTTACGTAATGAAAATGAGCACAAATATCATTAGATATTCAAATGAAAACCCAGTAAAGCTCTGTGTCATCTTATAACAGACTACGTATATTTTCGTATTATGGACTGCCGTTGCGAATAAGTGAGGATACCACTGGGTGACGTCATCCTGCAGGCCATCGCACAAGTGAAACCCGAATGACAGACGACGAGTTGGGCATCCAACGGTGATATGAAGAAGGTCATGTGAGGAGGAGATGAGAGCCTATGGGCAATCATGGGGTCAAAGAGGACCACACAGAACAGGACAAAGTGGGGATGTACTGTTGAAGCCTCGTGTTCCACTCAGAACCCAAGGGAATAATAAATTGTACAGAAGTAAACAAAGTATCGTACTATCAGCTTTTATATACACAAGGACATTCTATTAGACCAGATGTCAATCTTAGAATTACCAAAAATTTCGAGTTATCTAAGCATTTGGTCATAGGTTCGATTAGAAGTCGTCCAAAGGTCCAAACTTACAAATTCTTATGCAGACTGAAACGATTTAAAGTTAGAGGATACGGAAAGAATGGTGAGCTTTGACGTCATTACCTTGTACAGTAAAAAAAGTATCAACACACGCAGCCCTAGAATTCATTGTAATTATTTTTTAAGGGCTATTTACACACCATGACAAGCTATTTTTCGGTTTCGGTAATATTTCGAGAGAAATTATTGCCTGTGTTCAGTTAGAATTTACGGGGTTGGCTCTACAAGCTGTTAGCAATAAACTCAATTTTGACTAAGAGCATAAATTCGAAACCAGGGTATCAACAAAGTGGATCTTGTTAGGAGCGTAACTAAGCCTGGTTTCAACAGTATTTAAATTTTGAGGAAAAATATACAAACTAAACGAAAGAGTTGCCATGGGATCATGCATATCCTGAATAGTGGCAAACGGGTGGGAGAAGATAGAGCTCGAGATGTTCAGTCGCACTTCAAAGTGTTGTAGGAGTGTGCAGAAGACGAAAACATAGATTTTCCAAACATATCAAATCAGTGTTAGACACAATCCAGTTAGATGGATTAGGAAGTCACCTATATTGCATCAGAAAAAGGAGACAAACGGAGAGTTGAACACTAATATTTACAGAAAACCCTTGAATTTAAACTATTATTCGGACTTATGTCAATAAAAATAATAGTGAAATGTCTAGGTGACGGCAAACTCTTATAATTAATTTGGTAACCATGATAGATATCCAAGATTCACATATGTGATAGTAGCTAGAAAAAAAAATACTGCGCAATAAACACGGTTAATTCACTCACAACTAACCTGAATATTAGTCCAGTTACCACGACAACTAATTTAGCTACACGTGTTACCGAATGTGCACCGAGCCTGCCACTAACTAAACTAGTCATATAGAAGTCGATCACATGAATGACACTTGTACAAACCATCCAAAATATCCAATTTCCTTGAGAAGAAACATTAGAACTATCATCAGAAGTAATTTGACTGTCAACATTGTCTATCATCTTCAATAAATCTGATGGCTCCTAGATAAAAACAGGAGAGAAATAAAAGGTCAGTGAACTATCTTTTAATGCCGTCATAAAATAACAATAGTATTTGGTGTAACACGCAAACAATCACCGTTAGACAGCATTTATTAAACGAAAAGATAACAAAACATAATCTCTAGAATATACAAACTGACATCAAAGAGGTGAGGTTATAGTCCTACACTTAAAGGAAATCTTAAGGAGTAAGATAACTGTGGTTTATAATGTTTCATTTAGTCAACTGCTTCACAAAAGACCTTGCATCTTATTAATTTTTCCAGCTCGTGTCAATTCTAACAGATAAGGTGGCTGAAAAACTATTGGAGATTCAATGCACTGTGCTTGCATCGACTACTAGATTTCGAAACACTGCCAGTGAAAGTCAATGTCTGAGGACTACAAGAATCGTTATACAGCTAAGAAATTGGCAACAGTGAAATAAGCCTGAAGTAAAAACATATGAAACCAGATGATTATATATATATATATATATATATATATATATATATATATATATATATATATAACAGTAATATGCAGGTCAAAACTGTTTAAATAAACTTCACTCTAAAAATCAATGACAGAGTCAAATACGATATTTTAATATCATGGACACCAAAAAAATATTTTTCTCATTACGGAAGACCAGAACACCGATAAAATATCAAACCAAGGTTTCCTAAGAAAGCTTTCACTGATTAGAAAGTTGTGCACAAAGCAGTTACGTAACCACAGTAACTGACGCCCAAAATATCCTCGGGTTAGTGTAAGCAATGGTTTAAAACTAAGAGCTTTCTTAAATAATGAAAAAGGAAAATAATCTGTTCGTGAACAGGATGCATGTTTCAGTTTTCTTTTAAGGGGCACTAGTATCTTAAAGACAATAAACAGAACTTCAGTGTATGTTAGATTCAATGTGAGAGTATAATACACAAAGAATCTATCTTTTACCACCTTCAACAACTGGTGGGCACCTTTAAACTCAGATTTAGGCATTGTACATAGCTGAATATGGATAAAATGTAACATAAATCAAATTACCTTTGTGTAAATGGAAGTTTCATAGTAAAAATGAGTAAACATATACATTGGAATCAGGATGATGAAGCTGATTAACGCAGAGAGGCTGTGTAAACGTTTAGCACCTCCAATAGATGCCACCAATGTTCTAGAAAGTGTAGCTAAACCAGAGTCCAGACAAACTGCACCAATTAATACAAGCACTCCGACCTATAAAGATAAAAACAGTATTTGAGATTAATTGGTCCAAGAACAACTGAATTCATTCCAAATATTCGATAACTATTTCCCACGAACTAAATTATCCATATTACCAAATACCTGGCTCTAATCAAAAAAGTGGGTATGGAAGACTTACAATATAAAACAATGTGTCTTTTCCTTGAATTAAGTGGTGAAAATGGGAATATGTACTCGTCCTTAATCTATAGAGATTGCTTGAACACAATTGACTGATCGATTAAGTAAAGCACAGTAGGTAAAGAAGACTTGACAACTTAACATCAACGTCCAGAAAGGTATTTCCACAGTTACTAAACCCTAACATTAAGGCGAACTTATTTACGTAGTTTACAAATAATTAAGGACTTCATATACGAGCGTCTAATTCCCGTGCCATATAGAACCACATTCACTTCGCCCATCATAGCTCTACACACTGCATAAAAGCTGGTAACACTGTGTGACTGTGCAAACCTTTATTAGTGGAACGTGGTTAGAACCCGTAGACCTCTTGTTGAGTAACTAAGCCAACAAGAAACTATTTCATTGTCTTTAATTAGAATTCATGGAAATTACGGTTAAAAGGGAAAATGAGAAATCTGGAAATTTGATAAATGATAGATATATAAATGGTAATGGTATATTATTTGTTATTTATTATTATTATTATTTGATATAACACACAGTGACACAGGTATTATTAACCGGAAAACGTTTAGATCGAAATTTGTTGTTCATTATCATATCAAAGAAATACCATACATCATAAATAAACCATAAGTATTATTTTGTACAAACAAAGTAACCAGTGTCCGTGTTTTGTATTTGAGTAGAAAAACGTCTGAAGAACATTTTTGCTCAAAACTTTTGACCAGATTTACTCATCTGCTTGTATATTTGGAACTATTTCTAAGTGGCGAATACGTTATGGATATAAGTGCATAAACTAACTTAAATAAAGCAGTTAACACGTAGTTATGCGTAGACGATTAGCAAAGTGAATCAGCGGTCGTAAAGTATAGTCTTTTCGTCCACCTTTAGAATTGTTTTAAGCCGTATCGTCAGTGCCACAAAAGACTACTTCTAAACAATACATACTACACCCCACCAAAGCTATTAACAGAATGGCTGAAATCAAAAATCAAATCTACTATACACACAATCTAGCATGGAAAATATACTCACTTTGTGGTCCGAAAATCCAAAGTTTATGAACATTTCGTATACATGATGAATGAGGAAACTTTTGTGAGCTCCTTCAGCTAAAGAGAGTTCAGAAAAGCAGCTAAGGAAAAACAACTTGAGACGAAATACTACGCAATTTTTGAACGTACAAACTCAATTATTTTTATAACTCAAATGATATTCTGGATATAAAATACTAAAATAATAGAATAAAGTGTTTGCTATTTCACTAATGAGAAAGTTTCAGACTAGATTATATTGTAGGGAAGGGTGCAGTAAGGTTACGAATAAATCCTATTAATCGATTGTCTAGTCTGAAATAATAATGTAATATGATTTCCTTTGTAAAATAAACTCAGCAAAATGTTTGATTTCTTTAGGTGGACAGAGAAATACATAGTGCATATTTTGATGTGGTTGTGGCATTAACAGTTTGACATCATCTCTTGAAATTCTATAAAAACGAGCCAATGCAGAGGACACAATTTCTAACCAAAAAGAATTCCCACAACACAAACCAGAATACCTAAGAAAATAATAACTGAGGATAATCACCAACTAGCGGTATTTGTCAGCTTCACTCTAGTGAGTTGATGCGCATATTGTTACAAGTCGCAACATAGTAAGAGAACCACTATAGCTTTAAACAATGCAAACCAAAAATATTAAAGTGAGTTACAATCATAATGAAATTTTTTAAAGTCACGCATGAATTAACTTAAAACATTGGAGTATGATTTGACAGGACTTTACTTGCACGAAAAGGATACGATGCTCTGAATCTCCATGCGTGTAATCATGGTCGAAGAAGGCGACACATATAACACCTATTACGAAAAATACTGCCCCTCGTGTCTAAGGATTTAAATGTCAAAGTACAGCCACCAACCTTTTTTGTACATTGAGAACCAAAGAAAAACGTACTGGCTGCAGCAAGAACAAGTAATTCACTGTGCTCAAACAGTAAAATGAATCTAAAATTAGAAATAATAAACTTTGTCTTGCCACCTGAAAGGACCACATAAGATAAGACCCTCTATCCAAAGTGCATCGATAAGCACACGCACAAACGAATATTTAATAATATGAACCCACTGAAATTAAACATGTTTGAAAATGTAGTCAACAAACTTCAGTAAATTTCAGTCGAGAGGCAGAAAATGGCCTCTGTACTGGCAGTAATATTAGTGATGCGCTGAATACAGTTGTGAAATATAAATCAGAAACTTACACAAGTTTTAATACTATTAAAAAATTTAGTGGATTCGAATTCCTTAATATATCATAAGCAGCGAAGAAAGATGACACTTTCAAAATTTTGATCAAGATTAAAGCCACGTGTAAAAGTTCCATTCTAATTCAGATTATCGCAGGCATTTCTGAGAACATACCTCCTTCCTCGATATGCTAAACGAGTAGAATGAAAATCCATTTTCCTCAACGTCGCGTCCTTTCGAACAAACGCGTCAAATAACCTTGAAATAATATTCGATACTGAATTATCAGTACTGTTCTAAACTTTCAATTTCTAGACGATCCTTGGGATTCTTCAGATGTGTCTGCTGAAAATAACTTATCTTCTATTTTTCCCGACCAAATTGTTGTGGTCTTTCCGTGCTTCTAACAAAACTAAATTACTATAAATTAGGTGCACAATTGTGTAATCCTCAAGATTAACGACTTTTCTGATTGAACTGTCTCGACTAACTTTCCTGCAATATCGAATTAGAGGATATTTCAGGATTAAGCACTTTCCACTGATACGAGTAGCTATGGGACACTGCAAGTTTAACGAATGACATCCTAGATAACTGTCCTAAATGAGAATAAACTGTCCTTCTGTCACCACAGGCAATCTGTGTGTTTCATTAGGCTGACACATTATTGAAGGTGGCCCAACATAGCCCATGAAACGACAAAGGTATGCAACTATGTAAAAACTCCTCAGGCCCACGTGACATTAGAGTCTTCGCACCCACCTTCTAAACTCGTCTCAATACAGTAACCTATACGATTGTTCATAGTCCAAACTACATGAACCCAAAGACCTGAAATAGAGCTGATATCATATAACCTACTAGCGAGTTGTGAGATGCTGCAAAGAACCTTATTCAGGGAAGACAACAAGACCGTGATAAACCACCATGGCTGTACCGTGTCAACGACAATGTTTACCGGTGACTGAGGCTTGTGGACTTCACCCAATCACCTCAAGCTTTTTCTTATTTATGTTACATTTATTAGTTCTACTACCATTTTATCCTTGCTTGTGAGCAATGTTAATCTTCTCAGTGAGACAGAATGTTATAGTGGTGATGTGATACAATGTGTTCTAACGGATTGTTATTCTCGCATATTCCTACAGTTCGAAACTGCATTAGCAACAGAATGCAATTTATATTTGAACATTCCATTTCATGTTGTTTAATGAAAACTATAATCACTCGCTCAGTGATTGGCTAACGAATATAAACTGTAGATGTGTGAAAAGCGGTTTGATTAATGAAACTAGTAAGTAACTTTAAGTAGCTTAGACTTCTTTAACGGACATACAATTTGATCTCAATTTTTCACCATAAAATATTTAATAAATTAAATTTTTACAGATATACACGCCCTATGATCACTGATACTCAGAAAATAATGTTCTGTTCATGTTCACCACTTGTCCAGGCGGTCTTTGGAAGTATTGTTAATGACTAAATTTGGCCGAAGCTCTCAGCTTCATTCTATGCACTTCCAAAGGCCATGGGAATCAGGCAAACAGATGACAGCACATGAAAACTACAAAAAATTAGCCAGGTTGATTTCACAGATCCGGGATCGCTTCCATTTGGCTTCAACTAGAAATAACACTCACGGTTGTCGTTTGGCTATCTGCTGACTCTTTAGCCTGGTCGACCTAACGTGATGGTCAGGCTGTTCTTAAAACCTCCTCAATAAGTGAAGGGAGAATATAACACGTACAGCTGCCGAAAAATGCACATTTTAATAATGATTTAGAGAGATTTTACCATTAGATAATCACACTACAACGAAGCTGCCGAGTTCTTGTCCGCTAAAAGTTCTACCATCCACCATATCTTTGAGTACTCCAAGAGGAACAATTTTATCGTTGAGTATGTTTCGGCTCATTTGTAGTTGATACTAAGAAGTCTATAGAAATCTCCCTTCTTCCTTTGTTTCGCGTCGCTTGTCACACTGTGCGTCGCACTCGATATTTGTAACCATTCTTCCTTTTGAGTCAAATCTTAGCGTTATGACCCTGGATGAAACTGGTTCCCACTGTATTAGGGCTTTGGTTGCCACCGGTTGCATTATGACAGCAACTCACTGCCTCAGTGTGAGTGGCTGAAGTAGATTATTGACTCTCCAGTTGACAATTTTGATAGTCCACATTCATTCTGTCTTCTCCCGCAGATTTCCAGCACTTCCAAGCCATATATTCCCATTTTTTGGTTACCTAGGTAGACTTACTAGTCTTGTATGTTGCACTCACATTCCACATCTCCAATCTTATTTGCGTTTCTATCGACAGAAGATACATCGATTGACTGGCTTCCCGAAGGCATTCACCAGCCTGTTGTGTAATTTCGCCTCTCAATTCCGACGAAGAACAAGTTTTCAAATTTTGCATAGGATTTTCTACGGTGACTGGATTGATTTTTCGGGGTATGGTCACTGGCCCCACTCCGCAAACCGCGCCCATTCCCCGAGCCTAATACTGGTTAGAAGAATAGCGGGCTAGTAAACTAGGTGAGGTTACTTTCACACTTGGGGCCTGCCAACTCTTGAATTATGTGTCCGATAAATTTTTTCATTTCTGGAATACACAGACGAATATTTATAGAATTGTGACATGTCTACTTTCTCATAGCTACAGTATCAGCAGATGTTAAGATAGTGAACATTCTGTCGGCTTTGTGTAGCACCTAATAAATGATCATTATAATTTCCACAAATGAGTAGCTTACCAAATTCTGTCATACATATGACAGATTGCTCTACTATTTTTAGTTCACGGAAGAAAAGAATAATAGCGGAAGTGTAGCCTAACTTCATTCGTATTAAGTTTGCGATTCGCAAGTGAAAATAACGTCCTCTAGAATATTCGTACCTAAAACAAGACACCAAGGCTTCCGGGTTGTGCCTTTGTAAAATGCAAGGCTGCCGTAGGGTACATTTTTATGTCAGTTTTGTACCCGGCTTCTAAAACAGAAAATTACACCGCGAAATTTATCGACAGTACAATTAAAAGTAGCTTGTGGGACCAAGAAATCTGCAAATAATACCTTTTGTTAAGTAAACCACGAACATTTGCTGTCAACAGTGGTACCAGGAAAACTTTCTGTAGCCAGAAGACAACTCTCTGGAATTCAGAATACTGTTTTACGTATATAATAACCGATTCGATTTAAACGCAAGCTGTATTAAAAGATAAGCGGAGATAAGTCGAAGACATATTTACTAACCAAGTACAATCTACTACAACAGGTCATCTACACAGCAACTTGACAAGTGACTTTATTGCATATCTCCGCTGCACAATCCGTTGCTATATTGGTTTAGTGATGGGTCATGTTTTTCTATGGTTTCTCAATGAAATTTTGCATTAAGGGACTTTTCCATAATATAGCTTTTAATCACGTGAAGCATAGCACTTACCCAAATGTGTGTTGTCCATTAGTTGACCATAAATATCAGCAGGAATAGCAAAGAAGTTTAGATTGACACTTTACCTTGACGTTGACCTTAGTGAAGTGTTTACTATTTAGCATTTATGCGAACCTGTTCTGATTGCTTGCACTCTAATTCGACAACTTAAACTTTTTAAAAAGTGCTCATTTATGATATTTCGCTGTAATCATGCCTATAAAAATGGCACGCATTTCATGTAAACTTACCCGTTTATACGAAATATAAATAATTTTTATTATTGTACTATATATCTTTTTGAATTTTTATGAGCTCACACTGGTGTATTCGGCCTATTTAATGAAACGCTATTGTCTTAATTGGTTTGGTAGTTGTCGGCATTCATGGCGCAACCTCAGCATTAGTTACAGTTTTCGTTTGCCCATCACAGTCTGCTTTTCATTTTAAGACACAAAGCATTAGCACCATGGGCGCAATGTGCAGCGTTGTTGTGAACTTGTTTTTCAAGTGGCCTTTATTTTAAGGAAAGATTTAATTGCTATTATGTTTCGATTTGATGGGCTAATACGTGAAAGAAAACTATCTTAGCTGGAACAAGTACAAGTTGTTCAGAAATTAAGGAAGACTCTATTTCTCATGCATGTATTAATAAAGTTGTCCGTCATTGACTTTAAGGACTTGTCACGGGATAGTGTCTTCAAGTTAGAGTATGCTGATAATATTGTCCACCTGGATCGCAAGAGGTGACAACTGAAGCTGAGAGATATGAAAAGTTACTAGTGTTTGACTGCAGGTGTCTGTGCCCTATATCCTGTGTTAAGTAATATAAAATAGTCAGTAATTTTAGGCTTAAGCGTAAAGTGTTAGGTAGAGGTGTGACTCCAAATCTTTGTCAGTGACGCAGATGCATTGACTCTGCGTAATCTCACATGTCTGATCAACCCTTTCCCAGTCCTTTCCGCCCCACATTTATGCTCATTAGAGATCGATTTAATTTGTTTTTTCTCTGCCTTGTGTGCTACATGGAATTTGGCAACTTAAACGGGCACACTTGTGTGTAAAGTTCTATGTCTGAAGTCAGTCAGTCGGAATGGCATGTAGTCCGAGTACAATGGAACGTTAAAAAGTAGATAACAATCGCCAAAATGCCAAAAAGTGATAGTCGCATTTTTTCACTCGGATATTGTCTTACTGGAAATAGAGCTATCTTACAGTAATCTCCTCTTTTACTTGGGATACGCTTCACAATTTGTCTCGTCATATCTGATGAGTTAGTTTACCTTATCCCATAGCCTAAATGATAAGTCAAAACACGTGTGGTGAAATATTTTTTGCTTATTACCAACTAAATATAATGCTTTTCAAGTGTGGATTGTAACAACTTGAACTGCTGCGCTTCTGTGCTGAGTTCTATGTTAAAACTGTCTGCCAGCATTTGTATCTGCAGCTACCTAATGTCACAGCTTGCTGCCGTGCTAATTGTCTTGAATAATTAATGCCGTTTCCTAAGTACTGTATGCATTTTCTCAGTTCCTTAAATTGTCCAGATAACTTATCCATGCCTGTACAATTGGTATGTTCCTGGATAAACAGGAATAAATATACATTATTATATATTTAACCGTTCGCGCATAAACTATGTTAATCACTTTACTACTTTATTGATGTTTCGATTGTAGAAGTATCAATTTTCCCATACGTAAGCACCCGTTTCAACCCCAACGGATAGTTCTTGCCTTTGACTACTGCACTAGTTTTCTTCTCTATGCACCGTCCTCCCGAAATATAGATACTGATAATAATTACTGCCAACAAATAAAACACGAGTACAAGAATGTACTGCATGTTAACGACAATGTAATTCAAAGCCAAACGTCTCTTCTAAATCCACTACTCAATATAACACATGACCACGATCTCCCGAAATTCTGTAGCTCCCGATATGCGCAAAAATTAGTATTTATTATTAAAAATTAGAATGTTCATGTGAGGAATAGGGAGCACATTTATTTGTGATTTAACACAGAACACAAAATCAATGATACTGGAAACCATTTTCTCCAGCAAAGAGCCCCATGATGTCACTGAAGTTACCGAGTAGCTAAAAATAGAAAACAAGGGTTCACAGGATACATACATGAATATCACCATGAATATAATATATAATATAACAATTAACTATTAGACCTGGTAGGAGTTATTAGAAGTTTACATTAGTGTGCGATTACGTCAGTTAGTATTTTCAACAGAAGTGGACATAGTAGTTGTTTCCAGACCTTACCTCCCCACCAATAAAATATGTTGGACACTACATCTGTAATTCTACGAATTGTTGTTTTACAAACCCACATGACGAATCTTCAGGATGATAGCAAAATTGGGAATTTCATCGAAGCAAACACAACAACAGAACACAATGTCGCACACGTACATTACCACGACGATGTTTAAGTAATTCAGATCCAGCAAAGTACTATAAAATGTAGTAGAGTGCATTTCACCCTGTTGAAATTTTTGGGAGAAAATTGTGAATGTTGCACGTGTTCTTAGGACATAGTGCAATTTCTGCCCGAACATGAACACTATATTCTGCTTGTATCTATGGTTTCCACTAGCTTTCACCAATGAAAACACACAAAAGTGCAGGAGCACGAATACATTTTAGGTTCCTGCGGCAGAAATAGGTGCTGAACGACAGCTGATCGGAAGATTCACGACAGAGTACAGGCTGCCAGCAAGCAACAAAGAAATTTTTCAAAAGCCATTCATCGAAATGTACGTGAAGTGCACTCAGTATACCAAATAATCATTGCATGAACCACATGTTTAAGCGCCCTATTGCACAAACAATGAGTCCACACTTAGGAACAATATCAAACAACATTCTTTAATAAATTCACTCAACAAGAGCCAAATAAGCACCAAAATCACATTAAATCCGTCTGCTTGAACAAAACAATTCAAACTAACCCCAACTCGGATCAACTAAACCGCGCAAACACCGACAAGGTAAAGCAGGTAGCGCAACTTAGAAAAATGGATATCCCATATAATTACCCTCTAATGAACAAGGTCATTGGATATTCATTTAATGTTCAGCACTGAGACCGTGTCATTTTACTCACATCTAAACATAATAAGCTCATTAGTTCCTTTATTAACCTTTCACTTGTTAACGTCACTAAAAGTGTTGAACCGTCAAGCAGTGTAAAAGTAGGAGATTAGTAGAAGTTGGAATAGCCAGGCTCTGCTGGAAGGGGATCCAAAGTGGATGAGGAACTTAACGGTTATTCAACAGTATTATGAACAAACTAATTTGCAATGTTTATCGTTGTTAAATTCACAAGTATACGTAAGATGTGATTATACTACGGAGTCAAAAGAATGGGTTCATACCAAAATAGCCAAACTTTAGCTGAACAACCCATTGCATTGACTCGAGAAGCTTAAGGCTTACGAAGTGGATCCTGGAGCAGACCAAACGGTTATATTTGTAGTTCGGGTACTGTGGCTGTTTTATACAATCATAGAATCCTTATCGGAACCATAACTGGCTGGGTAGCCTAATGAAACTTTCCTTCATTAATCCCACGTCATTAATGGAACGGATTCTTCTCTAAGGTATTACTTTAAGCGTTTTATTCCTTTTATTTTGTGACTTACTTTTAGTACACAGAAGCAGGAAGAACTTCGTCATTAATGCGGTTCTAATGTGCACCAGTTTAGATAAAACTGGTCAACCGTGAAAATGTGGCTGTTCAAGAAATCAGGAGAGCCTGATGCGCGTGACGGTTTTCCTCAGCTCCAATGAGTAACAAAAGATTTCATTTTAAGCTTGCTGTACTACCAGGCTGTAATCATTTGCGTTGGTTTTTATTGTTTACTCTAGCTGATTCAATCAATAATCGCTAACTGATACACCAAACAAATGTATTGGGCTCGGTTACGTATGGAAATGGAACCTATGATTGTAATTCGGGTTAGTGTACGATGACTGTTTTCTTTCTGTCGTGAACCGACTTGTATCAAACCAAAGAAATTTGTTAATTTAACTGAACCCCAGCCATTTTGCCCTCAACTATCTGCACTGATTGGATCGCATCGTGGACTATTGGGTTTTCAGGGGACAAGAGTGTCGTGGTGTAATTGAATATCCATATATTTTCTTGACACTGTCATTGATGGATGTGTCCTTGGACGACCTCAAATGTTTTATTCTCCCTTAAGTGGTTGGGCAATTTCGGAAGCAGATGGGTGGGGCTAAGGAGTCAGCAGGTTGTGTAGCCAGAGCGCAAGCATAATAATAATAATAATAATAATTTGCTTTATTCCAGAAACAGTACTAGTGGTACAGTATGGAATTTTCAGCACATATCTACAATATTTGCATCTAATTTTACCGACATTTAAAATAAGTATTAAACAAATAAAAAATAAATCTGAAGACACCAACAGCAAAAACAAAAAAAAAAACAGGATAAACACAAAATAATTATGAATGCAAAAAAGTACCAAAGTCTACCAAGGTCTAGTGCAGTGTTTGTGGTGGTAGTGTGAGTAATCCTGAATAATACAAAATTTCTTTTTGAGGTGGTGACTATGGCCTTCACAAACAATGATTGTCAGTTTAATATTGCCGAAAAGTATAGAAAATAAGAGAAACAACCACAAAACTAATAATTACATGATGGTTAATGACACGACAATTTTGTAATACACATAGTGCTGATATAGTCGGAACCAGTGGATACACAATAGAAGGAATATAGTAAAGTACAAAAAAGGAAGCCAATGTTAATATTTCAGGTAGCTAAGTAAGTTTGAAGAAGGAGTTCACTAAAGAATACGAAATAAGAGAGAAATAAAAGAGTATGAATTTATGTTGTTAATAACAAAGCAAGTCACAGGTTTCACGCTTAACATTGTCTCTGTCGCTTAGAACACGGGCCAAGTATGGTATCGTTGAGTTCCTGTACTTGGTTGTACGAGCATAGATTCTTTTATACTGATTTCTGGTTTTACTTGATGAGATACAAGGCAAGAGTTGGGAATAGAGGGGGTGTTGGGGGTTTGAGAGTATGGTTTTAGACCATTTTTCACATGTATTCAGATGCCTATCAACTAAGGTAGTCACGAGCTGGCTGAGATTAACACCACTAGTCCTACTAATTACTGTCAACATCCTTCTCAGGATGGAATAGTCCTTTTTCAGTAGACCAGGAAAGACTAACGGGGAGCAGTAAAGTAAAATAGGTAGGATACAAGAGTTGACAAATTGTGAAAGTAGAGGTTGGGTGATTCCGGATTGTCTAAGTTTCCTAATGTAGTAGGTAAGACAGAACACTTTCCTAGAAATCATTAGGATATGAGATGTCCAAGTAAGGTCAGAAGATATAACTAGACCGAGGTATTTTGCATTAGACTTAGTTTCAATTTTTGTCCCCTCAATGCCACAGTCTTCATGAGAACTTACTAGTGTTTGTAGATCCCGTTTATGCCTAAGGGAGAAGTCGACAGTCTGGCATTTTGAGGGATTCAACATGAGTCCATTTAGTTTGGACCACTCACTGATGTCCGACAGGAAGCTATTTAATTTGAGACAGTCTGACTGAGACTTAATGGAAAACGATACAGACAGGTCATCTGCATATTTGACGAAGTTGACTTCATCTGAGAGAGGTAAATCATGTAAGAAGAAGGAAAAGAGAAACGGAGAAAGAACAGCACCCTGGGGAACTCCAGCTTCAGTAAGCAATGGAGAGGAAGATGCACCATTATATACCGTGTACTGCATCCTATTAGAGAAGTAAGAGTGCAGCCAGTTGATAACCCAGGGCTCAGTTTGTGCTAGGCTAAGCTTGTTTAACAATAGGCCTCTAGGTACAGAGTCGAAAGCAGATGTATAGTCAAGGAACGTACAACGGACAAACTTGGCCCCTTTGTCTAAGGAGGATACAATGTTGTGATGAAACACAGCGGCAGCGTCCAAAGTACTTTTACCCTGTTTGTAAGCAAACTGCTTTGGATCGTTTGAGAAGCTTAAGGAGGGAACAAGTTTTAGTAACAATAGTTTCTCCATTAGTTTCAAAAAAGGAGAGGTTATAGCAATAGGTCTGAACTTAGCATTATTACCAGAGCCTGACTTAGGTACAGGGATGATTTTAATATCTTTCCACAGAGAAGGTACAACATTATTAGAAAAAGAAGTATTACAAATGTTTGTAAGTGGGTTGCTTAAAATATCAGCACATTTCTTTAGGACAATGGCAGGTATACCATCAGGACCTAGACTCTGGGAAGGTTTAAGAGATTTTAAACATTTAAGAACATCAGAAGTTTTAAAGCTATTAAAGTCACTGGTCATGTTATTTGTTACATTGAAGCTAGAAGGTACATTGGGAAGGCGGATAAAAGATCTATTAAGAGTATTTACGTCAATAGAGGGAGAACAAGAACTATGCTTACCACAACCTGTAATTTCTTTGAAAAGCTTCCACATGTTCCCAGGAGTTTTACATGACAAAATTCTTTGATTATATATATTGTTTAACCTCTTGATTTCGGATTTGATTTGGATGTTTATTCTCCTAAGACCAGCTTTATCTTTAGCCTTGTACAGTCTCTCTTTTTCTCTCCGAAGCTTTTTGAGATGAGGAGAAGAGAAACGATCTATTCTTTTGAAAAGTATCTGTTTAGGACAGCATATATCAAGGCAGAATTTAAGATAGTCAGTCAGATTGGAAATAGTATCATCCAGAGTGTGTTCAGTGAAAAGTTCCCAGTTTGTGTCATTTAACATAAGTCTTAGTTTGAGCACGTTTTCTTGTGAGTAACATCTTTGTTGTGTTTTCCTGGAGAGATTCGAGAGGATATTAGAGTGATATCTGCTATATATCTTGGGTAATATCCGAATAATACAATGATCAGAGTTCATTATAGGAGCACGTCTGCGTGCTTCATATATTTCCGCATCATTAGTAAATACTAGATCCAGAGTTTTATCAAGTCGAGTTGGAAATTTGACAATGTTGACATGACCTAATGATTCAAGAAAAGAACAGTCACAGGTATTGAAATCTCCAGTGACAACTGATAAAGAGTTTTCAAGATGTGTAACCGCGAATGCTGTGAATTCATCGGCAAAATGAGATATATCCGAGGCGGAACATCCAGGAGTAGCATAAATGTTTGAGATGAAGACGTATTTAAACTTGGATAAGTGTTTAGGACGACATTTGACTGTAATACAATCAATAAAGTCACTAGAGAAAGAAAAACATACATTATTTGAAGTTGACCACTGAGAATGAATGAAGGTTGCGACTCCTCCACCTCTTTTCTTTCTAGAGCATATTCGATCTTGTCTAAACAATGTGAAACCATTTAGAGAAACCAGGTTGTCGTCATAAAGATCATGGAGCCAAGTTTCTTGTAATGTGACTATCGCAGTATTGTGATAAGTGTCAGATGATAAGAGAGACTGGAGATGCATAATTTTGTTGGGAAGTGAACGGCAGTTTGAACTGACAATAACAGGAATAGTTGTGCGATATAAAGGTGTCCGTTTGAGAGCACGTTGCCAACCACCATGATGTTTTCTCTTAGTTTTATTAGATGCATGAAAATCATATGGTTTAAAACATTTAATGAATTCATTACTGTATTTGATACGATTTGTGACCATATTTTGTTAAAATTAAAAATGGAAACATGATGTATTAGATGCAAATATGTAGATGTACAGAAAGGTAGCCCAGATGTCAAACAGGCCGCCATACAGCAACTATGGGAGTTGATTCTAGTTGAGGCCAAGTGGAAAGCCAGCTCAAAGTCGTTCAAGAAGTGCAGCTAGCTGTCTTCCTAGTGACTGACGCATATCGTAAAGGTATTTCTCAATTACAGGGAAGAATTCCCTAATGATGGGATAGCCACAAATATTCCTGTCACGTATATCCCACCCCATTTAACTTTCCTCTAATCTGAGGGGAAAGGTTAGAGTCTTGAGTAGACAAAACGTCCATCGGTGTAATGCTTACACATATCAGTACATAATGAAGTCACTCAGGTGACCTATTGCAGGGGCTCACTGGTTCTCAACGGGGAAAAGACGTTTGTAGTTTGTTTAGATGATAGGCGGTTAGAATCCCATATTAATTCGTCTATAGAATATGTCACCCAATGAACCAACCGGAAATTCAGACAAAAGAGGTGATTCAGCATCTGTCCAGAACAGCTAGAAAATTCTAATACTCCTACAGTGAATGGGTAGGAATAAAGAGAAATATAAAGCTGGGGATTGGAAGTTGTGTGATATGATTGTGAACAACAAATTATGCTGGAAACTTCATCCCGCAAATCATACTGTTTCACTGTATGATGTCCAACGAACAAATAATAAGTGAAATACATACTACCACAGTGCCCATTTTTTTACGCATATTAATAATTCCAGAGAGCCTGTCTTGTTTCCACTCTATGCTTTTAGACTACCAGGAACAATTCAGCTGTCATACCAAATCACTGAGTATTTTTAATTAATTCAAGTTACGGTGGTTATCCATGGTACTTCAGACTGACCCTTACCGACTAACAGAAGTTTACACAGTGATTCCTTAGGTAATTGTACAGGATAAATGTACTGCTGTTCGGGTTCGATACAAAAGCTAGATAACAATGAGGTGGAATAATGGCAGGAATAAGGAGTGTTAGTAGTCCCAGTCGGGAATAATAGATCCTTCTTAATTAACAAGAACCTGATAAAGCGTTTCTCAGAAACAGCAGCACTTCACTAAAGATGCATATAGCTGATTTTTATGAAAAAATATCTGAATGGTCTGAGTATCTGATTGGTTATACCAAAGGTGGTTGAATACATATTTATGGGAACTTGGGTATAATATAGCGTTTTTATTTAAATGTAGTTTGGTTTGTTGCATTTACCAAAAGTATTCGGCTTCTTTAGTTTTGTTTAGTTACCTTGTTGCTGCGAGGTTATTATGGTACTTTTATGAGGTAATTTAAAAGTGTTAACAATGGAAGGGGATATCATAGACTGGACCAAAGAGGTAGGTCTAGTAATAATCTATTTAAAAAGTATGGCGAGAAAGAGAAGGCTAGAAAAATGGAGGAAGAAGTGAGAAATGATTTGAAGACAGTAGACGGTTATGTACCTCAAAAGCCAGTATATGAGTTTCGGGATCAATTCACTTTAGAAAAATGCCCACCTCCTGATGCACCTAGTAAGATTCGAATTAAACTAATTTTGAGTATTTGATCTAGAAATCAGACAGGAGGACATTGAATTATACGCAAAAATAAGGTGATATTGTTTTAACACATGACCCTGTTTTGAAATTAACCAATAAATGACACTCATTTTAGAAAAGAAGTTGAACAAGAGTTCATGGTAAAGCCTTATCCTATGGACTACAGATCTGTAACAAAGTGTGATTTCTATAAATACACTGTCCCACAACCTCCTAGACCTGAGCCACGGGTAAGTGATATATTAAGTGCAGTTACTCTTTTACAGGTTTGTCATGTATATAGTTTTGAAACATTGAGGGTTCTGATAACTGGTCATCTAATTAACGTTTTCAGCTTTTATTTGCTTGTCTCACTAATAAGAAATTTCATTCATATAAAACCTTTAAAAAAGTTAGGTAGCCCCTTAAAAATAATTAAACAAATGTGCTTTGTGTTTTCACGTGCTTTAATTATTAATTCGTGGACTCATGTTCTGTCTTACTTTAAAAACATCTGGGATTCCGCTTAGTCAACTTCGTCACTACTTTGGATGTGAGGACTTTTTTCCCACGAATATTTATTTAAGATTTCTTACTATTAATAAAGCAATTTATCTTCAAGAATTCAATTCTGATGGAAGATTTATTGGAAACTGTGTGATGCACATTCAGTCTAACCTTTGAATTCGGGAGTCGGATTTGTGGGGAATTTATTAATTTCAATTAATCGAAAGGAACTTCCTGGAGTTTAAAAAGAAAATTTTGACCACTGGGGTCGATTGGGTAACAAATGTTAGTGAATTGAGTTGGCAGTATATTATGTGGAAGGAGTTAGGATTTATGGCCAGTTATAATTACTTTCACTATTATTGACATTATCATTACTGCTTTAGCTTCTGGGTGGAACATCTCCATTTCTCAACGATTGTTCATAAGCTCTCATCCTTTCATGTTACGGTCGAACACACCCAACTCGCCATTTCCCATTTGAATTCCACTACATGGCTTGGCGTGCGATGACACTCTTTGGTCTCTTCAGTGTGTCTCCAATCCATTTCTATTTCCTTCCACACAATTTTGTGGCGATAGTATGGCTGGTTTGCTGCCTGACAGAGTTTATTGCTGCTTACCCTTTCTAGCTGGCCATCCAATCTTCAATATGGAACGAAAACAGCCGTTAATAAAGGTTTGAAAACTGTTGGAAATTTTTTCGGCGATATGCCACGTCTCTAAACCACATAGAAGCATTGACTTGACACTAAATTTGAAAATCCGAATCTTGTTCTTATGCTGAATACAGTGGGTTTTAACACCGATTTCGGATTAGTGAAGCCTTGTCTCGCCTTTCCAATTTTCGTCTCGACAACCCCATCTTTGCCGCCTTTAGTTGAAATGGTGCTGACTAGATAAGTGGAGAATTGACTTCTTTCAAAAATCCCTCCTATTGATAGTGATTAGTGGTGGCGATTGTTGGTTGGTTATCTTCATCACCTGTGCCTTCTCTATGTTCTGTTCTCAATAGAAACTTGATGATCTCTCACAATAATGACTTAAAGACTTCTTTTACTTCCAAAGCATAATCTGCAAGGGACACACAGTTATATACTTTAACTCTTCCGGTTTTGTTATTTTCTACTTTTTCACTTCTCGACATGATTTCCTAGCATTTCGGTCACTTAATGGCATTCATATAGAGAATGTGGGGAAGATGTGGCATATCGACTTAAGCATTCGAATTCCAACTGGTGGGCATTGGATGTCGAATGCAGCTTCACCTACTCAATCCTGGGTAGTCGGGTAGTATTATCAACCTTCATGCAATAAGTGTGACTCATGATTGCGTCCCGACTCCTAAGTACAGCACCTGCTCATAATAGTTTTGTTATCAGTAGTATAGAGCACGTAGTCTTCAGAGAAACATCTGAAATTGTTTTCAACAGTTTTACAGCGATGAATTGTGTATCTCAAACCCTATTACCTTTAAATTCCTAAATGCTTATGTGTACGGCTTGAAATAGAGAACCAAGTTATATTTCTAAAGATGGATTAGAATGTTGAACTGTTTATTTTTCACTTCAGTCAAGTAGTAATGTTTTATAAATGAGATTAATATTGCCAGAATTAGGGTTTTAGTTCCAGCTACCGAGTCCGTTAGGAGTAGAACGATACTGAAATTCAATAGAAAACTCGACTGAATACCGAGTACGATGATTCTGCATCAAATACCTTCTGTTTCTTTGAGCCTACGGAATAAGATAGAAGACAAAACCGGCCGGTAACATTGAGAAAAACAACACTCACAAAATTAAGGCAGTCTCAGTGGTGAAATAACCAGTTCGATTGTTTTCACTTAGAATAACAGATTAAATATTGGGTAGCAGAATAAATTGTATCTGTGTGACAAACGTGTTGGGTTGAACTCAATTACAAAATATTATGAATTGCAAAACAGTGATGGTGATTAGTCATAACAGATACATGTAATGCTGGCGAAGGAAATTGAAAATAAGTTTTCGTCTCCTTTAGTGCTGATTTTAGTTTGAAATTAGAGGATGCAGCGGTAATAAAATGTGGTAATTTATAGTTCCTAACTAGGTGTTCTGTTAGATGCATTGTTGAGCTACCATTCGTTTTGGCTGCCTAATAACATGGGAGTTTAAGAGATCCTAGAGGTAGGCATCTACAGAACTGTTCAAAATTAAACTCCTCAAAGTTCTTAAGGTTCTGTTAGTCTTCATCGGTTTATTGTTTTGATATTTTTTCATTTACTTTGGTTTCAGTGCTTTTCTGATATCTAAAAATTAGGTGTATATCACAAAATTTAACTAATTTGCAACTGATGTTCAAGTTATATGGTGGAAATCTATGCTTTGCAAAAATGAGTAGTTATTCAGTCATGCAGTTCTGATATCAATAGCATTAATACTTGAAGTGACTTTAAATTATAAAGTGACTTTCTGCTCATGATTACTGGTTTTAAATTAAAGTGCCAATATTATTTTAAGTGTTTTTGAGGGCGTTTCTCGAAATTTGTAAAGAACTAATTAGGAAACAAAAGACAATTCAGAGAAGAAAGTTTTCTTTACCAAGGAAATTATCTTCAGAGGCTGTACAGTCGTATTTATATTTATTAAACACACGTACATTCACCAGTTATTAAGTAACGGGAGGTGACACAATTTATATAATTACTTAGAATCAGCTTCTAAAACAGAATAGAAAACGTAAAAAAATTACCTAATAGTCGATAGGACAATTGATGAAAGTGTGTGCTCACTTGAGAAGTGTGAACAGTGTGTGTAAAATATGCAAAATGAAATTGCATGAGTGATAATAGTGAATCAACTACCAAAAATAAAAGCTAAAGATTAGGGAAGAGATTAAGACCAAAGTAGAATAAAAGACTGAACGGACGTTTTCTGTACACTGATTGTGAGGTTATACCGACGAATCTCCAGCACTTCATATTAGATTGTTTATTAGATATATCACACAGTGAAACAGTATTATTATTTACTGGATGACGTTTCTAACACAATTTATTGTTCATAATCATATCAATTATAATCACACGACTTCGAAACTTGAATTTTATAGTTTTCTTTGTTCTCTCTTATTTGTTGTAGGGGTAGTAGAATTTTCCAGATGTCCGAATGGTCAGGTGCTGAATCATTTCTATTACACGTGTTTGCGGTTGATCCGATAAATAAAGCTTCCTTTTTCATTCTCCCTCTCCACTCTGTTAAATTACATTTTAAAACTGTCATCCTATCCCATTCTGTTTTATGGTCGTGTGTAATTGCATGTAGTGCTATAGCTGAACTATTCTCTAGATTTCTTATCTTATTTGGATCAACCAATCTAGATTTTGCTAGGTTTTTATGTTCGGCTAGTCTGACTGCCCCTGTTCTACTAGACCTATTTATCTGACCTGACAATCATTGCAGGGTATTAGATTTACTAAATTATTTTGTTTTATTGGCTCCACAAGATTGTTCCTTTAACTGACAAAGCTTGTTTCTAATTGAGTTTGTGGGTTTGAATGCCAGACACTTTTATTCCTGCATTGTTAAGAATTCTCTTCAAGGATTCCGAGGTTCCTTCTTTTTGTGGAAGTACTAGTGATGATTTATATTCCCTATTGTTAGTGTTGTCATTATCCTGGGCATGTTTGACATGATATAGTCATTAATATTTTTACCACTATCAGCACAATTATCATTATTTTCTTTTTAAATTTTCCTGCATACTTCCTGATTAATTTATCTGGTTAATTGTTAGGTTGTAAAGCTTAAGTACGTAAGTTTAAGTAATAGGACACAAAAACTAAGTAGTACCTAGGAAAAGCTAAAACAGGAAGTCAGGCATATAAGAGAAGCTTTGCTGAGAGCATCATTCATTTTCCTCTTTGGAAGATTAACTACTTATTATTTTTCAGTAGTCATCTGAAAATTTAAAAATTTTGAAACAGGTTGACGGCCACGCAAATGGTTGGCTTGATATTCACTTGTGTAACTATGTAGTCTACAGATTATTAATCAAAATCTGTCATTTAGGTGTACGATATGGTGGGTTGCCATTGGATATTTAGTGTTGAGATTCAGTCATCAGAAGCCCAAGACCTCGATTTTTTTCCTTGTCATCCATCGGTAGTGAAGAGCGAATTACGTCATTTAGCCGATTGATCACATTTCAGATCTTGTCGATAAGCGGTCAGTAAACACGATCAGGACTGAATAGTTGCACTAGATGCTACCGGGTGATTGATTCCCACGTATACATAAGGTCAGCAGTGCACTGAATAGATTAGTAGTAGGGTTAAAAATTTATGTGCAGAGATTGCTGCTACTGATTAATCTTACATTTGCTCATTAAATGAGTCATATTTTTCAATAGTTTTACCACTATTTCGTACGATTCATAAATATTTCCGATTAGTCTGTATTCATGTCAATCTGTCCAGTTTCTTATGGTCATTCAAACATTACCAATCTTTTGACTATGCAAACTTTACTGTCGACTACAATTCCCCATAGGTTTGTATAGTAAGCTAAAAACATCATAATTTGATAAAGGATATTTAAAATTCTACAGCATACTGATTATTCTACTGAAGAATTTTGTTTGGAGACGATTCGTTTCACTATTCCAACTTCACTGGTATTACTGCTCATCACTACATTCACATAAACATCATTTTCTTAATCTTCGTAACATAAACGCTGGTTAAAATGTTTCTCTTACTTTTTGACCAACCTCACGATTACTTGGGTCACAATATTATTATTATTATTACTGTTATTTTTATTCAAATCACTTAAGACTGATGTTTTTATTCCTCTTCATGCCTAACGGAACATAAAATTTCAAACTTCAGATTTAAAGTTTCTGTAGCAGTGGTGTTTCTTTTCAACGGCTTAAAGTTACTAGCTTCACAACCAACCTCCCGTCTTTCCTGGGCTTACTATCAGATGAGCGAGGTTTAAGAATGCGTTGATCTGTAATCGAACCGGTACCATGGGCGTGGTCAACGACTATCCTACCACTGAACTAATATATACGCATTAATATTCATTATTTATTTCACACACTAGCATAATCATTGATTTCACGCATCTGCGTGATTATTGATTTAAATTACTGAATTCCCAAGGTCGTTAATATTTTTAAAATGTGACATTGATTTTTCTAATTGTATAAATACGGAGTTGTTGTTTAACATTTTCGACTGTTGTTTGAGACAGTAAAAGCTCTCATATCAACGTCCAGTCTTCTCTTCTATTTGTCTTGCGTGCCCGGCGGTATTATTGTTGTTGCTGTTGACGTGCGATTAAGACAGATTAGCCAGCGCACTAGTTAGATTCGCTCGTAGTCTACAAGGTCCTCATATTCACATACATAACAAATTTGGCGACGGGTTTGCTGAAGATGGACCCACTGCGTTTAGAGAAACTAATGGAACAGCAGCTAAAATTGATGGAAATGCTTGCTGGTCTACAAATATCACGCTCTGCTGATTCATCTACAGCCAACGACAGCATTGGTAGCAGCATCTCAGAATTTGTTTATGATCCAGATGCGAACGTCACTTTTGACACTTGGTTTCGCAGATATGAAGACCTATTTCGAGTAGACTTTGCGGATAAGGATGATGCCTGGAAAGTACGGCTTCTACTTCGTAAATTGGGAGCAGATGAGCTAGATAAATACTGCAACTTAATTCTCCCACAGAAGCCCAGCGAAAGGTCATTCGATGAAACTGTCCATACCCTTCGTCATCAGTTCGGTGATCAGAGATCTTTATTCAACATTCGATATCATTGCATGAAACTATCTCTGAACGAAAATGATGATATCCATACTCAGTTGGGTATAGTCAATCGCACGTGTGAACGTTTCAAATTGAAATCGCTTTCAGAAGACCAGTTCAAGGTGTTGATTTTCATTTGTGGTTTGCAGTCTCCCAAATTTGCTGATATACGCACACGTCTATTAAATCGTCTGGAACAAGATCCACGAATGACTTTGAAAGACGTCGGTGAAGAATATCAGCGTTTAATCAACATTCACAACGATACCGTCTTGGTGCAGTCTGGCAGTCAAAATGCAGCAGAAGTGCATGCGGTGCATCCAGTACCGTCGACATCAACCGCACCGCGTCATCCTCAGCATAAACCACCATCAGCCTGCTGGCACTGTGGCTCCTGGCATTTTGCAAACTTGTGCCCATTCAAACAGCATAAATGCCGTCGATGCCATACTGTTGGTCACAAAGATGGCTACTGCAAACGCAACAACCGACGCAGATCTCATAGTCGACCCAAACGGCGCAACAAGCCTAAGTCTTTGGGTGTTACTGCCACATATCATATTAGTACTCCAGCACCTCGCAAATATATCAATCTGACGATTAATACACGGCCGGCACGCCTACAAATCGACACAGCATCCGATATTACAATAATATCAAAGAAATTATGGCAGAAGTTGGGATGCCCTACCATAGAGAAGACAAATCAAATAGCAATTAGTGCATGTGGTGGAAGACTTCGATTGAATGGAGAAATTAAATGCAGCGTTGGTTTTCGCGATAGTCATTTCGTCGGCACATGCTACATCAACAATTCAAACCTTGACCTCTTGGGTTTAGACTGGCTTGAGAAGCTGCACCTGTCAGAGATTCCGTTAAGCAGTGTATGCCAAACGATCGAAAGTATTGAACCCTCAACAAGAAAGCCAGAAATCAGAGACAGATATATTAAACCTAAGCCTATTAGAAAGAATGACGTGATTAATGAAACACCAACTTCGTCACTACGGACGCATTGCGGAACCGGTGGTCGACACCCGGTATTAGCAACCGGTTACCCATGTAAATACTAACCGGGCCCAGCTTTGTTAAACTTTGGTGATCAGACGGGAACCGGTCTTTTCAATGTGGTATGATCACTGGCACTTATGACTCAGAGGGATAACTTTTATAGGTTTCATAGTTTACATGGATAACATACTGATAGTACTTTCTGTGTACAATTCAAATGTAAACTAATTTTGGGGGGCAGAGGAATGACTGGCCAGCTATCATCACCATTTAAGTGGTATAATTTCATCAGTACACACTTAATTGTTGGGTACCATGTCTTCTCCTTTGTTCCTTAATGAGATGTTCTCATCTTCTAGATGCCATAAACAGGTTTAATTTTGTAGTCAGAGAGTGGTAGTTTTTAACTTCATCAACTGACTTCCTCCAGTTACATTTAGTATTACTATGAAGTCCATTGGTGGATGGTGGCTAGCGGTGGAATCCAGGATGCGCATTTCATCCTATTTGGGACTCGTCACTGGATGTGTCTGCATTCCGCAGTGAGTGATGATGTTCCCACCCAGCACTTCGGTTCAGTCAATCAACGGGAAAATCTAAATTGAATTAAATAATTAATAAGACCCGTTGCACACGAGCATGGCTATCGTGGCCCAAGTGATCTAGTAGATAACGCTTTGGCGTTTGGAACTATGGGCACTGGGTTTAAGCATTGGTGGGAACACCATCACTCCCTGGGGAATGCAGGTACATCCAGACGACGAGCCCCAAATAGGACGAAATGCGCATCCTGGATTCCACAGCTAGTCACCATCCACCAACTGACTTGAAGTTACATGACCAGACATTGTCGAAGCATCCGCACAAGCAGCCGACATGTCAACCTGAGACCGAGCACTTCAGTTCAATCAGTTGACGGAAAATCTAGATTGAATTAAATTATTAGTATTTACTGTTATTGGTGTACCATTTCCATAAATTTGAGAACATGTTTAGTTGATTATTTCACTCAGTCTTTTTCAAAAATCACCAATGTTTCATTTTTTGTTTCTATTCTTAAAGTTACGTGAAATGGTCCGAGAACAACCGGTTACATTTTGGACAGAGTACAGAGATAAAATGCATGTAAGTTAAATTGTTGCATTTTTTGCGCGATCCTTTGTTCTTTATTTGTTTTTATACAAAGTGATTAAATGACGTAACAGGTTTGCATTCTTCGAAAAAAAACTCTTCTTTTAGTTTCGTAAGTCTTAACTTCCTTGTTCAAGATTACTGGAGACTATTTAGGCCGCATAAACTGCTTAGTCCTGTTTTGTGGAGGTTTTGAAACCTTTTAACTAATTTGTTTCTTTCCTGCAAAACTAGTCGACAGTTAGTCATTGAGAAGTGATTGAATATTAACTTTATTCTATACATATCGCCTTTGGTCTTTTGATTATCTATGTTAATTTATTTAGGGGTTTCAAATTGGTTGACTTAATCTTCGTAGGTCACGTCAGTTTCAATCACTTATAAAGTAGTTTTCAGAAATCATGCACTGTATATTTATTCAACAAATTGATTATAGAGGTTGCATATTGTATTTCCATATAGGTATTTAAGCCTTAATAACACACTTTGAGATGATAGAAGCCTGCTAAGAGGACAAAACAAATCGAAGTTCTGAATCATTTTCTTCTTATCAGTAAATATATACATTATTAAATATTTTCAAGTACTGGGATTTTGTAGGGATTAAGTTTGATTGGTTACAGGATTTCATCATGAGCTGACATCGGTTAGAGAACCATTGGAAAACCTGCAAGGAGTAATGGACAGCTATTGCGTCCCATTTGCTTGGGACTCTTCAGTAGTAAGCACCCACCACAGAGGGCTCGAACCCAGGACCTTCTGGTTGCAAGGTAAGCTAGCTTGCAGATCAATAAACCACTGGGACCCGATCCAATGGACAGCCCATGAATTCTAACTTCTGCCAATTCATAACATAAACTGACCGCTAGCCAATAACTTCGGCGAGTTTTTTGTCCTCACATCCGACCTGCTGTTCCTTACTGGTCATGACTTCCTACTATAACCCCAGGTAACTCCCTACCTGAATAGGACCAGTCGCTAGTAAGCATCAGATGAATTTTCAATTATTGGTTTTTGCAGCGATTCAGTTTGATTGGTTGAAGGATTTCATCATGAGCTGAATGACATCAGTTAGAGAACCACTGAAAATTGAGCATTCATGAAGCAGTTGTGTACACTGGTTGAATCAGTAAAAGTTTATTTAACAGCCTGAAGTAAATAATATGGTTTATCTGACAGTAATCGGAAAGCATTGCAGCATAGTTGGCTGCACTGCTGTCAAATAGAAAGTGTGATAAGAAAGAAAGGCAAATCAATTAAAATTTGCACATGTATGATGCCATATATTACTGACTGACTGATATGACTGGTTGGAAACCACTCAGATCGAAGTTATCTATTCACTGGACATACGTTTCCTTAATTTTCAGCCAGGCCTATCAGTGGTGTGCCAGATTTTATACAGCTCGGGATCTCAGAGAGCCGAACCCATTCAAACCAGGGGAATTCGAACTTTGGACTTTTATCAACAGCTGCCTTTGTTGCATACTGAATATCAGATGACCGGTCAGAAAGGGTAAACAACAAGGAACTCTGTCAACGAAACAAACAAGAACCTTCTGCTCAATAAATACACCAAAGAAAGTGGAGGTGGATTTGACTCACGCTGAGGAGACCGCTGAGTGACATCACGCACCAGACAGAGCCTAGAGTAGAACTCGAATGAGAAACAACGAGTTGATCGTCCCCTAGTGGCCTGGGGGAGATTGTGTGGGGAAAAGATCAGAGCCTATGGGTAATCGTGGAGCCTGCCAAAGACAACTTCGGAAAACAGGATGAAGTGGAGATATGCTGTTGAAGCCCTATATTCCACTCGAAACTTAAGGGGATAAGAAGAATAATAGTTTGCCATAACTTCACTTTCCTTAATTTTTAGTTTATCTCTTCTGAATTTGAAATTAAGTGGACTCTTGATTAGAAATAGGATTTTGGCGATGTGTATCATGGAATCCTTAATTGCATGTTTTGAGTACTTATGGGGTGGTTTTAATATCAAGAGCAAATACATGTACAGAATATATGCTGTTTTGTTAGTGAAATTCACTTCTGTAGGCTTGTGATTCGCCGTCCGACTGTAGAATTTTACATGTTTATAAGGGTTTGAGTTAAATTTATAACAAAGGAAGCTTCGAAATGAAGAAGGAATCTTATTTGTGCCGAGTTGAATCTCCTGAAGTTTGAAGAATTTGTCTTTTTCTCAAATAAGTAAAATTCTTCAATAAATTTTCTGCAGAGTTCTTTTCATCACAAGCTTCGTTTGTCATTGCTATGTGCACTGACTGTTACAATATACTTTCTCATTTCAAGTTTTAAGGGACTTCTGATTTATCTTCAGTGATATTACATAAGTTATTCTATCATTAAAGTACCTGACTTTCTCACCTATTTCCATCAGTCTTTACAAACATACATATGTTGAAACTGCGAATATTTATTTAAATGTTTTACTTTATACTACTTAATTATAGTAAGTAGCTTATATTTTATTGATAATTTATGCAGACAGGCATAAATAAACAACCTCCTGATTGATATAAAATTTAAATGAAAGGTTTTATTAAATAAGTGCATTTTATATACCGCACTCAGTGACACATTATTGTATGACGCTTCGAGCATAAGAAATTTCTCATAGTCATATTTGGTTTCAAATCCTCTTGGTTTATTCGAAATGTCATCAATAAAACGTGATTTCAAAAACGTGATTTCAGTTAAGAAAAATCTTCATATATTTGGTTCCCTTGATAAATTTCGATAAAGAAAGGAAGACGAAATTTGCAGTATAAAATGATATCATCATTCCAATTCACAGGTTCTCATCAGCTGCAGACTACCTGAAATTACAATGGTTATATAGATGATAATAACATACTTGAATGTTTGAGTGGTAGTAGAGAAGAGATACTATAAAACTGACGTATCCAAAATGAAAGTATTACAGCTTTTAGTTTAAGTTTTCATCATCAATTTATACGCCTTTAAAGTTGAAAAGAGAGGGGAGGAGTAATTATTAATTAATTTTTTTAATTAATTTTTTCTGTTTTCTGTCTTACCCCTTCCCCCTCTTTTCAACTTTAAAAGCGTATAAATTGATGATGAAAACTTAAACTAAAATAATTGTAATGCTTTCATTTTGGATGCGTCAGTTTTACAGTATTTCTTCTCTACTACCACTTAAACATTAAAGTATGTTATTAGCACCTATATAACCAGTGTAATTTCAGGTAGTCTGCAGCTGATGAGAACCTGTGGAATTGAATGATGATATCATTTAATACTGCAAATTTCGTCTTCCTTTCTTTATAAGAAAAATCTCTTTGCGACTATTTCATTGTCGTAGCTCAATAGGGCAAATGTCATTGAGTTTATAATGATGTACTGATGAGATATATATCAGACAAACTCGTTTAATGTAGAATAATACTGTAACAAGATTTCCAAGTGCTGCTGTTTCAGAAATGAGGACAGTGTTAAGTGTTGATTTGCATAAAAAGCAGGGTTAGTGATGCAATGACACATTGTTTCATATGTTTGTTCTGTTAAAGTTTATGTTGGAATAATTAGGTGGATGGTGACTAGCAGTGGAATCTAGGATGAGCATTTCGTCCTATTTGGGACTCGTCAACCGAACATTTCGGTCCAATGAATCAACTGGGAAGATCAGAATTGAATTAAAAACAAATAATAACTGACACCAGTTGCACAAGATGTGGCTGTCGTGGCTCTAGTTCATAAAGCCTTGGCGTCTGAAACTATGGGTACTGGGTTCGAGGTCATGAGAAAAGACAAGAGCAAAGCTTAACCTTGAGGAACTCAACAACCAATCACAGCAGACTTAGCGTGGGCGGATACGATTTGCAGATATATCACTGGACTGCCTAAGAAACGGCAACAAAGAGATGACAGAATAACCTTCAGCAAGAAAACAACCAATCAGAAGACGTTACTTCTCTACCAACAATAACGCTAATAATAATGTACATAAAAATCTATAAATATCTGTTTATTTCCTCAATAAACAATCTGTCGCCTGGCCCTTATCTTCTGTCGTTACAATATGATGTACTCCTGGATGAAGAGAAAATGTCATGCCATTATGCATATTGTGTAAATTTATTGTGCATAATAAAGTTATTATTGTTGTTATTATTATTACTCTAAAGTAATTGTAGACAGACCATGAAATGATACCATGGGATAATATTTGTCTTACTGAAAATAGTTACACCCTAACGTTTGAAATAAAAAAGGGATTGTTTACACTACTTTTCTTCAAGATAATATTACTAATGTCTACCTATCTCACCCGATGAATGAATTACTCGTAAGGGGATAATAATTGTTTATGCAAATTTATGCACAATGCCTTTTTTAAAAATATACTTTACAATGTCGCATTTGTAAGCAGCTGAAATATAAAAATCAAGACGAAATGGATTCACATTCACACATTATTCTGCTCTTGAAGTAAACAAAACAAAGCGAAACAAATGCGTGTAGAATAAAATGATTAGTGTTCAATGCAAATGAGATTATGATGTCACCATTAAATTGAAGCAATAAAAAGCAATTTATATAAACAAAGTTGTGCACGCAATACACATTGATTCTGTTCAGAAACAAAATTAACAAAAAAAGGCATATTTGTCGTGTTCATTTGGTTGCATAAATGAAATTTTTATTTAAAAAAGAGAGAAAAACAACCATGTTACTGATGGTATTACCAGTTTAGATATATTTTATTTTCATTTTTATGGTATATGAGAATAAAATGTGTCTAGAGTAATCGTATTATTGTGATCAGTAAGAATTCATTTTATTATTTGTTTAAATTAACTATGTCTGGACTGGATTAAACTGGGTTTTAAACATCGAACGTTGAACAAAAGTATTTATCATTATTATTATTATGATTCCCTTAGGTTCCTCTTTAGCTAGCTCCACGATCTCCACCATGTAATCCCCGAAGCTACACTCAACTATTCGTTTCCCGTTGGGGTTCTACTCAACGGCGTGACTGGTCTCACCATTGTGTGTGTCCGATAAACCACCATTTCCATTCGGCAGAGTTTTTGACCAATAGGTTCTCAGTTGGGTCGTTGTCAGAGATTCTTTTATTGCTTATCCATTCTGGCCATTTAATCTTCAGCTTGAATAGAAGGTTTCCTGTTGGAAATGCCTTTGGTAATGCGCCAAGTATTTGAATCATGTAGAAGCAGTGACTTAACATTGCTGTTGAAAATCCGAATCTTGTTCTTTATATGTAGTGAGGTAGATTTCCAAAATGGTTTCAGATCGATGAAGATCTGTGTTGCTTTTCCGATCCTGACCGGTTTTGATGTCTTTCTCCGTGCCGCCTGTAGTTGAATCGATGATGCAATGATACGTGGAAGAAGTGACTTCCTTCGAATTTCTCCTGTTGTTGCACTTTTGTGCAACGGTTCAAATAACCACACTTCACGAAGCAGCAAACATAGAAGTAGGAAGATAGAGAAAGAGAGAAGACAAAGAGAAACATTAAGAAACTATTATAAACCGAAATATACGAGACGTAGCATACTTACATAGAAGAAAATGAGAATTCAATGAATCCAGAAGTGTTCACAAAGAGTGAATGAATGTATCTGTGCCATCGAGAACGATTTTCAACGGTGTCATCAGTAGTCTCAAGACTTTGGTTGTTAGCATCTCGATAACCCAAAAATTCTGCATTTTGCATATCTCTATATAACTCAGACTCAACAGTCATAGACTTTAAGGATGGATGGCATGTTTTGATTTGACCACGCCTAACTCTTTTCCAGTCATACAATCTGATTATTCAGGAAGAAACGCAAATCTCAAACTTTTCTTCATACATATACTTCCATGAAGGATCGGGAGATATATCTTTCATTTCCTGACAACAATAACAACAAATATACTGACGACCTGACTGTATCTTTGTCTGTCAAATGTCAAAGTGACTGCTCCAAACTAAATGGCTTTTTATCAGAAATCAGCCAGTGTTCCTAGGAAAAAGGTCTAACCTTAAACCCCTACAAATGCCAAACAGTCAATTTCACCTTTAGGCATAAATCTGACCTAAAGAAACTGGTTAGCACTCACGAGGTGTGCAACATAGATGACACTGAAATAGAAACCACGTCGGAAATTAAATACCTAGGCGTCATTCTATCTTCTGATCTCCCCCGGTCATCTCATATCTTGACGATTTCTAAGAAAATATTCCGTCTTACCTTCTACATCAAGAAGTTAAGACACTCTGGAATAAACCAACCCTTACTCCTACAATTCGTTAACTCTCGCATTCTGTCTATTATTCTCTATTGTTCCCCCTTAGTTTATCCCGGGTTACTGAAGAAAGACCATACCTTATTACGCAGGATGTTAAAGGTTGTCAGCACGGTAAGCGACGTGCCACTTAACCAGCTTGTTAATATTATGGTTGACAGGCACATGAACTCATGTGAAAAATGAGCTAAATCCATTTTATCTAACTCACACCACCCTCTTCATTCACAACTCTCCCCTTGTATCTCATCAGGCAGAACCAGAAGCCTATATAGGAAACTATATGCTCGCACTAGCAAGTACAAAAACTCAACCATACCCTACTTAGCTCGTGTTCTGTGCGATAAAGAAAGCATTAGGCGTGATACCTATAACTTATTAAATAGTCAGTAGAACAACTGGATCTCGTCTTTCCAACTCATATCATTTATAGGTACAACGTTTTCTTTCTTTCTTTTCCTTTTCTCTCTCTTTTTTTATGTACTGTTTAGTTTCTCTCTTCTTTACAAACTCTATTGAAACATTCTTCTTTTTTCTTTCACATTCTGTACATCTCGACCTTTTTGTTACCGCTTACACCAGTAAATATGATAGTATCTAATTTTCTAACACCTTCAAACACTGTTCAATTTTGGCTTTGCTACCGACATGCCAATATGTTTTTGTCATAATGAACTGAGATTACCCTTAATCTATGTAGAATTTTATTTATTGTTAATGTAGTAACTGGATTCAGTACTGTAGTAAAAATGCTGAGAATTCCATTCAGTATCACAAGTACTGTTTTAGAATAAAGCAAATTATTATTATTAAGCTACAGATAGAAAATTATTTGCCTGCATCTTTGAATTGTTGATTCAATATTGGAACTTCATACTTCAACAGATTGATGTTTTGTGTTGCTGGGTGTTATTTGAAAATAGCAGCAAAAACGCAACTCGAACAAAATCTCACAGATTAGATTTCTGTACAACCACACTCATCACCGACTTGTACTAAAACTAACTTTACAGACTAACGATAAATGCAGCTACTTATTTCCCCTTTCACAGTTAGTACTATTTGAATTGTTTAACCTCTTCCGGTGGAATAGCGGTTAGGACGCTCGCCCATCATGCACATGGTCCGGGGTTCGATCCCCTGCCGATGCCCACCTGATATCACTGGTCTGCCTGCTAAATTTGGGCTACCGATGTCACATGCTGAGAATTCTACTGTGTGGAATCAAGCTACAATAAAAAGATAAAATAAAATAAAAATAAAGTATAGGTAGAAAGCCAGGAAAAGAGAAATAGTTGAGTTTAAGACTGACAATTCCAATCCAAGAAGAACAACACTATCACCACTAGAACTTCAAAGCCTGAATCCCTATGTTCTACTTGGAATATTAAGAATGAAATAATTGTGAAGAAGCGGTTGGGGAAATTAGTACAGTTGTAACGACAGAAGACAAGGGCAAGGCAAAAGATTGTTTATTGAAAAAATCAAGAGATATTTTTATGTACATCATTGTCAGCGGAGAAGCAGCGTCTTTTGACTGGTTGTTTTCTTTCTGAAGGTTATTCTGTACTACTTGTAACCGTTTCTTAGAAAGTTAAGCCATTTATCTGCGAATCGTATCCGCCCACGTTAAGTCTGCTGTGATTGGTTGGTGAATTCCTCAAGGTTAAGCTTTTCTATTGTTTGTCTCATGACCCTGATTCGGGACGTAAACATTGACGTAAATTGTTGTCTACAGTTTTAGCTTGCAGACAGCTCTCACCACACAGCACATCACTCTTTCCCATGGCAACTGTACGAAATTTGATGGAATATGTACACCTAAATAACCTTTTGTATCCTTTTGATTTAGATCTAACTGTTTTATAATTTAAGTGTTATGTTGCAGTGTACTTAACACTCATGTGCATTTGTTCATTTTGTCATTTTATTTTAAAAATTCTACTATAGGGTAATACACATCACGGTGTAAATCGTGTCACACCATTTGGACGTAATGCTGCGTTTACAACACCAATTGATAAATACTTAAATAGTCGTATGCCTAGTGAAATGCAAGTGTATCCACGTTAAAGAGAGAAAAAAACACGAAACAATAACAGTAGTCATGTAACAGATAGGCAATATGAATACATTGTTTTATCATTCATATTATTCTCTTCTCAGTATGTAACTGCTTACTATATTATTGTTTTATTTAATTGTAATCTGAGAATGCAAAATAAAATGTATGGTTATATGCCTTAATTTGGATTTTATTGGGGTTAAAAATGTATGTAGTAATAATATTAACAACAACAGTGGAATGAATGATGCTTATTGTTATTCTTTTGTGAAGAAGTTATTGCTATCAGATAGTTTAAGACAGTCGGGAGGAAGGAAGCTTTGGAACTAGGTTTCGTCCTTGTTGGAACTTGCGAGCAAGGTGGAGTTGCAGTCTAGGATGAATTCATATCCCTCCTGGAAATACGTTACCACTAAGCTATTCGGCCTGGCAACTGAATTAAGGAGGACGCTAATGAGTACTTTGATTGGAAACTAGGCAGTAATTAATGTTTAAGGAGGATGATATAAGGACTTGTGGGAAATCATGAAGCCAGGCGAAAATAAAAAGATTCTTGAGAACGGTGTGAGGTAGAGATGAGCTGCAGAAAACCTGTGATCTACTCAGAACCCAAGGGAATAATAAAAAGTAATAATAGACTTCTGATCGGTTTACATGAGTAGATGCCAACCATTCATGTGAATCAGTAGTGCTGGCTGGCCAGGTCAAAGTGATACCGAAAATGAAATTTATTCAAGATTATGAGAATATGTATATATATATGTTTAAAGGATAACGTCTGAATATAATAGAATATCTCAGCAAGTGTGCAAACCGTATCAGTGTTACAAAGGTTATTGATATATAACTATCTGACCTGAAGGTTCTAATTTCTCAAAGCATAGTGCAAGTTCTATCTCCCTGGGGTTTTTGTGTTTGGAGATTCATGTTAACCTTAGTAATCATCGTTGAATATATGAACTAGTCCGTGAACCTTAGTTATCTAAGAGACTTTGATCAAAAGCAAATATCATAAGAAAAAAAGTAATTTCATCAGCGAGTATTTGTCCTCACACCCAACCTGCTGCACCCTACTGGTCACGACTTCTCACTAGAACACCAGGTAACTACCTAACTGAATAGGGCAAGTCGCCAGTGAGCATCTCATAGATATTCAAGTGTTGGTTTGTAGGGATTTGATTGGTTACAGGAATTTCATCATGAGGTGACATTAGTTAGAGAACCATTGGAAAACCTGGGAGTACTGGACAGCTATATCGTCCTAGTTTGGGACTCTTCAGCAGCACGCACCCACCACCTCAGTTCGAACCCAGGACCTTCTGGTTACAAGGCTAGCCAGCTCGTAGACCATTAAGCCACTGGGACCCGATCCAATGGCCCATGAATTCTAGCTTCTGCCAATTCACGACATAGCGCCACCGCTAGCCAATGTCTTCGGCGAGTATTTGTCCTCACACTCGACCTTCTAGTGAGAAGTCGTGACCAGTAGGGTGCAGAAGTAATTTCAGTTAATCAATCTACAGAAATTCGACTATCTCAAAACTGAAGCTGCAGAATAGTATTGATTTGTATCCAAAGTCTAATGAGATGTAAGCCGCCTTTTAGTTATGACTAATTTGTAAGGGAATAAACAGCTAAGTGAATTTTATATTTTCTACGCAATGAATATTCGATAGTAAGTGAAGAGAATGAGTGGGGTTGAGCACAGGGGTGTACCACTGCAAACAACATATTTTATGCTTATGCATTTCTGTATACAAGTCGATGGGAATTTGTAAGTCAGCACTAAAAGCAATATATTTGGGTGTGTGAGTTGATTTTTGTTTGTTTGTTGTTATTTGACAGTTGTTTTTGAGGCGTTTGTCAGTGGTGTGTTGTGGATGTAGAGGCAGTGACCTTGGGGTTCGGTGGTGTAGTGGTTATCATGTCTGCTTTACACGCAGAAGGTCCCCGATTCGAACCCGGGCCGAACCAGGCTTTTGTTCTACTCAGCCTGTCCACCCACACCACCAACTCACGTCGCCTTCCTCACTAGACGTAAGGTGATGCGACACTGCCAGCAGTGCATAATCGCCTCACGCGTCAGCGACATCCACGTCCGTCGTAGTGACAACGAGTAGGTCGAAGTGTCGAGGGCTCTCTACAGTCGGTCTCGCCTCTCTAGACTTCCACTACGAATCATGAAACCACAATTGATCAGTACTCCATCCCCTTCAACACTGAACACCTCAATCTCAACGTGTGCAGCAGATAAGTGGACTCGTCCACCTCTCTTCCTCAACACAGATTAATCAGTCAGTGAATAGACCAGCTCACTCCACCCCTCAGCAACTCCACACATTCAACTGTCATCAGCATGCAACACCACTGCTAATATTCACAAACACCAAAACTCTCATGTCTCACTCATCATGACCAACAGACACGGCCTTATCTATGTCACCTGTCAGTATTCATTCACACAATCTCTCGAAACAACCAATGGAAATCCACACACACATTGTCAAGATGACTGAGTCAAGCTGTCGTGTGGACTCCTCCCAGCATCACTGAAAACACTTGTACACCTCAGTTGACATGATCGACTCTGCGTCTATCTCACTCTCCACATGTACTCATCACTCGTAGGAGAAACACTGATTGGGGAATTGAATTGATCGTGTGTTCTTGTGTGTGTGTGTGTGTGTGTCTGGCTGTCTGTCTGCCTGACTGCCTGTGTGCCTGTCTGTGTGTGTGAGTGTGTGTGCTTGTGTTTGCGTGTGTGCGTGTGTGTGTTTCTGTGTGCATTAGTGAGTGGGTGGGTGTTCCTGTGTCGGAAATGCTTGTCCATCTATGCACTCACCCGTTCCTCAATCATACGATCCGTCAGTGTGATTGGTGGCGGAAATTTTGATTGGCGGCTATGCCGTCTATGGTTGTTTGTCCGGAAAACTGATAGATTGACTGTCTCTCTGAATGACTTTTCTCACATGGAGACAGGATTCAGTGTTCTTGAGAGTTTGGCTTGACGAGATTGTCAGTGTGGAGTGATTTTCTGTCAAGAGACAGCGAGACAGCGTGCGCGCGCGTGCGAGATAGAGATAGAGAGAGGGAGAGAGAGTGAGAGAGAAAGAGAGGGAGACAGACAGACAGGGAGAGAGAGAGAGAGAGGGAGAGGGGGAGACGCACACAGAGACACACGGATGGAGACACACAAACACACAGACACAGACACTGGCGAATGGCGATTGCAGTGTGTGTTGTCTTGTCGAGTATTGAGTGATGCACATGACCGACAAGATGTGGGCAGCACACTCCTCTTGTGAATCAGTCTCGCCATCGTCACAGGTAATTCGAGATGGAAGAGACTGTCTCACCAGTGGAGTGAAGATTGAGCAGGCTGGATGATTGATTCTGGTGATCGAGCGATCTGACTTCGCCGATACTCTTGGTGATCAGTGGTTGACTATGGACAGGCATTGAATTTCTGCGTCTGTGTGCAGATTGACGTGTGTAGCTGTAGATGATGCTTGTTGATGAGTGTGATGGGTGTGTGAGTTGATTTTTGTTTGTTTGTTGTTATTTGACAGTTGTTTTTGAGGCGTTTGTCAGTGGTGTGTTGTGGATGTAGAGGCGGTGACCTTGGGGTTCGGTGGTGTAGTGGTTATCATGTCTGCTTTACACGCAGAAGGTCCCCGGTTCGAACCCGGGCCGAACCAGGATTTTGTTCTACTCAGCCTGTCCACCCACACCACCAACTCACGTCGCCTTCCTCACTAGACGTAAGGTGATGCGACACTGCCAGCAGTGCATAATCACCTCACGCCTCAGCGACATCCACATCCGTCGTAGTGACAACGAGTAGGTCGAAGTGTCGAGGGCTATCTACAGTCGGTCTCGCCTCTCTAGACTTACACTACGAATCCTGAAACCACAATTGATCACTGCTCCATACCCTTCAACACTGAACACCTCAATCTCAACGTGTCCAGCAGATAAGTGGACTCGTACACCTCTCTTCCTCAACACTGATTAATCAGTCAGTGAATAGACCAGCTCACTCCACCCCTCAGCAACTCCACTCATTCAACTACTATCAATCAGCACGGAACACCACTGCTAATATTCACAAACACCAAAACTCTCATGTCTCATTCATCATGACCAACAGACACGGCCTTATCTATGTCACCTATCAGTATTCATTCACACAATCTCTCGAAACAACCAATGGAAATCCACACACACATTGTCAAGACGACTGAGTCAAGCTGTCGTGTGGACTCCTCCCAGCATCACTAAGAACACTTGTACACCTCAGTTGACATGATCGACTCTGCGTCTATCTCACTCTCCACATGTACTCATCACTCGTAGGAGAAACACTGATTGGAGAATTGAATTGATCCTGTGTTCTTGTGTCTGTGTGTGTGTGTGGCTGTCTGTCTGTCTGACTGCCTGTGTGCCTGTCTGTGTGTGTTTCTCAGTGTGTGTGTGTGAGTGTATGTGCTTGTGTTTGTGTGTGTGCGTGTGTGTTTCTGTGTGCATTAGTGAGTGGGTGGGTGTTCCTGTGTCGGAAATGCTTGTCCATCTATGCACTCGCCCGTTCCTCAATCACACGATCCGTCAGTGTGATTGGTGGCGGAAATTTTGATTGGCGGCTATGCCGTCTATGGTTGATTGTCCGGAAAACTGATAGATTGACTGTCTCTCTGAATGACTTTTCTCACATGGAGACAGGATTCAGTGTTCTTGAGAGTTTGGCTTGACGAGATTGTCAGTGTGGAGTGATTTTCTGTCAAGAGACAGCGAGACAGCGTGCGCGCGCGTGCGAGATAGAGATAGAGAGAGTGAGAGAGAAGTAGAGAGAGAGAGAGAGACAGACAGACAGACAGGGAGAGAGAGAGAGAGAGAGGGAGAGGGGGAGACGCACACAGAGACACACGGATGGAGACACACAAACACACAGACACAGACACTGGCGAATGACGATTGCAGTGTGTGTTGTCTTGTCGAGCATTGAGTGGTGCACATGACCGACAAGATGTGGGCAGCACACTCCTCTTGTGAATCAGTCTCGCCATCGTCACAGGTAATTCGAGATGGAAGAGACTGTCTCACCAGTCGAGTGAAGATTGAGCAGGCTGGATGATTGATTCTGGTGATCGAGCGATCTGACTTCGCCGATACTCTTGGTGATCATTGGTTGACTATGGACAGGCATTGAATTTCTGCGTCCGTGTGCAGATTGATGTGTGTAGCTGTAGATGATGCTTGTTGATGAGTGTGATGGGTGTGTGAGTTGATTTTTGTTTGTTTGTTGTTATTTGACAGTTGTTTTTGAGGCGTTTGTCAGTGGTGTGTTGTGAATGTAGAGGCAGTGACCTAGGGGTTCGGTGGTGTAGTGGTTATCATGTCTGCGTTACACGCAGAAGGTCCCCGGTTCGAACCCGGGCCGAACCAGGCTTTTGTTCTACTCAGCCTGTCCACCCACACCACCAACTCACGTCGCCTTCCTCACTAGACGTAAGGTGATGCAACACTGCCAGCAGTGCATAATCGCCTCACGCCTCAGCGACATCCACATCCGTCGTAGTGACAACGAGTAGGTCGAAGTGTCGAGGGCTATCTACAGTCGGTCTCGCCTCTCTAGACTTACACTACGAATCATGAAACCACAATTGATCACTGCTCCATACCCTTCAACACTGAACACCTCAATCTCAACGTGTCCAGCAGATAAGTGGACTCGTACACCTCTCTTCCTCAACACTGATTAATCAGTCAGTGAATAGACCAGCTCACTCCACCCCTCAGCAACTCCACTCATTCAACTACTATCAATCAGCACGGAACACCACTGCTAATATTCACAAACACCAAAACTCTCATGTCTCATTCATCATGACCAACAGACACGGCCTTATCTATGTCACCTGTCAGTATTCATTCACACAATCTCTCGAAACAACCAATGGAAATCCACACACACATTGTCAAGATGACTGAGTCAAGCTGTCGTGTGGACTCCTCCCAGCATCACTAAAAACACTTGTACACCTCAGTTGACATGATCGACTCTGCGTCTGTCTCACTCTCCACATGTACTCATCACTCGTAGGAGAAACACTGATTGGAGAATTGAATTGGTCCTGTGTTCTTGTGTGTGTGTGTGTCTGTCTGTCTGTCTGTCTGTCTGACTGCCTGTGTGCCTGTCTGTGTGTGTGAGTGTGTGTGCTTGTGTTTGTGTGTGTGCGTGTGTGTTTCTGTGTGCATTAGTGAGTGGGTGGGTGTTCCTGTGTCGGAAATGCTTGTCCATCTATGCACTCGCCCGTTCCTCAATCATACGATCCGTCAGTGTGATTGGTGGCGGAAATTTTGATTGGCGGCTATGCCGTCTATGGTTGTTTGTTCGGAAAACTGATAGATTGACTGTCTCTCTGAATGACTTTTCTCACATGGAGACAGGATTCAGTGTTCTTGAGAGTTTGGCTTAACGAGATTGTCAGTGTGGAGTGATTTTCTGTGAAGAGACAGCGAGACAGCGTGAGCGCGAGTGCGAGATAGAGATAGAGAGAGTGAGAGAGAAGTAGAGAGAGAGAGAGAGACAGACAGACAGACAGGGAGAGGGAGAGAGAGAGGGAGAGGGGGAGACGTACACAGAGACACACGGATGGAGACACACAGACACAGACACTGGCGAATGACGATTGCAGTGTGTGTTGTCTTGTCGAGCATTGAGTGATGCACATGACCGACAAGATGTGGGCAGCACACTCCTCTTGTGAATCAGTCTCGCCATCGTCACAGGTAATTCGAGATGGAAGAGACTGTCTCACCAGTCGAGTGAAGATTGAGCAGGCTGGATGATTGATTCTGGTGATCGAGCGATCTGACTTCGCCGATACTCTTGGTGATCAGTGGTTGACTATGGACAGGCATTGAATTTCTGCGTCTGTGTGCAGATTGACGTGTGTAGCTGTAGATGATGCTTGTTGATGAGTGTGATGGGTGTGTGAGTTGATTTTTGTTTGTTTGTTGTTATTTGACAGTTGTTTTTGAGGCGTTTGTCAGTGGTGTGTTGTGGATGTAGAGGCAGTGACCTTGGGGTTCGGTGGTGTAGTGGTTATCATGTCTGCTTTACACGCAGAAGGTCCCCGGTTCGAACCCGGGCCGAACCAGGCTTTTGTTCTACTCAGCCTGTCCACCCACACCACCAACTCACGTCGCCTTCCTCACTAGACGTAAGGTGATGCGACACTGCCAGCAGTGCATAATCGCCTCACGCGTCAGCGACATCCACGTCCGTCGTAGTGACAACGAGTAGGTCGAAGTGTCGAGGGCTATCTACAGTCGGTCTCGCCTCTCTAGACTTACACTACGAATCCTGAAACCACAATTGATCACTGCTCCATACCCTTCAACACTGAACACCTCAATCTCAACGTGTCCAGCAGATAAGTGGACTCGTACACCTCTCTTCCTCAACACTGATTAATCAGTCAGTGAATAGACCAGCTCACTCCACCCCTCAGCAACTCCACTCATTCAACTACTATCAATCAGCACGGAACACCACTGCTAATATTCACAAACACCAAAACTCTCATGTCTCATTCATCATGACCAACAGACACGGCCTTATCTATGTCACCTATCAGTATTCATTCACACAATCTCTCGAAACAACCAATGGAAATCCACACACACATTGTCAAGACGACTGAGTCAAGCTGTCGTGTGGACTCCTCCCAGCATCACTAAAAACACTTGTACACCTCAGTTGACATGATCGACTCTGCGTCTGTCTCACTCTCCACATGTACTCATCACTCGTAGGAGAAACACTGATTGGAGAATTGAATTGGTCCTGTGTTCTTGTGTCTGTCTGTGTGTGTGTGTGGCTGTCTGTCTGCCTGACTGCCTGTGTGCCTGTCTGTGTGTGTGAGTGTATGTGCTTGTGTTTGTGTGTGTGCGTGTGTGTGTTTCTGTGTGCATTAGTGAGTGGGTGGGTGTTCCTGTGTCGGAAATGCTTGTCCATCTATGCACTCGCCCGTTCCTCAATCACACGATCCGTCAGTGTGATTGGTGGCGGAAATTTTGATTGGCGGCTATGCCGTCTATGGTTGATTGTCCGGAAAACTGATAGATTGACTGTCTCTCTGAATGACTTTTCTCACATGGAGACAGGGTTCAGTGTTCTTGAGAGTTTGGCTTGACGAGATTGTCAGTGTGGAGTGATTTTCTGTCAAGAGACAGCGAGACAGCGTGCGCGCGCGTGCGAGATAGAGATAGAGAGAGAGAGAGAGAAGTAGAGAGAGAGAGAGAGACAGACAGACAGACAGGGAGAGAGAGAGAGAGAGAGGGAGAGGGGGAGACGCACACAGAGACACACGGATGGAGACACACAAACACACTGACATACAGACACAGACACTGGCGAATGACGATTGCAGTGTGTGTTGTCTTGTCGAGCATTGAGTGGTGCACATGACCGACAAGATGTGGGCAGCACACTCCTCTTGTGAATCAGTCTCGCCATCGTCACAGGTAATTCGAGATGGAAGAGACTGTCTCACCAGTCGAGTGAAGATTGAGCAGGCTGGATGATTGATTCTGGTGATCGAGCGATCTGACTTCGCCGATACTCTTGGTGATCATTGGTTGACTATGGACAGGCATTGAATTTCTGCCTCCGTGTGCAGATTGATGTGTGTAGCTGTAGATGATGCTTGTTGATGAGTGTGATGATTGTGTGAGTTGATTTTTGTTTGTTTGTTGTTATTTGACAGTTGTTTTTGAGGCGTTTGTCAGTGGTGTGTTGTGGATGTAGAGGCGGTGACCTTGGGGTTCGGTGGTGTAGTGGTTATCATGTCTGCTTTACACGCAGAAGGTCCCCGGTTCGAACCCGGGCCGAACCAGGATTTTGTTCGAATCAGCCTGTCCACCCACACCACCAACTCACGTCGCCTTCCTCACTAGACGTAAGGTGATGCAACACTGCCAGCAGTGCATAATCACCTCACGCCTCAGCGACATCCACATCCGTCGTAGTGACAACGAGTAGGTCGAAGTGTCGAGGGCTATCTACAGTCGGGCTCGCCTCTCTAGACTTACACTACGAATCCTGAAACCACAATTGATCACTGCTCCATACCCTTCAACACTGAACACCTCAATCTCAACGTGTCCAGCAGATAAGTGGACTCGTACACCTCTCTTCCTCAACACTGATTAATCAGTCAGTGAATAGACCAGCTCACTCCACCCCTCAGCAACTCCACTCATTCAACTACTATCAATCAGCACGGAACACCACTGCTAATATTCACAAACACCAAAACTCTCATGTCTCATTCATCATGACCAACAGACACGGCCTTATCTATGTCACCTATCAGTATTCATTCACACAATCTCTCGAAACAACCAATGGAAATCCACACACACATTGTCAAGACGACTGAGTCAAGCTGTCGTGTGGACTCCTCCCAGCATCACTAAGAACACTTGTACACCTCAGTTGACATGATCGACTCTGCGTCTGTCTCACTCTCCACATGTACTCATCACTCGTAGGAGAAACACTGATTGGAGAATTGAATTGATCGTGTGTTCTTGTGTGTGTGTGTGTGTGTGTGTGGCTGTCTGTCTGCCTGACTGCCTGTGTGCCTGTCTGTGTGTGTGAGTGTGTGTGCTTGTGTTTGCGTGTGTGCGTGTGTGTGTTTCTGTGTGCATTAGTGAGTGGGTGGGTGTTCCTGTGTCGGAAATGCTTGTCCATCTATGCACTCACCCGTTCCTCAATCATACGATCCGTCAGTGTGATTGGTGGCGGAAATTTTGATTGGCGGCTATGCCGTCTATGGTTGTTTGTCCGGAAAACTGATAGATTGACTGTCTCTCTGAATGACTTTTCTCACATGGAGACAGGATTCAGTGTTCTTGAGAGTTTGGCTTAACGAGATTGTCAGTGTGGAGTGATTTTCTGTGAAGAGACAGCGAGACAGCGCGAGCGCGAGTGCGAGATAGAGATAGAGAGAGTGAGAGAGAAGTAGAGAGAGAGAGAGACAGACAGACAGACAGACAGACAGGGAGAGGGAGAGAGAGAGAGGGAGAGGGGGAGACGTACACAGAGACACACGGATGGAGACACACAAACACACAGACACAGACACTGGCGAATGACGATTGCAGTGTGTGTTGTCTTGTCGAGTATTGAGTGATGCACATGACCGACAAGATGTGGGCAGCACACTCCTCTTGTGAATCAGTCTCGCCATCGTCACAGGTAATTCGAGATGGAAGAGACTGTCTCACCAGTCGAGTGAAGATTGAGCAGGCTGGATGATTGATTCTGGTGATCGAGCGATCTGACTTCGCCGATACTCTTGGTGATCAGTGGTTGACTATGGACAGGCATTGAATTTCTGCGTCTGTGTGCAGATTGACGTGTGTAGCTGTAGATGATGCTTGTTGATGAGTGTGATGGGTGTGTGAGTTGATTTTTGTTTGTTTGTTGTTATTTGACAGTTGTTTTTGAGGCGTTTGTCAGTGGTGTGTTGTGGATGTAGAGGCAGTGACCTTGGGGTTCGGTGGTGTAGTGGTTATCATGTCTGCTTTACACGCAGAAGGTCCCCGGTTCGAACCCGGGCCGAACCAGGCTTTTGTTCTACTCAGCCTGTCCACCCACACCACCAACTCACGTCGCCTTCCTCACTAGACGTAAGGTGATGCGACACTGCCAGCAGTGCATAATCGCCTCACGCGTCAGCGACATCCACGTCCGTCGTAGTGACAACGAGTAGGTCGAAGTGTCGAGGGCTCTCTACAGTCGGTCTCGCCTCTCTAGACTTCCACTACGAATCATGAAACCACAATTGATCAGTACTCCATACCCTTCAACACTGAACACCTCAATCTCAACGTGTGCAGCAGATAAGTGGACTCGTCCACCTCTCTTCCTCAACACAGATTAATCAGTCAGTGAATAGACCAGATCACTCCACCCCTCAGCAACTCCACACATTCAATACTGTCAATCAGCATGCAACACCACTGCTAATATTCACAAACACCAAAACTCTCATGTCTCATTCATCATGACCAACAGACACGGCCTTATCTATGTCACCTATCAGTATTCATTCACACAATCTCTCGAAACAACCAATGGAAATCCACACACACATTGTCAAGACGACTGAGTCAAGCTGTCGTGTGGACTCCTCCCAGCATCACTGAAAACACTTGTACACCTCAGTTGACATGATCGACTCTGCGTCTATCTCACTCTCCACATGTACTCATCACTCGTAGGAGAAACACTGATTGGAGAATTGAATTGGTCCTGTGTTCTTGTGTGTGTGTGTGTGTGGCTGTCTGTCTGTCTGACTGCCTGTGTGCCTGTCTGTGTGTGTGAGTGTGTGTGCTTGTGTTTGCGTGTGTGCGTGTGTGTGTTTCTGTGTGCATTAGTGAGTGGGTGGGTGTTCCTGTGTCGGAAATGCTTGTCCATCTATGCACTCACCCGTTCCTCAATCATACGATCCGTCAGTGTGATTGGTGGCGGAAATTTTGATTGGCGGCTATGCCGTCTATGGTTGTTTGTCCGGAAAACTGATAGATTGACTGTCTCTCTGAATGACTTTTCTCACATGGAGACAGGATTCAGTGTTCTTGAGAGTTTGGCTTAACGAGATTGTCAGTGTGGAGTGATTTTCTGTGAAGAGACAGCGAGACAGCGCGAGCGCGAGCGCGAGATAGAGATAGAGAGAGTGAGAGAGAAGTAGAGAGAGAGAGAGACAGACAGACAGACAGACAGACAGGGAGAGGGAGAGAGAGAGAGGGAGAGGGGGAGACGTACACAGAGACACACGGATGGAGACACACAAACACACAGACACAGACACTGGCGAATGGCGATTGCAGTGTGTGTTGTCTTGTCGAGTATTGAGTGATGCACATGACCGACAAGATGTGGGCAGCACACTCCTCTTGTGAATCAGTCTCGCCATCGTCACAGGTAATTCGAGATGGAAGAGACTGTCTCACCAGTGGAGTGAAGATTGAGCAGGCTGGATGATTGATTCTGGTGATCGAGCGATCTGACTTCGCCGATACTCTTGGTGATCAGTGGTTGACTATGGACAGGCATTGAATTTCTGCGTCTGTGTGCAGATTGACGTGTGTAGCTGTAGATGATGCTTGTTGATGAGTGTGATGGGTGTGTGAGTTGATTTTTGTTTGTTTGTTGTTATTTGACAGTTGTTTTTGAGGCGTTTGTCAGTGGTGTGTTGTGGATGTAGAGGCAGTGACCTTGGGGTTCGGTGGTGTAGTGGTTATCATGTCTGCTTTACACGCAGAAGGTCCCCGGTTCGAACCCGGGCCGAACCAGGCTTTTGTTCTACTCAGCCTGTCCACCCACACCACCAACTCACGTCGCCTTCCTCACTAGACGTAAGGTGATGCGACACTGCCAGCAGTGCATAATCGCCTCACGCGTCAGCGACATCCACGTCCGTCGTAGTGACAACGAGTAGGTCGAAGTGTCGAGGGCTCTCTACAGTCGGTCTCGCCTCTCTAGACTTCCACTACGAATCATGAAACCACAATTGATCAGTACTCCATCCCCTTCAACACTGAACACCTCAATCTCAACGTGTGCAGCAGATAAGTGGACTCGTCCACCTCTCTTCCTCAACACAGATTAATCAGTCAGTGAATAGACCAGATCACTCCACCCCTCAGCAACTCCACACATTCATACTGTCAATCAGCATGCAACACCACTGCTAATATTCACAAACACCAAAACTCTCATGTCTCATTCATCATGACCAACAGACACGGCCTTATCTATGTCACCTATCAGTATTCATTCACACAATCTCTCGAAACAACCAATGGAAATCCACACACACATTGTCAAGATGACTGAGTCAAGCTGTCGTGTGGACTCCTCCCAGCATCACTGAAAACACTTGTACACCTCAGTTGACATGATCGACTCTGCGTCTATCTCACTCTCCACATGTACTCATCACTCGTAGGAGAAACACTGATTGGGGAATTGAATTGATCGTGTGTTCTTGTGTGTGTGTGTGTGTGTGGCTGTCTGTCTGCCTGACTGCCTGTGTGCCTGTCTGTGTGTGTGAGTGTGTGTGCTTGTGTTTGCGTGTGTGCGTGTGTGTGTTTCTGTGTGCATTAGTGAGTGGGTGGGTGTTCCTGTGTCGGAAATGCTTGTCCATCTATGCACTCACCCGTTCCTCAATCATACGATCCGTCAGTGTGATTGGTGGCGGAAATTTTGATTGGCGGCTATGCCGTCTATGGTTGTTTGTCCGGAAAACTGATAGATTGACTGTCTCTCTGAATGACTTTTCTCACATGGAGACAGGATTCAGTGTTCTTGAGAGTTTGGCTTAACGAGATTGTCAGTGTGGAGTGATTTTCTGTGAAGAGACAGCGAGACAGCGCGAGCGCGAGCGCGAGATAGAGATAGAGAGAGTGAGAGAGAAGTAGAGAGAGAGAGAGAGACAGACAGACAGACAGGGAGAGAGAGAGAGAGAGGGAGAGGGGGAGACGCACACAGAGACACACGGATGGAGACACACAAACACACAGACACAGACACTGGCGAATGACGATTGCAGTGTGTGTTGTCTTGTCGAGCATTGAGTGGTGCACATGACCGACAAGATGTGGGCAGCACACTCCTCTTGTGAATCAGTCTCGCCATCGTCACAGGTAATTCGAGATGGAAGAGACTGTCTCACCAGTGGAGTGAAGATTGAGCAGGCTGGATGATTGATTCTGGTGATCGAGCGATCTGACTTCGCCGATACTCTTGGTGATCAGTGGTTGACTATGGACAGGCATTGAATTTCTGCGTCTGTGTGCAGATTGACGTGTGTAGCTGTAGATGATGCTTGTTGATGAGTGTGATGGGTGTGTGAGTTGATTTTTGTTTGTTTGTTGTTATTTGACAGTTGTTTTTGAGGCGTTTGTCAGTGGTGTGTTGTGGATGTAGAGGCAGTGACCTTGGGGTTCGGTGGTGTAGTGGTTATCATGTCTGCTTTACACGCAGAAGGTCCCCGGTTCGAACCCGGGCCGAACCAGGCTTTTGTTCTACTCAGCCTGTCCACCCACACCACCAACTCACGTCGCCTTCCTCACTAGACGTAAGGTGATGCGACACTGCCAGCAGTGCATAATCGCCTCACGCGTCAGCGACATCCACGTCCGTCGTAGTGACAACGAGTAGGTCGAAGTGTCGAGGGCTCTCTACAGTCGGTCTCGCCTCTCTAGACTTCCACTACGAATCATGAAACCACAATTGATCAGTACTCCATCCCCTTCAACACTGAACACCTCAATCTCAACGTGTGCAGCAGATAAGTGGACTCGTCCACCTCTCTTCCTCAACACAGATTAATCAGTCAGTGAATAGACCAGATCACTCCACCCCTCAGCAACTCCACACATTCAATACTGTCAATCAGCATGCAACACCACTGCTAATATTCACAAACACCAAAACTCTCATGTCTCATTCATCATGACCAACAGACACGGCCTTATCTATGTCACCTATCAGTATTCATTCACACAATCTCTCGAAACAACCAATGGAAATCCACACACACATTGTCAAGATGACTGAGTCAAGCTGTCGTGTGGACTCCTCCCAGCATCACTGAAAACACTTGTACACCTCAGTTGACATGATCGACTCTGCGTCTATCTCACTCTCCACATGTACTCATCACTCGTAGGAGAAACACTGATTGGGGAATTGAATTGATCGTGTGTTCTTGTGTGTGTGTGTGTGTGTGTGTGGCTGTCTGTCTGCCTGACTGCCTGTGTGCCTGCCTGTGTGTGTGAGTGTGTGTGCTTGTGTTTGCGTGTGTGCGTGTGTGTTTCTGTGTGCATTAGTGAGTGGGTGGGTGTTCCTGTGTCGGAAATGCTTGTCCATCTATGCACTCGCCCGTTCCTCAATCACACGATCCGTCAGTGTGATTGGTGGCGGAAATTTTGATTGGCGGCTATGCCGTCTATGGTTGTTTGTCCGGAAAACTGATAGATTGACTGTCTCTCTGAATGACTTTTCTCACATGGAGACAGGATTCAGTGTTCTTGAGAGTTTGGCTTAACGAGATTGTCAGTGTGGAGTGATTTTCTGTGAAGAGACAGCGAGACAGCGCGAGCGCGAGCGCGAGATAGAGATAGAGAGAGTGAGAGAGAAGTAGAGAGAGAGAGAGAGACAGACAGACAGACAGGGAGAGGGAGAGAGAGAGGGAGAGGGGGAGACGTACACAGAGACACACGGGTGGAGACACACAGACACAGACACTGGCGAATGGCGATTGCAGTGTGTGTTGTCTTGTCGAGTATTGAGTGATGCACATGACCGACAAGATGTGGGCAGCACACTCCTCTTGTGAATCAGTCTCGCCATCGTCACAGGTAATTCGAGATGGAAGAGACTGTCTCACCAGTGGAGTGAAGATTGAGCAGGCTGGATGATTGATTCTGGTGATCGAGCGATCTGACTTCGCCGATACTCTTGGTGATCAGTGGTTGACTATGGACAGGCATTGAATTTCTGCGTCTGTGTGCAGATTGACGTGTGTAGCTGTAGATGATGCTTGTTGATGAGTGTGATGGGTGTGTGAGTTGATTTTTGTTTGTTTGTTGTTATTTGACAGTTGTTTTTGAGGCGTTTGTCAGTGGTGTGTTGTGGATGTAGAGGCAGTGACCTTGGGGTTCGGTGGTGTAGTGGTTATCATGTCTGCTTTACACGCAGAAGGTCCCCGGTTCGAACCCGGGCCGAACCAGGCTTTTGTTCTACTCAGCCTGTCCACCCACACCACCAACTCACGTCGCCTTCCTCACTAGACGTAAGGTGATGCGACACTGCCAGCAGTGCATAATCGCCTCACGCGTCAGCGACATCCACGTCCGTCGTAGTGACAACGAGTAGGTCGAAGTGTCGAGGGCTCTCTACAGTCGGTCTCGCCTCTCTAGACTTCCACTACGAATCATGAAACCACAATTGATCAGTACTCCATCCCCTTCAACACTGAACACCTCAATCTCAACGTGTGCAGCAGATAAGTGGACTCGTCCACCTCTCTTCCTCAACACAGATTAATCAGTCAGTGAATAGACCAGCTCACTCCACCCCTCAGCAACTCCACACATTCAACTGTCATCAGCATGCAACACCACTGCTAATATTCACAAACACCAAAACTCTCATGTCTCATTCATCATGACCAACAGACACGGCCTTATCTATGTCACCTGTCAGTATTCATTCACACAATCTCTCGAAACAACCAATGGAAATCCACACACACATTGTCAAGATGACTGAGTCAAGCTGTCGTGTGGACTCCTCCCAGCATCACTGAAAACACTTGTACACCTCAGTTGACATGATCGACTCTGCGTCTATCTCACTCTCCACATGTACTCATCACTCGTAGGAGAAACACTGATTGGGGAATTGAATTGATCGTGTGTTCTTGTGTGTGTGTCTAAGTGTGTGTGTGTGAGTGTGTGTGCTTGTGTTTGCGTGTGTGCGTGTGTGTGTTTCTGTGTGCATTAGTGAGTGGGTGGGTGTTCCTGTGTCGGAAATGCTTGTCCATCTATGCACTCACCCGTTCCTCAATCATACGATCCGTCAGTGTGATTGGTGGCGGAAATTTTGATTGGCGGCTATGCCGTCTATGGTTGTTTGTCCGGAAAACTGATAGATTGACTGTCTCTCTGAATGACTTTTCTCACATGGAGACAGGATTCAGTGTTCTTGAGAGTTTGGCTTAACGAGATTGTCAGTGTGGAGTGATTTTCTGTGAAGAGACAGCGAGACAGCGCGAGCGCGAGCGCGAGATAGAGATAGAGAGAGTGAGAGAGAAGTAGAGAGAGAGAGAGAGACATACAGACAGACAGACAGGGAGAGGGAGAGAGAGAGAGGGAGAGGGGGAGACGTACACAGAGACACACGGGTGGAGACACACAAACACACAGACACAGACACTGGCGAATGGCGATTGCAGTGTGTGTTGTCTTGTCGAGTATTGAGTGATGCACATGACCGACAAGATGTGGGCAGCACACTCCTCTTGTGAATCAGTCTCGCCATCGTCACAGGTAATTCGAGATGGAAGAGACTGTCTCACCAGTGGAGTGAAGATTGAGCAGGCTGGATGATTGATTCTGGTGATCGAGCGATCTGACTTCGCCGATACTCTTGGTGATCAGTGGTTGACTATGGACAGGCATTGAATTTCTGCGTCTGTGTGCAGATTGACGTGTGTAGCTGTAGATGATGCTTGTTGATGAGTGTGATGGGTGTGTGAGTTGATTTTTGTTTGTTTGTTGTTATTTGACAGTTGTTTTTGAGGCGTTTGTCAGTGGTGTGTCGTGGATGTAGAGGCAGTGACCTTGGGGTTCGGTGGTGTAGTGGTTATCATGTCTGCTTTACACGCAGAAGGTCCCCGGTTCGAACCCGGGCCGAACCAGGCTTTTGTTCTACTCAGCCTGTCCACCCACACCACCAACTCACGTCGCCTTCCTCACTAGACGTAAGGTGATGCGACACTGCCAGCAGTGCATAATCGCCTCACGCGTCAGCGACATCCACGTCCGTCGTAGTGACAACGAGTAGGTCGAAGTGTCGAGGGCTCTCTACAGTCGGTCTCGCCTCTCTAGACTTCCACTACGAATCATGAAACCACAATTGATCAGTACTCCATCCCCTTCAACACTGAACACCTCAATCTCAACGTGTGCAGCAGATAAGTGGACTCGTCCACCTCTCTTCCTCAACACAGATTAATCAGTCAGTGAATAGACCAGCTCACTCCACCCCTCAGCAACTCCACACATTCAACTGTCATCAGCATGCAACACCACTGCTAATATTCACAAACACCAAAACTCTCATGTCTCATTCATCATGACCAACAGACACGGCCTTATCTATGTCACCTATCAGTATTCATTCACACAATCTCTCGAAACAACCAATGGAAATCCACACACACATTGTCAAGATGACTGAGTCAAGCTGTCGTGTGGACTCCTCCCAGCATCACTGAAAACACTTGTACACCTCAGTTGACATGATCGACTCTGCGTCTATCTCACTCTCCACATGTACTCATCACTCGTAGGAGAAACACTGATTGGGGAATTGAATTGATCGTGTGTTCTTGTGTGTGTGTGTGTGTGTGTGTGGCTGTCTGTCTGCCTGACTGCCTGTGTGCCTGCCTGTGTGTGTGAGTGTGTGTGCTTGTGTTTGCGTGTGTGCGTGTGTGTGTTTCTGTGTGCATTAGTGTGTGGGTGGGTGTTCCTGTGTCGGAAATGCTTGTCCATCTATGCACTCACCCGTTCCTCAATCATACGATCCGTCAGTGTGATTGGTGGCGGAAATTTTGATTGGCGGCTATGCCGTCTATGGTTGTTTGTCCGGAAAACTGATAGATTGACTGTCTCTCTGAATGACTTTTCTCACATGGAGACAGGATTCAGTGTTCTTGAGAGTTTGGCTTAACGAGATTGTCAGTGTGGAGTGATTTTCTGTGAAGAGACAGCGAGACAGCGCGAGCGCGAGCGCGAGATAGAGATAGAGAGAGTGAGAGAGAAGTAGAGAGAGAGAGAGAGACAGACAGACAGACAGACAGACAGACAGACAGGGAGAGGGAGAGAGAGAGGGAGAGGGGGAGACGTACACAGAGACACACGGGTGGAGACACACAAACACACAGACACAGACACTGGCGAATGGCGATTGCAGTGTGTGTTGTCTTGTCGAGTATTGAGTGATGCACATGACCGACAAGATGTGGGCAGCACACTCCTCTTGTGAATCAGTCTCGCCATCGTCACAGGTAATTCGAGATGGAAGAGACTGTCTCACCAGTGGAGTGAAGATTGAGCAGGCTGGATGATTGATTCTGGTGATCGAGCGATCTGACTTCGCCGATACTCTTGGTGATCAGTGGTTGACTATGGACAGGCATTGAATTTCTGCGTCTGTGTGCAGATTGACGTGTGTAGCTGTAGATGATGCTTGTTGATGAGTGTGATGGGTGTGTGAGTTGATTTTTGTTTGTTTGTTGTTATTTGACAGTTGTTTTTGAGGCGTTTGTCAGTGGTGTGTTGTGGATGTAGAGGCAGTGACCTTGGGGTTCGGTGGTGTAGTGGTTATCATGTCTGCTTTACACGCAGAAGGTCCCCGGTTCGAACCCGGGCCGAACCAGGCTTTTGTTCTACTCAGCCTGTCCACCCACACCACCAACTCACGTCGCCTTCCTCACTAGACGTAAGGTGATGCGACACTGCCAGCAGTGCATAATCGCCTCACGCGTCAGCGACATCCACGTCCGTCGTAGTGACAACGAGTAGGTCGAAGTGTCGAGGGCTCTCTACAGTCGGTCTCGCCTCTCTAGACTTCCACTACGAATTATGAAACCACAATTGATCAGTACTCCATCCCCTTCAACACTGAACACCTCAATCTCAACGTGTCCAGCAGATAAGTGGACTCGTACACCTCTCTTCCTCAACACTGATTAATCAGTCAGTGAATAGACCAGCTCACTCCACCCCTCAGCAACTCCACTCATTCAACTACTATCAATCAGCACGGAACACCACTGCTAATATTCACAAACACCAAAACTCTCATGTCTCATTCATCATGACCAACAGACACGGCCTTATCTATGTCACCTATCAGTATTCATTCACACAATCTCTCGAAACAACCAATGGAAATCCATACACATTGTCAAGACGACTGAGTCAAGCTGTCGTGTGGACTCCGCCCAGCATCACTAAGAACACTTGTACACCTCAGTTGACATGATCGACTCTGCGTCTGTCTCACTCTCCACATGTACTCATCACTCGTAGGAGAAACACTGATTGGAGAATTGAATTGGTCCTGTGTTCTTGTGTCTGTCTGTGTGCCTGTCTGCGTGTGTGTGTGAGTGTGTGTGTGTGAGTGTGTGTGCTTGTGTTTGCGTGCGTGTGTGTGTGTGTGTTTCTGTGTGCATTAGTGAGTGGGTGGGTGTTCCTGTGTCGGAAATGCTTGTCCATCTATGCACTCGCCCGTTCCTCAATCACACGATCCGTCAGTGTGATTGGTGGCGGAAATTTTGATTGGCGGCTATGCCGTCTATGGTTGATTGTCCGGAAAACTGATAGATTGACTGTCTCTCTGAATGACTTTTCTCACATGGAGACGGGGTTCAGTGTTCTTGAGAGTTTGGCTTGACGAGATTGTCAGTGTGGAGTGATTTTCTGTCAAGAGACAGCGAGACAGCGTGCGCGCGCGTGCGAGATAGAGATAGAGAGAGTGAGAGAGAAGTAGAGAGAGAGAGAGAGACAGACAGACAGACAGGGAGAGGGAGAGAGAGAGGGAGAGGGGGAGACGTACACAGAGACACACGGGTGGAGACACACAAACACACAGACACAGACACTGGCGAATGGCGATTGCAGTGTGTGTTGTCTTGTCGAGTATTGAGTGATGCACATGACCGACAAGATGTGGGCAGCACACTCCTCTTGTGAATCAGTCTCGCCATCGTCACAGGTAATTCGAGATGGAAGAGACTGTCTCACCAGTGGAGTGAAGATTGAGCAGGCTGGATGATTGATTCTGGTGATCGAGCGATCTGACTTCGCCGATACTCTTGGTGATCAGTGGTTGACTATGGACAGGCATTGAATTTCTGCGTCTGTGTGCAGATTGACGTGTGTAGCTGTAGATGATGCTTGTTGATGAGTGTGATGGGTGTGTGAGTTGATTTTTGTTTGTTTGTTGTTATTTGACAGTTGTTTTTGAGGCGTTTGTCAGTGGTGTGTTGTGGATGTAGAGGCAGTGACCTTGGGGTTCGGTGGTGTAGTGGTTATCATGTCTGCTTTACACGCAGAAGGTCCCCGGTTCGAACCCGGGCCGAACCAGGCTTTTGTTCTACTCAGCCTGTCCACCCACACCACCAACTCACGTCGCCTTCCTCACTAGACGTAAGGTGATGCGACACTGCCAGCAGTGCATAATCGCCTCACGCGTCAGCGACATCCACGTCCGTCGTAGTGACAACGAGTAGGTCGAAGTGTCGAGGGCTCTCTACAGTCGGTCTCGCCTCTCTAGACTTCCACTACGAATCATGAAACCACAATTGATCAGTACTCCATCCCCTTCAACACTGAACACCTCAATCTCAACGTGTGCAGCAGATAAGTGGACTCGTCCACCTCTCTTCCTCAACACAGATTAATCAGTCAGTGAATAGACCAGCTCACTCCACCCCTCAGCAACTCCACACATTCAACTGTCATCAGCATGCAACACCACTGCTAATATTCACAAACACCAAAACTCTCATGTCTCATTCATCATGACCAACAGACACGGCCTTATCTATGTCACCTATCAGTATTCATTCACACAATCTCTCGAAACAACCAATGGAAATCCACACACACATTGTCAAGATGACTGAGTCAAGCTGTCGTGTGGACTCCTCCCAGCATCACTGAAAACACTTGTACACCTCAGTTGACATGATCGACTCTGCGTCTATCTCACTCTCCACATGTACTCATCACTCGTAGGAGAAACACTGATTGGGGAATTGAATTGATCGTGTGTTCTTGTGTGTGTGTCTAAGTGTGTGTGTGTGAGTGTGTGTGCTTGTGTTTGCGTGTGTGCGTGTGTGTGTTTCTGTGTGCATTAGTGAGTGGGTGGGTGTTCCTGTGTCGGAAATGCTTGTCCATCTATGCACTCACCCGTTCCTCAATCATACGATCCGTCAGTGTGATTGGTGGCGGAAATTTTGATTGGCGGCTATGCCGTCTATGGTTGTTTGTTCGGAAAACTGATAGATTGACTGTCTCTCTGAATGACTTTTCTCACATGGAGACAGGATTCAGTGTTCTTGAGAGTTTGGCTTAACGAGATTGTCAGTGTGGAGTGATTTTCTGTGAAGAGACAGCGAGACAGCGCGAGCGCGAGCGCGAGATAGAGATAGAGAGAGTGAGAGAGAAGTAGAGAGAGAGAGAGACAGACAGACAGACAGGGAGAGGGAGAGAGAGAGAGGGAGAGGGGGAGACGTACACAGAGACACACGGGTGGAGACACACAAACACACAGACACAGACACTGGCGAATGGCGATTGCAGTGTGTGTTGTCTTGTCGAGTATTGAGTGATGCACATGACCGACAAGATGTGGGCAGCACACTCCTCTTGTGAATCAGTCTCGCCATCGTCACAGGTAATTCGAGATGGAAGAGACTGTCTCACCAGTGGAGTGAAGATTGAGCAGGCTGGATGATTGATTCTGGTGATCGAGCGATCTGACTTCGCCGATACTCTTGGTGATCAGTGGTTGACTATGGACAGGCATTGAATTTCTGCGTCTGTGTGCAGATTGACGTGTGTAGCTGTAGATGATGCTTGTTGATGAGTGTGATGGGTGTGTGAGTTGATTTTTGTTTGTTTGTTGTTATTTGACAGTTGTTTTTGAGGCGTTTGTCAGTGGTGTGTTGTGGATGTAGAGGCAGTGACCTTGGGGTTCGGTGGTGTAGTGGTTATCATGTCTGCTTTACACGCAGAAGGTCCCCGGTTCGAACCCGGGCCGAACCAGGCTTTTGTTCTACTCAGCCTGTCCACCCACACCACCAACTCACGTCGCCTTCCTCACTAGACGTAAGGTGATGCGACACTGCCAGCAGTGCATAATCGCCTCACGCGTCAGCGACATCCACGTCCGTCGTAGTGACAACGAGTAGGTCGAAGTGTCGAGGGCTCTCTACAGTCGGTCTCGCCTCTCTAGACTTCCACTACGAATCATGAAACCACAATTGATCAGTACTCCATCCCCTTCAACACTGAACACCTCAATCTCAACGTGTGCAGCAGATAAGTGGACTCGTCCACCTCTCTTCCTCAACACAGATTAATCAGTCAGTGAATAGACCAGCTCACTCCACCCCTCAGCAACTCCACACATTCAACTGTCATCAGCATGCAACACCACTGCTAATATTCACAAACACCAAAACTCTCATGTCTCATTCATCATGACCAACAGACACGGCCTTATCTATGTCACCTGTCAGTATTCATTCACACAATCTCTCGAAACAACCAATGGAAATCCACACACACATTGTCAAGATGACTGAGTCAAGCTGTCGTGTGGACTCCTCCCAGCATCACTGAAAACACTTGTACACCTCAGTTGACATGATCGACTCTGCGTCTATCTCACTCTCCACATGTACTCATCACTTGTAGGAGAAACACTGATTGGGGAATTGAATTGATCGTGTGTTCTTGTGTGTGTGTCTAAGTGTGTGTGTGTGAGTGTGTGTGCTTGTGTTTGCGTGTGTGCGTGTGTGTGTTTCTGTGTGCATTAGTGAGTGGGTGGGTGTTCCTGTGTCGGAAATGCTTGTCCATCTATGCACTCACCCGTTCCTCAATCATACGATCCGTCAGTGTGATTGGTGGCGGAAATTTTGATTGGCGGCTATGCCGTCTATGGTTGTTTGTTCGGAAAACTGATAGATTGACTGTCTCTCTGAATGACTTTTCTCACATGGAGACAGGATTCAGTGTTCTTGAGAGTTTGGCTTAACGAGATTGTCAGTGTGGAGTGATTTTCTGTGAAGAGACAGCGAGACAGCGCGAGCGCGAGCGCGAGATAGAGATAGAGAGAGTGAGAGAGAAGTAGAGAGAGAGAGAGAGACAGACAGACAGACAGGGAGAGGGAGAGAGAGAGAGGGAGAGGGGGAGACGTACACAGAGACACACGGGTGGAGACACACAAACACACAGACACAGACACTGGCGAATGGCGATTGCAGTGTGTGTTGTCCTGTCGAGTATTGAGTGATGCACATGACCGACAAGATGTGGGCAGCACACTCCTCTTGTGAATCAGTCTCGCCATCGTCACAGGTAATTCGAGATGGAAGAGACTGTCTCACCAGTGGAGTGAAGATTGAGCAGGCTGGATGATTGATTCTGGTGATCGAGCGATCTGACTTCGCCGATACTCTTGGTGATCAGTGGTTGACTATGGACAGGCATTGAATTTCTGCGTCTGTGTGCAGATTGACGTGTGTAGCTGTAGATGATGCTTGTTGATGAGTGTGATGGGTGTGTGAGTTGATTTTTGTTTGTTTGTTGTTATTTGACAGTTGTTTTTGAGGCGTTTGTCAGTGGTGTGTTGTGGATGTAGAGGCAGTGACCTTGGGGTTCGGTGGTGTAGTGGTTATCATGTCTGCTTTACACGCAGAAGGTCCCCGGTTCGAACCCGGGCCGAACCAGGCTTTTGTTCTACTCAGCCTGTCCACCCACACCACCAACTCACGTCGCCTTCCTCACTAGACGTAAGGTGATGCGACACTGCCAGCAGTGCATAATCACCTCACGCCTCAGCGACATCCACATCCGTCGTAGTGACAACGAGTAGGTCGAAGTGTCGAGGGCTATCTACAGTCGGTCTCGCCTCTCTAGACTTCCACTACGAATCATGAAACCACAATTGATCAGTACTCCATCCCCTTCAACACTGAACACCTCAATCTCAACGTGTCCAGCAGATAAGTGGACTCGTCCACCTCTCTTCCTCAACACTGATTAATCAGTCAGTGAATAGACCAGCTCACTCCACCCCTCAGCAACTCCACTCATTCAACTGTCAATCAGCATGCAACACCACTGCTAATATTCACAAACACCAAAACTCTCATGTCTCATTCATCATGACCAACAGACACGGCCTTATCTATGTCACCTATCAGTATTCATTCACACAATCTCTCGAAACAACCAATGGAAATCCACACACACATTGTCAAGATGACTGAGTCAAGCTGTCGTGTGGACTCCTCCCAGCATCACTGAAAACACTTGTACACCTCAGTTGACATGATCGACTCTGCGTCTATCTCACTCTCCACATGTACTCATCACTCGTAGGAGAAACACTGATTGGGGAATTGAATTGATCGTGTGTTCTTGTGTGTGTGTGTGTGTGTGTGGCTGTCTGTCTGCCTGACTGCCTGTGTGCCTGCCTGTGTGTGTGAGTGTGTGTGCTTGTGTTTGCGTGTGTGCGTGTGTGTGTTTCTGTGTGCATTAGTGAGTGGGTGGGTGTTCCTGTGTCGGAAATGCTTGTCCATCTATGCACTCACCCGTTCCTCAATCATACGATCCGTCAGTGTGATTGGTGGCGGAAATTTTGATTGGCGGCTATGCCGTCTATGGTTGTTTGTTCGGAAAACTGATAGATTGACTGTCTCTCTGAATGACTTTTCTCACATGGAGACAGGATTCAGTGTTCTTGAGAGTTTGGCTTAACGAGATAGTCAGTGTGGAGTGATTTTCTGTGAAGAGACAGCGAGACAGCGCGAGCGCGAGCGCGAGATAGAGATAGAGAGAGTGAGAGAGAAGTAGAGAGAGAGAGAGAGACATACAGACAGACAGACAGGGAGAGGGAGAGAGAGAGAGGGAGAGGGGGAGACGTACACAGAGACACACGGGTGGAGACACACAAACACACAGACACAGACACTGGCGAATGGCGATTGCAGTGTGTGTTGTCTTGTCGAGTATTGAGTGATGCACATGACCGACAAGATGTGGGCAGCACACTCCTCTTGTGAATCAGTCTCGCCATCGTCACAGGTAATTCGAGATGGAAGAGACTGTCTCACCAGTGGAGTGAAGATTGAGCAGGCTGGATGATTGATTCTGGTGATCGAGCGATCTGACTTCGCCGATACTCTTGGTGATCATTGGTTGACTATGGACAGGCATTGAATTTCTGCCTCCGTGTGCAGATTGATGTGTGTAGCTGTAGATGATGCTTGTTGATGAGTGTGATGGGTGTGTGAGTTGATTTTTGTTTGTTTGTTGTTATTTGACAGTTGTTTTTGAGGCGTTTGTCAGTGGTGTGTTGTGGATGTAGAGGCGGTGACCTTGGGGTTCGGTGGTGTAGTGGTTATCATGTCTGCTTTACACGCAGAAGGTCCCCGGTTCGAACCCGGGCCGAACCAGGATTTTGTTCGAATCAGCCTGTCCACCCACACCACCAACTCACGTCGCCTTCCTCACTAGACGTAAGGTGATGCAACACTGCCAGCAGTGCATAATCACCTCACGCCTCAGCGACATCCACATCCGTCGTAGTGACAACGAGTAGGTCGAAGTGTCGAGGGCTATCTACAGTCGGTCTCGCCTCTCTAGACTTACACTACGAATCCTGAAACCACAATTGATCACTGCTCCATACCCTTCAACACTGAACACCTCAATCTCAACGTGTCCAGCAGATAAGTGGACTCGTACACCTCTCTTCCTCAACACTGATTAATCAGTCAGTGAATAGACCAGCTCACTCCACCCCTCAGCAACTCCACTCATTCAACTGTCATCAGCATGCAACACCACTGCTAATATTCACAAACACCAAAACTCTCATGTCTCATTCATCATGACCAACAGACACCGCCTTATCTATGTCACCTGTCAGTATTCATTCACACAATCTCTCGAAACAACCAATGGAAATCCACACACACATTGTCAAGATGACTGAGTCAAGCTGTCGTGTGGACTCCTCCCAGCATCACTGAAAACACTTGTACACCTCAGTTGACATGATCGACTCTGCGTCTATCTCACTCTCCACATGTACTCATCACTCGTAGGAGAAACACTGATTGGGGAATTGAATTGATCGTGTGTTCTTGTGTGTGTGTGTGTGTGTGTGTGGCTGTCTGTCTGCCTGACTGCCTGTGTGCCTGCCTGTGTGTGTTTCTCAGTGTGTGTGTGTGAGTGTGTGTGCTTGTGTTTGCGTGTGTGCGTGTGTGTGTTTCTGTGTGCATTAGTGAGTGGGTGGGTGTTCCTGTGTCGGAAATGCTTGTCCATCTATGCACTCACCCGTTCCTCAATCATACGATCCGTCAGTGTGATTGGTGGCGGAAATTTTGATTGGCGGCTATGCCGTCTATGGTTGTTTGTCCGGAAAACTGATAGATTGACTGTCTCTCTGAATGACTTTTCTCACATGGAGACAGGATTCAGTGTTCTTGAGAGTTTGGCTTAACGAGAATGTCAGTGTGGAGTGATTTTCTGTGAAGAGACAGCGAGACAGCGCGAGCGCGAGCGCGAGATAGAGATAGAGAGAGTGAGAGAGAAGTAGAGAGAGAGAGAGACAGACAGACAGACAGACAGACAGACAGACAGGGAGAGGGAGAGAGAGAGGGAGAGGGGGAGACGTACACAGAGACACACGGGTGGAGACACACAAACACACAGACACAGACACTGGCGAATGGCGATTGCAGTGTGTGTTGTCTTGTCGAGTATTGAGTGATGCACATGACCGACAAGATGTGGGCAGCACACTCCTCTTGTGAATCAGTCTCGCCATCGTCACAGGTAATTCGAGATGGAAGAGACTGTCTCACCAGTGGAGTGAAGATTGAGCAGGCTGGATGATTGATTCTGGTGATCGAGCGATCTGACTTCGCCGATACTCTTGGTGATCAGTGGTTGACTATGGACAGGCATTGAATTTCTGCGTCTGTGTGCAGATTGACGTGTGTAGCTGTAGATGATGCTTGTTGATGAGTGTGATGGGTGTGTGAGTTGATTTTTGTTTGTTTGTTGTTATTTGACAGTTGTTTTTGAGGCGTTTGTCAGTGGTGTGTTGTGGATGTAGAGGCAGTGACCTTGGGGTTCGGTGGTGTAGTGGTTATCATGTCTGCTTTACACGCAGAAGGTCCCCGGTTCGAACCCGGGCCGAACCAGGCTTTTGTTCTACTCAGCCTGTCCACCCACACCACCAACTCACGTCGCCTTCCTCACTAGACGTAAGGTGATGCGACACTGCCAGCAGTGCATAATCGCCTCACGCGTCAGCGACATCCACGTCCGTCGTAGTGACAACGAGTAGGTCGAAGTGTCGAGGGCTCTCTACAGTCGGTCTCGCCTCTCTAGACTTCCACTACGAATCATGAAACCACAATTGATCAGTACTCCATCCCCTTCAACACTGAACACCTCAATCTCAACGTGTGCAGCAGATAAGTGGACTCGTCCACCTCTCTTCCTCAACACAGATTAATCAGTCAGTGAATAGACCAGCTCACTCCACCCCTCAGCAACTCCACACATTCAACTGTCATCAGCATGCAACACCACTGCTAATATTCACAAACACCAAAACTCTCATGTCTCATTCATCATGACCAACAGACACCGCCTTATCTATGTCACCTGTCAGTATTCATTCACACAATCTCTCGAAACAACCAATGGAAATCCACACACACATTGTCAAGATGACTGAGTCAAGCTGTCGTGTGGACTCCTCCCAGCATCACTGAAAACACTTGTACACCTCAGTTGACATGATCGACTCTGCGTCTATCTCACTCTCCACATGTACTCATCACTCGTAGGAGAAACACTGATTGGGGAATTGAATTGATCGTGTGTTCTTGTGTGTGTGTCTAAGTGTGTGTGTGTGAGTGTGTGTGCTTGTGTTTGCGTGTGTGCGTGTGTGTGTTTCTGTGTGCATTAGTGAGTGGGTGGGTGTTCCTGTGTCGGAAATGCTTGTCCATCTATGCACTCACCCGTTCCTCAATCATACGATCCGTCAGTGTGATTGGTGGCGGAAATTTTGATTGGCGGCTATGCCGTCTATGGTTGTTTGTCCGGAAAACTGATAGATTGACTGTCTCTCTGAATGACTTTTCTCACATGGAGACAGGATTCAGTGTTCTTGAGAGTTTGGCTTAACGAGATTGTCAGTGTGGAGTGATTTTCTGTGAAGAGACAGCGAGACAGCGCGAGCGCGAGCGCGAGATAGAGATAGAGAGAGTGAGAGAGAGGTAGAGAGAGAGAGAGACAGACAGACAGACAGACAGGGAGAGGGAGAGGGGGAGACGTACACAGAGACACACGGGTGGAGACACACAAACACACAGACACAGACACTGGCGAATGGCGATTGCAGTGTGTGTTGTCTTGTCGAGTATTGAGTGATGCACATGACCGACAAGATGTGGGCAGCACACTCCTCTTGTGAATCAGTCTCGCCATCGTCACAGGTAATTCGAGATGGAAGAGACTGTCTCACCAGTGGAGTGAAGATTGAGCAGGCTGGATGATTGATTCTGGTGATCGAGCGATCTGACTTCGCCGATACTCTTGGTGATCAGTGGTTGACTATGGACAGGCATTGAATTTCTGCGTCTGTGTGCAGATTGACGTGTGTAGCTGTAGATGATGCTTGTTGATGAGTGTGATGGGTGTGTGAGTTGATTTTTGTTTGTTTGTTGTTATTTGACAGTTGTTTTTGAGGCGTTTGTCAGTGGTGTGTTGTGGATGTAGAGGCAGTGACCTTGGGGTTCGGTGGTGTAGTGGTTATCATGTCTGCTTTACACGCAGAAGGTCCCCGGTTCGAACCCGGGCCGAACCAGGCTTTTGTTCTACTCAGCCTGTCCACCCACACCACCAACTCACGTCGCCTTCCTCACTAGACGTAAGGTGATGCGACACTGCCAGCAGTGCATAATCGCCTCACGCGTCAGCGACATCCACGTCCGTCGTAGTGACAACGAGTAGGTCGAAGTGTCGAGGGCTCTCTACAGTCGGTCTCGCCTCTCTAGACTTCCACTACGAATCATGAAACCACAATTGATCAGTACTCCATCCCCTTCAACACTGAACACCTCAATCTCAACGTGTGCAGCAGATAAGTGGACTCGTCCACCTCTCTTCCTCAACACAGATTAATCAGTCAGTGAATAGACCAGCTCACTCCACCCCTCAGCAACTCCACACATTCAACTGTCATCAGCATGCAACACCACTGCTAATATTCACAAACACCAAAACTCTCATGTCTCATTCATCATGACCAACAGACACGGCCTTATCTATGTCACCTATCAGTATTCATTCACACAATCTCTCGAAACAACCAATGGAAATCCATACACATTGTCAAGACGACTGAGTCAAGCTGTCGTGTGGACTCCGCCCAGCATCACTGAAAAACACTTGTACACCTCAGTTGACATGATCGACTCTGCGTCTGTCTCACTCTCCACATGTACTCATCACTCGTAGGAGAAACACTGATTGGAGAATTGAATTGATCCTGTGTTCTTGTGTGTGTGTGTGTGTGTGTGTGTGTGAGTGTGTGTGCTTGTGATTGGTGCGTGTGTGTGTGTGTGTGTTTCTGTGTGCATTAGTGAGTGGGTGGGTGTTCCTGTGTCGGAAATGCTTGTCCATCTATGCACTCGCCCGTTCCTCAATCACACGATCCGTCAGTGTGATTGGTGGCGGAAATTTTGATTGGCGGCTATGCCGTCTATGGTTGATTGTCCGGAAAACTGATAGATTGACTGTCTCTCTGAATGACTTTTCTCACATGGAGACAGGGTTCAGTGTTCTTGAGAGTTTGGCTTGACGAGATTGTCCGTGTGGAGTGATTTTCTGTCAAGAGACAGCGAGACAGCGTGCGCGCGCGTGCGAGATAGAGATAGAGAGAGAGAGAGATAGAGAGATAGAGAGACAGACAGATAGGCAGACAGACAGGGAGAGAGAGAGAGAGGGAGAGGGGGAGACGCACACAGAGACACACGGATGGAGACACACAAACACACTGACATACAGACACAGACACTGGCGAATGACGATTGCAGTGTGTGTTGTCTTGTCGAGCATTGAGTGGTGCACATGACCGACAAGATGTGGGCAGCACACTCCTCTTGTGAATCAGTCTCGCCATCGTCACAGGTAATTCGAGATGGAAGAGACTGTCTCACCAGTCCAGTGAAGATTGAGCAGGCTGGATGATTGATTCTGGTGATCGAGCGATCTGACTTCGCCGATACTCTTGGTGATCATTGGTTGACTATGGACAGGCATTGAATTTCTGCGTCTGTGTGCAGATTGACGTGTGTAGCTGTAGATGATGCTTGTTGATGAGTGTGATGGGTGTGTGAGTTGATTTTTGTTTGTTTGTTGTTATTTGACAGTTGTTTTTGAGGCGTTTGTCAGTGGTGTGTTGTGGATGTAGAGGCCGTGACCTTGGGGTTCGGTGGTGTAGTGGTTATCATGTCTGCTTTACACGCAGAAGGTCCCCGGTTCGAACCCGGGCCGAACCAGGCTTTTGTTCTACTCAGCCTGTCCACCCACACCACCAACTCACGTCGCCTTCCTCACTAGACGTAAGGTGATGCGACACTGCCAGCAGTGCATAATCGCCTCACGCGTCAGCGACATCCACGTCCGTCGTAGTGACAACGAGTAGGTCGAAGTGTCGAGGGCTCTCTACAGTCGGTCTCGCCTCTCTAGACTTCCACTACGAATCATGAAACCACAACTGATCAGTACTCCATCCCCTTCAACACTGAACACCTCAATCTCAACGTGTGCAGCAGATAAGTGGACTCGTCCACCTCTCTTCCTCAACACAGATTAATCAGTCAGTGAATAGACCAGCTCACTCCACCCCTCAGCAACTCCACACATTCAACTGTCATCAGCATGCAACACCACTGCTAATATTCACAAACACCAAAACTCTCATGTCTCATTCATCATGACCAACAGACACGGCCTTATCTATGTCACCTATCAGTATTCATTCACACAATCTCTCGAAACAACCAATGGAAATCCACACACACATTGTCAAGATGACTGAGTCAAGCTGTCGTGTGGACTCCTCCCAGCATCACTGAAAACACTTGTACACCTCAGTTGACATGATCGACTCTGCGTCTATCTCACTCTCCACATGTACTCATCACTCGTAGGAGAAACACTGATTGGGGAATTGAATTGATCGTGTGTTCTTGTGTGTGTGTCTAAGTGTGTGTGTGTGAGTGTGTGTGCTTGTGTTTGCGTGTGTGCGTGTGTGTGTTTCTGTGTGCATTAGTGTGTGGGTGGGTGTTCCTGTGTCGGAAATGCTTGTCCATCTATGCACTCACCCGTTCCTCAATCATACGATCCGTCAGTGTGATTGGTGGCGGAAATTTTGATTGGCGGCTATGCCGTCTATGGTTGTTTGTCCGGAAAACTGATAGATTGACTGTCTCTCTGAATGACTTTTCTCACATGGAGACAGGATTCAGTGTTCTTGAGAGTTTGGCTTAACGAGATTGTCAGTGTGGAGTGATTTTCTGTGAAGAGACAGCGAGACAGCGCGAGCGCGAGCGCGAGATAGAGATAGAGAGAGTGAGAGAAGTAGAGAGAGAGAGAGACAGACAGACAGACAGACAGACAGGGAGAGGGAGAGAGAGAGGGAGAGGGGGAGACGTACACAGAGACACACGGGTGGAGACACACAAACACACAGACACAGACACTGGCGAATGGCGATTGCAGTGTGTGTTGTCTTGTCGAGTATTGAGTGATGCACATGACCGACAAGATGTGGGCAGCACACTCCTCTTGTGAATCAGTCTCGCCATCGTCACAGGTAATTCGAGATGGAAGAGACTGTCTCACCAGTGGAGTGAAGATTGAGCAGGCTGGATGATTGATTCTGGTGATCGAGCGATCTGACTTCGCCGATACTCTTGGTGATCAGTGGTTGACTATGGACAGGCATTGAATTTCTGCGTCTGTGTGCAGATTGACGTGTGTAGCTGTAGATGATGCTTGTTGATGAGTGTGATGGGTGTGTGAGTTGATTTTTGTTTGTTTGTTGTTATTTGACAGTTGTTTTTGAGGCGTTTGTCAGTGGTGTGTTGTGGATGTAGAGGCAGTGACCTTGGGGTTCGGTGGTGTAGTGGTTATCATGTCTGCTTTACACGCAGAAGGTCCCCGGTTCGAACCCGGGCCGAACCAGGCTTTTGTTCTACTCAGCCTGTCCACCCACACCACCAACTCACGTCGCCTTCCTCACTAGACGTAAGGTGATGCGACACTGCCAGCAGTGCATAATCGCCTCACGCGTCAGCGACATCCACGTCCGTCGTAGTGACAACGAGTAGGTCGAAGTGTCGAGGGCTCTCTACAGTCGGTCTCGCCTCTCTAGACTTCCACTACGAATCATGAAACCACAATTGATCAGTACTCCATCCCCTTCAACACTGAACACCTCAATCTCAACGTGTGCAGCAGATAAGTGGACTCGTCCACCTCTCTTCCTCAACACAGATTAATCAGTCAGTGAATAGACCAGCTCACTCCACCCCTCAGCAACTCCACACATTCAACTGTCATCAGCATGCAACACCACTGCTAATATTCACAAACACCAAAACTCTCATGTCTCATTCATCATGACCAACAGACACGGCCTTATCTATGTCACCTGTCAGTATTCATTCACACAATCTCTCGAAACAACCAATGGAAATCCACACACACATTGTCAAGATGACTGAGTCAAGCTGTCGTGTGGACTCCTCCCAGCATCACTGAAAACACTTGTACACCTCAGTTGACATGATCGACTCTGCGTCTATCTCACTCTCCACATGTACTCATCACTCGTAGGAGAAACACTGATTGGGGAATTGAATTGATCGTGTGTTCTTGTGTGTGTGTGTGTGTGTGTGTGTGGCTGTCTGTCTGCCTGACTGCCTGTGTGCCTGCCTGTGTGTGTTTCTCAGTGTGTGTGTGTGCTTGTGTTTGCGTGTGTGCGTGTGTGTGTTTCTGTGTGCATTAGTGAGTGGGTGGGTGTTCCTGTGTCGGAAATGCTTGTCCATCTATGCACTCACCCGTTCCTCAATCATACGATCCGTCAGTGTGATTGGTGGCGGAAATTTTGATTGGCGGCTATGCCGTCTATGGTTGTTTGTCCGGAAAACTGATAGATTGACTGTCTCTCTGAATGACTTTTCTCACATGGAGACAGGATTCAGTGTTCTTGAGAGTTTGGCTTAACGAGATTGTCAGTGTGGAGTGATTTTCTGTGAAGAGACAGCGAGACAGCGCGAGCGCGAGCGCGAGATAGAGATAGAGAGAGTGAGAGAGAAGTAGAGAGAGAGAGAGAGAGACAGACAGACAGACAGACAGACAGGGAGAGGGAGAGAGAGAGAGGGAGAGGGGGAGACGTACACAGAGACACACGGGTGGAGACACACAAACACACAGACACAGACACTGGCGAATGGCGATTGCAGTGTGTGTTGTCTTGTCGAGTATTGAGTGATGCACATGACCGACAAGATGTGGGCAGCACACTCCTCTTGTGAATCAGTCTCGCCATCGTCACAGGTAATTCGAGATGGAAGAGACTGTCTCACCAGTGCAGTGAAGATTGAGCAGGCTGGATGATTGATTCTGGTGATCGAGTGGATGTGACCTAGCGATACTCTTGGTGATCATTGGTTGACTATGGACAGGCATTGAAATTGTGCCTCCGTGTGTAGATTGACGTGTGTAGCTGTAGATGATGCTTGTTGATGAGTGTGATGATTGTGTGAGTTGATTTTTGTTTGTTTGTTGTTATTTGACAGTTGTTTTTGAGGCGTTTGTCAGTGGTGTGTTGTGGATGTAGAGGCCGTGACCTTGGGGTTCGGTGGTGTAGTGGTTATCATGTCTGCTTTACACGCAGAAGGTCCCCGGTTCGAACCCGGGCCGAACCAGGCTTTTGTTCTACTCAGCCTGTCCACCCACACCACCAACTCACGTCGCCTTCCTCACTAGACGTAAGGTGATGCGACACTGCCAGCAGTGCATAATCGCCTCACGCGTCAGCGACATCCACGTCCGTCGTAGTGACAACGAGTAGGTCGAAGTGTCGAGGGCTCTCTACAGTCGGTCTCGCCTCTCTAGACTTCCACTACGAATCATGAAACCACAATTGATCAGTACTCCATCCCCTTCAACACTGAACACCTCAATCTCAACGTGTGCAGCAGATAAGTGGACTCGTCCACCTCTCTTCCTCAACACAGATTAATCAGTCAGTGAATAGACCAGCTCACTCCACCCCTCAGCAACTCCACACATTCAACTGTCATCAGCATGCAACACCACTGCTAATATTCACAAACACCAAAACTCTCATGTCTCATTCATCATGACCAACAGACACGGCCTTATCTATGTCACCTATCAGTATTCATTCACACAATCTCTCGAAACAACCAATGGAAATCCACACACACATTGTCAAGATGACTGAGTCAAGCTGTCGTGTGGACTCCTCCCAGCATCACTGAAAACACTTGTACACCTCAGTTGACATGATCGACTCTGCGTCTATCTCACTCTCCACATGTACTCATCACTCGTAGGAGAAACACTGATTGGGGAATTGAATTGATCGTGTGTTCTTGTGTGTGTGTCTAAGTGTGTGTGTGTGAGTGTGTGTGCTTGTGTTTGCGTGTGTGCGTGTGTGTGTTTCTGTGTGCATTAGTGTGTGGGTGGGTGTTCCTGTGTCGGAAATGCTTGTCCATCTATGCACTCACCCGTTCCTCAATCATACGATCCGTCAGTGTGATTGGTGGCGGAAATTTTGATTGGCGGCTATGCCGTCTATGGTTGTTTGTCCGGAAAACTGATAGATTGACTGTCTCTCTGAATGACTTTTCTCACATGGAGACAGGATTCAGTGTTCTTGAGAGTTTGGCTTAACGAGATTGTCAGTGTGGAGTGATTTTCTGTGAAGAGACAGCGAGACAGCGCGAGCGCGAGCGCGAGATAGAGATAGAGAGAGTGAGAGAGAAGTAGAGAGAGAGAGAGAGAGACAGACAGACAGACAGACAGACAGGGAGAGGGAGAGAGAGAGAGGGAGAGGGGGAGACGTACACAGAGACACACGGGTGGAGACACACAAACACACAGACACAGACACTGGCGAATGGCGATTGCAGTGTGTGTTGTCTTGTCGAGTATTGAGTGATGCACATGACCGACAAGATGTGGGCAGCACACTCCTCTTGTGAATCAGTCTCGCCATCGTCACAGGTAATTCGAGATGGAAGAGACTGTCTCACCAGTGGAGTGAAGATTGAGCAGGCTGGATGATTGATTCTGGTGATCGAGCGATCTGACTTCGCCGATACTCTTGGTGATCAGTGGTTGACTATGGACAGGCATTGAATTTCTGCGTCTGTGTGCAGATTGACGTGTGTAGCTGTAGATGATGCTTGTTGATGAGTGTGATGGGTGTGTGAGTTGATTTTTGTTTGTTTGTTGTTATTTGACAGTTGTTTTTGAGGCGTTTGTCAGTGGTGTGTTGTGGATGTAGAGGCAGTGACCTTGGGGTTCGGTGGTGTAGTGGTTATCATGTCTGCTTTACACGCAGAAGGTCCCCGGTTCGAACCCGGGCCGAACCAGGCTTTTGTTCTACTCAGCCTGTCCACCCACACCACCAACTCACGTCGCCTTCCTCACTAGACGTAAGGTGATGCGACACTGCCAGCAGTGCATAATCGCCTCACGCGTCAGCGACATCCACGTCCGTCGTAGTGACAACGAGTAGGTCGAAGTGTCGAGGGCTCTCTACAGTCGGTCTCGCCTCTCTAGACTTCCACTACGAATCATGAAACCACAATTGATCAGTACTCCATCCCCTTCAACACTGAACACCTCAATCTCAACGTGTGCAGCAGATAAGTGGACTCGTCCACCTCTCTTCCTCAACACAGATTAATCAGTCAGTGAATAGACCAGCTCACTCCACCCCTCAGCAACTCCACACATTCAACTGTCATCAGCATGCAACACCACTGCTAATATTCACAAACACCAAAACTCTCATGTCTCATTCATCATGACCAACAGACACGGCCTTATCTATGTCACCTGTCAGTATTCATTCACACAATCTCTCGAAACAACCAATGGAAATCCACACACACATTGTCAAGATGACTGAGTCAAGCTGTCGTGTGGACTCCTCCCAGCATCACTGAAAACACTTGTACACCTCAGTTGACATGATCGACTCTGCGTCTATCTCACTCTCCACATGTACTCATCACTCGTAGGAGAAACACTGATTGGGGAATTGAATTGATCGTGTGTTCTTGTGTGTGTGTGTGTGTGTGTGGCTGTCTGTCTGCCTGACTGCCTGTGTGCCTGCCTGTGTGTGTTTCTCAGTGTGTGTGTGTGCTTGTGTTTGCGTGTGTGCGTGTGTGTGTTTCTGTGTGCATTAGTGAGTGGGTGGGTGTTCCTGTGTCGGAAATGCTTGTCCATCTATGCACTCACCCGTTCCTCAATCATACGATCCGTCAGTGTGATTGGTGGCGGAAATTTTGATTGGCGGCTATGCCGTCTATGGTTGTTTGTCCGGAAAACTGATAGATTGACTGTCTCTCTGAATGACTTTTCTCACATGGAGACAGGATTCAGTGTTCTTGAGAGTTTGGCTTAACGAGATTGTCAGTGTGGAGTGATTTTCTGTGAAGAGACAGCGAGACAGCGCGAGCGCGAGCGCGAGATAGAGATAGAGAGAGTGAGAGAGAAGTAGAGAGAGAGACAGACAGACAGACAGACAGGGAGAGGGAGAGGGGGAGACGTACACAGAGACACACGGGTGGAGACACACAAACACACAGACACAGACACTGGCGAATGGCGATTGCAGTGTGTGTTGTCTTGTCGAGTATTGAGTGATGCACATGACCGACAAGATGTGGGCAGCACACTCCTCTTGTGAATCAGTCTCGCCATCGTCACAGGTAATTCGAGATGGAAGAGACTGTCTCACCAGTGGAGTGAAGATTGAGCAGGCTGGATGATTGATTCTGGTGATCGAGCGATCTGACTTCGCCGATACTCTTGGTGATCAGTGGTTGACTATGGACAGGCATTGAATTTCTGCGTCTGTGTGCAGATTGACGTGTGTAGCTGTAGATGATGCTTGTTGATGAGTGTGATGGGTGTGTGAGTTGATTTTTGTTTGTTTGTTGTTATTTGACAGTTGTTTTTGAGGCGTTTGTCAGTGGTGTGTTGTGGATGTAGAGGCAGTGACCTTGGGGTTCGGTGGTGTAGTGGTTATCATGTCTGCTTTACACGCAGAAGGTCCCCGGTTCGAACCCGGGCCGAACCAGGCTTTTGTTCTACTCAGCCTGTCCACCCACACCACCAACTCACGTCGCCTTCCTCACTAGACGTAAGGTGATGCGACACTGCCAGCAGTGCATAATCGCCTCACGCGTCAGCGACATCCACGTCCGTCGTAGTGACAACGAGTAGGTCGAAGTGTCGAGGGCTCTCTACAGTCGGTCTCGCCTCTCTAGACTTCCACTACGAATCATGAAACCACAACTGATCAGTACTCCATCCCCTTCAACACTGAACACCTCAATCTCAACGTGTGCAGCAGATAAGTGGACTCGTCCACCTCTCTTCCTCAACACAGATTAATCAGTCAGTGAATAGACCAGCTCACTCCACCCCTCAGCAACTCCACACATTCAACTGTCATCAGCATGCAACACCACTGCTAATATTCACAAACACCAAAACTCTCATGTCTCATTCATCATGACCAACAGACACGGCCTTATCTATGTCACCTGTCAGTATTCATTCACACAATCTCTCGAAACAACCAATGGAAATCCACACACACATTGTCAAGATGACTGAGTCAAGCTGTCGTGTGGACTCCTCCCAGCATCACTGAAAACACTTGTACACCTCAGTTGACATGATCGACTCTGCGTCTATCTCACTCTCCACATGTACTCATCACTCGTAGGAGAAACACTGATTGGGGAATTGAATTGATCGTGTGTTCTTGTGTGTGTGTGTGTGTGTGTGGCTGTCTGTCTGCCTGACTGCCTGTGTGCCTGCCTGTGTGTGTTTCTCAGTGTGTGTGTGTGCTTGTGTTTGCGTGTGTGCGTGTGTGTGTTTCTGTGTGCATTAGTGAGTGGGTGGGTGTTCCTGTGTCGGAAATGCTTGTCCATCTATGCACTCACCCGTTCCTCAATCATACGATCCGTCAGTGTGATTGGTGGCGGAAATTTTGATTGGCGGCTATGCCGTCTATGGTTGTTTGTCCGGAAAACTGATAGATTGACTGTCTCTCTGAATGACTTTTCTCACATGGAGACAGGATTCAGTGTTCTTGAGAGTTTGGCTTAACGAGATTGTCAGTGTGGAGTGATTTTCTGTGAAGAGACAGCGAGACAGCGCGAGCGCGAGCGCGAGATAGAGATAGAGAGAGTGAGAGAGAAGTAGAGAGAGAGAGAGAGACATACAGACAGACAGACAGGGAGAGGGAGAGGGGGAGACGTACACAGAGACACACGGGTGGAGACACACAAACACACAGACACAGACACTGGCGAATGGCGATTGCAGTGTGTGTTGTCTTGTCGAGTATTGAGTGATGCACATGACCGACAAGATGTGGGCAGCACACTCCTCTTGTGAATCAGTCTCGCCATCGTCACAGGTAATTCGAGATGGAAGAGACTGTCTCACCAGTGGAGTGAAGATTGAGCAGGCTGGATGATTGATTCTGGTGATCGAGCGATCTGACTTCGCCGATACTCTTGGTGATCAGTGGTTGACTATGGACAGGCATTGAATTTCTGCGTCTGTGTGCAGATTGATGTGTGCAGCTGTAGATGATGCTTGTTGATGAGTGTGATGGGTGTGTGAGTTGATTTTTGTTTGTTTGTTGTTATTTGACAGTTGTTTTTGAGGCGTTTGTCAGTGGTGTGTTGTGGATGTAGAGGCGGTGACCTTGGGGTTCGGTGGTGTAGTGGTTATCATGTCTGCTTTACACGCAGAAGGTCCCCGGTTCGAACCCGGGCCGAACCAGGCTTTTGTTCTACTCAGCCTGTCCACCCACACCACCAACTCACGTCGCCTTCCTCACTAGACGTAAGGTGATGCGACACTGCCAGCAGTGCATAATCACCTCACGCCTCAGCGACATCCACATCCGTCGTAGTGACAACGAGTAGGTCGAAGTGTCGAGGGCTCTCTACAGTCGGTCTCGCCTCTCTAGACTTCCACTACGAATCCTGAAACCACAATTGATCACTGCTCCATACCCTTCAACACTGAACACCTCAATCTCAACGTGTCCAGCAGATAAGTGGACTCGTACACCTCTCTTCCTCAACACTGATTAATCAGTCAGTGAATAGACCAGCTCACTCCACCCCTCAGCAACTCCACTCATTCAACTACTATCAATCAGCACGGAACACCACTGCTAATATTCACAAACACCAAAACTCTCATGTCTCATTCATCATGACCAACAGACACGGCCTTATCTATGTCACCTATCAGTATTCATTCACACAATCTCTCGAAACAACCAATGGAAATCCACACACACATTGTCAAGACGACTGAGTCAAGCTGTCGTGTGGACTCCTCCCAGCATCACTGAAAACACTTGTACACCTCAGTTGACATGATCGACTCTGCGTCTGTCTCACTCTCCACATGTACTCATCACTCGTAGGAGAAACACTGATTGGAGAATTGAATTGGTCCTGTGTTCTTGTGTCTGTCTGTGTGGCTGTCTGTCTGTCTGACTGCCTGTGTGCCTGTCTGTGAGTGTGTCTCAGTGTGTGTGTGTGAGTGTATGTGCTTGTGTTTGCGTGTGTGCGTGTGTGTGTTTCTGTGTGCATTAGTGTGTGGGTGGGTGTTCCTGTGTCGGAAATGCTTGTCCATCTATGCACTCACCCGTTCCTCAATCATACGATCCGTCAGTGTGATTGGTGGCGGAAATTTTGATTGGCGGCTATGCCGTCTATGGTTGTTTGTCCGGAAAACTGATAGATTGACTGTCTCTCTGAATGACTTTTCTCACATGGAGACAGGATTCAGTGTTCTTGAGAGTTTGGCTTAACGAGATTGTCAGTGTGGAGTGATTTTCTGTGAAGAGACAGCGAGACAGCGCGAGCGCGAGCGCGAGATAGAGATAGAGAGAGTGAGAGAGAAGTAGAGAGAGAGAGAGAGAGACAGACAGACAGACAGACAGACAGGGAGAGGGAGAGAGAGAGGGAGAGGGGGAGACGTACACAGAGACACACGGGTGGAGACACACAAACACACAGACACAGACACTGGCGAATGGCGATTGCAGTGTGTGTTGTCTTGTCGAGTATTGAGTGATGCACATGACCGACAAGATGTGGGCAGCACACTCCTCTTGTGAATCAGTCTCGCCATCGTCACAGGTAATTCGAGATGGAAGAGACTGTCTCACCAGTGGAGTGAAGATTGAGCAGGCTGGATGATTGATTCTGGTGATCGAGCGATCTGACTTCGCCGATACTCTTGGTGATCAGTGGTTGACTATGGACAGGCATTGAATTTCTGCGTCTGTGTGCAGATTGACGTGTGTAGCTGTAGATGATGCTTGTTGATGAGTGTGATGGGTGTGTGAGTTGATTTTTGTTTGTTTGTTGTTATTTGACAGTTGTTTTTGAGGCGTTTGTCAGTGGTGTGTTGTGGATGTAGAGGCAGTGACCTTGGGGTTCGGTGGTGTAGTGGTTATCATGTCTGCTTTACACGCAGAAGGTCCCCGGTTCGAACCCGGGCCGAACCAGGCTTTTGTTCTACTCAGCCTGTCCACCCACACCACCAACTCACGTCGCCTTCCTCACTAGACGTAAGGTGATGCGACACTGCCAGCAGTGCATAATCGCCTCACGCGTCAGCGACATCCACGTCCGTCGTAGTGACAACGAGTAGGTCGAAGTGTCGAGGGCTCTCTACAGTCGGTCTCGCCTCTCTAGACTTCCACTACGAATCATGAAACCACAACTGATCACTGCTCCATCCCCTTCAACACTGAACACCTCAATCTCAACGTGTGCAGCAGATAAGTGGACTCGTCCACCTCTCTTCCTCAACACAGATTAATCAGTCAGTGAATAGACCAGCTCACTCCACCCCTCAGCAACTCCACACATTCAACTACTGTCAATCAGCATGCAACACCACTGCTAATATTCACAAACACCAAAACTCTCATGTCTCATTCATCATGACCAACAGACACGGCCTTATCTATGTCACCTGTCAGTATTCATTCACACAATCTCTCGAAACAACCAATGGAAATCCACACACACATTGTCAAGATGACTGAGTCAAGCTGTCGTGTGGACTCCTCCCAGCATCACTGAAAACACTTGTACACCTCAGTTGACATGATCGACTCTGCGTCTATCTCACTCTCCACATGTACTCATCACTCGTAGGAGAAACACTGATTGGGGAATTGAATTGATCGTGTGTTCTTGTGTGTGTGTGTGTGTGTGTGGCTGTCTGTCTGTCTGACTGCCTGTGTGCCTGTCTGTGAGTGTTTCTCAGTGTGTGTGTGTGAGTGTATGTGCTTGTGTTTGTGTGTGTGCGTGTGTGTGTTTCTGTGTGCATTAGTGAGTGGGTGGGTGTTCCTGTGTCGGAAATGCTTGTCCATCTATGCACTCACCCGTTCCTCAATCATACGATCCGTCAGTGTGATTGGTGGCGGAAATTTTGATTGGCGGCTATGCCGTCTATGGTTGTTTGTCCGGAAAACTGATAGATTGACTGTCTCTCTGAATGACTTTTCTCACATGGAGACAGGATTCAGTGTTCTTGAGAGTTTGGCTTAACGAGAATGTCAGTGTGGAGTGATTTTCTGTGAAGAGACAGCGAGACAGCGCGAGCGCGAGCGCGAGATAGAGATAGAGAGAGTGAGAGAGAAGTAGAGAGAGAGAGAGACAGACAGATAGACAGACAGACAGGGAGAGGGAGAGAGAGAGGGAGAGGGGAAGACGTACACAGAGACACACGGGTGGAGACACACAAACACACAGACACAGACACTGGCGAATGGCGATTGCAGTGTGTGTTGTCTTGTCGAGTATTGAGTGATGCACATGACCGACAAGATGTGGGCAGCACACTCCTCTTGTGAATCAGTCTCGCCATCGTCACAGGTAATTCGAGATGGAAGAGACTGTCTCACCAGTCGAGTGAAGATTGAGCAGGCTGGATGATTGATTCTGGTGATCGAGCGATCTGACTTCGCCGATACTCTTGGTGATCAGTGGTTGACTATGGACAGGCATTGAATTTCTGCGTCTGTGTGCAGATTGACGTGTGTAGCTGTAGATGATGCTTGTTGATGAGTGTGATGGGTGTGTGAGTTGATTTTTGTTTGTTTGTTGTTATTTGACAGTTGTTTTTGAGGCGTTTGTCAGTGGTGTGTTGTGGATGTAGAGGCAGTGACCTTGGGGTTCGGTGGTGTAGTGGTTATCATGTCTGCTTTACACGCAGAAGGTCCCCGGTTCGAACCCGGGCCGAACCAGGCTTTTGTTCTACTCAGCCTGTCCACCCACACCACCAACTCACGTCGCCTTCCTCACTAGACGTAAGGTGATGCGACACTGCCAGCAGTGCATAATCGCCTCACGCGTCAGCGACATCCACGTCCGTCGTAGTGACAACGAGTAGGTCGAAGTGTCGAGGGCTCTCTACAGTCGGTCTCGCCTCTCTAGACTTCCACTACGAATCATGAAACCACAACTGATCAGTACTCCATCCCCTTCAACACTGAACACCTCAATCTCAACGTGTGCAGCAGATAAGTGGACTCGTCCACCTCTCTTCCTCAACACAGATTAATCAGTCAGTGAATAGACCAGCTCACTCCACCCCTCAGCAACTCCACACATTCAACTGTCATCAGCATGCAACACCACTGCTAATATTCACAAACACCAAAACTCTCATGTCTCATTCATCATGACCAACAGACACGGCCTTATCTATGTCACCTGTCAGTATTCATTCACACAATCTCTCGAAACAACCAATGGAAATCCACACACACATTGTCAAGATGACTGAGTCAAGCTGTCGTGTGGACTCCTCCCAGCATCACTGAAAACACTTGTACACCTCAGTTGACATGATCGACTCTGCGTCTATCTCACTCTCCACATGTACTCATCACTCGTAGGAGAAACACTGATTGGGGAATTGAATTGATCGTGTGTTCTTGTGTGTGTGTGTGTGTGTGTGGCTGTCTGTCTGCCTGACTGCCTGTGTGCCTGCCTGTGTGTGTTTCTCAGTGTGTGTGTGTGAGTGTGTGTGCTTGTGTTTGCGTGTGTGCGTGTGTGTGTTTCTGTGTGCATTAGTGAGTGGGTGGGTGTTCCTGTGTCGGAAATGCTTGTCCATCTATGCACTCACCCGTTCCTCAATCATACGATCCGTCAGTGTGATTGGTGGCGGAAATTTTGATTGGCGGCTATGCCGTCTATGGTTGTTTGTCCGGAAAACTGATAGATTGACTGTCTCTCTGAATGACTTTTCTCACATGGAGACAGGATTCAGTGTTCTTGAGAGTTTGGCTTAACGAGAATGTCAGTGTGGAGTGATTTTCTGTGAAGAGACAGCGAGACAGCGCGAGCGCGAGCGCGAGATAGAGATAGAGAGAGTGAGAGAGAAGTAGAGAGAGAGAGAGACAGACAGATAGACAGACAGACAGGGAGAGGGAGAGAGAGAGGGAGAGGGGAAGACGTACACAGAGACACACGGGTGGAGACACACAAACACACAGACACAGACACTGGCGAATGACGATTGCAGTGTGTGTTGTCTTGTCGAGCATTGAGTGGTGCACATGACCGACAAGATGTGGGCAGCACACTCCTCTTGTGAATCAGTCTCGCCATCGTCACAGGTAATTCGAGATGGAAGAGACTGTCTCACCAGTCGAGTGAAGATTGAGCAGGCTGGATGATTGATTCTGGTGATCGAGTGGATGCGACCTAGCGATCCGACTTCGCCGATACTCTTGGTGATCATTGGTTGACTATGGACAGGGATTGAATTTCTGCCTCCGTGTGCAGATTGATGTGTGTAGCTGTAGATGATGCTTGTTGATGAGTGTGATGGGTGTGTGAGTTGATTTTTGTTTGTTTGTTGTTATTTGACAGTTGTTTTTGAGGCGTTTGTCAGTGGTGTGTTGTGGATGTAGAGGCGGTGACCTTGGGGTTCGGTGGTGTAGTGGTTATCATGTCTGCTTTACACGCAGAAGGTCCCCGGTTCGAACCCGGGCCGAACCAGGCTTTTGTTCTACTCAGCCTGTCCACCCACACCACCAACTCACGTCGCCTTCCTCACTAGACGTAAGGTGATGCGACACTGCCAGCAGTGCATAATCGCCTCACGCGTCAGCGACATCCACGTCCGTCGTAGTGACAACGAGTAGGTCGAAGTGTCGAGGGCTCTCTACAGTCGGTCTCGCCTCTCTAGACTTCCACTACGAATCATGAAACCACAATTGATCAGTACTCCATCCCCTTCAACACTGAACACCTCAATCTCAACGTGTGCAGCAGATAAGTGGACTCGTCCACCTCTCTTCCTCAACACAGATTAATCAGTCAGTGAATAGACCAGCTCACTCCACCCCTCAGCAACTCCACACATTCAACTGTCATCAGCATGCAACACCACTGCTAATATTCACAAACACCAAAACTATCATCTGTCATTCATCTTAATATCGTATATATTCTTGTCTTTTTCACTTTTGCTTTCGTTTTTTTCTGTATCCCGTGTTTTTCTTATATGTATCCTTTCCTGTCCTTATTTTCTGGACTTTTTCTTCTTCTCACCTATTTTTCAGCACATTTTTTCGTTTTTCTTCACATGTGTTTTTTTATATTTTTTTTCTTCCTCTAGTCTTCATCTTGCATTTATTTTTTTTTGTCTGTGTTGTTTTAGTTATGAGATTTTGGTCTTTGATTGTTGCTTTTTAATATCAGCTGCTCTCTACAATTTTTTGAATGTCAGTGATATGATGTATTACCGAGTCTTTATTTGTTTATATTCTTTTGAGTTGTTGCTTACTCTATGGTCGGCAGCTTTTTTGAAATTTTTTTGCATGGCTTCCTTTTGTTTTATGCTTCTCCCCATTTTTGTGTAGATCTTGTTATTTTTCGCCTGGTCGCTGTGTGTTCACTCCTTCTTTCGTGAATGATATTTTCTATCTCTGCGACTGCTGTGGGAAATTCACTCAATGTCTTTACTTTCAGATGGAAATATTTGCTATTTTCTTTGTCTGTTGGTGTTTTTATGGGTGTTATATGTATGCCTTTTGTATTGTTTTTTATTGGTATCTTCATTTTGCCTTAATTTTTTTATATTTCCTCTGAATATATTTTCATCGTTCTTCCCGAAAATATTTTGCGTAGTTTTACTTCTTCTGAATGTTTTCATTGGGTGTCCTTTTGGGCCTGAAATATTTTTTACGTTTGATCAGAGTTTCGGCTCAGTTCCCTTATTATTGTGCTCACGTTTGTGTTGTTTTTCTCAGAGTTATGACGGTTACGGAATTTCGCTTTTTTATTTTCATCCACCTGTCGCAACCTGCTTTGCGCTCGTAGTTACTATTCGTTCGGATAACATTCGGATTTTTTTAATCTTATGTCTTGATGGGCGAGATTTTCTATTTCCAACTGCTTTGAGATTTGATTCTGGCTCGTTATGCTTCGTATTTTTGTTTTGTGACTCTTTTGGATTGTTTTGGTAAACTTTTTTCTCACCTCTACTTTCTCCACTAGTTTTCTTTTTCTTTAGTATTTATGTTTTCTATATGGTCTGTGATTGTATTAATGTCTTCGTTGTTTATGTAGTGCTACCTCTAAGTTTTTATTTTATTTAGAAGTTCATTTTCTTTTGAGGCTTTGCGACCCTATTTTTGTGTATATTCCACCATTTGTTTTGATTTATCCCAGTGTTATTCCAAGATTTCTATTGTTTTCTATTTTACTTTGTTTTGTGGATTATATTCACTCTCCTCTAGTTTTATTTTTTTCTCATATGACGTAATTTTCCTGTTACCTCACATATCAATTTACATTTCCAGTTGCTTTCTTTAAATTTAGATTTATCATATCTGCTTAGAAAATATGAACTCGATTATTTGTTATTTTCATTTTTATATTTTAATTTAATTTTATTTTTTTGATTACAGCTTGATGCCACAACGTATTTTCAGTACAAGTATGGAATTTTCAGGATGGATATCGGTAGCCCAAATTTCGCAGGTCGACCATAGATATCGGGTGTGCGTCGTCAGGGGATCGAACCCCGCACCATGAGCATGGTCAGCGAGAGTCCTAACCACTGTGCCACCGACGCAACAACAGGTATGAAACAAATTGACTTAACTCGGAGGATGAAAATTAGTCGAACACAACGGTTCCAAGTAGTCAGACAACAACAAGACAACAATCAACACTAAGTAGAGGCGAACGGTGGAACAGTGATAATTATTAATAGGATGCTGACTTAGTAGAGATGAATAGAGCAATTCAAACACGTAGATTCCATATTGTTCAGAAAAATTCTCTATAAATTCTTATAGAAACTATGCCGAATTCAGTGTGAAACCTAGGACAGCTTCAGAAGATTTAACAATGAAAAAATTATCGGTCGTGATAAGCAAGTGAACTGTTAGAACACGGATGACTTTATTCTGAAGTTAATTGTTTAATATATTTGTAATGTACACAAATTTATCACAATTGATACATGGTTTCCAAAGATTGAAAATTCTTCTGATGATTCAAGAATCAAAATAAATATTTTAGAACAACACATTTAAGCGAACAATATTGTTTTCAATTAGATCTCATCAGGCTTAACTCTAATATATATAAGTTTACAAATCAAAATGCAAATATAAACCAATTATGGTGTTTTGTCTATAATAGGATGGTGAATATAAATTGTGCAATTAATCATAATAGTAGTAATGATAATAATGAAAATGGTCTTATCAATAATAAAGATGAAAAAGTGAGGCAATCTGTGATAACACGAATAATGAAAAACAGCATGATTAAACAAACAACTGTTCGGGTGAAAGTATTTGATAAATGTGCTTAAATGTGTTGTTCTAAATTTTTTTTGCATTCCTTCACGTTCCCAGTGGAACATAGGGCATCAAGGTAGAGCCTTGAAGTTTCTCTAGCAGTGTTTATTTTTAGAGGATGAGGTTGCTAGCCTTATGCCCAACCTTTCCTCTTTACCTGCATTATTTCTGGCTTAGAGAGGTAAAGGAGTGCGTCGGTCGGGAATCGAGTGCATGGTCGGCGAGCGTCCTAACCGCTATGCCACCGACGCACTGTTCTAAATTTTACTATGGGAATATTTAATATATACATTTTACTTCAAATCTTATAGGTGATATCTGAAAGAGTGATGAAGTGAGAGCGTGATAATACATTGGTTAAGAGTATAGCGTCTCCCTGAATTAATGCGATATGCATGTTCAAGATTTTCATTGTTTTCGACGGTCAGGAAGCTCCAAAAGTTGGTGGTTTTGGGGAAAATTTCATTAAAATCGATTGTTTTGATGAAGGAAATGCTGGTGTATTGAAAGTCATGTTCAGGGGTGTAAAGGAGTATTTTGCAAACATATTCTTGGTAATGAATATTCATATCGATTGATCTTCCAACCAGTCTGTTGTTAGAACGTGTGTTAGAGTGGTGTTAACAGTTTCTAACACTAATCCTCCAACGAAAACTGAAGTCATGAATGCAAGCTTCTGAAAGCTGGAAAAGCAGCTGGACCAGATGGAATACCTCCTGAAGCACTGAAAGCGGACGCAGAAACGACAGCAGATATGCTGACTCCATTATTGCAAAAGATATGGAAGGAGGGAAAGGTGCCCACTGACTGAAAGAAAGGCTACCTAGTGAAACTACCAAAGAAGGGCGACCTAGGACTCTGCAAGAACTGGCGAGGAATCATGCTCCTGTCGACGCCAAGTAAAATCCTGAGTCGCATCATCCTGGAGAGAATAAACGATGCACTGGATACAGAACTCCGACCAGAACAAGCTGGATTCAGGAAAGGCAAATCATGTTCTGACCAAATTGCAACTCTACGCATTATCATCGAACAAAGCATGGAATGGCAATCAAATCTCTACCTCAACTTTATAGACTTTGAGAAGGTCTTCGACAGCGTTGACCGCGAAGTAATTTGGAAACTACTCGAGTACTACGGCGTACCGCAAATATTCATCAACCTTATTCAACAGCTGTACGACAACGGCACATGCCAAGTGATCCACAACGGAAAACTCAGCGAGGCGTTTGGAGTAAACACAGGAGTCAGACAAGGGTGCTTATTATCACCACCGATGATATTCCTAATTGTGGTGGACTGAATTATGCGTCAGACAGTGGGAAACGAGAAGAAAGGGATATCCTGGACCGACGTGAAGAACCTAGAAGACCTGGATTTCGCGCGTGGATGATTTATGTTTGATGTCACACAAAATCGAAGACTTACAAGCGAAAACCGATAAACTGGTTGAAGAAGCAGCCGGTGAAGACAGGACTCCAAGTGAACATAGACAAGACGGAGGTTATGAAAATGACCAACCAACCAACAACAACAGAAGCAGCAACATCCAGCGCCAATCACCATCAACGGGAGGGATTTGAAAGAGGTTACTTCATTCACTTATCTAGAGAGCATTGTCTCAACCACAGGAGGAACGGATGAGGATGTCAAATCGAGAATCGGGAAGGCGAGAAACACATTCATCAATCTGAAACCAATCTCGAAATCTTCGTCACTCAACTCAGCATCAACAACAAAATTTGGATTTTCAATACAAACGTCAAGTCAGTTCTCCTATACGGATCAGAAACTTGGCCGGTGTGTCACAAAGAATATTTCCAACAGCCTGTTGCAGACCTTTATCAACAACTGTCTTCGTTCTATACTGAAGATCAGATGGCCGGAAAGAATCACAAACAAGAAACTATGGGAACAAACAAAACAGGAACCAATCGGCCAACAAATATGTAGGAGAAAGTGGAGATGGATTGGACACTCGCTGAGGAGGCTGCCGGGTGACATTGCGCGTCAGGCCATAGCTCGAGTGGAACCCGAAAGGGAAGCGGCGAGTGGGACGTCAATGCAAGGGTGACATGGAGGAGATCGTGTGAAGAGAAGTTGAAACAGTATGGATTAACATGGATGCAAGTGAAAAGTACAGCAGAAGACAGAAGCAAGTGGAGACGTGTAGTTGAAGCCCTATGTTCCACTAGGAACCCAAGGTAACAATAATAACAATAATAACAGTTTCTAAAGATGCTAATTAGGAATGAAGGTGATCTAGATATCACCTAGACAAATGATTGTATGATTGGTTGGGGGATTTCATTATGAGCTAATGTCAGCTAGAGAGCCACTGAGAAACCTTGGAATGCTGGATAGCTGTTTTGTCCTAGTTTGGGACTCTTCATCGGTACGCGCCCACTGGGTTGGAACTCAGGACCTTCTGGTTACAAGGCGAGCTCGTAGACCATTAACCGCTTGGACCGGATCCAGTGGCTTAATGATCTACGAGCTCGCTAGTCTTGTAACCAGAAGGTCCTGGGTTCGATCTGAGACAGTGGGTGCGTACTGATGAAGGGTCCCAAACTGCGACGAAACAACTCTCCAGTACTCCCAGTTTCTCCAATGGTTCTCTAACCGATGTCACGATAAACCAATCAATCAAATCCCTACAAACCAATACTTGAACATAATTGGATGTCCAGAAATTTCTAGTACCAGTAGTATTGTTTAAAATACCTTCGAATATCTGTTGAAATTAGTTGGAAAAATCAGATGAAAAGTAAAATTTCTGTCGAAAATGTTACCCTACTAGTGGTAGTGATTTGGAAATTTAGTGCACGGATTAATACCTTTCCAAATTCGGCTAGTTCCAAAATACTTTCGTCTTAATTTATTATTGATAAATTTTAATGGTTCACTACGCAAAATGATAAGCTTTTGCTTTTGACAATATTTCGAGCAAAATAACCACTAAGCTTAATTTCAAAACAAATGCTTACTTTCTTGTACAACTCCGCATTAGGTCAGCAAAATTTATACATTAGAAAAACTGGATTTTATCTAACAAGTGGTCTAATTTATTCGAAAGGGTAAATGTTAGGTTATGAATTGTCTTCTGTAAAATATACTATGTAAGACAATCACTTAGACCCACTGCCTATTCTAGAAGATGTATTTCCTCCATGTCTAATGCTTATTTGCAGGTAGGATTGAAGTATCAAATTACGGAAATTACAACCAGTAATACTAACGGAGGTTTGTATCAGTATTAAAGACTACCCTTCAGCATGAAAATAATCTTAGTTGTGTAGTAACATATTTAGTTGATGTGATTATAGTTCGGATGACATGTTCGTCATCACAGAAACATCCTGTCATATTACAAATAGTTTTATTTCTATTCAAATGAAGAAAAGTTTGATTTTTCTATGTGGTCTATTAAATACCTTGATCTTATGGTGAATAAAGGTGGTCGTTCAGTGCGCACAATAAAAATCACACTGTTTCGGAAGGATTTTGATCCACACACCGTCAGTAAACTAAATTTATTACTGAAATTAATCAATGGTTTACACTGTTTTTGTCTCGAAAGTGCATTAGTTTAGAAAACCTTCAAATTAACTCTCATTTAAATGATTTAGATGAGCTTTTTTGAGTGAATGTTAATTGTGTGCGTCGGTGGAACAGTGGTTAGGACTCTCGCCGACCATGCACATGGTCCGGGGTTCGATCCCCTGCTGACGCACACCTGATATCAATGGTCGGCCTGCAAAATTTGGGCTACCGATATCCATGCTGAAAATTCCATACTTGTACCGAAAATACAGTGTGGCATCAAGCTGTAATCAAAATAAAAATAGAAAATAATAAATTGACGTGAAAAAGCTTCCATTGTACAACTTGGACATTAAAATCCCTAATGCATTTAATTAACCTATTGGTAAAATTATTTCCCAATTGTTTCCAAAGTCTGTTTAGTAGCTGGATGAATATGTAATCATGCAGTCAATAAAACTGAAGAAAGTCCTCACCTTGGTATTTAAGTTTACCGATTTTAATTTACTAGTGGATTAAAAAACAGCTGTTGTTGATTTTCGCCTCTGCGAAAGGAATTATACATTACGCACAGAAGTGTTGGCGTAGGACAGCAGTTATTCCGCTTGGCTTTTTTCATTCCTTCACGTTCCCAGTGGAACATAAGGCTTCAAGCTAGAGGCTTGAAGTTTCTGTAGCAGTGCTTATTTTTGCAGGATGGGGTTGCTAGCCCAACCTTTTCTTTTTACCAGCTTTATTTCTGGCTTAGCGAGGTAAAGGAGTCCGTCGGTGGGGGATCGAACCCCGGACCATGTGAATAGTCGGCGAGCGTCCTAACCGCTGTGCCACCAACGCTTGGCTACTACTTCAAAATAAGTAAATTTTCAAGCATCGATACAGCTTCATGCTTTTATGAAAGTAGTAATTAAGTGGTGATTGGTGTTATTCTTCCTGATAAATCCAGATATATCCTTTCATATTTATTAGGTCCAAGAATGGAGAAATCTGGTTTATTTTTCCTTATGATAAGTAAACCTGTTAGCTTCTTTGAATGTGAATGGCCATTGCATATTAGTTGCTGAGACATCAAAATTGTTTACCGAAACTCAAAAGTCGTTCTCGAAAGATAACACCTGCCTCTTATTTGCTGTTTTCTGTACTGTTCGCCAGAGGATAAGGAATGTCAATTTCCTTTCAGTTTCACCCATTTCGTTAAAGTATCAGAAGAATAAAAGAGGTTCCTCGGAGCTATTTTAGTTCACATAATTTAGGTAAACAGTTATGGTGATTAAAGTGAATCACAGCCAATTCCGAAGCAATTGTAGTCTAGAGTTGTGTTCCCACTGATTTCTGATAAACTTTCAACAGTATCAAGTTTTCACCATGAGGGATACTCTTAGAACTATGACTTGAAAATCAAGAGAAGCATTCTAGTGTTTTGACTCCTAAGCGTAATGATTTCCACTAGTGAAACGAAGATTAGAGGAGGTTACTTTACTGACTTTTTCGGTAGGGCAATATCCAACATCAGGGCTCTTCTCATATCACCGTTTTTCAAATATGCGAGGTATCTCAAGCATGTCTCGCCGACAAATGTTTAAAAAAGTGGACACGGGGAAGAAGTTAGAGATGAACGTTGAATGTCAGCAGATGACTGAGAGAGAAGCAAACTACATTAATAGCTAAAGATTACAATTAAGTGGGCTACCACTCCAAGAATGGCTTACGAGGAAGGATTTCTTGTGAAGAAATGAATGTAAGATGTTCGATTGAACAATAAGCGATAAATAAGAAGTGCGTTGAAAATGCCCTTTTGGACACTTTAGAGAAAACAAGAAGTTTAGAAAGGATATATTTTCAGCTACTTCATTCTCATAAGCTGCAAAATCACTATACATAACACAGTTGCAGGTACCATTCCTTTCTAAATAGCAACGAGGGGAAGATTTAAAGGAGCTAATAATTCTTAAGTTGAAATGAAAGTTCGAAGGTATGATTAAAGACGAGTATAAACCACAACGGAAATACACACCAAAATAATACAGGGTTAGGAAGATAGTTGCATAAGATTATGGTGAGAGCTGTCTACTAGCCAAATTGGTAGACAGTAATTGACGTCAATGTTTACGTTCTCAAGATTTGTCGTGAGGAAATATGAACAAGACTGATTCAAAAACCGACCACAGCAGACTTTGCGTAGGCGGATACAGTTAACATATAGATGATCTGACATTCAAGAAACAGTCACAAAGAGATGAAAGATTAACTTTAAGTGAGAAACAACCAATCAGAAGACTGTGTTTGCTTGCTTAACTAAACTATAATAATGTACATGAAAATATCTAAATATGCGTTGATTTCCTTAATAAACGATCTGTTGCCTGGCCCTTGTCTTCTGTTGTTACAAGATGTAACAATAGCAATCATCGGAGGCAGATGTGATCTACAATTTCCTCAAAAAGACCTTCTGTTTAGCGATGCTAAGAGTGATATTCTCTGTCTGCCAGGTACTTTAAATTAATTCGAAGGGTAAACTCGTGGATATGATTCCTCCAATAGATCCATTTACCTTCCCCAATGGAGCTAGGTGTGTAGGTCGCAGTATACTGGTTCTTTCAACACATAGTTGCGAAGAAGCGGCCCTAATTCATTCAGATGATCTATAATTGAATACCTAGTCAGTATCTGACACAAAAGCGCGGCAGACCAATTTGAAAGGTAAACAGAAATCTGCTAAACGTAGTGAGCTTCTGGTCCCCTTATTTCTCAGAAGCCATTGCCAAATTCACTGAGAAGCCGGAGCGGTGTGTTGAATAGGAGTTAGTTCAACCTCTGCATCTACCGCGGATGTCGTCTTGTTATCTTCCGTTTTCCTTAGTTTTTTTCCTATTACCTTCATATTTTCTCCATCTTCAGTTGTAAAGTATTATTTCAACTTGTTTCTATGCTCATTTTTGGTAAAAACTACTTTACATATTACGCAACCACTTTTCCACTCATGTGTTAATTTGATTTCTATGTCCTCTGGGATTTATATTCATCTCTAACCAAACCTGCATACCTTCATATCAGGTTGAAAAATAATTATTTCCTTTTCATGTTACTTCCATTGCTGGTATTGACGACAGCGTCAGAGTAAGAGACTTCGTATTTTTGGTGTACCGCTTGCTTTAAGATAAAATTCCTTTTTCTGAAGAAAACGGTTAATGATTTTTAGTACATGCTACCAGCAAGAACTTATTAACTTGACTATTCCCATAATTTATTCAGAACAAAAAATGGTTAGATCTAACAGTTGTCTTCAATAAATTCTTCTTCAGGCTCTACAATTATAAATCCATTAATTTAAGCATACAATAGCCAGCCAGTAAAGTCAAATTAGAATCATATCAGAAAGTGTATTGTGGAACAAGTATAAGATGGGATGGAACAATACTCAGTCAGTTTGGAATATGCATGGTCAATGAGAACATGAGATAAAATTAGATGAAATAATTTATTGATGTGTGTGTTTATGTATAAATAAAGTCAACAAAAATACAGGTTCCGACAGTGAGTATAATCAGTGGTGTGTGAGACAATATGAATACTACAGAAAATAAACCAATAAACTGGGTGGACTAGACATAAGTTGAAGGTTTAAAATAACGTCAATAATAATGACTGTTAAATAATAACGATGATGTGGTGTAAACTTAAATGTACTATTGATGAATGATTGTCAAATAATAATAACAATAATAATGAATTTAGTTAAGTGAAATAAACAGGATTTTGTAAATGCGATAACAAGCTAGAAAAGCACTACTTAAACCCACAGTTCCATTAAGACCAGTAATAGATTTCACCAACTCACCGACATACAACCACTACAAAAGGACACTCAAAATATTGTAAGAAATTCATATGATATCAAATCCCAAATAGGACACCGAGAAATTGATAAAGAAGACATTATGGTAAGCTATGATATTAACTCATTGTATACTAGTATCCCTATTACCGAGAGTCTTAATATCATTTCCAGTCTACTAGAATCAGATACAACGCTAACACAAAGATGTCCACTGGACACCAGTGAAATAATTAAGAGCTTAAAATTCTGTCTAGAAAGTAATTATTTTACATTTGAAGGGAATTTATATAGACATAAAAATGGCGTTGCTATGGGTTCACCAGTCTCCCCAATAGTCGCCGACCTTTTCATGAATAAATTCGAAAATAACATCTTTTCAAGCATACTCACTCATAAAATATGGTTAAGATATGTGGATGATACTTTTGTAGTACTAAAACGAGATCTACACAATTCATTCCTGGAGAAAATAAACCGAGTATCTTACAGAATCCAATTCACTTCGGAAGCAGAATCAGACGTTGGTGAACTACCATTTCTAGACTGCCTAGTTAAAAGGAGAGAAAACGGACATTTTAGTATATCCATATTCAGGAAGAAAACCCACTCCAGTAAATATTTAGACATCAAATCATCACACCCCATCAGCACAAAGATTTCAGTTGTTTCAAGTCTTCTTAGACGAGCACACTCTTTGATAACCGACGAGAAAGAAAAAGAAGAAGAAATATCAAACATTACTGAAACTCTCAAGCAAAACAACTACCCATGGAACTTTATCAACAAAATCAACAGGGACATTAAGTATGGCCAAAAACGCATTCCGAAAACATGGACATCATCAGTCGTCATTCCATATAGAGCAGAGACGTCAAACGATATCAGAAGAGTACTCAATCAGCTCGACATTAGAGTTTTCTTCAAAACATCAGACACACTTCAAAGCAGCCTTGTCCATATGAAAGACCAAATCCCAAAAGATTCTCTATCTGATTGTGTCTATAAAATAAAATGCTTGGAATGTGATGCGATATACATCGGACAAACATCTCGAGAAATCAAGGTGATCAGAAGAAATGAACACCGTACAGCATCTGTTCGACCACCGAGAAATCTGGTTGAACTAGAAAAACTTGAAAAATCATCAGCCATAGGTCTACACGCTAAAGAATCAGGCCACAAAATTGATTTTGACAATATTGAAATAATCCAGAAAAACTTCAGAAATCATAAAGAACGTCTAATATCAGAAGCATTTCATATCAAGTGGAATCCAAATTGCCTGAATAGGAATGATGGACTAAAACAGAAGCTAACCTGGTTACAACACCTCCCTCCTCCACGAAGTGACAAAATCAACACGAATGTGATAAGCCAGTTCACTATGTGAACACACACTACTTTTTTAATTTTACACACTGATCTAATCCAACAATCCACACTTGATTTATTATCTTTACCAATTGACAAACTTGACAACGAAAAATGCCCCAGACAGACGAACGATGATCAAGTTAGTAAACTTTATTTTGATATCATAACAGATGTACTACTGCCCTTGTTATTTGGTTTAGTGATCTTCATTACTATTTTGACTTTCAATATGTCCCTTTAACTTGACCTAAGTCTATTTTCTCACCCCTTAACTCTTTGTTATATGCATGCTGAGATTTTGTAAATTCCGGTTTAATAATACTTTGATAAAGCTATTAGCATTAAATAGCGAAACGTCAGTAAGAACAATATCGTTTTTTTTCATTCATTGGGAAATACAAAAACCTTTATTATAATGAATATCATATACCCAATGCCCAAATTTTTTCAATCCGTTAAAAGTGAACTTGGTTTGGACATATATTACCAAGGTAATAGAAGTCATAAGAAGGGTTATGAAATCATTAAAGGTCAGATATGAACTTTTGTCAATGAAACATAGGAAGAGAAGAAGAAGAAAAGAAAATTGTGATAGGAATTTAAAGTGCTAATGTTTATGGAAGATTTGTTGGCCTTATTGTAGGCCAAGGTAAACATAGCGATTGAGCATACGTCGTATACTTGCTCCATAATACATTGCTGATATAATTCTAATTTGCCTTGCCTGACTGGCTATTGTGTGCTTGAATTAATGGATTTATTATTGTAGAGCCTGAAGAAGAATTTATTGAAAGAACTTATTAGCTTGCATTCATACTGGAAGAGTAATATGAATGTATACAAGGTAGTTTTTGGTTGTTTTATTATTTAAGTACTTTTGGATGAAATTTAGTTCAAGTAAAGTTCAAAATACATAATAGCATAAAGTTTTGTCATTTTCTCAACTACACCATTGGTATACACTGTGATTATTCACTGATACTATTTAGTATTACATTAAGATATTGAAATATATAACAGAGAAAATAAACTGGATTATATACGCAGTTATCTCAGTATATTTTCACTACTATAGCAACACACATGATACACTTATGTTGATTAGATATGAGAGGTCAACTTTATCTGTTTACTTGACCCTTCTTCATCCTAATTTATGTATAATCACTTATTTGATGTTTTAATTTCCAATCTATAGCTGTATAACAATACTACATATCAAGTGGTCAACAACGGAAAACCCATACTAGTTTGTTTATTAGATATATCACACAGTGAAAGAGAATTATTTACTGGATGACGTTTCGAAAAAATTTATTGTTCATAATCATATCAATTATAATCACACGATTTCGAAACTTGAGTTTCATAGCTTTCTTTGTTCTCTCCTATTTGTCGTCACAGGGTGGAGGGAGAGATTGCTAAAAGAAGCTTTGTTTATCGAATCAACTGAAAACACGTGTAATAGGAATGATTCAACACCTGTCCCAGATATCTGGAAAATTCTACTATACCAATGACGACAAATAGGAGAGAACCAAGAGAACTATAAAAATCAAGTCTCGAAGTAGTGTGGTTATAATTGATATGATTATGAACAATAAATTTTGTTCGAATCGTCATCAAGTAAATAATACTGTTTCACTGTGTGATACATCTAATAAACAAACCTATATGGAACGGAAAACCCAGTGATGTCTTTGAAGTGTAAAAATAGGAGTGAGACAAGGCTGCCTACTATCACCAGTGATAATCGCAATTGTGAGGGACTGGATCATGCAGCACACTGTGGGGAGCTAGAAGACAAGAAAACGTTAGGTCGACAAGAAGACTAGACATCTGCACTTTGCGGATGATTTATGTCTAATCACACACAAACTCGAAGATCTACAGGATGCAACCAACAAGCCCAAAGAAGAGGCTGGCAAAGAAGACAGGATTTCAAGGGAACACAGGGATAACACAGGTGATGAAGGTGCCCAACTACCAACAAAAACAAACACTACTATCACTGTAATAAACTTGAAGAAGTTCACTCCTTTCAATTATTTGCATAGTGTCGTCTCAACCATGAGTGCCAAAGATAAGGATGTCAAAGGCAGGATCAGGAAACCACGATGCACATTCTTTAATCAGAAATAAGTGTGGATATTTAGTCTACTAAGAATAAAGAACATGATTCGGATTCTCAACATGAATTTCAAGTAATTTCTATCAAATGGTCCAGAGACTTAGTGTGTCGCAAAAAGCATTTCCAACAAGCCACTGCTCGCTTTCATCAACAGCTGCCATATTCTTTCCATACTTAAGATCAGAGGGTCAGGAAAGATAAGCTTCAGGGAGCTCTAGACACCAAACAACCAAGAACCTATTGCCCCAAAAATGTGGCAAAGGAAATGGAAATGGGTTAGATACACTCTGAGAAGACCGTTCAGTGACATCACACGCTAGGTGGAGCCTAGAGTGAAACCAGAAAGAGAAACAACGAATCGGGTATCCGAGGGTGACATGGAAGAGATCTCGTGAGGAGGAGATGAGGGCTTATGCACAAACCTGTAACCAGCTAAAGAAGACTACAGAGGACAGAATGAAGTGAAGATGTGCTATCGAATCCCCATGTTCCACTCAGAATCTAAGAGAATCATAAACACATAATAAGATAGCTTTATACTTCTATCCAAGTAAGATTTAGTTAACTAGGAATGTAACTATGAACTTAACTCCGAAACTTACTCATAAAATCTGTATATTATTAAAATGTTATTTCATTGAGTTCCTAGTGGAACACAGGGCTTAAAATCACACCTACACTTTACTCAGTTCTCTAAAGTTTCTTTTAGCTGGTTGCGAGATTCTTCATGAGCTATAATTTCCTGGCCACACCATCACCTTCATGTCACCATAGGACGTCTAACTGGTCTCTCTCCATGCAGGTTTCACTCGAGGACCTGTTGAAAATTGGATATTTTTCCTTATGCTGAGTACAATAGTCCATGCTGATTTCAGATTAATTAAGATCTGTTTTGCTTTCTTCATCCAGTCCTGGCTAGCTTTGACATCTTCACCAGTGTCGTCGGCTGTAGTTGAGATGATGCTGCCTAAGTGAGTGAAAGGGACGATTTCCTTCAGGTTTCCTTCGTTGACTGTTTTTTGTGCTTGTTGTTATTGGTTAGGTATTTTCATCTCCTCTGTCTCCTGTATGTTCACGTGAGGTCCTGTCTTCTCTGCTTCTTCTTCTTCTAACTTGTCGCTTTTCGCCTGTGGATCTTCCAGGTTATCCGAAGCACAACATCTTTATTCCTTAGTAATTTAGTTAGTAATAATAATACATGACTATAAGTGAAATTGCAACCTATGAAACTAACTTCACTTCTCTAGGTGCCGCGAACGATATTCACTGGTACTATGACTTAGGCTAGTTTATTTTAAGCCAGTGGCACTTGATAGTAACGGAAATTTATTTCCTCGTATAGTCTGAAGTAACTGTGTTCAGGTAATTAATATAATCAACAAGTTTTATTTATATGTTGTTGGCAAAATCGGTTTACAAAATTAACTTTCCTGGATAGATAGCATTTTAGTCTTAGAAATTCAGAAGCTGACACAATATTTACGACAGTTTTGTAGCAAAATAAATTCTCTGCTGTTCGATTGTTGATTAGCCTTGTGTGTAAGTTCAATTAGAAGAAAGCTGTGAGGAGCATGAATTTCTCTGCTAAAGAGACCTTAACACTTTTCAAAACACTGAAGTTACCCAAATGCAGCAAATTGTCCTCAAAACTTTATTCAATAAATAATACTGTCTCACTGTGTGTCACATGAGAACAAGCGAATATAATGTAGAGTTTTCAGTTTGTTCTTTTGTTGCAGCTTAGTAGTTCCGTAACGACAGAAGACAAGGGCCAGACAACAGATCATTTATTGAGAAAATCAACAGATATTTATAGATTTTTATGTACATCATTATTAGTTATTGTTAGCAGAGAAGCAACCCCTTCTGATTGGTTGTTTTCTTGCTGAAGGTTATTATGTACTACCTGTGACCCCTTTTCTTAGAAAGTTAAGCCATATATCTGCGAATGGTATTTGCACACGCTTGCTCTGCTCTGATTGGTTGCTGAGTTCCTCAAAGTTAGGCTTTGTTCTGGTTCTTTCTCATGGCCCCAATTCGGGAAGTAAACATAGACGTAAATTGTTGTTTACAATTTTGGCTTGCAGACAGCTCTCACCACAGTTCTATGTGTAGAGATGTGGGAGACAAACTCTCAGTGAATTCACAAATTAGCATCAGTAGACATTTTCTTTATATTCAGAATTCACCCATGTAACACACAGATATGTCACTAATTTTAGAGTCTTGATGTTTACATAAAGTAAACACAGTGAAAGTAGGTCATGTTATAGTGCCTTATGACATAGTTCTCTACTAGAATAAAAATATGTAATTAAGTCTCTTTGAAGATAAAAGATAAATTAGTGCTGATTAGGAGAATATGGGAAACTTCACTTCAACTTATTCGATTTTAAATGACAACAAATTATGATTAACTCGAAGGCAAAAACTGGAGAATGTCCTACAGACTGAAACTTACACCACCTACGCTTACTACCAATATACCAGAGCTGTATTAAAAGTACGTACTACTCATAGGTTGAGATGAGTAGCTCTGTGCCTCTCATATCAACTAGTAGTACTTGCCAACCAGAGTGTAGTGATCCAATACCCGAACTGTCGTTTCGCTGGTTTCTAAAGGAAACTGTGGTGAAATCTTATCTGAAACTATGTAAATTGGAAGCTAATTTCAAAATTGTGGATTTCATAATAGATATATTAGCTGGAATTTGAAGTACTTAATTGATAGAAATCATTGAGTAACTAAACCATATGACTAGTAAAACGAATCGTCATTAGTATTTTTTGTTTCAGTGAGGCAAATATTAAAAAAAAGGAAACAGCAGTCTGCCTCTATCAGATATTGAACAACCAATCAGGAACTTATTCCAATAGCTGACTGTATTTTGTGCAGTAAATCAACCTATTTCCCACTGGAATTATTCATATCATGCAGTAGAATAAATCAAGCAGTACAGCTTAGAAGCTGAATTGATTTTATTTCACTGAAACTGTGTTTTGTAACTTGAAAGAAATTTTTAGATAAGCTTTACTCACCATTGTGAGTTATTCTCAGAGAAAACACAAAAACAAATCCCACAGTTCACTTATCTGGAAATAGACTAAAGTTTTTCTATTTTTATTTTTGATTATGGCTTGATTCCACACCGTATTTTCGGTAGAAGTATGGAATTTTCAGTAGGTGATACCAGTAGTTCAGACTTTGCAGGCCAACCATAGATATCAGGTGTGCGTCGGCTGGGGATCGAACCCCGGACCCTGTGCACAGTCGGTGAGAGTTATAAACGCTATGTCACCGATGCATGTGGTGTTAAAATCACAAAGTGTGGTAAAACTAGTGGGTTCTTATAGCTTTCACTCAAGATTTTTCCACTAGAAACGTGGCATCACATAACATCTAGCTCTAAAGCAAATTTGTTCATAAAGCCTCAACCCGATCGAAAGACTGTACTTTTTAGCTTATATGAAACTCTCAGTGGATATTTGAGGTGAAAAATCTGATCTGATACATCTTTTCTGACTAGCAGCGTTCACTAGGAGAAAGTTATCTTCTCCGCTTTCTAAGTGTCTACCAACAAATCTGTTAGTTTATATGAAGTTGTTCATGGGTGAGTGACGAAGAGTATTCTTTTTTTACATGAATTCCCAAGAACAAATTTTTCTGTCAAATAATGCATGTTGATTCATAGATGGATACTTGCAGAAATTGGTGACTTTTATTTGTAACACCCCATAAATTCAAAATCCCCCTATAGAGGGTATTTTAAAAAAATATCAGATTTAGAAATGATGGATAATATTTATAACTCATGTGGGTGATATTCACATAGTTGTGTTCTCCGATGTGGATGGTTGACTCATGAAGTTCTCTTTGCCTTTCTGGGCAGTATATTCACTGCAGACTTGAATATGTGGTCAATTCAGAGAAGAGATACTAACATTGATGCAGATTAGGAATTATCTATGCGTGATATATCCTTATTTGTAGCTGTTTATTTTGGTGTGGATTCTGTAGACTGACTGGCTGGTTTCAACGTAGAACTTTGCACAGATGTACGGCAGTTCGAGTTGCCATACTCTCGCCAAGTAGCGCACAAAGCAAGAGAAGGGAGTAAAGAGAGATTCAAAATAGAGATAATAAACAGAAATTTGAGGTAAAAAGAATAGCAATATGGAAGAACAATAGGATTTTATTAGATATATTATAAATCACGAACAGTGAATGCATCTGAGCTACTGAGAACGACTGTATATGTGTCTTTTAGTTTGTCCCTAACAATATCTAACATTGGTATAATACAATCAGGCTTTTGAGACAAAATGTTCACATTTTTTAATCTTTGTTTTTACATGGACATGTAATAATTTCATTTTGCACGCAACAGCGATTTTCACCTCACATAATTGCTTGTTTCCTCACTTTTGTTTTTTGCTGATCTATGAAGTGTTAAGTCATCTTTTCATACTTTCAAAATTTTTTTCCCGTTCCAACTACTACTACTTAGATTTGGCAACCTTTTTCTCTGTTAATCAGTACAAAAGACTTATTTGCTTTTCAATAAATCCTTATGCCACTAACGAGATTTAGAAAAAGGATGTTACCTTCAGAACCTAAAATTTTGAGCTAGACTATTTTTCTAATCGATTGCATAGATGTTAATTACATTTCTGTTGGGGTTTGCAAAGTATTTTTGCCGTGAAAACAGTAAGTAATCCCATTGGGGCTGTTTGATTAATTAATATACAAAAATGACTACTTAGTAATACCAATGTAACATAAAACAATAGGATAGGCTACTGAATGCATTAAGCCAGACAAAGGAAAAGTACTTTGAGAATTCAGACTAAATGTATTTGTTCAAATGTAAAAACTATTGTACCTGAAAATTAGTTATCGTAATCTGTGTTTAGCAATCTTGGTAAATAAACTGATCAGAAAAGATTTTGAAATTTCTCAATAAAAGTTACGGAAAAAAAGAAACCACAGAATTTTCAAGTATTGGTTTTGTAGGGATTTTGTTTGATTGGATGGAGGATTTCATCATGAGCTGACATCAGTTAGAGAACCACTGGAAAACCTGGGAGTCCCAAATTAGGACGAAACAGCTGTCCAGTACTCCCAGGTGGGTTTTCCAATGGTTCTCTAACTGATGTCAGCTCATGATGAAATCCTCCATCCAATCAAACTACAGAACTCTTTGGTTGTACATTCAAAATGAATTTATTCACAATGTGGATTGCTGACCAAGCTCTAAGAAATACTATTTCATAGATATCTCGGCAGTCATGAAATCAGGTGATTATGATGGTAGAGAATAGAGAGCAATAGGAATGTACTGCTGAAGAACATCAAGAATTAGTTTTACAATAAACGGTTTACTTTCCTCAGTGTATGAAGGGTATTAAACTCGTTGACAATATCTATTCAAGTATTATGGAAGAAAAAGAGACAAGTAGTTCCACGAAGAGACTATTTTCGGCGATTTCATCTTCCTTAGTTCAACAATAGCGTTTACGTATAACGTTTTTACACAAGAGAGGCTAGAAATGAAAAAGATGAGTTGTCATTTGCATACTTACTAATATTAATCAATGCATAATGGAAGTTGATAAGGGTTATAGACTTACGTAGTGAGATAAACTGTTTATTGGATGAGTTGTAATTAAGGTGCATAGAGAAACAAAGGAAAATTGATGTTATGTAAGAGCTTGAAAGAATATTAGAGTCGGATAGAGTAGAAAGACGAAAACTGATTCAAAACAACCTGGGCATTTATATGATCACTCCGGTTTTCTTAGCTAGATAGCTAGAACTTCAACGATGCAAATGAAAGAGAAAGAGTATTTGGCTGTGTATGTCATTTTGAAGGAGGAATCTGTTGAAACAGAATGGACAGTGTCGACAAGGCGCTCAATCATCTCACTGCTTTTGGAACCACTGCTATCCTCCTAAAACCTTACAGAGTAGTGCTTTTACACGCAAAACGAGCCAAAAGACCGATAAAGAAATGTTGACTGGTTGTTACTGTCACTAAACAACTTATGCCATGTGCATAAATTATCATCTAACGCTGTCGGTAGATAATCTTTTCCTAAGAAGTACTCTTCACCTGCATAAAGTGACTTCTATTTTATATCTAAAGAGTTAAGTGACGATTACAAAACAGTGACGCCATTTGCAACAGCAGGTCGAGAGGATTACAAAATTCTAGTCTCACTACGCCTATAATGCGTAGGAAGAGAGTAATGAATCCTTTATTTTGGCTTGTTTAATATAAATTTTGGATAAGTTTATTTTTATTTCATCGGAGAAATGTTCTGTTTAATTAAAGTGGTGTCCTGTTCAGTCAGTTTGTAATCCAGATATCATTTTATTCTTACAAAATATGTTTTATGTACATATGTATGTTGTTTCTTCTCTCATCTTAGTGGTTTAATACCAAAGCTTTCCTTACTAGTTTTTATTAAATGTATCACACAGTGAAACAGAATTATTTACTGGATGACGTTTCGAACAAAATTTATTGTTCATAATCATATTAATTATAATAATCACACGACTTCGAGACATAGGTTTTACAGTCTTCTTTGTTCTCTCCTATTTGTCGTCATTGGTATAGTAGAATTTTCCAGATATCTGGGACAGGTGTTGAATCATTCCTATTACACGTGTTTGCAGTTGATTTGAAAAACAAAGCTTCTGTTATCAATCTCTCCCTCCACCCTGTGAAATTAGATTTTAAAACTGTCATCCTATCCCTTCATTCTATTGTATGGTTGCGTGTAATTGCATGTAGTGCTATAGCTGAATTATTCTCCAGATTTCTTATCTTATTTGGGTCAACTAATCTAGATTTTCCTAGGTTTTTATCCTCTGCTAGTCTGACTGCCCCTGTTCTACTACTTTGACCTATGTATTTGACCTGACAATCATCGCAGACAGGGTATTAGGTAAACTAAATTATTTTGTTTTATTGGCTCCACAGAATTGATCCTTTAACCGACAAAGCTTGTTTCCAATTGAGTTTGTGGGTTTGAGTGCCATTTTTATTCCTGCCTTGTTAAGAATTCTGCGTAAGGCTTCCGAGGTTCCTTCCTTGTATGGAATTACTACTGATGATTTAGATTCCTTATTATTGGTGTCGTCATTAATATCATTATTATTATCACTATTATTATTATCATTATTATTGTTATTACCACCATTGCTACTGTCATTATTTATTTTATTTTTACATTTCCTTACATATTTCCTGGCTAGTTTATCCGGGTAGTTATTAAGTTTCAAAGCTTCTTTTATGTGTATCACTTCCTGTCTTAGATTTTCCTTGGTACTACTTAGTTTTGTGCTCTGTCACTTAAACATTTCACCAATCCTATTTTCACTGACATAGGATGGGGTGATAGGAAGTCCAAATATCTGTTTTAGTGTGTTGTTTAACTTCCCATCTTCTTTGCTTTTTACGTTGCAATCTAACATTGGAAGCTCTCCTTCCTGACTTTCCAATTCATAAGTGAATTGAATTGCCTCCACCTTTGAAGAGTTAATAAGTTCGAAAAATCTATCTATATCCTGTATTCTAAGTACAGTGAATGTGTCATCTACATACCTCCATGATACTTCACAAGTCTCCCATCCAGCTCCAGTAGCACAACAGCACGAAAGTTATCCACCTCAGCTACAAACCTTCTCCATCGTTTTAATAGGTACATATATATATTTCATTCCTTTGCGTCCCAAGTGGAACATAGGGCTACCAGAATGAGCCATGAAATTTCAGCGACAGTGTTATTCTTTTCTTTATGGGGTAAGGTTGCTTGTCTCTGACCCATTTTTCCCTCTTTATTGGGCTTTCTACAACGACTAGGCGAGATACAGGAGTGAGTCAGCTGGGAATCGAACCCTGACCAGATGCGTAGTGAACCAGCATTCTACTACTAAACCAACAACGCATATATATTATGTACTCAATGCTAACTATTATAAATTTCACCATGCTTTTAAAAGAAATCATTATAACTATAGTTAATGCTCATAAATGATAATCATATATTCAGGAAAACGCCTATCTGATGTCACAAGGATAACGGCTGTCCATCAACTCTTGTAAGTTGACACGAGAGTATTTCAGTCAGTAATACCATTCATTGGAAAGAATGTATGTATAAATATCACTAGAGGATAGTTTTTCCATATTGGTGCTTAATTCATGTTTCACTTTGTGTAATCCATTTAAGATCCTATCTGGAAGTACATTTTCTGGAGTATGTTTAATGCTTGATTTAGCATTGATCCGTTGGAGCTATATTACTACCATGATTCTCTTTGGTTCCTAGAGGAATATAGGACCTCAGTGACACATCTCTACATCATTCTTTTCTCTTTACTCCCTTTTAGCTGGCACTAGGATTACTCATAAGTCTTCATTTCCTCCGCAAACTATCACTCTAGGACACATCCCATTCGGTTCCACTTGACGGCCTGGTACGTGATGTCACTCAACAGTTTACTCAGCTTGTGTCAAATCCATCTGCATTTCCCTCTATATATTTGTTCCACAATAGTTCCCAGGTTTGTTTGTTGCCAGAATTCCTTGTTGCTAATTTCCACTACTCATCAAATGTTCAGTAGAGAGTGAAGTTTATGATAGTTTGCAGCCTGTTAGAATACTTCATGCCAGTCAACAAAAAACATCCAATGAACTTGTTAACGTCAAGTGCACAGTAAAAAAAGATTTGGTCGATAATAAATTCTTCAGTAATTAATTGCTAAATTCTCATATTGAAGATTTGAGGTCGAGTGATTAATGCTCATTTTTCATGCAGTTATTGATATTTCTACTTTTTATTCTTCTAGAGGTTATTACAAGCACAAATAGGATACAGTTTGTTCATCTTTCTTTTGGAATAGGACAAACAATGAGTGTTACGTGAAATCTTCATTCAGAAAATATTCATGTCTGATGAAGACTGTCGACTTGTAAGCTTAAAAGTGAACAGCACCTGATATCTCACTTCCACAGCAAAGTGTTGCATCTTCACTGTCCAGTGTATATCTGTAACTTTCTTATTTATCGTGATCATCAACATAACTATCATCTCTCGGTCACTTCTGAGTTTCATTTTGATCATTGTTTGCGTGGGTAAATAGTTATTTATAACTGGGACTGGGTTTTTTTTCATTTCTATATGCGTGAAGATAAGCTGACTTTTATTCTATTAGTTTCTTCTTGTACTTCTCAATACAATGTTATTTATCATAAGAAATCGAATTTCTTGGTTTTAGTAGTCTACAAACAATTTATAAATATAAATATCTATATATATCTATTTGTTTATTCAGATTGCTTACAGCTGATGTGAGATAAGAATAGATACATAAAATGAGTGTTTTTCATTCTGTTAGTTCTGTTATAAATGGTTTATTTAAAATAAAAAGGTAGGAGTTGGCGCGAAAGTTACAAGGAATAAGTTTAAAGATATTTCTACCATATTTATCATTAATGGAGGGCTGTGGAACATTTCGATAGTTCGAAATCAGACAAAAATGATTCTCTTAACATACTCTATTCTACTCATTTCTTCTATTAGAAAAGATTACGAAAAGATTAATATAAATAATCGTGATAATACGACAATTAAATACTTGCCATTTATTGGAGCCTTTGGATAAGAATGGGAAATTCAGTCTTCAGAGGATGACAGTATCATAAATGAAGGCAATTCAAGAGTGACATCATTAAACCATTGGGCTACTTAAATTTTCATCTAGCACTGTGCATCTGCTTTTCTCCAATTCTTGTTGTTTTAATCTTCTTATTGTGTCCTTGGATAGAAACATGAACTGAAGCAAATTTTCAAATGATTTTCAATCTACTGCTTTGCACTTCAAGAGGTAAACGAAGGAAAAATGTTGTAGAAGACTGAGATTTGTTTCAGATGGAATGATACTGCGTAATAGGATATAGAGTGAGTGAGTGTTTGACTTGGAAATTGATTATGTGCCAGGAGCAAACATTTTGCGAGAAATCACTCTGAGAATTATTTACGCTATTCAAGTGTTGGTTTGCAGGGACTTGATTGGTTTCAGGATTTCATCACGAACTGACATCGGTTAGAGGACCTCTGGACAGCTAGTCGTTTTGCCTCAGTCTAGGACTCTTCATCAGTACGCACACACTGAGGTTCGAACCCAGGACCTTCTGGTTACAAGTCAATCTCGTAGACCATTTAGCCACTGGGACCCGATCCAGTGGGCCATGAATTCCACCTTCTGCTAATTCATGATATGGAGTGACCACTAGCGAATGTCATGGCTGGTGAGTATTTGTCCTCACCCCCAACCTGCTGTACCCTACTGGTCACGACTTCCCACTAGAACCCAGGTAAATACCTACCTGAATAGGGCCAGTCACCAGTGAGCATCAGATTGATGTACACCAGAAGATCCTGGGTTCGAACTTCAGCGGGTGCGTGCCAATGAAGAGTCCCAAAACTAGGACGAAACATCTAGCTGTCCAGTACTCGCAGGTTTTCGAATGGTCCTCTAACTGATGTCAGTCTCCTGAAGAACTAGACATCGAAGTTGACTATCAGTAAAAAGCTTCATAATACAACACGAAGAACAAGATATTCAGTGTAAACCAGATCATTTTATTTTGAGACTTCTCTGTAGTTACAGATACTGTGGGAATATATATTTCAATAATTCTGTATATTTCCAGGCTGTCGATAGCTGCCTACAAATCTTGTTCCTCTTAAATGGTTGGAGGCAATCACAACAGTTACTAGTGTCCACTCAAAGTATTTGTTCCTCTTACTTTGAAGATAATTAAGGCAATATGCTGAATAGATTTTACAACACACTCTTATCAATGTATTCGTAGATGGAAGCGTTTTCTTATCAGAAGTCAGTGAGCAGGAAATTACCACTAGACAAATGCACAGGTATCTTTTCCTCCAGAAGGAGCCCAGATACTCGGCGTTTTAGTACTGGTGAGTTAAAGTTTCTGTTAAAGGTCAATGAAATTTCCAGAAATGAGGCGTGTATCAGCTTGACAGTCAATACTATTCGGAGCGCTTGAATTTAGAAATGTAACTATTACCGGTTGTAATATAGATTAATTTTTCTGATAAACAGACAGTACACATAGTTTCTGAAGTCAGATAAGTTTTGCTGTAATCTATATCCAAGATCATATTATTGATAGTTGATAACTGATATCAATCCGTGATCAACTCGCAAAAAACAAAACTAACCCTTGAAAACCAACTATAGAAATTTAATCTGATGCTTGCTGGTGACTTGCTACAGGACGGAGTTTCCTGGAGTTCTAGTGAGAAGTCGTGACCAGTGAGGTCCATCCAGTCACGTGTGAGGATGGATGTCACACCAACGACATTGGTTGGTGGTCGTGCTAAATCACGAATTGGTAGAAGTTAGAATTCATGAGCCATTGAATTGGGTCCCAGTGGCTGAATGGTATACGAGCTTGCCTTGTAACCAGAGTGTCCTGGGTTCGAACCCTGGCAGTGGGTGCGTACAGCCTATGATTCCCAAACTAGGATGAAACAGCTGTTCAGTATTCCCTGGTTTTCAGTGGTTCTCTAACTGATATCAGTCTGTGATCAACTCGTAAAAACAAAACTAACCCTTACAAACCAACTGTAGAATGTTGATAAGACTCAAATATTTTTGTCAGCATTTCTATCCACAAAGAATTTACAATTAGCTTATTACTAGCTAGTTTGTTTCACTTAATGAAGTAGACTGTTTAGGTTGTGAAATATACGAATATGTTTCAGGCACTTGAATACAGAAATTATAAAAAATGGCTAAAATTCTTGGTTGTTGGACAAAAATCTATGGATTCAGTGGATATACAGGTATACATCATTGTAGTTAAGAACTTATTATTTACTTTGGTTCCACGCTAGGTAGTAACTAATATCAGGAATCTAGTCCTGATTGTTACCACAGATGAATTCTATCGGTCAAGTTTTCAATGTGGACACTATGCTTGATGGCTCGCTATCACGATGCACTGTAAATTGTTGATATTAGATGCTTGGAAGCAGTTGAAAAGAAGCCTTTGACCTAGCTTGCATGCTTGTAGGCACTCATCAGCAAGGTGTATCTGCAGTCTTGAAGGAACTCACGTCTCTACAGAGGTTCGAAGCTGTGTCACCTAGTGAGTGTTGCGCTTCACGATTCTGAATCACTTAGCTTGGTTGCTTCACTGCAAATCCGACTGATAGAATTCAGCCTGCAGCAATAATAAGAACTAAAAGCATGACATTAGTGTCCAATCAAAGTATCCAATACGGTTATACAGGAAGTCAATCGCAAGCCCAAGTAGCCCTGTGGTTACGTCTCTGACTGCAGCTCTGGGTGACCTGGGTTCGAATCTCATAACAGGCATGAGTTCCTACAATACTGGTGATGCGCCAAGATGAAGAGTGTCAAAAAGCGCAAAATCCAGGTCCTTGGCTTCTTGCCGATTGCCTCCAATCATCTAATAAGTCTTCATTCAATCAACAAGGTAAATGTTGCTGAGGCTGTGGGGATTCATATTAATAAGCCTAATTTATGCACCCAAAAGAAGTTAGTTCAGTCATTATCATTACCTTGGCCATCCAGGTTTGAATGATCCTGAATTTTTGTGAAATTTCCCTAATTTTAGTTGATATTCTATTCGCTGTTATATCTTTATTATTATTATAATTTAAGCATCTTTAATGAACTGTAATAGCATTGACCATACTTTACAAATCGATATTATTTAAAAAAACGCTAATATTGTTATTAACTACTAATTTAAAATATTCTGTGTATATAAGCATATATATAATTGTAGAGCCTGGAAGAGGAATTTATCGAAAAGAATATTCGTTGCTCGATTATTTTGTGTTTTATAGATGTCTGAATGAATATTTTTGTAATATTGAAAAAATTAAGTGTTTTTTGAATTGTTTTTCGTCTTAAAATAGTAAGAACTGCAAAATTATTCAAAACTCCTTTACAGCTGCGTCTACTTAGTTCTCTTTTCTTCAAAAATATGCACCTATTATCTCATAAAGGGTTTATTAAGAGAAAACCATTTGGTAACATATTGTGCACGTTAAAATTCGTGTTCAGTGTCTGAAATTCAGTGTTTACTACAGCTGAATATCTGTCAGTCTATAATGTAATTTAGCAATTACCTAATCTTATGGACTTCGAAAGTTGTTTACTGACGAATTCATAAAGAAAAACAAAGTTATTTTCAGCGAAGTAATATTTCTTTCCAACGGCTTCATTTTCAAGCTGTACAGTAGTATTTATAGTACGGAAAAACGCAAAAGGTGGCACTAGAAATTGCTCAATCAGTCTACATACGATATGAATAAAGATAATTAAAATTAAGTATTGGGGAGTAGAGTTGAAGTGGATGAATTACCAAAACTTTTAAAGAATATTAAATAAGTGAATTCTTATTCAGATTATAAAAATTAAGAGTGCGATGATGATAACAATAAACACACAATATGGAGTGAAGTGGAATGAATTCAAGTGGTAAAACAGAATAAAATAAAAGAACATTCCTAATGCAAAGAAAGGAGTTTAACAAAGCGTTTTTGAACATATAATTTAGGTTTCTGTCCATGTATAGCTAGAGCTTCAGCTATGCATAAGAGCAGAAAACGTAAGCTTTTGGAGTGGTCGGATTTGGTCCTGTAGATCGCTTTAAAGAATAAGTCACGTGGGGTTGAATGACCTAACTCCAGAAGGAGTTCACAAATTGAAGACTTCATCGTTCTATGCTCACCTTTCGTCAACCAAACCGGGTAGTGTTCAGCTAGGCGTTTACGGAGATTACGCTTACAACATCCAATGTAATCAGCTTCAACACGACCATGTGAATCAGTAAATGCACATAGAGGTGGACATAAATGGAAGTTTATCCTTAACGCTTTGTCGAATCATATTTCTGCTGGTAAATACTAAATGTAAGTCAGCTGCGTATGAAGAGCATTTAATACATTTAGATAAACAACTTTTAATTACTTCAGCGATAGTGTCACATTTGAACGTCAAACCCATAAACAGTGCTTTCTTTGGCACTGTGATTTGGCTGGGAACGGTTACTTTCTTGATGTTTCTCCCAATTACTTAAGACAGTTGTACGAGGGTTTTCTAGTTCTCTGTCGACCGTAATTATAGAGCAGATTCTGGAGCATGGAGAACGGATAAAATTTCTTTTCCTGCCTAGAGGTATCCAACGGTTGAAGTTCATGTAATGCCCTGTAAGTGTTGGCTTTTGGTAAATCGATCTTTCTAACGTTCCATCCTCTCTTCTGTCTAGCATCACATCTAAGAAGTGAAGTGCGGAATTCGACTCTTCTTCGACAGTGAAAAGCATAGATGGGTGGGATCCAATAAATTGTCCAAGAAGCTCGGTAGTTAAACAGTTGTCGTTACAAATAACCAAGGTGTCGTCAATATATCGCTTATACACATGCAAACTCTTTCAACTGACCACTCTCTAAGCTTGCCGTGGGGACATCCTCTAGGAGAGGTCCTACTGGAGACCCCATAGCGACTTCATCTCTTTGATTATAGATGACATCTTTAAACCTGAACTGCACACTAAGCCGCATCTCAGTAATAGCTGCTTCAGATAGTTAGTTGGTACTCCAGCGTTTATGCATTTCAGGTCAAAGTAATCTCATAGGTAACAAATAGTTTCTACTAATGGTACGTTTGTAAATAAAGAGCAAACATCTAGTGAAATTATATGCTTAGCGGTCACATTAATTCCGTCAACGCAACTGACGAAATTGACAATGTCCGAAAGACTATGTTTACATAGATTCTATCCTATTGGTTCAAGAATTTTGGTGACATTTTGGTTGCAGAATGATAAGGGGAGTTCAGCATAACCAGTATAAGCCACAGGTTGGCACCATCTTTGTACACCTTAGGAAGATCATATAAATGAAGGATGGTTGAACCAGACGGTTTGAGGTGTTCATACACATACATAATAATAATAGATTCGTCCTACAACTTCTTCAAAGATTTTGACAATTCATTCTCAATACTCTCCATTCTGTCTTTCTGTTCGGTCGATTTAAAAAGTTTTTTCTTTGTCGCTAAGAATGGTATATAATTTGCTGAAGTAATCCTCACGATTTGAAATAACTATGTTCGATCCTTTATCTGGACGAATTAGTGTAATATCCCTGTTATTCAACAATTCATCGAGTTGTCTTTTGTTCTCTTTTGATATCATTTGGTCGCTGTTTGCATTCCTCTTGTAAGTTTTGATAGTAGCAATGAAGTATAGTAGACTTGAATTGTTCTGCGTCTTCACTAGACGTCGGAAGTAGGCGCTGTGTCTGAGACATAAGATTTCCAAACTGCAACTTTTTATCTAATTCGTCAACTCTGGATGAGATAGTACAGAACTGAAGACCAAAAGATAGGATTTGCATTTGAATGTCAGATAGTTTTATACTAGAATAATTAAAGACGCATTCCCTCCACCTATCTAGATTACTTTTTAGAATTTTAACCCTCTCCCAACCTATTGTGTGGTTGTGTGTTAATGCATGCAGTGCAGTCGCTGAGCTTTTTTTCTAAATCGCTCATCTTTGCGGGGTCAATCATTCTAACCTTATCTAAATTCTTGTTCTCTGACAATCTGACTACTCCCGACCTACTAGTCTGACCTATGTAGTTGACTTAACTCACAGTCATTGCAAAGTATTTTGTAAATTATATTATTTTGTCTAGTTGGGTCAGTCGACAGGGTCCTTTAACCTACAGAGCTTGTCCTATCTGAGTGAGTTTGTAGGTTTAAATGCCACTCTAACTCCTGCTTTATTAGGAATCCTACGTAGGGTCTCAGATGTCCCCTCCTTATATGGTAAAACCACAGATGCCTTGTATTCTCCCTTATTTATGTTTTCATTGCTAGTTTCAATATTATTTTTATTTTGCTTTGACCTTTTCTGATCTTCCTAATGAATTTTATAGGATAGTTACTTGACACCAACGCCTCTTCTATCTGTTTTATTTCATCATTTAGGTCTTTTGTTGTACTACTTAGTGCTACTGCTTGGTTTGTTAGACACTTAACTAATCCTGCCTTAACAGTTAACTGATTAGATGAATTGAAGTCTAGATATCTATTAGCAGAATGCGTTGCCCTTTTATAAACGCTAGTGTGCAGTTTACCTTCTTCTATTCATTTTATTTTACAATCTAACATAGCTAATTCTCCTTGAAACTTCATCAGTAAACATTACTATATAACACTGTGGGACTTTATCAAAATAAATTCTACCTACAATGGAATCTGGGAAGTCATTGAAAAGAAATATTTCTTCGCTGAACAAAAACTGTGGTTTTCCTTATGAATTAATAGGTATATTTCGCAATAATGATAAATTGTTGGCTAGTTGACTAATGTGACTGTATCTGTAATTTCGAAGGGTATAATAATAAAAGCACCAACGTAGTGTAAAATTAAGTACGTTCCCTTCGCCCAGCATAATAATAACAATAACAAAAGTAAAAACAAGATTTTTAGAAAACAAAAAACCTTCTTTACTGAATAACGTTTGTTTACTAGGGAATATCGTTATAATCTCAAAGGATTAGTTAATTGGTATTAAAATTTTCTGATGTAAAATGAATTCGACAAAGCTTCTTAAGTTTTATTTTAGAGTTTAGAAAAGACCAAGTTTGCGAAAAAAAGCATAAATTTATTCGTTGAACTCGATAACCTTCAATCATTCATTGCTATTTTCAGATGAATTTTGGATAACTTAGCAGAAAATTGGAATTTGTTTATTAGCCCACTCCCTAACGTGAAGAGATAAACAGTAAGTAGGGGAACTGAAAATATCTGATAACCGAATACTGCTAATGATATCGAATGATTTCACGATAAAATATAAGCATTTTGTCTTTATTCATACCATCTTTATATACCATCATTATTATTATTCTCTCAAGTTCCAAGTGAAACTTAGGGCTTCAACAACACCTACATTTCATCTTCGGTTCTACAGTTGTCTTTAACTGGCTCCAGTTCTGCCTATAAGGTCTCATCTCCTCCTCACAACATCTGCATTTCACCCTCAGGCTCACACAGGGTTGTTTTCTATTCGGAATCCACTCTGCGAACTGGCGTATGTTGTTAGTCAACAGTCTCCACTGAGTGTGTTCCATCCATCTTCATTCCTGTCAGCATATTTATTGTACAGCAGGTTCTTGGTTGGTTCGCTACTTGCCAGAGGTTCTTGTTGCTCATCCTGCCTGGCTAGCCGTCTGGTCCTCCGTATGGCGGCAGTGAAGACAGCTATTGGTAAAAGTTTGCAGCCTGCTAGAAATGTTTTTCGTGAGGCGCCAAGTCTTCTAACAGTATAGGAGCACTGACTTGACATTAGTGTTGGAAATTCGAATCATGTTCTTTATGCTGAGTGAAGTAGATTTCCAAACTGATTTCTGTGTCACTTGTAGCTGACAGAATGGTATCTAAATAAATGAAGGAAGTGACCACTTTCAAATTTATTCTGTTGATAGTGACCGGTGCTTGCTGTTGCTATTTGGTTATCTCCATTACTTTTGTCTTCTCGATGTTCACCTGAATTCCTGTATTCGCTGCCTCTTCTGCCAACTTGGTGGATTTCTCCTGTAAATCTTCGAATTTATGTGATATCCGACATAAATCGTTTGCGGAGTCCAGATGTTTTAAAGTCTTCTTATTGGCCCAAAGTATTCCTGTCTTCTCACTCCCTTAGATGTGTTGGCTGATCCAGTCCACTACAATAAGGAATATCATTGATAACAACAGGTAGTCTTTTCTTACTCCCGTACTCCCTTCAAAGGCTTCTGTGGGTTTTCCGTTGGGAATCACTAGATATGTGGCATTGTCATATAGCTGCTGAATGGGGTTGATATAAGTTTGGAGCACTCCGAAGTGCTGAATCAATTTTGAAATCACTTTACAGTCTACAGTGTTTAAGGTCTTTTCAAAATCGATGAAGCTGAGGTACAGATTTGACTGCCATTCCATGCTCTTTTCGATGATTATGCTTGGCATCGCAATTTGATAAGCACATGATTTTCTTCCAGGATTCAGCTTTTTCCTAGGAGAGTTTCGCAAGCATCTCTCCAGAATGCCGCGACATAATATTTTGCTTGGTATGGACAAGAACATAACCCCACGCCATTTTTTGCCAAGGCTTAAATTACCCTTCTTTGGTAGTTTAACGTGGTGGGGTCCCTTCAATCAGTAGGCACTTTTGTTAGAAACAGGCGTAGCACATAAGCCAACAAAACCACTTCATTTGGTATTGTGCAAACCAAAGGGGCAAAAGGCAAAAGAAGAATAGATATGTACCATTTACAAAATAAAATGCGTTAGCTGTGATAAACACTACATTGGTCGAAGTGGATGTCCCTTTCGAATCAGAATCCAAGAACACAAATTAGCTGTGAAAGACACGATATGTATTGTTTCATACCGAATATGTTTAGAAGGATAACGAAAGCTTTGCTATTAAATCGAACAGCCCAGAGAACCAAGACGAAGCAAGATAAGATTTCGTTTGGTTATCTCTTAAGAATATGAGATGATACCTGAATTAAAGTGCTGAATACAGTTTTCATTTTCAAATGTTACGGAATGTTTCGAGCTCACATGGCAGTTGTCCTACTCGAAGTCTTTGTTCAGACTGATGTTTCGGCTGCACAATACACACTTTTAGTAATAACATATAGTCATAATTTTCAGTGTGACTTGGAAGTTTCAACATCAACCTGGCAGGTTTTTGTGTTCTTCTGGTCCATAACCAATGGTGTAAATAGCTATTCTCAGAGATAACGGCAGTTTGTTAACTGAATATTCCTTTTCCTGTCACTTTGTGTGCCAGCTTTATCAACACTCTGACTGTTTCTTTATAACATTTTTTCTTTAATTATGTTAGGCATGTTTTTCCTGAAATTCTATATCGATTTTATTATGGGTAATTTTAGACATAAGGAATTTCTACAGCTTTCGTTTTGCAGTGTTCTTCATTAGAATACTTTTACCTGAGGGAATTAAGCTTCATAACCTCAAGACAAAATTGTTTTAAAACAAAATTGTAGAATAGAATAGTTCAAAGTGGATTACCTAAATAGATTGTAATGTGAAGTTTTACCATAGTTTCGTTTCGAAAACTAAACCGATATTACTTGGCATGTCTTTGTATGTGGACATGAGTAATTCTGTCTACGTGTTTCACACATTTGTAAGCTAATACAGATTTTAAAACAAGCGATAAAGGTTAATAAAGCAGGATTTAATGAATTCATCAAATTTCGGTAGAACTCGTCAGCTGAATACTCTACATACACGGATATATACTTTTGAAATTACATTGGGAGATATAGGACTGATAAGTAAATAAACTACATTGAATTAGTCATGCAGAAAGACAGGTGTGAATGTTATTCCAGGTCATGTGCAATTAGATAAGGGGAGAGAGAGTATGGGAGATCAAAATTAAGATAAATTGCATTACGCTTCAATTACATCACTTAGATAAACAATTAGACATTAGAGAATTTAACAAGAATTGCAACCAGAGGGATGTCAATAGTAATAGTTATAATAACAATAATATAATATAACAATAATAATAATAGTGTTGAAGTGGGTTAAGATAATGCTACTGATAAAGGATAGTTTTAAATGAATCAAGAATAATAATAATGAGAATAATAATAGTAATAATAAAATAATGATAAGAGGTAGAATTATAAGTAAAACATATTACCATGGTAGATTCAGAGTCACGACCATCTCCTTTTGTACACAGAGACCTGGTTTGTAAACTCGAATTGCACAAGCCTCTGCAATTGCAAGCATCTTCTTGTTTCTTTGTCTGCTGACAATGGTGAATGACTTGACTGCGTCGATATCATGCCCGTAATCCACAAGATGCTTTGTTATTGAGGATTTTGGCACTTTGAACTCAGCTGTTTTCAACCATTTTGGCAAATGCTCCATCATGCGAGTAGACAATCTCCTTTCCGCACGACCTACATACAAATACATTCGTATCGGGAAATAAATGTTTCTAATACAGATTGTAGTCAGGGCTCACTGATGTCTGTACATAACTCGCTAATCGGTCATTTATAATGCAAAGCTTTTACATATTTATATCCCTACAAAACCCTTACAAGCGCATACTAAATGAAACTGAACGTGTTCACGCATACAATGGACTAATAGATTTTCTTGTAAGTTGGTCAATCTTTGCAAAAGACTTCCGGTTTAAAACTAATAATGTTTCATTATAAATAGCCAGACCATTTTGATGCAGTTGTGTTTTCTGAGCTGCATGGTTTATTTGCGAAGCTTTCATTTCCCTACAAGGCAACTTCTTCAGAGAAAACTTCAGTTTCAAGCGAGCTTTTAGTTTTATCTACGAGTTTATCAGTCATCTCTCCTGGTGTTCCTGAACTTGACTGGTTGTTTTTGTGTGTTTTCACACTCTCTAGGGTGCTTTTACTGGAACTGATTGTTTCCTTGACTTGAAGTTTGACCCTTTGTGTGTGAGATTTCCTTCTATCGATTGGAAATTTTGTCTATGTCATTGTGTCTATTGACTGACGATTCACTAGAATACCAGGCTTCTAAAAGTTCTCTGGCATTCTTGGTGTTTTCTCTATCGAATATCTGAACGTTGTCCCAGTCGAATTGATGTTGGCAGTGATATGAGATAGTGGACCTCATCTCTTTTGACGGCTAGTTTATGTTCATGGATGCGAAGACGAAGGGGACATCCACTTTGGCTAATGTAGTGTTTTTCGCAGTCATTGCTGCTTATATTGTAGATGATGTTGGTTTTATCTTCTTTCACTGTTGAATCTTTTGGTCTGCCATTTGTAGTTGATATGACAACAAATTATGTTCGAAACTTTGTCATCCAGTAAATGATACCGCTTTACAATGCTATATATATCTAATAAACACATTAATGTGGAATTGCATACTACCACAGTGCTCAAGTTTTACATACATATTAAATTCAAGTGCACTGGATATTTTTGTATAGCTTGACCAATAAGCTTGTGGGTGGACATTATTCTGTAGTCAGCAGTTTTTAATTCAAATAAAGTACAAGTGATTATGTAAATTTTCGTTAGATATTAAGCCAGTTTGCCTTAGGTTTATAACAGGTATCCTCTGTCTATTTCGCCTAATTGGTTTTACTCTTTTCTGTAAATGCGCCTACTGAATATTCCTTTTTCATATTACACTCTGATAAATTGTAAGACGAAGATTGTCTCTATCCTTGTCTAGGACATTCAGTCAGTCATACAAAAGTTACATGTAGACGGACAGTTTTTAACATTTCTACTCCCAGGTGGTAAATCGAAGACTCACGAGCAAAAACTGATAAACTGGTCAAAAAAGCAGCAAAGACAGGACTCCAGGTGAACATAGACAATACGGAGGTTATGAAAATAACCAACCAACAACAACAACAGCAGCAACATCCAATGCCAATCACCATCAACGGGAGGGATTTGAAAGAGGTTACTTCTTTCACTTATCTGGGGAGCATTGTCTCAACCACAGGAGGAACGGACGAGGATGTCAAATCGAGAATCGGGAAGGCGAGAAACACATTCATCAACCTGAAACCAATCTGGAAATCTTCGTCGCTCAACTCAGCATCAACAACAAAATTCGGATTTTCAATACAAACAACGTCAAGTCAGTTAGTTCTTCTATACGGATCAGAAACTTGGCCAGTGTGTCACAAAGAATATTTCCAACAGCCTGTTGCAGACCTTTACCAACAACTGTCTTTGCTCTTTACTGAAGATCAGATGGCCGGAAAGAATCACCAGCAAGAAACTATGGGAACAAACAAAACAGGAATCAATCGCCCAACAAATATGCAGGAGAAAGTGGAGATGGATTGGACACTCGCTGAGGAGGTCGCTGGGTGACATCAGGCGTCAGGCTATAGCTCGAGTGGAACCCGAAAGGGAAGTGGCGAGTGGGACGTCCAAGGGTGACATGGAGGAGATCGTGTGAAGAGGAGTTGAAACAGTATGGATTAACATGGATGCAGGTGAAAGTACAGCAGAAGACAGAAGCAAGTGGAGACGTGCATTTGAAGTCCTATGTTCCACTAGGAACCCAAGGGAACAATAATAATAATAAATGTATCCCAATACATGAGATAACTGCTCCTGAGAATTTTAGTGCGAATTGTCAGTGTCTGAGAAATAAAACTTACTCCTGACAGTCTTCAATTATTCAGTTATCATTATGTCCTTGGCTTTCAAAATGTATTCCTGGTATCGTGCATTCTTTGAAGTAGACAAAGCAGAAATATCATAATGGATTGGCTTATACTTCAGGTCAGGCGGCACCGCGTCACACGATCTTCTGTCAATTTTTAGTTAACTTGAAGATCCCGGACAAAGACAAGCTATTATGCAATAAATTCTGCTGAAGTCTTTGTACATAATATAATCAGTATTTAGAATAAAAACATTTTTATTATTATGATAACATGTTCAACTTTAGGAATTTTGTTTTTAAGGTATCGAGATAAATTCTGTAGTTAATAATGTATATTCTTTAGTGTTTTGAAGCACTTCTAAAGATATATATATATACACTGATGCGCTGGAAAAACTAATTTGATCCTTACATACTTTTCTGCTCTATGAACTCAAATGAATTTCACCCCCTAGTTCAATACACAGTGAAATGTTTCGAAAGTGATTTTTCTCTTTACTTTTAGTTCCAAGTTGAAAATGCAGCTTCAAGCCTTGAAGTTTCAATGTCAGTGTTTTTACTTTTGCGAGATGGAGTGGCTAATTCCCCATCTAACTATCTCTCTTTTCCAGCATAATTACCCGCTGGTGGTTTAGGTAGGGTGTGGAAGTGAACCGGCGAGGAACTGAATCCCGAACCACTTAAGCGGTTGGCAAGCATTCTACTATTCAGCCATCGAAGCTTTTTGAATTACGTAACGCTTTAAAATTATTTTATGCCGTAGTTGTGAGTCAAACATTACGCAACAAAAATCAGCATCTAAGGATTGATTGTTTCTGTAGACATTAGCGTTATAATCTTTAGTCATTGGATAACCAGTAAAGGATTCCTAGTACTCTTAACATTAACGAAATTTAGTAATACAAATCAGAAACTGAAACTGAAATCGTTAGTGGAGAAAATGTTTTGGTAAGCAAGTTACAAATATATATATTAAATAAGGGTGGGGGTAGAGAATAATACAGTTATTTGAAAATTCCCATTCAGTCATAGGAAAGAAAAGGCGTTCAGCAATGAGTCGCTCTTTTCGGCGATATCATTCTCAAGCTGTACAAACCGCAATTTTATAGTAATTTTCCGTGGCAACAAAAGGAATATTTCCAAAGATGTGTTAATGCAATTGTTAATTTTTGACAACAAATTACGTAATTTAGAAGGCGTTAATCGGTTAGAAACTAAAATAAAGTTACAAAAGTAGGTTGGGTGACGTAATCTAACTGATAGGGTTCAATGAAAAATGAATGAAAGTCAAGTTAATAATCTGAGTAGAATTCACTTGAAAATGAATGAGAGTTAAGTTAATAAGCTGAGTAGAATTCACCTAAAAATAAACGAAAATGGAGTTAGCAACAGTCGTCATGAGGGTAGAGATTTAATAGAGGGTGGGGGTAGAAAATAATGCAATTAATAAACAGACAAACAAAGAAGAAAGAGGTAAGACAAAATTACGTATGTGGTGTTGAGATAGACCAGGACCATTGTAGATTTAGTGACTGAACAAACTTCTTTTGTATGCAGAGTTCAGGATTCAATATGTGAATTGCCATTGCTTCTGCAGTTTGAGGAAGTTTAATTCGTACTCTTTTGGCAAGATTCCCACGTACTGTGTAGATAACTGAGAAGTTGAAAATAAGTAAGTTAATCGGATAACGTAACATAGTTGACTAGAAATTGGACGTAGGTCAAGTTAGCAACATTGGTAATGAGGGTAGAGATTACAAAAGGGTGGGGTAGAGAATAATATAAATGAAGATGTGAAATAATAAAATGCAAAAGACAAAATAATACAATTTGTAAGACTGAAATTAAGAAAGATTACGTCCATTGTAGATTTAATGAATGAACGAATTTCTTTTGTGTGCAGAGTTCAGGATATAGCAGATAAATTGCCATTGCTTCTGCGATATGGAGAAGTTTGATCCGTACACTTTTAGCAAGATTGCCTTGTATTCTGTAGATAACTTTGAAGTTTATTTCTGGTTTGACTTGGTTTCCAGAGTCGGTCAAATGTTCAAGGATATATATATATATATAATCATATGAAGATAATACTGGATAATGGACGGCTGTTACATCGTAGTTTGGGACTCATCATCAGTACGTAACCACTGGGTTTTCAACCCAGGATCTTTCAGTTGCGAGGTAAGCTCGCAGGCCATTCAGCCACTGGGACCTGATTCAGTGGCTCATAAATTCTAACTTCCAGTACTCCCTAGTTTTCAATGATTCACTAACTGATATCGACCCGTGGGCAAACTCGAAAAATAAATCAAATCCTAACAAATAAACTTTTGAAATATTGATATATTTAGAAGTTCCTGAATTAAAAGATAATTTGTCCTAAAATGAGGAAAATATGTCCATGATTTGACAAGATTGTTTTGTTTTGAGAAGAGTATTTTTAAATGATATCCAAAATACAGTTCTTATTATTTTTGTCATCTACAACTGCCTTTATCAGCACCTGAAAGTACAATAAAAAAGAGTAAATTGTCATAAACTTATGAAACTGGTTGAATTTCTGCATTATTCGTTGTGCCTCAAGTTCACATACTCAGTCGTGAATATTTTATAAAGATACTTAGAGAGAGATAGCTTCGAAGGTAACTTCATTTTTCTCACCTGTGGATTTATGCCGGTTGTAACTTTGAGAAGAGATTTTCGCTCTGTTGACTTCACAAGCCTTGGAGTGCATCCTTTTACGTTAATAAGTATCTTTATTACACTGCTTAAGTTGTTTTGATTTTTAATATTATCATAACCAATTCTTATTCGATTACAGATGAACTGCCCGTTGGCCATAGAGTGAATCTATTTCTATGTGCCAGCCTCTTAACAATTCTTTTTATTCCTAAGTTTACCTAAGACTACATTTTCTTCATCGGGTTGGTGTTAATTAGTCTCTGTATACATAGAAATCAGGAGTAAAAGATTAAAGCTCAAAGAGCATCAAAAATGTTTCCGTCTTGTCATCAAGATATCGGCTTTCTCCGTTACTGCATACCTCATTTTCTAATATTTTCCATAATGATTTTCTGACAGAAACGAAGAAAAACTTTCATTGAAGTAAAACATCGTCTAGAAATAGGAACAAATAAGCTTTCCCATATCATAAAAGCTGCGTCAGTATAGGATGAATAAAATTCCCTTACAATCTGGTGAAGAACTCAGATATTACAAAGACGAACTTCCATGGTTCTGTGGATGCATATTAAATGAAATGTACCACAAGGTGGCCAATATGACAACCAAAAAAGGATATGAAATGGTTATCCAAAGGAATTTACAAATTTCACTTTCCTCACTAATTGAAAAAACTTACTAATCCAGACACGGCGCATGTTGTCAACGGCTTCATATAATGACTTCATCTCATTTCTCATTTCATTTTTATTTAGCTTTGACACTTTTGAAAGCCTCTTTTTCTCTCTCGAACAAAGCTGTTAGCTATGTGAATACCAATTATGCAATAAAGAAGAAAAAGACTAAATTTTTCACTTCTGTTAAAACTTTATCAATTTCCAATCTGATCACTCTTCAATAACTGTAAGGGATATTTTGGTCACACTTACTGGTCTGTCCAATAAAAAGAAGGACGAATCACTGCTGAGCGAAAGATTTTCTCTTCATTTTTCTAAACAAAAAGAAATGTTAAATGTTCAGTTCTATTCATAGATTTTAATGAAGAAAGAATAAGTGGTTTTTAATGAATATGATAAGTTAGTTATATTTCACAGCATTCTTATCAGCTGGATACGAATAATTAAGATTAATAGTTTTAATTACAATGTGCACCAACCTGCCTGAAATTTTAAGAATATTTTAAGTAATTATATAGGGAAAGTGAAATATTTTGCAGGAAAAGTAATTATGAGGCAGGATGGCGATAGAAAAATTTGATCAATAGTTTTATTTGATAAATTACATTGAATTTAGAGAAAAGAGGGCAAACATTGAATAGAACCCATTGAGTTGTAATCAATATTGCAAGACAAAGTGTTATAATACAATGAAAATGGTACGTTAAATCTAAAATTGGCAATATAAGATAAAAACGGAATAATAATCTGCTTTTCAAGTTTGACCGCGGATTGATATCACTTAGAGAACGATTGAAAACCATGAGGTAGTACTACACAGCCAACTGTTTCGTACTAGTTTGGGACTCCTTAGCAGTACGCACCTACCTTGATTTGAACCCAGGACCTTATGGTTACAAGGCAAGCTCGTATACCGCTCAGTCACTGGGACCCGATTCAGTGGTGAGTCCATGGATTTTAACTTCTACTAATTCGTGATTTTAGCGCGAATGACACCAGTCAATGTCATTGACGAGCATTTGTCCTCACTCTCTACAGAATAGACCCAACTGGTCACGAGTTCTCCCTAGGACTCCAGCAAGCATTAGACTAATCCTTCAAGAGTTGATTTGTGAACATTTGATTTGTTTTTCAAGCTTCACCACGCATAAATGTCAGTAGGAAAACCACTGGATGGTGGTCACGCTAAAACATGAATTCGTAGAAGTTGATACAAGTCCCAAAGGCTGAATGACCTATGAGCTTGCCTTGTAACCGGAATGTCCTGGGTTAGAAACCCGGTGGTTGCGTACTGCTTAAGAGTCCCAAACTAGAACGAAACACCTGTTGAGTACTCCCTGATTATCAATGATTCTCTAAGTGATATCGATCCGCGGGCAAATCAACTTTTGGAACAATAATCACGAAGTAGAAAAAAGGCACAAACAGCGAAGAAAATTTTCTTTCCGACGATTCATTTTCATGAGCTGTACAATCGTAATTATAATTAACAAAGAAACCTTTAGACCAATCAGATACTGGTAAACTTTGTCCTTGAAAAATTGTATTACATAATGTAAGGTGTAAGAAGGGATGACTGATTGTAAGTTAGAAAGGAGATAGAAGTTGGTATGATGTAATAATTGTGAGACAATGACTAATCAATAAGCTCGTGTAAAGTGAACAGGAACTAGTGGAAAGGCTATAAAGTGTTTTCGTATAAAATCTGTATGAAAAAGCAATGTTATTAATAAACAGTAATAAAGTGGTAATAAAATGTGGATGATGGGAATAATAATGATAACAAAAGTAATAATAATAATAATAAAATAGTGAACTTACATAATAGAGGAAAGAGGTAAAATTGTAGTAAGAACTTTACTCTCGCCATGGTAGGGCAAGAAAATGTATGTATCGCTTTTGAATGCGGAGGTCCGGTTTCAGATCTCGAATAGCTAATGCTTCAGCTATGTACAGATGGCGTACCCGAAGTCCCTTTGTACGATATTGAGGGACTCTGTGTAACACTGTGAAGCATTCATGTGGGGGTGTTGGATGTTTGGAGATGATAAGGTGGTCGAGCTTCGAGCTGTTGCTATTCTTCTTTTCTCCTCTGGCTAACCAAGCTAGGTAGTGTTCCAGAATACGTTCAACGCAGCGCATCCATCAATAAGATTCACCTTAGAACGCGAATCGAACAACAAATTTCCATTCCTAGATGCACTACTCACCAGAAGACATGACTGTACGATCCACAGATCGATATACCTTAAGCCAGCATGGACTGGACAGTTTATCAACTTCCAGAGCTTTGTCCCACTGATCCGAAAGAGAAACCTGCTACGCACATTGTGTTCAAGGATTAGAAAAATCTGCCAGGAAAACATGATAGAGAAAGAATTAAATTTATTACGTGAAACCCTACTAGAGAATGGGTATCCAACAAGATTTATCGACAAAAACATAAAGGAGAAGCCTCCGGTGTCAAACATCGCAACGGTTCCTAAGAAGACTCTCTTCATGAACCTAGAATTCAAAGGTGATATCGCAGCGGAAATTCTCAGAAACCGCCTTTCTAAATGTCTGAAGAAGACATTTCCAACAGCTGCTCTAAGTATCCCATTTTCCTACAGATAGTTAATCCAGTCTAACGCTAAGGACAAGATGCCACTTTTGGCCACTTCAATATGTATTTATCAATTTACTTGCTCATGTAGAGCAAAGTATATCGGCCGTACACAACGTCAAGTCCACAAACGTATTCTGGAACACTGCCTAGCTTGGTTAGCCAGAGGAGAAAAGAAGAATAGCAACAGCTCGATCCTCGAACACCTTATCATCTCCGAACATCGAGCACCCCCACATGAATGCTTCACAGTGTTACACAGAGTCCCTCAATATCGTACAAAGGGATTTCGGATACGCCATCTGTACATAGCTGAAGCATTAGCTATTCGAGATCTGAAACCGGACCTCTGCATTCAAAAGCGATACAAACATTCTCTTGCCCTACCATGGCGAGAGTAAAGTTCTTACTACAATTTTGCTTCTTTCCTTTATTATGTAAGTTCACTATTTTATTATTATTATTACTATTATTATTACTTTTATTATCATTATTATTCCCATCATCCACATTTTATTACCACTCTATTACTGTTTATTAATAACATTGCTTTTTCATACAGATTTTATATAAAAACACTTTATAGCCTTTCCACTAGTTCCTGTCCACTTTACACGAGCCTATTGATTAGTCATTATCTCACACTTATTACGTCATGCCAACTTCTATCTCCTTTCTAACTTACAATCAGTCATCCCTTCTTACACCTTACATTATGTAATACAATTTTTCAAGGACAAAGTTTACCAGTATCTGATTGGTCTAAAGGTTTCTTTGTTAATTATAATTACGATTGTACAGCTCATGAAAATGAATCGTCGGAAAGAAAATTTTCTTCGCTGTTTGTGCCTTTTTCTTGTGATTCAATATGGTGTGATTTCGTTCATTGAAGAAATCATGAAGGAGTCTGATTGAACCACTAAACTACTTGTAATTTACATCCATTGTGATGCATGACATTTTTCTCTATTTCCTATTGTTTCAATGGTTTACCTACATTGTTGAGTCGTAAAGTGTATTCACACACACTTTTAAGTGGCTTCTAGTCTACTAATGCACAATTCTTGGAGATGAAGGAAAAATATCATAAAATGGTTTATGCTTCAGTTCGAATAGTACTGTATCACATGGTATACCACTGATTGCTATTTTGGGTAAAGACTCTGGGTTAAGAGACGATATTATTGTGGCTGTCAAAACTGACGTGCTGTGGTCTGAACGCGTTCTACTATATAACTAACCAAAACTTCCTTGATTGACGCACAGTCCAAAAATGTGTCGATAGTATTAAAACTACAATTATTTTTGATAAAACATGCGGTACTGTTTAACAATAATAACATATCTGAAGCTCAAAATTCCCTGAACAGTTCCGTTAGGTAGCTATACAGATCCGGAACTTTATTAAATACAAAACAAGTACTATACAACAAAATTATTGAACCAAAGTTTACCGTAGAAAGTGTCTGAGAATCAAGGACAATATTCCCGACAAGATGGGATCAAAACTCTATCAGCAAGAGTCACGCAACAATGGATTGCCCCAGGCATTCGAAGGTCAAACACCTAACAACCAACCTTGATGTCAGTTAAATAAAGTCTGGTAGTCTGATTAAATCACTGGGTTACCTAAATTTCTGTCTGTAATATAACAGTGTTTCTGGGTCGCTACATGAAATCGCACTCAGTTTTAGTTTGCTGTAATGCAGAAAGCTTCTTGGCAAAAATGAGGAGAAAACATAGTACAGATTTAGATTGTGCCTCAGATGGAAAGACACAGATTTACACTGTGTACTGCTGAATACCACTTCACTTAAAGATCCTGTACGAAGAGTAGATATTTTGCAATTTGAATACGCTGAAAATTCTGTACTCTGTTAAAATGTTGCCTAGAATAAAGCTGTTGTTATTATTTAAAAAATAACACGGTTAAAAAGATAAAAACAAAAATTACGTATCTTGTGTTAAGAGAGATCAGGTCCATTGTAGGTTTAGCGTCTGAACATACTCCTTTTGTATGCAAGGTTTTGGGATTTAACACGTGGATCGCCTTTGTTTCTGGGGTTTGAAGAAGTCTGATTATTATTCTTATAGCGTATTCTGTAGATGACTTTGAAGTTGGTTTCTAGGCTAGTTTGGTGTCCAAATTCGATCAGGTGTTCCAGGATAGAGCTACGAAACCATAGCAGCAAGTGTTCAATGATACTTTCAACTCGGTCTGAACACTCTGAAAAGAATTCTTCCTGAAAAAAGCTACTCAGAACGTTTCATAACAAAATTCATGAAGCCTGGACCACTAAAACCGACCACACTTTCTGCTTCAAAAATATTTCTTTACTTAAACCTAAAATTCAATGGAGACTCATCGTAGGAGTACTGAGAAACTACCTGTGCCTCTCACTGAAGGTCGTCTTCTTCGTGGATGAACTTCGAATAACTTTCTCTACGAAACCAATGATTTTAATGAATGTGAAGGATAAGCTACTAATGCATTTGTGAATATGGGTATGTCGGTCGTACCAAGCGTTCACTATCCAAACGTATCATTGAAAACTTACACACATGGGGTTTCCAATTACAATTCGTTCATGTGTATGTATGTAAACATAGAGAAAAAGAAAGAAAGACAATATATATAACCAAGTCAAATATTGATGTGGTGTGTGCTACTGACAAGATTTATGAGTAGTATACGGATGCAGATATAAATATGTTTATCATTTACAAGAAAATTGGACAGAAGAGAAATGGATCTAATGGCGAAGAGAAAAAATGAATGATGCTTATGAAGCAAGATGGAAAACTAAGTTTATTTGACCATCTTCACCAATTAACTAGGAAGTCATACAGAATTCCGTCTCTGCGATGTTTTATCTATAAGGATATGAGATAACTGACTATCAAGGAGGACCTGTCTACAAGGAAACAACTTAGAACAGATACCATAAAAAATACTGTAGGTATCCATGACTTACTTACAAAGACTTTACTAACTTTGTCCCCAAACCAGGAACGTCTATGCAGCAAGACAAATTCAGTCAAGAGTCCAAAAAATGTCACAAATTGGTGCTCGCAAATCTCAAGCTATCAAAATTCGTAGTGCCGAATATTTTGTCTAAAGTGACACGAAAATGAACACTTATGGATTTAAAGAAGAACCCTTCCTAAAATAGTTCATCGAATGAAGACACTTCCTTCAGAAGTGCTTAAAACTTAAATTTTTAGAGCAGTTGGAAAGAACTTCTTCTCTGTTGAAGTAAGTAGCATCTCCGCCAGTTGCTAACTAGCTAAGAGCGACTTGGAAGACAAACTGCTTCTTGAGGTCCTACCAGACTGTACCTACCATTTTACCTATTCCTACGATACCAGTTTAAATAAGTCACACAAATTACTGTTCCCGCAAATGTATCTCTAAGCACTATCCTACTTATCTGTTCACAGGAGAGTGTAGATCGTCAAAAACAGCTGGATTCTCGGGCACTTCATTACATATTGTTCTTCTACCTTATCAATGACTTCGTTTCAGGCTTTGTACAAAGTCATGTAGAATTGATTTAAGGTACTGCAGAGTCTTCATGTATGCACAGGTAAAGCAACAGCAAGTGAATATCTGAAAACGCAGCTGTGCTTGTCAAAGTCTACCTTCCAATCTTTCTTTTTTGTGACGCAACCGTTGTTTTGATGGGAAATTTATTCATTTCTCTGTCACAGGCATTAATTCCGTTATGATGTGGAGCTTTTTCGACCTTGTTTATATTCAAATTCCATAAATTCTTTTACTAATATTGGTGATAGGTGTCTATTTTTTAAATGTTGAGAAACACTGTTGTGTCTGACTGTATATTTAAATTCCCTCTTATTGCTATGAAGTTTAAAATATGTACCAGGACATATGACTTCAGACAAACTACTAGATAACTATGAATGTTTTGGTCTGACGCTACTATTTTTGTTTCGAAAAGGTCATAAAAAACGAAATTTTGCTTCTCTAAACTGCCTATCCTATTATTTGGTTTCAATATCTTGTAATGTTTAATTTCAATGGTAGTTAACGTTTTTATATGATTGTTATAGTTGTTGCGTCATTACGGGGCTGGAATCAGACTTTATTCAATCTCTTTTTCGACTTAACTAATATTTACTTTTATGACAGTTACGCATCTCATCTTCTCCTGTGACTGTGTGTGAATGTGTGGAAAACCTTAAAACTGATGATTATATGTAACCTATTGTGATTGTCAGGGAGTAGAAACTTAGCTAGATTTAGAACTTTAAACCCTTTTTAAGATATGCAAAGTCAAAATAACTAAACTATTATTATCAATGCACAGTTACACGACATGATGGCATCACGTCATCACGCTTAGTGAAAATAGACTATTTATAGGATATTTTAAAAAACATTTCAGTAAACAAAATGCATTCGCCTTTCATTTTACTCTAATATACGTAGCTCTGAATAGGTGTATTTGAAATTGCCACTGGTGAACAAACGTCTAGGTATGTTTGATAATACTGTTATTATTCCCTTGGCTTCCGAATTGAACATGGGGCTTCAGCAGCACATCTTCATTTCACCTTGTTCGCTGCAATCTTGTTCAGCTGTCTCCACAATTGTCCATCTCCTCATCACACGATCTCCTGGATGTCACCGCCGGACACTAATCCAGTCAGTCGCTCGTAAATCCTATTCCACTCAAGGCTCTGCCTGGTGCACGATGTCAATAAACGGCCTCCTCGGTGTGCGTCCAATCCATTTCCATCTCCTTAGACATATATTTTGGAAGAAAGGTTCTTGGATGATTTGTTACTGATTCTTTCTGACCATCTGATCTTCAATATTGAGCGAAAGCAGTCACTAATGAAAATCTGCAGTAGCCTGTTGCAAATGCTTTTCACAACACCCAAAGTTTCCGACTCATATATAGGAAGTGAATTAATATTGGTGTTGAAAATCCCAGTTATGTTCTATGTGCTGAATGAGATGAATTCCCAAAGGGATTTCAGAGTGATGAGTGTCTGCCTTACCTTCCCGATTATGGTTTCGACATACGCATCCGTGCCGCGTGTAGCTGAAATGATGACGCCTAGCTAAGCGAAGGAAGTGACCACTTTCAAATTTCTGCCATTGGTAGTGATTGCTTCTTGTTGTTCATAATTATAAAAGTTTTCGGATTTCCCAATGAGTGAAAAACAAAACGATGCTGTGTATTATTAGACGAGAATTTACGAAATTTCAACTTATATATAGCACCTTAATCATCGTTCATCAGCATGGGGTAGTTTTTACGTTGTCAAGTTGGCCACCTGGTAAAAATAACAAAACTATGTGTAGACTGTTGGATTTGATAGGCGTTCAAAATTATGAAAACAGCATGTGTTTACATAATGAAATTGTTTATCCCATTCATGCTGATTTTGTCACTTCATGGGGGAGGGGTGTTGCAGCCAGGTCAAATTCTGTTTTAGTCCATCATTCCTATTCAGAAAATTTAGATTCCATTTGATATGAAGTGCTTTTGATATCAGAAGTTCTTTGTGATTTCTGAAATTTTTCTGGATTATTTCAGTACTGCCAAAACCAATTTTGTAACCTAATTCTATAGCGAGTAGACCTATGGCTAGTGATTTCTCAAGTTTTTCTGGTTGAACTGGATTTCTCAGCGGTCAATCAGATACTCTGCGGTGTTCATTTCTTCTGATCTTGATTTCTTTCAATCTTCATCCGATGTATATTGCATCACATCTCTAGCATTTTATTTTGTAGACACAATTAGATTGACAATCCTTTGGAATTCGGTCTTTTACATGAACAAGGTTGCTTTGTAGTGTGTCTGATGTCTTGAAGAAAACTCTGATATTGTGCTTATTGAGTACTCTTCTGATGTCATCTGATGTTTATGATCTTTATGAAATAACAACTGTTGGGGTCCATCTCTTCGGAATGCGTTTTAGACCATACTTAATGTCAGTGTTGATCTTGTTAGTGCAGTTCTTTGTGTATTTATTTTTCTTAAGAATTTTATTTGTGTTTGAGTTTTCTTCTCCCTTTTCCTTTTCATCCCTTATGAAAGAGTGTGCTAGACTAAGAAGACTTGAAAAAACTGGTAACTTTGCGCTGATGGGGTGTGATGATCCGAAGTCGGAATGTTCATTGGTGTAGGTTTTATTTCTGAATACAGATATATAAAAATATCCTTTTTCTTTCCTCTTAAATAGACAGTCTAGAACAGGTGGCTAACTAAGGTCTTATTCTGCTGCCGAAGTAAACTGGATCCTGGGAGATAGACTGTTCATTTTCTCCAAGAATGAAGTGCGTAGATCTCGTTTTAGCTCAACGAAAGTATCATCAACGAATCTCAGTCATATTTTAGGCGTGAGTATGTCTGAAGTGATGTTATCTTTAAATGTATTCATGAAAAGATTAGCGACCATTGTGGAAAGTGGTGAATCATAGCAACACCATTTGTCTGTCGATATAAATTTGCTTTAAGTGTAAAACAATTGCTTTCCAAACAGAAGCTTAAGCTCCTAATTATTTCACTTGTGTCCAATAGACATCTTTGTGATAGGGTTGCATCTGATTCTAGTAAAATGAAAATGATATCAAGATTTTCGGTAATATGGTGACTAGTATATAATGATTTAATGTCATAGCTTACCATAATATCTTTTTCACCAATTACTCGGTGATCTCTTTGGGATTTAAAATCATATGAATCTTTTATGACATTTTGACTGTCCTTTTATGGTGATTTGAAAAATAAATCATATATCTTTATATGACTTAGATTTTAAACTTTTCTCTATAAATCGTTTTCAATATCTATTTCCAGCCAAGACTGTTTGAAAAGTGTAAGCTCTTCATTCTAATAGTCACTGCTGTGGAGAAATAATCTCATTTTTAATTGGTACCTACATGCGAAATTCCGTTATCCAGGAATCCCATAGCCGGTTGTTAGCCCGACAAAGAGGATAGGTTGAGAGTGAGGCTAGCAACCCCACCCTGTTAAAATAACACCACTGCTACTAAATCGTCAAAGCTCTAGCCTGAAGCTCTATGTTTTACTTGGAACGCAAAGGAATAAAATAAATAATAATAATAGACATCCTAAGAAGGTGTTTTATGAAAGGTGTTGTATTATTCTCCATAAGAACTGACTGACTATTGAATGGGTATCTCAACAATAAACCTTTCAGATGAGATTTTAGCCAAATAATAATGAAGTTATTTTCATCTGTATATCTGTTCACGGAAGAGATTATCCTTTTTGGTGGGAACCTACCTAAAATAGACCTTGTATCAAGTGATAAAATATATTTCCTATATACTTTCGAAATCTTCATACACTTAATAAACTGAAACACTGTAGGGAGAATGTCTGCGTAACAGTCTTCTTGAGTGGTATGGGATTTCTGAAAGTCAATCTGTTGTTAGGCGACTGTGAAACTGGGATATGTGCGAAATTGGAAGAACAGGTACATATGGTTTGTATGGCTCGAGCAGACTGTACACGTAAAGGATCACTCATATTACTGGCTTGCAGCGTTTGTAAGAATCTTCAGGGATTATCTGATCATTTTACAGCCCCCCAGGAGCAACCAAAATCGCTGATAATTTAGTTCAATATGATTTTCATTACTAAGAGAGATTAAAAGACTTTATCATTATGTTGAATGGGAGTTGACACTTTTTAAACATGTATATTTCTGTCCATTAGAGTTACTTCTAAAAAAGGATGAAGTCCAGCCGAAGCAGCCATAGAACAGGTGATTGAAGGTGAAACAACACATTTTTGGAAGAGCTCAGAAGTATTTTCGTATCTTCATAAATCCAAGCTTTTGCTCATAACGAGTGGAATAGATTTGACATTCTACTGTGCTATATTGTATTCAGTGAACGCAGCAATCACCTAATGATGATTCATAAAGACTGGGACACCGTTTAAAAATTGACATAGTGGACTATAATTTGTCTAACAAGTGAATGTTGTGTGTAGCTATCCCTCACAAACGTAGAATGTATTAGTTTGCATTTCATCTGTTTAAAACCTTTTCGCCTTTGTTTTATTTAATGAAATGAAAAGGCTATTCCAACATGTATTTAACCGCCTCATATAACTTTCTATATAATAATTATTTTTAATCACCCACCAATAATAGAATAACTAATATAAAAACCTCTTTCATTGATCCAGGTAGAGTGGACTTAGATTGCAAATGAGTAGAAGGTTTCTTGTGTTCGGGGTTTCCAAAGTAAATTGTCTCTAACAGTTCTCAGCACATATGTGTAAAACTTAGGCACTGTGGTAGTAAGTAATTCCATATTAATTGGGGGGAAATTAAGTGCATAAAAAGCTCGATCCTGTCACACTTGGTCGATACTGGACATTGTATCGATGTCAACACAGCTTTCAGGGTTATATACCGAATTCCGAAGTCGTTATCACGTACAGTTCACTTACGTCTCCTACACATAGCAGAAGCTGTTGCAATAAGATCGACTAAACCGGAACTTTGTATCCAAAAAGAACACGTCCAGACAATGTTCCTACCATGGCCAAACTTGAATTGATGGTTCTTCTTCTCATCAAGAGTGCTCCTTTCCCTTAACCCTCTTGGTATTTTCCTTTGCTTATTATTACAAATATTATTATTACAATTATTATTATTCGTCATAATTTATGTCCTTCATGCAAACATTCCCTCAATACTACCGAATTTTTCATTCATACTATCCGAACTTAATATTAGTGATATCTCTTTTCTCACTATATGCCTCCACCTCTTTCATTTCACATATTCGTTATTTCATTATGAACCTGTCATTGCAGTCTTACTATCTCCTGTTTAACACAGACCACTTTGTATTAGCCACTCACCTGACACCTTTTATAACCTTGAACTGACTTGTCAATTTTCCTACCCCACACTCTACAAATCTATTATGATTAATCACCACCATTGTCTGCCATTTTACAATATTTTGTAATCGATTTCAGCCTAGCACAAATACGATTATTTATTTTGACACTCCATAACTAATCTGTTATTTTAAGTTAAAAATTCCATATTAGTTTGTTTATTAGATGTATCATACAGTGAAACAGTATTATTTACTGGATGACGTTTCGAAGAAAATTTATTGTTCATAATCATATCAATTACAATAATTGATATGATAATAATATGGTAATAATTGATATGATTATGAACAATAAATTTTGTTCGAAACGTCATCCAGTAAATAATACTGTTTCACTGTATGATACATCTAATAAACAAACTAATATGGAATGACATCACAACTAGTTGATAACTTAGTTTCCGCACGATGATAAAACAGATGTAAGCATGGAAATAAATAATGACACACTGTCTATAATTATCTCTCAGACGTTGATATTTAGTTTGCTAATTCTGTGGATTTTTAAACGTTTGATCTGATTCTTGCCATATGATCTAGTACAAATTGTTACTCAGAATGAGGTAATCATAGTATTTTTTCACATTTCGATGGACTTCAAACTGCGAAGATTTTTAAAACGAATAAAAGGCATACTGATGAAGAGTCCCAAACTAGGGCAAAACAGCTGTGCAGTACTCCCAGGTTTTCCAGTGGTTCTCTAACTGATGTCAGCTCATGATGAAATCCTCCATCCAATCAAACAAAATCCCTACAAAACCAATACTTGAGAATAAAAGGCACTTTTAATCTATGTTTCCATGTCTATTCGAACAAATCAACACTAGAATATTTAATTTGACCGGCGCTCGGTTTTCAGTCATTTATTTTACGTCGTCCAATTTATTTGCTAAATTTCAGTCCCATTTTAAATGGCATTATTCTCTAGCCCACCTCTACTTAGTCTCTACCTGTAGTCAATTATATTACGTCATCTAACTTACCAATCCAATCTTACTTTAGTTGCTGTCTAATTAACCTTGTTTCTATACTAGATCACTCTTGTATTACCTAATTAATTATCTAAACTTGACGAACCTCATGTACACATACAAAAAAACAACATTTTATTACTTATTTATTTAAACGCAGAAAAAAACTTGGTACAATATGGCACCAAGAAAGATGCGCCACACAATAATAATAAAACAACATAGATCAAAAGTAAAAAAATATAAGTAGAGAACGGGTAAAGAACTTCATCAGGAAGGAAAACAGTCATACTTAACAAGTTCAAACAGTTTTCGTTAACTACCATCAGGAAGCGAAGAAACAAGGAAATTGCAACACGTTACGATTCACACACATTACGATTCTTGGCCATATCCAATAACGTTTCGAGCCATCGATTTGAGCTATCTCGCGGACCCCAACCAGAGAGACTTGACGCAACAAGCGATGCTAATCTAGCACAAACATCCTTCATCCCACGACGCCACATCATGGACTCATCACCCCTCCGCTTTTTCTATCCCGTCCCAGGGCTAGCGAACAGAGACCTGTACGGAAGCCTCTGGGATGACATTCGCAGCACATGTCCAAGCCACCGGAGCTGGTGTTTCCAGATGACGACACTCAGTGAATGGTGATATCCACTGTGTTCAAACACACGCCGCCGAACCTCAGAATTACTCACGCGATGCTGCCATCGAACGCAAGCAATCTTGCGGAGACAGCGATGATCGAACACGCAGAGCCACTGCACAATCTCAGCTCGGAGAGGCCAGGTTTCACAGGCGTAAAGCAAGATATCCCGCACCGAAACATTGTATACCCGACCTTTGACAGCCAGGCTAACATCGCGACGGCGCCAGAGGTGACTCAAGTTGATGTATGTCACCCTAGCCTTCATTATACGGCTAGAAATCTCATCCATCACCCCTCCACCAGCAGTCACACAACTACCCAGATACACAAACTTATCAACAACTTCAAGTGGTTCACTTGCAAGAATGAAGGCAGGTACAGGCTCCTGCCAATCTTGTAACAGTACTTTGCACTTAAACGGCGCAAAGTACATACCATACTTACAGACATAATTGTGTATAAATGCGAATGTGAATGAATTCTCTGAAAAGTCTCTTCGCTGAACGTCTTCTCTTTTAATGTAACACACATTTGTAACTGTAGATGCATGTAACAAGAAATTTTAAACGTACTTTTGGAAATAGATTCACCTCAAGATCTAAAAAGATATGCTGTATTTCGTGAAGTCTTCAGAATGTTATGAGCATTTTACACCCTAACATTTATTTCAACAGAGGCAGACAGTATTTATTTATTTATTCCTTAGAATATTAATTTCGAAGTGTTTTATGATCTCCAGTGGCTACTTACTACTGAATACATTTCTTGATAACTATAAGACAAAGGTTTGAGAAGTCTCATTATCTAACTTGTTTGGAAGTGGTTACCAATAGAATCAAGGACGCACATTGAATTAGCTTACATCTGGTTTGTTGATTAAAGGTGATCAATTCGTTCAGTTATATCGGTGGTAAAAGACAAACGTGGATGAATGAAGAACAGCAAGACAATTCAAAGAGGAAGAAAATTTTCCCTGCCAACGAAGTCATCTTCAAGGGCAATACAGTCGTTTGAATATTTCCTAAAACTTATAACAGTGTACTGTAGAGTAACAGGGGCAGTGTGTGGCATAAGTAATATAGTTACACAGAAGCGATTTCTGAGGATAAAAAGATAACTGCTCAGCAGCTGCATAAGTAAGGAGGCATTTGAAATTTGTTAACGTGAAAATTATTATTGGTAAGAGGGGCGAAGTGGTTGAATTTGACTATTTAAAGAATAGAAATTAATGGATATTACAATTAGACTCATTATAACTACACTATGGTGTTTACAGTTTTGATCACTAGCTGACAACGGTTAAAGAGCCTTGTGGAAAACCAGATAGTACTTACAGCAAACAAAGATGACACACTGTGGTTGAAATGCAAAGAATTGATCCTTGCATCATAGCGTCTAGCCTTCCGAAACATCCTCAAGAGAAAAGTAAGGTCAAGAAGCGCTCCAAAGACTACAAAAGATATTTGTATATATATATATATGTAGTTCTACTCAACAATAATGACATCAAAGGCTCAAAACCACTTCAAGTACACCGTTAGGCAGATATGCAAAGAATGTAGGCTTCTGAGCACATAACAAGTCTTATAGAATTAGTTGGCCGAAATTCAACTGTTAGAAGTACTTCGAAATCCATTGAAATATTACCAGCAAGGTGGGAAGATAATTGTCTCCACAAGGATCACACATCATCCATTTTCTCAGACACCTCAGGGCAGGGTCATAATGACATTGATTAGCTTGAAAAAAATCACATCAGTCAACATATTATCAATCATTGTACACACAACCAAAGAGAGAAGCATTGAAATAAGTTATTGAACAGGGACAAGGACAAATAATAAGGAACAAGTAAACATGATATATGCAAATGTGAAAATAATGATATGCAGTCCAGGAGAAAACCAATAAAAATTTTAAAGTTAGCTGCGAGGTACAAATAAATATAAATACTTTGATTAGATAAACCAGGAGGCACTATCGAACCGACTTTCCGTGACAGTAATGAAGAGCAGAAGTTGAAATTCATGGGCCGTTAAATCCACTCCCACTAGCTGAATGGTTTACGAGCATATTCATAAAAATGAAACAACTCATTTTCATGTCAAAAAGTACAGTAATAAAGTTTTATTCACTCAGTTAGTCTCCTTGATAACTACGACTTTTAAGTGGCAATTCCCATGACAGTAAACAAAAGCCACATTTTCGCCCAGATATAGGGTCATATGAAGGTACCACTAACGAACCTGTAAACAACAAGCCCTATAAAATTAAGAAATAAATAAATAACTTCCTGAATTTCACATCTTCATTTATTCTCATCCTCACAACATTCTGGGTTGGTATTTCGGCAAAAACAAGTTTATAATCGGTGGAAAACTGGGATCGATATTTCAAACCATTGAGTGTAGAGGTAGCATACTTCATGTTTCAATTTTAGATTTCTGCACTCACGTAGAAACGACAATCGTGAATAATCCAGGAGAAGATAAATCCATTTTGTATTCGAGGAAAGCTTCACCAAGCTCCATAGGGGAAAAGTAGGAAAAATTCTTATGTCGTCTGTATAAATACATATATATATGTATATATGTTCGTAAGGCGTCGGTAGCACAGCGGTTGGGACGCTTTCCGACCATGCACATGGTCCGGGGTTCGATACCCGGCCACTGATGCACTCCTTTACCTCGCTAAGCCAGAAATAATGCTGGTAAAGAGGAAAGGTTGAGTATGAGGTTAGCAACCTCATCCTGTGAAAAAAGACGCTGCTACAGAAACTTCAAGCCTCTAGGCTGAAGCCCTATGTTCCGCTGGGAACTTGAAGAAAAAAATATAATCGTAAATGTATACTTTTACACTTCCAAGTGTTGGCTTAAAGGGATTTGATTAGCTACAGGTTTGATTGCGAGCTGATAACAGTTGGAGAACCACTGAGAAATCAGACAGTACTGAACAGTAGAAGTTAAAATTCATGGGCCATTAGGACCAGTTTTATTGGCTGAATAGTCTATGACGTCACCTTGTAACTGTACGATTCTGAGTTCTTACTCTACTGAGTGTTTATCACTGGACATTGTCAAATTAGGGTGAAACGGCTGTTCAATCAATACTCAGTGGTTTTCCAGTTGTTTTCTAACTGATATCAGCTCTTGATGAAACCTGAAATCAATCAAATCCCCGGAAACTAACACCTGAAAATTAATCTGATGATCATTTTGGATTGTCTCTATACAGCAAGTGGCCTGTGGTTCTAGTGAGAAGTCGTGATCAACGGAGTCTGCCAAGTTAGGCGAGAGGACACTTACTCACCGAGGACATTCGCTGGCGCATGGACGATATATCACGAAGACGTATGATCTGATTTTTGTTTAGTAAAGTTATGCATACAGTCACAGGCTTTTCGTTGTCTTCTGCTATTGTCGTGACTCAATCAAGCAGAAAGTATTTTAGCAATAATAGTCGTGTCTGGTGTACATTCAAACTGCCAGCTGCATCGCAGTATCGTTTTGCCCACTCAATAGCCCACTAGATCGCATAAGAATTAACTTAGCTATTAATTTGTATCATTTTTTTATGTGTATGAAGACTTTCCTCCGAAACCATGACACACTGTATAACTGAATGATTACATAGTAAGCAGGCTCATTTATAACAATCGTTTTGGAATAGATATATGCACATCAAATGATTACGTAGTAAACGTTCGTGACATAATTTTCAAAGAAGTTTATTTATTTCTACTACTAATTAAATGACATGATATATTTGAGCAGTATGAGCTTTCCTCCAACTTAAGTAAGTTTGAAAATTCAACCGAACTCAGACATTTTGTACACATTGAGATATTTAGTTACTGCTATTGAAATATTTATGTTTACTGAAGTGAAAGGCATTAACGAGTGCTGGTTTGCAGGGATTTAGTTGATTTCAGGTTTGATCATAGACTGACATCAGTCAGAGGACCACTGACAAACCAATGGGTATGGAACAGCCGTTTCGCTCTAATTTGACACTGTTCAGTGATACACACTCAGTAGAGTTCGAACTGAGAATCGTTGGGTCACAAAATGAGCTCGTAGACTATTCAGCCAATAAAGCTGGTCTTAATGGCCCATGAATTTCAGCTTCTGCCTTTCAGTACTGTCTGATTTCGCAGTGGCTCTCCAAATGTCATCAGCTCGTAATCAATCCTGTATCTAATGAAATCCCTTTAAGTCAACACTTGAAAGTGTATAAATGTACATTTTCGAACACATGTATATATATATATTTATACGGACAATATAGGAATTCTTCATACCTTGCCCTGTGGAGCTCGGTAAAGCTTTTCTCGAACAAAAGATGGATTTATCTTATCCTGGATTATTCACGATTGTCGTTTCTACGTGAGTACATCTATCTAAAATTGAAACATGAAGTATACTACCTCTACACTCAATGGTTTAAAATATCGATTCTAGTTTTATACCGATTATACACTTGTTTTTGCCGAAATACTAACCCAGAATGTTGTCAGGAGGGGAGTAAATGAAGAAATGGAATTCAGGAAATTGTTTATTTATTTATTTCTTAATTTTATAGGGCTTCTTGTTTACATGTTCGTTAGCAGAACCTTCATATGACCCTATATCTCGGCGAAAATTTGGTCTTTCTTTCCTATCATGCGAATTGTGACTTGAAAGCAGTGGTTTTCTGAGAGACTGACTGTTTGAATAGTTCATCAAGAAAGGTTTATTACTGTACTTTTTGACATGAAAATCACTTATTTCATTTTTATGAGTGTAGGTGTTAGGTATGATGTGAGCTATTAATACACAGGAATCAGTGCTCAATTGTCCGTTCATCCCTACTTTATATGTTACATAATTGTTTATTTATCACAGAAAATTACTCAGTTAACCAGAAATTATCAGCTCATCGACTAATAAAAAACTAATTTACTGTAAACACTATTTATTACATTCATGTCACAGTGTTAGTAAACTTCATACAGAAAATGTTTGACAAAAATCAGTACGCTTAAATGTTCTGTTTTAACAGTGGCACAGAAAACCTTCTACATTTTATGCAATATCAGGAAAGTGAACAAAAGTCTGTCTGTTGGTCTTCTTATTTTCTAATCGACCGATGGCGATTCCTCAGTTGGAAGATGAAATATCTAGATTAGCCACTTCTAATTGCATCTACCAATTGAATTGAGTTTGTGGAGTGAGTTATATCAGCCGTTGCTCTAGAAACTAGATTTTTCATACTCGGGAACATCTACCAGTGTGGCTAAATAAAGGTGTAGTAAAAACCATCAGCAGTTCGACATTAGACCGCCGGGTCCAAAGTGGCCATAAAGCCAGCAGTGACGAATGCTTGTCTATCATCGACCGGCTACCAAATAAATTGCCAAAAACATCGAGGTACCGAATAATCCAAATAGCAGGGGCTATCATGATTCACCTTAAACAACCGGCGCTCTGTTTACAGAAGAAGCGAGTCCAGCCAATACTACTGTCCCACCTGGCCTTCATTAGAGACTATAAATTCATGAATTTGTATTATTACTTTTCCTAATTTTTCTGATATTCAGTGTATTGTTATGTTGATGTTATCAGACTGTAATTCATTGATGTTATTATTGATTCGATGTTATTTAAACAACTTTGACACAAATTAATCCAGTGAAGGATGACAGTGGAAAGCCAATCACCAAAGAAGTGGAGCAAAGGAAACACTGGGCTGAACACTTCAAAAGACTCCTAAATCGACCACCACCTACAACCCGCCCAACAATACCAACAACGGAGACAGAGCTACCAGTGAACACCAACCCCCCGACGAAATCAGAAGTCCTGAAGGCAATCAAGATGCTAAAAGCTGGAAAAGCGGCAGGACCAGATGGAATCCCAGCAGAAGCATTGAAAATGGAGCCAGAGACAACAGCGGACTTGATGACACCGCTACTGGAGAAGGTGTGGAAAGAAGGCAGAGTACCCGAGGATTGGAAGAAAGGATACTTATTCAAACTACCAAAGAAAGGGGACCTAAGTCAATGCAAGAACTGGTGCGGAATTATGCTCCTGTCCATCCCAAGCAAAATACTAAGCCGCATCATCCTGGAGAGAATCAAACAACCCCTGGATGAAAAACTTCGACCGGAACAGGCCGGATTCAGGAGAAACAAGTCATGTATTGATCAGATCGCCACACTACGGATCATCACTGAACAAAGCTTGGAATGGCAGTCACCTCTCTATCTCAACTTCATCGACTTTGAAAAGGCCTTCAGCAGACAGCGACGATAGGGAGGTGATTTGGCAACTACTTCGCTACTACGGGGTGCCACCGAAAATTATACATCTCATCCAACAGCTGTACGACAATGCTGCATGCCAAGTAATCCACAATGGGAAACTTACGGAATCCTTCGAAGTGAGGACAGGAGTAAGACAAGCTGGCCGCCTACTATCTCCAATGATTTTCTTGATTGCAGTAGACTGGATAATGCGACAAACAGTGGGCAATGAGGAAACAGGCATAAAATGGACACACACAAAAAATTGGAGGATCTGGACTTCGCCGATGATATATGTCTGATTTCCCGCAGACTGGAGGATATGCAAGCGAAAAGCAACAAGTTGTCAGAAGAAGCATCAAAGGCAAGACTTTAGGTGAACATAGAGAAAACAGAGGTGATGGAGATTCCTGGGCAACACCATCAAAGGCAACAACAACAACGGGCAACGATCAGCATAAATGGGAGGAACCTGAAAGAAACAACCTCTTTTACCTACCTTGGAAGCATCGTTTCAACTGCAGGCAGAACTGACGAGGATATCAAAGCAAAGATACTCTTAAGTCTGTGTGGAGGTCAACAGCACTAAGCATCAAAAATAAGATCCGGATTTTCAATTCCAATGTGAAGTCAGTCAGTGTTACTATACGGATCAGAGACTTGCACTGCACGTCATAAAGAGCATCTCAAACAAACTACAGACCTTCATTAACAGTTGTCTTGTCTCAATACTCAAGATCAGATGGCCAGGAAAGACCAGCAACAGGGAGGGATCTCTGGGAGCGAACCAACCTGGCAGGAACCGATTGTGAAACAAATAGCCAGGAAGAAATGGAAGTGGATTGGATTGGCCATACTCTGAGGAAACCATCAAGTGACACCACTAGACAAGCCATTGCTCGAGTGGAACCCGAAAGGGAAGCGGCGAGTTGGTCGTCAGTGCAAGGGTGATTTGGAGGAGGTCATGTGAAGAGGAGATGAAAGCATGTGGACAGACTCGGAGCCAGGTGAAGACTCTAGCAGAGAACCGAACGCAATGGAGACGTGCAGCTGAAGATCTATGTTCCGCTAAGAAATAAGGGAAATAATAATAATAATAGAATAAATGTTGTCAATAACACTAATTCATTCACTATTATGTATATATAACTGTGGAACTTGATGAAAAACGATAATGGTTCACTTAAGCTTCTTTATGAAACTGCATTACTTATATTAGTAATGAACATATTCCCAGAAACAAAATTAAGCATCTTCCCTGATATACGAACATAATTTTAACACTTCCGCAGAGTACAATTCCATCATAGAATAACTTTATTCAATAAAACACACAGTGACATATTACCATTTACTGTTGATGTGACAATAATACTAAACATATGAAATCTATTGTTGTCAATAAAATTGTAAGATAAATAGTGATTGAAGTATATAAGCGAAATCTGGTAGTTATATGATCACCTTGATATGACTATGAATTGTTAATCATGCTGCTCCAAGTGTCATCAGTGAATACTGCTGTGTCAGTTTGTGTTTCTATCAAATAAAGTTATTCTAAGAATAGAAATCACATACACTGTACTTTAACAGTATGTTTTTATGACGATGTACATGACATTACAGTCATTGTCACATTAGAAAAATGAGATACTAGACAATGAATTCGACACATTATTTTTATAATTTGTCTAATTTTCATACAGAAGGATAATATATAGTATTGGTACAAACCTGTGTATGCATTGCTGATTATAGTTCGCGTAGGTCAGTCTTTCAACCCTACCCTTAAATAAGCATCAGACATAGTAATTTCCATTATTCAAGCGAACAAATGCGTCTCCTAGAATCGGAGATAGGTATAAATAATATCCTTATCGAGCATATTATGCAGAAGTAGACTCGTAAACTACCACTTGCCTCTTAGTATGAAGTAGCTCACTGACTAGAGAAAATCCAGTTCTCCTAATTTGTGTAAATTTAGTTGACCCATATCCTCAAATGCATTAGAAAGTGAGCACTTGTTTGGAATTGAGCTTAGGGGGACAAACGGAGTTACAGAATTTCTCTGAACAATGTCTTTCGAACTAAATGTATGTGTTATGGTACGAACACCAAAAGCCAATCTATGCGTTCTATTGTATAGCAAGCCTGAATCTTCTTGAGTCATGCGCAGTCACAAAATGACCTGACGACAGCAAAAAATGGTTATTCCAGATAGAATCTATGATACTGTTTAACAACAGTAGCATATCAAAAGGCAGAATTACTTCAGCAGTACCGTTAGCTGGTGGTACAAAACAAGGAGTGTAGAACAAAATTTTATAAATAAACAATAAATGAATTCCTTTGCTATCCTAGTGGGATATTGGTCTTTCAACTTGAGCTTGGAAGTTCCAGTAGCAGTGGTGATTTTTTCACGTCGTTAAGGTTGCTGGTTTCATACCCGACCTTCCCTTTTTACTGAGATAACTACTGGCTAATCAAGGTTAAGGAGTGTGCCGCCCGAGACTGAAACCTTAGACCACGTGTATGATTGGCGAGTATTCTACTGCTGAACTACGGACGCATAAAGAAAGCAGTTAATGAAAAATCAGACATAAGAAGTACCTGAGAATCAAGTAGAATATTCTCAAACAAGGTGGGATCAAAACTCTGTCAGCACGAATCATGCATCAAACAAAGGCGATACATCCAGCGATATATTAAACCGTAGATTAACGAGAGCAGTTGAAAGAACTTTCAGTGCTGCAAAACTGCATGTCACTTTCTCAACCAAACCGATATTGACACTGTGCATTAAAGATAGATTACCCAAAATGACGACATCAATGTGTGTATATAAATTCAACTACTCCTGTGCAGCTAGTTATATAGGTCGTACCCAAGGGAATTTATCTTTACGCACTCGTGAACATATTCCGGTCTGGCTTGGGAAAAGAGCGAACAAATCATTAAACAGTGCAATTCTGTCTCATCTAATGGATAGCGAACACAGCATCAAAGTAGAAGAGTCATTTACAGTTGTGTATCGAGTACCAAACAATCTCCCCAAAGGCACACGATTACGCCTCCTAGCCATAGCTGAGGCTTTAGAGATTAATAGAGAAAGACGAGACTTATGTGTACAGAAAAAACTTATTCATTCTCTCTGTCTACCCTGGCGCACTATAAGGTCACCAGGATCATAATTTTCCTTATTATTATTACCATTATTATCATTCTGTGATATCATGTCTTTTTTATCCATTTCTCCACCCAGTTTATTTCACCTCATTGTTACCCCTAATTTTGTCAACCTTTGTGATTTTACACTAAGCCTGCCAACTCTGTAACATCTTATTACAATTTACAACTTAGCCCCTTTATTTTATCATTAGACATTATCACATCCTGTGTCCCCATTGTTAATGTGTGTTTGTATGCATTTTGTGTCTATCGCATTTCTCTCACCCCAATGACACTTGTATTCTGATGACTATAAAACACCACTATATCACCCAATTATTCATTCACACTTCATCACATTATTCTGACTATACACCCTATACACATTTGATTGATTATATTAACTAATGGACTATCATCTCAACTTACACATGCACCCCAATACAGTTTCTGATATTATTTTCATTTGCTTTTATTGGCTGTATGTACTCTATTATTCATGGATTTATAACTGTAGAGCCTGAAGAAGAAGTTATCGAAAACAATTGTTCGCTCAAAATCTTGTTTTGATTTCAATATGGGGATATTTCATTTACTCAAACAATTCCCCCAGATTTTCAAGGTTAGATTTGCTCACACAAAACAACAAGCTATCAATATCGCCAAATAATCATAAAGAGAAGCATTAGAATTAGAGATCAGATAGGAATAGAGACAAATGATAAGGATTAAGTCAACTGCATATGATAGGCAAACGACAGAACAGTGATATACAGCCTAGGGGAAAACAAGGAAATAATTACAAAGTTGGTTGTAACATCCTAATAAGTATTATTACTGTTATTACTGTAATTGAATAGTTCAGAGGGGATTTTCCAAACAATTATTCTGTTACACACCGCTCTATGAGAACAGCTAATGTAAATGTTTGCAAAAGCATAAACAAACGGTAGACCAAGTGAACGTGAAGTCTGTCCGTTGAGGAATAAATCAATTTATATTAAGAGTCCATTTTCAATGGTTATTTACACACAATGATAATTTTGCTAGAATTACTGTCCAAATCAAAAACCTATCCTTGGGCGTAAACAAGAATTTAAAATATTTTTGTAATAAAGTGAGATGGAAATATTTTCGAAAAAACTGAACTCACAGTTCGCCACTTCCTCAATGAACAAAATGACCTAGCCGTTGCCACTGGTAGGGTAAGATTTCTGGCAAAAGTTTTACTTTATATCTGCATTCAGCAATTAGTTTCGATAGATAATAATTACTGAAAAAGGTAAAAATATACTTCACTGCAAACCTCAAAAGTGCACAATTCATTATTTCACATCCCACACTATATACCAATTTATCTGTGTGTGGACATACATACGTAGGCAAGAGTAATCACGCTCTGCATGTGAAGGTGGGAGAGCATTCTCCGAAGTGGTTAGGAGGAATAGATGAACTCTGGAAAGCCAATAGACGTAGATGGCAGACCACCAACTTCCTCTATAGCTTAACATCCAGTCGATATAAAGCACACAATTGATGTCGAAACAGCTTTTAAGATTGTTTGTAAAAATGGTCAAGGGCACTCACTGAAATACTCTGAGGCAATAGATATTCGTAAACTTAACCTCCTCTCCACTGTGTGTACGAAAACAACCTGGCATCCTTATTTGAATAAATGACCAAACGTAGTGTTAACTATTCTTAAATCTTTTTGTCACTCTGTGTATTATAACTGGCCTTTATGTTTCATACAAATTGACTTGACAAATAAATGTGCGATCAGATTGTTCGAAATGCACTGCGCAAAAATGCATCACATTTTTTCAGACAACCTCCGTCTTCTATAGAAAAATAATAATATCCCTTTATTCCAAACAATGATAATGATAGAGAATGGAATTTTCAACGTTTTTATACAGACTGCAACAATTTAGCTCATTTTACAAAGATGTGCGTACATAAAGTTTTTAGAAATAATAATAATAAAACCACGAAAAACTAAATGTTGGTGGAAACAATGAATTATGAATTTCATGTAATAATAATAATAATCTTTGCTTATACTTCGCAGTCCATTTACTGATTTTAAAAGCTTATAAGTTCTTTACTGACATCTGACTCTCCCAACTAAAATGGTATGGCATAATTTAGTTGTGCTAGTATAAATTCTTATGAAGTTCCTTCTGGTTTTCAGCAAAGAGAAACAAGGAAAAGGCTGCGAATAGAGAGGATGTTCAGTATCGGACAAGAAACATTTAGCCTACTGCTTGCAAGAATTGAAGTGCAAGGCCCACCAATAACCCTACATATAACTTTCAGTGTTCGACATAATATGATATACTGTTTTTTGAGTAGTCCAAAGAAGAATAAGTGGGGAAACAATAAAGGGGAATGAGCTAAATACATGAACTAATAAATTGTAAGGGAAGAGGTTGAGTCTTGTCAGAAAGTCTCAACTTCTTTATGTAATAACTCAAACAAAAATTTCCCCAGAAGTCAACAGGATATGAGACGACTAATAGAGATTCGAAGAGAAACTGATGTTGAGATGAGGGATCTGCGATTTTCTCCTTATCACAATGCCATCGATATTGCAGCGATCATGGGATTGAACCAGTCCACGCGAGTCTTTTTAGCATCTGAAACTAAAATCAGCAATATGACATTTTGGTATATTAAGTTTAAGGTTATTTTGGTGAAACCGTTTGTTAACTTCATACAAGAATCTATTCATTTAAGAACAATGCGAACCAGAAACTGCTGGGACAGAAACGGTTATTTCGTCGGCATATTTAATGAAGTTAGCTTTGGAAGTGTTTAGAAGGTCATGCAAAATAAAGAAAAAAGAAATGGAGAAAGTATGGCAGGATGCGGCACACCAGTTTCACTTATCAACTAAGTGGAGTGCTTTCCATTTAAAATGTATGTTGTTTTCCAACCGAAAAATACGAAGACAGCCATCTTGATACTCATGATTCAGTGCTTTCTGAAATCAGCTTACCTAATAAAAGTGGCCTCCCTGGGAATACAGTCAAAAGCAGAAACGTAGCCTAAAAAAGGGGCTTGAATAAACTTTGAAACTTTACCAATACTGTGACGGAGTACGGCGACAGCAACTAAAGTGCTTATACTGCATTTGTAAGCAAACTGCTTTGGGTCATTGAAAGATTTTGAAGAAGGTTTAAGAAAATGCAATAGAAGTTTCTCCTTAGTTTTCCAAAACAGAGATGTGATAGCGATTGGTCTGAACTTAAACTTGATCCAGAAAATGACTTCGGTGCAGAGGGCACTTTTGTTTCTTTCCAGGCAACAGTTATTGTATCTTCGTGAAGCGATGCATTGAAGATTTGACTAAGAGGATAACACAAAATTTCAGCATACTTTTGAATTAAAATGCTGGGAACACCATCGGGACCTAGGTTGTATGAGGGATTTAAGGATATGAGACATGTCAATGCATTCTTTCATTAAGAACAGGGGAATGATCATTTACGCGACAAGAAACATCAGGTTTGGTCATATTAGCTTGTTGCGTTATAAAAGATCTATTTAAGGCGTTTACATCAGAATAAGCATCAACTGAGATTTGTTTTTTTGCTTGTAATCATATTAAAAAGTTTCCAGATGTTAGAAGCATTCTTACATGAATAAAAAGTTTCATTATATATCCAATTTAGTCTGTATTTCAGACTTTATTAAAGGGTGTATTCTTCGAACACCTGCATTTCCATGTGATTTGTACAAATTATCTTTTTCTTTTCTAAGCTATTTTAGTTGTTGAGAAGAGATTCTATCGAATCTCGTGAATAGTATTTCAGCAGGGCGGCAAATTTCCAAGCAGAATTTGAGATAGGAGGTGATGTTAAAGACAATAATGTCTGACACTTCATCAAAGAATAGATAACAGTCACTATCATGTAACGTACATCTTAGTGCTTGAATATTGTCATGTGAATAGGATAGTTCCTGAATTTCCTCTGTTAAGTTAAAAATGCCCTTCTGTCTAACTTGCCATACACTTTCAGTAAAATAAGAATAATGCAGTGGTCAGAATGCAGCATTGGCGCCTCCTATATGTCACTATCGTTTATGAAAACCAGGTCTAGGGCTTTGTCCAGACAAATATAGAATTTGACCAGGTCCTCATGATCAAGTAGTATGAGGAAGCTGTTCTCACAAGAATTAAAGTCCCCACAGACTGCTGACAAGGAATTTCCAAAAATGGGAGGAGAAAATTCAGTAAATTCGTCTGAGAAGATAGAAATATCAGAGGGACTGCAGTCAAGAGTCATTTAAAAATTTGTTATGTATATATAGGGATATTTAAATAAGTGCTTTGGGCGACATCTAACAGTGATACGGTCTATATTGTCATAAGGAAAACTTGAATGATACATGATTAAATGTAAACCACTTCGTAGTAATAAAAGTGGACACCCCCAAAGCCTAGCTTTTTCTTTAAACTATGTATATTCAAATTTATAAAAGGGTCTAACTATTTTAGATATTCAAAAGCATTTTTATTAAAATGTTTCTAAAATGTGGTGAATAGTCAAAATTGTAAGTGAAGATTGGTAAGTATTGACAAAGGTAGAGTAATTAGGGTTTTAATGGAGACACGTGACTAAAATAAATTATGCAATAGGTAGAAAGAGTAAATAAAGAGTTGGTTAAGAAGAAGGAGTTAATAATAATAATAATAATAACAGCTTTATTCCAAACAGTATTTGTGGTACAGGTATGGAATTTTCAGCGTGCATTAAAATATTGCATCTAATTACCTCATAAATTTTATAAGATTTTAAAAAGAAAAGGCAACAACAACAAAAAAATAGAGAGATAAAAGGAAATAAAAAAGAACAGCGTTGCATTCATATTTTAAACAATGCATCACAGGAATATGCAGTATAAAATTATTCTGTAATAAAAGATGTGAAAAACAATATAATAACAACACAGAAAGGAAAACAAAAACTAATGGGAACTATTTGTTAGTGCCGCAGTAAGTTGATCGTGCCATACCTAACGGATTTCTCATCACATAACAGCTTTGCCAGATAAGGTATTGTGGAGTTTTGTACTTGGTAGTCCTAGCATATAGCCTCCTATAGCTGCTTCTAGTTCTACCAGATGACATGCAAGGAGAGAGCTGCATAAAGAGGGGATGCTCGGGTTCTGACAATGTAGTATTCGCTAGTTTCTTACATGACATTATATGTCTATCCACAATAGTGTTAACCAGTTGGTTTAACGAAATCCCACTTGCCCTACTAACAGCTTTTAGTGCCATTCTCAGCAAAGCAAAATCTTTCTTAAGTAGTCCAGGAATGATTAATGGGGAGAAGTAAGGAGGGATGGGTAGAATACAGGAATTGACAAACTGAGAAAGCAAAGACTGCTTTATACCAGACTGCCTAAACTTCCTAACGTAGAACGTTAAGCGAAACATCTTTCTAGTAACTAGCAAGATGTGAGAGGACCAGGAAAGATCGGAGGAAATACTCAGTCCAAGGTACTTGACATTAGATTTAGTTTCAACCTCTATGCCGTCAATGATAGTGGGGCCATGTTAGCTGGCTAGTTGCTGTAGGTCACGTTTTCGTCTGAAAGTGAAATTTACTACCTGACATTTAGACGGATTTAGCTTAAGAGGACCACTGACTAATTTCCGACAGAAAGTAATTTAATTTGGAACAATCTGACTGAGAGTTGACAGGCATAGAAACAGAGAGGTCATCAGTATACTTGACAAAAGTGGCTACACCAGAATGGGGCAAGTCATGTAAGAAAAAAGAAAACAGAAAAGGAGAAAGAACAGCACCTTGAGGAATACCAGCTAAGATGTCTTACGAAAATTCAAAATAAATAAAAAAACATTGACATAGTAGTAGAACTTGGAATTATACCCAAGGTAGAAGTTTACTAAGAATAATTTTACAAAATTAATTTTTTACCTCCCAGAATATAACTTCTACTACACCAGTATTTCCTTTATCAAAACACTCGTTTGCCACGACATTTTCCACAAAATTGTGAACTAGTGGAGCTTCCTGACTGTCAGCGACAATGAAAACTTTGAACACGCATATGACATTAAATAATGAAGAATTTTTAGTCTCAACCACAATTTCTTTTCACCCTTTAAACTCATGAGTCCTTAGGATGTTACTTAAAAACCTTAAGGAAATGTGTGGTAAAATGCGTATGCTGTTTCATGAATCAGCAGGAGAAATTTCAACACTTGAAAATTATTCATCAAACGTGATAACACCATGTACACTGCAAATACATCCTATAATTAACTTCAGAATGTAGTCAACTGTGTTTTAGTGGTTTAGTTGCTCGTCAAGATCGAGATTTTTTTATTGTTAAATCTTCTAGAGTTATCCTTGGCATCATTTTGAGCGCTACTACTTGGTGAGCTAATGAATTCGGTATGGTTTTTATTATAATTTATAAAGAACTTATAAAGAACTGGGAGTACTAGACAACTGTTTCGTCCCACTGGTTTCGGACTCTTCATCGGTACGCATCCACTGGGGTTCGAACCCAGGACCTTCTGGTTACAAGGCGAGCTCGTAGACCATTAAGCTACTGGGACCCAGCCTAATGGTCTATGAATTCCAAATTCTGAAAATTCGTGATATATTTAGCGGAACCGCCAGTCTCTGTCACGGATTGGCAGAATTTAGAAATCATAGATCTTCAAGTGTTGGTTTGTAGGGATTTGATTGGTTACAGGATTTTCATCATGAGCTGACATCAGTTAGAGAACCATTGGAAAACCTGAGAGTACTGGACAGCTGTTTCATCCTAGTTTTGGACTCTTCACAGTATGCACCCACCTGCTGTCCAGTACTCCCAGGTTTTCCAATGGTTCTCTAACTAATCTCAGCTCATGATGAAAATCCTGTAACCAATCGAATCCCTACAAACCAACACTTGAATATCAATGAGATGCTTACTAGCGACTTGCCCCATTCAGGTAGTAGTTACTTGGGGTTCTAGTGAGAAGTCGTGACCAGTAGGGTGCAGCAGGTCAGGTGTGAGGACAAATACTCGCCGAAGACATTGGCTAGGGGTCGCGCTATGTCGTGAATTGGCAGAAGTTAGAATTCATGGACCATTGGATCGGGTCCCAGTGGCTTAATGGTATACGAGCTCGCCTTGTAACCAGAAGGTTCTGGGTTGGAACCCTGGTGGTGGGTGCGTACTGCCGAAAAGTTCCAAACTAGGACGAATCAGTTGTCTAGTACTCTCATCTGGTTTTCCAATGGTTCTCTGATTTCAACTCGGGATCAACCCTGTCATCAATCAAATCCCTGCAAACTCAACAAATGACTGTAGAAAATGCAAAAATGTAGGAATAGAGAAGAAAAAATAGGCAAAAATAGTAAGATATTCTGAAAAAGAGACAATAAAGTAATCGAAAAATGCAAAAACAGAAAAAAGACACTTATAATAAGAACAGATAAGAGGAAAGAAGACAGTTGGAAAATGGGAGATTTAAATGCGAATAAAGAAAACGGAAAAAAACACACATGGGGAATGGAAAAGGAAAGAATTCAGGGGGAAAATATTTAGTTAAACCACATGATAAAGTATAAGTAATTTTATTTTATGAATGGATTATAAACAGTAAGGCATTTATTTAATGCAATAATATATCACACAACTGATTCGAATTTTCTATGTTGTTGGTGAATTCACTAGGGAAAAAGTGCTTCATCGGTTGATTTTCAATTTCGTTTCAAATGCTTACAACTTAAGCAGTGCTAAAGTATATAAATTACATACACTACCCCTTCATCAAAAATAAGGTATCAGTTACAGTCATTATGTTTCATATTATAGCTGAACGATGATTGTGATTAACCTATGTTTGTATGACTGGTAGATACTAATGGAATTCAAACTCACATAGTCAGTGCATACAGTTGCTTGTTATAGACTGCGTGGTCCACAATGGAAAACTGTGGCACTGGTGGCACATAAGTAGAATGCTTGCTCAAGTGGTTCGGGGTTCGATCCCAGCCGATGCGCTCCTATACCTCTGTGAGCCTGTAATAAAAGTGGTAAAGAGGGAAGGTTGGACATGAGGCTAGGAACCCCACTCCGTAAAAAAATAAACACTACTCCTACCGAAACTTAAAAGCTGTAGCTTGAAACCCTGTGTTCTACTGGGAACGTGAAGGAATAATTTTCCATAGTTGGTTTGTAAGGACTATTTTTGTTTTTACGAGATGATCGCGGATTGATATCAGTTAGAGAACCATTGAAAACCACGGAGTACTGGACAGCTGATTCATCCTAGTTTGGGAATCATCGGCAGGGTTCAAACCCATGACCTTCTGGTTACAAGGCAAGCTTGTGTACCATTCAGCCACTGGGGTCACCCTAAACCACGAGTCAGTAGAAGTAAGAATTCATGAGCCATCGAATCGGGTTCCAGTGGCTTAATGGTATACGAGCTTGCCTTGCAACCAGAAGGTCCTGGGTTCGAACCCTGTCAGTGAGTCCGTACTGCCGATGATTCCCAAACTAGGATGAAACAGCTATCCAGCACCTCCCGGTTTTCAATGGTTCTCTAACTAATATCAATCCGTGATCAACTCGTAAAGGAACAAAAGAAAGATAATAATTAAACGTAAAACTGAGAGAAGCCTTTGAATCGAAGACAGAAGTAAGACAACGTTGCCTACTAGCGCCGATAATATTGCTCATCGTGGTGGAGTCAGAGGGCAAGAACACTCCGGAACGATAAGAAGACCCTAGAAGATCTGAACTTTACGAATGATTTAAATCTGTTGCCACATAAATTCGAATATCTACGGTTGAAAACCAACACGTCTGCAGAAGAAGCAGTGAAAACACGACTTCCAGTTAGTGTAGAGAAGAGAGCTGATAAAGATAACCAATCAGCCAACAACAACAGGCATTAGTTACTATCAACGAGCGAAATATAAAGGAGGTTACCCTTGACCTGTTTGGGCATTATGTCTCAACGACAGGCGGCGATTTAGGCGTTGATCTGAGGGTAACATGGAGGAGATAGTGTGAAGACAAGATGAAAGCTTATGGTCAGTTGTGTAGCCAGTTCAGGAGGACTGCATAGGAATATAATGAAACGGAGATATGCTGTTAAATACCTATGTTCCACTCGGGACCCAAGAGAATGATAATAATACGTCATTATTTCAGGTGTGGAGCTATGAATGCTTAAATACTGACCATAGCTTCAGAAAAAAGTGGCTGATGACAAACTAAGGAAGTTACTGTTAAACACGATAATCTACGATTGATCAGCTGATTATATTCCTATACCACTAAGAACACAAAGAAGTTAGGCTGATAAGGCAGGATTTATTCTCCTAGGAAAAAAAAGGCTAAGAAGCAAAAAAATACATTTATTTACATTACTATTTTACGTGACCAATAACTTGTCATATCTCTTTTTATAAAAACTGTGTCCTGAAAGTATAAAACACACTGATAAGCCACTCAAAGTCATCGGACTATAGGTGAACTCTAGTTCTGACAGATCTCTTCTAATCCGCTTGAATATTCTTATAACATGCCTCCTCTTGTTAGCCAAAAAAAATGTTCTGGCTAATGGTTAAAGTACCATTTAATGTTAAATAAATGTTTTACGCAAAGAAACACTGTATGCCAAAATATTACATATTAGATAAGCGTATACATTTTCAATGACCAGTATTCATTAAAGCTTTAGATAGGACGATTTCTGAGTCTTCATGTCCTGAAGTAAAAGTCAGTCTGAAGGAAGAATATTCTTTTCAGTAGTTTTTATTCAAATCCTTACAGTTATAAAATAAAACTTTTTCAAGTGTTGGTTTGTAGGGATTTGATCGGTTACAGGATTTTCACCATGAGCTGACATTTGTTAGAGAACCATTGGAAAACCTGGGTGCAGCAGGTCAGGTGTGAGGACAAATACTCGCCACAGAAGACATTGGCTAGCGATTGCGCTGTACCGTGAATTGGCAGAAGTTAGAATTCATGGGCCATTGGATCGGGTCCTAGTGGCTTAATGGTCTACGGGCTCACTGGCCTTGTAACCAGAAGATCCTGAGTTCGAACCCTGGTGGTGGGTGCGTACTGCCGAAAAGTTCCAAACTAGGACGAAACAGCTGTCCAATACTCCCAGGTTTTCCAATGGTTCTCTAGCGAATGTCAGCTCATGATGAAAATCCTATAAAACGTTTTGTTATTATAACGATAGCCAATTACCAGTTAGGAATTTAAAACCAGCTTGATGCTGACATCATTTTATTTGTTCTTGTGGATCCAGATATATGTAGCCCACAGGAAAATTTACCCATCTGGTTCAGTAATGGTGAAATCAACCCCCACGGATGTCTTGTTAAAGCACAGTAAGAGGATACATGACATCATATATGTGTTAATATATCCTTTAGTGTGTTCATTGACAAGTACAACCACTCCATGTCTTCTTCATATGGCAGAAAGTAAGGCAATAAGATAGATAGAAATCTCTGTGTTCAGAAGACACGCGTCTGGATCTTATTCCTCTGTTATTCGTCAAAAGGATACTCCTTGTCACTTTCGCCCTTAGATTTTTAGTGGCGATATTTCGTTAGTTTTACTCTTTACTCCAATAATTTTGAATATTTTTGTGGAATATTTCCTTGCATACGCGAATAAGTTATTCTGATTTAAGATTATTAATATTGTTTCCTTTATATATATATATATATAAGACTATGTCTCTTCCACTTCCTATACTGAATACCTTTCGGTAAACTGCTCATTTCAGTCCCGCTACCTTCTGTTTAGTAAAAAATATTTTTGTATTTACCACTCATCAAACACATTTCACAATTTTCAGATATGTAAGTGTTATGGTAAAAGAATACAAACAGTGCCTAAAGAAAGCTCCTATAGCTCCAACAGATTGTACGAAATTAAGAAAATACTTGCAATCGTACTACTATTGATAGAAACAGGATACAAAATTAGCTTTATTCAAATCTTAGGTTCTGCGGAAAACCTTTGCTTCATTTAAAGAATGACTTATTGCCGAGACCTAACGTATTATGGGTAAATTCAAAAGGTTTAAATAAGTAGCAAGACGTAATTGTAGAAGACTCATGGCCACTTCTAATTAGTAAGTATAATAGAATCATAACAATGATATTCAAATCTACTTATTATTCATATAACCCCTATCATATATATCTCAGCATGTGGTTTGTTCTAAGATAGTGAGTCTTACTCGTTATTGGGTGAGTGATTCCAATTCACACAAATAGAACCCACATTAATATCATTGAATGTAGAGACAAACAGTATACACTTTGTCACCGGTTAATTTCATTTTGATTGGTTAGAGGATTTCGTTATGAGCTGACATCAGTCAGAGAACCATTGGAAAACCAACCGGGAGTATTGGACAGCTGTTTTGTCAGCCTAGTTTTGAACTCTTCATCGGTACGCATCCACTGGGATTCGAATCAAGGAACTTCTGTTTATAAGGCTAGCTCGTAGACCATTAAGCCACTGGGACCCGATCCAATGCCTAGTTCACTAATTCTAACTTCTGCCAATTCAAGACATAGCACGAGCACTTCGCAGTATCTTCTTTTATGAGTAACTGTCCTCACCTTCAACCTACTATATCCTACTGGCCACGGCTTCCCACTAGAACCCTAGATAACTAACTGCCTGAATAGGACCAGTCGCTAGTGAGCATAATTTTACTTCACATATGTATTTGAGAAGTACAGATTCTTTTGGTACAACTTAAGTATTACTTTAACTTTCGTCCCAGTCAATTTATTAAAGGATAGCATGCAGACAAACATATTCCTACCTATTATAAATTATTTAAATTAATCCCAGCGTGTTAAGAAAATCAAAACAAGATTTTTCTGAAGCTGTGGCTTGCACAGCGAAACGTTCAGAAAAATCTTGTTTTGATTTTCTTAACACGCTGGGATTAATTTAAATAATTTATAATGAATCAATCTGACTCGGCACTCAAATTATTTCAGGAAGTTCGTAACACCTACGGCCTGGAAACCTATAATATTCCTACCTAGTTTAATATTAGCAACAGAGGGCTAATAATTGCGATTTTCAAAATTGCTCATAACATAGACATGATTGTATACGAAGTCTGAAAACAGAGTCGACCTTTATTTCATATGTTCATAAAGTTTGTTTTCGAAAGGAATCCTCACAGGCTAGAAACTTTCATCAACAGCTGCCTTTGCTTCATACTGAAGACTAGATACCCGGAAAGAATTAACAACAAGGAACTCTTGAAACGAACTAATTAAGAACCTACTACCCAACAAATTTAGCGAAGAAGATAGAGATGGATTGGTGACAAACTGAAGAGACCGTTGGTTGGCATCGCGCGGGAGTCACAGCCTCGAGTGGAACCGGAATGAGAAACAACGAATTGGACGTGTGTCCAAGAGTAACCTTGAACTAAGTTGTTAAAGTATTAGTTCTCCTTCCCTGAGTTATATGAAGCTCTTATGACTAGTAATCCTTATATACACAAATACCAATTATTTAGTAACTTCACAGTTCTTACAGACTCATCATCCACAATCACGTGATGCATAAAAGGGTATACTCTAAGCATAATTGCCCATTATTACAGTGACGATAGATATGATATTATAAACTTTAACTAGGTGATGTAAATTTATGGAAAAGAAACTCATTTTAGACAAGAACTAGATGAGTGAACTACCACTCATCATCAATAAATAATGATACTTGGAAAAGGCACAAATTATTTCATCTTCATTTTCTCCTTTTCTGCGCAGAAATTAAGTTATTCAGATGTGATTATCATTCATAACAAAATATTGTCTTCTAGTGTTTATAAGACAAATATCAAGTAAGTATGACGTTTTCATACATATTAAGTATGCAGAAAGATAATAATATAGACTGTCAGTTAAAATTCCATCACGCATATAGTAAGTAGTCAGCTGTAATATGCCTCAAACAAGAATTAAAATCACTTCCAAAGTGAACATATTATACAGAAAATATTTTTCTCGTAAAGAGGTAGCTAAGTGTTGAGAGAAAATTGACAAATTCTCATTATACAGAGTACACTTTGACGTAATGATTGTTGGTGAGTATAGAATATGTTGGTATAAAAGTAGATGAATGAATAAGAATAGAAAAATCAAGATAATTTTCCGGCTGATAATTTAAAAGTGGTTCAGTGGAGATTGCTCGTCAATCTTGCATATAGCCGATTCGTCTGATTCCCATCCGACTCACTCCTAAACGTCGCTCAGCTGGTAGGGAGCTTAGTAAAGAGGGAAAGTAAGGCGTGAGAATACCAATTCCACCCTGAGAAAAATGCCAGCTCTGCTGAAACTGCAAAGCTCAGGCTTGAAGCCCTGTTTCACTAGAAATGAAAAAGAATAGAACTTGTGCACTGTGGTAGAGTATAATTCTATTATTGAGAAAATGTATTTGATAAAGTCTAATACTGTTATGCAGTAATGTTTACTGATGACGCTTCGAGCAAAATTTATTGATCATGATCATATCAAAGTGCTTTGAGATAAACGTCATCATACATTCAGTTAAGAGTGAGATAATCTCTTTCAAATTAACAATTAAAATGTCTGAAATATCTTCATAATCCTGAGTCCTTGGATTGTGCGAATTTTCTTACTCTTGCTGTCACTAGCTGTATTTACGAATGTGGTTATATTATAACTTATTGTAAACCGTTTCCTCAGGCAGCCAGGGTGCGCAGTGATCACATGAACAGCTTGTTATAAGTTTTGTAGTTTAAAATTATTGACCACATATTCATCTATTGGGATTATATTTATCTCTTTTACTTTAAAGCCATTGTGAAGTGCTTCTTTAGTAAGATTCAACAAATATGCACAGAGGACAGACTTAGAGGTGAGGAAAGAATATTGAAGGGAACTCTAGTTGAAAATAATTATCCAAAAAAATTCATGTGGTGATACAAAGTAGTCAGAAAACCAAAATCTATTCTCCAGATCTCCTCTAAGAAGAATTTGTATGCCAAGCAACCCTTCTTGGGTGACCATAGCAGCTTGGTACTTGGCACAGATTGAATACTGCTGTTAAACAGACTTTTTATGCAGGTGAGATCCGGATATTAGAAAATAAGAAGCATAAACATCCATCTAAGCCCATAGAGAATACGAAAAATGATGTCATATCTCACTGTTATGTGTGATCACACACACATAAGGAGGACTCATCTGCTTCTGCAAGTAAAGGCCTCAAAAGTGAATCGGATCCCTTGAACACATTAGTGGGGAAAACAGACAGCCTAGCTCTTCTACTGCAAAACATATTACGAAGAGGGCATAAAACTGATGTTTCACCTCTTTTAAATCTATCTATAAAAAGTGTTTGGGGTGTATCCTAACACGTTATGCTCATCACTGGTTAAGGTTAAGGATAAAATAGAACAAGAAAACCAGCAGAATTGTGTGTACCAGATCAATTGTGGGGATTGTAACGCCGTATATGTAGGAGAAACTTCCAGACAGGTAAATATAAGGGTAAAAAAGCATAAACAATGTCTAAAGGTGGTTCCAAAGACCTCTGCAGACTTGAAGAAGCTAGAAAACAACTCAGCGATTGCACTGCATTCGAAAGAAAAGGGATATAAAATCGACTTTGATAAGACTAAGGTTCTACAGAATGGTTTTGGTTCATATAAAGAAATACCGACTACAGAAGCCCTACATATATGGGTGAATCCCAACAGTTTGAACAGACGTGAGGGTGTGATGTTAGCTGATGCATGGCAAATCCTGGCTAATAAATAAAATTGGATATGTATCAACAACTAGTCACACTTGGTCAAATTCCCGATTATCTACGTCTTTTAATAGAGAGAATAACAAATGTTTTATGACTGTTCACCCACACGCACCATTGTATACTGCATATACACATATATTTTAGCATAAGTAGACTAATTTTGAAAGTCTGAGGTCAAATTTTGATCACAGTTGATACAATTTTGTTTATTATACATGTTGATGCCTGTTTTATGACTCATGATTGGACAAAGTTTCAAAAACAAAAGATGTTCCTTTTATATATAAACCTCTGTTATGTTAATTTCGATTAATTTCCCTGAAGAAGTTCGGACCAGATTGCCGAACGAAACGTTGGAATTAATCATTTCAATTTCGCTGAGATTTTACAAATGCAATTTTAACAAATGTCTACTTCTCACTCGGTGCTCAATTATTTTGCAACTATCCGGTCAAATCTTGATCACTGTTCATATGAATGTATCCTAAAGTTTTTAGAAATCATTAAGATAAGGAAGTTATAAGGCCACCTGGTAGCCTGCTTCAAGCAATGTATTATTGATTATTATGCACAAGTAGTAGATACCTAGCTAGCCATAAAACAACTTGAAAATTCTGTAGTGCTTTTAAAACTAACCTTTCAGAATAAAGTTGTCATTATTTATTTAAGTCACCTTTATGTGTTAAAAACAATTTACTATCACATTAAACCCTTATTTGGTAAACTTTGTTTTGATACCTGGCTAGATGTACTGTTAGCGCCTATTTTCTGTTTATTTAACTCCGTTGCTATTTTGACCTTCAATCTAGCCATTTAACTTGACTTATGTCTGTTCTTTCATCCCTTAACGCTTTATTATTCACACATAAATTCTTACGAAAAGTACATGTGTAGCCAGATTAGTCGAAGCTTGTTATTATTATTCTTTTTAAGATCACCTTGATTATTATCCACTAATGCATATTCTTAAACTTTAATTCTATTAACTGCAGCGGCTTCAAATGTATTTGGTATGTAACTGTAAGACTTGGTGCGAAATTACTGAAAGCATTTGCCTAAATTAACCTCTCCTAGTTCACTAGATCGCCATTTTTCTAGCTGGTTCCAAGACGTGGTAAAGAGGGATGACTTGGCGTGGAACTAGTGACCCTACACCACGAAACCAATAAAAAGGCTAGAGGAACTTCAACGCACAAGGAAAAAATAAAAATTTAAAAAATATAAAAAAACAAGCTTATGCTTCGCTGGAATTGGAGAGACGAATGACGCGGGCTGGTGAAAGCATTCGGAAATCCACTCCGCCAGCCAATGTGTCTTCTGTCGATGAGAGTAAAGCTAAGAATTGGGACTTGGGATGCTCCTAAAATGTGCGAAGCCAGCGGAAAAGGCGACCGAGGTAACAAACGAAATAAGAAGATATGGTATAGAAATGCTGGGAATCTGCGAGAGCAGACGGAATGGATGTGAACTATCAAAATTATCAATTGGAGAGTTGGCAATCTACTCCTGTCTGGACACCCAGACGACAACCGGGAGCGCACTGAGGCAGTGAGTGGACATCGTGATGTCGCCGACTGTAGTCAGAGCCCTAATGCAGTGGGAACCAGTTGTATCCTGCAGGATCATGAAAGCAAGACTCATCTGAAAAGGAAGGAAAGTTACAACCACACACTGCTATGCACTGTGCTACAAACAACGCAGAACAAGAGAAGAAGGAAGATTTTTATAGACAACTACAGACAGTAATGGACAACATCCCAAATGGTCACATCAAAATCCTTATGGGCGATTTGAATGCAAGATGACTAGGAGCAGACAATAAGGGGAGGAAACTCACCATGAGTTAAGAGGCTCTCGGAGAAGTGAATGAAGATGGAGAATTATTCGCAGACTTCTACGCCTTGAATGATTTGGTGATTGGAGGTAATGTGTACAAACGCAAGGATATACACTAAGCAACATAGATTTCGCCTGGCAGATACACCATAAACCAGATAGATTTCATCTCAATGCTGTTCAAGGAAGTAAGGATACAGCTAGCCTTCTGAATACAAAGGCGAGAAGGAGAGGAGATGTGGGTTCAGACCATCATCTAGTTCAAGGAACCTTCAAGGTGAAGCTGAAATCCACGAAAACCAATGGAGACAGACCATAATTCTAGTTCAACATTCAGAAACTGAAGGAAAAAATTCACAAGAGATGCCTTCGCTACAAATATCAAAGCAAAGTCGGACACACTAATTGGCATCACTGAGGAAACCTGTGTGGAACAACATTGGAACCCTCTGAAAGCCATATTTAAGGAAACGTGTACGACTGTTCTAGAAAGAGAGAAGATACAAGACAAGAAATGGCTGTCAACGGATACCTGAAAGTTAATCGAGGAGATGAGGATGGTGAAAGAGAAGGTGACTCAGTGCAAAGATAGACAACAGAAGGAGAAGCTGAGTTCAATGTTCACCGCACTGAATAAAGAAAGGTGTGAGGAAGAGTGCTAGAAAAGACAAACAACAATTCTACGACACACTGGCAACTGAAGCAGAACAGGCGGCAGGCAAAAAAGACATCAGGACACTATATCAAATAATCAAGTCTCTATCCGAGAAGAGATAAGCACAGGCGAAATCTAAAAAGGATATCCAAGGGAACCTAATTACCAAGGAGGAGAAACAAATAAAACAATGGACTGATCACTTCAAAGGACTGATGAATTGACCAGAACCTGCAACTTGTCCAGACAAGACTGAGGAGGCTGAAAGGAATGTTTATTAGGTGAAACGTATGGTACATAGCTAAATTTGGTATACCATATTCTCAGCCGGCCATTTGCACATCATTTACGACATCCTTGACGAATTGGTCGAATATCGTCACATTCGATAGCTTCTTGGATTCTGCATCATATGGCAACATTCTTCTCATGGTTCTCTTCTTTGATTGCTCTTTCCAGTGTGCCAAACATATTGTTACTTCGTTTCTGATATACTACTTATATCGGATTATAAGTAGCACTCACCACACCACAAATAGAACGCACAGAACTGCCTGCCAGTGGACACCAATCCTCCAAAGAAAGCAGAAATCTCGAATGCGATCGAGCTACTGAAGGCCGGACGGGAAGTCAGTAGAGCAAGACAGAACTTCCCCACCCGGAAACACTGAAAACGGATCTAAAAGAAACTGCGACAGATATTCTCACGCCATTATTATAAAAGTTTGTAAACAGGGAAAGGTGCCTACCGATTGGAAAAAAGAATGAGTAACTTGTCAAGCTAAACAAAGTAGGTCAACTTACGTCTCACTCTGAAAGAACTGGCGTCGAATAATGCTGTTTCCCACGCCAAGTAAAATACTAAGTCTCATCACCCTGGAAAGATTAAAAGATGCACTGGATGCAGAACTCTGCCACCCACTGAAACAAGCTGGACTCAGAAAAGGTAAATCATGGTGCTGATCAAATTGCAACTCAACGCATCATCATCAAACAAAGCATAAAATGGCAGTCAAGCCTTTCTCTACCTTAACTTCATAGACTTCGAGAGGGCCTTTGACAGACAGCGTTAACCGAGAAGTAATTTGAGAACTGCTTCAACACTAAAATGTCGAGTTACCAAGTCTTTATCAGCCTCACTTAACAGCTATGTGACAAGGGCACAACCGAAAAATCAGTGAGGCGTCCGAAGTGAGTACAGGAGTAAGACAAGCTGGTTGCCTATTATCACCAATGGTGGATTGAATTATACGTCAGACTATGCATAGAGGGTGAGGAAACAGGAATACGATGGACAACCGATAAGAAGGCTCTAGAAGATCTGGATTTCGCAGATGATATTTGTCTAAAGTCACACAAAATCGAAGACTTGCAGGCGAAAACCAACAGACTGACTGAAGAAGCAGCCGGCGAAGACAGGATTCCAGGTGAACATAGAGAAGACAGAGGTGATGAAGATAACCAATCGACAGCAAAAACAATCAGCACTAATCACCATCAGTTGGGGGATCTTGAAAGGTGTTACTTCCTTCACTTATTTCGGAAGCACGGATTCAACCACAGGCAGTTGGAACGGATGAAGATATCAAAACCAGCCAGAATCATAAATGTAAGATATACCTTCATCAACCTGAAACGAACTTGGAAATCTCCTGCATCTAGTCAGCGTAGAGAAACAGACTTACATTTTCAACACCATTGTCAATTAGGTCCTTCTATATGGGTCAGAAACTTAACACGCATGTCACGAAAAGGATTTCGAACAGGTTGCCGACTTTTATCAACAGCTGCGTTTGGTCCTTATTGAAGATCAAATGGCCAGAAAGAATTAGCAACCAGAAACTCTGGCAACAAACTAATCAAGTACTTATCGTTCAACAAATATTTGGGAGAAAATGGAGATGGATAGGGCACACACTCAGGAGGTCATCGAATCACATCAGGCGCTGGGCCATTTCTGGAGCAGAACCAGAGTGAGAAAACACGAGTTGGGCTTGTGTCCAAGGGTGACATGGAGAAGATCGTGTGAGGCGAAGGTTAAACACTATGGGCAATCGTGGGCTCAGCCAAAGAAGATAACAGAAAATAGAACAAAGTGCAGATGTGTTGTTGAAACCCTTAGTTCCACTTGGAACCCAAGAGAACAACAATGATAATAATTTGCTAAAGTTGTGTTCTCTAATTCCATACTGTCAAAAGCACAATTTAGAATAAAGGCATTAGTATTATGAAATATGCACAGATCACAAATTTGAGATGGTTTCGTTAAAATTAGGACTAAATCACCTAATAAATCTTTGAAGTATTCAGTATTCAAGACATTTGCATACTTCAATCGTCAATGGCGATATTTTATATTTAACAGCTGCTCTCTATAAGGAAACAGGTAAATTAATAGTAATAATAAAAATGAAGAATTCTATATAGTACTGTTTTAATGACCAAGCCGAATGCCCTTTTCAATCCTTCTATGAATAGCAAAGAAGAAAGGCAACCAGATGATTAGTGAAATTACTTTGGGACGCATTTAAATGTGTATTCACATTCATCAACCTGAAACCAATCTGGAAATCTTCGTCACTCAACTCACCATCAACAACAAAATTCGGATTTTCAATACAAACGACGTCAAGTCAGTTTTGCTATACGGATCAGAAACTTGGAGGGTCACAGAGAATATTTCCAACAGCCTGTTGCAGACCTTTATCAACAACTGTCTTCGCTGTATACTCAAGATCAGATGGCCAGAGAGAATCACCAACAAGAAACTATGGGAACAAACAAAACAAGAACCAATCGCCCAACAAATATGCAGGAGAAAGTGGAGATGGATTGAACACTCGCTGAGGAGGCCACTGGGTGACATCGCACGTCAGGCCATAGCTCGAGTGGAACTCGAAAGGGAAGCGGCGAGTGGGACGTCCAAGGGTGACATGGAGGAGATCGTGTGAAGAGGAGTTGAAACAGTATGGAATAACATGGACGCAACTGAAAAGTACAGCAGAAGACAGAAGCAAGTGGAGACGTGCAGTTGAAGCCCTATGTTCCATTAGGAACCCAAGGGAACAATAATAATAATAATTCTGTTCCCCGTAGATTGTTATTAGTAAATTAATGCAAATTAATTTTTCTCTTCATGAAGTCTTAGTTTGTTCACTGTTAAATAGTAAAGTAAGTTTATTAAAAGCTACTCATTAAAAAATATGACTGTCTTCTCAATAGTTTGTGTACACACAAGCGGACATCTTCAAGTTATCAGATTGTGAAAAATTTGTTGAACCTGAACATGATTCAGGTAAACTATGCCTTCTTCTTACTGTTTTATCAAAGTAATTTATTTTGCTTCCAAAGACATCTACAAAAAAAAATTAGAGTACATCAACTTCAGCATTCTGAAGACTAGGAAGAAATTTAGCTTGTTAAAGTCACACAAGTTTGGCCATGGTATGGACGGAGATTGAACGTGTGGAAGGTGAGGGCTTGCTTAAATCACTGTGATACCAGAATTTCTATGCATTAAAATGCTTGGACTCTTCTGCACTTCTTCTTGTTTCAATCATGCCATTTTGTCGAACGATCACTAAATGAATTCGCGCACATAATTAATCAGCTTTCAACAAAACTCTGTGAAAATCTTGAGAGAAATGAAGAAAAAATTTACGTAACTGGTTCTCTCTTCACATGTAACAACACTAGTTCACATGATATACTTCAGATTATCACTTTACATGTAAATCCGTCATGGGTACTAAATAAGCTGGAAATTTTAGTACTGTATTCACATTACGACTGAAATAAAGCTTTATTATTATTATAAAGAATGAGCTTAGATTTCCTGACTTGAAATTAGAGAGCAAACACTTTAGAGAGATTAATTACTGTATTTCAAAAAGTGGCTTTTAATATTTAAAAAAATCATGTTGGCATACTGACTGTATGTTTTATTTGTCCATGTAGGTGAATTTAATTTTATGATAGAAGATTTACTAAAGTCCTACAATTAGATAAAATTTTGATTCTCAACTATTCGTTACTTTCTCTAGTGAGGTTATATTGATTCGAGTAGTTCATTTTTGAAAAGTTTCTAAAAGGAAATAACACCGTTGAAATTTGTTAATTGATTATGAATCCACTTGTGTCTTCTAGCTGCATACATTTCCTATTCCTGTGACCAGTAATTTGAAAATAGCTGAATTTTTCTGCTATCGGATTGGTTTATTGATTAAATATTCTAGAGATCAATGTTCACTCAAAGATTTTCGCCTGTAGCCGTAGTAAGGGTTTCGAAAGTATACTTTATAAAACTGAAGCGTGTAACTTTACAGTAGTAACAGAGCTATCAAATCCTAAAAAGATATTTATTAATGTTTTTCTGAAGACAGAAAATTAGCTGGGATAAAAGGATTGATTGACATTGATTTGAAGTCCATAACCTAGGTCTCGTCAAACAAGTAGTTCAGAAAGTTTTATATTGCTCGCTGTGTTGCACTGCTGCTTACTGAGATTAATAGATCTGCATTATTTCCATTCTTCTGTATTTTTTATTATTCCCTTAAGTTCCAAATGGAACGTAGGGCACTCCTGTTTAGCTGGCCTCACGACTGATCATAAGCTCCTCATACGTTCTCCTCCATGCCGACTTCAAACACGCCTAAGCCTCTGTTTCCCATTCGGGTTCCACTCGAGGTTCTGCCTGTTTCGTGATGTCACTCAACGGTCTTACAAGCATGTGTCTAATCCATCTCCATTTCCTTCTCCAGAATTCTTGGGCATAGATTCTTGGTTCGTTCCCAGATTTTCTTATTGCTTATATCTTCTGGCTGGCCTTCTGATCTTCAGTATGAAGCGAAGAGAGCAGCTTCTGAAGATAGTTAGCAGTAACCTATTGGAAACGCCTTTCATGACGCTCAGGACAAGGGTCAGAAACACGAAGAAGCACTGACTGGCTTGAAATCAATGTTGAAAACCCGAATCACTTTCCTTATGCTGACTGTAGTACATTTTCACACTAATTTTAGAGTAATGAAAGTCTGCCTTGCCTTTCTGATCCTGGCTGACTTTGACTTCTTTACCTGTGTCATCTGTAGCTGAGACGATGCAGCCTAGGTCATATAAGTGAAAGGTGTAACCTCCTTCAGATATCTGCCGTTGGTAGTGAGTGGGGCTTGTTGGTTATCCTTATCACCTCTGTCTTCTCTGTTCACTTGAATTCCTGTCTTCTCTACCTGCCTCTTTTACCAACTTGTTCGTTCTCGCCTGTAGGGTTTTAGGCTCCTGTGACTCTGAGCGTACATCGTCCTCACCTAGTTTACTGGTCGGTCCTAAGCTCAGAAAAACAGGGAGAGTTTTACGTGGGGTTAGTCATCCTACACCGAAAAAACAAACCAATCGCCACAGAAACCTCAAGGAACAGAAAAAATAAAAAATAAATTGTGTGTTTGTAATTCCATGTTAGATAAGTTTACTTTGAATACCACATAAGGATGCAGTATTAACAACTGGATGACGTTACGAGCTTAAATTATTGTTCATAGTCATACCAATTCAGATACACGGTTTCATAATTTGAGGTATATACTTTTTTCTCTCTCTCCCTCTTCCGTTTTCGTTTTTTGTCGGTTTATCGCGTCAGTGGCACAGCGGTAAATGCTCTCCAACAACGCCTGTGGTCCTGCTTTAATTCCCTAGGCCAGTAACAAGACTGATAAAGAGGGAAGGTTGGGCATGAAGCTAGCGACCCTATCCAGTAAAAATAATTGCCACTGCTACCGAAACTTCAAGCCTGTAGCTTGAAGCCCTATACTCCACAGGGAACTTAAATGAATAAAAAAATTAATGTTGCGTCATTCCGATTGCATGTGTGCAGTGGTGTATCGATAAACAAAGCCTGAATGACTAACCTCTCTCTCTCCAACTAACTATATTACTTTTTAATACTGTCACCCTGTCCCACCCGATTTTGGGATTTTATGGAAGTGAATGCAATGCAATGCAATGACTGAGCTTTTTCCTAGGTTATTTTACTTAGCAGGGTATATAATTCTAGGTCCAGCTAAATTTTATGTTCCAATAATCTAGTTGACCCAGATGTACTACTTTGACTGACGAATGTAATTGACATCACTAAAAGTCATTACATGATATTTGCAATATTATATCACTTTTCTTAAGTGAACCTATCTGGCCCTTAAGATTCAGATTTCAGATTTACTGGTTGAGGATAGAAGGCTTGGAGCCTATGTTAATCCTTTCCTAGTAAATTTCTGTGGTTGTCCAAACCCTTCTTGAGCGAATTATTTGAGGTTGCCAACACCACTTCTTCTGGGAGTCGGTTCCAAGAGTTTATGACTCGGTGTGAGAACTAGTACTCAACAGCAATAGAATTTTTTCTTGGCTTTTGAACTCTCCTGCTATGTCCTCTAAGGTATTCCGACCTGGTGGGAAGGAAAAGAGAGAATAAGTCAGGTCCGTAGTCATTATTTAAAATTTTAAACATTGTGATTAAATCTTCTCTCTGCCTACGGTATGACAAGGAGAAGAGGTTTAAACTGTCTAGTCATTCCTCGTATAATAAGTTAGTCATGCCGTGAACCATACGTGTTGCCTTCCTTCGAACCCTTTCTGGAATGTGTGAGTCCCCTTTTAGACAAGGGCTGGCGGCCTGGATGCAGCTTTCCAGTCTTGGTCTCACCAGAGATGTATATAAGGAGGTGAACATATCTCTGGTGATTCTAGTAAAGGCTCTGCGAATTGCCCATAAGAACCTGAAACTACGTGCAGCCACCTCTGACAAAGTTGATCTCTGAGAGAGTTATTTGGTTTAAATGTCACCCTAACTAATTCCAGCCTCATTGAGAATCCGGTGTGTTTGTACTTTATATAGTTACATCCACATGACAATCATCTTCTCTACTAGGTAAGTGTTTATTTAACCTTATGAAATATTTATGCATTTTACGTAAGCGTGAAGTGAAAGTTGATACCAGTAAAATGTCACACATCCCTGGAAAGATATAAAAAAACACCTAATGACTTTTGTTGACAACATATGGTATTCCATAGAAGGATATGACTTAAGGAACCAAGTTTTTTTACTGAACATAAAAGATTATGTAATATTTAATATAACTAATCCTAAGCCTGTTAAATATTCTTTTCAAACAGCCGGTTTCCTTTATTAGTTTGAATAAAGAAAGAATGAATATATCTGCAGGATAATACGAGCTCGTTTTACTTCGTGGGTTCTCTTCAACTGCGTACATCCTAATATAACCAATTATACGTTACAAAATGACGTTCGAACTTACTTTTGACAATTACTTCAAGTTATAAATAGAAAGCATAAGCAACATAATTCCAAAGATGATCTAAGTAGACAATTATTTAGTGTTAAAAGAGCAGCTATTTATATACTAATTAGACAAGGCGGTGGATTTCGGATTTCGCTTGAAAACAAGGATGGACTAGAGAGAAAATACAAGGTAGAGCCTCAATAGTGGGTTCAACTCAGTGAATGAAAGTCAAAATCAAAACATTCCACTCAATCTTGATATTGATTTTCACTCACTGAGCTAAACCCACTATTTAGGTTCCAAGTCTACCAAATTAAATCTATTAATTGAATTTTTTAGATTGATTGGATCGAAGTGCTCAGTCTCAGGTTGACGTGTCGGATTCTTGTGCAAATGCTTCGGTGATATCTGGGCATTTAATTAGAATTTAATTGGTGGATGGTGGCTAGCAGCGGAATCCAGGATGCGCATTACTTCCTATTTGGGACTCGTCATCTGGATGTACCTGCATTTTCCAGTGAGTGATGATGTTCCCACCGAGGCTAGAACCCAGTGCCCATAGTTTCAAATGCCAAAGCGCTATCCACTAAACCACTTGGGCCATGAGAGCCACTCCTCTTGTGCAACGGTTCATATTAATTATTTAATTGAATTTTAGACCTTCCCGTCGATTATAAGTTTCCAGGCCGTAGGTGTTACGAACTTCCTGGAATAATTTGAAAGCCGAGTCAGATTGATTCATTCCGATCAACTCGTAAAACCTAACTAATCCTTACAAACCAAACTATAGAAAATTATTCTGATGCTCGCTAGTGACTTGCTACAGGTTGGAGCTTCCTGCAGTTCTAGTGAGAAGTCGTGACCAGTGAGGTCCAATTAGAAGTCACGTGTGTGGATGGATTTCCCACCAACGACAATAGTTGGGGTCGCGCTAAAATCACGAATTGGTAGAAGTTAGAATTCATGAGCCATTGAATCGGGTCCCAGTGGCTGAATGGTATACGAGCTTGCCTTGTAACCGGAAGGTCCTGGGTTTGAACCCTGGCAGTGGGTGCGTACTGCCGATGATTCCCAAACTAGGATGAAACAGCAGCTGTCCAGTACTCCGTGGTGGTTTTCAATGGTTCTCTAACTGATATCAGTCCGTGATCAACTCGTAAAACATAACTAATCCTTACAAACCAAACTATAGAAGATTCATTATAAATTATTTAAATTAATCCCAGCGTGTTAAGAAAATCAAAAACAAGATTTTTTTGAACGTTTTGCTGTGTAAGCCACAGCTTCGTCAGCAGATTTATTCGGATTTTTATTAATCATCAAAATATCCCGTCGATTGATTGGACCGAAGTGCTCGGTCTCAGGTTGACATGTCGGCTTCGTGTGCAGATGCTTCGACGATGTGGGAACATGATCACTCACTGGGAAATGCAGGTACATCCAAATGACGAGTCCCAAATAGGAAGAAATGCGCATACTGGATTCCACTGCTAGTCACCATCTACCAATTAAATTAAATCCACTAAATTTATTTTAAAATGTTACTTCGTTATTCATCCCCACTCTACTGAACTCTCCACCACAATATGTATAAATTAATTCTGTTGTTCTGTCTTGCATTTTCTCTCTAGTCCATCCTTGTTTCCAGGCCGAATCTGAACTCCATCCACTTGTCTAATTACTACTTAAGAAATTTTTTTACAGGGAATAATTCGTCTACCTACATCACATTTGGAATTATGATGCTTTCGACTTTCTATCTATAACTTGAAATCATTGTAAAAGGTATGTTCAGAAATTTTGTAAGATATAATTTATTTACTAATTTATAATTATATTTCAATATTTTACACACAATGATAAGTTTTTTTAAATATTTTTTGGTAAGATTTCGAGCAAAATTACTGGCCGTGAACACACCAACTTTTGAAATTGTTTTACTTTTTTTTCAACTCGTATTATCCTGCAAATATGTTCAAACTTTGATTATTCAAAATGTTAAATGTTTGTGTGTGTTTATCCATTCTAAAGTTTCCCTATCTTCCAATGGATATTCTGATTTACGTAAATGCAAAAAAGGCTATTTTTAAATACTTCATAAAATCTGAACAGTGATTATTTATTTCTATTTATTTCTAATTTTCTCACAAATAAAATTTGTAAAACTGCTGTCAAAATCTGTGTTGTTTATTTTCTTCAGTTACGTCACACACACACACGGATTACGCAGTTTTACTTTATCTCCATCTTTAAGAAAAGAGAAGGTGTGGCTGGAGCTTCGAATGTAACATTTTTACAGCAACAACAACATAAACTGACATTTTAATTGGAAAGAGAAAATTAACAAATCTTTTTTCTTTTAAGGTAAGTGTAGAACTTGGGCACTGTGGTAGAATGTAATTCCATAAATAAACTTATCTGATGATATGGAAATCTTTTTTTTCTGTAATTTAAGAAAAGAAGTGTCTTATCTTGTAAAAACAGAACTTGTAGAGTCTAACTTTTAATATTTAGAAAAGTTTTTATCTGGTATACCAAAAAGTAATTCCGAATTTTTTACAGGGCGAGATTTTTTGTTCGTTACTGTACTAAGGTGACGTCTGAGAAGAGTTGTCTAACTCTATCAGATGCTCTGATATTTATTCTGATGACTTCCTACTGATACATCTGCTAAGAGCAATGAGATTTAGTGTGTGACAGTATGACTGTGTGTTAGGACCACAAATGGCTCTAGGTCGCCCTGACCTGATGGTGCTTGTAAATACTGATAATTTTGTATTATATCAAAGTGTTGATCGAAACTAAAAGAGTATTATTATTTGCCTTCCGGACATATGAAATAATCTGTCAGAAAAAGGGAATAAATGCAACGATAAAAAAACTAATTAAGAAAGCCATATAACTTTCATAAAATGACTAGAAGCTATAGAATGTACTTGAAATATGATTCTTCTAATAGTAGTGTGTCACTGTATGCCATATTAAATGTAGATTGTGAGGAAGAGTCAGTCAGCACTGTCTATCTCTAGGCTGAAGGTATACTACCGGTCGCTTTTGGATTCAGGGTGGAACTTAGGGAACATAGACATAATGCAGAGTAGTCAATGTATACAGCTAATTATATATATGCAGATCGTAAGTACTGATGGGCCAAAAAATTGATGTTTAAATCCCAGGATTTCGGGGGTTTTGTGTATATGCTACTCACACTTTTCAAATGTATTCAAGAACATAGAGATTCAGTGGAATATCTCCAGTTTGTCCTAGTCTCTGCTATCCTGTTTATCTGGCCTCACGATTACCCATAAGCTGTCATCTCTCCTCGCATGACCTCCTCTATGTCACTTGTGGAGAATTCCCAAGTCGTCGTCTCTCACTCGGATTTCATTGAACGGCCTGGCGCGCTACGTCATTCGACCGTTTCCTCCATTTGTATCTGGTCCGTTTCAATCTTCGTTTTATTCAGCGATAAGTTCTTAGTTTGTTAGTTCCCGAATTTCCGTGTTTCTAATCCTTCGTGACCACCTGACCTTCAGTATGGAGCAAAGGTAGCAATTGTTAAAAGTCTCAGTTGGCCTGCTGGAAATGTTTTTTGTGACACGCAGTGACTGATTTAGCATCGGTGTTGAGGATCTGAATTTTATTGCTTATGCTGAGGAGTGCAGATGATGCCCGAAGTGATTTCAGAGTGATGAAGGTCTGTTTTGTCTTTATCATCCTGGTTTTGACATCTTTATTCTTGCAGAGTGCCTATGGTTGACACGATGCTTCCTAGATAAGTGAAGGAAGTAACCTTTTTCGAATTTATTCCTCTTAAATGTAGGAACAACCTTTATATTACGCTGATTCCTGCTAACTTTCATCCCAGTCAACCATCTATAAATTTTCAACAGTTCTATGAATTAACTGCTATACAAAGATCAAATACTGAATGTCTGGTGAGCAATGATGTCTAAAAGGTGTGAAAATTATATTTCGCTTTTGATTACTCACTGGGGAGTAACTTTTTTTATTTCATTTAATCCTTAGTGCTATTGGAGTCCCCTGAGTCAAGTGATCAACAACCTAGGAGACTGGCTATTGTGGTACATTTTGTATCGTTGTTAGATGATGAGAAGAATTAGACGGAAATGCGGTGCACATTAGCAGGGCCTTTCTGCCACAGGAACTTATCACCATCTTTTCCCGGTATATACATACATATATATATATGTGCATAGATTAAGGAATTGGTTTGTAGGGAATGTAGTTGTTTCAGGTTAGAACTCAGATTGATATAAGTTAGAGAACCAGTGGGATCTATCCAGTAGGGAGTGATGACGGAGTTCCCACCGATGGTATTGGTTGGTGGTCACGCTAAAATAACGAATTAGTGGAAATTAGAATTCATGGGCCATTGAATCGAGTCCCAGTGGCTGAATGACATATGAGCCTGCCTTGTAACCGGAAGGTCCCGGGTTCGAATCCCAGTGGGTGCGTACTGTCGATGAATCCAAAAACTAGGATGAAGCAGCTGTCCGGCACTTCCTGGATTTCAATGGTTCTCTAACTGATATCAATCCGTGGCCTAACTTGAAACAAACTAATTCTTGCAAATATGTATATAGATATTCAAAGTGAGAATAGTAATAGTAACTATTGACGTAATAAAGGAAGAGTATACAAACTGGATAAACAAAACGAAAAGCAGGTAGAGTCCAAGTAGGATTAGGGATTACCATATTTTCGCATAAAGGGATTAAGAACATGAAAGTTGCAGGGGTTAAACGGACGTTTTCTATTTCGATAGCCAAAGCTTCAGTAATACATATGAGTTGGTTACGTAGTGATTTAGAAAAATTACTTTTCGCCTTGTAGATGACTTTAAAGGCAGAGGCTGTAGAGAAGAATGATCAGTATATATATATATATATCAGATAATGTTTATCTCATAAACGTTCTGAATTCTGAAAATAAGAATAATAAGACCTTCACTACGCTGAGTCGAATTCATAGTGCTTTTGCATACGTGAAACCTAAAGGAACTGTATGATTTCGATAGAAAAATGACAGTGATAGTCAGTTGAAATTCAGGTCAATAAAAGTTTTCAATTACCCATATTTCCGTGATTTTGTTGACAGATATATCACTGGCAGCCATCTTCAAGTCAATTCAATTCACTGAAAGAATGAGATAAATGTGTCAACCAATTCAACGCATAAGGAAGTAATGTTAAATGTCAGTAAAACCATTGAACAAGAAACTTAGTATTCCCGTAGTAAACGAGACCAAGATTTTCCATCGTTTTGTTCGACTAAATTATTCTATTGAATTATTGGTGCAATTTTAGCTTCATAAGCTTCATCATAAAGTATTTTCCTGTGCCATGAAGTACTCAGTTTCATGGGTACTTAGGTAGATGTGGAATCGTATGTTCATTTTACTGAAAACATGAAAGTACACATATGTATGCCTCTTTACTCACTAAGTCATACGATTTGGCGAGATCTTTGACTATATATCTATTCAGATACTTTAAATTAATTAAAATAACTTCATTTTGGTAGCGCAGTGTTATCGCAAATACCACATAAGTTTCCATTTACATTGCAATAAGGGTAACCTAAAGAATAAGTGTCAAATGGGAGAAACTTACATTTGAAGCTATTCTACTGATGCAGAGTCAGTTTCGAGTCCATACACAAGACCTGCAATCTGGATCCAGATGCATCTTTGTTAAAAATGACTACTCCTCTGAGATTCTAATCAAGCTTATATCACCTCAAATACTGCTCAGAGGTAAACTCAGCCGCCTTAAGGATCCAACAGACCTACCTAAATAAATTAATATAATTTGCTCAATATCATTTAATTAATGACTGTGAGATCAACTGTATAAGTCAAACCAGTAGATCAGGATCAGTTACACTATTAGAACATGGGAATTTAAATAGATCTATAAGGTTTTATCCTGACGAGTTAAATTATCTAGAAGAAAGCTCGGTGATTGCAATGCCTTTACATAATAATGTAAAAGTACTAAAAAGTAATTTGGCTAGGCAGAGAAAGAGAGGGGTTAGTCACCAAATCCTCGTTCATGGAATCAACACCAAACATATGTAAAATGGTGTAAAATATTCCTACACCAGTGTCAGATATATAGAAGATAGTATCCATAAACACGCGAGGGGAGGGGGAACATGGGACATGAAGTGAGTCAAAAAATCATGTGCAAACACTGATATGGATGGGAGCAATATGAGCAACTTGAAGCAAATCAAACACTATAAACTAGCTCTCTGGTAGCTTGATACAGGACAAAGTTGCCTGTAGTCTTAGTGAGAAATTGTGAACAGTGGAGTTCACCAGGTCAGGTGTGAGGACAAAGACTCACCAGTGACACTGACTGGTCATCACGTTAGAACCGCAAATTGAGAGAAATCAGGATTCATGGGTCACTGTGTTCCGACCCAGTGGTTGAATATTCAGTGAGCTTGACCTCGTCATCCGTAGGTCCTGCGTTCAGTCTTTGGTTGGGTTGTGGGCGGGTGTTGATGATGAGTCCCAAACTAGGACGAAATAGCTGTCCCGTACTCCTTCGTTTCCAATCCGTTATTAAACCAGAAACCAACCAAACCTCTACAAAATAACTCCTGGAAACTGTATTACTGTGTGTTATATCAAACAATCCTTTCTAAAATAAACTCAGTTTGACAGTCTTGACGGTTAGACAGATTAGTGATAAATAAATGGAATTAAATACCGGGGCGAAATTGTGTCAAATACAGAAATATATTATTCGTGCAACGGAGCCTGGTCAGCTCATAATAACAGAGGGAAACAAGCTAACATTATAAATAATGGGTTTACATTTTTTTAATTATAGTATTCACCTAATTTAGCTGCCGTGCTTATTTAAAAAAACTGAAGGACTCTGGTGGTTCAGAGGCGGAATCCTTGCCAACCGCGCATGTGGTCTGGGGTCTGATCCCTGACCGATTCACTCCTAGATTTGGCCTCAACATTAGTAGGCCCTGTACAGAGTGAAGTTTGGGTGTGAGGCTAGTAACCCCACCATGTAAAAAGACACCGCAGCTACTGACAATTCAGAGCTCAAAGCTTGGAGCCCAATTTCCACCAGGAACGTAAAGGAATGAAACTGATTTAAATATATAACTGATTAAAAATGCCCATTAAAATTTTTAAAAGAATGGATGCTAAACAAACAGTACTCTTTTCGATAAATTCATTATCAGGCTCTACAGTTATATATACATTATAGTGAATGAATGAATTAGTCTTATGAACGACATTAATGTTTAAATAACATCGAATCAATAATAGTGATAGATAACAGCTCAGTAGCACCAACATTAAATAAACTGAATGTCAGAAAACTTAGGAAAGATAATATTACAGAGCCATGAGTTTATATTTTCTACTGAGGGCCAGGGCAGTAGTAGGGGCTGGACTTGTTCCTTTTGAACAAAGAGCACTGGGTGTTTGAGGCGGATCGTAATAGCCTCTGCTTTTTGGAGCATGCGGTGCTTCGATGATTTCGGTAATTTATTTGGTACCCGGTAGATGATAAGGAAGGATTCTTCAATGCTGGCTTTGTGGCCAGTTTGCACCAGATGGTCTAATAGTTAATAGTCAAAACTAAGCCAGCATTGAAGAATCCTTCCTTATCATCTACCGGGTACCAAATAAATTACCGAAATCATCGAAGCACCGCATGCTCCAAAAAGCAGAGGCTATTACGATCCGCCTCAAACACCCAGTGCTCTTTGTTCAAAAGGAACAAGTCCAGCCCCTACTACTGCCCTGGCCCTCAGTAGAAAATATAAACTCATGGCTCTGTAATATTATCTTTCCTAAGTTTTCTGACATTCAGTTTATTTAATGTTGGTGCTACTGAGCTGTTATCTATCACTATTATTGATTCGATGTTATTTAAACATTAATGTCGTTCATAAGACTAATTCATTCATTCACTATAATGTATATATAACTGTAGAGCCTGATAATGAATTTATCGAAAAGAGTACTGTTTGTTTAGCATCCATTCTTTTGAAAGTAAATGAATAACTTAAGATATATTTTTGAAAAACAGAATGATGAAGATGTGTAAGTGTAAAAATAATGCTTTTGTGGTATGAAAAAAATTATCAAAAATAACTCTAACTAAATGAATTCGCTTATCTCCCATGTAAAATTCTCAGGTGATGAGCATAACTTAAACAAAGTAAAACCAATCTAAGCTTCATAATAAGTTTAACATTGTGATTTAAAACATATCGTTCAGCTATGCATTGTTAATAAACAGAAATTCAATTTTAATGAATTTTCTTTCGACCGAGTCAAAAATCCCTGATTACTTTGTTTATACCAACAGCCAGTGTTAAATGATGAGGGTTATTATAAACAGATGATTGTATAATATATATATGTCTGATTCGTTTCATAAAATGCTTTGTAGTCTGTTGTTGCATAAAAGGCCTCTCACTGTTCTTGAGTATTCGTACACACACAACCGATCATAAAAGTGAATGTTTGAGTGATTTTGACTTGAACATCCGTGATGCTCTTGGACTGAAAGCCTTGCAACATCTCACTTTCGCTTCTCAGACATTTATTCCCAGACCTTGATTAAAACAGATGAAACTTCTTAGAAATGCACGGCATTATAACCTCGAACTGTGTCATACACAATACATGGTATGATGATGTCATCAGACTAAGACATCTGAAGAATAGTTTGACCTCACGAACTTATTGTTAAATTGTGATCCATATATAAGAACTGCTACAAATTCTCTATATTAAACTTAAGTGCAAATATTTGTCCTGCATCAACAGTTTTATTACTCTTTGTAGAAAAGTCTTCATCAACCTGAAACCAGTTGGGAAATCTTCCGCACTCAGCATAAGGAACAAGATTAGCATTTTCAACACCAATGTGAAGTCGGTCAGTGCTTCTATACGGGTCAGAAACTTGGTGTGTCACGAAAAGGATTTCCAACAGGTTGTAGACTTTCATAAACATCTGCCTTCTCTGGCTCCATACTGAAGATCAAATGGCCAGAAAGAATAAGCAACAAGAAACTATGGAAACCAACCAACCAAGAGCCGACCCCTCAACAAATATGTGGAAGAAAGTGGGGATGGATTGGGCATACATTTCGGTAACTGTCAAAAGACATCTCACACCATACCCTCCAGTGGAATTAAAAAGGGAAGCGAAAAGTGGGTTGTCCTAGGGTGACACAGAAGAGATCGTGTGAGGAAGAGATGAGAGAGTTGAGTCAGTCGTGAACCCAGCTGAAGAGGACGGCAGAAAACAGAACAAGGTGGAGATGTGTTGTTGAAGCCCTATGTTCCACTTGGAGCGCAAGGGAATAATAATAATTTGAAAGAAATAGATGTCATTCAAAAATATTTTACTATTTTTCGCAATGTTTTCAAATAGTTTTTTTTTCAAAAAATCCAATATAGTTGGAGGTTTTAATGAGAAAGACTCCACTTACCAAATAATGTTTCACTATGGTGGTTGAAAAGAAAATACAATATTTTGAAAGCCAAAATACATTTGTAAATATTCATATTCAGCAAGGTAGTCTGAGTGATATTACAAGCTAAGAAAGTTAAGCATATTTCATACATTAATAGATACATACAAAAGTGATGTGAAGACGAAATAATGCTCATATATGTATGTATATATTATAACCTCTTCAAATCACAAATTATTGTAGATTAATAGAAATGATTTTGATTGAATATGAGGTATCACCAAACACGTTTCTCTTCACACAATGTTCCTAAAGTTTTGAAACACACACACATTTTTAGAGTAGAATTCTGTCTATAAATTGTTGTTTGTATGTAAATACGGAATGTATAAATCCTGTCAGCGGGTGAATTTACAACACAGAGTTCTCCTACAATATTTGTTGTGTTTTTTATTTTTTGCATCAAAATTTCGCCATGAAAACATTTACAATTTGCTAGAAACAGGTCTTTTTGTTGAGTATGTAGTATTTCGTGTTACATTAGAATTTGAATTTGAACACCTAAATTTACGCGTGTACTCTGTCATCACGTAGCCTTTTGTATCTGAATGAGTTGACTTTTTCTGTGAACGACATAGCAACATTATTAGAAATTTAGTACGCTGACGAAACATTTTACCAGATACACAATAAAATATCCAATTTGTACAAGTATTCAGCAGACAAAAACTCCGAAATAAATAATAAAGAAATTTGTGCATATCAGAGTCAATTTTTTCAAAAATAAAATTTAAGCATAAAAAATAGATTACCAATGGACAAACACTTGCCATATAAACTAGATTCATACAAATTAGCAGTGGTGTTACACGCATATTACTGTCATGTGAAGAACATTTACGATGACCTACATCACAGTGGATAGGCTGATCAAGTGGATTAAACACTGATTCTTGACTTGCTAAGAGATTTATTGAATGACCGAATGATTTCACCGATTTCAGAAGATGATTTGGATATTGTAACTGGTAGCTGTGTTTGTGAAGATTACCAGCACTGCTGATTGTGTACCGGTAGGCATGAGGAGGATGATGATGATGATTGTGTTGATGATTATTCATCTTGGAGTTAGTATGCATTGTTGGATGGACAAATTTATGTCGTGTTAGTAAATTCCGACATATAATACCTGTACATGTTGTCATAATAAATACAGGTACAAATCCCCATAGTATTAAATCACATATTGTAGTGAAACGGAATATTCTTTCATTTACAGGATCACAGTCACCTTTTATAACCTGCCAATAAAGTGGATAGGGTAGAATCGGTAATACTAGAAATAATGAGGTCAACAACTGATAGACTAACAGTCTTGATAAAGATAAAAATTTCGATTTAACTTTCAGTGGCCATAGAACAAGATAACAACGTTGAATGGATAAAATGCACTGCATATATGCTGACCAGTAGAATAAATAATTTGAGAAACTTGTATGCAGGATACATATCCAATCATTATAATCTCGAAGGTCGATTCGAAACCAAACTTTCAATAGCATCCATATACCTTCTGTCATTAAGATGAAAAAATCCCCGATACAAATACTTATCAGCCATATTTGTAAACTAGATGGAAATAATTTCGAGCGTATTAAGAAAAACAAACAGAAGATTGACCCGACAAATCCAACTGTGATTACTGTCGGTAAATACCAGACAAGAAAATATTTTGATAGATTATCATATAGCATTGTTGATGAATAATACGATTTTGAAGGCACCTGATAATCGTCTATACTTTTGTTAATCATCATTATCAGCTAGAAAGTGCTTCAGCTAACCAGTAGAGGGATACGCTTGTATCGTTCCATTGTACTGTTCACAAAATAATTTCTAACAAACTACTTTCTTTTCAGTATATAACTTTCCACCTGGTGAATAATATTTTTGCTATTGCTTTGATTACGTGGTTGTTGTTGTTGTTGGTAATATTGCGCATAAAAACAAACAGAAAATGAAGGAATACTTTTCCAAATTATCCGGTAATCAATGAGTGGATTTATACATATATATGTAAAATATTTTTTTTCCACATTCCTTATTGTTAACTATGAACTATACTAGAATAAAGTACAGAGATTTTTATATTATATTAAATAACTTACTGATTCTAAATTCTGATTGGTCACTTTAATTAACCAAACAAATTCATGGCGGTAAAAATTGAAATGACTGTTAGTTTGTATTTATATTTTCATAAACTCAAAAGAAAGTCATTGTTTAATCCACTAGAAAACATTACAGTTAGGTATATAAAATTATCCGGCTTTAGCACTAGTGTACAGACAGTTTTACATAATGTACAGTCATCATTTGGATCCTAACACATAAACTGTCACTACGGGAACCGGCTCGTTGTAGTCTGAGCATAGGAAATCGATCTTTGCATCCTACTGTATAAATTAAAAAACTTCCTCGAGACACAGGTAGTCACGAAACGCTCAAAAAATACCAAAAGGATGATTATTCTATGACAAATCTCTGTTTATCAACAGTACTGTTTGACAGTTGAATAGTCCAGTCTAAGAACAAAACGAGTACTTAGAATCAGGTAAAATACCTTCAGAAAGGTGGGATAAGCAATTTCGTCTACAAGAATGCTTCCTGAAGACAGTTCATGATCGAAATGACCTTCCTTATACTCAGACAAAACCACATCGTAGAACAACAGATTATCAATATAATACACAAACACAAAGTGAAGTGATAAAGGATTTCATCATGATCTGACATTGGTTAGAGAACCACTGGAAAACCTGGGAGTGCTGGACAGTTGTTTCGTCTTAGTTTGAGACTCTTCATCAGTAATCAACCACTGGGGTTCGAAACCAGGACCTTCTGGTTACAAGGCGACCTCGTATACCATTAAGCCACTGGGACCCGATGGGTGCGTACTGATGAAGAGTCCCAAACTAGGACGAAACGGCCGTAGAGTACTCCCAGCTGGTATTTCAGTGGTTCTCTAACCAATTTCAGCTCATGATGAAATCCTGTAACCAATCAACCAAATCCCTACAAACCAATACTTGAAGTATTAAAACTAGAGAAAGATAATCAGGACCAAATCAGAATGTGATATGCAGATGTCACAACAATGATATACTGTCTAGGGGAGATACGAACAATAATTGCACAGTTAATTTGAAACCTCCAAATAAGCAAAAGTATTGTGATTACATCATCCAGGAAGGATTTTCAAAAGTCTTTCTGTTATACAGATTGTCTTAGATCTCAATAATAAACCAAGAACTCACCTCCTCACAGATTCTTGCTACTTTTTTAAGTCTAAACTGTTGAGATTCAACTATCATTAAGGCCTTGTCCAACATTTCCTATCAGTTGGCTTAGATCAGATAGGATATACTGAGAAATCTAGGAAAACTGAGATAATGCCAGTTAGCACGGAAGTTAAGTATGTATAAATCAATAATTGCCTTTAAATGTTTCATTTAAGGTTACGTGAATTCATTCTAATGCCCTTTGTCCCAGTTATGTAATCGTAGGTATAATGATTCTAAACAAATGACTCTGAAGTTATCTCGTGGATGGTGACTAGCAATATGGAATCCATGGTGATCATTTCGTTCCATTTGGGACTCATCATCTGGATACATCCGGATGTAAAGCATTCCGCAGAAGCAGCTGACATGTTAACAGAGGCTGAGCACTTCGGTGCAATCAGTCAACGGGAAAGTTCAAAGTGAGTGAAAAAATGACTGTCTATTATCGAATAATATACACTGAGATTCTTTGAATAACGTGTAATTAGAAGAGAGACTGAAAGTTAAACATATCGCATCCAAGTTCATACGGCAATGGAGGCAGTCGAAAATTCATATATCTCTATAAAAATTCTACTAGCTTAATTATGTATTGTGTGGTATTCACGGGTTACCTGAATACTTACCACGATGTAGGGCAAATGATATGATAGCGGATAAGCGAGATTGGGTGAAATAAGAAGTATCAAAAACAGTAGACTGGAAACTGTACAAGTTTAGATTTTTTGACCACATTTTCTGTGCAAGTAGATGAGGCTTAAATCAGTAATTCGTTTATTCATATGTGTGTGTCTAAGGTAAACATAACTTGGTTAAATACACTTTCGTTGACTATATTGATCTTATTTCATGAATACTAGTGGAATATGAATACCATAAACTCTCACTAGAAATTAACAAATGTTTTTTTATGGCTAGCTAATTCTATTGTGTTATAAAAATAAATAAGATTTTCAAGTACTGGTTTGTAGGGATTTGATTGATTGGTTGATCGATTTCACCACGATCTGCCATCGGTTAAAGAACCATTGGAAAAACTGCAGGGAGTATTGGACAGCCGTTTCGTCCTTGTTTGGGACTCTTCGCAGCACTCACTCACCGGAAAACCATTGATTCTCTAACCGATGTCACCTCATGATGAAATCCATCAACCAATCAATCAAATCCCTAATAACCAATACTTGAAAACCAATGAGATGCTCACTAGTGACTGGCCCTATTCAGGTACGAGGAATTCTAGAGGGAGGTCGTAACCAGGTCGAAGGCGAGGACAGTTACTCATCGAACAAGACACTGCGAAGTGGTCGCGCTGTGTCGTGAATTGGCCGAAGTTAGAATTCATGCGTTGGCCGTTTAATCGGGTCCCAGTGGTTCAATGGTCTACGAGCTCGTCTTGTAACCAGAAGGTCCTGGATTCGAATCCCAGCGGATGCGTACCAATCAAGAGTCCCAAACTGGGCTAACAAAACAGCTGTCCAGTACTCCCAGTTGGCATTCCAGTGGTTCTCTAACCGATGTCAGCTCATGATGAAATCCTTCAACCAAACAAATTAGACTCTTTTACTTTGTATTGAAACGAATCAGAAGACTGGTAGTGAAACAGCCTTTAAGATAATCTGCAAAACAATCAGGAGTACTGTATTAAAGTACTTAAAGGAGAAAGCCAACCATCGAGTGAAATCCATTCCCTGTGAGCATTAAAAACATTTTTTATTGTTATCCTAAGCCTAACTTGGTAATCTTTACCTGATTATATTATCAAAACCTAGAGAGAGTTATTATCCTTTTCATTCTTGATATGCTCATTATTTTGCATTTATTATAATTGTCATTTCATTCTTTTTTCGTTTTTCATATCAGCTGACTTGACCAGTAAATGTGTGGTCAGATTGTCCAAAATGTAATAGTAAATATATCGTGTTTTTCAGATAAACTCCTTCTTTTAATAATTCTATCCAGCTTCTGTTGTGTATATAAAATTAGCCAGCATTTTAATGTTCATAGTTAGTTCTCCAAAAATATGTATATATCTCTATATATATATTCACATATTCCAAGTTAGTCATTGTTGTGTCTGTTTGGTAAATCGAATCCCTACAAACCACCTCTTGGTAATTCTTAAGTAGAAAAATGTAGAAATCTGGTGTTCAGAGGAAAATGATGAAATCCTGTAACCAATCAACCAAATTCCTACAAACCAATACAAACCAATACTTTGCGTCGGTGGTATAGCGGTTAGGACGCTCGCCGACCATGCACATGGTCCGGGATTCGATCCCCGGCCGACGCACTCCTTTACCTCGTTGAGCCAGAAATAATAGTGGTGAAGAGGAAAGGTTGGGCATGAGGCTAGCAACCCCATCCTGTAAAATAAACACTGCTACAGAAACTTCAAGCCATTAGCTTGAAGCCCTATGTTCCACTGGGGAACGTGAAGGAAAAAAAATACTTGAATATCAATGAGATACTCACTGGCGACTGGCCCTATTCAGGTAGGTAGTTACCTGGGGTTCCAGTGGGAAGTCGTGACCAGCAGGGTGCAGCAGTTCGGGTATGAGGACAAATACTCGCCGAAGACATTGGCTAGCGGTTGCGTTATATCGTGAATTGGCAGAAGTTAGAATTCATGGGCCATTGGATCGGGTCCCAGTGGCTTAATGGTATACGAGCTGACCTTGTAACCAGAAGGTCCTGGGTTCGAACCCCTGTAGTGGGTGCGTCCCAAACGAGGACGAAACAGCTGTCCAGTACTCCCAGGTTTTCCAGTGGCTCTCTAAATAATGTCAGCTCATGATGAAATACTGTAACCAATCAACTAAATCCCTACAAACCAATACTTGAATATGTTTTTTAATGATAAAGACTTACACTTTCTCAGAATTCTTGTATCAGTACTACAATATGTGACATCGGTGGCTCAACGGTAGAACGCTTGCCAACCACTCATTCGATCCAATTTCAACTCCTCTCCAATCCTCTCCTAAACGTCATCATAACTTAGGAAGATTGGGCGTGAAACTGGCAACTCTAACTCGTAAGAACAACACCGCTACGGAAACTTTGAAAGGCTTGAAGGCTTATATTCTACTAGGAAGGTTAGGGAATGAAAAAAGTCCACATACATTAAATGGCATTTTCCGATACTGTAGTAAATAGTGCCTCCAGCTCATCTTTCTACGCAATCCCTCGGCGATACACATTGTGATATTCAAACGTCTCATTTAGATCTTTAGAAAACAGTGGGTTGATTGAAGACATAAGTTTCTTTTCAACTGGCTTTTTACCAGTGACTCTGCATTGGTACATAACCTTTTAAACTAAACTATTAAACTACACTGATTAAATGGTAATAAGTTCGACCAAAGTGTTGTAAATAATCAATGACTTTGAAACAACAATCTAAAGATTCATAATGGAATTCTTCTTTTTTGGATTATAGCTTAAAACCACACAGTAATTTTGGTACAGGTATGCAATTTTCAGCATATGATATCGGTAGCCCAAATTTCGCAGGCCAACCATTGATATCGGGTGTGCGCCGGCAGGGGATCGAACCCCGACCATGTGCATGGTCAACGAGAGTCCTAACCACTGTGCCACCGACGCCTTATTAATAATTATATTTTCCATACAGAACCATATGACCATAAAATGTTTGACTAAAATAAATGACAGTCAGTAAGGGAGACTCTCTCATTTCATTCTTACTTAGACGTCTCTATTGAAGGATATTTTTCGTCCTCCAAGATGTTTAATTTAATGTTTTTTATATCTCTTATAAAAACTGATTATGTATTGAAATAAAATGCTCGAATTCTATGCCAGATAGTTTCTGAATAATGAATTTCAAAAACCCAGATTCGCTTTTTGGAAACATATTTCATGGGAGGACTGAAACCTGACTAGAACCTTACATAAAGTATGATGCGCACATCTTTCTGACTTCATTCTCATCCCTTTGTATGACGTATTACTGATGCAAACGTTATTCAACAGAAAAAGTATCCTGCTTAACTAATTTACATAATAAATATATATATATATGCGTCATCAATATAACGATAAAAAAGTGTTTAATCATATTCAAACGACAAATTCGAGGCAGGGAATATTCAGCAAAGACTGTTTTTTATTAAATGTATCATAGTCAAATTTTAAACTTACCAACCATCCGAAGGAAGAAGCTGAGGTCAATGAATATGTATTGCCTACAGGCTGAAGAGACTGCTGAGGGAAATCACGTACCGGACTTTCGGGTGGAACCCGAATACAAAACGGCGAGTTGGGCCTCCAAGAGTGACGCAGAGGAGATGAAAGCTTGTGGGCAATCGTTGGGATAGATGAGTGGGGGAATTGGGATGCACTGCTGGATAGTTAGGTTCCACTTGGAACCCAAGACAATAATAATATATCAAAAACTCACACATAGACATTAATTTCCCTCACTTGACAACATATACTGTCATGATAAACAGTCAAAAGAGTAGAAAAAACTTTTGAAGAATTGTAAAAAAGAACATATTCCGCTGTAGGCATAAAGGGAAATATTTCTAAGGATCAGCTGATTTATAGTTAAATTAAGCACTTGTATTCCCATTAAGCCATGGCTCAGAATTATGAATGAAATTCGGACACATAGGAAACAATACACAAGAGAGTTAAATCACTAAATAAATGTCTTGTTTCTGCAGTGCAAACCCTCATTTGTGTATTTTCAAATATGTGGAAAATGAAAAACGATAAGCTTACATCAAATAAATCTATATTCGTCTTACTATTCATTTTATTTCAACTTTATAGACCTTACAGTTGCGTTCTCGGACGACGTCCTCCTGATAAAAACACATTGAAAAACCTCTTCATATTACATGAATTTGCAGTGTACCAACAGAGGAAATAAGAATTGTATTTATTTTTATTTATTTAATTTTTTTTTTTGATTTACAGCTTGATTCCACACCGTATTTTCAGTACAAGTATGACATTTTCAGCATGGATATCGGTAGCCCAAATTTTGGAGGCCGACCATAGATATCGGGTGTGCGCCGGCAGGGGATCGAACCCCGACCATGTGCATGGTCGGCGAGAGTCCTAACCACTGTGCCACCGACGCCTTATTAATAATTATATTTTCCATACAGAACCATATGACCATAAAATGTTTGACTAAAATAAATGACAGTCAGTAAGGGAGACTCTCTCATTTCATTCTTACTTAGACGTCTCTATTGAAGGATATTTTTCGTCCTCCAAGATGTTTAATTTAATGTTTTTTATATCTCTTATAAAAACTGATTATGTATTGAAATAAAATGCTCGAATTCTATGCCAGATAGTTTCTGAATAATGAATTTCAAAAACCCAGATTCGCTTTTTGGAAACATATTTCATGGGAGGACTGAAACCTGACTAGAACCTTACATAAAGTATGATGCGCACATCTTTCTGACTTCATTCTCATCCCTTTGTATGACGTATTACTGATGCAAACGTTATTCAACAGAAAAAGTATCCTGCTTAACTAATTTACATAATACATATATATATATATATATGCGTCATCAATATAACGATAAAAAAGTGTTTAATCATATTCAAACGACACATTCGAGGCAGGGAATATTCAACAAAGACTGTCTTTTATTAAATGTATCCTTGACAAATTTTAAACTTACCAACCATCCGAAGGAAGAAGCTGAGATCAATGAATATGTATTGACTATAGGCTGAATAAACTGCTGAGGGGAATCACGTACCGGACTTTCGGGTGGAACCCGAATACAAAACGGCGAGTCGGGCCTCCAAGAGTGACGCAGAGGAGATGAAAGCTTGTGGGCGATCGTTGGGATAGATGAGTGGGGGAATCGGGATGCACTGCTGAATAGTTATGTTCCACTTGGAACCCAAGACTATAATAATATATCAAAAACTCACACACAGACACTAATTTCCCTTACTTGACAACATATACTGTCATGATAAACAGTCGAAAGAGTAGAAAAAACTTTTGAAGAATTATAAAAAAGAACCTAATCCGCTGTAGGCATAAAGGGAAATATTTCTAAGGATCAGCTGATTTATAGTTAAATTAAGCACTTGTATTCCCATTAAGCCATGGCTCAGAATTATGAATGAAATTCGGACACATAGGAAACAATACACAAGAGAGTTCAATCACTAAATAAATGTCTTGTTTCTGCAGTGCAAACCCTCATTTGTATATTTTTAAATATATGGAAAATGAAAAACGATAAGCTTACATCAAATAAATCTATATTCGTCTTACTATTCATTTTATTTCAACTTTATAGACCTTACAGTTGCGTTCTCGGACGACGTCCTCCTGATAAAAACACATTGAAAAACCTCTTCATATTACATGAATTTGCAGTGTACCAACAGAGGAAATAAGAATTGTATTTATTTTTATTTATTTAATTTTTTTTTTTGATTTACAGCTTGATTCCACACCGTATTTTCAGTACAAGTATGACATTTTCAGCATGGATATCGGTAGCCCAAATTTTGGAGGCCGACCATAGATATCGGGTGTGCGCCGGCAGGGGATCGAACCCCGACCATGTGCATGGTCGGCGAGAGTCCTAACCACTGTGCCACCGACGCCTTATTAATAATTATATTTTCCATACAGAACCATATGACCATAAAATGTTTGACTAAAATAAATGACAGTCAGTAAGGGAGACTCTCTCATTTCATTCTTACTTAGACGTCTCTATTGAAGGATATTTTTCGTCCTCCAAGATGTTTAATTTAATGTTTTTTATATCTCTTATAAAAACTGATTATGTATTGAAATAAAATGCTCGAATTCTATGCCAGATAGTTTCTGAATAATGAATTTCAAAAACCCAGATTCGCTTTTTGGAAACATATTTCATGGGAGGACTGAAACCTGACTAGAACCTTACATAAAGTATGATGCGCACATCTTTCTGACTTCATTCTCATCCCTTTGTATGACGTATTACTGATGCAAACGTTATTCAACAGAAAAAGTATCCTGCTTAACTAATTTACATAATACATATATATATATATATGCGTCATCAATATAACGATAAAAAAGTGTTTAATCATATTCAAACGACACATTCGAGGCAGGGAATATTCAACAAAGACTGTCTTTTATTAAATGTATCCTTGACAAATTTTAAACTTACCAACCATCCGAAGGAAGAAGCTGAGATCAATGAATATGTATTGACTATAGGCTGAATAAACTGCTGAGGGGAATCACGTACCGGACTTTCGGGTGGAACCCGAATACAAAACGGCGAGTCGGGCCTCCAAGAGTGACGCAGAGGAGATGAAAGCTTGTGGGCGATCGTTGGGATAGATGAGTGGGGGAATCGGGATGCACTGCTGAATAGTTATGTTCCACTTGGAACCCAAGACTATAATAATATATCAAAAACTCACACACAGACACTAATTTCCCTTACTTGACAACATATACTGTCATGATAAACAGTCGAAAGAGTAGAAAAAACTTTTGAAGAATTATAAAAAAGAACCTAATCCGCTGTAGGCATAAAGGGAAATATTTCTAAGGATCAGCTGATTTATAGTTAAATTAAGCACTTGTATTCCCATTAAGCCATGGCTCAGAATTATGAATGAAATTCGGACACATAGGAAACAATACACAAGAGAGTTCAATCACTAAATAAATGTCTTGTTTCTGCAGTGCAAACCCTCATTTGTATATTTTTAAATATATGGAAAATGAAAAACGATAAGCTTACATCAAATAAATCTATATTCGTCTTACTATTCATTTTATTTCAACTTTATAGACCTTACAGTTGCGTTCTCGGACGACGTCCTCCTGATAAAAACACATTGAAAAACCTCTTCATATTACATGAATTTGCAGTGTACCAACAGAGGAAATAAGAATTGTATTTATTTTTATTTATTTAATTTTTTTTTTTGATTTACAGCTTGATTCCACACCGTATTTTCAGTACAAGTATGACATTTTCAGCATGGATATCGGTAGCCCAAATTTTGGAGGCCGACCATAGATATCGGGTGTGCGCCGGCAGGGGATCGAACCCCGACCATGTGCATGGTCGGCGAGAGTCCTAACCACTGTGCCACCGACGCCTTATTAATAATTATATTTTCCATACAGAACCATATGACCATAAAATGTTTGACTAAAATAAATGACAGTCAGTAAGGGAGACTCTCTCATTTCATTCTTACTTAGACGTCTCTATTGAAGGATATTTTTCGTCCTCCAAGATGTTTAATTTAATGTTTTTTATATCTCTTATAAAAACTGATTATGTATTGAAATAAAATGCTCGAATTCTATGCCAGATAGTTTCTGAATAATGAATTTCAAAAACCCAGATTCGCTTTTTGGAAACATATTTCATGGGAGGACTGAAACCTGACTAGAACCTTACATAAAGTATGATGCGCACATCTTTCTGACTTCATTCTCATCCCTTTGTATGACGTATTACTGATGCAAACGTTATTCAACAGAAAAAGTATCCTGCTTAACTAATTTACATAATACATATATATATATATATGCGTCATCAATATAACGATAAAAAAGTGTTTAATCATATTCAAACGACACATTCGAGGCAGGGAATATTCAACAAAGACTGTCTTTTATTAAATGTATCCTTGACAAATTTTAAACTTACCAACCATCCGAAGGAAGAAGCTGAGATCAATGAATATGTATTGACTATAGGCTGAATAAACTGCTGAGGGGAATCACGTACCGGACTTTCGGGTGGAACCCGAATACAAAACGGCGAGTCGGGCCTCCAAGAGTGACGCAGAGGAGATGAAAGCTTGTGGGCGATCGTTGGGATAGATGAGTGGGGGAATCGGGATGCACTGCTGAATAGTTATGTTCCACTTGGAACCCAAGACTATAATAATATATCAAAAACTCACACACAGACACTAATTTCCCTTACTTGACAACATATACTGTCATGATAAACAGTCGAAAGAGTAGAAAAACTTTTGAAGAATTATAAAAAAGAACCTAATCCGCTGTAGGCATAAAGGGAAATATTTCTAAGGATCAGCTGATTTATAGTTAAATTAAGCACTTGTATTCCCATTAAGCCATGGCTCAGAATTATGAATGAAATTCGGACACATAGGAAACAATACACAAGAGAGTTCAATCACTAAATAAATGTCTTGTTTCTGCAGTGCAAACCCTCATTTGTATATTTTTAAATATATGGAAAATGAAAAACGATAAGCTTACATCAAATAAATCTATATTCGTCTTACTATTCATTTTATTTCAACTTTATAGACCTTACAGTTGCGTTCTCGGACGACGTCCTCCTGATAAAAACACATTGAAAAACCTCTTCATATTACATGAATTTGCAGTGTACCAACAGAGGAAATAAGAATTGTATTTATTTTTATTTATTTAATTTTTTTTTTTGATTTACAGCTTGATTCCACACCGTATTTTCAGTACAAGTATGACATTTTCAGCATGGATATCGGTAGCCCAAATTTTGGAGGCCGACCATAGATATCGGGTGTGCGCCGGCAGGGGATCGAACCCCGGACCATGTGCATGGTCGGCGAGAGTCCTAACCACTGTGCCACCGACGTACACATTAGCTTTGAAGGTATTCAATACTGAAAACATCTGATACATTTAGAGTTTGCGAAACTAAATACCTTAAGTATCACATTGTGGTGTGTTGATTATGCATTTACAACATTCGGAAATGCTGTTTCTTTTCTAAGCTGAATTGCATGAAAAGCTGAAGTGATTGCAAATACTTGAGAAATATACATTGTCTCCATTACTACAGATAATGAGTATACTGTCTAAGCACTGTCAACAAAATTTCATTTTCATCATAAAGCAAAACACCATTTAGCGATCATTAAAAACCATCAGGTACTGTACATCTGTTTCATCCTGCCGTCGGAACTCAAAAGTGCGCATATGAGACCCCAACGAAGACTGAAATGGGACCTTCAGATTATGGACCAAGCTCGTTGAATATTCACTCACTTGGAATGGGAACCAATGACCCGCGAATTCAAACTTCTGTCAATTCATGATATGTCTGATCAGTTTTGCTTTCACAGAAGTATTAATTAGTTGTTCAGTAAAAAATTCTTCAAAAAAAAATCTGTGTAGTAGTCTTAGTAGTAGTAGAAGTTATATATGTCTGGATGCTTCACAGCTGGAAAAATATGAAATGTTCCAGCTGTAATTCAATAAAACTTTTTACTTAAACATATCGCCATATTATCTACAGGAATCAATAATAATAAAGCTTTATTTCAGATAATGTGCGTAGGTGGCACAGCGATAGAATGCTCGCCGACCATGTATGCGGTCCGGAGTTCGATGCCCAGAGGACGCACTCGCTAAGCCAGGAATAAGACTGGTAAAGAGGCAAGGTTGGGCATGGGGCCAGTAACCTCATCCCGTAAAAATAAATATCACTGCTGCCGAAACTTCAAAACTCTAGCCTGAAGCCCTTTATTCCAGCACTTGGAACGTAAAAGAATAAAAAAAGATTTCGGATAATATACGAACAGGATTAACATGTAAACTAATAATCTGAAGTATATCTTCATTTCGTTGAATAACTGCACAGCGTTCACTTCGAAGCAAGTTGAATAAGCGCGCAAGTTCATGTTTACGTCATTTAATATAACTGGATGATTAAAACAATGATAAATCCAGATGAAATTGAGCATTTGGTGGAAAGCAATTTCGGTAGCCCAGTGGTCCAAGCAGGCTGCCTTTGTAGCTACGTGCATAAAATATTTTATTTTGATTCAGTGAACCATCTGGAATTCTTAAATAAAAACAAAATTTTAAAATTATTTATAAACTTGAAGTATTCACAATGACAGGGGAATGGAATTTGGCCTTGAGACAAAAATTTTAGAATTTAATACATTTTTGAAGTTGCTTTATTGACACAGTAAAACAAGATAATTACGCTCCCGAAATTATAAAAATGATCAATTTCTAGTCTTTTCACTGTATTTAAAACAAAAAATATTTTACTGTTTGAGACGCCTCCTCCATATATTTTACAAAAGCGTTATCAGATAGTCCACGTAACACTTTATTAGGGTATTCATGATGGTATATAAACAGACTGCATAATTTCATATCACGTAGTATTCATCTGCTGTTAAACGAGCCATTTACTCAGAGGACAATGATAATAGAAAATATAAACATTAAATATATTTCTCCGAGTGAGTCAAAAAAAATCAAACGAAATAATAAAAGTGATAATGCAGATAAGTGAAATGAGTAATACACTGCAAACTCTATATGATTACGTCATTTATTTTCATTTTTCTGTCGATGAATAATACAGGAATTCTTTCTGATTTCGAATTTTTACAAATCATCAGTTTAAACAGTATCTACTGGCTTCATACTTATACATTCGATTATTCCATTATTTATTATTTTGTAAAATTGGTCTATTTGTATTTCCGTATGCTAGATGTGTGGACGACATCTTTATTATCTGTGATGATGGTCACAATCTTAGCCAATTACTACAAATATTTAAAAACTGTCATTCAGATACAAAGTTTACTTTTGAAATACAAAACGGATCTAAAATTCCTATTCTTGATTTTGAATTTAGAAGATGACCTGACGGAACTTTAGGAAGGTCCATCCATAGGAAACCCACATGGAACGGCTAACTGCCAAGCTTCTGAAGCTGAGTGCCAACCAGTCGAAAAAGAAGCCCAATTAGATCTCTTTATACTCACGTCAAACGCATCTGCAGCTCTGATACTCTGGAAGAATAACTAAACTTCCTGAAAGAAATTTTCCTACAAAACCTATATCCAGTAAGATTCGTAGACAAAATCATCAAACAGAACATCCAAAAAAAGATACTTTATATGAACCTTGACCTCAGAGGTGACCTACTCACTGACGTCCTTAAAAGGAGAATTTCCAATTCTTTAACATGAATCTTCTTCGCGGCAACCCTGAGAGTGGGTTCTCCAGTTGCCCACCGATCTGCAGAAGCCCAAAATACAAGATCTTGCACCTAACCACTTATGTGTGTATATATCAGTTCACCTGTTGCTGTGGCACCAGGTACATCGGTCGTTCAACGTGCATCCTGTCAGAAAGGGTCAAAGAACACTATCCAGCGTGGTTGCAGAAAGGAAGTAATGGCAGCATAAGGAGTGCAATAATCGAACACCTCGTCAACACAGGTCATTCCATCTCAACAAACACCTCGTTCAAAGTAATCTACAAAGTGAAGAACAACCTTCCAAAGACCATACGTTTCCGCCTTTTTTACATTGCAGAAGCCCTAACCATTCAGTTAGAAGAACCAGAACTGTGTTCACAGAAGAAAACTATTCAGTCACTATCATGGTAACATCTCCGCTGATCTGACTTAATTTTTGCTTGTTTGTTTGTTTTTCTGACAACTTAAAGCTCTTGTAAAATTCTTACATAATTCCGTAATTCATCTTGTTTCCACGTGTCCCCAAGCACAACTCTTTCATCAAACTATTCATATTATTACGTAACTCTTCTTTAACAATCTTTCATGACAACTCATCACTTTTGTTAATGCCCTCTTGTATCAACATCCACTTCCTCTGAATGCTTTTTTGTAATACGTAAATCCACCCAAAACTTAATAATTTTCACCCCCTTATTTACAACAACCCTAACTAATTGTATTTTCTTTTGACAAATTTAGTGTACACACACACATACAAAATAATCACATATATTTGTGATTGTACAGGTGTGAAAATGAGTTTGCCGAAAAGTGACTCTTCGCTGAACTACTGGTCTTCCATCTACTTCTGTATTATCAGAGCATGGTGATTTCATCAAGAAGCTTTCAATGATTTTTAGACAGAATATTCAGTGTTTAGATTCCATATGAATAGGGTGACACCAGTGAGTACCTGCTACTGAAGAGTCCCAAATTAGAACGAAACACTCATCCCGTACTTCCTAGCTTTCAATGGTTCTTTAACTGTCACTAATATATGATCAGACTGAAAACAAATTAAATCACCAGAAACTAAATCTTGTTGTCCTACGGGCCGTTTTGTTCCACTGCTACTTTCTTGCTATTCTAAAAATGAATACAGGATTTTCTGAATATTTGTTTGGCTTATTTGACGGATTTTACTATACTCTTACAAAAAGGCCAGAATTTATTACGTGAATTGATGAACAGAAAATTGCGTTGGCTGACGTTTTGCGTAACAACGTGATTTGTCTAAAAATAGTATGTTCTGTCGAATTTATAATTTTTTTTCACTTCACAGATAAATTTTTCGTTTAATATTTGAATTTTAATTATTGTGTGAAATTTTAACTGACTCAATCAGAAAGAGGTAGAAACTTTATTTTGAAATATCTGCCAAACGATTTCCGATCTGTTAAAAGGAAATTGGTGTCATTGAAATAATACTGGCATTTGATTCACTCCACTGAGGAGAGTTCAGCGCTCGACAATACACGACTAATCACTTGGCAAGTGTCCCACACCGACAGGAAATCACGGTTAAGTATATGGTTATCTCGATACTAGTTTAAGAAAAAAAATCTATGTTCTGACTGTTGAGGATATCTCAATAAGAATTCGAAAACGCCAGGATTTTATCTGGGCTAAGGTCTTGTAGGAAACACTGACTCATAATGTGTCTCTTACAACGTTAACAGAGATACAGGAACCCCCAGGATAATGCATGGAACTTAACTAGATTAGTGTGCCCAGATGATTAACACAGTTGAATGTCATCGAATTTTCCATAATGGATAAGATTTTATTTTGATAAATCACACAGTGTAGTACAGTTATATTAACTGATGACGTTTCGAGCACAAACTATTGCTCATAATCATATCAAGTTACTCACAAAACTTATTTCCTTCATTTATATACATGTGTGGAATCGACTAGATATTGGAATAAAATTCAATATGAGATAATGTACATTCAGAAATAATAGTACGAGTGTTATTAATCCATTGCAATTAGATGGGAAATACGACGAGTGTTTTTATAGTCATAATAAGTTAATTGTTAGAATGTTATGATGTGCTTGAATGGAAATAGAATTTTAAGACTATTTATCATCCTCTTCTGATTTGACTGGCGGAATCCTTATTCATCGAGTCTACACCCAACACATGCAACAGAAGTGACTCAATGCAAATACCAGAAATATGGAAGATATTATTACCGCCAGTCAAATCAGAAGAGGATGATAAATAGTCTTAAAATACTATTTCCATTCAAGCACATCATAACATTCTAACAATTAACTTATTATGACTATAAAAACACTCGTCGTATTTCCCATCTAATTGCAATGGATTAATAACACTCGTACTATTATTTCTGAATGTACATTATCTCATATTGAATTTTATTCCAATATCTAGTCGATTCCACACATGTATATAAATGAAGGAAATAAGTTTTGTGAGTAACTTGATATGATTATGAGCAATAGTTTGTGCTCGAAACGTCATCAGTTAATATAACTGTACTACACTGTGTGATTTATCAAAATAAAATCTTATCCATTATGGAATTATACTCTACCACAGTGCCCAAGTTTTATACTGATGTCATCGAATTTTCTAAATCTTTATGTTTATGTAACCGGGAAACTATAAAACCATCATTGGATTTTCGATAAAACAATAAGAAGGCGTAATTTATCTGATCTGAAATGTGTAATGTGATTGCACAACACATTTCGGACATTCTGATTGCACATACGTACTTGTCATACATATTCATATAAAACGCAATAGAACACAAAGGATTACGAGTTTTATCAGTACGGGTCAAAGTGTCTACAGGTCATGATCACAGTTGAGATGTAGGAACATGAGTTAAGAAAGATGAGGCTAGAAAAAGGGAGGTGAGAATGCTACTAAATAAAATGAACCTTAGTTCTGAAACTAGATTACCAAGGTATGATCGAACAGCATCGCATAATTCTGATCACATAAAACAGCATAGAGGTTGATCATAGCTAAGGCTTCAACGAATTCAAGTCTGTGACCTAAACTTGGCATATACATATGTGGGTCTAAAGGAATTATCGAAATCAAATTTATGACCAGTTTCTATGATATACTTGTGATGGATGACCTTGAACATCTATTGATTTTATTTCTAATCACAGCCACTTAGGAATATGTATGTATGAACATCTGTATAGTTCAGCTGATAAACACAGTGAGATAAGACGCTATCTTACGGAGGCTGTGAGAGTTTACACGACAACATGAGTTTCGTTTTCTCTATGAGAATAAGTTTAGCCTCTACTGAATGCCACTGTTAATGTTTGTTTAGTGATTATACTTTGGTGATCACCCTTGAAATAGTAAAGATACATAAACGCTAGATTGTTGGAGCTTGTTGTTTTGATGCTTTTGTAGAGTTAAATCAATTTCAGAGGGTGTTTATTACCTAATAATATCCTATTTAGGTTTTGTATTTTTTCCTCAATTGTATCCTCTGTACATATATGTTAAGTAAGTTTGAAAAGCACCTAACTAACACCCTTTCATATTGGAGTAGTACCAGTCGGGGTAAACTTCCTGTCGACAGATCATCTTATTAACTCATTCATTCTGGTGATAAATAATAAGTACATCTAAAATTTGCCAGGAGGCATTGTTTTCCTCTTCATTTGTTAACAGCATGTTATCTGTACTTTATTTATTTATACAGCTAAGAATTCGTGTGGCATCTGCAAGTTAATCAGAAATAAATATAATAACATCCACATATGAAGCCGTTGAACGTCCCTTCGGTGATTCTGAAGTATTCTGAAAGTAATAAAATTTGAAAAAAAAGTTTAAATCAACCGACCAGAGAGACAGAACGGAGGGTAGTGAGAATGAATTGTCGAAATCTTTGAAGAAGTTGAAGGACGAATCCATTATTACTCCATCTGTGTATGAACACCTCAAGCCGTCTGGTTCAACCATCCCTCGTTTATATGATCTTCCTAAATTGCACAAAGATGGTATGCACCTGCGACTTACTGTGGATCTGCTGAACTCCCCTTATCATTCTATAGCCAAATTGTCGCCGAAATTCTTGAACCAGTAAGATGAAATAAATCTATGTAAACATAGTCTTTCGGACACTTTCAGTTTCGTCAGTTGTGTTGATGGAATTAGTGTGACCTCTAAGCACATGATTTCATTAGATGTTTTCTCTTTACTTACAAATGTACATTAGTAGAAACATTGACCTAAAATGCAAAAACGTTGGAGTACTAACTAACTATCTGAAGCAGGTATTACTGAGATGCATGCTTAGTGTGCAGTTCAGGTATAAAGATGTCATCTGTAATCAAAGGGAAGGAGTCGCTACGGGATTTCCATTACAACCTCTCCAGGTGGATGTCTTCATGGCGAGCTTAGAGAGTGATCCATTGAGTTTGCATATGTACAAGCGATATATTGACGACACCTTGATTATTTGCAATGATAACTGTTTAACTACCGACCTTCTTGAAAAATTTATTGGATCCCACCCATCCACTCTTTTCACTGTCGAAGAAGAGTAGAATTCTGCATTTCACTTCTTGGATGTGATTCTAGATAGAAGAGAGGATGGCACGTTAGAAAGATTGATTAACTAAAAATCAACATTTACAGGGCAGTACACTAACTTCAACCGTTGGGTACCTGTAGGCAGGAAATCTTATCCGTTCTCTATGCTCCAGAATTCGCTCTGTAATTACGGTCAGCAGAGAACTAGAAAGCCTCCTTACAACTCCCAGAAAGTTTATTGAGGGGAACATCAAGAAAGCAAACATTCACAGCGAAATCACAATGCCAAATAAGACATTGTTTATGAGTTTGGCGTTCAAAGGTGTCAATATTTCTGAAGTAATTAAGAGTCATTAATCTGAATGTTGTATCAAACGCCTTTTTTATACAACTGACCTACATTTAGTATTTACCAGCCAAAATATGATTCGAAAAGATTTAAGGATAAACTACCACTTACGTCCATCTCTATGTGCATTTACTCATTCGCTTGCTCGTGTAGACTGATTACGTTGGACGTTGTAAAAACGTGTTTTCCGTAAACGCGTAGCTGAACACTACTCGGTTTGGTTGACGAAAGGTGAGCATAGAACGATGAGGTATTCAATTTGTGAACACTTTTTGGAGTCAGGTCATTCAGCCCCATGTGACTTATTCTTTAAAGCGATCTACAGGACCAAATCCAAACACTTCGGAAGCTTACGTTTTCCCTTCTTATGCATATCAAAATCTCCAGCTACTCATGGACAGAAACCTATCATATTCTAGGAGGTGGTTCTAATCACTGTTATATATAAGGATACCATTACTGGAAGAATAACTAATAAGAGTTGCAACAAGGCGAAACATCGACCTAATCTCAACCTTTGAGTTGTTTTAAGGGGTGAATGAAATTGTTTTCCTTCATTTTCCCCTACTTTATAGAACAGTTACTTCAATTTGTTCCATTTCTAGTGCCCTTCTTCTTTCTACTCATTCGATCTGTTTACTAATTTGAAATATGTGTAAATAGAACGTCTTTGTTTACAATATAATGAATACTTATAAATATTCAAACAAATGACGTTTGTTGATAAATCCTATTAACTGTGTGTAATACAACAAGTAGCTTGTCCATGTTCTTTTCTCCTGGTACACTTGAATACAGAAGACCCTTAACTTTAAAGTTTAGATGTTTGTTTATCCGAAAAAATTTGAAAATTTTCTAAACATGAAATATCGTTTCTAAACAATTCTTTTATTCTTGTGTTTGAGGAAGTACATAATTCAATGTTTCTACTGTTACATTTTTATTTTTTATTGGGGAAATCAACAGAATCTTTCGAAGGGTTTGAAATTCACTTAATTTAGCTTGTCATGTTGAACAGCATAGCAGGAAGTGGGTTTAAATACCAATGTTTATGAGCTTCTAGAATGAAATCTCATTCGACTTGTTTTAAATAATGACGATGATTACTTGAGAGGTCAAACGTATATATATATATATATATATATATGGGCGTGTTAGTAACCTCCTCATCACCAGTATAGAACGGTATAAAGGACTATAAACAAAACACCACGGGATGAAGTAGATTGAATTTTCAGTTTGAAGTCGTGATCAACGAGGTTCACCAAATCGAGTATGGATAATCACCAATGACACTATCTGGTAGTCGCGCTATATTTCAAATTAGTAGAAGTTAGAAGTGATGGGTTATTCGATTCTGTTCCAGTGGCTGAACTCGTCCCGTAACCTATAGGTCGTCGGTTTAATCCCCGAAGGGGTTCTTTGGTGAGTACTGGTAAGGTATCCTGATCACGGACGAAACGGCTGTCCTGTACTTCCTGGCTTGCATTGGTTCTCTAACTGAGGTCGACTCGTCATCGAAATTGAAGTCAGTCAAATTCTTGCAAACCAACACTGGGAAGTGAAATACAACAGTCTGTTCTATGTCATCAGAATCAAAGAGGCAAAACAGTGTTTTTTCTAAAGCAAGCCAGTTTATTCAATCTCACTGTTTTATACCAGTCTAGTAATCTATGAATTTTTTTCTACAGGTTCATCTCTATTATTATGATTAGTTTTTAATGAACTATTAGCACGCTGCTTAGCAATGCTTTCATTAAACTTGGAGCATCGAAGTAGCACCAAAGCATCAAAGATAGGACTTCAGGTGAACACAAAGAACACAGAGGTGATGAAGATTCCTGGGCAACACCACCAACAACAGGCAACAATCAGCATAAATGGGAGGAACCTGAAAGAAACAACCTCCTTTACCTACTAGGGAAGCATCGTTTCAACTACAGACGGAACTGACGAGGATATCAAAGCAAGAATCGGAAAAGCGAGACAAGCTTTCACTACCCTCAAGTCTGTATGGAGGTGAACAGCACTCAGCATCAAAAATGAGATCCGGATTTTCAACTCCAATGTGAAGTCAGTGCTACTCAGTATACGGATCAGAGACTTGCACTGCGCGTCATAAAGAGCATCTCAAACAAACTACAGACCTTCATTAACAGGTGTCTTCGCTCAATACTCAAGATCAGATGGCCGGCCAGAAAAGATCAGCAACAGAAGGGATCTCTGGGAGCGAACCAACCCAGCAGGAACCGATTGTGAAACAAATAGGCAGGAAGAAATGGAGATGGATTGGACATACTCTGAGAAAACAAACCATCAAGTGACATCACTAGACAAGCCATTGCTCGAGTGGAACCCGAAAGGGAAGCGGCGAGTTGGTCGTCAGTGCAAGAGTGACTTGGAGGAGGTCATGTGAAGAGGAGATGAAAGCGTGTGGGCAAACTTGGAGCCAGGTGAAGACTCTAGCAGAGAACCGAAGGCAATGGAGACGCACGGCTGAAGCCCTATGTTCCTCTAGGAATTAAAGGAAACAATAATAATAATAATTGAAGTAGCTTCAAATTTCCCATCAGGTTCAGCAAAAGAAGAGGTAATAATGAGAGAATTACCCTTTTCAGTGACATTATCCTCAACCTGTACAATCACACACACATATAGTACACTGCCACAGGAACAAGAATAATGCTTCTTTCAAAGATGTGTCAATAAAACTGTAAGTTTTAGATAACAGTTGCTTAATACGAAAACCATTGATCGAGTAAAACCTAAAAAACAAGAATTAAGTAATTTAGTTTGTGGGATTTGCGAGTATTTGGAATAATTCAATTTCACTTGTCAGATTTTGTCAAAAACTAATATCATTAGTGCTTCCTGGCTTTCAGTGATCTCTCTCTCTAGCTTATGTTGCTTCGTGACGAAATCTAAGAATGAAATAAGTAAATTGCGTGACGTAACAGAGTTGACAGGGTTCAATGGAGCTAAAAAAAGAGCTAAAATTAAAAGATGATGAAGTTAAGATAAATTTCATATGGGGTAGAGATGCAACAGTGGGGAAAGGAGATAAAACTAAAAAGACGTTAGGATTAATAAAATATTACGTCTCAGATACTGAGATAAATTAGATAAATCAGTGACGGAAAAATCTACTTCTGTATCCAGAATTAATAATTTAAAATGTAGATTACCATAGATTCTGTCGTTTAAAGTAATTTGATTCATACTAATTTGCAGAGATTTCTATGTACTTTGTAGATGATTCTGAAATTGACTTGCGAATTCGCTTACAGTCTAGAATCGATGTATTCCAGAATATAGGTATGAGGGGATCCTCTCTAAAACCATGAATGAGAGCAAACAGTGAGTATGGCCAGAATAACTGTCTTCATTGTAGCAGGTGATTTGATAGATATAACTTTACAAGGCTGGGACTGGTAGCTTATCCTCCACAACCATTGGGATCATTAATTTTGTAGAGGGAAATAAATCGAAGTTCAATTTTAAAGGTTTACCTCAATGAACGCAGCAAGCGGTTTATTAGTATTTCTAAATTTCCGCTGATTTTCAGATTGAGGCAGAGACGTTTTTTGAGGGCAAAACTTGTGTGTAGTTTTGCTGTGTAGGATTTACGGATTTTGTAAGGAATGATTCAGAGTACAGCTACCTTTAATGTGAACCTATTTCACAGCACTCAACTCCGCTTTTATGGTGTCAGGCCCGCAAATTTTAATGGTTTAGTGACTTACTGAGCAGGGCAAGTTCCGTTCTGTATGTAAACGTGCCCAACTCTAGAAGTTGGGAGAAGGACATACTAAGCTATTTTCAAGCTTTATTCTTTCAAAAGTGTGTAGTTAATAATTCTCTGCAAAAGCACTTTTTTTTTCCTTCACGTTCCCCAGTGGAACATAGGGCTTCAAGCTAGTGGCTTGAAATTTCTGTAGCATTGTTTATTTTACAGGATGGGGTTGCTAGCCTCATGCCTTTCCCTTCCTCTTCACCAGCATTATTTCTGGCTTAGCGAGGTAAAGGAGTGCGTCGGCCGGGGATCGAACCCCGAACCATGTGCATTGTCGGCGAGCATCCTAACCGCTATGCCACCGACGCACCAAAAGCACATTACTTACAAGATTTATTGGTTTTGTTAAAAGACAAAAACAGAGTGAATTTATCCTCACAATGAATGTTCAAGGATGCATGCATAATTATGCATTGCATTACAGAAATGTTTTTTATCCAGAAAAAATATTAGTTATTCCCATCATCATATTATCATACATTTTATTAAAGTAAGGGATATAATTATTTTTTAAATTACTTTAACCAGCTGTTTAATTTTCGACTATCATGCTGTTTAAGAAATATAAAAATAAACATGAGCTGAAACTGAACAGCTGAGTTGAATAAACAGAAAGACTTCATTTTGAATTTTAATGTTTAAAATCAAAATGCTTATTTAATCTCAACGTCAGTGCTTATCTTTAGAGCGAAATAATAAATAATAATAATAATCTACTTTATTCCAAAAACAGTACTTGTAATACAGAATGGAATTCTCAGCATTTGTCACAATATTGCATCTGATTTACTCAAAATACAAATAAAATTAAAAATTTAAAAGAAATTAACCGGAGGAATTTACGATATAAAGTCAAAAATATTCGAAGCATGAATTGAGATTACTAAATATAATAATAATAATAACAGTGAGTTTGTTTCAAACGGTATTGTCAATTCAGTTTGGAAACTTTAGCATGCTATAGATTATTGGATCTAATGTTCTGTTGATATAATATAGTGACGGGAAAGGTAAAATTAACAGTCATAACAAAGCTTAAATTATGTTTACACTTATAAAAAAAACAAATAAAAACAAAAAATTGAGAGGATGATAAATATAAGAAGTACAATAGCAATAAAGGTTGATGTTGTAAAGGTGGAGGAAATGGTTTATTTAGTGGTGCAAAGAAGGTTAGTTAGTTCATGCCTAACACTTTTTTCATCACATAAAGTACGTGCTAAATATGGTATAGTGGAATTTTTATACTTAGACATACGTGCATAAAGTCTTCTAAAAAGACTTCATGCTTTACCTGAGAAGACACAAGGTTGGAGCTGCCGGTAAAGTGGATGCTCACAGTCTGACAAAATCTCCTTAGCAAATTTGTTGCATGACATCAAGTGCCTAGCAATGACAGTGTCAACAATATGGCCTAATGGGATACCACTCGTTCTACTGACAGTCTTTACGGTTCTACGAAGTATGACATAGTCTTTTTCAAGCAATCCAGGAAAGAATAAGAGGGAACAATAAAGAAGAATAGGAAAAATACACGAGTTGACAAACCGTAAGAGGAGGGGTTGAGTTATACCCCAGTGCCTTAACTTCTTAATGTAAAATGTCAGGCGGAATATTTTACTGGAGATCGCTGAGACATGGGAAGATCAGGATAGATCAGAAGAGAGAATAAGTCCAAGATACTTAATTTCAGATTTAATTCCTATATCATTGTCATCAATCTTACAACTGTCATGAGAATCGATGGCTTCTTTTAACTGTCGTTTACATCTTAAGCTGAAATTAACAGTTTGACATTTAGAAGGATTTAGTTTCAGACCATTAGACTCAGACCATTTACTGACTCCTGACAGAAAGCTATTTATTTTGGTACAATCTAGCTGGGAGTTAACAGACATTGAAACTGTTAGATCATCAGCGTACTTCACAAAGTTTATTTCATCAGACTGAGGCAAGTCATGTAAGAAGAAAGAAAAAAGAAAAGGAGAAAGGACAGCGCCTTGAGGGACACCAGCTTCAGTAGGCAACGAAGTGGATGACTTCCCTTTATACACGGTGTACTGCTTTCTTTCTGAGAAATAAGAATGCAGCCATTTGACAACCAAACAGCCGTTCATTGCATTTTACAAAGCATATATGTATATACATCATTATTATTAATATTATTACCTTGGGTTGCAACTGGACCATAGGACTTCAACAAAACATCTACACTTTGTTCTATTTCCCGCTTTCCTCTTCAGCTGGCGGACCCCACGTCTGCCCATAATCTGTCATCTTTCACCTGCCACACGGTCGCCTCCGTTTCACCCTCACACCGATGACCCACTCATCGCTTCCTATTGGAATTCCTCTCAAGAGATGGTCTGTATTGAGTGCGATATTATTCGACGGTCTCCTCAATGTATGCCCAATCCGTATCCTTTTACTTTGGAAAATTTGTTCAGCAATTGGCCCCCACCTGTTGGTTTGTTCCCAACCAGAGTTTCTTGTTACTAATTCTTTCTGGCCAGCCGGCTATTTGATCTTCAGAATGGAGCCAGCGTAGGCATCTGTTGGTAGAAGTTTGCAAGTGGCTGCTGGAAATCCTTTTCGTGACACGCATTGCAAGTTTCTGACCCGTATATAAGAACTAACTGACTTGACATTTGTGTTGAAAATATGAATCTTGTTGTTTATGCCGACTGAGCGCAGAAGATTTCCAAACTGGTTTCAGGTTGACGAGGGCGTATTTTGCCTTTGCGATACTGCCCTTGACATCTTTATCTTTTCTGCCGGCCTGTGGTTGGAACCATGTTTCCTAGCCAGATAAGTGAAGGAAGTAACCTCCGTTAAATCTCTCCCGTTGATGGTGATTGGATGTATATACATATGAGCCCTTTAAATGTTTTGTGATAAACTTAAAACACTGTTGACAGGAATTTCTTAGCAGAAACAGCGGCCTGCTTAAATCAGTGGGCTACCTTAATTTTCTATCCATCAAAATGAATCATTTTTACTACCTTTTAAATTGTTTGAAACTCCTAATAATCGCAATAAGTTGCAATCTATACTCACGCAAAATTTTTGATAAGTTACAACATACCACCGGCAATTTTTTGACGGAAATGGAGGAAGAATATTGTGGAGCAGAATCGAAGCATAGTTTGGGTGGAACAATATTTTTTCAGATGATGTATCATCGATTATTATATTATTTAAAGATACCTCACAAGGGATAAATACATTACAGTGAGACTCGCTGAAAATTCTGTAGTGTGTATAAACGCTATGGATATTATAATTAAAACTTGCTTATCTTCAACACTGAGCAGTCGTATTTATGCAAATTAATCCACAAGTCTCAGACCACATCCAGGGAATAATATCTTAAAGACTGGAACTTGTTATTAGGACCAAGGGTAACAGTGTGAATAAATCCAAGTTTTGAATAATCTATCCTGAGTAGATATAGATTCCCCATCCGACCAACGGTAAACAGCTATAATCATCAGTGAAATAAATCTGAAAAAAAACATCCCTTTCATTTACCTTTGAAGTATAGTTTCAGCTGCAGACCACGACACAGATGGGGATGTCAAAGTCAACGCGGAACAGGAAGGCAATAGAAGGGGTGGTCATTGTGAAATGAGTGTGAAGGTCTACAGTATTTAACATGAGAAATAATGTCAAGTCAGTCCTTTGTCTTAGGTGACAGATTTGATGCGACGGTCATCAGAAGCATATCCAACAGTTTGTTGCAGACTTTTATAAACATCGGCCTTCTTTCAACAAGGAACATAAGATGGCTGACAGGAAGGGACAAACAACTGAGTAGGAACATATTACCCAACAAATATCCCTAAGGAAATATGATAAAGATGTGAAGAGCGTTGGGAAGATCTTTGGCTGGAACCCGAATGGGAAGTGACGGGTTGGGCGTGGGATAGTAACATGGAGGAAATCATGTAAAGAGAAAAAGCGATGTTAGAGAAGTGAGTGCAATGGAAATGTGCTGTTGAAGCCCTATATTCCATTCGAAATGGAAGGAATAAACGACAGTCATCTGACTAATCTCTGAATGATGTATCAACACGGAATAAGTAACCGTTTCAGCTAGCAATAAAACTTTGGATAACGGTCTCATAACTGTCATAACATATCAGCAAATAATATCACTTTAAAGAGAGCATTTAATTTGTAATTTTTGTAAATTTAGACAGTATCAAGAAACAGAGGGTGTTAAATTTCCAACTATTCATTTATTAAGTTGCATACTGTGGTTTTTCAGATAGTAATTCCAAAACACTGTTTGTTTAACTCTTTTTAAAAGTGAAAATGATAGACATTTTTGTGATGTACTTTCAGATAGAATAAACAAATTAAAGAAAATTAATTGTTGAACACATTGAACTGTTTACCAAGAATTAGGCTTTAAATATGCATTTCAGCAAGTAATATTCGATCTCACGGATGTTTATCAGTTTTGTGATCAGCACTACTATTCCGAGTAATTTTATTTCGCCATGTGCTCACAGTTTCCTGTAATTACCGATGACCCTGTTAATGGATATTTCTACATTATTTAATTTTAATTACAGATTATTTGTTTAAACATTTCAGTTAATAGTAAAACGACCATTATGAATACATTTATGTATGATAATTTGATTTGAGGAAAATGTTTCTAGTGTTCTTTTAGATTATAGAATCAGTATAGTACATCGTTTATCAGTGGACCTGAGGAAAAAGTGGCAGCTAAAAGAATTAATTATTACCTGATGATAAAAACAGGCTTAAAATAAATGACATGTTACTAAGTCATTCCACAGACGCAGAATGATGAATGAACTAGTATTGAGACACATTTATCTTAACGTATTTTAACAGGCTGGAAGCAGTTCGTTTGCTTCCAGTTGGAAAACGCCTTTGTTTGAAACTCAATATGTTCTAGTAATGTGAAAGTTTCAAAACTTTTTTTAACACTTGAGAATAGTGATTTTTAGGCAGTGATATAAAAATAGAACTTGTGCACTGTGGTAGAGTAAAATTCCATTGTGGGTAAAATTTATTTTGGTAAAGTCTCACAGTGTTATACAGTAATATTTACTGATGACGTTTCGAGCACAATTTATTGCCGCTCATAATCATATCAAGGTACTCACACAACTTGCTAACCTCGTTTATATAATCCCATTATTTTTCAACGCTTGACTTGATTGGTAGTGGTATTTTCCATATTTCCAGTAAGAAATAATGAGTCATTTCCATTGCACGTTTTGGATGTAGATTCTATGAACAAGGATTTAGTAACCAACCCCTCCTTCCACCTACCTATATTACTTTTTAGAATTTTAACCCTCTCCCACCCTATTGTGTGGTTGTGTGTTAATGCATGCAGCGCAATGTAGTGCCGAGCTTTTTTCTAAGTTATTTATCTTCGTGGGGTCAGTCATCCTAACCTTAGCAAAATTGTTATTTTTCGACAGTCTGACTACTCCCGATCTACTAGTCTGACCTTTGTAGTTGACCTCACAGTCATTGCAGGGTATTTTGTAAATTATATTATTTTGTCTAATTGGGTCAACCGGCAGGGTCCTTTAACCTACAGAGCTTGTCCTACCTGAGTGAGTTTGTAGGTTTAAATGCCACTCTAACTCCTGCTTTATTAAGAATGCTACGTAGGGTGTCAGATGTCCCCTCCTTATATGGTAAAACTGCAGATGCCTTTTATTCTGTCTTATTTATGTTTTCGCTACTAGTTTCACTATTATTTTTATTTTGCTTTGACCTTTTCTGATCTTCTTAATGAATTTTATAGGATAGTTACCTGACACCAACGCCTCTTCTATCTGTTTCATTTCATCATTTAGGTCTTTTGTTGTACTACTTAGTGCTACTGCTTGGTTTGTTAGACACTTAACTAATCCTGCCTTAACACTTAACTGATGAGATGAATTGAAGTCTAGATATCTATTAGCAGAATGCGTTGGCCTTTTATAAACGCTAGTGTGCAGTTTACCTTCTTCTATTCGTTTAATTTTACAATCTAACACAGCTAATTCTCCTTGTTCATTTTCCGACTCAAATGTGAATTGTATTCCCTTTACTAGTGAGCTTACACTTGTCAAGAAGCTAGTTCTGTTTTTAACATTATGAAAGTTTCATCCACATATCTCCACCATATTTTTAAGCAGATAACTTTTCAGAAATAAATAATTTACGTAAGATAATAAAATTATAATGTCAAAAAACATTTGTAGAAAGAATCACTTATCTTGCTTACAGAGCGATCTCGAATTAGTCTGTTTGACTTCCGCTTTAGATTTTGTCTTATGATTACTTTCCACACTTTCACCACATAACTTCATAATTCAATTTGTTGACCTTGAGTTGATAGTGCTTTGAGCCGTTATAGTTAAAAAATCACGTCCTAGCATCAAAAACTGAAATTTATTGAGTTTTTGCATCCATATCTGTCTGTTTGATTTATTTTTCTAAAAGCGCTGAAGTTTCTCTAGCGATTCGATTGATTTTATGAGGTAGAGTTGCTAGCCCCACGCCCAACATTCCCTCCAGGCCTAGGACCGGCTAGTAAATAAGGCGAGGCTATTCGAAAAGCATTTTAATAAAATATTAGTCCTTGATCTTAAGTTTCTGAATCCAAATTGATTTTTCAGTACCAGTTAATGAATTAGATTATTATACCTTTTTATTCTTATGTCTGTATTAATTTGGGATATTTTCACTTTACATTAAGAGTCTGACCTTAGTTATCAGCTGGGCAGGGTAATAAATAAAATTAAACTTATCTAACTGATTAACTTATTCAACTATAGATAATTTTTAAGTGTTACTTTGTAGGTACTTGATTAGTTTCGAGTTTGTTCATGGATTGATATCAGTTAGAGAACCATTCAAAATTATGGAGTACTGGACAGTTAATTCTTTCTAGTCTGAGAATCTCCTACAGTATGCACTGATGACACCCCCGATGATCACACCCAGTCCCATTAAGCCACTGGGAAGGAATCAAATAGCTGATGAATCCTGACGTCTGTCAATTCGTGACTTCTAGCGGTGAGGTTTATTCGCACTTCCGATATGGTTGACCCCAGTGATCACGACTTATCACTGGAAGTTCAGACAACTTCTTATTTTATTCAGTCACTGGTGAGTATCAGATTAATTTTAAAGTGTTAGTTGCAGGGATTTCATTGTTTTCAGTCCTGATCACTGATTGAAATCAGTTAGCGGGGTAGGGGGGGCTAAACATCGCGAATTGATAGAAGTTGGAGTTAAGGTGCCATTGGATTCCATCCCAGTGGCTGAACTCGCCACGTAGTCTGTAGGCCCTGGATCTGATCCACAGTGAGGTCATGTGTGCTTAATGCTGATGACTGTCAAAACAGGAGACAACAGCTGTCCGGTACTCCATGGTTTTCAGTGTACCCTTACAGATGATTTGTTCTACATTATTATATTATTATTGTGTCCTTTAATTCTTAGAGGAACATAGGGCTTCGACCATGCGTCTCCATTGCATCCGGTTCTCTGCTAGAGTTTTCACCTGGCTCCAAGTCCGCCCACACGAATTCATCTCCTCTTCACATGACCTCCTCCAAGTCACCCTTGCACTGACGACCAACTCGCCGCTTGCCCTTCGGGTTCCACTCGAGCAATGGCTTGTCTAGTGATGTCACTTGATGGTTTCCTCAGAGTATGGCCAATCCATCTCCATTTCTTCCTGCCTATTTGTTTCATAATCGGTTCCTGCTGTGTTGGTTCGCTCCCAGAGATCTCTGTTGCTGATCTTTTCTGGCCGGCCATCTGATCTTGAGTATTGAGCGAAGACAACTGTTAATGAAGGTCTGTAGTTTGTTTGAGATGCTCTTTATGACGCGCAGTGCAAGTCTCTGATCCGTATAGTGAGAAGCACTGACTTCACATTGGAGTTGAAAATCCGGATCTTATTTTTGATGCCTAATGTTGTTGACTTCCACACAGACTTAAGAGTAGTGAAAGCTTGTCTTGTTTTACAGGTAATATTTAGTTCAGAAATAAATCACAACTTTACTATCTTCGGCTACCATATATATCCCCTTATTCATCAGTAAGCACAACAAAGTAGAACAGAATTTATTTTCAAATATTTTAAAAGCCGTTTCACTTACCTCAAACATTTTTCAAACACTGAGTTCGTGAGAGAAATGTAAGTGGGAGACCAATGAACGGAATTAAATAACCGAAGTCAGTATTTCCAAGACTACGTGCAGAATGAAATGATATTCCAGACAGCTAAACAGCAAAGCGAAGTAGAAGAACTTACAAGATTTGTGTTATGATAACGTGAATCAAAGAGATTTTACGATGTGTATTGAGTGCAAGTATGTATATGCCAGATATACTGGAAAGATGAGTAGGTAAACGTTTGTAGCAGTCGAACACAGCTAATTCACTCTCTTGGAGTCCATCATGTGTGAATTTATCGAATTATTTTCAGGATATCTAAGTGCCTTTTACATAGTTTTTTCAGCTTCATCAGTTCATAGGAGTAATTTAATGTAATCTAAATTTTACATGATGAAATAAAAAGCGTATAAATGAAAAGGTGGCTGCAAAGTTGAAAAGCCTTTCTCACTGAAGAAGCAATCGTAGATTAAATTGATAACTTGCAAATTAATTTTCAATTTGAAATATACACAGTTTGAGGAGGTGAAACTCCGCCACAGTTTCCTTTGGAAACAAAATTATTCAGATCACAGTGTGCGATCTGCTTGATATCGCAATTGGTAATTAAGAAAGCAGACATAAATGATGGTTTGAACGGATTTGGCTCTGTGAGCTGAATCGAACCGAGTACACTACTGATTAGCTCGTTTCCGAATGTGTGAAAGGCCCTCTGGTATTTAGACCACTTAGGCTGTGGCTAGCAAGCACTGCTGATCGATATCAGTGGTGTACAACTAACTACTCATCTCAATCAATCAGTAGTACATAGCTATACGCATTTAAGTAATCAAAATAAGCTGTATATTTTCCATTGCTGCAACTGACTTCTTGTTTTCTTTTGTTAATTTGAGTATATTCCACTGTTTGCAATGAACGGTCTTTTGTGCATTTCACATTTCCTGCACCATTATTTGTTGATAATTATTGTCTAGAAATTATCACTTGATAGTGGTAATTTCAAGGATGAGTTTATAGGGATTTGATTTGTTTGAAGTATGCTCACGGGTTTATCTCACTTAGAGAACCACTTCAAGCCAGGGAGTAGTGGGCAGCTATCGCATCGTAATTTTCGACTCTTCAGCAGTATGCGCCAACCGGGGTTTTGACCTAGGCAGGCTGGTAGACAATTCAGCCACTAGGACCCGATGAAGTGGCCATGAATTCCAACCTTTACCAATTGGTCATTTTGGCGCGACTATGAACTAACTATTAAAATGATATGATGCTCACTTGTGGCTGGTTACAGGAAAAAGTTATCCGGGGTTCTAGTGAGAACTCGTGATCATTAGGGTCGGCTAGGTTGACCCTGAGGACAGATACTTGCCAATGAAATTGGCTGGTGGTAGAGCTAAAATCACGAATTAGTAGAAGTGAAAATTCATGAGCCATTGAATTGGATGCCAGTAGCTGAATGGTCTACGAGCCTATCTTGAAACAGAAGGGTCTTCGGTTCAAATCCAGGTGGGTGCGTACTGTGAAGAGTCATAAACTAGGACGAAACCGCTGTCCAGCACTCCTTGGTTTCCAATAGTTCTCTAGCTGATATTAATCCATGATCATACTTAAAGTAATGTGTCAATACACCACTTTACAGAGAGTTATCTTTCGAATACCCAAGAACTAAGAAACATATTCAGCGCAAGATATCACAGTAAATGATTTCATACGTAAATGCACAAATAATTATGCAAAGTATGTGGGCGAAAATTAATTCTCAATAAATAAATTTGAGTTTTATCATTTCAGGTTGGTTTTATTTACCCTTTGAAATCTGATGCTTAGTGTTCATACTTTTGCATGTATATATTTTTTTTATTAAGAAATTCTTGTATCAGACTAGTTGTTTGAATAATCCCCCTTGAATGATCTATTAACAAAATTTATACTTACTTCGACGTTTCAGCTAACTTTGTAATTATTTTCCATCTTTTTCCTGGGCTGTATGTCTTTGCCTAAAGTTTGCGTATCACCTGTTGACTTAATTCTCATCACTTGTCTTCGTTTTTACCTTTTCCTGTAATCTTGATGCTTCTCGTTGTCCTTGTCTGATAAGTTTCATAATGTGTTGTTCAGAAACTGCTATTTTGCTTGAGTGAAGTCAAGGTAATTCTGACCTTGGACTGTGTGTAGGAAGTGTCTGGTGTGTGATTCTTGCTGACAGAGCTTTGATCATACCTTTTTGGAAATGATCTTCTCGATTCTCAGGTACTTCACATGGTTGATTTTAGCCAAATAATTCTGTTGTAGAGTGCCAATTTTATACTTGAGAAAATGTTGGGTCTGCATAGCGACATTGTTGATGGTAATTTGCTTTTTGATACATTATTGCTGTTAAACAGCACCACACATTCTATTACGTCAAAGTGTGTTTTTGATATTACCTGAATAGTTATGAATTGCGTCTAACGGAAGGAAGTTTGGCAAGCTATACAGAAGAAGGCAACGATTCATTCACCGCATTTAGACCACAATACTTTGGTTTTGGTTGCTACAATTCTGTTTCGTCATTAGGTTAAGAAGTGGTTGATTGGAAATTCCAGATGTTTGAAAACACAGAATCAAACAGATATTCATCTGTGAGCTCTGTTTATGCTTTTAGGTTGTACGATATCTCGCGATTACCGTATATTCTTCTCCCTGCACACAAGTAACCGGAGGAAAAGTTGTGATAGATCCAGCGCCTCAAAAATTAATCCATTCGATTGACAGACAGTAAGACTGATTGCTGAATTTCTGCTAATTGAATTAAAAACTCCTATAATTTTGTAGTAATTATTGTTACTGTAACCAAGTGGAACATAGGGCTTCAACAAAACATCTACACTTTGTTCTATTTCCCGCTTTCCTCTTCAGCTGGCGGACCCTATGACTGCCTATAATCTCTCATTTCCTCCTTGCCACACGATCTCCTCCATTTCACCCTCACACCGATGACCCACTCGTCGCTTCCCATTTGGATTCTACTCAAGCAACGGCCTACTTTAAGCACAATGTCATTCGACAGCCTCCTAAATGTATGCCCAATCCATCTAAATTTTCCTTGGAGTATTTGTTGAGCAGTCGGCTCTCACCTGTTGGTTTGACCCCAGCCAGAGTTTCTTGCTGACAGTTCTTTATGACGGGCTATGTGATCTTCACTATGGAGCCAGCGAGGGGAGCGGCTGTCGATAAAAGTCTGTAACTTGTTGGAAATCCTTTTCGTTACATGCTGGCCAATTTTGTGACCCTCACAGAAGAACTGACTGACTTCACATTTGTATTGAAAATTCAAATCTTGTTCTTAATGCAAAGGACTGCAGAAGATTTCCAAATGGGTTTTATGTTGATGAAGGCGTATCTTGCCTTTGCGATTCTGACTTTGATATCTTCAGGCATCCCGCCTGTAACTGAAACGATGCTGGCTTCTTAGATAAGTGGAAGAAGTAACCTCTGTTAAATATCTCTCGTCGCTGATGATTGGTGATGGGTATTGTTGTTGGTTAATCATCTTCATCACTTCCGTCTTCTCTATATTCACCTGGAATCCTGCCTTCGCTGCTCGCCTCTTCAGTCAGTTTATTGGTTTTTGTCTGTAAGTCTTCGGGTTTGTGTGACATTAGACACCTATTATCCGTGAAACTCAGATGTTCTAGAGTCTTCTTATCAGTAGTCCAACGTATTCCTGTCTTCTCACTCCCCAAAGTCTGACGCATAATCCAGTCCAACATAATTAAGAATGTCATCGGTGATAATTGGCAGCCTTGTCTTCTTTTACAGTTAATTGGAGTATAAAACTTATATATATGTAGTTTTTGACTCAGTTACTATGAATTTACTAGATATTCAAAGTCGACTATATTGACTTTATTTCTAATTGACAGAACACTTTATTCATTTTTAAAGCACTGATCAAAACTAGTTAAATTGGAACATATTGATGACAGTCGGGTAGAACGAGGCTGCCGTTTTGTGACTAACACTAAAAGGATAGTCTTATAAAAGTTGACCCTTGAGATAGTGTCTAGATACATTCTTTAACATAAATTCAAGTTGTTGACTCATATGGAAGCATAACTCTAGTCAAGTTTCCATAAAAAAGTATTTACCCAACTAAAGACATGAAACTAGTATCATAAAGGAGCAATACTTGATGAGTTTATCGACAAGAAAATGTAAGAAACAAATCACAGGCTGTTAAATCATAGTACTAAAGAAGAAACTAATTATGAATTTGGAAAGCCACCTGCCTAAGTGCACCAAATACACTTTTTGGAGGTTCTTACTTGCAATACATCAACCGTAACGCCTTACATTTGTCGTTATGAGGTCATAACATATAATGTATGCTTTAAGACAAAGTCATCAATTTCTCCCTATGGTAGTAAATTCCTACGTTTGTGAGGAAGTTTAATATAGTCTCATTCTTTCATCATTTAAACGCCCTTCTCGCTGCTTACTAAATTGGGTTGCTTCTGACCATCTAAGAAAATATCCTTCCGCTTTTATTTCGTGTAAACCATCTTAGTTGTAATTTTTTTCATAAAAAGCTGTGATTATTTAGTTATTTTACTTGATTTCATTTTGATAATAATAATAATTTGCTTTATTCCAAAACAGTACTTGTGATACAGAAAGGAATTCTCAGCATTTTCATACTGAGGTAAAATTATACCCTTGAAACACTTTAAATTTCCCAAATGTTTAGTACATGGATTTTGCTATTGAAACGGTCTAACTTTATGAGCAGGTAATGAGAAGTGAATAAATATATTTGTTTAACTTTATCTCAATTTCTGGTTTGATTATTTTCTCGAATAAATATTTTCAATTTATTATCTGTCCTAATATGATATTAAATATTATTTGATTTTTAGAGTACTCAGACTTTTGACTGGTTTGGAGACGAGTGTTATAATCTCGCTTGCGGAGCCAGTTATACTGGCTGTTGCTATAGAAACTCAATGTTTCATGTCTGGGAACATCTACTGTCAGCAGTTCGATATTAGACCACCTAGTCTGAACCGACCATAAAGCCAGCATTAGCGAATCCTTCTCTATCATCTGTCGGCTACCAAATAAATTGCCAAAAACATCTACATACTGAATACTCCAAACAGCAGGGGCTATCATGATTCACCTTAAGCAAACAGTGCTCTGTGTGCAGAAGAAGCGAGTCCAGCCACTACTACTGTCCTAGCCGACCTTCAGTAGAGACTATAAATTCATGAATTTGTATTATTACTTTTATTATTATTGATTCGATGTTATTTAAACAACGTTAATGTTGTCAATAACACTAATTCATTCACCATTGTGTATAGGTAACTGTAGAATCTGATGAAGAGCAGGTTATCGAAAAGAATATTCTTTGTTCACTAACCATCCTTTAAAATTTCGACAATAATCTTTCTGAGAAAATAGCTGATATAATAATAATTTGCTTTATTCCAAAGCAGTACTTGTGATACAGAATTGAATTCTCAGCGTTTCACCACAGTATTGCATCCACTTAGTACATTAACAATAAATAAAATTCTACATAGATTAAGGGTAATCTCAGTTAGTTTTGACAACAAAATATTGGCAAGTCGGTAGCAAAGTCAAAAGTTAACAGTGTTTGAAGGTGTTAGAAAAGCAGATACTAGCATATTTACTGGCGTAAGCGGCAACAAAAGGTCAAGATATACAGAGTGTGAAAGAACGAAGAAAAATGTTTTAAATAGAGTTTGTAAGGAAGAGAGAAACAAAGCAGCACATAACAACAACAAAAAAGAGAACAGGAAAAGAAAGAAAGAAAACTCTGTACCTATAAATGATATGAGTTGGAAAGACGAGGTCCAGTTTTTCTACTGACTACTTAATAAGTTATAGGTATCACGCCTAATGCTTTCTTTATCGCACAGAACACGAGCTAAGTAGGGTATGGTTGAGTTTTTGTACTTGCTGGTGCGAGCATATAGTTTTCTATATTGGCTTCTGGCTTTACCTGACGAGATGCAAGGGGAGAGTTGTGAATGAAGAGGGTGATGTGAGTTAGATAAAATGGACTTGGCCCATTTTTCACATGAGTCCATGTGCCTGTCAACTAGAATATTAATAAGCTGTTTAAGTGGCACGTTGCTTACCCTGCTGACAACCTTTAACATCCTGCGTAGTATGTTATAGTCCTTCTTCAGTAGCCCTGGAAAAACTAAGGGGGACCAATAGATATGTACAATCTTGTCTATTTTCTGTACAATCTTCACCGTAATCCTATGTACCATCTATACGAAGAGATCTATAGCAATCTTAATACGTTCAAAGTGAATAGTCTTGACATAAGACAAAGTTTACAAATAAAAATTCAAATATTAACCAATCATGGTTTTCTGTCCATAGGATAATACGATGTTGAAAATAAATTGTGCAATTAGTCATAAAAGTAGTAATGATAATAATAACAATAGTAATAATAATAATGGTCTTATCAATAATAAGGATGAAAAAGTGAGGCAATCTGTGACAACACGAATAATCTTTAAATATTCCCATTTTTTTATATTAGAACAAGACATATAAGCCTAAATGTCTTGTTCTAATATAAAAAAATGGGAATAAGACAAAGTATTTTGACTAAGTATATATGCGGTTAGCTGTATGAAGTAAATATGCGAGAAACTTTTTAAACTCCATTCTATGTATTATGTCGTACGACTTTTCTTCAAATATTTTAAACTGTGAAACATGACTTTACAAATTCTGACACCATAAACTAAAGGTCATTATTGTATCAAAAACAGAAAAACATAATCTTGATTCTGATTATTTGCTTTTTACTTAAAGTACACGGATAAAAACAATTTCAATTTGCACAAAACTTAAATCATAAAAATTGCACGAATTGTGGAAGTTATGCATTAGTTCACACACACGTACCCACACAAAACAATGCTGGCAAAGCAAAGCTATCCATGGGAATGATTCACTTGTATTGTTTATGTTATTTCCACTAACGACACGGGGGGAAGGGTTATTTTGTAAATATTTTTACTTCAATTCTGGTATACGGCAGTGATGCCACAGTTAACCAGCACTGTCGCATAACTCCACCATATCGGGTAATAGGAGTGTAATCTAAGAATTTTTTTCAGTAAACATAACACCAAAGATATCCAGAACTTCTAAAGTATTTTGGAAAGTGGTGTTTTTGTTTGTTTTCTGGCTAAAGTATAAATGCATATACGTGGGTGATAAGAGAACAGCTGCCGTCAAGCATTCTGATTCACTGGTCACTTTACATGGCTAGCAAAGTTTAACCTCTGAAACGGAGAGAAGTATTCCTAACCGTTGCATTCGTAGAAAATGTTAAGCGTGCCAACTGCGTTTTATGTGTCTCCATTCGTTGTTTACTTTGTGTCGCACCATATGTCACGATTTCACATTTTATTATGTTTATTTGTTTATAGAAATGCTATTTAGGTTAATATTTTCATCAGAAGATAATCACTGGCTGCTTTTTTTAGAAAAATAAAGGAAAAACATCATTTTATTGGTTTTGCTTAAGGATATTTTAAATATATGAGATATTCTGCTATAACAAAGAAAAATGATCGCCTTATCGAGCTAGCCCAAAGTAAAGAAGATGGCATTGAGATTCAAATGGTCTGAAACTAAAGTGGACAGGCTAATCACCTAATAATTATGTGCATAGGAAACCTACAACAATAGGTCAGTTCACTCATTTTTTAAGTTTTGTACCTTTGAAATATAAACTTAACCTGGTAAGTTTTCTGGTTCATATAGCTAGGTTAATCTGTTCAGACGACTGTCTCAATGAGGAGCTTACGATTATTAGAGAATTACTTAGAAAAAAAATGGTTATCCCGCTTAATTCATTGAGAAAAATATGAATTCAGCACCTAGGAGAGTCAGTCAGTCGTATTTCCGAGCATCATCCAGCATGGTTAAGCAAGGGACAAACAAGATCTATTCGTAGCTCTATTTTAGCACACCTTGTAGATATTGAGCATAAGGTTGATGTTAATACTGCATTTAAAATTATTTATCTCATTCCTACTAACCTTAATTTTGTTTTACGAGTTCTTCTTCTACATACAGCTGAAGCAACAGGAATCCACCTGAAGAAGCCAAACCTATGCGTTCAGAAGAAATTTTAACAGACACTTTCCTTAACTTGGCCACCGTTACATAATAATAATAATAATTTGCTTTATTCCAAAACAGTACTTGTGATACAGAATGGAATTCTCAGCATTTTTACTACAGTATTGCATCCATTTAGTACATTATCAGTAAATAGAATTCTACATAGATTGAGGAAACCACAGTTCATTATTACAACAATACATTGGCATGTCAGTAGCAAAGGTAAAGCTGAAACAGTGTTTGAAAGGTGTTAGAAAAGTGGGAGCTGTTTTATTAACAGGCGTAAGCGAGAGAAAGAGACAAAGTAGCACATAACGGAAAAAGAAGAGAGAGAAAAGGAAAAGAAAAAAAAGAAAATGTTGTACCTATTGATGATATAGGTTGGAAAGACGAGATCCAGTTGTACTACTGACTATTTAATGAATTATAGGTGTCACGCCTAATGCTTTCTTTATCACACAGAACACGAGCTAAGTAGGGTATGGTTGAGTTTTTGTACTTGCTGGTGCGAGCATATAGTTTTCTTTATTGGCTTCTGGTTTCGCCTGATGAGATGCAAGGGGAGAGTTGTGAGTGAAGAGGGTGGTGTGAGTTAGATAAAATGGATTTGGCCCATTTTTCACATGAGTCCATGTGCCTGTCGACCAGAATATTAACAAGCTGGTTTAAAGGCATGTTGCTTACCTTGCTGACAACCTTTAACATCCTGCGTAATATGTTATAGTCTTTCTTCAGTAGCCCTGGAAAAACTAAGGGGGAACAATAGAGAATAATAGGCAGGATGCGAGAATTAACGAATTGTAGGAGTAAGGGTTGGGTAATACCAGAATGTTTTAACTTCTTGATGTAGAAGGTAAGACGCAATATCTTCTTAGAAATTGCTAAGATATGAGACGACCAGGAGAGATCAGCAGATAGAATGACACCTAGGTATTTAATTTCCGATTTAGTTCCTATTTCAGTGCCGTCTATGTTGCATACTTCGTAAGGACCAAACAGTTTGTTTAGGTCGGATTTATGCCTAAAGGTGAAATTGACCGTTTGGCATTTGGAGGGGTTTAGGGTAAGACCATTTTCCTTGCACCACTGGCTGATTTCTGACAGAAAGCCATTAAGTTTAGAGCAGTCGCTTTGACATTTGACAGGCAAAGATACAGACAGATCGTCAGCGTATTTGACAAAATTAATGTCATTTGAAGATGGTAAGTCATGTAGAAAGAAAGAAAAGAGAAGTGGGGAGAGTACAGCGCCTTGGGGGACTCCGGCTTCAGTGAGTACAGCAGAGGATGATTTACCTTTGTACACGGTGTACTGCATTCTGTTTGAGAAGTAGGAATGCAACCAGTTAGTGACCCAGGACTCAGTTTTTGTCAAGGAGAGCTTATTTAGCAGGAGACATCTAGGAACAGAGTCGAAAGCAGAAGTGAAGTCAAGAAACGTGCAGCGGACGTACTTGGCTCCTTTATCTAATGATGAGACAATGTTTTTGTGTAAGACAGCTTCCTCGTCTAATGTACTCATACCCTGTCTATAGGCAAATTGTTTTGGGTCTTCGAAGTTTTTAAGGGAGGGTTCGAGTTTAAGAAGTATTAGTTTTTCCATAAGCTTTAGAAATGGGGAAGTGATGGCAATGGGTCTGAACTTTACGTTCTTGCAGTTTCCAGGTTTAGGGACAGGGACAATTTTGATGTCTTTCCATGCATCAGGTACGATATTTTTAGAGAAAGAAGCATTTAGGATGTTGGTTAGTGGAGAACATAACACATCTGCACATTGTTTTAGGACATAGGCAGGTATACCATCAGGACCAAGGCTACGTGAGGGCTTGAGTGTTTTAAGACATTTTAGAACATCGAGGGTATTAAAGTCATGAAAGTTTTCAGCTACATGATAGGTGACATTAGAAGTAGTTAAAGTAGAAGGACAGCGTATAAAAGACTGATTAAGAGCATTAAAATCATAAGAGGGAAAAGTATTACAACGCTTACTATTACCAGTAATTTCATTGAAAAGTTTTCACATACTGATTGGAGATTTACATGATAAAAGTGTATCATTATAGATAGCATTAAGATTTTTGATTTCAGATTTGATCTGAGTATTAATCTTTTTGAGTCCTAACTTGTCTTTGGATTTGTATAAAGTTTCTTTTTTCCTGCGAAGTTGTTTGAGATAAGGAGATGAGAAGCGGTCGAGGCATTTGAATAGAGTTTGTTTGGGCCAGCATATATCAAGGCAGGACTTAAGATAATCCGTTATATTGACAATTGTGTCATCTAATGAACTTTCATGGAATAAGTCCCAGTTAGTATTTTGTAACATGCTCCTTAGATTGAGTAAGTTTTCGGATGAGTAGCATCTTTGTTGTGCTTTCACAGACAGATGTGAGAAGACTTTAATATGTGTTTTGCTGTAAATTTTTGGTAGAACACGAACAATAGAGTGGTCAGAGTTGAGGATCGGTGCACGTTTACGTGCTTCATAGATTCCTTGGTCATTTGTGAAAACTAAATCAAGTGTTTTGTCTAGTCGAGTGGGAAATTTGACAATGTTAGAGTGACCAAGTGCTTCAAGGAAGGAGCAATCTGACGAGTTGAAGTCCCCAGTAATAACAGATAGAGCGTTATCGAAGTTGGTGGCAGCAAAAATGGTGAATTCATCAGCAAAATTTGAAAGATTAGATAGTGAGCAACTTGGAGATATGTACATGTTTGTGATAAAGATGTGTTTATATTTGGGGAGATGTTTGGGACGACATTTGACGGTGATGCAGTCTATGAAGTCATTTGAGAATGAGAAGCAAACATTATTAGAAATAGACCATTTTGAGTTAATGAAAGTTGCTACTCCACCCCCATTTTTCTTATTACAACATTTTCGGTCTTGTCTAAATAGGATGAAGTCCTTTAGAGAGATGAGATTGTCATCGTACAGTTCGTGTAACCATGTTTCTTGTAATGTGATTATCGCAGTATTGTGATAAGTGTCAGTGGACATCAAGGATTGTAGGTACATTATTTTGTTTGGCAGGGAGCGGCAGTTAGTGTTCATTATGACAGGGACCGTAGTTAAGTGTATTGGTGTACGTTTAAGAGCTCTTTGCCAGCCACTACGATGCTTCCTTCTTGATTTCTTGGGAATATGAAAGTTATTGGGTCGTAAATGAATGATAAAGTTGCGAAAGTAAATGATCCTTTTAGAATTCATATTTGGGTGATAAATAAAAGGAGTAAATGGTAGGTTGGATGCAATATGTAGATTTTATGGTAGCAGGCCCAAAAATTTAAACAGGCCGCCAAGGTCACAGTCACATCACATGAATGTATAAACCGAACAACTTCGCCCCCCTCCCCATAGACCTTTGAAAATTATAAAAATTATAATTGGCCAAATTATTTTAATTTTTTCTGACTACTCTTGAATTACATGTAATCCTTGTAAAATTATTTTATTCTCATGACCACTTCATCCTTAGTTACAAGCTGTCATTGTCCAAATTGTTTTCTTTTCTTTGACAATTTGTTACGTAATCAACCTGTGCATACTCTTATTTCTTAATTATTCTTCATTTTTCCAAAATTATCCACTGTGCAATCCACGTGTCGCAACCATGTGCACGTTTTAATTATTTGTATTAATTTTCTTCGTTAATTATCACCCCATTGACATGTTGACACTAACTAATTATTGTTAACAAACATATAGCCACTTGATTGGTAAACTGTTTTGTATTGTAATAAAAATGCTGTATATGTGAATTAGAGTAGAGCCAGAGATGAGGATCTAACTGAAAAGTAAATATTTCTTCACTCAATCTTTCTGTTTTCTAAATGATAATTATGTGTTATGTGTGTAGTGACCAAATTTATTCGGTTACTGTCTGAACACAAGAAACTGATCTCTACGTTTTAATGTATAGCTGACAAAACTTTGTTGAGACAAGCGTTATCACAAAAATTTCCAGACTCAGGGAAAAGACGATTATTCTCCAATATTTTAGTGGTTCTATTAAACAACAATAACATCAAACTCAAAATTACCTCAACAATGCCGTGATGCAACTATACAGGTATGTTTCTAAATACAAAACAAGTACTGTAAGACGGAATTAGCCTTACACAAACTGAGCCCTGGGCTATCAACTGGTTACCCTCTTACTTCTCTAATAGGATGCAGTACACGGTATATAATGGTGTATCTTCATCTCCATTGCTTACTGAAGCTGGAGTTCCTCAGGGTGCTGTTCTCTCTCTGTTTCTCTTTTCCTTCTTCTTACATGACTTACCTCTTTCAGACGAAATCAACTTCGTCAGATATGCAGATGACCTGACTGTTTCGCTTCCGGTTAAGTCTCATTCAGACTGTGTCAAATGAAATAGCTTCCTGTCGGACATCAGTCAGTGGTCTAAACTAAATGGTCTCATGCTGAATCCCTCAAAATGCCAGACTATTGACTTCTCCCTTAGGCATAAACGAGATCTACAAACACTAGTAAGTTCTCATGAAGCCTGTTGCATTGAGGGGACTAAAACTGAAACTAAGTCTAATGCAAAATACCTCGGTCTAGTTCTACCTTCCGACCTTACTTGGACATCTCATATCCTAACGATTTCTAAGAAAGTGTTCTGTCTTACCTACTACATTAAGAAACTTAGACTATCTGGAATCACCCAACATCTACTTTCACAATTTGTCAACTCTTGTATCTTACCTATTCTACTTTACTGCTCCCCGTTAGTCTTTCCTGGTCTACTGAAAAAGGACTATACCATCCTGAGAAGGATGTTGAAGGTAGTCAGTAGGACTAGTGTTGTAAAACTCAGTCAGCTCGTCACTACTTTAGTTGATAGGCATCAGAATACATGCGGAAAATGGTCTAAAACCATACTCTCAGACCCATAACACCCCCTCTATTCCCAACTCTCGCCTTGTATCTCATCAAGTAGAACCAGAAATCAGTATAAAATAATATATGGTCGTACAATCAAGTACAGGAACTCAACGATACCATACTTGACCCGTGTTCTAAGCGACAGAGACAATGTTAAGCGCGAAACCTATGACTTGCTTTGTTGTTAATAACATAATTTTGGCTCTTTTATTTCTCTCTTATTTTGTATTCTGAAGTGAACTCCTTCTTAAACATACTTAGCTGCCTAAATTATTAACATTAGCTTACTTTTTTGTACTTTATTCTATTCCTTCTTTTGTGTATCTACTGGTCCCGACTATATTATCACTATGAGTATTACAAAATTGTCCTGTCATTAACCATCATCTAATACTAGTTTTGTGGTTGTTTTTTGTTCGTCAATTTTAACTGACCATCTTGGTTGTGAACACCATCTTAAAATTTTGTATAATGCAGGATTACTCACACTACTACTACAAACACCGCATTAGACCTGACAATAATAAAACAAAACAACAACCCTGAAATGTTATTTTACGAGTGTTTAGAGTTGTTTCAACCAAATTAACTGATCACCTTGGCGATAAACATTGTTAAATATCATTTCATAACTTTTTGTATGACTATAGCTTTACTGTCACCATGCATGATCATATCATAGCTTCACTACCCAATACTGAGAGATATTATTATATGCTGTTTATTTTCCTTCCTACTTCTTGGTATTTTTCGCATTTTTTTATTATTTTGTGTTTTTTGTGTTTTTTTGCTGTTGTTGTCTTTATATTTATTATTTTGAAATACTCCTTTTAAATGTTTGATAAAATTAGATGCAAATATTGTAGATATGTGCTGAAAATTCCACACTGTACCACTAGTACTGTTTCTGGAATAATGCAAATTATTATTATTAAAAAACTGTGAAAGGTACCCTAGAATCAAGGAGAATATTCCTGAAAGGATGGAATCAAAGGTTCTCTCCATAAGGATCACACACCAAGACTTTCTGTAGACAGCCATATCGTTAAAAAACACATCAGCAATGTACACTGTCACAAAGAAGTATTACAATTGAAGATTAAACAAGGACAAAGTAAAATAATAAAAGTTAAAAATCAGCATGTGATCTGCAGATGGCAAATTAATGATACACAGTCTAGGGAAAAAACGTATATTAATCATAAAGTTAGTTGAAACGTCTAAACAAGTATAAATGTTATAAATAGATTGTCTAGGAGGGATTTTCCAATCGATTTTTCCATAACATTTTGTCATTTTACTGAAATGCAGTTTATGTAATTCAAAGTATCGAATTCGATGTCAGAATAGAATTGCTTTGTTCTCTGTTGTCCATAAATAAATGTACAGATTATTAAGGAAACTGCTGTTTTGCCATAGTTTCCATAAAAGAACATGGCTGAAATATGCAAAGTTTAGCTTTTAGGCATGACATACGCACTTGCTCTTGTCCATTTTAATTTATTTATAAATACAGTTGTACAATCAAGCAAACAATGGCGTCAAATCACAATTTTTCATGAATAATCACCATTTAACTATCAACAACCAAGACAAACTTCATGCATTTATTTCCCTTGATGAATTCGAATAGAGCAAAAACAACAGTGGTTTGTGCAGAATAATATGGTACCATCATTGCGTATTTCGTTGGCTTCTCATCAGCTGCTGTTTACAGCCTAAATAAATTATGAGGTTTATGTACACAAAAGTTGTAACATAATTGCAAATGTTTCATGATATCAATTGACACAAAGTTCCACAGTTAGTGAACAGTGCTCAGATAATTGCGCTTATGTAGTTTTTACACAGGCAGTTCAAGTTTAAACAAAAATAGATGTATGCATACAATGGTAAATGAGTTACATAATAAAGACGAGAGATGCTTAAGATGCTGAGTGACTAGCAAAATAGGTAGGGATGTACTGAGTTCAACTCAAATCATAGAAACAGAGAGACAAGCAAAATTACACTATGTCAAAGTGGTGAGTTTAAAGCCGAGGATTGCGTAATCAAAAGAAAGAAAGAATAAAGACATCCAGTTACCAGGCGTGTAAGGAAAGACTAATAAGTGCTTCTTTCTGAACACATAAATCTGGTTCCAAGCGTTTGATAGAAATTGCTTTAACATCTTTGATACAATCGATGAATTCAAAAGTATCAAAAAGTACCTCAAAGAGTTCAAGAACACTATCCCGCCTGGCTACGGAAAGGAGAAATTGCTTTGTCAAGCTTAAATTCGTCTGATTACGTAACCTTTGGCTTTAAACCCACCCCTTTGACATAGTGCAATTTCGCTTGTCTCTTGTTTCCATGATTTGAGTTGAACTCAGTACATCCCTACCTAATTTGTTAGTCACGCAGCGTCTTACGCATCTCTCGTCTTTATTATGTAACTCATTTACCATTGTATGCATACATCTATTTTTGTTTAAACTTGAACTGCCTGTGTAAAAACTACATAAGCGCAATTATCTGAGCACTGTTCACTAATTGTGGAACTTTGTGTCAATTGATATCATGAAACATTTGCAATTATGTTACAACTTTTGTGTACATAAACCTCATAATTTATTTAGGCTGTAAACAGCAGCTGATGAGAAGCCAACGAAATACGCAATGATGGTACCATATTATTCTGCACAAACCACTGTTGTCTTTGCTTTTTTTATTCAACGAAGACAAGACAAGTCGTTCAAGGAAGAGGCCGCTTTTAGCTCTTTTACTTTTTTTAACTATACAATAGCATTTATATGTAAGATTGCACACAAAAGACGAAAATAATGCAACAGATGAATTGTTGTAAGTATATCTGTTGACATCAATCAATAAATAAGTGTTGGTTTATGTAGTGTGATGATTGATTCAACGGATGATTTGTTCCCAGCATCCACATAGAAATAAAGGAAACGTTCAAAGGAAAAGAAGATTTAGAAAGAGGTCAAAAATAATCAACTCATGATTGTAGGAGTGACTGAATGATTGCCTCTGAAATCCTTGTGTTTTGATTGCTGATAAATGAATACCTGTTCCGTGGTTATTTTGAAAGCAATTCGGAGACAATAGAAAAGGATGGAGAAGGAAATAATTTCATCACAAAAACTGTTGAAAATTATGGAATAGTGTAGCTATCAAAATCAACGTGTTATGACCTGAACTTTGGGAACCAGTCAATGGGTTCTAAAGTACTGCTAATCAAAACTTACTTGAATGACGCACAGTCGCCAAGTTCCCTGACGACAGTCATTTGAGACTGGATCTGTCATACCATTTAACAGTGACAACATATCAAACACTCAAAGTTACTTCAACAGTACCTTTAAAGCAGCTTTACAGACTCATTAACTTCTTGAGTACGAAACAAGTAATATACAGTAGAATTAGTTAACCAGAATCAACTGTATGGAGTACTTGAGAATCAATAAGAACGTTCCCAGCGAGATTTAATCTAAACCCTGTCAGCAGGTATCGCACAACTAAAATTTCCCTCAGACAGTTCAAGTCCAAAACAGCCTTGAATTCAGTCAAACGAAACTGCAGTCGCAAAGCAACAACACATTATCAATACCATCACGAATGCTCCAAAAAGCGACTGTTGGCTTACATAGGTCGAACGACTGGGCAAGCCCACCATCACCTGCGGGAGTACTGTTCAAAGTGGTTAGGTAAAGGAGTTGTATACTTAATCAGAAATTTCATACTGGTACACTTAGTGGATACAGAGCACAAGACTGATAGAAAATTCAACTTTTTCAATTCTAAACAAGGTGCCACCTAAACTCCCTAAGTTAGTACGTCTTCGGTGGCTAAGCATAGCTGAGGCAGTCGGCATAAAGATTTTCAACCCAATCGCTATGTTCGGAAAAAGTTTGTTCAGTCTCTCCTCCTCCTTTGTCCTTCGGTTCCAACGCATAATAACTATCTGTCCCGGTGACTGTATTATCAATATCATGCTGTGCTCTAGTTATACATTTTGTTCTCGTTCTCACTATTTATTATTATTATATTATCTAATCGTTATATGACAGTAATAATTTCCTCCTCTCTACCCCTACTAGTATACACACTCACCGTTGCCTAGATTATTTAGACACCTGAATAAATCTACCCATGTTATTATTATTATGATTACCTCAATAGTTATCCATTAATTCACATCCCTGAATAAGGATCCTATATTTCATTAACCGCATTCATCCAAATGCCTAGGAATAATATTTCATTATGTAAATGTAAAGAATATGCCGAAAATACGTATTTACTTAAATCGTGTTCTGTAATTATCATTATGGGAATGAATATTTAAGTTATATCCAAATAATTATCAATGTCGTAAAAAAAAGAAACTATTATTCCGTTACACATAGCGGGAATTGTTCCAAACATATCTAGTTCATCTATTACAAAAGTTAATATTTCAACATCAGGAAACTAAATTTAACTACTACCAACAGTAAAAGAAATGTAAGCGCCCTGTAGATATAAATGACGAAATACAAAATCATTAGATCATAGGAAAAATTGCAAAGACATTTGCGGCGGAGAAAATTTCCTTTTCAACTGAGTCATTCATGTATATAATAAAGTAAACTGGGTGAGGAAGTTTCAGAACTATTTCCGATCAAGGGTCAAATTAAACAGGATTGCAAATAGTCATAACAAAGTGGACAGGAAGTTCGGATAAAAAACACAGTAGTAGTAGTGGAAATACGAATTGGAAAAAGGGAAAATGAAAAACATAAACAGGAAGATTCGATTAGGAGGACAATAAGATAGTCGCCATTGAGAAAATTGACTGTTTATGATGGCGAAAGTAAAGACAAAGTTGGGCGTATTTTTTTGAACACATAGCGTCGGCTTGAACTTTGAGATCACTAGTTCCTCGGCTTTGTCCAGGTGCCTTGATCTTACTTTCTCTGAGGGGCTCGTTCGAACCTTGTACAGGACTTTAAAGGACTTTCAATGTCTTGAGTTCACCAAATGTTTGGTTACTGACAATTATACGCACACCTTTTCTCTCCCTTTGTTAGCCAAGTGGATGCATAATACGGTCAATGCAGTCATTTCCGCAAAAGCCAGTGAACCGGTATATAAATGTTTACCTGTCCCAATATGACAGCCTGTCCTTCAATTTTATTATAGTTTCTTAATCCTTTACATTTTCAGTGGAACATAGAGCTTCAAGCTGTAGGCTTGAAGTTTCGGTAACAGTGGTGCTTATTTGTGTGGGATGGGGTTGCTACCCTCATGCCCAACCTTCCCTCTTTACCATTTTTATTACTGGCTTAGCAAGGTAAAGGAGTGGGTCCGCTGATCGAACCACAGACCACATGCATGGTTGGCGAGCACTCTACAGCAGTGACAACGACGTCACTGTCCTTCAAGTGCTGCTTGAATATTTTCTTGGCAGAAAACGTTACTCATAGGCTGGCAGCGATTTTGGAAGATATCTTAGGAGAATTTCTGCTTCAGTATCACTTTTAAATTTGAGATTATGAAGCAGAATCTTTTAGAGAGGGGTAATCTACTTTTTCACACGTTTTCTTTGATTTTAGATGCTTGTCTATGAGTCTGGTAGGGAAGCCGTATTCTCTGATGGTTCTTCGGAGATTTCGCAGTTCTTCGTCAATAGATCCTTATGTACATATTTTCCAGATCCTTGAGAAAGTGGAGTATAAGAGGTATTTTTGATTATAGGGACAAAACTTTGTAAATTGATGAACTGTCTGCTGAGGACATCCACCTACAAAAAGCCCACATGGAATAGACGAGCATCTACCTTCACCTCTTAGCATTTCTTAAGATACCCTGAGTTATACTTTTCACTCGAAAGTTTGATATTTAGTTACAATGTGTGAAAACATCAAATCAGCATATCACAGTATTTTAAAATCATCTGCAGGCCATGAGCTATTTATACCGTTCTGTTACTTAAATCATTACCACTGGATAAATTCTGTTTAAACTCGATTTCATGAGAAGGAAAAGCCACTAAAATTACGTAACTTTCATAGTAAATATCCTTGTTGCTAAAAATTGGTGTTAATCCTTTGGGGGGGGGGGATTAGGACTTTTATTTTCTTTATCTATACAACCCTAAGTTGGTCTATATTTCTCACACTAATTTCACCTATTCATGTAATCTAATTATCTCCCAGCATATATGATGCAAGCAAGAGCAATGGAAAATTATGACGAGAGAAGAAAAACTTCTTAAAAGTGTAATAAGGTGGAAGCTTTTACCATATAGCAGACACTGAACTACTTATGTGAGTGATCACTGTGATTTACGTAATTTTAGGATAATGAGTGATTTCGCGGTAAATTGTATTATACAGTAACATCAGATAGTGAAACACGAAAAAATTGAACAGTGCCTTACTTACAACAAATTTAGGGTTTCCAGATATTGGTTTGTAGGGATTCCATTGGTTCCAGGTCTGATCGTGAACTGATAGTAGTTAGAGAACCAGTGAAGGTCACAGAATACTGGACAACTGTTTCGTTCTAGTTTAGGACTTTTCCGCAGTACATACCCATAACCCTACCGGCGATTGAATCTGGGGACTTCAGATTATGAGGTGAGCTCATTGACCATTAGCCGGTATGATGAAATCCAATAGCTCTTCAGCTATAACTTCTGCCAGTTTGTGATATATAGCACAACCGATAACTGTTGTCATCGGATAGTATTTGGTCCAACACTCAACTTGATGGTGGAACCCACTGGTCATGACTTCTCACTGGAGGTTCAGGCAACGTCGTCCGGTAGTCAGTCACTGATGAACAACAGATTCATTTTCAAATGTTACTTTGGAGAGATTGAATTAGTTCCAGTTTTTATCATGGATTAATTAATAGAAGTTAGAATTCATGTGCCATTGGATTCTATACCAGAGACTGAATGGTAGACGACCTAACCCCGTAACCTGAATATCCAGGGTTCTACCCCTGTGTGGTCGGTGGATACATCTGAAGAGTTCCAAACAAGAACAAAACAGCTGTCCAATACTCCCTGGTTTTCGACAGTTCACTGGCTGACATCAGTTCATGTTTAAACTCGAAACTGAGTGTTATTTTGCGACAAATGAGATTTATGATTATCGCTATATACACTTTTTTATTTTATTGTATTTTAGCGATTTGGAGCTTATACTCCTTTATAAAAGCTAATTTTTTCATGCTACGAACTTCATATTTCTACTGATTTTAGGTTGAACTATCCGTTGTTTACAGGTGATGACAAACTGAAGCAACAGAGTTTTAATTCATCTTCTTTCCTGAGTGCTTTTCTCTTCATGTCTTTTATTTAACTAAAAGAAATTATTAAAAGTTTAAGTTATAAGCAAGATAACAATTTGTTCAATCATGTTTCGAGTTTTTATACTCTTCTAAACTTTCTAAAAGTGTTAACAGATAGCCAGATATTTTGTCTAGACATTATTTATATTATTACTATTGTTAACAGATAATGTAAATACGCATCAGAAGTGATTATTCGGCTTATGTAAATTATACATCATTATACACAAAATAATACGTTACATGTTACATTTTAATTAGTTTTCGTGCGTATACATGTGTGTGAATAGACAATTAAAGAGATGGAATAAGAAGAAAAATCACAGACGTAAACAACTGTGTATTTGGCACAATCATCGTGTTTTCACTCTCCGTTGTCTGCAACAGAATGCATATCCTAAACCCGTAGCTGTCGAGTCACCTGACAACTCCAGCTCAATCTTCAGAAAGAAGACAAAGCAATAAGTCCTACAGGGTGCTTCTACTAAACTCTAATCCTAAACACCATAATTTTGAAAATACGTCTAATCATAAAATTCTAGATACTAGCAGTTTGAACAGACATGAAGGTTTGATGTTAGCTGATGCATAGGAAATCCTGATTAATAAATAAAAATGGATATGTATCACTAATTATTAATAATACTTGGTCAAATTCCTGACTGTCTATATCTTCCTATGGAAACGTTAAGAAATGTTTCACAACTGTTTACCCACACACACATACACACTCTGTTTAAAGTGTTTAACAAAGGTAGACCAATATTTGTAAGTCCGAGGTCAAATTTTGATCACAGCTCATACAATTTTGTTTATTATACTTGTTAATACTTGTGTTTATGAATCATGACTGGACAAAGTTTTTAAAAACAAAAGATGTGCCTTTTATATATAAACCTCTGTTATGTTAATTTTGATTAATTTCCCTGAAGAAGTTCGAACCAGATTGCCGAACGAAACGTTGGAATTACTCATTTCAATATCGCTGAGATTTTACAAATATAATTTTTTACAAATGTTTGTAGGAATATGTTTCAACTGCATATGATGTAAGCGTCGGCTTTTCGGAAATCTAGAGTTCAAAGTACTGAATGTACATAACTTAAAGGAAACTAAAGGATGAACTATAAGAAGTTTAACCGTATAGATCAGGCAAATAGGAGTTACTATTGATATAAGTATAAAACTTGGGCACTGCGGTAGAGTATAACTCCATTATGGATAAGATTTTATTTTGATAAGTCACACAGTGTTACACAATAATATTAACTGATGACGTTTCGAGCACAAATTATTGCTCATGATCATATTAAGTGCTCGAAACGTCATCAGTTAATATTACTTTACAACACTGTGTGACTTATCAAAATAATATCTTATCTATAATAAATAGGAGTTACCATTGTGTGATATGTGTGCAGAATAAAACCCACTTTTGCAAATGTCCAGAACGCAAGAGATATTAAGCGCAGTAACCAAAGCGAGAATATCGGATAATAGAATGGGAAGCAGAACAGAGTTACAGTGCACAAAGTCTATGAATTAATGTTAATATAAAGCACAGATGTTACTCTGATCATTCTTCTTCAGTCTTCTATCAACCAGTGTACGATAAGGCGATATCCGCCATTGTTGTTTTCCGCAAGATGGAGATCACTTCTAATAAACAGACAGTATCTTGCTCATTTAGTATTCACCGAAATTGATGCCTTTCGTATTTAAATCACAGGACGGATTTCCTATCAGATGCTAATAGTCAAAATAAATCAGATTCAACAATGTCTGTTATAATTTGTCTGGAATTAATATTAAAAATTATTTATTAATATTTTTATCATTTTTGTCCCCATCATCCACATTTTATTACCACTCTATTACTGTTTATTAATAACATTGTTTTTCATACATATTTTATACAAAAACACTTTATAGCCTTTCCACTAGTTCCTGTCCATTTTACACGAGATTATTGATTATTCACTATCTCACACTTATTACGTCATGCCAACTTCTGTCTCCTTTCTAACTTACAATTAGTCATCCCTTCTTACACCTTACATTATGTAATACAATTCTCCAAGGACAAAATTTACCAGTATCTGATTGGTCTAAAGATTTCTTTGTTAATTATAATTACGATTGTACAGCTCATGAAAATGAATCGTCGAAAAGAAAATTTTCTTCGCTGTTTGTGCCTTTTTCTTATGACTTAATATTAAAAAACCTACTACACATGTGCATTTCATATGAATTGTGATGAAGATTCAACCGGATAGTTAAAAAATAGTTGGGTGCCGAGAGACAAGTAGAAATATGTAAAACAATTATATTTGTAAAATCCCAGCGAAATTGAAATGAGTAATTCCAACGCTTCATTCGGCAAACTGGTTCGAACTTCTTCAGGGAAACTCATCGAAATTAAAGTAACAAAGATTTATGTATAAAAAGGACATCGCTTGTTTTCAAAAACTTTGTCCTATAATATGAGTCATGAAACAGGCTTCAAAATATAATAAACAAAATTGCACGAACTGTGATCAAAAATTTGACCTCAGACTTATAAATACCATGAGTATAACTACGGATTGACTTCAGTCAGAGAACCAATGGAAGACAGGATGGAATGGACAGCTGTTTCATCCTAGTTGGAGAATCGTCGACAGTGTGCACCTACTGCCAGCGTTCGAACCTAGGACCTTCCGTTTACAAGTCAAGGTCGTATGCCATTCATCCATTGGAACTCGATTCAATGGCCCATGAATTCCAGCTTCTACCAATTCGTGGTTTAGCGCGACCACCAACCAATGTCATCGGTGGGAAATCCATCATATTTGACTGGTTGAACCTCACTGGTCACGACCTCTCACTAAAACTTCAGGAAACTCTGTCCTGTAGCAAGTCACTAGCGAACATCAGATTGTTTGTAAGGATATTACTCTACTTTTGTAAACAATGTGTACTTTTTCATCAGAATTTTAGTGATTACATTCGACTAAAGTTCATGGTCATAGATAAGTGAATATGAAAAATATTTTTATGTATACGAAGTATACAATAGTGTGTGTGCATGTGTGTATGGGGCAACAAATGTAAATCATTTGCTAGCCTCTCCATCAGAAGAAACAGACAGTCAGGAATTTAGTTCAAGTATGACTGATTACTGGTACATATACATTTTTATTTATTAATCAGGACTTGCCATACACCAGCTAACATCATACCTTCACGTCTGTTCAAACTTTTGGCATTCATCAATATATGCCAAGCTTCTGCAGTCAGTCTTACTCTATACGAACCAAAACCTTCCTGCAGAAACTTGGTCCCGTTTCTATCGAGTACAGTCCACTTACCGATCTATTTTCTAGCGTTTTCAAGTCTGCAGAGGTCTTTGGAACCACCTTTTGACATTGTTTATGCTTCTTCACTCTTATATTTACCTATCGCAAAGTTTCTCCTACATATAGGGTGTCACAGTCCCCACAACTGATTTGGTACACACAATGCTGTTGGTTGTCTTCTCCTTTATCGTCAACCTTCACCAGTGATGATCGTAAGGTGTTCGCTTAACGAACATACACTTTTATGCCATGACTGATAAGGATTCGCTTCATCTCATCTGATGTCTCTTTGCAGTAAGGAATCACCACTGTACTAACCTAAATCTTAGCAACAGGTTTCGATTCATCATTATCTCCACATTTTAAATATATCTTTATGAAGGATTTCGGTTAATTGTTTGATTCAAGAGTAGACTGAACCGACTGAAATTCTCTGCTGATTTCGGTCTCTTAAATGACTTGACGTTTAGCTTTATTAATCATATTCTTGGCCACAGTCACTTTGGTGGTAAAGGGGTGTGCTGAATGGTAGTCTAGGTATCTGTCCGAATTTGTCGGCTTTCTGAAAATGTTTATTATACATTTACCATCTGGTTTTCTTTTTAATAAACAGTCCATGAACGCCAAATCATTCTCGTTGCATTCAACCTCTTTGTAGAATTTGATGGTTTCTGAAATATTGTTGATTAAATGAAAAAGCTCATTCAACAGACTGCTTCTGATAATGACGAATTATCATCCACGTTAATGTCAGTAAAAAGTTTGAGCATTGTGGAACAGATCAAATAAAGTATTATTATATTTCAGTGGTTTAGTGCATCTCATAAATCCATCTGTTTCTTAGAGTGTTTAAACAGACTGACAACTGGCAGAGACCCTGAAGATCCAATAGCAGCCCCTTCTATTTGACGGTGAAAAACCCCTCTCAATGTAAATAACACGGAGAGTAGATACAGTTCCAATGAATCCATAATTTCATCTGGATTGAAAGGACAACGAACTCAGTGTTCGTTGTTAGAGTGAATTAAATTATAAATAATACTTAAAGAATCTTCAGCGGGAATATTCGTGAATAGTGAATAAACATCAAGACTTGTTATTACTTCATCTTCCGCATTAAATGTCGTGTTGATTTTTCTCTTAAATTCATACGAATTCTTCACTCCATATTTCACTTTAAATTTCATATGGACTTCGTATTCACTAGATGTATTTGGACGGTTGGTAGGTTGGGGAATTAGTAAAACACACAACTGGGCGTATTGAAACTTCTGGTTTGTGAATTTTTGGTAATGCATAAAATCTACAGGGACTACAAACATTTGCAGCCATAGTAAACCAAAGCGATACACCGAGTTTCTCCTCTACTGGTTGTAACATTTCTCTTGTTTCAGCCTACAATTTATACAATGTCGCCCTTCACTCTGTATTGTATCCAGAGGGTCCGATATTAAGGTGACCAGCAGCTTCCTTTTCATAATCTACATGGATCATAACATCTGGGTTATTGCCTTTATCTGCTCTTGTAATGACAGTCCACTTATCTTTCTGTAGTTGTTTTAATGCCAGCTGCTCGTTTTTGCTTAGATTTGGCACATTTGTCTTCTAAATTTGGTATTGACTGGTAATGGCTGGAACTATTTCGAAGGCCTATAAACGTCTCATATATATAAATTAAAAATCTAATTGCTTACAAAGGTTTATGAGTGTACATTTTGTGGGTGTGATCATTAGTTCTACTTTGGCTGAAACATATTTCATATACTCTGACGTCTTAAGGTAATCCTACATCATGGTTTCTTAAATTTGGTTATATTTCCCTTAATGCTCTGTCTTTTAGATTTTTCTGCCATAACTAAAAATAGAACTGAAACAAAATAGGTGAAAATAGAAAAATGAAAAATATCTTCCATCCCTATGGGGGATTTCCTTAAAAAACCAAGAATGGATTAGGTTGAATCTTAATTTTGTGATAGGAAGCTAAATCTTGAATAAATATTTTTTTTATCCTAAGCATATATATATATGAAATTAAAGGATGTGGTGAGCTTTCTTGTTTTTGCATCGACCTTTCACCCTACCACGCTGCTTCTTCCGACATTCTTGCACAATTTATATTATAAACTTAAATGTAGGCTAACCAAGAGTATCTCAATAACTAGAACTTCTGGTTGAAGGGTTTATCTTATTATACATAAGTCAGGTTTTTGTAGAAACTCATGATTTTTCCGCCATTTTTTTAGAACATTTGTGACGATAAATCCATTCAAAAAGGTAGATGTATGTGATGTTTTATTATATCAAAGTATTTCAGCACTTTATACATTAGGCCTAAGCTAGGAGGGAAGAGAAGAGATGTACCACTCATACTATTTATTATGCTCCATAAGTAAACACTTTGAGGACTAACACATCTAGCGATGGTGTCTCACATGCTGTAAAACCTGTGTTACAATGCCATCAGAAACAACAAGACAGTTGACATTATAGGAAACGTTTAGTTCTTTGTGTAACTGAAGTTGCACACAGATATCTCTTATGTATTCTGCCTTATATCAAATGGGAATTTTTTACACTTTAAAATATGTTCTTGTCTGATCATCAGTCATGCAGCTAATCTAAACCATAGAGGGCTAACAGTCACTCGAATAACACACCAGTAAAATTTGTGACTGTAGCATCGAAAGACACAATTTTGTGTCTTTGAAGAGCTTCTCAACATTTGATTTTAAGTATTTCACACAAGGCCGTCATCCTTTAACAAAATAAACAGAAGCGGTAGATTACAAGGTGAAAATAAATTTCAGATTTGTGGATTTTGAGAGGATTCGGGTTAATCTCAGGTTAATAAATTTCGTCATGATGAAAATGGGATAGTAGTGGAAAGTGTTTTCCTTCCTGGTATGGGACTCTTCGACAGCACACAGATATTACCCCATGGGCAATCCTACCGGAAACTACCAAGTCATGAGACGAGTCGTTTGGCTACTCAGTCACTAAATCGAGATTCAGCAACGTACGAGTTCCAGCTTCTGTCATGACAAGATGTTGTGCTACTGCCAACCATTGACATCGATAAACATCTACTCTCCTCTGACATGGTAGACCCTATCGGCCACGACTTCTCATCACCACTTTAGGCCCTGTGAATGAGTAGTCATTAAAGAGTTGGCTGCCAAGATTTAGGATAAATTTCGGGGTAAATTTTAACCCAGATAGGGTAGTGAGTGTGCATCTCCGAAGACGCCTAAATCAATACAAAATAGTTGTCAATTGCCGCTGGGTTTGCATTAAATCTCCAGCTGATATCAAATCATGATGAGGTCTACACTGAAAAGTAAGTTTTCCCCGCAAACTTCTAGACTGAGTAGCCAATGAAAATAACCTACTTATAACCCATATTTCTTTCTGTAAGTCTCTGTTGAGATTGAATAAAAGGTTGATTCTTTTACTTCAATATATATAAGTATAAATTCTAAACTAGATGGATTATGAATTTAAACTGTTTGCCATCTTTTTATTACTTATCTTTTTGATTTAAGATAATAAAATGTGGAAATACAAAAATAAATAGAACGTTAAAATTCCTCTTAAGTAAAAGAAGTGATTATGCGTCAACGAAATGGTGTTTTTTTTAATTTTTCAAAGATTATTCCAAAGTTATTCAGCAATGGAGAAGAAATAATCGTATTAAAGATATTTTTATGACAAACCATAAAATTTAATATATGTGTATTGATTTAAATTTTAATATTGTTTTTGATTCCATCTGATAAATGAGTAAATAATGAATATGGTTAGTTACTTATTAGTATTAATTCTGTGATGATAAATGATATGAAGGCGAAGAGGTGAATTTTTCTGCCTATGTTTATAATTTCTATTTACTGTATGCTTAAAGGGCTTGAATTTGAGTTTTAGGTGTTTGCAATGCGATGAGAACTATGAATATCGCTGGAGGTAATTATGTAAGAACTATTTCAATTTATCTTTCAGGAATTACTGAATCTTAGAAAGGAGTAAAGCATACTGTTCTGAGTACGAAACGGATCACAGTGTGTTAATAGGCGAATATGTTTCCCATTTTTATTCCTTCACGTTCCCAGTAAACACAGGGCTTCAAGCTAGAAGCTTGAAGTTTCGGTAGTAGTGGTGTTTATTTTTACGGAATGGGGTTGCTAGCCTCGTGTCCGACCCTCCCTCTCCACCAGTCTTATTTCTGGCTTGGCGTGGTAAAGGATCGCATTGGCCGGAGATCGAACCCTGGACCACATGCGTGGTCGGCAAACATTCTACCACTGTGCCACCAACGTACCTTATTCGGTTTTGTTCTCTCGCCCTTATTGGAGAAAAACATAAATGTAATTATCATTGCCTTGAAATCCATGTGGAGTATAGGGCTTCAGCAGCACATCTGCATTTTATGCTGTTCTCTTCAGTCCTTTGTAACTGTCTGCATGATTGACCATAAGCTTTCATCGCCTCCTCATATGATCTCGTCAGTATCACCCTTAGACTCACGCCGAGCTAGTCATCTCCCATCCAAGTTCCATTCAAGAAAGGGCCTAGCTCATGACGTCTCCCAATGGTCCCCTCAGCGTGTGTTCAATCCATCTCCATGTCCTTCTGCATCTTTGTCGGGCTATAGATCCTTGGTTGATTCGTCCCCAGAGTTCCTTGTTGCTAATCTTTTCTGGCCACATGACTTCATTATCGAGCCACCAAAGTAAGCTGCTTATAAAAGTCTCTGAACCACATAGAAGCACTAAATTAACACTAGTGTACAGGATCCAAATATTGTCCCTTACAGTGGGTGAATTCTACTTTTACACTGATTTTAGAGTAATGAATGACTTTTTTGCCTTTCCCCTCCTACCTTTGACATTGTCATCTTTACGTAGGCTGTAGTTGAAACAGTGATGACTAGATATATTAACATCAAAAATACGTAGGATACATGTCTAGATTTCACCATAATGATTACGCTTTGAAGTGCTTCATTGATGTTTCATCCCTCTTAGCGTTTAGCGACTGACATAAGCTTTCTAGGTGGCTTTTGATCATTTCCGCTGTGAAAAATTAATGTAGGTAAAGGAATAAGAAGACGTAATTTGTCTGAATCGTGTAATGTATTTGCACAACACATTTCGAACAATCTGATCGCACAAGGACTTGTCATAGGAATATATATGAAATTGATAAAGAGGTAACAGGTGAGAAAATAGACTTAGGTCAAGTTAAAAGGACATATTCAAGGTCAAAGTAACAATGAAGACCACCAAACCAAATAGCAGAGGTAATAGTGTAACAACAGAAGACAAGAGTCAGGCAACAGATCGTTTATTAAGAAAATCAAAGCATATTTATATATTTTCATGTACATTATTATAGTTTAGTTAAGCAAACAAACACAGTCTTCTGATTGGTTGTTTCTCACTTAAAGTTAATCTTTCATCTCTTTGTGACTGTTTCTTGAATGTCAGATCATCTGTATGTTATCTGTATCCGCCTACGCAAAGTCTGCTGTGGTCGGTTTTGAATCAGTCTTTGTTCATATTTTCTCACGGCAAATCTTGGGAACGTAAACATTGACGTAAATTACTGTCTACCAGTTTGGCTAGTAGACAGCTCTCACCACAATAGTTCATCTGCTATGGTATCAAAACAAAATTTACCAAGGAAGGTTTAATGCGATGACGAATTGTTTTTGAACGCATAAACGTGGTTTAAACCTAGTAATCTCTAGGGCTTCCACAAACTTTAGGATACGTCCAAAACACGTTTTATAGGTAGGTTTAAAAGATCTTTTTACGTCAATTTCATGTCATATCTCTATAATATGTTTCGCAATAGAAGAGCTAGGTCTCTTGTTCTTACCATTAATGGGTTCTGAAGATTCCATTTGTTTTTGGAGCCATTTAGGAATGTATCCGTTCTATGTAAACATGAAGTGTGTATCTTTCGGGAACTGTTCAGTGATACAAATCTGTGCAGATTTCTGATATGATTATTGCATAAACAACAGTAACTAGTTTTAGATTCACACCAGTATTAAATCGAATTCTCAAATTGCAAACTAATTAGCGGCTTACAAAGTTTGAGGTGAAATTTCACTACAGCTTCCTATAGAGATCAAAATTATTCAAATCACGATGTGTGGTAACCAGGAGAGCAAGGATAAATATATGACAATGTATGCTACTGACTGATTAATGTGAGTAGTAGTAGTATGCCATTCACATCAACCACTAGTGCATGCTAGACATATCGAAGTGATCTAAACGCAAGATGACGGTTTCACTCCTTTTGAGCTGAGCTCATCAGTGGTGTGGTCACTTTTACTAAGTTCAGAGAACCAAATCAACTCAAATCACCCAATATCTGGCTGAGGGATTGTTAATTTCCCTTAAGATGTTACCAGTTGACCAAAGAAGCTAGCCAGAAATAGAGTCGTTTGAACCAATTCGGCTCTCTGAGTCGAGTCAAACAGGTTACCTCACAAGTGAGCCTATCCACAAACGAGCGAAACGGTCGTCCTGTGGTTAGGTCACCTCAACCTAACTAGTAAGCACTAGTGATTGATATGAGGGTATACAACTATTCATATTGATCAACTAGTAGAGTATAGTGTCATGCACTCAAATTAGTACTGTTCACGTTTTTAAGGAAGTGACAGAAGTTCCAAATTCAGACAGAATCCAAGATGGTCAGTTAAACAGACGAGCAAGTAAACCAGTTATGTTATAGTGATGACATTGAAGACCTCGTTTTCTAATTCAAGTTATTATTTTTGTTGTAAAAGTAAAATTTTCAACAGTTGGTTTGTAAGGATTAGATTTGTTTTTACGAGTTTGACCACGAATTGATATCAGTCAGAGAACCATTTGAGAACCAGCATTGGAGTACTGGACAGCTGTTTCATCCTAGTTTGGGAATCATCGGCCATTCTCTAACTGATATCAATTCGTGGTCAAACTCGTAAAAGTATAAATAAAAGCCTAGTTTACAAAAGCAATCAGCATTTATGATGGCATTGCTTTGCAAATACTCTAAAAACTGAAATCTTCCTGATAAACAGGTTTGCAAATGAATATTATTTCAATATATGCAGCTGACGGCATGTTAAAAGATGAAACGAAACAAAAAGAGATAAAAATTTCTTCTAATCAGTAGAAGTTGGAAGGTATTTTCTTACCCTAAAAGCATAACTATATTGGCTGGTGTAGTGAATAACAAGTCATAATAAAACACAGTGTCTTAGGTCTGTGTATCAGGCACTTGCATTCATACGTCTCATGAGAAACCATATTCACCAAACTTGCCCGTTTATCGTTGTCTAGACGGTATGTAAGGAATTCTACAGGTATGAAAACACTGAGAGATCATTTCTGTATGCTAGAAATTAGCTGATTATCGAAAATATTTACATCCTAATCCGCATAGGCAAAATAAATCAGTGTCAGACAATTTTAAATGGGAAAATTATCTTTTAGCACAGCTGTTTTTTTTCTAAAAAGTGTAAACTAACACCATACATCTGTTTTGTTCCCCAAAACTGTGGCTGATTTAATTCCTGGATTTATTTATATCAATAATTGTAATTTGATCGGCGAAATGTCATATTTTTTCATTTGCTAAACAGTGAAAACTATCTTTTTATCCTGATTTTCGATAGAATTCTATTTAATGAGTACAGTTCACAAGCTGAAATGCTTTTAATTGTATGAAACGTTAAATTCGATTGGGTTGGCAGCATGATGCATAGATAATCTATTATCATTATTGTTATTATTCCCTTTGCGTTCCGAGTGGAACATAGAGCTTCAACAACATATCTCCACTTTGTTCTGTTTTCTGCCGTCCTCTTCAGCTGGGTCCACCATTGACCAAACTCTCTCATCTCTTCCTCATACGATCTCCTCCATGTCACCCTAGGACGACCTACTCGTCACTTCGTGTTTGGATTCCACTCGAGGGGCTGGTGTGCGATGTCATTCGGTGGCCTCCTCAGTGTATGCTCGATCCATCACCACTTTCTCCAGTGTATTTGTTGAGAGATCGGCTCTTGGTTGGTTTGTTCTCATACTTACTTGCTGCTAATTCTTTCTGGCCGGCATCTGATCTTCACTATTGAGCGAAAGCAGCTGTCAATGGAAGTGAACATTGAACGTTAGTTCATTGGCCTTGGTAGCCATTGGCGGGCAACTCGAAGGCGCGAATGGTTCGATCGTGTACAACTTCGAAGAAGACGAAAGGGTACGAACAAAAGTACACTAAAATTTTGTATAAAACATTCGTTTATAGACTTGTAATTGTATTTAATTTAATTGCTAAACAATACAGCTTTCAAAAAAGTACTGGTATTTTGTAGTTGAAGTCGAGACAAGTACATAGTAATTATCGGTTCAGAGCGTCTTCGTTACAATAGCAACTTAGGGCTAAGTCCCTTTACAACAGCTTTTGAGCACAGATAATGTACTTTGAATCATTTCTGTCAATGAGTCTTGAAACCAAACGCGATGTCACTAAGCTGTTTTCTCTGTTTGACTTTTTCAATTACGTGACATCTGATAGACATAGGACACTGGGTGGACGTATAGGGAGCATTCAAAACAGACAAACAGCCCAACTCCTATTGAAATAAAACGACTGAAACCTGCCCTTATGTGCTTAAAAGACGTCAGCTGTGGGACTTCAGTTACCCTGATAACTATCTCTTTCCTTAATAACTCCTTGTTTTCTGATTTCATTATTTTGTTTCGATCCGCTATTTTTCTCTTGACTTTCATATTAGACTTAGTAATTTTCTCATTCTTTGAGTCCTACTCAGTGTATTACATCATCACCATTTCTTTCGACTTCGTACACACCTTTTTTTGATTTTACAATCTTATCAGTTTTTATCATTTTACTTTATTTTATCTGATTATGCAAATGTCATTGACTTATTACCACCCTAAGAAAAAAACTGACCATATTTACGAGAAACTTCACTCCTATAAAAGAGATTTATACATACACTAAAAACTTGAGATAACCTTAGCATCCTTATGTTTTTCGCACTATGACTTTCTTACAAAAATACTTACTGGAGGAACGATTCAATATGATAAAATGTCAAGATTGTGATACAACTTTTCATGTTAAGTATAAATATAAGTATAAATATATATATCAGTGTTTGTTCCCTCTCTGTTCAGATTTATACAAGAGAATTAATACATGAAATTCTCCGTTTCCGTTAAGTTCGTTTCATTCCACTTACTCACTATGTGAATATTCGTTAATTGAAACCATCTATCCTCCTGAATACACTTACAAAATGTGTCCCGACCTCCTTTTTCACTACACAGGAATATTTTCTTGCACAAATCACATTTACAACATGCAATACACAAAAAACAATCAGGTGAAAAAGTTCGTAAAAGCTTAAAGCGTGAGAGTTATATCTAGGAAGTATTCAAAGAATCGGAAATAATCTAGTGGCATACATGCCTCCTAAACTTTTTTCCACACCCCAATGAGTTTTACTTCAATGTACCGATAAAATTTGAGAAAAGGGATAACCCAGAATAACCTTTAAAAGTAAAACAAAAGGATCAGTGAAGAAAACAAGACTGTCCATAATATGAAATAAAATGTAACTTTTGAAAATTAATCGGATGCTCCCTAGTGACTTGCTACAGGACAGAGTTTCCTGAAGTTCTAGTGAGAAGTCGTGACCAATGAGGTCCAACCAGTCAAGTGTGAGGATGGAGTTCCTACCGACGACATTGTTTGGAGGTTGCGTTAAATCAACAATTGATCGAAGCTGGAATTCATGCACTGGCTAGCCATTGAATGATGTCTCAGTGACTTGATGGTATACGATCTTGACTTGTAACCGAAGGTCTTGGGTTCGAACCCTGGCGGTGAGTGCATACTGCCAATGATTCACGAACTAGGATGAAACAGCGGTCCTATGCTTCCTGGTTTTCAATGGTTCTTTAGTGGTCAAACTCGTAAAAATAAATCCAATCCTTACAAACCAGCTCTTCAAAATATCCTATAATATTAACCATGCATTAAGAATAGATTCACTCTCTACTGTAATTTAATTCTTTAGAGACAGTAATAAAGCAGCTTTTCGACCAATAAAAATTAGCTTTAAATTCAGTTTTATTGGTAAGAAATCAAAGCTTGAATCGTGTACGTATCAGACACATTTACCCTTGCTTGAAGGTGATAAAATGACACGGTGTTGCTACAGTAATTGAAAGGGATCGATACTGTATACTCTTGGTCAAAAAAGGCAATTTCTTTTCATTGGAAATGTGTTTGTAAATTAAGCAGAAATAATTACTGTAGCCCTATAGATATTGATACAGATCAATGTGAGAAGTAAGAGGAAGACTGTAGAAAAATGTTCAATGCCTTCATTTCCAATAAAAGTGAAAATATCCCCTCTAAAATGAATTAAAATTAGCGAAAATGGATTAAACTGATAATCCGCCTACTACTTAACTAATTCTAGTCACGATAATAATTCAAGTAGAAAAAATCAAATTATTATTTCTTACTACTCCCTTTTATATATTTCAAAACAGACACTACTAACGAATATATACACACATATGTGGGGGCGAAAAGAATCAAAGATGAGTCTCTGTTTTTCATTAAGTCAAAAACTTGCAAAATTGGATTCATTCGTAGAAACATTCTCACTGAGATAAAAATTTAGAAACAAATATTTTTAATTGTCTGTTTTTGCCCGACTTTTCTAAGACTGTATACAATTCCAAAACCTCTAATAAATAAATCCAGCATTTTGCTTACCCGAAAAATTCTTTGTAAGATACACAAAGATAGTTAGAAGCCTTTGGTAGGCTAAATGCTTCGTCTGATAGTGAAAACATTTTGGTTTTCTGTTTATCCTACTTCTAATCTTGTGAAATACACTCCTGTATCACAGTTTGTTGTAAATATGTAAGACTATTTCGGAATTTTTGAAGTAACGTTCATTGTAAGTTGTGTGCTAATTTCAAAACAAATTTTGTTTTGATGGTGACAATTTCATCAGGGTCGGTAGGTCATTGGTGGAATACTCGTCAGCTGTGCACATGACTGAGATTCGCGTCCCAGCCAACTCACTTTTAAGTCACCCAGTTCACTAGGCATTAGTAAGTCCGGGAATTAAGGAAGGTCTAACATCACCGATAGTACAACTTCAACGCCTAACACCATATATTTTATTTGGAACTCAAAACAATGAGTGACTGCAGTTTTGCAATGGTTCACCTTTTATGTATCAGATCAGTTACTGAGGTGAGTGTTAACTCAATACTGGGATGACATATTTCAAGCCCTATTTTATGTGATATCAAAGATGAGCTATAAAGACCTAAAAACGTCTTTTCTGAATCTTATAATAAACAGCATACTGGATTAATACGTAGCGTACATCTGTTCAAAATGTTTTTTCATTATAGCTTGATTCCACGCAGTGTTTTGGTGCAAGCATGCAATTCTCAGCATGTGATATTGGTAGCCCAAATTAAGCAGGCCAACCAGGTTTGCGCGAGCCGGGAGTCGAATCCCGGACCATGTACACGGTCGGCGAGTGTCCTAACATCTGTACCACTGATGCATTATAAAAGTTAAAATCAAATGCCATTCTACACTGATACTGTGATATGGATCATATCATATACTGAATATGGATTCATGTAAGAAAGCTATGGAAGTGAACAGAGGAGATCTGTCGTTCAGTTCAAACATTTATTAGAAGATGTATCACTATTATCGATTTCTACATAGGTATTAAAATAATTCTGCTTACACTGAGTTGAGATAAGTAGTAGTGTAACAACAGAAGACAAGGGCCAGGCAACAGAACGTTTATTACGGAAAATCAACACATATTTATAGATTTTGATGTACATTATTGTAGGTTAATGTTAGTAGAAAATACAGTCTGTTGATTGGTTGTTTCTCACACAAAGTTAACCTTGCATCTCTTGTGGCTGTGTCAGTTCATCTATATGTTAACTGTATCCGCCTGTCCATCTTGATTTTGTTTTCACATGACTAACATTGACCTCAATTACTGTCAACCAATTTGGCTAGCAACCATCTCTCATCACAGTAGTATTTGTCAAGCTGCGATTTTACCTCTATTCTTGGTCACCAATAGAACCCAATCGAAACTTTAGCTACTTTAATTTTCCAACTTCATTTATCATACGAAACCCAAGGATCGATTAAATAACTTTATGTATAGTGTCCGATTTTACTTAGTATCTTGTGATTGCTGTGTTCTAGTGTTTGAAACAACACAATATTTCATGAAGAGTAAAACGTTTAGTCACCAGTTAGCTTCTAAATATTAAATAAATGCTCAATTCTGCTTTTTGAAATCCTTCAAATTCCTTTTTTCCATTTTGTTTGTTAAGGTGACCATAAGGAATTAGTACGGTCAGCAGTAATGCTGCTATATTTGATATCTACCGTAGCTCAGAATTTACACTTTTATAAAGAAAACATCCGACTTAGTTGCCTGAAATCAAAATATGAGTAGAATGAAAAATAACATGTATTATGATGTGAGAAATGAGTGCCAAGGGATACGATCAAAACAGTTATACATGGAATCTATAAAGATATATATATATAATTTCCGTAGCAAACGTTTATCATAGTGGCGAGAATAGATTCTAAGCATTGCGGTAGAGTATAATCCCGTAGAAGAATAATTTCATTTTATAACAGCATACAGTAATAAATTATTGAATGAACCAAGATTCAGTGAGTCTATACCTACCCTGTTCAATAATTATGACACAGCGCTGAGATATGAAAAACAATGCGACCAGTAAATTAACATGTCAATATATAATGATCAGACTGGTAGATCGGGGTGATTCAAGTTGTCAGAACAAAGAAATCTAGCTAAGGGCAGCATGATTCATCTCATGAAGATAAATAGCTTAGAGAAAGTCTCAGTAATCGCAATGCATCCACTCATACTCAATACAATACAATAAGGTGGGACAAAGTTACAGTTCTAAAAAGTAATGTTAGTTGGTTGGAAGAGGGGGTGTTAATCACGGAATCTTTGTTCATCAAATCCACACGTAACATATGCAGCATCTGGAGTCACGCTGTGCCGATACCGGAGATATGGAAAATATTACTACCAATAATGGAGTTATACAAACAAAGTTGAAAGTTAGTTAAATGCTTTGATATAATTAAGATCAATCAATTGTGCTCGAAATGTAATCAGTAAGTAACACCGTAATTAGCTGTTTCTTTACGAGATAAAATTATTGTGTGATAATATATTTACCACTGTTTTCAAATAAACTATTAATACGGTCATATCCTAATGCGTACTACTTATGTACAGATTTAGGCAGTAAACGATTCAGAATGCTCGTAGAATTAATGCTGACATGTTTGCTAATGAAAAAGACACTGAAAAGTCCCAATGAGAATGGGAAAGCGCTGAGAAGAATCCATCAAACAACAGATGTCAATAAACAAATGATACCTAATACAGAATAGATGAAATTATTCTCGAACGTTGAAGTCAAAGTAAGCTTTATAACTTGCTAAATGTCCGACATTTAGCTACTTTTAATAGTAATGATGGATTTATTGTAGACAAAAATGATTATATAGAATGGAATTTGCAGCACGTTGTACACAGTGCAACAATTTGGCTCCTTTCATGAATACCCATCCATGATGGCAATGGCAGGGACAAGGGTTGAACGTATTTCTTTTGGACACAGCGTGGGTTTGAGCTTTTGGATGGCTAGTGCCTGAACGCGAAAGACAAACTGTTGCATTGGGCCACATCAACGTGCATATACCAGTTTACTTGCTCTTGCGGAGCTGAGTACATCGGCCATACCATGCGCCAACTTGAAAAACGCGCTCGTGAACACTATCCAGCCTGGCCAATAAAAGGAGAACGAAAACAGTATATAGTTCAGTGACAGAACATCTGGTCAGTTCAAGACATTCAGAGCCATTCGAAAAATCCTTCAGAATAATATACAATATTCGATCAGACTTATCAAAGGGAGTGAAATTAAGACACTTGGGTATAGCCGAGGCACTAGCCATCCAAAAGCTCAAACCCACGCTATGTGTCCAAAAGAAATACATATGAGTACATAAAATGGTAAAATTAGTACTACCACAGAAACTGAAAGTTTGTGGAACATAATGAATATTAAATGAATATGAAATAATGTAATAATAATCTTTGTTATGCTTTGGAATTCACTTACCGATTTATAAAGTCTATAAGTCCTTTTCTGTGCGACGGTGGCACAGCGGTAGAACTCTCGCCAACCATGCGTGCTACCCGGGATTCGGTCCCCAGCCGACGCACTCCTTTACCTCGCTAGGCCACCAATAAGACTGGTAAAGACGGAAGGTTGGGCATGAGAGTAGCAACCCCACCCCGTAAAAAAAGAATAAACACCACTGCTACCGAAACTTAAAGCCTCTAGCTTGAAGCCTTTTGTTCCATGGGGAACGTAAAGGAATAAAAAAGAAAGTTCTTTTCTAGCATTTGTCTCTCTACACAAAACCTGTCGTAAATATGGTATGACTGAAGTTTTATATCTTGCTGTACCAGCATAAATGCTTAGCCGAAGAGATATACAGGAAAAGTTGCGAATAAAAAGAATGTTAGCTATCAGATAAGAATCGTAGAAAAGAGGGTAATTTCTAGAAAATTTTGTACATCACAGTTAAGAAAATGCTTTTTTTTATTCCTTTACGTTCCCAGTGCTGGAACATAAGGCTTCAAGATGGCGCTTTGAAGTCTCGGTAGCAGTGGTGTTTATTTTGCTGACTTAGTGAGGTAAAGGAGTACGTCGGCCGGGAATCGAAACCCAGACCACCTGCGTGGTTGGCGAGCATTCTACTGCTATGCCACCGACGGTAAGGAAATGTAGCTAGTTCCAAATTATTGGGCTTGTCAATTGCCAATGATATTAAAAACTCGACTCAGTGATAAACGTTCGTGTCATTAGCATACAGATTGAAATCATTGTCTTCTCCTTGTATTAACTGTTTCAAAATCGCTTTATTATGCATAATGTATCAATAACAGGAAAAAACGAAAACGCTGGACATATCATTTTCAGCCTTTTAAACCTGACAGGAAGTTGTTCAGTTAACATTTGTTTATTATTTTTGTGTACAAATAAATGTATACAGCTTCATAGTAATAACAGAAATCGATTTTAATAGATAACATGAATACTTCGTATACTTACCAGTGTAAATATAGATAGAGAGGTTATTTGTAGAATTGATGTTCACTCCGAAAACATTCATTCTTTTTGGATTGGAAAACACTGGTCGTTAATAACATGACAATTTTCTGAATATTTAATACCACATTGTAGAATTTTATAACTTATGCGGATAAATAAATCGAAAACTATCAAATATGTTTAATATATGAGGTTATAGATAGCGTTAAAATCAAATTCATGATTCGTCTCTATGATGTGCTTTGCGGCATATAACTCTGGGCATCTATTTGCAGGTCCATTTGGATCAAGCCATTCGATTTGTTCTTGTAGCCATCTAGGAATATGTTTTAAAGTCTTAACTTAAAGAGATTGATGGGTCATTCGCATCAACAAACACGTAGACTGGTAACCATAGTGATGTATAACACTGACATTTAAATGATCATTAGGGTTTTGCAGAACAACGATAATTTCGTTTTCTTTGCAAAAAAAATGAGCTTGGCTTTAAAGCAAGTTCTATATAGTGCCATTCTAAGTTTTCATTCAGTAGACGGACTGTGGTAGTCTTTTATGAATGATAAAGTTACATAAATAACCTTTTTGAAGCTGATTGAATTAGTAGGGCTTTTGGCTTGACACTTCTGTAGAAGAATATTTGTAATCCGGTAGTATTTTAGTGGAGATTTGAATTTTTTCTTCAAAAGCATCTGCAGTACATATGTACTGTATATATGTGTCAACAATTACCTAACCGAAGCCTTTTTATAGTAAAGGGGAAAGATGCGGCCGTATTTGAGATACTGTCACGTCCTCTGTGGAGTTTCTGTGGACGGACCGTCTAAATAATTTTCAAGAAGAGTGAAACAGTACATCTAACAGTGGTAGACTGTTAGCATATTTGTAATGTGACAACAATAAACATTTTGGGATGAAATTATTTAATTTCATTAATTATACTCTAAGTCTTTCATATACAATTTGATAGTTCAAAATATTATTATCATATAAAAAAGTAATTCGATGTATTTCATTAGTTAAATCGACGCTACTCAGTTAAGAGCCAAATACAGGCAGGAGTGAAGAACACTAGGGAAGATAAAGCAACTGTCATAACAAGAGCTAGTGATGGCCATACTACTGGTGTTATGAACTCTGTAGACTGTAAGAATAAAGCTGAGGAACCGTTTTAACCCTGGACTCTATGAAAATGTTAACGTGTTAAAGTCAAGGGCTACCTTAAATAAATTAGCGGCTGAAACAAGGTAAAATTCTACAGGCAGTGAAGAAGAAATTCGGGCAATTACTTTGGTATTCACTGACACTGAAAGGTTGTAGTCTGTGTAGATTTTATGAACTAATGAATATCCACAAACGAAATGTACCATTACTATCAGTTGTTAATTTTACTAATTTTCCAAGTAACAACCTCCCTAAATACATTTCGTGAGTAATGAAACCATAGGAAATGGAGGAAGAATTGGGACTAAAGATTTCATATGAATTTCAGAACAGGATAATCTCAAAATATAAATTGAAAAATTAAAAAATAATGGCAGGATTTGATGGCTACTTATTGCTCATGAAGGTTTATAATAATAACTGCTTTATTCTAGATAATTTGTCAACGAAACACAGAATTTTCAGTGTATTTAAATTGTGAAACAGCTACTATTCATAAGCCATCTACAAGCAAAATAATATTCGGCAGTATGTGGCGTGACATTGTTTTTTCCATCTGAAGCAATATCCAATTCTCTACGATACTTTATGTTACATTAACAGGAAACTAAAAATGAGCACATGATCATGTAGCTATGTAAAAACATAATTGAATGATTAAGACAGTAAGAAATGGAGAAAAGTTTATGTATTATACTGGACGGAAATTTAGGTAGCTCAGTGATTTAAACAGGAAACTTGTGCTTATTATTTACTACTTTTGCGCAATGAATCAAATGTTTTCAAGTGTTGGTTTGTAGGGATTTGATTTGGTTACAGGATTTTCATCATGAGCTGACATTAGTCGTGATCGGTGGGTGCGTACTGATGAAGAGTCCCAAACCAGGACGAAACAGCTGTCCAGTACTCCCAGGTTTTCCAATGGTTCTCTAACTAATGTCAGCTCATGATGAAAATCCTGTAATCAAATGTTTGTTCTCCTTTAATTCGAGATGAAATCATGTGGTCATCAGAAATATATTAGCCTTCAACTATGTTTACGTTATGGGGAGACGTTATTCAACAAGCCAAAAAAATGGCTATGAGATAACCAGTACGTTTATGCTTCCAGTGGAAATAAATTTGATTATGAGATGTCCTAATCCTTTGAGAATGCAGCTGAGTTACGTCGACTAAACAATTGTTATTGTTAAAAGCAATGTTTTGAACGAAATGTTTCAGTTGATAAACAACATATCAAAGAGTATTCAGTTTTTCTAAAGAAGTTGAATCCAACTCAGAGATTCTGACTTTTTTCGATTCTCTAGTCGAAAGGCAGATGGACAGCAAATTAAAAGTAAATATCTCCAGAAAGCCAACACATTTTAATAGGTACTTGGATTAATAATAACTAAACGCATCTAATTCTCAACTAAGTAATTGTCACTAGGAATCTGATTAACAGAGCTAAGTGTCCAGTTACCAGGGAAGAGCAAAACAAGTAAAGAACTAAAACTGTTTCAGCCTCACTTGAGCCACATAATTATGCAAAATCCTTCTTAAAAAGACGCCTAGAAGCGGGGATGACAGAGAATTGAAACTTCATGCTCTGAAAATTTGGTAATTATTGTGGTAATTCCTCATGAAGAAGAAACATCAAACGTAGTATGGAGAATCCTGAAAAAAACATGACATATAAGCGTATTTCTATACAGCGAACACCTTATGCTCACCACTCTTAAGGATTAGGGATATAATAGAATAGAGAATCAGCAGTGTATGAAATAAAATTTAGAGATTGCTATGATAGGATAAACTTCCAGACAGGTAAAAGAGAAGAGCAAAATAATATAAAAGATGCCTGAAGGTGATTATAAAAACCTCAGCAGATTAAAAGAAACTATAAAAGAAGCCAGTGATTGTGCTACATTAGATAGAAAAGGAATGCAGTACTGATTATGATAGGACCAGAGTTTCACATGAAGATTTTGGTTCATATAAAAAGAGATTGACTCCAGAGGTCCTATACATATGTGTCAATCACAAAAGTTTGGGTACATGCGACGTTAGTGGATTTATGTCAAGTCTTGATGAATAAATAAACAGATCCATTTGACTAATTGTCAAGTCTAATTTATTAACCTTGTTAGCTGTATTACCTAAAGCATTGTAGCTTTTGAATAAAGAAAAAACGAACATATTTGCATCCAGGAGAATACCAGCTTGTCTTATTTCTTGGATTCTATTCAACTATGTGCATACTAAATAGATCAATTATATGTCACAAAATTTCTGAGCATACTTTTTGCAATGACTTCAAGTTGCAGACAGAAGGTATAAGCAACATAATTTCAAAGATAATGTAAGTAGACAAGTATTTAGTATTTTGTGCTGCTGCATAACATTCCACTCAATCTTGATTTTGATTTTCACTCACTAAGTTGAACTCTCTAGTCAGGTTCCATATCCATTGAATTAAATTTTATCTGTTATATAATTTCACTTCACTATTCACCCTTACCCTCCTGAATTCACCCCCGAAATATGTAAAATTCACTCTGTCGTCCTATCGTGTATTTTGTTTCTAGTCCATCCTTATTTCCAAGAGAAATCTGAATTCCACTCCTTTGTCTAATTCCTATATAAATAGTTACTCTTTTAACACTAGATAATTGTCTACTTAAATCGTCGTTGAAATTCTGTTGCTTATACCTTCTGTCTGGAACTTGAAGTCATCTGAAAAGGTATGTTTAGAAATTTTGCAACATATTCTTCGTTTATTTAGGATGTACACAGTTGAATAGAATCCAGGAAATAAGATAAGCTCGCATTATCCTGGCCGCAAATATGTTCGTTTTTTCTTTATTCAAAACCTACAATGCTTTAGGTAATACAGCTAACAAGGTTAATAAATTACATTTGACAATTGGTCAAATGGATCTGGCTGAAAATATATTCGTTCTTTCTCTATTCAAACTAATAAGGGTAACCGGCTCTGTGAAATGGCAGGTTTTATTGAAATTCCTAATACTTTCATTATGGATTTATTTAATGAAACCTGAAACTGATACACTTTTGACGTTCAGCTGTAACTAGCATTGCTGGTATTTTTTTGCTGGATATGCCGAAAAATGATTTGTCGTTCTTTACCCGTATAAATGGTTGTGTATAACATGCGCACTTTCAAAAATACATATCGTTTTACTGCATACCATATCACCACAATGTTTAATCTAAAATTTTCATTCAAGATTATTACAAAAGGGATGTCAGGGCCATGATCGGAAAGAAAAGACAAACCTTCACTAATCTGGAATTATTCTGGAAACCTACCGCACTAAAATCAAGGACAAGATTCGGACTTTCAACAGCAGTGTCAGTTGAGTTCATCTATATACTTCAGATATTTGGCCAGTCAGCAAAAGCATTTCCAACAAGCTTAAGACTTTTTCCAACAGCTGTCCTCTCTCGACTATGAATATTAAATGGCCAGCAAGCATTAGTAACAGGGAACTCTGGTTGGCAACAGGAAGATGGATCGGAAATTCTCTGAGAAGACCGTTAAGTGACATCACGTGCTAAGACATCGATGGAGAGGAACCCGAATGGGACCTGACTAATTAGACGTTAGTCCCATGGCGAAATGGAGGAAATGAGAGCTTATGGGCAGTTGTAGAGCTAGCTGAAGATAATTGCGGATTACAAAGAGAAATGGAAATGCATTGCTGAATACCTACGCTCCACTCATGACCTAAGCGAATAATAATAAAAAATAAATAAATAACAAAATCAAACACCCTATTTGAAGGATATAGCAAATAGACCCGTAGTGTTTTCATTACTTTCGTCAAGTAGTTCCGATCATTTTGCTGACCTAAACATTAGAATTGTTTAGTCCACTTTTACTGATATTTAAACAAATGTATTCTTCTAAACATGCCTACCAATGTTTGAAGAACTCAGAACACGAATAACTATAGTTAACTATCGTTTTGAATAAATTCCTTTCCAGACCCAAAATCCACTTTATCTTGGCATACAAATGCCAGTGAGGCCAAATTACAATTGTACCAGTAAGTGTATTGTGGTACAAGTACAGGATGCAATAATAGTTATTTCGTTTTAATTGTCGTCCTTGGATTTACGTCTAACATATCCCATTCGTTTGTTTATTTCTGTGCAGTGTTTATATTGTCTCTCTTACACTATTGACTACAATCACTCTTGAAACCTGTACCTTTGGTGAGTATATATATATACAGTTTACAATTTACAATTTATTTAGGATAGCAGGCTATATGCCTGTGGTAATCCTTTCGATTTGTTGTACACAGGAGGTCCAATCTCGCCTTGAATGAATCAACGGATGGCGCTGATACGACGTGTTCCGGTAGGGAGTTCCAATGGTTCACAATTCGATGCGAAAAGCGGATCTCCAGATGCAGACGATTTGACCGTGGTTTTTGAACCTTGAGGTGATGTCCTCGCAATTGGTTGGTGCTAGAAGGAAGAAATAAATTAGATAAATTAGCTCCAAAATCATTTCTTAGGATACGGTATGCTAGTATTAGGTCACCCCTAAGTCGTCTGTATGACAGTGGAAACAAACCCAGTCGACTTAACCTCTCCTCATATGAGAGGGTTGAGAATCCTTTTATTAGCTTAGTTCCTACTCTTTGCATCCTTTCTAATAAGTCTATTTCGTATTTGAAACACGGGCTCGCTGCCTGGATCCCATATATATATATATATATATATATATATATATATATATATATATAACTGAATATTTTCACTGAATACTTAACTGATCAGAACTAACAGGCTGTTACTCCATCCAGTACTTACTTGTTCCACAACATACTTTCTAATATAAGTCTAACTCCCATTTCAATTAAGAAAGAAAGACCAAATTTGCATTATAAAATTATTTCATTCTCTTTCACAGGTTCTCATTATCTGCGAACTACTTGAAATTACAGTGGTCATAAAAATGACAGTAACGTGCTTCAATGCTTGAGTGGTACCAGAGAAAAAAAATATGAAATTAACAAATCCGAAATGTAACCATTACAACTTTCTAGTTTAAGTTACCATGATCTTATATGCTTTGAAAATAGAAAAGGACGGGGTAGGGAAAGGAGACGACAGAAAAGAGAAAAATCTAGTAAATAAAATATTAGCTTGTGGGTTCACGTAGCAATTCAAGAAGGTTATAGTTCATAAGACTGAAAACTTGTTAAGTGACCTGAAATCAGTAATGTGGATAACTAATCAGTGTAACCAAAATGAAATTACCAAGGCAGTGGGAGAGTGATTACGCTCTACTTCTGTATGCATAAGTTTAGTTTGAGAATCATTATTATTATTTCCTGTGTTCCTCTAGGGACTAAAGGAAACAATAATTACCACTCTACTAACCCAAATCTTACCAACAGGTTTCGATCCATCCTCACCTTTACATTTCAAATATCTTTACACAAAGTCTTTGGGGGTAATTGTTTGAGTCAAGAGTGGAATGAACCAATTTTAGTTCTCTGCTGATCTCTTCCTCCTCAGTAACTAGACGTTCGGCTCTGTTGATCAGATTCCTGACCACATTTACTTTGATGGTAGAGAAATGTGCTAAATGGTAGTCTAGATATCTGTCCGAATGTGTCGGCTACATGAAAATGCTTATTTTAAATTTATCAACTTGCTTGTCGTTTTACTATATACTCCAGGAAATGCAAATCGTTTCTTGCGGATTCATTCCAGGAAATTCAAATCACTTTGCTCGGATTCAACCTTTTCGGAAAGCCTAATGGTTTCTCACATTTTGTTTATCGAACTAAAAAAGTCATTTAGCAAACTTCTTCTGGTTATGACGAGGGTATCATCTGCATATCTTAACCACACTCCTGGAGGATTAGAGCATCTCATAAATCCATTTGTTTCTCATGGGTGCATAAACAGATTGCCAACTGGAGGAGACACTGGCGATCCAATAGCAGAGCCTTCTATTTGACGGTGATGAACCCCTCTCAATGTAAATAACATGGAGTGTAGACATAGTTTCAATGAATCCATAATTTCATCTGCATTCAAAGGAAAACGAACTCAGTCTTCGTTGTTAGAGCGAAGAAAAGTTATAAATAATACTTCAAGAATCTTCAGCGGGAACATTCGTGAATAATGAATAGACATCGAAACTTGCTATTACTTCATCTTCCTCAATATAAGTCGTGTTGATTTTTCTCTTAAATTCATACGAATTCTTCACTCCATATTCCACTTTCATTTCATATGGACTTAATATTCGATAAATGTATTTGGAGAGTTTGTAGGTTGGAGAATTAGTGAAATCCACAACTGGACGTAATGGAACTTCTGGTTTGTGTATTTTTGGTTATAAGAACAAATTAGTTCAGCGAAGAGTCTCTTTTCGGAGAATTCATTCACTTAGCTGTACAGTCGCAAATATATATACAATTATTTTGTGTGTGTGTGTGTACATTAGGTTTGTCAAAATCAAAATAACAGTTAGTGTGGGTTGTTGATTATATCATCAAAATAATGAAGAAGTTAAAATGTGTGATTAATAATCAAAGTTGTAACTAAGTGGGGTGAAGATTGGTAAGATGTGAGTAGAGTTACATCATCAAAATAATGAAGAAGTTAAAATGTGTGATTAATAATCAAAGTTGTAACTAAGTGGGGTGAAGATTGGTAAGATGTGAGTAGGGTTACGTAATATAGACATGTTTAGAAAGATTAGATGCTAGTGAACTAGTTTGGAGACAATTATGAAAATAAACTAGATAATAGGTGAAAAGATTGAATGGGTTAGTTACTAAAAATTGTTATACGAAAAATTGCAAAAAATTTGATAACAAAATGTTGATGACAAATAAACTTGAAATTAAACCCACGGTAGTAGGAGGGGGTGGAGAAGTTTCTTCTGTGTGCATAACTCAGGCTTTTCCATCCAAATCGCTAAGGCTTCAGCAATACAAAGTATACGGAAGCTTGTCGATTTTGGAAGGCTTCTTTTGACTTTATAGATGACTTTGAACGACTTCTCCTTGCAAATCGAATGACCAGTGTTGAGTATATGCTCAATAATGGCGCTCCTTATTGCTCCGTTGTTACCTTTCCGTAGCCAGGCGGGATAGTGTTCTTGAACTCTTTTAGATAAAACACGCATCGAACGACCTATATGCCTCGCTCCGCAAGAGCAGGTGAATTGGTAGATACACATGGAAGTGGTCAAATGCGATAGTTTATCTTTAGAGTAATTGAAGAACAATGGCCGGGAGGAAAATGTCAGTCGTAGTGTGGCAGCGAAGAATGTCCTTCTGAGGGCAGTAGATATCCTTTTCTTCAAGGTGTCAGCCAGAAGGTCACCTTTGTAGGGTACACTCATGTAGACCATCTTCTTCTGCACTGTAATGGGTTGTTCTTTGTACGTCTTAGGCTTGATGTGCTTGTCTATAAAACGGGGTGGGTAGCCATTCTCGAGCAGTGTCTTCCTTAAGAGGGCGTATAATCTACAAGGACCGCAAACATTTGCAGCCAGAGTAAAACAAAGTAATACACCGAGTTTCTCCTCTATTGGCTGTAACATTTGGCAACTAAACCAACCAGCTCAGAGAACACTGTTAATTACATTTCTCTTGTTTCAGCCTTCAGTATATTCACTGTCGCCCTTGACTCTGTGACGTTGAATTTTCCAGACGGTCCGATATCAAGGTGACTGGCAGCTTTCTTTTCATAATCTACATGGATCATAAGAACTGGGGTATTGCCTTTATCTGCTCTTGTAATGACAATCCACTTATCTTTCTGTAGTTGTTTTTATGCCAGCTGCTCATTTTTGCTTAAATTTGGCACATTTGTCTTCTGATTTAGTAGTATATATGTAATTTTGTGTCTTATGATGTTTGCTACTTCTGCTGTCACATACGTTGCCTATATCTTCTTATGGAAAGGCTAACAAATGACTTACATTTGTAGCCTCATACACACGTGCACACATACCACTGTATACTGCACACACACATAAATATTCTTCATACTCAGTTATCTATGTCCATGAACTTTAGTCGAATGTAATCACTAAAATTCTGATGTAAAAGTACACACTGCTTACAGTGTTTGTGAGTTGAGGTCAAATTTCGATCACAGTTCAATCAGTTTTTTTTTATTATATTGTGATGCCAGTTTCATGACTCATATGATTGGACAAAGTTTTTCAAGACAGGAGATGTCCTTTTTATGCGTAAAACTTTGTTAATTTAATTTCGATGAGTTTCCCTGAAGAAGTTTGGACGAGTTTGTCTAAAGGAACGTTTGGATTTCTCTGGGATTGTACAAATATAATTTTTTGACATATGTCTACTTGTCTCTCGACACCCAATTATTATCCCTTCGAATCTTGATCACAGTTCCTATTAGTTTACACATGGTTTTGTTACCTCTACCAACTTTTTTTCTTTTCTTTCCTTCACATTCCTCAGTGGAACATAGGGCTTCAAGCTAGTGGCTTGAAGTTTCTGTAGCAGTGTTTATTTTACAGGATGAGGTTGCTAGCGTCAGGCCCAACGTTTTCTCTTCACCAGTATTATTTCTGGCTTAGCGAGGTAAAGGAGTGCATCGGCCGGGGATTGAACCCCAGACCATGTGCATGGTCGGAGAGCGTCCTAACCGCTATGCCGCCTCTGCCAACTGGCCATCTTGACATCATAAAAATTACCTCATGCTGACGAATGATGATTCATTTGTTATATATAAGCTGAGATTTTGTAAATTCTGGTTAATTAGTACTTTGATAAAGCTATTAGCAGCACTGAATAGCGAAACGTCAGTAAAATTGATGTAGTTTTATTTTTTGCTCTGTAATCATAGAAATTATTCAAAACCTTTTATACTACGGTTTTTTATTAAGTAGCCTGAATTAGCTGCGTAAATTTAGTCGACGTGTGTGCTGCTTTTTTCTATATTGAGCTTTGTAGATCTTTTGGGGGAATAGCCTGTAAACTCCGAAATCATACGAAATATCAAAATAAAGGTACAAATAATGGGGTATTTACAGAGCAGATTACGGCAATTAAGGTAATTGAGTTGAAATACGACACATTTACTTGCAGATGGGATCAATCCCGCTTCCACACATTTAGCAATATAATTCAGGCTTACTATTTACGTGGCACGCATGATTGGACGCTATTTTTTCCAATTGTTTAACTCTATGAATATGCTGACTTATATTAAGAACACTGACTGTGACAACTCGTTAATTTTATTACCACCATCTTTGAAGAAAAACAATTTATATAGTTACTCTTGTACAACTTTATTATTATTCCCTTGCGTTCCGAGTAGAATTTAGAGCTTCGGCAACATATCTCCACTTTGTTCTGTTTTATACCGTCCTCTTTAATTGGGTCCACGATTGACCAAACTCTGTCATGTCTCCCCCACACGATCTCCTCCATGTCACCCTAGGACGACCCACTCGTCGCTTAGCATTCGATTCCACTTGAGTAATGGTTAAGCGTGCGATGTCATTCGACGGCCTCCTCAGTGTATCCTCAATCCATCTCCACTTTCTCATACATATTCGTTGAACGATCGGCTCTCACCTGTTGGTTTGTTCCCATAGTATCTCGTTGCTTATTCTTTCTGGCCATTTAATCTTCTGTTTGGAGTGAAGGCAGCTGTTGATGAAAGTCTGCAACAGGCTCCATTATGGGTAAATTTTGTTCTGATAAAGTCTCACAGTGTTATACAGTAATGTTTACTGATGACGTTTCGAGCACAATTTATTGCTCATAATCATATCAATCATATCATATCATATACCTTGATATGATTATGAATACATTGACATCAAACAATTTGAAAATTTTACACTGTGTATAATGTCGATTTTCAGAAAACAGCTATTCTTCTTGTTATTTCTTCATTACTATTGTACAATCAGGCGAAATTGGGGAAACTAATCATCCAGGTGAGTTTAGTCCTTGAGAAACAATTGTAATAACTTGACAAAGCCACTTTTATCTAGTCACACTAGAAAATGAAACACGCAGAAGACGAACAGATACGTGACCACCTATAAAGACAGATCAATTTCCAGTGCTAACAAGTTATTGAATGATTATTTGACAGAGAGAATGAAATAAACTGGTAAGGCAAAAACAATACCGCTGAAAAACTAAAAGTAGGTCTAAATATTTTTTAAAATTCGTCAAAGAAAGAACTTGTCATCGCTTTTAGATTTACAAAAACGTAGATTTCTAAGCAAATATCACTTATCTTTAGGATGGATAAACTATATATTAGTTTACTTCACCAAAAATAGCCAACTAGTCATGGAAATAAGAACACACAGCTTAGCGGACGGTCTTTTTTCAACAAATTCATTCACTAAGTTGCACAGTCGCATATATATACATATGTATGATTATTTTTTCTCAGAAGAATATCGCTCTTCATGTAGAAGCAAAGAATTTTTGATTGGACACTAGTCAGTAACTAGTGTAATGTGTATGTGTGTATATCTGGTCCTATCTTTGGTGCAGATTGAATTCCATCAGTCAAGTTTGCAATGTGGCCACCATGCTAGGTGGCTCATCTCCACGATGCACCGTGAATTGTTGGTATTAGATGGTTGGAGGCGATCGGCAGAAAGCCTTGGTCTACTTAGTTTTCATGCTAGTTGGCACTCATCAGCAAGGCGTATCTGCAACCTCGAAGGAACTCAGGTCCCGTCTGAGATTCATCCTGCGTCACCCAGTGATACAGTCAGAGACGTTGCCAATGAGCTAATCAGGCTCGCGATTGACCTCCTGTATGACTGTAGTGGATATTTTTGATTGGAACAATACAGTCTTACAGGAGGTCGATTGTGAGCATAATTAGCTCATTGGCAACGTCTCCGACTGTATCACTGGGTGACGTGAGGAGTATCTCAGATGGGACATGAGTTCCTTCAAGGTTGCAGATAATCCTTGCTGATGAATGCCAACTAGCACGAAAACTAAGTAGGCCATGGTTTTCTGCCGATCGCCTCCAACCATCTAACAGAAACGAAGAATGTTTTTCTCTAGAAGTTTGATATTCCCTCCATCAGAGTGTCGACAAATTGTTAGCCTTTGAAAGCTGCATTTATCGGTAATATCCTATTCGGCACAGAAATGCGGTTTTCTTTTATGGCTTTGAATTTTATTTGTTTATCCATGAGGCGTGAGAGAGAGGCGGTTTTCAGATAGTGTCTTCATCAAAAGAGCGATCTCTTCATCTTAATGACTTAAGGTTGCAGATTCTCTGGATCCTCATCGCCTTAGTTTGAACTTACTATATTTCAACCACGCACCCGCCCTCCCTAATTACATTTTGACAACTCATCAGTGTTTGTAATATTTAGATGATATAAACAATACTCCAAATTAACTTTTATCCTTGTACTATGTACAGAAATATACAAAACAATTATATATAATTGCGACTGCACAGGTAAGTTAACGAGTTCTAACTGCGTGATCGTCCTTTTAGGCGTATTTCATGAAATTTAACCAATTTCGAGTAGAGTTGGTTGATTCTCATCTTTACAGGACTTTGAATTACGATGTCTACTTGCTGGTATTGGTTCCGGACAGAGAGATCTTTGAAATAGACATGACTTTCGGTCCTAAATAAGTGGAAACATTTTGTCCTCAAACATTCAGTACCTAGTTCTGTGCATGTCGTTGTCAGAGTTGGTGAAAATATCAACATCGACCAAATTAGAGCATTTATGGAAATAGTTTCACATAAATGATTTTCCTGATTGCAGTAGATTGGATAATGCGAAAAACAGCGGGCAATGAGGAAACAGGCATAAAATGGACCCACACAAAATACTTGGAGGATCTGGACTCCGCCGATGATATATGCCTGATTTCCCACAAACTGGAAGATATGCAAACGAAAAGCAACAAGTTGGCAGAAGAAGCATCAAAGATAGGACTTCAGGTGAACATAGAGAAAACGGAGGTGATGAAGATTCCTGGCCAACACCAACAGCCACAGCAACAACAACAGACAACAATCAGCATAAATGGAAGGAACCTGAAAGAAACTACCTCCTTTACCTACTTGGGAAGCATTGTTTCAACTACAGGCGGAACTGACGAGGATATCAAAGCAAGGATCGGGAAAGCAAGGCAAGCTTTCATTACTCTAAAGTCTGTGTGGAGGTCAACAGCACTCCTCAACATGAAAATAAGATCCGTATTTTCAACTCCGATGTGAAGTCAGTACTACTATACGGATCAGAGACTTGACGTGTCACAAAGAGCACCTCAAACAAGTTACAGACCTTCATTAACAGATGTCTTCGCTCAATACTCAAGATCAGATGGCCGGAAAGGATCAGCAACAAAGATCTCTTGGAGCGGACCAACCAGGAACCGATTGTGAAACAAATAGGCAGGAAGAAATGGAGATGGATTGGCCACACTCTGAGGAAACCAGCAAGTGACATCACTAGACAAGCCCTCGAGTGGAACCCGAAAGGGAGGCGGCGAGTTGGTCGTCAGTGCAAGGGTGACCTGGAGGAGATCATGTGAAGAAGAATTGAAAGCGTATGGGCAGACTTGGAGCCAGGTGAAAACTCTAGCAGAGAACCGAACGCAATGGAGACGTCTGGCTGAAGCCCTATGTTCCTCTAGGAACTAAAGGAAATAATAATAAATAAATAATACTATAAGGAATCTGAAGTGATGATAAGCAAACGAACTTCCGGAAAAATGAATCAAATATTTGAGTTAAGCATGAAATCCAGGACAAAGAATTTGTCTAAAATACTCTACTACAATACACTTCAGACTGTGAGGTGTCCAGGATGAACAATATCAAAAGCACTGTCACTGTGCGTCGAAAATGACAACAGCAGAGCTATGTCCAAAGTGATCCCCGATCAGAAATAAACAATATGCGAATGTATACAGCAAAACAAGTGTCTCAGTAGACAAGGTTGGAGGGAAAGCGTAAAATTTATGGTAAGTAATGTTTAACTGCACGAAATAGGTTGTTAAAACATGGTTACTCTCATACTACTTATTGAAATTAAGTAGTATCAATGTAAAAGTAAAGAAAAGTTGTAACATACTCAATAAGTTTTTGAGAAATGGCCTAATATTAGGCTTGGTAATAAATGAGAACTTGCACTATCCACTTTACAATGTCTGGGTTATCTTTTTTTTGGTTGTCCCAATTTTCTTCAACTCACTTTTACTTCTACTAGGGTTTTATAAAAAAAAAACCGTTCACATGTTATTTGAGAATGTTGTGGTGAGTATCAAATTTTGAAATTTTGAAATAAAATGAATTGCATAAATAAATTTTTTATATAATTTTATGACTGATACATGTAACACTTGGAATTAATTGTGTAGGCTGATTCAAATAAATCAAGCGAACAAATTCTTGATACAGATAAAAGCATGAGACTTTCAAAGTGTCTATAAAGTAAAAAGAAAAAATAGAATAATCATGCATGTCTGTTAAGTGGGCTGATGAGTATGTCGTTTATTAAAATCAATATTAGAATTGTCCTAGTGATAGAACTGCTATGCAGTGTGGTAAACAGCTCTCCTTGAGTTTTATAATCATTCCAAATCTAATCAAGTCAACCTTGTTGGCACAGTACCTGTGTAGTCGACTTCAGGTATTACCTTTTTGGGAAAGAAATAAACTCCGACGAGTTTTTGACACTACAATTCTAAGACAGTAAGATTCTCTTATAAATGTGATTCAGGTAAAGTGGTTTTTATCGCAGATCAAAGTTATCGAAGTAAAATCATTAACGCGCACTCCAGAATAGTGTTAGAAGGAGAAGAATTTTCTTAGAAAAGTGTGATGAATCCTTGGTAAATATTTGACACACTAAAAAGCCACAGTGGCTTTTTCTGCACTTAATTTTAAAGAACTTTTCCGCCTAAACCATAGATTTAAGTTTAACGAAGTGTTTCTTTATAAATGGAAACAATAGTCTGTTATCTGAAATTATCATAAAGAGCATCTCAAACAAAATACAGACCTTCATCAACACCTGTCTTCGCTCGATACTCAAGATCAGAAAGGATCAGCAACAGGGATCTCTGGGAGCGAACCAACCCAGCAGGTACCGATTGTGAAACAAATATGCAGGAAGAAATCAAGATGGATTGGCTGGCTATACTCTGAGGAAACCATCAAGTGACATCACTAGACAAGCCCTTGAGTGGAACCCGAAAGGGTAGCGGCGAGTTGGTCGTCAGTGCAAGGGTGACTTGGAGGAGGTCATGTGAAGAGGAGATGAAAACGTGTGGGCAGACTTGGAGCCAGGTGAAAACTCTAGCAGAGAGCCGAACGCAATGGAGACGTCTGGCTGAAGCCCTATGTTCCTCTAGGAATTAAAGGATACAATAATAATAATAATGAAATTATCAAATGTTGCGAGTTGAGATGCTTCACAAGCCGTTTTGTCACGCTGCCTCCCATCAGGACGTCTAGTACGGTTGTTCTTTCCTCTATGTGCGTCCACAACTATATGTAAACAGGTATGCACATATGGATATAGGATAATCATTTGTGTATTATATGGGTTTACACTGAAGAATACGTTATGTTGTAGGCTCAGTCATAGATCTGGCTGTAGAATTAGTTTATTAATAGGAGACTTTGTTCTCTCTATCGAAAATCTTACCACTTGTGTTTGTAAGCGGTGTATCTTAATCGAAAAGTAGCATCCTTCTTTAGGCCATGTCCTATATTATCACGGAGATTTCTTTCTATTCATAAATCATAAAAGCCGTAATGACGTTGGACAGATCTGTCATTTCATTTCTGAAAGGAAACAATTGTGTTAAATGCATCGTATTCCGCGTATATATATGCATATATATCTATAAATGCCCTGTCTTTAGATTTTTTCTAAGAAGTTTGGAGAGGTAATTGTAACTGATTAATTAACCGAATTTTAAGTTACGCGTAAAATCCATACACATGATTGGTCTAAAGTACGGTACCGTATTATACATATAAAATCCAGAATATAATATACAAACCCGAAATTATGAGGTGTCTGTGGCTTAATGCCATCAAATACATTGTTACTGTGCATCACTAAATAAAAGTAGAAAAGCTCTGCCAAGAGTGATCCACGTTCAGAATAAACCAAATATCCGTATAAACAGTATGAGGGATAGAATAACCAAAGTTCAGTAGAAAGTGGAATATAAATAAAGCTTTACAGCAGATACCGTTTAGCTATAAGAAGATAATTATTACAGATTAAGTAGAATATTCATACATTAAATGAGATAAACTTCAGTAGCACACAACAGTTATGGATACGGAGTAACAACACAGTAACAACAAATAAACTCACACTACTCACCAGTGATAAATAGTATAAAGTTGGATACATGGGAAACATTAACAAAGGACAGAAAAGAAAGAAAGTCCACTGATTGGATGGTGTTTTAACGTTTGCAGCTATGGGTACCGCATTTTACTCTCAGAGGGAACACTACAACTCACTGAGGACTGAAACAACATCCAGCTGGAGAGTCTCATATAAGACTCAAGTGCACCTTGGATTCAACTGCTACTCACCAATCACCAAATGATATGAAGTCTTCGATACAGCATATGTATAAAGATACATGAATATGTTGATTAGTCACCGTGAGAAAACCGATGTCATTTGTCTGGTTCTTAGTGCTGGTTCTGACTGAATTCCATCAGTGCTAATCGGTCGGCATCTATATTGGGGTCATCCTACGGATGTACAGACAGATGACTTTTTCCGTGATACCTTCATACTGAAATCATTCTGAGTACTGCATGCCAGTATCTCTGTCGTGTAACAATAACACCTTTATTCTGAGAAGTTCACTTTAAACCTTGTATAGAATTTTTCGACTATTTTTATTTCAACATATTTACTCCATTTCCTTTGATTGTTATGTAAAATACAGTAGAAGTGCCGTGCATGATTTCAGAATGGTTGAAAATTCTCCATCTCAGGAAATATATATTCACTGTGAATCGATGTTAATTAGTGGATTTATAATATTATTGTTTATTATTATTTTGTTCTTTAGCAAACTACGCAAGTGATTTGGGGTTTGGTCCCCGAACAACGCATTCCTTTACCTCCCTTAGCTGCTAGTAAGCCGGATAAAGAGGTAAGGGTGAGCGTGAGGCTAGTAACCCTAACTCGTAAGCAAAACATCACTGTTACTGAAACTTCAAAGTTCTAGCTTGAAGCCCTATGTTCCACCGGGAACGCTAAGGATTTCTATGGAAATTAAGAAAATTTCAGGTGTTTATAACTGCTTGAAAGTGTACTGTGATTTTTTTTTCAAAAGGGGATGACGAATTCTGCACATCTATAAGCAGAATAGATTTTTACTAAATTATTTAATTTGGCTGCTTTTGACTCCTCATAATGATATATCCATATAAAAAGAGTATGTCGGTAATTTTAGATAAATATTCACTTACTACTTTTTTCTTTCTTTTATACTATAGGATAGTTTTCAAGCATAAATGTTATCAAAGGAAATAAACATTCTTCTCATTCCATTGTTTACTCAGCTGCAGAATTTAAAATTATTCCGAAGCATTCACATCCAATTATTATCAGTATCATCATCAAATGGTTAGTTTACGTCTTTTTTCTTAGAAATTAAAACGTATTTTGTTCATTTCCTAGAATTCAGGCGGCTTTACGTCTACTTGGAATTAATGAAAATACTATTCTGTCTCATTAATCATTTAAGCTGTGTAGTAGTTAATTAAGGTTATGATGATGACACAGAACTTCGGAAAACTTAACTAAACAAAGATGGTGTGTTAGTGTTATAGCAGAAAATATTTATAACTGTCCCATTAATTGATACGTTGTCACGCTATTTTAACACTTTGTATGCAATGTGAAAAGTAACAAGTTGGCAGAATAAGCATCCAGAGAAGACTGGACTTCAGGTGAATATAGAGAAAACAGAGGTGATGAAGATTCCTGGCCAACACCAACAGCCACAGCAACAACAACAGACAGCAATCAGCATAAATGGAAAGAACCTGAAAGAAACTACCTCCTTTACCTACTTGGGAAGCATTGTTTCAACTACAGGCGGAACTGACGAAGATATCAAAGCAAGGATCGGGAACGCAAGACAAGCTTTCACTACTCTCAAGTCTGTGTGGAGGTCAACAGCACTCCTCAACATGAAAATAAGATCCGTATTTTCAACTCCGATGTGAAGTCAGTACTACTATACGGATCAGAGACTTGACGTGTCACAAAGAGCACCTCAAACAAGTTACAGACCTTCATTAACAGATGTCTTCGCTCAATACTCAAGATCAGATGGCCGGAAAGGATCAGCAACAAAGATCTCTTGGAGCGGACCAACCAGGAACCGATTGTGAAACAAATAGGCAGGAAGAAATGGAGATGGATTGGCCACACTCTGAGGAAACCAGCAAGTGACATCACTAGACAAGCCCTCGAGTGGAACCCGAAAGGGAGGCGGCGAGTTGGTCGTCAGTGCAAGGGTGACTTGGAGGAGATCATGTGAAGAGGAGATGAAAGCATGTGGGCAGACCTGGAGCCAGGTGAAAACTCTAGCAGAGAATCGAACGCAATGGAGACGCATGGCTGAAGCCCTATGTTCCTCTAGGAACTAAAGGAAATAATAATAAATAATATAATAATGTAATGTTAGCGTGTTTCAAACATCTGAGTTTGATTCGATGAGAATTATTGCTTCTGGAAAAGAAATCAAAGTACTGCCCTCAGGACTTCAAGTGTATTTAATGTATTTTATGTGATGAAAATAGCGTCAGGCAAGAATTGACTAACCTTTTTTCATCTAGTAAATAAACAATCTCCTCCATTCATCTTTATATACCTTCAGGTTTTACTTTTATTATTTCTATTATATTTATGGTCCTGTTGATTCTTTGTTTCTACTTTCATAACTGCAAATACCAACTTATCTCTATGACTTCTGTAATCTTTCTTTTTTCCCTCACCATATCATGTAAAGAGAACATTATATTCAATATTTTTAATCATGAAAGGATTTGTATACCGCATCGACAATACTGTGTGAAACAAACCCACGGCAATTTCCACTTGTATTATTATCATTACCTTAGCTCCTATCATTATTATTATTTCCATTTTATATTCTGCATGCTTTTTATTTTTTTAATATTACCCCTATTGTAAATGTAGAAAAATTTTCTGTGTGATTAATTTTATTTATAATTTGAGGAAATTAGATGCAATATTGTGATTAATGCTGAAAATTCCATTCTGTATCACAAGTACTGTTTTTGGAATAAAGTAAATTATTATTATTATTATCCTAGTCGCTTTCAGTCACACAAGATTTTTTAGATTTTGTCATCAACCATTATGAAACAGACAGCTCACTGAAAGCCAGAGGGTACTAGACAGCTGTTTCGTCCCTATTTTAGGGCTCTTAAGGAGTTTGCATCTATGACCCCACTAGGGATCGAATCCAGGGCCTTCAGCGCGATATCACGAGTTGACAAATTTATAATTCACGAGTCATTAGACTCCGGTAGAAGTGGCTGAGTGGTCAACGAGCTTGATCTCGTAATCTGAAGGGAACAAGTTGGATCCCCAGTGAGTTCGTGGGTACGTATTGCTGTAAAGTCTAAATATGGGATGACATAGCTGTACTAGCTTTCAATGATCTCTCCCACTGATGTTGATTCGTGAACAAATCTGGCAACTGAGAATAAATTAATCTGAATTCCCCTACAGCCCAAAATCTAAACATAAATCTGATGAGTTAGTTCTCTTCTAACATCTCTTTCTTCACGCCCAATGGGTGGTAAGTAAAGTATGGTACAGTTTCCACTTCTCTTTTCTTTCTTTCTACATGACTTACCATCTTCAAATGACATTAATTTTGTTAAATATGCTGACGACCTGACTGTATCTTTGCCTGTCAAGTGTCAAAGCGACTGCTCTAAACTAAATGGCTTTCTGTCAGAAATCAGCCAGTGATCCAAGGAAAACGGTCTAACCTTAAACCCTCCAAATGCCAAACAATCAATTTAACCTCTAGGCATAAATCTGACCTAAACAAACTGGTTGGCTGTTACGAGGTGTGCAACATAGATGGCACTGTCATAGAAACCAAGCCGGAAATTAAATACCTAGGCGTCATTCTATCTGCTGATCTCTCCTGGTCGTCTCATATCGCGGTGATTTCTAAGAAAATATTCCGTCTGAGCTTCTACATCAAGAAGTTAAGACATTCTGGTATAACCTTACCCTTACTCCCACAATTCGATAACTCTTGCATCCTCCCTATTATTCTCTATTGTTCCCCCTTAGTTTTTCCAGAGCTACTGAAGGAAGAGTATACCTTATTATGCAGGATGTTAAAGGTTGTCAGCAGGGTAAGCAAAGTCCCACTTAACCAGCTTGTTAATATTCTGGTCAACAGGCACATGGACTCATGTGAAAAATGGGCCAAATCCATTTTATCTAACTCACACCACCCTCTTCACTCACAACTCTCCCATTGCATCTCATCAGGTAAAACCAGAAGCCTATATAGAAAACTATAAGCTCGCTCTAGCAAGTACAAAAACTCAACCATACCCTACTTAGCTCGTGTTCTGTGTGATAAAGAAAGCATTAGACGTGATACCTATAATTCATTAAATAGTCAGTAGTACAACTGGATCTCGTCTTTCCAACCCACATCATCAATATGTACAACATTTTCTTTCTTTCTTTTCCTTTTCTCTCTCTTGTTTTCCGTTATGTGCTGCTTTGTCTCTTTCTCTCGTTTACGCCTGTTAATAAGATAGCTCCCACTTTTCTAACACCTTCAAACACTGTTTCAGCTTTACCTTTGCTACTGACATGCCAATGTATTGTTGTAATAATGAACTGTTGGTTTCCTCAATCTATGTAGAATTCTATTTATTGATAATGTACTAACTGTATGCAATACTGTAGTAAAAATGCTGAGAATTCCATTCTGTATCACAAGTACTGTTTTGGAATAAAGCAATTTATTATTATTAATAAAAAAATAGGAACAAGGATAAGGTTGTGAGTTGAGAATATATTCAGTTAGCGATAAAAATAACTTTAGTAAAGTGGTTGTATGAAGTCATTCTTCTGTCAATAATAGCCGCCAAATTCCTAAGAAAATTAGATGAAACAATTAAGAAAATTCAGGGGAATATTAGAATTTCTTTTTAAACCATAAAACAAAAGGCTGGATTTCTCCAGAAAGCCTTGAATTTCTCATGCAAAACAGTCAAAGAGAGATCTCATATTAGTTTGTTTGTTAGCTGTATCACACAGTGAAACAGTATTATATACTGGATGACAGCGTTTCGAACAAAATTTATTGTTCATAATCATATCAATTATAATCACAGAAATTCGAAACTTGAATTTCATAGTTCTCTTGGTTCTCTCCTATTTGTCGTGGTTGAGGTAGTAGAATTTTCCAGATATCCTGGTGGACAGGTGTTGAATCATTTCTATGACACGTGTTTGCAGTCGCTTCGATTAATAAAGCTTCTGTTATCAATCTCTGCCTCCACTCTGTTACATTAGATTTTAAGACTGTCATCTTATCCCATCCTATTGTATGGTTGTGTGTAATTGCATGTAGTGAGTAGTATAGGTGAACTATTCTCTAGATTTCTTATCTTATTCGGGTCAACTAATCTAGATTTTGCCACGTTTTTATGCTTCGCTAGACTAACTGCACCTGTTCTACCACTTTGACCTATGTATTTGACCTGACAATCATTGCAGAGTATTAGATAAGCTAAATTGTTTTGTTTTATTGGCTTCACAGGATCCTAAGGGAGTTGCCATGGGGTCGCTAATATCCCCGGTTGTGGCAGATATATTCATGGATAGGTGGGAGAACTTAGCGATTCAAATGTTCAGCCCCATCCCAAAAGTATGATGGAAGTAAGTAGATGACACATTCACAGTACTCAGAACACAGGATATAAACAGATTTTTCGAACAACAACTCAAAGTTGGAGGCAACTTAATTCACTTTTGAAGCAAATAACTGTCTTTTGGCTATCGCTGCTCCACTTTGGGACTGTGTTTCACTCAAGGAAGTTTTGGGTGGCTAAACAGTAGAACGCGAAGATTAATTTTCCGTGTATAGAGCGCAATACCTTGGGTTTTGGTCGCTACACATGTTTCCTTCCCAAACTTCACCTTCCTTATTACCTTCCAAGTTTTTTTACTGTTTGCGGCTAATGGTGCTCATTTCATCCATGCACATGGATTCCAATGGGCGGTAATGTCAAGATTGAGAATGGAAACAAACTGTTAGCGTTTTAAGTGTAAAGACAGTATCCACTAGGTTGATAAGCCACAAGAACCGTCTACTGAGAGACTGGCATTAGTTGTTACTTTCTAACCCTTGTCAATCTGAAGACTCATCAAAGAATTCATGTTGGAAGCCAATATACCAAATAAGGCGAAGCGTTTAGCTCCAATAAAGTCAACCATAGGGAAATTCAAAACTTTCAACAGACTGTTTTAGAAATTTGGTCAACTCGTTAATAGACATTTATCACTATTCATCTGATTACATTACCTGTTTCATTACATGTTTAAATTAATTAAGTGTAGACCATTATTGTCAGGAGGGTAATATTTTGAGATCATATTTTAAATTTGTCTGTCTGTACATCCAACACATCTGAAGATATACATTTCATTGTTCACAGTGTAGACGGTTTTGTTAGTTGTAGACATTGCATAATGCTAAAAGCTGTACTCTTCTATTTTAATCCAACGAGAATTGATTCTCGAACAAACCTCTTTATTACTGCTGATTACGCAATAATGGAAAAAGGTTTAATTTTTTAATCGCCATCAGCGCAAATCTATTAGTTTGGGGACAGTTTCGTCTAAAACATTTTTTCTGCTAAATTTGTCCGTCTGGAAGGTGAGACACGTGAAACGTTGAACATCGAATCAGTTTTTTCTTGTAAAATAAAGGTAGGCAGTGTTAAAATGTGGAATAGTGGAATGGTTATCACCTATAATGGAGATATATTTATCTTGTATTGATTACCTAATAGCTTTCACAGTGAGGGAAGACGTGTATGCAAACGACATAGTTGTCGATCAGATCTTCTCCACCCTTCACTATGATATAAGTAGTTCTGAACAGAAAAAATTTCAATTAGTGATGTCGATTTGCTGGTCGACGATATATGTTAAATGTTGTAAATGACACCACCAACAGAAACCTGATTAATCGTTATAGTAATAATGATAATGCTATCAATAATCATGTAATTTGCAACGTTTAACTTCTATGAACGACTTGTAAGTTCCCGTAAACAGACTTAAAGCTACACGTATTATTGTAAAGTCTCAAAAGCAAATAAAAACTGAAAAAATACAGTCCGATTATCTATCTTCACCTAATTTTCTCATTAGCGGGCGACTACTCACGACCTTTATTCAATATCACTTTGCAACAAACCAAGAAGACTTGGATATCACTTGTGATTTATGTATCACATCTCAGAAATGCGAAGATTAACAAGAGAAAACCAGGAAGTTATCAGGAGAAGCAGTGAAGACAGGACTTCAAGTGAACAGAGATGAAGACAGAGATGATACGGATACCTAACCAACATTAACTAGCACCAATCACCATCATTTGGAGAAATCGAAAGGGAGTAATCTGTTTCAATTATTTAGGCAACGCTGTTGCAACCACAAGATACGTAGATGTGAATGTTAGACAAGGGAAAGGAAAAGTAAGACAGACTTTCCAGTCAGTATGGAAATCTACTGTACTTAGAATAAGGAAAAAAAATCCAAATTTTCTACAATATTCTGAAGTTAGTGCCTCTATATTGTCCAGAGAATTGGCACACCCCATAGCATAAGCATCTTAACAAGAGTCTGCAAAGTTTTCCTAACACTTGACTTCACTTTGTACTGAAGATTGGACAGTAAGAAAGGGTGAGGAACAAGGAATTGTAACAGGTTACGAACTAACGAAGAACCTATTATCAAACAAATATGCAGAAAAGAATGGAAACTCTTAATTGACACAGAATACTAGATATCCCTTTTGCTGGAACTTGAATGAGAAGTGACGGCTTGAGAAAACAAAAATGACATAAAGAAGATTGTGGGCAGCCATAGAACCCGGTGAAAGTCTATCATAGGAGTACTATGTTCCAGATTAGGACTCAAGGAACGATAAGTGAATTTCATTCCATGCAACATAGAAACTCACAAGGTTATGCTTAAATAGAAATTATTGCTTTTGCAGGCAGCACTCATTCACAGAAATAAACAGTTAGATCGGGTAATTTTCACTTTCTCCAGTAATAATCAAATTGTGTGTAATGAACTGAAACTTATGAAGACTAGAGACACTTTTGAATAGTTTTTGTTGTTGAAAAATAGTCTAGCTTTTTTATAAAACAACTACCGTTGACTGTTCATTCAATTCTCGTATAAAGCTGACCAACAGAGTAGGTCAGTAGTTAATTTAAAGAACTGGTAAAACTAGTTGTAAGCGCAATATCGCTTGAAATTAAGTCACGCGTCCAGAACAAACAAGAAGCCGGTCACTGTTTCTACGGTACTATTAATTAACAAATCAATAAATATATATACAACAAACCTTAACGGTTACAAGAGTACAATACACAATGCTTAACAGAAAGCAAGGAACCGCAATCAGAGCGGAATAACGTTAAAGCTAAAATTACGAACTAGCCGGATCAGACACGACCGTTCAGGTAGGCAGTCAGTAGAAGAATAAACCCAAGTAAGAGGTAGACAGAGCATAGGCACAAAGATAGAATTTAATTGGCTACTTAACCAATCAATAAATAAAATAAACTCAACAGAATAATACAAAGCAAGACATGGGTCAGCAAAATAACAGTTCACAAAAATACTCCGATTGGGTCATGAGTTCAGCTGTCTGACTAAACGGATCGAAGTAAAAACACACATACACAGTTCATTAAGCAAGGTGGGATAGACACGTTATGCATGGATAAATGTGTTGCAACAATGCTAGGCTGATCCGGGACAGGTTGACTTGATTTAAGGGTGGGAATTGAATTCATCTTACACTAGTGCTATACGAAAGTGGAAAGTGTCAGCAGCCCACTAGTTCACTGTATACTGGAAACGCTACATATTACAAATATTAGATTTATTTTATTTCAAAGTGTAAATTTCAGTATCCTTTACCTGGTTATCATCTAGTTGCGTTCATACACTTAGACTGTTTTTATTAGAGAGAGACACAGCAAGTTTTATTCTATTGGATGGTTGGAGGCAATCGGCAGGAAGCCTTGGACCTAGGTTTCGTACCACTGAGCTATTCGGGCTCAGTGGTAACGCCTCTGACTGCAGCACTGGGTGACGCGGGTTCAAATCTCAGAAGGGACATGAGTTCCTTCAAGGTTGCAGATACCCTTGCTGACGAGTGCCAACTAGCACGAAACCTAGGTCTAAGGCTTCCTGTGGCCGATTGCCTCCAACCATCCAATATCATCACAAACAATGTACACCGTGATGGCGAGCTACCTAGAATGGTGGCCACATTACAACCTGACTGATAGAATTCAGTCTGCACCAAAGAGAGGACTAGATGCATCACACTAGTTACTAGTGTCAAATCAAAAAAGTTTTATTCTATTCAACATACTACATATTAGACGTATACTTTGGTATGACTAGAATTCTAAAGAATACCAACCTATTGATATCGTGTAAAAGCAGTTGTTGATACTACAATCAGATTGTCAGTCCTTTATTTTTTGTTTTACTAGAGTTTGGAGTCGTTTCCACTATATATTCAGAGAGATTTACCTGAGTCACATACATACATATATATGACAAGTGTGTCATAGATGGCGAATAAGCGATAGTATATACTACACGTCAACATAATCATATACAAAAACAATACGGTATGACATAGTAATTGAAAGCCTTTGTCTATTCCCATTCACATTATCTAAAATATAAAAAAGTAAACAGACGGGCAAGTATACAAAAGTTCATTATGCAATAATAATGTTTACAGTTTTTGTGTTGATTCAAAATAACATGATTAACTGATAGTTAAATAGAGTGCTTCCATCCAACTTATGCATTAAGCATTACAAATGAGAATAACTCTGTCCTGCCTTTCTAATTCCAATAATATATGCCAAAGTTAATGGCATTGTTTCATTCCTGATACATCAAACTCACAGGTTTGTTCAAATTTTGTAAGTGTTTCAATTAAAAATTATATATATACATTTACTTTTGTCTTCTTGGATGACTCTGACAGTCGAATCAGAGGATTCCTTGTTTTTCTGTAAGAAACGTGGATGGGACAATGAATACACTTCAGCAGCTCCATCTCATTCCAATGCAAAAGGAATTTGATTAGAAAATTATTCGACAGATCAAGAGTGATATGTTCAAGTAACTGATTAGACTACCAAGAGAAATTCTTGAAGGAGACACTAGTGAGAAGTGGGTATTCGAAAAGGTTTATAAATGTTTATTGGAAAGATACTAAAGGAAAATCAATATCAAAGACTGTTTCTTAAACGAAGGCTTATATAAAGTTACCTACCATAGGGATAATGTTACTCATTTAGTGAGACGTCAGTTGGAGAAAGGTAGTTAAACGAACACAACAAAGCGGCTAGTGCAAGCAACAGGGAAAGACAAGACATCGATCCTCTCCAAATCGAAATGTATATATCAGTTTACATTTTTTCATGGTAGCAAATACATTGGGTATACAGAAAGTTGTCTTTCGGCCAGCATTGCCTAACGCTGCTCTGAATGGCTGAGTCACACGAAATTTATTGAACTATGATTATACAAGGTGACGTTGAGTAAGGGCTTGATATTTATTAATAAGCAAGAAGAACTACACTTCCTGAAAGAAATCTTCATACAAAACGGTCACCCATCAAGACTCGAAGACAAAAACATCAAAGAGAAAATCCAAAAGCAAGAGACACCATCCGTGCCAAAAAAGATACTTTATTAGAACCTTGATTTAAAAGGTGACCTACTCAGTGATGTTCTTAGGAGGAGAATTTCGACTTCTTTAAGAAGAATTTTCTTTGCGGCAACATTAAGAGTAGTGTTATCCAGTTACCCGCTGATCTGCAGAAGCCCAAAGGACAATATCCCGCACTTGTGTATATATCAGTTCATCTGTTGCTGTGGAGCCAGGTATATCGGTCGTTCAACGCGCATCCTGTCAAAAGGCTCAAAGAATACTATCCAGCGTGGCTGCAGAAAGGAAATAGTGGCCGTATAAGAAGTGCAATAATCGAACATCTCGTCAACACTGGTCATCCCATGTCAACGAACGCCTACTTCAAAATAATTTAGAACGTGAAGAACAACCTTCCAAAGACAATACCTTTCCGTCTTCTTTGTATCGCAGAAGCCCTAGCCATTCAGTTGGAAGTACCATAACTATGCATACAAAAGAAAATTATTCAACCACTTCTACTCGCATGGTAACAACTGCGTTGATTTGACTTAACTTTTATTTGTTTGCTTGACTTGACTTAACTCTTGTTTGCATGCTTATTTTTCAAACTACTTAAAACCCTTGCATAATTCCGTATGTTATTTTGTTTCCATGTACACCCTGCGCACAACTCTTTCATCGAACTATTCACATTATTACGTAACTCTTCTTTAACAATCGTTTGTGACAATTCATCACTTTTGTTACTACCCGCTTATATCAACATCCAATCCATCTGAACTTCCTAATTGTATTTTCGTTTGACAAATTTAATGTACATACACATACAAAACAACCATATATATTTGCGATTGTACAGCTATGAAAATGAATTCGCTGAAAAGAGACTCTTCGCTAAACTACTTGTCTTCTGTCTATTAATGTTCGAATGGGAATGTTTCATAAATAATAAAAAAGACCCTGGTTTCGCTGAAGCCTGTGCAATCAGATTAAAGTAAACGGTACTATATATATTAGAAGAGACAGTAATTACCTTAAATCTACGTTGGTAGCATACTCTTATTTCACCTCTATAATTTTCTTTCCTATTCTGTTTACAATGTCTTTTCCGTTGTTATTATTATTATTATTATTATTATCATTATTTTACCCGACACACTGTTAATTTTCTAAGGATATGAGTATTAATCTTGGTGAGGAGTGTTCAAACTACCCTACAAGTTTTGATCAGACATAATAAAATCTATCTAGTTCTGTGTCGTTTACAAACGTTAAATATATCTATCTGTTTTTACAAAGTTTCTCGGTATTTCAGTATCATCAAATCTAGATGTTTGTAATTGTAATAATTCTACCACAATAATCTCAGTTTATTTGTTAATATTTGGTTTGATGAATATTATCCATATTAGAACATGACATATAAGCGAACAATATTGTTTTTAGGTAGATCTTCTTCAAGAGCAGTACCTTCAAAGTTATCTATCGTATTCCATCGAGCCTTTCGAACGGAATTCGAACCCGCCTTTTACACATAGCCGAAGCTATGGGAAATATACGGATCAGAGACTTGACGCGTCATAAAGAGCATCTCAAACAAACTACAGACCTTCATCAACACCTGTCTTCGCTCAGTACTACTCAAGATCAGATGGCCGGCCAGAAAAGATCAGCAACAGGGATCTCTGGGAGCGAACCAACACAGCAGGAACCGATTGTGAAACAAATAGGCAGGAAGAAATGGAGATGGATTGGGTAGCCATACTCTGAGGAAACCATCAAGTGACATCACTAGACAAGCCATTGCTCGAGTGGAACCCGAAAGGGAAGCGAAGAGTTGGTCGTCAGTGCAAGGGTGACTTGGAGGAGGTCATGTGAAGAGGAGATGAAAGCGTGTGGGTAGACTTGGAGCCAGGTGAAGACTCTAGCAGAGAACCGAACGCAATGGAGACGTTTGGCTGAAGCCGTATGTTCTTCTAGAAATTAAAGGAAATAATAATAATGGGAACTAATACGAGAGAACAATCCTAGTCCCTGCACACAAAAGAAGTTTGATCGACATTTGTCTTTCCCTTGGCCAAGGTGAATTCTAATCAAAATACTTCCACCCTTTCTTATTTTCCATTTACTTCGTACTTTGATATTTATTTGAACTCTGATTATCTGTCCACTTAACCTTTAGTATTACGTAACTTTTAAGATTTGACCTAATTTATTTATGGAATTGTCTACATATACACATACGAATTACTACCTCCGTTATTCTTACCGCCACCTGCGTAAACCTTATTATCATTATAATCATTGTTCAAAGCATTTACCACATTATTACTACTATAATTATTTGATCCACAAAATCACCGTCATTGGTTAAAGTTTTTAAATATAAATCTATACAAATTAGAGTAAAGCCGGAAGAAGCTCTGATTGAAAACAATATTGTTCGCTTATATGCCTTGTTCTAAAATAAATAATGGGAATACTTAAAGTCAGTTCAGTGTTTTTCATCATATGAATCTGATCAACAAATAAATCGGATGTAATATTCCCAGATACTTCTACATGTGGCTCAAATTCAAATAATTTGGTTACCATGGTCTTAACCTCTTCACTGGTCGTTCCCTGTAAGAAATTTTCACTAATTTTTACTAATTTTCAATTTCACTTTTTAGTTTGCTTTTACTTTAATAATTAATCCACTACTATCACTCTCATATGTTCTTTTTGTACATTTTCACACCCTCTTCACACTTGTTAAATTGACACTCTACTACCTGTGACGTTATCAAATTTCTATCCCTTTCTTCCTTCGTGTCGCTGAATACTACGTAGTTTACAACTTTTATTCTCACTTATAAAGCCACTTCTGAGTAGTTATATCTTATGATGTATTTTCTACCCGACCTTCCAGATTATTACACGTTGTAGCTTTTAATTTGATCTTTGACTGGAGATAATTCTAGAACTTTCTCACACATTTAATATAAATACACGAATTTACAGCCTAGTTGATGACTTTGTTGAAAAGAAATTTTTCTTCGCTGGATTGTCTTTTATTTTCTCCAAAATCATGTCTTGTTTATCCCAATTATTCTTGGTGTTATGTTCCTCCATCTCTAAGTTTCTGTTATTTACACATTTGAGTTTTTTACATAAAACTCCTCAGTGATATCTTACAACTGTTCTAAAGCATTACAAATATAATCCTCTGTTAACAACCATGTAGGGAGTCACTACATATGTTTTGCGTTGCCGTTTCATTATAACAGTAATGCAGTACGCTTGACTGAACCATGCTGAACAAATCTACTGAAGTGTAGTGCAAGCCCCTCTTCAAGTTGTCAGCAAACTGACATCTATTTATATTTTCCCGTTTGTATATTGAAAGATTTCTTCAAGTTAATGCAAAGTTGGCTGGCTTAACAAACCTTTCTCAATAATCTGGTATTTACAGACGTTATATGAAACGTTTAGATGATAAGGAAACTTCAGAAAGAAGTCTTGGGTCTAATGAACTGATAGCGACAGTTTTCACAACTTAAAAAGGAAAAATAGTATAATTCAAATTAAGTTACTTTCAAAAACTGCACAGAGTAATGTGGGCACAGATTTCAAAACGATCACTGTGACAAAAGTAGTAGTTTTCTCTAATTTTATGGAAGACCACCTAGAAAATACAACTGAGAAATAATAGCTAAAATGTTTCAGATAATTCATACTGGCTGTCTTTATTCTCTCTTTCACCTGACTACGTAGTTAGAATTCATTGGCCGTTGGGTCGGGTCCCAGTGGCTGAACTGTCTACCAGCTTATCTTGTAACCAGAAGGTCCTGCGTTCAGAACCCGGTGGGTGCGTACTACCGATGAGTCCCAAATCAGGACGAAACAGCTATGCAGTACTCCTTGGTTTTCACTAGCTCTCTAAGTGGCATCAATACGTGATCTCACCTGAAACAAATACAATCCCTACGAACTAATTCTTGAGAATTAATCTTATGCTCGCTAGTGACTACCTACAGGACAAAATTCCCTGGAGATCTGGTGAGAATTCGTGACAAGTAGGGTTCGTCCATTCGGGAGTGAGGATGGAGTTCCTGCCGATAACACTGGTTGGTAGAAGTCAGGACTCATGGGCCATTTGAAAGTATGTTGAAACTGTTCTTTAAGTGAACTTGGTTTTTTCTTTAGGCTGTGCGTAACTGACGAGAAGCCAACGAAATAAATGATAGTCTGATCTTACTCTGCACAAACTCTTGTTCTTGCATTATTAAAATGTTCCAGGTGTCGGGAAAAAACACCAATCCCGTTTATATATATGTATTTATATACAATTTACATTCGGGTCCTAATTCACAATAGTTCCTTATCTATTTTAATTTGTTTTTAACTGTAGGAAAGTTATGAACTTACATGAGTTTAGCTATGCCTAAAATTTTCGTCCTTTTTATTTAATGAAAACAACTAAGGCAACAGTTTATAAGCATCGCCTGCTGATAGTCTCCATTCAACGTTTACTCCCATTTGTATTTACCTTAACTCAATAGTCTTCTATGCACAGAGAAGTTCTGCAGTCTCCTGATTTCTCTTGTTTTATTTCACAAAGATATCACTAGTTGGGACAGTCATGTGGAATTTCCAACTAAGGTAACCAAGGTGAAAAATATTCATTTTATTTAGTACGATATATTAGCCTGGCGTTATTTGTATATATAATAAGAGAGACTGTCGCTCATTAAAAATCTGGTAAAAATAATTGCGCCTAGTTTCAACCTCATGTCTCGCCGAAGGCGAAAAAGATAACTGAAGTAGTAAAAACTATTGCTTTTCTAATAAAGTAGTTATTCCAATGATAGTTGTGGAGCGTCTGGTTTGTTAAGAATATAATAATAATAATAGCTCTATTCTGCACAGTACGTTTGAATAAAGCACAGATTTTTTCAGCGTGTTTTTATTTACTCTGTATACAAAATCTTCTAGTGAAATAGTAGCCTATGATATAACATTTAACAGAATATTGTTCGATCTGAAACGTGCTCCGATCTCTAAACGCCTATGTTCCTCCAAAACATAACTTATTATTATATTCCTTTGACTTTTGAGTGGAACATAGGGATTCAAACTTGAACTCTGAAGTTTCGCCAGCAGTGGTGTTTTCTTATCCTGTGAGGTTGCTGTACTCACGTCCAGCCTTCCCTCTTTTACCCTGCTTACCACCAAGTGAGGTTCTGGAGTGTGTCGCCCTGGGATTGAGTCGCAGATCACATGGGTGGTTGGTGAGTGTTCTATCACTGAAACAGAGACGCACGTGAGTACAGTTAGTTCTTCAAGGATGTAATAAGACAGCCGAAATAAGGTGAAACTTAGTAAATTTACTATGCAGTGTGCTTTAGAAGATTAGATAGTCCAATGATTAAGGCAGGTCGCCAGTTTTACGATCTGTCTTGTAGGAAAATAGCCAATAAACCACTGATGGTATTAAACACACATCTATAACGACTGTATTCTAGACCAAGTGGAAGGTATTTCCAATATATAAGTAAATAAATGTAAGATGCATATCTTATATGTACGATTATTATCATTTCTTTGGGTTCTGACTAAAAAATAAAATAAAAAAATAATACATGTCCATTCTCTGCAATTCTTTTTAGATGATTCCGTGATTGCCCATAACCTCACATCTTATCCTCACACAGTGTCCTCCATGTCATCCTCGGACCCGCACCCAGCTCATAGTTTTCCATTCATGTTCTACTGCTGTATGGAAATTCAGGTAGCCCAGTGATTCAAGAAAGCCACAAATCCTTGGGGAATGTAAGTTTTCAAGTTAACTGAAGAAAAAACGGTGCAGTGGTAAACTATTCCCCAAAATGATTAGCCGGCGGAATACGTCACTCAACACTGGATGCTGACCTTCCCTATTTAAGTCAAGTAGTCAAGCATCCACTCCATTTATCACACTATCGTGTTACGTTCTTTCGTTCGTTCGCCATCCTCCAACATCGCACTACAATCCTGATTGCGAAATATATTGCGTATATTCGACGATCAATCTAGAGTTCTGATTTGATTTTGGTCTACGCAGAACAATTAATGTAGGAGCTATGGGTATAAATCGTACTTTGCGTAAAAGTAAACAATCCCCCATCTCCTAAAAATATGCTGTTGTTTAGCTACCTCATACATACACTGGAGCGACACATACATACACATACATACATACACATACACACATACATACACACAACTGGAGCGACTCAGACAAGTCCTCATAGAGAATGGATATCCTGCAAGATTTATCGAGAAAAACATGAAGTCAAGGGAAAAACCTGAAAGAATACAGACGGTGCCGAAGAAACTACTGTTTATGAGTGTTGAATTTAAAGGTGATACCGCAGCTGAGATCCTGAAGAATCGCCTATGCAGATCCCTGAGGAAAGCCTTCTTTATGGCTGGGCTACGTTTCAACTTCTACAGCCGACAAATGATCAATGGATGTGTGAAGGATAAACTGGCGCTTTGGGCCACCTCAATGTGTGTTTGTAAATTCACCTGCTCGTGTGGAGCTAGTTATATTGGCCGCACAAAGCGCACGCTTTCCAAACGCATCTCTGAACATTATCCGGCATGGTTAGCAAAGGGACAATGTAAGACAATTACTACCTCAATTCTTGAGCATTTAGTGGACTCGGGCCATGTAGCTCCACCAGAATCGTCTTTCAAGATCATCTACAAAGTGAAGCCAAATGGTACAAAGGGCGTCAGGTTTCGGCTTTTGTGTATGGCGGAGGCTCTAGCAGTTCATCAATACAACCCTGAACTCTGTATACAGAAAAAGTTTGTCCAGTCTTTTATTCTACCTTGGTCTCAACCTCTTCACTAATCGTTCCTTGTAAATAAAATATATTTTGATTTTTTCTTTTCATTCTAATTTCACTTCTTGTTTGCTTTTGCTTAAATAATTAATTCACTATTATCACTCTCATATGCTCCTTTTGTACATTTTCCCACCCTCTTCACACTTGTTAAATTGACACTCAAATACCTTTATTCTCACTTAATAGCAATTTTAACCTTATCAAATTTCTATCTTTGTGCCGTTGAGTACCACGTAATTTACAACTTTTAATTTTCACTTCTAAAGGCACTTCTGAGTAATTATATCAATTATGTCACCCCCTATTATTCAATAATAGACCATTATATATTTTTGTAAGTATAAATACGATTGTACAGCCTCTGAAGATGATTTCGTCGATAAAGAAAATTTTCTTCGCTGAATCTGTCTTTTATTTTCTTCATGACTCAGTTGGTATTTTCGGTGATCATACATACAGCTTTGGAGTTGTAAAGTTCATAATGTGAACTGGAACACTTCGTTATTTGGCAGTTAATCCTCATCATTTCTGAAATGTTTCTATTAGAATTGAGAGAAGAAAGTCGGTCAGTGATTTGTGTGTTAATTGTGGAATAAATTTTGATCGCTAGCTCATATTTTATTGATGGGAAGAACTCTTTTTTCTATTAAATCGGTTTGTTTTTTATATAATTTATAATTTATATAATTTATATATATATATATTTATATATATATATATATATATATTTATATAATTTATAATTTATTTTTATAATTTTATTTTTTTTAATTTTTGATTATAGCTTGATTCCACACCGTATTTTTGGTACAACTATGGAATTTTCAGCATGTGATATCGGTAGCCCAAATTTTTCAGGCCGACCATTGATATCGGGTGTGCGTCGGCTAAAGATCAAACCCCGGACCATGTGCATGGTCGGCAAGAGTCCTAACCGCTGTGTCACCGACGCACTTTTTTTGATCAAGCTGTGGTCAAAAAAATAATAAAAGTACCTCTAGTCGTATTGTGCGTCGGTGGCACAGTGGTTAGGACTCTCGCCAACCATGCACATGGTCCTGGGTTCAATCCTCTGCCGACGCACACCCGATATCTACGGTCGGCCTGAAAAATTTGGGCTACCGATATCACATGCTGAAAATTCCATAGTTGTACCAAAAAACGGTGTGGAATCAAGCTGTAATAAAAAAAAATTTTAAAAATTTCTCCAATCTTCTGCCAACCAATACACAACTAATGAATGATAGCCTTCTCGTCTCCCGCCAAATGGAGACCAGTTCAAATAAACAAACGATTCAGTGTTCCGCAGCATTGACACTCACTTTAACTCGAGGCAAAAGTAAACCAAACTACTAATGTAAAATATTTTAACTGCTTTTATACCTAACAAGAAAATCCATTAAATTTTTTTTTATCTTTCTCTGGATACTTCTTGCTTTTATTTTCAATAAATGCACAACCCATTTATCAAAAACGTTACATTATTCTATGCAGAAATTTTAGTTGGAAAATATTCATTCTGAGGAAAAGCTAAGAAATAAGGCAACTCAACAGAGCTGATAGTGTTCTTTCTATTAAATAAGAAAAAATGTAACACCGCAATTAAAAGGAGGAAATGGAATTAATGCGCAGAATTCTTTTAACATTAGCAAATATAAAAGTGATACACCTTATTCTGTCCATTGCATGTGAAACTGCATATTACAATAAATCCAGCTAGTTTTAAATTTATTTTTTACAGGAACGTTCTGCTTCAATAGTATTTCCGCTGGTTTTATTAACTCTATTTTAATAAATAAATATTGAAATACTTATGTTTTTTCAAATTAGTAAGTGTGTATAGCAACGAAAATTATTTTAAGGGAAGGGTTTCCTAAGTCATCATATGATATCTCAATAGAATTTACCCTCGCTTGTTTCTAAAGGTAAAAATGGCTATTCCGGAAACCTACTTAATGGTTAATACAAGTTTCGTCCTAATACCAAAGTGCCATCTACTCAGCAGCCTTTAAGTAACATGTGAGTTTTGAGCAATCAATAGAAAATTCCTATTTGGAAATTATATAAAATCAAAACAGGTGATTCAGTGAAGGGTGTCTTTGCAGTGAATTTGTCTTCAAGCCATACAGTCACATAAATGTGATTTTGAAAAATAATTATGTTCAGTGACCTGAAAGATAAAAGCCTGCTGTTGATCAACTCTATGTGCGTTTATCCGTTCACCTGCTCTTGTGGAGCTAGGCAATATCGATCGCCCGATACGGGTTTTGTCTAAGAGGGTGCAAGACCACTACCATGTGCGGTTGTGAAGAAGTGGAAGTGGAGCATGTGGTCGGTACTAGTCACCTTATTTCTACAGCCTCTACTTTTAAAGTTATCTACAAAACGAAAAATAATTTGCTTAAATTATTGCGTGTCCTACTCATCTGTGCTGTTCAGACTTCAGTCATCAAAATAGAACTGTCACGTCTTTGTTTACAGAGGGCTTTTTCCATCTCTTCTGTCTTTCGTGCTAAAGTATGATAATCCTTATTCGTACTTTAGTACTGGTTATTTTTCGTTTTGTTTATCCAATTTGTACATCATTGTCTTATTGCGTCGACCGTCATTATTGATTTCACCATGAACAGTGTCTCGTATTATCTCACCTGTCACCATGTTTATTTAATTCACTATAATGTTTGCAATGTAGTCTTGTCATCATTTAATAGCATAATACAAGACACGGAAGCCAAGGTATATTTTCAATTGATGAAAGCACTATTTATAGGTATACAGTTTATATTCTTTAACCAATCATCACTGAGCGCTTTCTTTTTGGTTTACGATAAACAACATGAAAAAGAATGTTCAAATATATACATAGCATTCTTTTGCTAATACAGTATTAAACTGTGGGAATAGTATTCTGATGTTAGCACCAAAAAATGCAACTATTCTTACTGTGAGAATAATATTCCATTGGAATACATTGTCTGTATCACACTAACCAATACTTTTCAGTATGTTGCGTAAATTTTCAATTGGTTCCTCACCTCATTATTTCTACACCTCTCTCTAAGACTGATACATTCCTTGAACTGCTTTATAAGATACATAGCCACTTATTCGCTTTTCACATTTCATACTATCATTATTAAAATATCATATATTATTATTATTATTGTATCCTTTAATTCCTAGAGGAACATAGGGCTTCAGCCGTGCGTCTCCATTGCGTTCGGTTCTCTGCTAGAGTCTACACCTGGCTCCATGTCTGCCCACACGTTTTCATCTCCTCTTCACATCACCTCCTCCAAGTCACCCTTGCACTGACTACCAACTCACCGCTTCCCTTTCGGGTTCCACTCGAGCAATGGCTTGTCTAGTGATGTCACTTGATGATTTGTTTCCTCAGAGGATGGCCAGCCAATCCATCTCCATTTCTTCCTGCCTATTTGTTTCACAATCGGTTCCTGCTGTGTTGGTTCGCTCCCAGAGATCCCTCCCTGTTGCTGATCTTTTCTGGCCAGCCATCTGATCTTGAGTATTGAGCGAAGACAACTGTTAATGAAGGTCTGTAGTTTGTTTGAGATGCTCTTTATGACGCGCAGTGCAAGTCTCTGATCCGTATAGTGAGTAGCACTGACTTCACATTTGAGTTGAAAATCCGAATCTTATTTTTGATGCTGAGTGCTGTTGACCTCCACACAGACTTGAGAGTATATATATATGATATATATATATATCATATATATATATATACATATATATACATATACATTTACGATTGTAGAGCTTGATGATGACGTTGAAAAAGACTCCTCGCTGAATCGTTTATTTTGATTGTGAATAACCATCATTGGCCTATTTGTTATTCAAAATCAACCCCGTTGGGTGAGTACCGGTGAAGACTACCAAATTAAGACGAAACAGCTGTCCATTAATTCCAGATTTTCCAATGGTTCTCTAACCAATGTCAGCTTATGATGAAATCCTGTAACCAATCAACAAAATTTGTTGAAGGTGTGAACAATTTCCATTTCACTTAATTAAGAACACGTGAGTCAGCAAAGAGATCTCTTTTCGTGACTTCACTTCAAAGCTGTATAAGTGTTTAGTGGGCTTTATGTGTAAAATGCAGACTGATAACACAGGTCAAAGATTATTGTCATTTAGGAATCAAGAGCGTTGACAAATAATTAGCTGAATGGTGAATAGTCGTTTGGAAGAAGCTGAAAAGAGACAAGAGGACAAAAGACTGGAAATGTGTTCCAAAATCATAAAATGGCCCACGTAGAGTTTATTCAGAGAGACAACAAATTTTGCATAAGACCATTCTAAATTTTTTATACATAGTTACTACTCATGCATTTCTACTTGCTTTGTTAGAAACTGACAATAACTTTTGCCCTATGATGTCAATCTATATTGCACATATAAACCTCACTAATAATAATAATAATTTGCTATATCCCAAAACAGTACTTGTGATACAGAATGGAATTCTCAGCATTTCTAATACAGTATTGCATCCAGTTAGTACATTATCGATAAGTAGAATTCTACATAGATTAAGGAAATCTCAGTTCATTATGACAACAACATATTGACATATCAGTAGCAAAGCCAAAGTTGAACAGTGTTTGAAGGTGTTAGAAAAGTAGGTGCTATCATATTTACTGGCGTAAGCGAGAGAAAGAAACAAAGCAGCACATAACGGAAAAATAAGAGAGAGAAAAGGAAAAGAAAGAAAGAAAATGTTGTACCTATAAATGATATGAGTTGGAGGGACGAGGTCCAGTTGTTCTACTGACTATTTATTAAGTTATAGGTATCACGCTAATGCTCTCTTTACCATACAGAACACGAGCTGAGTAAGTTATGGTTGAATTTTTGTACTTGCTGGTGCGAGCATATGGTTTTCTATAAAGGCTTCTGGTTTTGCCTGATGAGATGCAAGGGGAGAATTGTGATAGAAGAAAGTGGTGTGAGTTAGATAAAATGGATTTAGCCCATTTTTCACATGAGTCCATGTGCCTGTTGACCAGAATATTAACAAGCTGGTTAAGTGGCACGTTGCTTACCCTGCTGACAACCTTTAACATCCTACATAATAAGATATAGTCTTTCTTCAGTAGCCCTGGAAAACTAAGGGGGAACAATAGAGAATAATAGGCAGGATGCAAGAGTTAACGAATCGTAGGAGTAAGGGTTGGGTTATTCCAGAGTGTCTTAACTTCTTGATGTAGAAGGTAAGTCGGAATATTTTCTTAGAAATCGCCAAGATATGAGACGACCAGGAAAGATCAGCAAATAGAATGACACCTAAGTATTTAATTTCCGACTTGGTTTCTATTTCAGTGCCATCTATGTTGCACACCTCGTGAGTGCTAACCAGTTTAGGTCAGATTTATGCCTAAAGGTGAAATTGACTGTTTGGCATTTGGAGGGGTTTAGTGTAAGACCGTTTTCTTTGGACCACTGGCTGATTTCTGACAGAAAGCCATTTGGTTTAGAGCAGTCACCATGACATTTGATAGGCAAAGATACAGACAGATCGTCAGCGTATTTGACAAAATTAATGTCATTTGAAGATGGCAAGTCATGTAGAAAGAAAGAAAAGAGAAGTGAGGAGAGTACAGCAACTTGGGGGACACCAACTTCAGTAAGCACAGCAGAGGATGATTTACCTTTGTACATAGTGTACTGCATTCTGTTAGAGAAGTAGGAATGCAGCCAGTTAGTGACCCAGGACTCAGTTTTTGTCATAGAGAGCTTATTTAGCAAGAGATATCTAGGTACAGAGTCGAAAGCAGAAGTGAAATCGAGAAACGTGCGGTGAACGTATTTGGCACCTTTATCTAATGATGAGACGACAATGTTGTGTCAGACGGCTGCAGCGTCTAAAGTGCTCCTACTCTGTCTATAGGCAAATTGTTTGGGGTCTTCAAAGCTTTTAAGGGAGGGTTCAAGTTTAAGAACTACTAGTTTTTCCATAAGCTTTAGAAACAGGGAAGTGAAGGCAATGGGTTAGAACTTTACGTTCTTGCTAATGCCGGGTTTAGGGACAGGGACTATTTTAATGTTTTTCCATGCAACCGGTACAACGTTTTTGGAGAAAGAAGCATTTATGACTTTAGTTAGTGGAGAGCATAAAGCATCTGCACATTGTTTTAGAACATATGCAGGTATACCATCAGGGCCAAGGCTACGTGTTGGTTTGTGTTGATTTTGCAGAACAATCTTCCCAGTTTTTATTCTGCATCTACGATGATCACAAAAACTGTGACATCCAGTTGTAAGTCTTCTATAAACTGCAGGCACTGTTTGTAGCGCAAATAATAATAATAATAAGGATGGCATTATTTTCAAGTACTCTATAACATCATTAACAATAAATTTGTCAAATTGTTTTGATTTTCACATAAGAAAAGAACTCAGCTACTGTGGTAGAGCATAGCTCGAAGAGAAGGTTTCTTATTCCAACAAACTAGTGAGTACCACACCACTATTTGATGATATGTATATTTATATATTTACGGTATAACCATATGAATGATGTGTGATATTCGATACCACTGGGAATATGTATTTCCCAATAAATAGAAAAACAAAACAATGTCAATTTCAATAGTGTTCAGCTATTTCACACTGACAACTTTATCAAAATAACAGCAAAATGTCAGTAAAACAAAGTCGTTCTGTTTTTTATCCATTGGGAAATACAAATTCTTAACAATAATGAACACTACAAACTCAATATCGTTTAATCTGAACTAGCTTCTGACGTATGTCACATAATATTGTTATGGCTATGAACAAGAAAATGTGATCAAAAAGTTAACAGTAGAAAGGTACTACTGTAATATAAGTTGGTTCCTGAAAAATCAACTGATTACACTTCGGATTTAGCCATCAAAAAGAAGATACTCTTCAACTATAACAAAGAGATGTGTGCCACAGATGCGAATTTTCAATGTGGTTGTGTTCTCTGAGCTGGATAGTTAATTTGCGAAGCTTTCATCACCCTACTAGGTGACATCTTCAGCGCATACTTCAATTTGAAGTGAGCTTATAGATTTCTCCACCAGTTTATTAATCATCTCTCCCGGTGACCTTGGACATGATTGGTTGTTTTTGAGTGTTTTCACACCTTCTAGGCTACTGGTATTGGAACTGAAAGCCCCCAAGGAAAGCACAAAGAAAGTCGCCACACCATATATAAAGGACATCTCAGAAACCACTACACGACTCTTCAAATCTTTAGGAATTGACGTCCCAGATAAACCAACAAAATCACTCCACTCAGCTAGCTATGTGTCAACCAAAAGACTCAACAGCGAAAGGAGATAAAAACAACATCATCTACAAAATAAATTGTAACAACTGCGAAAAACACTACATTGGCCAAAGTGGACGTCCCCTTCGTCTTCATATTCATGAACATAAGCTACCCGTCAAAAGACATGACATCCACTCCCTCATATCACTACATACAGACAGCCACGGACATCAATTCGACTGGGACAACATTCAAATATTAGACAGAGGAAACAACAAAAATGCTAGAGAATTTTTAGAAGCTTGGAATTCCAGTGAATCATCAATCAATAGACACATCGAGATAGACAAAATTTATCAACCGATAAGAAAGAAACCTCACACAAAAAGGGTCAAAGTTCAAGTCAAAAAACAATCGGTCCCAATATCAGTAGCCTAGATGATGTGAAAACATACAAAAACAACCAATCACGTCCAAGGTCTAAGTATAAAACTTGGGCACTGTGGTAGAGTATAATTCCATAATGAATAAGATTTTATTTTGATAAATCACACAGTGTAGTACAGTTATATTAACTGATGACGTTTCGAGCACAAACTATTGCTCATAATCATATCAAGTTGACTTGACGTCCAAGGTCACCTGGAGAGATGATTAATAAACTGGTGGAGAAATCTATAAGCTCACTTCAAATTGAAGTATGCGCTGAAGATGTCACCTAGTAGGGTGATGAAAGCTTCGCGGATTAACTATCTAGCTCAGAGAGCACAACCACATCAAAATCATCCACGTGAGCTACAAATCTTCTCCATCCTATCTAGATGCGAATTTAATTTTCAACAAAACTTTAGCCTACTACATCTGTCAGGACCAAGATAGATACATGAATTTACAATGTCGTGGTGTGTTACAAAGCTGATAATTAACAGAAATTACCTTAGTGAACAAACTCGAAACCTAATAAATAATAAAGCAGAAAAGCTTCACAAATTAATAACTCAAGAAATATGAGTCGGAGCTGTTGGAGGTTAAATATGTACGATAATTACACACTGGCCGAAAATCCATGGATCTCACTAGAAGTATCAATAAAAACACCTCACTAAAACAGCTGTGATCGATAACAAATTCCTTTGAAGCAAAGACATAGAAATGGATAACTTTCTGTTACCTTAAAGGGGGATGAATTACAATTAACCATAGCGCAATCGCTTAAAGAAGTTGTCACAATTACCCAATGTAAATATTATAAGTTTCCATACCTATTCTAGTGTCCGGATTCCACCGTCTACAGCATTTTCAGTAATGACCTTGTATTATCTGAAGTATGTTTATAAGTCTTCTGAAATTATTCTAAACTTTGAGTAGTTTTTAAGCGATGTGAACCAGAAAAATAAAATAGTATGATTTTACGCGGCAGAATATGATTGTCTCGCTTTGTCACAGTTACAAACGTTTACAAGAAGAGCTTGCTTAACACACTTTGGTAATATTTAGGTTTCAAATAACTCAATAAGGGTAAGTGAAAAGAGTAAACTGATGCAATATAAATAAATCTATATCAATTGATATTAGGCAGTGATTATCTCTGCGAACTTGAAAATGACTTTCAGGATGAATAAGATTCAAATATCAGCTCATGCTTTACCTAAATATTAGTGTCAACTTACATAATAATCAAGATTTTACATAGGGACTACTATTATGATTATTATTCCCTTAGGCCCCAAGTGGAACTTAGGGAACATTAGGACTACCGAGTAAGATTAAATTAATTTTATTTATAGTTTTAAGCATACACCATGCATTTGATGAACACAGTATAGGATTATGCAGTCGTTAGTACATTGGGAAGAAATAGACCAGCAGAGTAATGATAGTTTCCTTACAAAAATAGATCAGTATTGCCCATCTAAAATAAGAAGTTAGAACCCATAGGCCATCTGGTCTTCAGCCAGCGGCGGAATGATAAGACAGCTAGTTTTGTAAGTTAAAGGTTTTGAGTTCTGTTCGAGCGTACTCTGGTGAAAGGCCCGAAAGTAGAGAAAACGCTTGTCTTCTGACAGTCAAATTATTATCATGTTCCCTCAACTGACCTCATTTCGTGAAGATAACTGTGCTGAAACTAATCCAGTAATTAAACACCAAAAGTCTGAAAACTTTCCGTCTGAAGTGTAAATAACTTCCATTTCATGTTGAATTGTGGTTTCAGCTCCGAATTTATCTAAAGGCCTGAATAACTTCAACCCTTATGATTACTTTTTCCTATTTACTCACTGTACTTACAAAATTTAATCTCATTGAATTTATCATAGATATACTGATAATTTTTGACTCATCAGTCTATTTTTAGTATTTCAAGAAAATTGCAAAAAGCATAATGAATACAATTCGCTGTGTTTCAGCTTTGTCCAAAATTAGTGAAAGAAACCGAATTTTCCCAACCATGGAGTGTTTAAAAATTCCCAGTCACGTTGTATGCCTGACATCCTATTGCTTTGCCACTTTAGTAAACTGGAGTTTTCATCACTATACACTGTAAAATATGAACGAAATATTTCCATATTGAGTTATAAGAAAAAGACGTAAACAGCGAAGAAAATTTTCTTTTCGACGATTCATTTTCATAATCTGTGATGAAAATGTTGATTTAGAGTATCTCCTCAAAACCTTCAGCGCTGCACACCCATCAATAAAATTCACCTTACAACGTGAGTCAAACGTGGCATTTCCATTCCTGGATGTACTGCTTACCAGAAAATAAGACTGAACGATCCAAAGATCAATATGTCGCAAGCCGATATGGACAGGACAGTTCATCAACTCCCGAGCTTCGTCCCACTGGCACGAAAGCAAAACCTAGGACGTACATTATGTTTAAGGTTTCGAAAATCGATTCAGAAGACACAGTTGAGAAAGAATTAAATTTATTACGTAAAACCCTACTAGAGAACGGGTATCCACCAAGACTCATAGACAAAAACACGAAAGAAAAGCCCGTGCCGCCAAAAATCACAACCGTTCCTAAGAAAACTCTCTTCATGGATCTGGAATTCAGAGATGACATTGAAGTTGAAATTCTTAGAAGCCGCCTTTCTAAATGACTGGAGAAGATATTTCAAGCAGCCAACTTACACATCACGCTCTCCAGCAGACGATTTATCCATTCTAAAGTTAAGGGTAAGATACCGCTTTTGGATACCTCAGTGTGTATTTATCAGTTTACTTGTTCGTGCCGAGCAAAATATATCGACAGTACGCAACCTCAAGTCTGCAAACGTGTCCTGCAGTACTGTCCAACTTCGCTAGTCAAAGAAGAAAAGAAAAATACTAGCAGCTCCATCCTGGAATACCTCGTTAACTCTGGATGTCGAGCAACTAGGCATTAATGATTCACAGTGCGACACAGACTTCCTCAATATCTCAAGAAAGAACTTTGAATGTGTCATCTGTGCACAGCTAAATCATTGGCTATTCAGGATCTTAAATCAGACCTCGACATTCAGAATCAATACAAATATTCGCTCGCCCAACCATGGCCAGAGTAAAGTTCTTACTTTAAATTCCCCTCATTTTATTATGCAAGCTAACTGTTATTATTTTATTTTCAAGTGTTAGTTTTGTAGGGATTCTCTGTTTGACTGGTTAAAGGGTTTCATCATGAGCTGACATGAGTTAGAGAACCATTGGAAAACCAACTGGGAGTACCAGAGAACTGTTTCGTCCCACTTGTCCGGGACTCTTCATCAGTACGCACCCACACCGCGGGGTTCGAACTCAGAAACTTCTGGTTACATGGTGAGCTTGTAGACCATTAAGCCATTGGGACCCGATCCAACGGCCAACACATGAATTCCAACTTCTGCCAATTCATGACATAGCGTGACCACTTCGCAATGTTTTCTTCGATGAGTTACTGCCTCACCCTCAACCTGCTGCACCCTACTGGTCACGGCTTCTCACTAGAACCCCAGGTTAACTGTCTGAATAGGGCTAGTTGCTAGTGAGCATCAGATAATTGTTTTATTATCACTATTCATCTCACCATCCTTTTTTTCATCACTCTACTACTGCTTATTAATACCATGGCATTTTCATACAGATTTTATAAAAACGCTTTATCACCTTTCCACTAGTTGGTGTCCACTCTACACAACTATATTGATTAGTCATTCTCTCACACTTATTAAGTCATGTCAACTTCTGTATCTATTATAATTTCCAATTAGTCACCCCTTCTAGACTGCACCTAACATTATCTAATACGTTTTCGAGGACAAATCTTACCAGTATCTTATTGGTCTTATAAAATCTTTATTAAATATAATTACTATTGTACAGCTTACGAAAATGAATCTTCTGAAAGAAAATTTTCTTCACTGCAAAAGCATTTCAAATGGGATTTTCTTTACTACTATACAGGATATATAAAATAATTTAAATTATGACACTCAGAGCATTATTTTTCGACGTCTCGTTAACTTTTTCAGTACTAAGCATTCATTGACTTCACTTAGCTAAAGGCATTTTGAAAGAACTTTTCAGAATATACCCTTTTTCAAAATTACAAATTAAAATCTTGCTGGTGGCAGTGTATTTCTAAAAATACTGCCCCTAAATGACAAATTATATATGTCTGTGAATATTCCATAGAAAAAAACAAGTAAGCAGACTTTATAATTAAAGTTCATGTTCAAATTCGAGATAAAATGCACATCAGATAATTGTTTTGCATAAAACTAGATTACAAGCAGAAAGAGAAAGACTAGAAAAGTTGTATGAGGCGAATTTTGAGATGAATTTTATAGAATTAGGAATAATATTTGTTAAACTGTCACGTGAATTTTGAAATATAAATACCTGTGTGTTGATTGCCAGTAGCGCTTTCAGTCGAAATCATCATTTACGAATTCTAGGTATTATAATTCCTCTCAGTTACCCAGTAAGAATTAGAGTTCTCTTAGCACCACTGAAGACCTACGCCACAAACGAACGAAACAGCTTCCCGGTGTTTACGACTTGACAGTATCTTTGTCTGTCAAATGTCAAAGTGATTGCTCTAAACTTAATGGCTTTCTATCAGAAATCAGCCAGTGGTCCAAGAAAAACGGTCTAAGCTTAAACCGCTCCAAATGCCAAACAATCAATTTCACCTCTAGGCATAAATCTGACCTAAACAAACTGGTTGGCTCTCACGAGGTGTGCAACATAGATGGCAATAAAATAGAAACCAAGTCAGAAATTAAATACCCAGGCGTCATTCTATCTGCTGATCTCTCCTGGTCGTCTCATATCTTAGCGATTTCTAAGAAAATATTCCGTCTTACCTTCTACATCAAGAAGTTAAGACATTCTGGAATAACCCAACCCTTACTCCTACAATTCGTTAACTCTCGCATTCTGCCTATTATTCTCTTTTGTTCCCCCTTAGTTTTTCCCGGGCTACTGAAGAAAGACTACAACATATTACACAGGATGTTAAAGGTTGTCAGCAGGGTAAGCAACGGGCCACTTAACCAGCTTGTTAATACTCTGGTTGACAGGCACATGGACTCACGTGAAAAATGGGCTAAATCCTTTTTATCTAACTCACACCACCGTCTTCACTCACAACTCTCCCCTTGCATCTCATCAAGCAGAACCAGAAGCCTATATAGGAAACTATATGCTCGCACTAGCAAGTACAAAATCTCAACTATTCCCTACTTAGCTCGTGTTCTGTGCAATAAAGAATGCATTAGGCGTGACACATATAATTCATTAAATAGTCAGTAGGACAACTGGACCTCGTCTTTCCAACTCATATCATTTATAGGTACAACGTTTTCTTTCTTTCTTTTCCTTTTCTCTCTCCCTTTTTTTCTGTTATGTGCTGCTTTGTTTCTTTCTTCCGCTGACGCCAGTAAATATGATAGCACCTACTTTCATAACACCTTCAAACACTGTTCAGCTTTCGCTTTGCTACCGACATGCCCATATATTGTTGTCATAATGAACTGAGATTTCCTTAATCTATGTAGAATTCTATTTATTGATAATGTACTAACCGGATGTAATACTGTAGTAAATAAATGCAGAGAATTCCATTCAGTATCACAAGTACTGTTTTGGAATAAAGCAAATTATTATTATTATTACATCACTTTGATCCGGCTAGTAAATAATAATATCAGACGTAAAAGGTCTCCAACTACTCATCACAATCAATCAGTAGTACAAAATAATTTGAGTTTCCTAACCACTTAAATAAAGATTAGATACATTTTAAAGTAATGTGACTATGCGCTAAAATTGTTACTAGTTGTATAAATCATTAATAGATGTATTTAGTCTTTGCACTCTTCTTTATTCATCAGTAGGAAGTATGTTCTAACTCTCTTTGTGAACTTACTGGCACGAAATTCGAAAATTCACCTAACGGTTGTTTTTGGTCACTGAGGTCCAAATAAATATTGCCTAGTTCACAAGTTCCCTAGTTTCCTAGCCAGTTCTAAGGCCGAAAACAGAAAGGAGGATGGGCGTATGACTGGCAACCCTATCCCAGAAAATCTATCCAGTCACTACAGAAACTTCAGTGAACAGAAAAAGACCTGTTCTTACCTGAAATCAGTTATCCATAGGCATAACTCAATAAATAAGTGTCAGCTAACGAATCAACCATCATAAGGACATTGAATAATGAAATATGCAGATTCGTGGAGGTCGATGTTTTTTCTGCTTAACGGTCACAAATTTACCCTTATTCCTTCTTTTTCATTCTGGACAACCCAATAATACCATAAGTTCTTGTACATCACATGTGACGTTTTGTTCACTCCTTCACGTTCCAAATGGAAGATAAGGCTTCAAGCTGGATCTTTGGAGTTTCACTACCAGTGGTGTTGGTTTTTAAGGAATGGGGCTGCTAGACTCATGTCTAACATTCCCACAGACTAAACGACGTTTAGGAGGACGTCGGTCGGGAATCAAACCCGGAGCCAAGTGAATGGATGAACATCATCATCCTACCATTAAAACACCAACGCACCGTATATATTGACTTGTATAAGGCCAACAAACTGCTTATTCTATTTTGTGAGTACTCTGAAATAAATTTATCCAGACTGAGTTACATCAGACTAATTGAAAAAGGTATACTTTAATGTCTAGCACAGTAATTAGTTCAGATAACACTTTCTCTTAATTATTGCGTGGGTATATGCAGAGATAATTGCAAGTATACACTGATAAGAGTAATATTTCTTTCCTACCTCAGTCTTTTTCACTTACGTAAATGATGATATGTACTCACGGATATCAGTAGGCTGCTCGTATATATAGTTTTTTCTTTCAAATAATTAACATTTTTCCCACAGAATTTATATACATATTTATATGGTAGTTGTTTTTTCGCTCAAGTTAAAAATCTCCATTCTCTGCCAACCTTTTTTTCCTTCTAAATCTCAACAAAAATGTTCTAAATTTCGCACACACACACACAGCTAATTTACCGGTAAAAAAACATCCAAAAATTTCTGATTTATTTGTTTTCAAGATATATATTCTGATTGCTCAAATATTTTGAAAACTAAGTGAGTGATAATTTATCAAATCAACAGAAATAGGTTGTGATGAAGGGATTATTTTCACCTGAGAATTTTTGGATTAACCTGACAGTGTGTCATCTGTCCTATCGTTAATCTACTTAATTGTGAAACTAATCTTTATTTATGTGCTTATCATAGGACGGTGAATAATTAGATAATTTTAAATGCTAGAATTAATGGAGCAGTGAATTCCGTCATAGTGTTTGAATGCTCTATGAGCTCCTCATTGTCACCCTCAGGTAGCGGGTTCGATTCCTAGTGAGGTAATTGGTATGTATTACTGAAGAGTTGAAAACAAGGACGAAACTGCTGTGTAGTACTCTCTGTTTTTGAGTGATTCTCGAACTAAATGAACTTCGATATATTTTTGTTAAATACTAAGAGATAAATTCTGTTCAGTAACTTTGATCAAAATATGCCTTTTCCTCACCTCTAAATAATGAATTTTCTCTAATGTAATCATTAAATACATCTTTACTGATTATGATTTTGCAAAGTACTCATTAAAAAGATTCTAATTAAGATTGAATTTACAGTATTTATCTTTTTTTCCAATCGATCATACTCCATTTTGAAAGTTGAAGGGTTAGTTTGTGGTAATAATGACTGATTGTTTGATCACTAAGAGTATTTGGAATAGGCGGTGTTTGAAAATTTAATTTCAAGAAATAATTAAATGTTAAAGCCTAGATAAAGCCAAACTATTTTTGCTTTTTGTTGTTTTATCAATTCATTGCAATATACGGTTTGGTGATTGGCTTTTCTTTTGCACAAACCAGGAGAAAACAATACACAGTAGGAATATATTAGTCTCATAAATATAGGTGAAATGGTCAGTGAAAGTGGAAGACATGGAAAGGATAGCTGTCTTCGGTCATGGGTGCCTGTGTACTATCTCCTGTGTTAGTTGGTATATCAGGACGAGTGATACTGAAGTTAGGCGTAGAATGTAAGTAAGGAGGGAAAGTCAGTCTATAAGGTTGTGAAGTTACATCGATTGAGATTGTTAAGACATTTGTTGCACATACGCAACGATAGCTGACATAGGATCAACTTGGGAAAGAGTCAGTGACGGTCAAACCAAAACATGGAGTTAGTCAATGGAAGTTTGGACCACAGGATTTCATCATGAGCTGATACTAGTTAGAGAACCATTGGAAAACCTGGGAGTACTGGACAGCTGTTTCGTCCTAGTTTGGGTGCGTACAGTGAAGAGTCCCAAACTAGGACGAAACAGCTGTCTAATGTCAGCTCATGATGAAATCCTCTAATCAATCAATCAAATCCCTACAAAACAACACTTGAAAGTTTTGACTGTTGGTTTGAGCCTTGTAGGGGTGTGTACACTTCCTGGTTGTTGTCCTTGGTATGGTAATAAACAATGAAGGCTGGAAAGAATTGGTGATACGGCTCAAAATCGTTTTCAGTGGCTAGCGCAGATACATTCACTCTCTGCGATTTGTCATATCCATGAAAACCCTTATTGTTTTTCTATATTACTATTCTTTCTCCATCACATTTTTTCTTATTTTCGTTCTTTTGAATCTTATTTTTCTCTCTTTTGTCTTCCTTTGTATTCTACATGGAGTATGGCTATTCGAATCGCTGCATTTCTGTGCAATGTTCTATGCTGAAACCAGTCAATTAGTCATTAATATCGAAGTATCAACTTACAGTTAGGGGCAGGTTGTTAAAGAGAAAAATATTGTTTCGATTCCTGTAGAGTTTCCGCTGTTGTGTACTACTTGCATACACGCGCATGTGAATTGTTGTCATAGTTGTCAGGCAGTTATTCATCATAATTCATGAGCTGTTAAGTTACTATAGTATTTGGTGCTGTAAATATTCACTTCGATACCCGTAAAGCACTGAGAAACGTTTATATTGCTCTGTGACTCAATCTTTCGAAACACTAAGCGTGTACAATTACCGCGTTATCAAAGAGAATTCGTTACGTCTCAGAACGATCGATAAAAAACTGATTTCCCCAGTCAAAAAGATTATATTAAAATATAGTTACTGGCTGATATTTATGAGGAATATTTTTTTTTTGATTACAGCTTGATTCCACATCGTATGTTTTGGTTCAGGTATGGAATTTTCAGCATGTGATATCGGTAGACCAAATTTTGCAGGCCGATCATAGATATGAGGTGTTCGTCGGCAGGGGATCGAACCCCGGACCATGTGCATGGTCGGCGAGAGTCCTAACCACTATGCCACCGACGCATTTTTTGAATACAGCTTAATTTACGCTTATCGTAAATCCCATCGATAAATTCTTCAATGCCTGATAATCATTCATTAATAGTATATTTATGTTTACACCACACCATCGTTATTATTTCATCATTATTATTGTAGTTTGTTGCCCTTGAACTTTCCTCTAAATTAACCCGTTTGTTGATTAATTTCTCTGCAGTACTCATATTGTCTCTCACACCACTGATAACACTCACCCTTAAAACCTGTTCTTCTGTTGATTATACATAAATATATATATACATCATGGAGTTACTTCACATCACTTTATCTCATGTTCTTATTGGGCCCACATTTTAAATGACAATCATAACTGACTATTACTCCATCTTGTAATTGTTCCACAATAGACTTTCTGATATAATTCTAATTTGTCTTTGCTGGCTACTGTATGCTGAAAGTAATACATGTATAATTGTAGAGCCAGAAGAACGCATTGAAAACAACAGTTCTATCTAATTATTCTTGTTCTGAGTTGCATTTTTTCACCAAGCGTCAAATCCATACTATGGTTTGAAACATATCTATCCTCTGATCCATTTTCTTGAAATGATTAGGAAAAAGTGCTGTCGCCATACTAGGCGACATCTTCAGCGCATACTTTGATTTGAAGTGAGCTTTCAGATTTCTCCACGAGTTTATTAATCATCTCTCCAGGTGACCTTGTACGTGACTGGTTGTGTTTGTGTGTTTTCACACCCTATAGACAACTTGTATTGAAACTGATTGTTTCTTTGACTTCAACTTTGACCCTTTGTGTGTGAGGTTTCCTTCTTATCTGCTGATAAATTTTGTCAATCTCGATGTCTCTATTGATTGATGATTCATTGGAATGCCAAGCTTCTAAAAATTCTCTAGGATTCTTGTTGTTTACTCTGTCTAATATTTGAACGTGATCCCAATCGAATTGATGTCCGTGGTTTTCTGTAGGTAGTGATTTGATGGAGTGGATGTCATGTCTTTTGACGGCTAGTTTATGTTCATTGATGCGAAGACGAAGAGGACGTCCACTTTGGCCAATGTAGTGTTTTTCGCAGTTGTTACATTTTATTTTGTAGATGATGTTGGTTTTATCTTCTTTTGCTGTTGAGTCTTTTGGTTAACACAGAGCTAGCTGAGTGGAGTGATTTTGTTGGTTTGTCTGGGACGTCAATTCCTAAAGATTTGAAGAGTCTTGTAGTGATTTCTGAGATATACTTTATATATAGTACGACGATTTTCCTTGGGCTGTCCTTGAAGGCCTATGATTTGGTAGGTTGGCTTGGGTTATATGTCTTTTAATGGAAGTTCATGGATATCAATTTTTGGGAAGACGTCCATGAGATAACTTTCTTCAATTTTCCTTGAGGCGGGAGTAGTGCAATGAGTCCTGACTGGTCCTCTTGAATAGTGTTTGTGTGCAATTCCTTTTGTTTGTTATTGGATTGTTGCTGTTGTAATTCAGTATTTGGTTTGTGTGAGTTGATTTTCTATGAACTTGAGTTTCTAATTCCCCCGTGGTTGTTCGCTTGACTAAGACGTCCAAAAATAGGATTTTGTTCTCCGATTCCCCTTCTCTTGTGAATTTGATGTCGTTGAAGACTTTGTTTATTAAATTGTGAGTTTTATCTAACTTGTTTCTTTTGATTTTTACAAATGTACCGTCTACGCAACGTATCCAAATTTTGGGTTTGATCTTTGGTAGAATTATGTTTTCGAGCCTTTGCATCACTGCTTCTGCAATCAAACCTGATATTGGCGATCCCATGGGTGTTCCTTTGACTTGTTCATATATTTGGCCGTTGAATTGGAAGTACGTTGTTAGACATAGGTTTATGCATTCCATTCAACTTGTGAGTTGCATTTTTGATTGTTGTGGGAGGTGTTCGTCGTTGCTGAGTAATTGTTCTATGGTCTCTTTTGCTAGTTTTTGTCCGATTGAGGTATATAATGCTGTGACGTCGAAGGATATCATTATCCAATGAATACGACAAATATACTGTCTAACATGCTTGAAAAACAAATAATGATGTAGGCAGTCGACATTCAGGAATCATTTTATTGTTAATCTCCCATCATTTTCCTTCTTTTTATTTTCGTCTCTATCTGATGCATTTTAGGAAGAATTTAGTCTAAAAATAGCCAGTTAAATTTTTTTCAAATCCCCCGTTCCATCAGTTTATTACGTAACTCTACTTCCTATTCAATAAATTTTTCTTTGACATCAACTCATTTTTTCCGGAGACTATTTGTCTTTCCCTAAGCATGTACATACATATATACACTGGCGGACACATTATGGTTATTTATTTTCCACATTTACAATTTGTCCAGCTAGAGACTGTGAAATGTTTACTGCATTTACTCATTATTATTATCATCATTCATTCCTTGCGTTTTGAGTGAAAAATAAGATCTAAATAGCCCTTCTGTATTGCTTCAAGTTCTCTGCCATCACTGTCAGTTGGCCGCACAAGATGCCCTTTTCCTCTCCACACCATCTCCTTGTGACCCTCGGACGCCTTACTAATGACTTCACATTCGGGTTCCACTGGAGGGTTGGGAGTGTGATGTCATTCAACAACCTTCTCAGTATATATCCAATCTAACTTTACATTTCCCTGCATAAATATATCGGGCAATATGCTGTTGGCTATTTCAATGCCAGTATTCCTTGCGTTTATTCTTTCTGACTAACAGATCTTCAGCATCGAGTGGATGCTGGTGTTGATGAATGTTTACAGGAGTTTCTAATTTACTTGTTAACGTAAAACAATACCATATGTGTATTCAATTCATTCATGATTTTTATCATGTTTAATAACCTTTTTAAGTAACATTCAGTTGACGTTCTGTCAAGCCTAAAAAGTGATAGTTATATGGTTGACATTACCAAACATTAATTTCTTTTTTTATTAAGGGTTTTTGTCCGTAGTGTAATATGTAAGTAAAGCGTTTTTAGAATGGAAAAAAAGGAATGCGTATCAGTCAGCCAATTTTGAAACTTCACTGTTTCAGCAGTACACATTTCCGTCTTAAGTATTATTTAGTGTTATATAGGTTTATTTGATTTAACACATTGTGATGATATATTATTGATAACTGAGTGACATTTCAATTACAATTTATTTCTCATAATCCTGTCAAATTATTCACACAGCCTAGTAATTTGCATTACATATATATATTTTTTCTCACTCTCCACCCTTGTTGTTTATTGCAGGCAAGCTTTCATTAATCTCAAGTCTGTGTGGAGGTCGACAACACTCAGTATGAAAAATGAGATCCGGATTTTCAATTTTATTGTGAAGTCAGTGCTACTTTATGGATCAAAGACTTGGGGCGTCGTGAAGAGCACTTCAAACAAACTACAGACCTTCATCAACACCTGTCTTCACTCATTACTACTCAAGATCAGATGGCCGACCAGAAAAGATCAGCAACAGAGAGGGATCTCTGGGAGTGAACTAACCTGGCAGGAACCGACAGTGCAACAAATATGCATGGAGAAATGGAGGTGGATTGGCCATACTCTGAAGAAAACAAACCATCAGGTGACATCACACGCCAGACACATTCTCTCTCTTGACTGGAACCCGAACGGGAAGCGGCGAGTTGGTGGTCAGTGTGAGGGTGACATGGAGGAGGTCATGTGAAGAGGAGACGAAAGCATGTGGACAGACGCGGAGCCATTTGCAAACGCTGCCAGAGAAATGAATGCAATAGAGACGTGCGGCTGAAGCCCTATGTTCCTCTAGGAACTAAAGGAAACAATAATAATAAATGATAATATTTGATCCTGTGAACAGGCGGTATCATTTTGATTGCACGTGTTTTGAGATGATTCACGCAACTATATTCCTTTTCACTACTTTTATCCCAGTCCACCCGATTGTGTGGTTACACGCGAGTGAATATACTGAAGTAATCGAGTTTCTTTGTAGATTATTTAATTCAGTAGGGTCAGTTACTCTAGATCCAGCTTAGCCACTTTATTGCAATAATCTGATTAACCCCGAACTACTATTTCGACCTCTATAAGTTACTTCACAGTTTCTTAATTGGATCTGTTGGGTTCTTAAGCCGACAGTGTTTTTCTCCAGCCTTAATAAGAATCCTACTTAGGGCTTCTGATACTTTGGACCTCCTATTATTTATATTACTACTCTGGTTCTTCTTATGGCTATTCATACATTTTTTGAATGAAATCTAGTGGGTAGTTATTAACTAGTAGTATTTTCTTTATTTGTTTAATTTCATTATTTAAATCATCCAAATTACTTGCCTCACTCCGATGAAATGAACTATGTTAAGTATGCCGATGATCTAACTATTTCAATGTCTGTTAACTCTCAGCTTGACTGTATTAAGATTAACAACTTTCTATCAGAAATTAGCGAATGGTCTTCATCTAACGGCCTTAAACTTAATCCTTCCAAATGTCAGACTGTCAATTTCAGTTTCCGATGTAAACGGAAGTTAAATGAAGCCGTTGGTTCCTATGACCCTTGCAAAATTGATTATACTGATATAGAAATCAAGTCTGAAGTTAAGTATCTTGCATTAATTCTCTCTTCTGACCTATCCTGGTCTTCTCATATCTTAGAGATTTCTAAAAGAATATTTCGTTTGACTTTTTACATTAAGAAGTTAAGGTACTCAGGCATAACTCAACCACTCCTCTTACAGTTTATCAACTCGTGTATTTTACCTATTCTTCTTTACTGTTCACCATTATTCTTTCCTGGATTGCTTAAAAAGGACTATGTCATACTTCGTAGAACTCTGAAGACTGTCAGTAGGACGAGTGGTATCACATTGGGCCATATCGTTGGCATTGTCATCGATAGGCATTTGATGTCATGCAACAGATTCACTAGAGGAATTTTGTCAGACTCTGAGCACCCACTCTACCCGCAGCTCCAGCCTTGTGTCTCCTCAGGTAAAACAAGGAGTCTTTTCAGAAGACTTTATGCACGTACGTCTAAGTATAAAAATTCCACTATACCATATTTGGCACGTACTTTATGTGATGAAAATAGTGTCAGAAATGAACTAATTAACCTTCTTAGCACCACTAAGTAGACCATTTCCTTCAAGCTTAAAGCATTATACTTTATTGTTATTTTATTTCTTATATTTAAAATCCTCTCAATTTTTTCGTTTTGTTTATTTTATTTGTCATAAGTGTGGACATAATTTTAAGCTGTATTATGACTGTTAACTTTGTATTTCACCTCACTATGCCATATCAACAGAACATTAGACCCAATTATCCATAACATGCTAAAATTTTCAAACTGAATCGACAATACCGTTTGAAACAACCTCACTGTTATTAATATTTATCATTATTTTTATAAATAATAATTATGTCGTAAATGTGGACAAATTCCTCCGATTAATTTTTGTTTTAATTTTTAATTTCATATACATTTTCAGTGAATCAGATGCAATATTGTGACAAATACTGAGAATTCCATTCTGTATTATAAAGTAAATCATTATTATTATTACTAGTTAACTAAAATTACTTTACCGATTCTGGGTGGGATGACTGCCTGTCTCAATAATAGGGTAGAAGTATTGATAAGTAATTTAACTCGGTGGAGAGATAGAGAGAAGTTAATTACTGTTAAACAAATCAACACCAAACAGGTGCAATCGTAATGACGCCAAGTCTGTACTGAATATTTTAGGAAACTGTAATAAAAAGCACAGCAAGTGAAAGTACATAAAGCCAGGTGTGAATTCGTATGAATAAATCGTTATAATTATAAGCAATTAGTTGCCCTCTAAATGTTATTTAATTATTAATACTGTATCACTATGCGTTATAGCAATTAAATGCATCGAATATATTCAACCATGAATTTACTTAAAAGCTATTAATAATATAATAGCCGTTAAATAAAAGGAATCAGTCAAGAACTATACAAAAGCAGCATTACGAGGATCGCAAAGAAAAATCAGCATTGTGCTCAGATTCGACAAACGTCTACACGCCTACAGAGAGGAAAAATGTAGGTTTGATTTAGACAGAACAGTGGGCCAAAATTTATTTTCACATAATTAACTTAGTTCACTTTATTGCAACGTTGCCAAAAATCTTGTGATAGTAAGAGGAAGAAAAGGTTAGAAACGAAATATTTAGAAATGCAATTTATTGACATTTTCATTTTGACCTTATCGTAGGATTTCCCAAATGAATGCTGTCGAACAAACGGTGATTGTCATCATGTCATAACTCCGGAAATTGTAGCTATAGACATGTAGAGTTTCGGATAATTTTTTGTTGAACATGAATTTTCTTTCACTATATATCACTGCAAACTGTCTTCATGTTATTTATGCTGTGTAGCATCAAAACACTTAATTAATATGAATCACAAGATAGATATCAAGGCGACTTACAAGAATATCTATATAAACGTTTAGAGCTTCATACTGAAATACACTGAGGCGATAGCAATCCGTAAAATTGTACTCTCTGTGTGTGTTCAAAAACAATTCATCATCACAATTAACCTACCTATGATTGTTATCATTATTCCTGTGGGGTTCCGAGTGGAACGTAGGGTTTCAACAGTACATCTCCATTTTGTGCTGTTTTCTACTGTCCTCTTTAACTGTATCGATAAGCTTTCATCACTTTCTTACAGGATCTCGTCGGTGTCACTCTCCGACTAACGTTCAAGTCGTCTTCTTCCATTCGAGTTTCACAAGAGGATTCGCCAATGATGCAGTGTTACCCAAACGGTCTCCTAAACGTGTTTCTAATCAATCTTCGCTTTCTTCGGAGTGTTTGTTGAGAAATAATTTCTTGGTTGGTTTGCTTCTACAGTTACCTGCTTAGGTAATTCTTATTTGATTGTGGAATCAAAAGTAGCGTTGCCACTGTTCTTGTTTAATCTCGAATTTTAGTGCTTGTTTGTGTTATAAGTTTCCAGAAAGTAGATATTGCGAATTTCTTGGAATATTTTGCTTGTTAAACTATTTTAATTGCATGTGTTACATGTGTTGTATGCGACTTACTTATTATTCTGATCATTTGTTGCTTTTTTTATAGCTTGTAGCTACATTTGTGTAATTCAATCTCTTCAAAAAAATATATTCGGTTTATTCTGATTTTCAGTAATTTACTTAAACATATTTATGTGTATGCTAAAACCGACAGAGTTAAAATTCCAGTTTTTGTTGCATGAATGTACATTCAACCGAGTTAGGTTTCCATAATTACAACATTACTACACAAAGAGCACTTACTGAAAATCTCTAAGAAACAAATTTCTTCGAAAACGCGTCTCTATGAATTATTTGAAAAAGTGATTTCAGTGGTGGGAATCTGAAGTTGGTGGTCATTATATTTTTTCAGTCACCAAATACTGTACTATGATGACTCTTTATTTTTGGGTGAGAAAGTTTCACTTTAGTTATCGTGACAACAAAATGGAAAGTTTTAATACCTTCAGATGCCAGTTGATCATTTAATTGGGAGATAATGGTCACTCTTTTACTTTTCCTACTGATGACATTTTGAATAAGGCATTAAAGAAGACAAATTTCGCGAGATGATTTCATTTCGTAGTTTCTTTACAACCGCTTTACAACTAACATGCTTAACAATAATGAAATACAGATCATGACAATTACTCCGTTAAATAAAAACAAAAGTATATACCAATGACCAATCATATTTAAATAGGTCATGTAGTCCATGGTAGGCGAAGATTGCAGTCTATTGTTTTTTGTACACACAGTTTAGGCTGTATGTGATTAATCGAATCGAATAACAAACTCGGTTTCCTCGGTATTACAATGACCAGGAGAGATGATGGAACTATTCAGTGATCTATTTTTCCTAAACAGACATGAAATGAACAATATCTACATTTTACCAGTTCTGTTCCTATCCAGTATAAACGTTCCCTAGTGAAATGTTTGTTCTCAAGGGCCAGAAAAATATGCACAAGTGACACATTGATGGATGAGTTTCGACACATACATTCAGTTTTATTAGCTTATGGTTATCCAGAAAACTTCATCACTTGTCACAGTAAGGATAGACCACATCTAGAAAAGACAGCTTCTGTACCAAAGAAAGCTATCTTTATTAACCTACCATTCAAGGGTGACCAGATTATGCAGTTGAAAGCTTAAAGACTTCGGTCAGTCATCAAACGCACATTCTACGCCGAATCTCTTTTCCTCACTTGCCGGACATTTTCAATCCCTGTACCTACGATTAAAGGACGAAATTCTGTGGACTCTACTTCAAACTGAATCTACAAGTTCACCTGCAGCTGCGGTGACACCTATGTAGGTAGAACCAACAGAATGTTCCAATGTCGTCGAAAGGAACATGTTCCAAAATGGCTACTAAATCATATAGAAAATCCCATCGCGACTAATCTGAATAGAAATCCAGCATCATCCATTGCAAAACACTTATTAATGTCAGGTCACAAAATCAATATTAATGACTGTTTCACAATTATTTCACGTAACTCTAATTCAAGGTTATTAGAGGTGATGGAAGCACTTTGCATTAATCACATACAGCCTAAACTGTGTGTACAAAAAACAATAGACTGCAATCTTCGCCTACCATGGACTACATGACCTATTTAAATATGATTGGTCATTGGTATATACTTTTGTTTTTATTTAACGGAGTAATTGTCATGATCTGTATTTCATTATTGTTAAGCATGTTAGTTGTAAAGCGGTTGTAAAGAAACTACGAAATGATATCATCTCGCGAAATTTGTCTTCTAAATGCCTCATTCAAATTTATCAAACGGACTAATTGTTTTAATGATGACTTTTTATTCGATTTTAAAAAGTGACTTAGCTAAAAAGTGATTCTATTTGAAGAAGCCAACAAATAAAATCCCCATTAATGGAGATACTTCCCAGCTATGCTAACTTTTATAATGACATTTATCCCTATTTCACTTCGATGTATTTAAGAGCCATCCACTTATCAGGTTGACTTTCTACAACTTATACATGGAGTTGTTACCTCAGTAACAAAACACGAAAGATAAATTGAAAGACCTGAAAATATTCCTCTACTATCCTAGTTAATTCTTAGTTTTCCTACCTTGTTCTTCTTCATAGTGGTAAAGGATTCATTCGCCATTTTTATATTTGACGCTTCAAACCATTTAAGTTATCTGATTTTGCTTAAGTTAGATCACAAAATGATATCAGTTGGACGACCACTGAAAACCCTAGTTTGAGACTCTTCAGCAGTGACTGACTGACAAAGAACGTTGCACAGATGTACAGCAGTTGAGTCGTTAAACTCCATGGAGCACACAAAGCAGGACAGGAGAGGAACGAGTGATTCGAAAGAGAAATAACAAACAGAAGTGTGATGGAAAAGAATAGTAATATGGAAGAACAGTAGAGTTTTATTGGAGATGACAAATCACAGTGAATGCATCTGCTTCAATGAGAACGATTTTGAACCATATTACCAATTGTTTCCAGCCTTCATTGGTTCTTACCATCCTGAGGACCCCAATCAGGAAGTCTACACCTCACTATATGACTGGCTTAAACTAACTGTTGTGGATTTTATTGATTGATGAAGCCATGTTTTGGTTTGACCACCACTAGCTCTTTCCCAACCTGATCCTGTGTCAGCTAATATTGTCCGTCAAGGAAAGTGTTGGCTTGGCATGCGCAACACATGTCCTCACAATCTCAATCCGTGTAAGTTCACAATCTTATAGATTGTCTTTCCCTCCTTACCTAACATTCTGCACTTCAGTATTACTCGCCCAAGGATTCCGCTTAACACAGGAGAAAGAACGCAAACACCTATGATCAAAGACAGCTAGCCTTTTCATTTCTTAGATTTTCAGTGGCCATGTCTCACAGCCATAAAGGAGGATGAAGGGAACTGCTGAGCGTTACACACACGCTCTAATGGATAGGCGGATATCACGTCTACAACAGATATGATGCAGGTAGTCAAATGACACATGAGCCTTTTGTGTCCATGCTGAAATCTCTTCAGCGATCAACCCGCTGGCACTGGCTGATGCAGCTTCCCAAATAAGTGAAGTGGTCAACACGCTCAGCCACCACTTCACCCCTATCTTTAAGCTAGGAGTCAATGTAGTCCAGTCCTGTAGCATCATTTCGCACTTGCCAAGAGTGAATCGCATGGAAAACATTCGAAGACTGCTGCTCCTCAAGGCGTTCAAAAGATTCTACATTTTGTCAGCGTCTTCGCCTAGAAGGTCTACATCATCCGTATATACTAAGTCAACCAGATTATTCCTTGGTAAGAAGTCAATCGCCGAGTCATTGAAGTCAGTTAGGGTTAAGTTCATTAGCACATTTTTGATGAAATTAAACAGAAATGGGGACAGTACACACCAATGACCGGCGACCCCGTCGAATATCCAGCCACTAAAATGATATTCAGTCACTCAGGAATTTAAACTTCCACCGATTCACCATTAAATATCATCCCACCTGGTAACCTGAAAGTCTTGAGAGAAATCCTTAGTTAGGTCATGAGTGTCTACTCCTGCAAAGTCACAAACTGACATGAATCAGCTGCCCAGTATTCTCTAGTTTCCAGCGGCTTTCTAACTGATATCAGCTCGTGATCTAAATTGAAATCAGTCAAATTCCGAGACAATACTTGGAAGTCTGGTTTTTCTTTTGAATAAATAACAGAATTTTTACGACACAAAAATTTAACAACTTACAAAATAAAACAAGCACTTTGATAGACATTGCATCCCAATTTGATAATTTTGTTCCCATACTGACTAGTAGAGTTATCCAAGTGCCCAGCCCAACAGATTTTCTCCACTATACAGTATACCCAGTTTAGATTGTAATAAGCTTGAATAGTTCGGCAAAATATACAACAAATTTTTACTCACAAAAAGAAATCAATTTAAACTATTTATACTAAACTCCTAAAACAATAGAACATTTTATTTTCCACTAAAGCAACCCACACTGGGAGTAATTATTTGAATAGCTTCATGTAACTTCATCAGGTTAGATAAAAGACTTCTATTATAATTACATGCTTTCAGCAGTGATGATTATTTTCAAATAAACTGAGTCAACATGTGAAACCCAACACACCATCGAGGACTTTCAATACACTTAGTCTGGCTTATTCATCACTTCAAATAGTGACCAATTTTGTGAGGAGAAGGCAACTGCCTATAACACCTTAAATAAGAAAAAACTATGTAAGAAGTAGTAAAATACACTAAATCAAATGTCACATGAGCCAAAAGTGTGCTCCAATGCTTTGTTTTTTATAGAGATTGTGTTTAATTGGGCAAACACAATAATATATTCGAGATGTGTCCTATAAAGGAAAAAATTAATTAACCAAGTTAACAGACTGAATACTCAGACATTCATAATTAACTTTAGGAGGGGAGAGAATTAAAAAGGAAAAAAAGGTATTTACCAAGTTTTCGCCCCTACAAGTTCTATATTTCCTACATAAAATTACTCAGCTATCAGATAGTAGTTAATTAAGCATATGCTTTATTTCCAAAGGTAACATTACGTTTCGCCCCCCTTAAAATCCATTTCATTCACAACAGACAGAAAACACGCGTAGGCAGCAGTTGCCTACGTCGAGATTACCAATCTAATGTAAACTGTAATGCTCTTATGATGATTGGACACAAGTCATCAGGACTGATTATCACGAACAAAATAGTTCAGCTGCTTGGAGTAAACCTTTATTCTTTCTGTAATAATAACACATTAGATTCAGCCTTATTACGATAACTTATTTTCAAGAAATTGGTTTGCTTGAAAAGACACTTCTAAAAGTTCAAATACAGTTTATTTTCTGACCAAATTTTCATTGTTCATTAAACACCTGAGGAACAATGAAAAGATCGTTATTTTTAAACTAGACAAAGATCCTGGTGTCGTAATAATTAAACGGCAGGACTACATCTTCAAAATGACAATGCTTTTAAGTAATAAGATCCCAAGTGAATAGGCCAAAAAACGATGCAATAACAGGCTTCGAAAAGAGATTAAACAAGCGCATCAAGGAACTGCTTAAAGAAGGACTAAGTGACAACCGAACCTGTTATGACCTAAAACCACGCGTACCGCTTATGTATGGTCAACCCAAAATCCATAAATATGATATGCTACTGAGACCCATAATGTTAATGGGGAAATCACCTTGTCATAAACTGACTAGATGGTTGGCATACAAGTTAGAACCAATTCAGAAAACGCAGTCTGAACCACTTCCTCTTCATGAAAATGAGCTACGAAAATTACCACTTCTTTGTACAAAGAATTTTCACTCCCCAACTCAACCACTAGCTGTACCAGCAAATAGACGGTTCGACTATGGGCTCACCTTTGGCTCCTGATCTTGTAGGCATATTCATGGTTCATCTTGAACAGACTCGAACGAGGTTAGAAATAGAAACGATCATCTATTAGTGCAGATATGCTGATGACACGTCAATGGTCTGCAATCATATGGAGCACGCATCCATGATGTTGGAAAAACTCAATGCAATTCATCCGCATACTGCATTTAAAATTGATCATAAATACAACGATCACTTCCGATTCCCAGATCTCAACAAGAACAGAAGAAATAATAGAATGATTGAAAAATCCGTCTATCGAGAAGAAACTGGGACTGGTCAGTACATAAATTATCACAGCTTTCGCCCAGTCGGTGGCAATTGTGGCCTAGTAAAAACACTCTTTGGCAGATCTAGGGGGTTATATTCAGAAGATTAGACCAAAGAGGACTCGCAGTAAACCAGAAGAACCTCATTGAGAATACATATACTTGAATGTTCATAGTAAAATATGGAATTGAAAAATTCGATACCAAAAACAGCTGAAAAGAAACCAGCTTTTATTTGTCTAACGTACAAACGGGAAGAAGTATCCCCAAGAACCAAATAAAGAAATTTAGGTTACATTAAAAAGAACATTTCCCGCTGCCAAACTTATTCCATTACACAACATGCAAGTTCGTTGACTCATTCAAAAGTAGAAACTAGTTCACTTGTACTTTCAGCAACAAGTACATAGGAAGGACTTAAACGTCTAATAGACTTTATGATCATATCCCTAAAGGTCTTTATATGAAAGGCAGCAAGGTGTTCTCAAGCACAATTTCCAGACACCTAACTGACACAGGACATACAGCGGAAATTAATCGATCTTTCAAAATAACTGAAATTTTGTTTCTAGCTCTTTGGAATTAAAATTGCCCCATCCTTCCTTTTGTTCTTTCTGTAAGACATCCTTTAATGAAAAGGATGTACTGACATGTCTCATACCCGTAAATCCATCAGACAGCCAAGGTTCCGATGATGTTCCAAACATTTTACTTCAAAAGTGCGCTGATATTTTGTTTCATCCTCTTACTCAAATCTTTAATGCATCGCTTCACAGGGGTGCAGTACCTGCTTCCTGGACGAAAAATAAAGGTGGTGCCTGCACCAAAGTCATCTTCTGGATCAAGTCTACAGTTCAGGCCAATCGCTATCACGTCTCCATTTTTTTAAACTATGGAGAAACTTTTCTTCATGTTCTTAAACCTTCGAAATCTTTCAATGACCCAAAGGAGTTTGCTAACAAATGTAACAGAAGCATTTTAGATGTTAGCATTTTACTCTATCACAATATTGTTTCACGTTTTGATAAAAGTGCAAAGTACGTTCGGGCCTTCTTTTTAGACTACACTGCTGCTTCTGACTCTGTCCCAAAGGCAATTTTACTAAGCAAGCTGAAATCAGAGAGCGCTGAGTCCTGGATCCCAAGGTGCCTGTCTTCCTGTTTTTTGGTTCTAAAACAACACATGGTTTTCAGAGAGAGGAGCTATACTTCTCTGCTAAGGGGAACTGGTTTGCCCCAAGGAGCTATACTTTCACCATTTTTTTCTTTCTTCACCTACCATATCCTTCCATAGGCAACTTCATTAAGCATGCTGATGATCTAACCATTTCTCTCCTAATATGAATAGATTCTTGTCAAAAGTTTACATATGGTCTCATCTAAATGGTCTTAAACTGAATCCATCTAAATATCATATTGCCGATCTTAGTTTCAGACGTGAAAAAGACTCACGTGGACTAATTTAGTCCCATGATTTCTGTAACATTGACGGCACTGCGATAGGGAGTAAGTCGAGGATCTCTTATCTTGGCATTAGTTTTCCTTCGAATCTCTGTTAGTCGTCTCATATACTGTTGATTTCTAGGAAACATTTTCGTTTGGATTTGATTACATAAAGAAGCTGAGACTTTCTGGCATAGCTCAACTTCCCCTCTAACAATTTTTTAATTCATGTTTTCTGCCCATTCTCCTTTACTTTCAGTCTTATTCTTCCCTGGACTTCTGAAAAAAGACGATGTCATATTACGTACAGTACTGAAGATTGTAAGTAGGGTTATTGATGGACCTTTGATTTAGTTAACTAATATTATTTTCCTAAATATTCCAATTCCTGGTGGCACAGTGGTTAGGACGCTCGCCTACCATGCACACTGTCCGGGTTCGACCCCCAGGCGACACACTCCTTTATATCGCTAAGGCAGAAATAAACCTGGTATAGTGGAAAGGTCGGGTATGAGGCTAGCAACCCCACCCTGTAAAAATAAACACTGCTACAGAAACTTCACGTACCTAGATTGAAGCCCTGTGAGAACGTGAAGGAAAGAAAATAAAATTTGAATTCCTGCAAGCAGTTGGCTGAAATTATCTTGTCTGATACCGAACATTCTGTCTATTCGCAACTTTTCCCATATATATCTTTGGGTAAAACCTGAAAATAAACTTCATAAGAATTTTTTCTCATAAAACTAAATTTAAAAATTCTGCCATACTATATTTAGCATGGGCTTTGCGTGAAGAGAGACAAATCTCAGAAAAGAACTTATAAACTTTTAAATTAGCAACTGAACTGCAAAGTTTATGCAAATATTCATATTATATATACATATTATCTATGACACTCTCTACTTATACTTCGTTATGTTTTCACTAACATTCAGTTTATAGTGGTTTCATTATTAATATTATTATTATTACTATTTAAAATTTTATGTATGTACATACGCTTAGTATGTATAAAAATGCTGAGAATTCCATTTTATATAACTATTATTGTTTGGAATGAAGTGATTAATATCATTGTTGAAAAGTCTATTGAACTTGACCGGAATACACAAAATTAGTGTTTAAAACTACTTAATGTTGAAAATACAAGCCTTTATTTTTATGGTCATGCATTAAATGGTTAAAATTCATTTAGGAGAAATCTAGTGTATGATATATGTTTATATATATACACTGTTATTTACTGTCAAGTGGCAGCTGAATTGTAATTAAAAAAAGAGGAAATGAAAGCTTGAGGGAAGTCATGGAGATAGTAGGGAATCCTTTGTAATGGAGATATGCTGCTAAACCAATTTGTCCCAATTGGAATGTAAGGAATAAGTGATGAAACTGACAGAAATGTTGATTGGTTAGAGGACTTCATCACTTGAGCTGATATCAGTTAAAGAACCATTAGAAAACCTGGGAGTACTGGATAACTGTTCCGTCCTACTTTGGGGACTCTTTATCATTACGAACCCACTGGGGCCAGGCCTTCCAGTGGTTCTCTAACTGATGTCAGCTCATGATGAAATCCTTCAACCAGTCAAACAAAATCCATATATACCAATACTTGAAAATCTGTCTGATGCTCACTAGCGACTGGACCTGTTCAGGTAGTGACCTAAGGTTCTAGTGGGAAGCCGTGACCAGTAGAGTGCAGCAGGTTGAAGGTGAGGTAGGAACTCATTGAAGAAGACATTGCGAAGTGGTCGCGCTCTGTCATAAATCGGCAGAAGTTGAAATTCATGAGCTGGTCACTGGATCGGGTCCCAGTGGCTTAGCGGTCTACAAGCTCACCTTGTAACCAGAAGGTTCTGGGTTCGAACACCGCAGTGTGAGTGCGTTCTGATGAAGAGTCCCAAACAAGTGGGACGCAACAACTGTCCAGCACTCTCACTTGGTTTTCCAATGGTTCTCTTACTGATGTCAGCTCATGATGAAATCCCATAACCAATCAAACAAAACTCCCTACAAACCAATACTTGTAATGTTGATTTTTGTAATTTAATTTAAATACATAATGTGGAATAATTTTGGTTAGAGTGTAGTTTATCATACTTGCTGTTTGAACTTCTGAAGTCTGTTTCTTTGGTAGGCTTCTTTCTACGAAATTTCTGTTTCAATGGCTGTTAACTCCCAGCTAGATTGTACCAAAATAAATAGCTTTCTGTCGGGAGTCAGTAAATGGTCTAAGTCTAACGGTCTTAAACTGAATCCTTCTAAGTGTCAAACTGTTAATTTCAGCTTAAGATGTAAACGACAGTTAAAAGAAGCCGTAGATTCTCATGACAGTTGTAAGATTGATGACAATGATATGGGAATTAAATCAAAAATTAAGTACCTTGGACTTATTCTCTCTTCTGATCTCTCCTGGTCTTCCCATGTCTCAGCGATCTCCAGTAAAATATTCCGCCTGACATTTTACATTAAGAAGTTAAGGCACTCGGGTTTAACTCAACCCCTCATCTTACAGTTCATAAACTCTTGCATCCTACCTATTCTTCTTTATTGTTCACCCTTATTCTTTCCTGGTTTGCTTAAAAAGGACTTTGTCACAATTCGTATAATGCTGAAGACTGTCAGTAGGATGAGTGGTGTCCCAGTGGACTACATAGTTAACGTCGTTGTCGATAGGCATTTGACTTCGTGCAGTAAATTTGCTAAAGGGATTTTGTCTGACTTGGAGCATCCACTTCACCCTCAGCTTTCACCTTGCATATCCTCAGGTAGAACAAGAAGTAACTTCAGAAAACTGTATGCTCGCACGTCTAAGTATAAAAGTTCTATGATACAATACTTGGCACGTATTTTATGTGATGAAAATAGCGTCAGGCAAGAACTGACTAACCTTTTTTCATCTAGTAAATAAACAATCTCCTCCATCCACCTTTATATACCTTCAAGTTTTACTTTTATTATTTCTATTATATTTATGGTCCTGTTGATTCGTTGTTTTTACTTTCATAACTGCAAACACCAACTTATCTCTATGACTGCTTTTTTCCCTCACCATATCATGTAAAGAGAACATTATATTCAATATTTTTTTCATCAAGCAAGGATTTGTATACCGCATCGACAATACTGTGTGGAACAAGCCCACGGCAATTTCCACTTGTATTATTATCATTATCTTAGCTGCTATCATTATTATTATTTCCATTTTATATGCTGCATGTTTTTTGACATTACCCCTATTGTAAATGAAGAAACATTTTCTGTGTGATTAATTTTATTTATAATTTGAGGAAATTAGATGCAATATTGTGATTAATGCTGAAAATTCCATTCTGTATCACAAGTACTGTTTTTGGAATAAAGTAAATCATTATCATTATTATTAACTGCCTCTTTGATCTTGGCTGAATTTGTAGTAAGTCAGTTTCTCTGAGGAAATAATTTTCTAGTGCTTTAGATGAATAGTACAGCAGACAAATGAAAATAGCACGAACCAAGTTTAGTAATATTGATATGCTGATTTGGCGTAGATGGGAATTATTAATAATTCTACTACTTATGTGTCACACAATCCCTGGGAAATTCGTCCCTAATTTATTATATTTACCTGAAAAAATATTTGTAAACAGTTGATATTCTGTAAGAATAAAGCAGAATGAGAGAAATAAAAAGCGTGTTCTTTCAAGTTTCAAAAGATCAAGTCCGTGGAATAGGAGCTGACAGAGCTTCTTGCGTTTTTACAAAGACCTGCCTGCTGTATTTTGATGGCTACAGCTTCAATAATGCAAGACAAGAAAATAAGCCTTAATTCTGACAGGTTAATTTCACTCGAAGCAAGCGATCATAGTAATCTAATGACCAATATCAGAGAGAGTGGTTAAATGTCTGCCACCAGCTCTTTTAAACTACGTAGAATAATATTCTTGAACTTTTTCGGTCAGGACTCACGTCGAAAAACTAACTTAAGTAGTTTTATAGAAGCAGGTAAGACGGTATATACACATAGAGGTAGTTAAATAAGAGCTCCAACTGAAAAGTAATGGCTAACCACAGAAAACTGTACTCGAATTTGTTGAAAAGAGTTTTGAAGAAGCTGACGATCCTTCTTTCTAGTATGTCAAAGAGTTAACAAAAGGGCACAGTCGATATTCAGCAACCTTTTGGGTTCAAAAAGGTGGTCACGTTACTTGAGTGAGCATTTGGTGTTTTTATCAGTGAACTCAAATGGATATTCTTTTTAATCTTAACGGTTTTTTGGAACGCTTATTTATTCTTCTGCTACAATACACAAATGCTGATTGAGGTTAGAGACGAATATAATCGAATCACTGTCGTGGTGAATGATGATCACTCAGCAATAAAATGGTGTTGGTTAAGCATTTTATGTTGGCATTCTATATCCCTCAATCTCCCGGAAGCTCCATTTTATATTTCCAGGTGGAATTTAATATACAACCCATACAATATCATCACGAATGATAAAGGCATCATCCAGATACTCGTTATAATAAAGGTTTTTGTATTTCCCAATGAATGAAAAACAAAACGATACCAGATACCTTTAATCAAATAATGGAATATGCACGGGATCATCTATTTCATCAATAACAGCTAATGTGTGTCAGTGGCACAGCGGCTAGGAGTCTCAACGGCCATGCACATGGTCCGGGGTTCCATCCCCTGCCGATGCACACCCGATATCAATTTGGGCTACCGATATTACATGCTGAAAATTCCATACTTGTATTAAAATAAATACTTTGTAGAGTCAAGCTATAATAAAAAAAATTTTAAAAACATGAAATTTTAAGAAGGGAACACACTCAACTCCTGCATGCAGCGAATAAGATGCTTTTTGGGAAATGCTGATGATATATTAGTTATAGTGAAGAAAAAAGATGTGGGAAGACTACTTTTGCATGTATACCCTCATTTGAACGCAATAAATTTCACAATGAAAATAGAGAATGATTTCAGGGAACTACCCTATTTAGACAGTAATGCTCGAATACTGACACGTAGTACTTTAAAGATGACGATTTATAGATTTCCCGATTACCACCCAATTTACCCAGCTGCTGAAAAATGGAGATTATTATTATTGTTCCCTTGGGTTCCTAGTGGAACACAGGGCTTCAACTGCACGCCTCCACTTGCTTCTGTCTTCTGCTGTATTTTTCACTTGCATCCATGTTAATCCATACTGTTTCAGTTCCTCTTCACACGATCTCCTCCATGTCACCCTTGGACGTCCCACTCGCCGCTTCCCTTTCGGGTTCCACTCGAGCTATGGCCTGACGCGCGATGTCACCCAGTGGCCTCCTCAGCTCAGCGAGTGTCCAATCCATCTCCACTTTCTCCTGCATATTTGTTGGGCGATTGGTTCTTCTTTTGCTTGTTCCCATAGCTTCTTGTTTGCGATTCTTTCCGGCCATCTAATCTTCAGTATAGAAGGAAGACAGTTGTTGATAAAGGTCTGCAACCTGTTGAAAATATTCTTGGTGAACCGCCAAGTTTCTGATCCGTATTGCAAAACTGACTTGACGTTTGTGTTGAAAATCCGAATTTTGTTGGTGATGGTGAGTGACGAAGATTTCCAGATTGGTTTCAGGTTGATGAATGTGATTCTCGCCTTCCCGATTCTCGATTTGACATCTTCGTCCGTTTCTCCTGTGGTTGAGACAATGCTCCTTAGATAAGTGAAAGAAGTAACCTCTCTCAAATCCCTCCCATTGATGGTGACTAGTGCTGGATGTTGCTGCTGTTGTTGTTGTTGGTTGGTTATTTTCATAACCTCCGTCTTGTCTATGTTCACCTGGAGTCCTGTCTTCACTGTCTGCTTCTTCGACCAGTTTGTCGGTTTTCCCTTGTAAGTATTCGATTTTGTGTGACATCAAACATAAATCATCCACGCGCGAAATCCAGGTCTTCTAGGTTCTTCACGTCGGTCCAGGATATCCCTGTCTTCTCGTTTCCCACTGTCTGACGCATCATCCAGTCCACCACAATTAGGAATATCATTGGTGATAATAAGCACCCTTGTCTGACTCCTGTGTTTACCCCAAACGCCTCGTTGAGTTTTCCGTTGTGGATCACTTGACATGTGCCGTTTTCGTACAGCAGTTGAATAAGGTTGATGAATATTTGGGGTACGCCGTAGTACTCGAGTAGTTTCCAGATTACTTCGCGGTCAACGCTGTCGAAGGCCTTCTCAAAGTCTATGAAGTTGAGGTAGAGATTTGATTGCCATTCCATGCTTTGTTCGATGATAATGCGTAGAGTTGCAATTTGGTCAGAACATGATTTGCCTTTCCTGAATCCAGCTTGTTCTGGTCGGAGTTCTGTATCCAGTGCGTCTTTGATTCTCTCCAGGATGATGCGACTGAGGATTTTACTTGGCGTCGACAGGAGCATGATTCCTCGCCAGTTCTTGCAGAGTGAGGCCTAAGTCGCCCTTCTTTGGTAGTTTCACTAGATAACCTTTCCTCCAGTCAGTAGGCACCTTTCCCTCTTTCCAGATCTTTTGCAATAATGGAGTCAGCATATCTGCCGTCGTTTCTGGGTCCGCTTTCAGTGCTTCGGTGGGTATTCCATCTGGTCCAGCTGCTTTTCCAGCTTTCAGAAGCTTGATTGCATTCATGACTTCAGTTTTCGTTGGAGGATTGGTGTCAACTTGCAGTTGTGTACGTGCTGTTGTTGGTATTACTGGACGGGTTGTAGGTGGTGGTCTGTTCAAGAGTCCTTTGAAGTGGTCCGCCCATTGTTAAATCTGTCTTTCTTCTTTGGTAATTGGGTTCCCTTGGCTGTCTTTCATAGGTTTCACTTGTGTTGATCTCTTCCCGGATAGAGACTTGGTTATCTGATATAGTGTCCTCAGGTCCTTTTTGCCTGCTGCCTTCTCAGCTTCAGTAGCCAGGTTGTCGTAGAATTGTCTTTTGTCCTTCCTGGCACTCTTCTTCACTTCTTTGTCCAGTGCTGTGTAAGTTGAGCTCAGCGTCTCTTTCTCTTGTCCATCTTTGCTTTGAGTCATTTTCTCTTTCACCATTCTCCTCTCCTCTATTAGCTTTCAAGTGTCTGTTGAGAGCCATTCCTTGTCTTGTTTCTTCTTTCTTCCTAAAACCGTTGAACACGTTTCGTTGAAAATTACCTTCAGAGAGTTCCAGTGGTCTTCTACGCATGACTCCTCAGTGGTGCCACGTAGTGTTTCCTGCTTTGCTCTGACGGTTGCAGTGAAAATGTCCCTTGTGGTTGTGTCCTTCATTTTTTGCCTGTTGAACTTGCATTGTGGCCTATCCCCAGGTATCCTCGAGGCTTTTAGCTTCACTTTGAAAGTCCCTTGTACTAGATAGTGGTCTGAGCCCACATCTGCTCCTCTCCTCGATCTTGTGTCCAGTAGGCTCTGTCTCCACTTCCTTGAGATTGAAATGAAGGCTATCTGGTTTCTGGTGTGTCCATCTGGTGAAATCCATGTTGCCTTGTGTATATCCCTGTGTTTGAACACACTGCCACCAATCGCCGAATCATTGAAGGCGCAGAAGTCTGAGAAGAGTTCGCCATTTTCGTTCATTTCACCGAGGGCCTCTCGACCCATGGTGAGTTCTCTTCCTGTATTGTCTCCTCCCAGTTTCGCATTCATGTCGCCCATCAGGATTTTGATATCGCTCTTTGGTACGTTGTCCATTACTGTTTGTAGTTGACTGTAGAAATCCTCCTTCTTCTCTTTTTCTGAGGCGTTTGTAGGCGCGTAGCATTGAATGATTGCAACCTTCCTTCCTTCTGAGTTGAACCTGGCTGTCATTATCCTGGAGGAGATTGGTTCCCACTGCATGAGAGCCTTAGCCGCTGTTGGTGACATCATGATGGCTACTCCCTCGGTGTGCTCGTGATTGTCCTCTGGGTGACCGGAGTAGATTATTGTCTCTCCAGTTGATAGTTGGCTCCTTCCACATCCGTTCCATCTGCTCTCGCAGATTCCCAACACTTCTATTCTATATCTCCTCATTTCTGCGGCTACCTGAGCAGCCTTCCCAGCTTCGTACATTGTACGAATATTCCACGTCCCCATCCTTATTTTCACTTTCATCGAAAGAAGGCACATCGGCTGACTGGCTTCCCGAAGGCTTTCACCAGCCTGCGTCATTTCACTTCCCCGATTCCAGCGAAAAATAAGGTTATTTTTTGTATTTTTAGAATTTTGAATATATTTATGCGTTGAAGTTTCTGTAGCAATTTGGTTAAGTTTTGGGAGTGGAGTTGCTAGCACCACGCCCGAACCCTCCCTCTTTATCCGGGCTTGGGACCGGCTAGAATACTAGTGACCTAGTAATCTAGGCGAGATTAATACACAGTTTTTAGCAGCTTATCGAGGTTTCGGGACTCTGAATATTTTTCAGGTAGTTTAAGTACATTATCAACAAAGCGCGATTATTTTCTTCTAAGTATATGTATCCATTTACATCTAAACTGACATACGATAAGGTATGTGATCGAATCATTTGTGAGCTGTAGGAGTCTGTGGTAGAAAATGTGTTCGATTTTTACAATGACGTTAATTCGGCCTGCATGTTAGGTTTTACTGAAGGAAGATCTTAGTTTATGTTTCAAACTCATACTAAACATTCCATCAATTTGTGTGCAGAGTCGGAAGTGATGGGTTGCTACGTTGACAACTTTTAAACAATCTTCGCCAAAATGTAAGCTGAGATCTCATAATTCGAAGTCATCTTCATCAATTATATCTGTATTATGAATTTCAAATGCATAACACTGTACTTTCTGTTATTTTCTAACTTCACTTGATAGAATATTCTCAATGAATCAGTTTTTTATCGCAAGGGTTGGATAATGTTTTACCTACGTAATCACATTTATTTATTTCATCTATACTAGATCATTTTTCAAGTTTAAGAATAATTTTCTGAGATCTGCCATGTAGTTTCTATATGACTTTGAAATTTTGATAAGTTAAGATGTTCTTCTGTGTCATATCTGAATTACTGAACTGATAGACGATTACTATGAAACCAGCCTTCAGACAGCCTTGTTCATCTGAAGAGGTAGGAATTATGTAAATTAAATTATCATAGGCATTGATGGCTACATCATTTCAACTGATCGTCCAATACCTATTTTCTAAATAAACTGATTGCACAAGTAAATGCTTCATCTGAATAGCCGAAATGTATCGAGCACATATACTACATTTTTTCCAATAAATTTTATCTTTTAATTAATAACATTATGCGAATTTATCAAAGGGATTAAGTGTTATAAATACTTCGTGTTTGTGTGTCAGCTGTCTGCACTGCGCAGCAGTTCTCTCTGTCCTTCTTTATGGTTCTGAGACAAGACCGTTGAAAATGGAAGTTACGAAGAGGCCAGCTGTCTTTGACTAAATATGTTTGCATGTTAAGCAATATAATATGGTGAGTAATGTTGAGAACAGGTTCCAAGTAAGAAACGGAAGCTAATCGATGTGGTTGTTACGTCCTACCGACTGGAATGGCTGTGATACATGCTGCAATGCCAAGCCACTGCTTTCCTTGACAAGCAATGTTGGCCGACGTAGTATTAGGTTGGAAGAAAGGGTTAGAGGTAGTCAAAACCAAACCCGGCATTAATGCATGAAGTCAGTGACAGTTAGTTTTAGCCAGCCGTAGAAGCGGGAGTAGACTGCCTTGTTGGGGATGTCGGAATGCCAAGAATCAATGGCCACAGATAATTGGTCATTCGACTCAATATCGTTCTCAGTAACCTGGATGCATTTGTGCTTTGTAATCTCTTATATCCATTATTACTTCATGTTTTCCATGTTAATATTGCTTTCCCTATATACTTATTCGCATTATAGTCCTTCTGGATCTATTTCTTCTTTATCTTTTTGTATTAGATGGAATGTGACAACATGAATCGCTGAACTTGTGTGCAATGTTCTAAGCTGAAACTCAGTGGGTCAGTCCCTCTTGTGATTGACCATAATCCTTAAATCCTAAGTCAAGTAGTTTCATTTGCAGTTCTTAACACTTTTCAGTTTAACCAACTATATCCTGTAATAACTTGAACTGTAAATATTTAGCACGCAGTGAAGGAAAAATTCTTTTGAAATATGCTTAAAAGAAAACCTTAACTGTTCTTATTCACGACCCACTGATTTGTAGTTGTCTATCATGACCGATTTTAGACAATTTCTTGGATTTTCTATTCCATCAACAACCATTTCTTTTTCTTTTAAAAGTTTACCATTTCAAAATTCACTGGAAATACTGATGTAAATGACAAAAATTTAAATACAGAATTTGACATAGTTATGAACTTAATAGTATTCATAGTTGATACGTGAAAAATATCCATCTAAAGATGGAAGTAAAGTCGAACAGTTCAATGGTTTCATTCATTAAGTTGTAGAATAATAATTGTATACAGTTATTCTTGTGTTTTGTATGTACATTGAGTCTGTCAAATAGCGAAGTAAGAAATAAATTAGTTTTGAACATTGTGTACGTCATCAACATGCTTTGAAATAGTAAAAAGTATCCATTCATCTGGAAAAAACTTGATTAATCCACACAAAATGTAACTTTTCCACTCACTCTTCCTACCTGAGATATAATCCGAAGCTGAAATGTTATAAATATTTCAATTGTTATCAATATCCTTTTGTCTTTTACTTTTTATTTTGCGACTTGTAGCGACTCAAACTGAAGTATTATGATCTGATCAAAACTTTCCTGAGTTACTCACAGTTCCAAAGTTCTCCAAAGACACTGAAAAGATAATTATTTGAGATCAAATCTGTGGTACTAATCAACAATCAATAATATATCAAAAAGTCAAAATTACCTCAGCAGTTCAATTAGGCAACTGTACAGGTCTAATTCCTTCTCAGGTACAAGTTAGATACTGTACAAAAGAGTGCCTGAGAATCAAGTGGAATATTTCCGACAAGGTGGAATCAAGACTCTATCAACAGGAAGCACTCACCGAACACTTCCGGCAAACAGTCGAAGGTCAGAATGACCTTGACTTCGTTCAAACAAAACCGTAGTCGTAAAACAACCCATCATCAATGTCAGCACATAACGACAGATGGACTCTTCAAAAATAGAGATTAAGTAAGGAAAAAGCCAAATAATAAGGATTAAGTCAGTAGGTGATATGCTCACATTAAAACCATCTAATAATAACAATGATGTACAGCCTAGCGGAAAAGAGGATAATAATTATGATGTTAGTTGAAATATATTTAGATAAGTAGGATTATCGTAAAAATAGATCGTTCAGGGTGGGATTTTGCTAACAAATGCTCAGTTACAAAGCTGTTAACATCATTTTCTAAGTTTTTATTCAACCTGCTTACCCATAGCAAAATATCTTTTGTAATCTTTCCATTAACACCCGATTTGAGCAAGTAGTACTTATCTTAATCAATCAGGAGTATATAATTTTAGCTTAAAATTCGCATTTCAATTATGAACGCTAATTTTTTAAACTGTCTGTTTATCCAACTTGTAGAACACTTTTAAAAAATCTGACTTCATTTTAAATGCATTCATGCACTGAAGCTAATGTTTATGTTTATACTTAATTTTATACAGCACTCATTCTTTCCTTGATTATAGACGACATAAAACAATAATAATAATAGCTTTATTCTGCACAAAAGGCTTACACAAAATATGGAATCTTCAGTTTACTTTGCTACGCAATATCTTCTTTTCATCCAGGACCTTCAAGTGAATAACAATCCATAGTATATCATGTGATGCAGTGCTGTTCGGTCTCAAGAATAAACTAATCTTTTGTGATATTCTAGTTTCATCTCTGAGAAATGCGTAGGAGTAGGTTGAAAGCCAATTAAAAATGTGCTTGAGTATATTTGGGGAACTATAGACATAACTGAATGATTAAAACAAAGCGAAATAGGGAAAATATGATTCACTCTGTTGGATAGAAACGTCAGGTAGCTCAAGCAGGCCGCTTCTTATTGACTTCATTTACATGAAACCAGTTGTAACATGTCATTTATAACAGCATATTTTGTTTATCATCACACAACAGTTGTTAAAAAATCAATCCCATATCTTGACTAAATTAAACATGGAATAATTCATATTGTTGTAACAGTCTATTTTACAGACTAAGTGATAATAGTTTATTTTGTAAAATCTCTTTTGCTGCCTACAGAGTTGAATTTAAGCAAACGCATTTATAAAACAACGATACCGGATATTCTTTAATACAAGTATTTAGAAGTTGACGTCTGTTGTATATTTTTTAACGTGATGAGACAGGCAAATCACATACTTTAGTACTACGTGTACGGACTGAACTGAACAAACTCTCTGAGCTGAGCCAAACCGTGTAGATAGCTGATGAGCTTGATCCCAAACCAGACAAACTGGCGTCTAGTGTTTGAATCATTTAAATCTGGCTAACAACCACTACTTATTGGGTATGAGTCATATCCACCCACTCATCTCGGCGAACAAGTAATACATAGTATCATGTATGTGTACCTGGTTTCTAGGTTACTACTGAGGGTATCAAACGGAACACATATAGTGACCTGAATAATCTCAGTTTCTGCAGGAAACAGTGGCGAAATTTCACCTCCTTGAACTGTGTAAATAGCAAATTTCATTTATCCTTTCCGCTTTTTTGTATAATTGACTCTTCTTTCGTTAGCAGTCCTTAGCAATACCAGGAAAGTATTTGATACAGTATACTTTCCATCACTGGGTAGTCAAACCTAAATCGAAAGATGTTTATTCATTTCTGGTACAAGAGTCTTCACAGTGTTGGCACCACAGCCTTTCCTGTTTCTGCACATTAAATAAAGCATAAGTTTTGAGTAAATTTTAATACATTTACCCTTGTAAAGTTAGAATCCAGTTTTTTAGAGAGTCTTTTTAGAAAAATGCTGAGTTCAAAACGCTGATACTTGTTTATTTAAAGATTTAACTTATCACTTTCATCCAGTATTGAGATGATTTATGCCTGATGTCATACAAACCCGAAGATATGCTGGCGAAAACCAACAAACTAACTGGATAAGCTGTCAGCGAATACAGAACTGCAAGTGAACGCAGAGAAGGCAGAGATTATGAACATACCAACAAGGAGAACCAGCGATAATCACGATCAATAGGGGAAACTTGAAAGGTGTTGCTTTCTTCACTTATCTAGGAAGCATTGTTTCAACCACAGGCGGAATGGATGAAGATGTCAAATCTGGCCAGAGTCGAATAGGCAAGATAACGCCTTTATCTACCTCAAACCAGTTTGGAAATCGTCTGCACTGCACTCAGCCAGTATAATGAAAGGCATTCGGATTCTATTCAACACAAATGTGAATTCAGTCACTTCTTCTATACGGGTCAGAAACTTGACTAGCGTGTCACGAAAATGATTTCCAGCAAGTCACAAACTTTTATTAACAGCTGTCTTTGCTGGCTAGCTCGTACTGAAGATCCAATGGCCAGCCAGTCAGAAAAAATCAGTGGCAAGTAACCCTGGCTAGGAACAAATAAACCAAGAGCCGACTGCTCAAAACATTTGTAGGAGAAAATAGAGATTGATTGGGCAAGCGTTGAGGCGACCGTCAAATCACACCACACGCAATACAAGCCATCGTTCGAGTGGAATTCAAGTGGGAAGTGACGAGCGGGCCATCAGTGTGAGGGTGACATGAAGGATATCGTGTGACGAGGTGGTTGAGATGAGAGATTATGGATAATCGTGGGCCCAGATGAAGAGGACAGAAGAAAACAGAACATAGTGGAAATGTGTTGATGAAACCCTATGTTCCACTCCTACCCCAAAGGAATAATAATAACAAATATTGAGAACAGTTGAAGATTATAAATTACTTATCTTTCTGAAGCGAAGTTTTTAAAATCAACTCAGGCAGATTTCTTATTATAACACTGAGATTTTATAATTCTTACAGATAAGACGTTTTCATTGCATGTTTGTGCTGAAGACTTAAAACATTGTCACTATTACAGTGTCAGTGTTTACATACACAGGCAGCAACAATCCAATAGTTCTGTGAATGATATGTTGTCACTCAGACTCGCAGTTTGACCTTTTCGCTATTTTTTAAGATGTCACTTGCTATTTATTGGCTGATAAACCTAATCTGTGTTCATATATATTTTCAGCGATGATCGATTTGAGTACGAGGCATCTAGGAATTCACTGAGGTTTTTTGGAATTCTCCCTGTTTACAATTTTCATCTATTTTCCAATGAAACTGGAGTCCACAGGAAATGTAAGAAGATAACTGGAACATTTCGACAAAAAGTAATTCAATAAGTTTGTTTCATACAACGCCCGGAAAGTGTGCCAGTTAGTAATAGTGTAACACTGTGTGTTGCCCATAGTTGTCTGTATGTATTGATTTTAAGGAGTGCATCGTTTAAGTCACATTTATGACGTCTTTTGTATGCTCTCGGATTCGAAGTGGAATTAGAATTCACTGTCAATGAAAGAAATGACACCGACAAAAACCAACACAGGAATAATAAAACCACATATGATGACCAGTTCCAGTCAGTGTTATCAAGAGTGGCAGTTATATCATCCATGAATGTAAACTTCAAATTTGACGGCACGCTTTACAGGCAAGTAGACGGGTGGCGATGGGCTCCCCATTGGGTCCCATTCTGGCTGATTTATTTCTAAGTAAGCTAGAAAACGGACCTCTGAACAACCTTATCAGTAAGCTCTCATTTTATTGCCGATATATGGGTGACACCTTTATTCTTTGTGATAATGGTTCCGATAGGAGTACAATAATTACTGAATTCAATGAAGTACATTCGGCTATGAAATTCACATGCGAAAAGGAATCCCAAGACAGAATTGCCTTCCTGGATGTCCTACTTACAAGAAAACCAGATGGTAGCGTAAAAAGAAATTTGCACAGATAAAGCACTTGGACAGGACAATATACATATTTTCACAGCTTCATTCCTATCAAGTACAAAAGAAATTTAGTGAACACCCTCAGTCACAGAGTTAGATCTATATGCTCTGAAGAAGTAACTGAAGATGAATTAAGCATGGTAGATGAAAGTGGTTATCCTGACAAATTTACCAAGAAACACATGACAAGGAAAGTGGAAAAGGACTACTCACTGTCTGTGAACAAGAAGCCTTTATACATACGACTTCAATTCATGGGCGATATACCAAGTGAGTTAATTACAAAGAAATTAGGAAAATCAGTTCAAAGAACTTTTAATGCTGGCGAACTACACATCTTATTCTCTACAATACCGATGGTGCTACCTCGACTGGAAGATGAAGTACCTAGACTAGCCACTTCAAATTGTATCTATCAATTCAACTGCGCTTGTGGAGCGAGTTATGTTGGCCGTTGCTCTAGGAACTTGATTTTTCGTGCTCGAAAACACATCCCACTATGGCTCAGTAAAGGAGTAGTTAAAACTATTAACAGCTCGATATTAGACCATCTGGTGCAAACCGGTCACAAAGCCAGCGTAGAAGAATCCTTCTCTACAATCTACCGGGTGCCTAACAAATTACCAAAATCGTCGAAGCACCACATGCTCCAAACAGCAGAGGCTATTGCGATTCGCCTCAAACAACCAGTGTTCTGTGTGCAAAAGAAACAAGTCCAGCCCCTACTACTGCCCTGGCCCTCAGTAGAGACTATAAACTCATGAATTTGTACTATTACCTTTCCTAATTCTTCTGACATTCAGTTTATTTTATGTTGATGCTGTTCAGCTGTAATCTATCAATATTATTGATTTGATGTTATTTAAACATTAATGTCGTTCATAAGACTAATTCATTCATTATAATGTATATATAACTGTAGAGCCTGATGATGAATTTATCGGAAAGAGTACTCTTTGTTCTGTGTCCATTCTTTTGAAAATTCCGAAAACTTCAGTTCACTTTAGACCAAGCACCGAAGATGTTGTCTAGAAGGACAATGACAGCTTTGCAACTAAAGCAGGCATAGGCGGTCTGCTTAAAACATAGGCTACCGAAAACCTCCATCAGTGTACTGTATAAAGTTTTATTATTTATTTTATTGTTAATTATTTTGTTTAAATTCAGTTAAACATAACCTCTAGAAGTGTTGTTCACTCCGGTGAGCATTTGAAAAATTCACAACCAGCAATTTCTACTAAACATGAGAAAAAGCACTATCCTATATGGCAGCTTATCCCAGTATATGAGATGACTGATCTTGAGTGGTGTCCTCAGTTCTACACAATTTTGTCGTGTATTTCTTGAAGGAGACAAAGAAGAGATATCATAATGGATTGGTTTTCGCTTCAGATCAGATAGAACTGTGTCACACGATCTACTGTCAATTAATCTGTTTTATTTGAAGATCCTGGACGAAAAGAGAAAATATCATGTAATAAACTGCGCTGAAAATTTTGTTCATTATGTAAACATTGTTCAGAATAATGCTAGTATTATTATTATTACATTATTACAGCCACATGAACATGAACTAGCCGTCAAAAGATATGACATCCACTCCCTCGTTCATATCACTACATACAGACAACCACGGACATTGATTCAAATGGGACAACATTCAAATATTACGCAGAGGAAACAACAAGAATGCTAGAGAATTTTTAGAAGCTCGCCTGATATTCCAGTGAATCATCAATCAATAGACACATCGAGATAGACAAAATGTATCAACTGATAAGAAAGAAACCTCACCCACAAAGGGTCAGAGTTCAAGTCAGAGAAACAATCAGTTCCAATACAAGTAGCCTAGATGGTGTGAAAACACACAAAAACAACCAATCACGTCCAAGGTCACGGGGAGATATAAACTCGTGGAGAAATCTGAAAGCTTACTTCAAATTGAAGTATGCGCTGAAGATGTCGCCTAGTAGAGTGATGAAAGCTTCGCAAATTGACTATCCAGCTCAGAGAACACAACCACTTCAAAATAAATCTAAGAATTAGATTCATTTGACCCATTCCCACTCTGAATAATTTTCATTCATGTTATTCTTTAAGGTGCTTCTTTTCATTTTAATAAACACCAACCGTTACATTAGACACAACCTTTTATTTTCTTTATTGTGATTATAGCTTGATTCTACACCTTATTTATGGCACAAGCATGAAGTCTTTAGCATGTGATATCGGTAGCCCAAATATTGCAGGCCGAACGTTTGTCTCAGGTGTGCGTCGGCAGGGGATCGAACCCCGGACCATGTGCATGGTCGGCGAGAGTCCTAATTTCTGCGCCACCGACGCACAGTAACTTGTTAAAACACCGGAAATGACTGCAATAATAACAGCAAGGACAAATTCATGCAGTTGTTTCTATAATCTAGGTATAAAATCATTCTGAATGTGTAACTGAAACAAGGATATTTACAGGGGTAGAGAGAAGAAATTACTATTTTCTCCAAGTGATTAGATAATAGAGTCTTTGAACTTCTAACAAATTGTGAAACTATGTTCAAGATATGCAATTATAACACAGTGTGATAATGATAATAAAGACAAAGATAATAGTAGATAGAAAGACAATGGTTTTCCGTTCCAGTGACACCATACAACTATAGATATTGTCTTGATTTGTACTGCCATCTTTATCTTTGTTATCTATGGGACAGTATCTTGTTATTGTTAAACAATTTTTTATAAATCCATAACTTCTATTATCTAATCGCTATGATATAACAGTTACTTTTCCTTTCTACACAATGGTTGTTTGTATATTAGGCTAAATTACATTTCCTATTGACAGTGGAATTCAGTGTGCATATTTCGTCCTACCTCGGACATGCCTGCTGGATGTACTTGCGATCCCAGTGAGTGATGACGTTTCCACGCCATACACCAGGCGTTTCAAACGCCGCAGTATTATACACTTAACCCTAATGGCCACTAGATATACCTGGATTATATAAACACTTGCATAAGTTTAACGTTTACTTATCAAATTACAAAACTCTTTATCATAGTGGTTAAATGTATTTCTGAAATACCACAACTAAGAAATATTTAAGGTAAGTATAAATACGAGTTCGACCACGGATTGATATCAGTTAGAGAACCACTGAAAACCGGCAGGGAGTACTGGACAGCTGTTTCATCCTATTTTGTGAATAATCGGTAGTGCGCACCCAATGGGGTTCGAACCCAGGGCCTTCCGGTTACAATGCAAGATCGTATACCATTCAGCCACTGAGACCCGATTCATTGGCCCACGAATTCTAACTTCTACCAATTCGTGATTTTTTCTATATTGAATTCATGATTTAGCGCCACCACCAACCAATGTCATCGGTGGAAAATCCATCCTCACACTTGACTGGGTAATAATGATGTTGCCTCATTATTAAACATCCACATTGTTTCTCCATCTTACATTATGAAATATCCCATTTACCATTGTTCAAACTAAAAAGGTGTTAGAAGAATAAATTGTGTAGCGCCTCAGACCAGGGCTGCTGGCTCAGGTAACCTAGTGTATAAGCTTTGGCATTTGAAACGATGAGTACTTGGTTAGAGTCTCAATAGAAACACCACAACTCACCAGGAATTGCAGGTACACCCAAATGATAAGTTCCGAGTAGGGCGAAATGCGAGTAACCATCCACCGAATTACTTTAAGTTAATCCTCAGACATCTTTCAAGCGTCAGCACTGGAAGCCGACATGTCAACAGAGGCCGAAAATTTCGGTCCAGTCAATCAACGGGAAAATCGAAAATGAATTAATAAATACTAACTGATGTCCGCTGTTGTGGCTCAAGTAGTCCAGTGAATAACGCTTTGACACTTGACACTGGGTTCAATCTCAGTGCAAACACCCTCATTCACCGGGGTTTGCAGGTACAACAACTAGCTAGCTCACATGGTCCCACTATCATTGACGGCATAGAGGTTGAAACTACATCTAATGTCAAGCACCTTGGAATGAGTATTTCCTCCGATCTTTCCTGGTCCTCTCACATCTTGCTAGTTACTAGAAAGATGTTTCGCTTAACGTTCTACGTTAGGAAGTTAAGGCAGTCTGGTGTAAAGCAGTCTTTGCTTTCTCAGTTTGTCAACTCTTGTATTCTAACCATCCCTCTTTACTGCTCCCCATTAATCTTTCCTGGACTACTTAAGAAAGACTTTGCTTCGCTGCGTAGGGCACTAAAAGCTGTTAGTAGGGCAAGTGGGATATCGTTAAACCAACTGGTTAACACAATTGTGGATAGACATATAATGTCATGTAAGAAACTAGCGAATTCTATATTGTCAGACCCCGAACACCCTCTCTATACGCAGCTCTCTCCTCGCATTTCATCTGGCACAAATAGAAGCAACTATAGGAGGCTAAATGCCAGGACCAACAAGTACAAAAACTCCACAATATCTTATCTGGCACAGTTGTTATGTGATGAGAAATCCGTTAGGTATGGCACGATCAACTTACTGCGGCACTCTAACAAATAGTTCCCATTAGATTTTGTTAAGCTTTCTTTGTTACTATTATATTGTTGCTCATATATTCTATACCACACTAATTTTATATTTCATATCCTGTGGTGCATTGTTTAAATATGTGAATGCAATGTTGTTCTTTCTTATTTCTTTTATCTTTTTTTCTTTTTGTTGTTGTTGCTTTTTATTTTTAATATCTTATAAAATTTATGAGGTAATTAGATGCAATATTGTAATGCACGCTGAAAATTCCATACCTGTACCACAAATACTGTTTGAAATAAAGCTATTATTATTATTAGCGAGTCCTTGATAGGATGAAATGCTTATCCTAGGCTATGGTCGACTGCAAATAAGAGAAGAACATTGAGAATGTTTTCATCTAAGAGTACTATCCCCATATCATGCCAATGATAAAAGCATTGTCTATTAACACTGTAAAATGAATGCTACGTGCTATTATATTGTTTAAATCCAGTGAGTACTGTACAAGCAAAAAAGGGAAAATACGACAAATACGTGATATAATCTTCCATTGTCTACATCTGATATAATTCGTTAATGCATTCCTTTGTGTGTGTGTGTGCATGTATGTGTGTATATGTCTTGTGCACTAGTGCTTTCATTTCGTCATATGAATAATTAATTGCTCTATTCATAAATACAATATATACGAAAGCAATCACTACGCAAACAGCTCGATAGACAGGGATGATATATTATCCATTTTTTTAAAACATTAGATTCATTTCAATTTGTCGAATAATTACACGCTTGTTTATTTTTTTTTCAGAATCATTGTATTCCTTGTTTTTATTTGTTAGGTGTTGTTTTTATTAAAATCATTTTTTTTCTTCTTTCTGTCGGCAAAGAAAAAAATATCACTGACTTGGGATTATGTAATCGGGAATTTTTGACAGTTTCGTTTATCATACATTTAGTCAATAACGTAATCAAAACACGTACACTTTGAAATAATCAACTGTATATAACTATGCATTCATTGAGTGTAAGGTTGATTTTTCAGTCACTAAATTTCTTTTTCTACATTGGATGATGTAGCGAAAATTTCAGTAAGAAATATGGGGTTAAAAATGTATCAGTAACCTTTTGGTTCCGAGTGGAACATAGCTCTTCAATAGTACACCTCCCATTTCATCCTGTCCTCTGCAGTCCTTTTCAACTGGCATCATGGCTGCCAGTGATCTCCTGCTTATGCGATCGCCTACATATCACATTTGAACACACGCTCAACTCGTCGTTCCTCATTCGAATTCCCACTCGAGGATCTGCCTGGTATGCGATGTCACTCAATGGTCTTCTCAGTATGTGCCCAATCCATCTTCAATTCTTTCTGCGTATTTGTTGAGGAATATGGTGTTAGTTGTTTCGTTCCCATAGTTTTCTACTACTTATACCTTCTTCAGTATGTAGCAAAGGCAAACGTTGAGATTAAAATATGAATCCTGTTGGAAATGCCTATTGTGATGTGTCAAGTTTTTGAACCTTATAGAAAAAATGATTTGACGTTAAAGTCGAAAACCCGAATCTTGTTATTCATGCCGAGTGGAGTAGACTCCCACAATGATTTTAGATTAATGACGTTCTGCCTCTTCTTTCTGATCCTGCCTGGCTTTGACATCACCCGTTACGTCTGTAATTGAAACAGTGATGCCTCAACAATCGAAAGGCGTAACCTCCTTCAGATTTCTCCTGTTGATAGTGACTGATGCTGGTTAGATAACGTCATCACCTCTGTCCTCTCTACGTTCGTCTGAATTCCTATCTCCACTACTTATTCTGCAAACTTGTTGATTTTTGTCCGCAGATCTTCGATTTTACGTGACATGAGACAAAAATCATCTGTGAAGTTCAAATCTTTTATTAGAATTTTATTGTCGGCCTATCATTATGCTAAAGTCTTTGATTTAAACGGAAATATGACGCTCAGTGAAATTTCTGATTGTGTAACAATAATACTCTTTGCTTATACTTTGAAAACAAAAATCCCTTACGCCCATCATTTCAAAAGCCACAAGAGGACCATTATTACAAAGTTAGTTGGAATGTCTAACCAAGTATCAATATTGTAAATAGGTCGTTCAGGAGGAATTTTCCAAACAATTATTCAAACTATTCAATACTAGCCGACTGCTTTATGGAGAGTCTGGAAAACAACATCCTAAATCCATTGATAAGTCAACTGCACTTATACAAGAGATACGTAGATGATATGTTTATAATCTGTGATGAAAATTGTGATTTAGATTCTCTCCTCAAAACTTTCAACGCAGCGCATCCATCAATAAGTTTCACCTTAGAAAGAGAATCGAACAACACATTTCCATTCCTTGATGTACTACTCACCAGACGACACGACTGTACGATCCAAAGATCAATATACCACAAGCCAACATGGACTGGACAGTTTATCAACTTCCAGAGCTTTGTCCCATTAATCCGAAAAAGAAACCTGGTACGCACGTTGTGCTCAAGGATTAGAAAAATCTGCTCGGAAGATATGGTGGAGAAAGAATTAGACTTATTACGTAAAACCCTACTAAAGAATGGGTATCCACCAAGATTTATTGACAAAAACATGAAGGAGAAGCCTCCGGTGTCAAACATTGCAACGGTCCCTAAGAAGATTCTCTTCATGCACCTAGAATTCAAAGGTGATGTCGCAGCGGAAATTCTCAGAAACCGCCTTTCTAAATGTCTGAAGAAGACATTTACAACAGCCACTCTACGTATCACATTCTCCTGCAGACAGTTATTCCAGTCTAACGCTAAGGACAGGATACCGCTTTTGGCCACCTCAATGTGTATTTATCAATTTATTTGCTGGTGTGGAGCAAAATATATTGGCCGTACACAACTTCAAGTCCAAAAACGTATTCTGGAATACTGCCCAGCTTGGTTGGTCAGAGGAGAAAAGAAGAATAGCAACAGCTCGATCCTCGATCACCTTGTCATCTCCAGACATCGAGCACCCCCACATGAATGCTTCACAGTGTTACACAGAGTCCCTCAATATCGTACAAAGGGGCTTCGGATTCGCCATCTGTACATAGCTGAAGCATTAGCTATTCGAGATCTGAAACCGGACCTCTGCATTCAAAAGCGATACATACATTCTCTTGCCTTACCATGGCCAGAGTAAAGTTCTTATCACAATTTCGCTTCTTTCCTTTATTATGTAAGTTCACTATTATTACTATTATTATTTTATTTTATCAATACTTTTATTATCATTATTGTTCCCATCATCCACATTTTATTACCACTCTTTTACTGTTTATTAATAACATTGCTTTTCATACATATTTTATACAAAAACACTTTATAGCCTTTCCACTAGTTCCTGTCCACTTTACACGAGATTATTGATTATTCACTATCTCACACTTATTACGTCATGCCAACTTCTGTCTCCTTTCTAACTTACAATTAGTCATCCCTTCTTACACCTTACATTATGTAATACAATTTTCCAAGGACAAAATTTACCAGTATCTGATTGGTCTAAAGATTTCTTTGTTAATTATAATTACGACTGTAGAGCTCATGAAAATGAATCGTCGAAAAGAAAATTTTCTTCGCTGTTTGTGCCTTTTTCAAATACACCTGATATATCTGAAATTGACTGCACTACTGAATGAAAATTTTACAGAAAAACCTTCTAAATAGTTACATCATAAATGAATATATATACCAATGTAAATTAGAATAATAATGAAACGAGTGTAATTATCTCTAACGTGAAATAAAGAATCTTTCACGGGGGTGAATACTTTAGAACTTTTCAACCTACGTAGCAGTGATCTCTGACTGAACAAAATGAACTTACTTATTCTAGAACGGCTACTTTGACAATTCAGATTTATCATTGGGACTAAGTATATGTAATTTGACAACCAGTGTCCATAATAAAAGTATTCCTTATTTTTATATATTATTATTACCTTGGGTTCTGACTGAAACATAGGGCTTCAACAACACATCTCCACTTTCTTCTATTATCCGCCCTCCTCTCTATCTGGGCCCACGATTACCTATAATCTCTCATCCCCTCCAACTTGCACGATCTCTTTCATTTCACCCAAGCACTGACGACCAATTGGTCGCTTCCCATTGAAATTGCACTCGAACGACGGCCTGCATTGAGTGCAATGTCATTCGAAGCTCTTCTTAGCGTATACCTGATACATCTCCATTTTCTCGTCCAAATTTTCTGAGCAATCGGCTCTTGGTTTGTTTGTTCCCAGCCAGAGTTTCTTGTTGCTGATTTTCTCTGGACGGCTGGCCATTGGATCTTCATCATGAAGCCAGCCAGCAAAGACAGCTGTTGATAAAAGTTTTTCTTGGTGTACCCTAATACAATTAATATTCATAATAATATTATGGTCACACTTCACTTATCTTTCAAATATTTTAATTTAAATTAACTTGAAAAATGTTGGCATATATTGGTTTTGTTGGAAGCACTGTTTATCTAAAGTGTAGGCATTCGTCTGTTATTCTGAATTCACAGACTGAAAAGATAACTGCACGTACGAGTGAAATAATCATTTGGAGATAGATTGAAAGTCAAAGAAAAAGTTGGCTTATTCTGTCATATTTGTATTATTATTCCTTCATCGGAGAGTAATAATTATTATAAGATGAACTTCCAAGAGTTTATTTGTGGGAACTGGATTTGTTTTTGGAATTTGATCACGGATTGATATGAGTTAGAGGACCATTGAAACCAGTAGGGAGTATTGGACAGTTGCTTCATCTTAATGCCTCGGACTTGTCGTCAGTACGCACCCACCTGGTTTTGAATCCAAAAACCTTCCGGTTACAAAGCATGCTCGTAGACCATTCAGCCAATGGAAGTCGACTACCGATGAGTCCCTAACTACTACGAAACAGCTGTTCAGTGCTCCCTGTTTTTCATTGGCTCCCTAACTGATATCAATCCATGACCAAAAATGAAATAAAATACACGTTTAAGCTTGTTGAAAATACTTAGTTCCCTTGATGAATTTCGACAAAACAGTAAGAGGTAATTAATTTGGAACGTGCAATGTATTTTCTCAACACACATCGGATATTCTGATCACACACGTACTTCTCAAACATATTCATCTAAACGGGCAACTGATTATAAACGATCACATAGGTCAAAATGTTTACGAGTCATAATCAAAAACGAGGGGTAGGAAAATGAGTTAAGAATAAAATGGAGGGGAGTGAAGATATTATTAAATAAAGTGAATTGAGGTAAAGGAGTGCGTCGGCCTGGGATCGAACCCCTGATCCCGGTGCATGGTCGGCGAGTGTCCTAACCGCTATGCCGCCGACACACTGCTTTACCTCACTTAGCCAGTAATAAGACTGGTAAAGAGGGAAGGTTGGGCGTGAGGCTGGCAACCCCATCCTGTAAAAATAAACACTTCTACAGAAACTTCGAGCCACTACCTTGAAGCCCCATGTTCCACTGGGAACGTGAAAGAAATTTTAAAAAATTATATCTAAATTAACACATAAAAAAGTGAATTAAGGTTCTAAAATTGGATTACCAGGATAGCTTCAGAGTAGTGACAAATAAATTTTAATAATTTAATAATTCCCATTGTAGCACTAAGAACACAATATTCAGCGAAGAAACTCTTTTCAACGAATTTATTATCAAGCTGTACAATCGTATATATATGGTTTTTTTTATAAAAAATTATATCCGGTGAGAGAATTAGGTCAAAGGTGTGAATACATGAAATAATAATTAAACTATTATTATAATCACAAATATTTTAATTGCATTTCATACTATTATTATTTCATGTATTCACACCTTTGACCTAATTCCCTCACCGGATATAAATTTTTATAAAAAAAACCATATATATATACGATTGTACAGCTTGATAATAAATAAATTTTGAACACATAAAACAGGTCTTGTTATGTAAACATTTGGACCTATGGTGAAAAAACTGTAATCCTTTATGCTATGTATGACAAAAACGTGTCACCAGATTTTTGAAACGTACCGCGAAAGTACATTACATGTTTCAGATAAATCACATCTTCTCAATAAAGGACATTTGATGCATGGTAACTAGGATTGGGATTTAAGATGCGCATTCCGTCCCATTTGAGACTCGTCATCTGAATGTACGTGCATTCCCCAGCAAGTTAGTGTGTTCCTACTGCGATTCGAACCCAGTACACATCATTTCCAATGCTAAAGCGTTATCGACTAGACCACTTGGGCCGCCAGAGTCACCTCTTGTGAAGTGGGCATCAGTTATTAATTGCTCTTAATTCAGGATTTCATCATGAACTGACATTCGTTAGAGGACCTTTGGAAAACCTGCGAGTACTGGACATCTGTTTCGTCCTAGTTTCTAACTCTTCATCAGTACGTACCCATTGGAATTTGAACCCAGGGTCTTCTGATGACAGGGTGAGCTCGACCATTAAGCCACTGGGACCCGATCCAACAGTTCATGAATTCCAACTTCTGCCAATGCTTGATATAGTGCGATCACTAGCGAATGTCATTGGCAAGTATTTGTCCTCACATCCAACCTGCTGTACCCCACTGGTCACGACTTCCCAATGGTACCCAATAGAATCTACCTGAATTGGGCAATTTCGAGACCAAACATTTTGGTATAATCAGTGAACGGGAAAATCAAAATTGAATTAAACACAAATCTTCTCAATGTTTTATCAAAACACTTACTTAAATTCGTTGGCATGTAATTCTAACGTCTCCAGAATGTTTAACATGTTTTTTATTCTATATTTTTGAATCAGAGGACATTTGTGCTTGAAAGAAGAGAAAATATTACCTGACGATACTTCAGAAAACCTTAGCTTATTTGAAGAAATCGAAAAATCAATCAAAGGTTGCCTTGTATACAATTTTGATAGAATCAAGTTTCTACAAAATGATTTTGGGTTATATAGAGAGAAACTGACTACAGAGGGCTTACATTTGTGGACAAATTCCTAAAGTTCGAGCACACTTGATAGCATGATGTTATCAGATGCATGGTAAGTCAAAATTAATTAGATTTGTGCTAAGAAAGAACGAACATTGGTGCAGAATGGCATGGAGTCATTTGATTTCGTTGGTTCGTATCAGCTGCAATCAACCTATAATTTTTGTCATCAACAAGCATATTATAAGAGTGTCAAGGTGAGGTAAATTATTAGCATGACAAGGTAGCTGAAGTGTAAGGAGGCATATATATCTTGTCAGAGAGAAGTTTCTTGAAAATTAACAGACAGTTTGTTGTTAGTGTGGTAACAAAAATTAGTAACATTTGTAAAAAATTATATTTGTAAAGTCTCAGCGAGATTGAAATGAGTAATTCCAACGTTTCGTTCGGCAATATGGTCCGAACTTCTTCAAGGAAATTAATCGAAATTAACATAACATAGGTTTATATATAAAAAGGAACATCACTTGTTTTTGAAAATTCGTCCAATCATGAGTCATTCAAAAAGTATCAACAAGTATAATAAACAAAATTTTATGAGCTGTGATCAAAATTTGACCTCGGACTTACAAATATTGGTCTACCTTTCTTAAACACTTTGAACAGAGTGTGCATGTGTGTGTGTGTGTAAACAGTTGCAAAACATTTCTTAACGTCTCCATAAGAAGATATGGACAGTCGAGAATTTTGACCGAGTATTAATAATTAGTGATACATATCCATTTTTTGTTTATTAATGAAGATTTCCTATGCATCAGCCAACATCACGCCTTCATGTCCGTTCAAACTGTTAGTATCTAGAATTTTATGATTAGACGTATTTTCAAAATTATGGTGTTTAGGATTAGCGTTTAGTAGAAGCACCCTGTCGGACTTATTGCTTTGCCTTCTTTCTGAAGATTGAGCTGCTTTATTCGACCTACTGGAGTTGTCAGGTGACTCGACAGCTACGGATTCAGGATATGCATTCTGTTGCAGACAACGCAGAGTGGAAACACGATGATTATGCCAGTTACACTATTCTGTCAAATCTTGACGACAGTTCATTTGAAAAATTAGTAACGTTTACACAATTAGATAATAGAAAATCAAAATTAGGCGCTCGAGAGGTCCGCTGAAAAGGGGACGAGTCGTGGTCTTCTAACTTCATTAAGTTATTTTTTCAACGCGCCCCTCTCCTCTTTTCTTCTGTTTGACTCCTATAAGAGGTAATGTATTTTGACCTAATGAGTTCTACTCGCCATATTGCATCATAACCTTTTCACCTGACCTCTCGTACACCAAATTTTGATTTTTTTCTTATCTAATTGTGTAAAAGTTACTAATTTCTGTCAACGCACTAACAACAAGCTTGTCAATTAATTTTCAAGAAACTTCTCTCTAACAAGATATATACATGTATAGTTGCATTTCAGCTACCTTGTCATCCTGATAAGTTACCTCATCTTGACACTCTTATAATATGCTTGTTGATGACAAAAATTATAAGTTGATTGCAGCTGATACGAACCAACGAAATAAAATGGCTCCATGCTATTCCGAAGCAATGTTCAATCTTTCTCTACTCAAATTTATAAAAAGGAATTTTTGTATGAAATAGATTTGTATCACTGTTGTTATTAGATAGCTGCAGGCAAACAGGTTTCATGCTTGCTGACACTCGTCAGAAAGGCGTTAATGCAATCTTAAAGGGATTCATATCCCTTCTGAGATTCCAACCCGTGTCAACCAGTGCTACTGTCTAATTTATTATCCTGTTTACCTGTATGATCTACGGTAATATTAAGTTTATAGAGACTGTCAGTGATTTTCGTTATGGCTTAATGTCACCTCCGAATTTCAACTGATACATTAATGATTTACAACTGAAAGAAACATTGATGTGATATGTATTTTATCTCGAAAATGCAGAGAGATGATATGTGATTCTTCACCTCTCTACATATTATTTCATACCACTTACACATTTTCAAAAAGTACAAATTACCTCACTACACTTATTTCACCATGATCTTTATACTAAGATATTTACGAAATGATATTAGATGGTTGGAGACAGTCGGCAGGAAGCCTTGCTTGACCTAGGTGTCGTGCAAGTTGGCACTCACCAGTCAGCAAGGCGTATCTATAACCCTGGAGGAGCTCATTTCCCTTCTGAGATTCAAACCCGCGTCACCCAGTGAGAACTGCAGTCAGAGACGTTACCACTGAATTATTCGCGCTCACCATTGATCTCCTGTAGAACTGTAGTAGATACTTTGATTGGAAACTAGTAACTAGTGTGATGTGTCTAGTCCTCTCTTTGGTGCAGAATGAATTCTATCAGTCAGGTTTGCAATGTGGCCTCTCAGAGAGGGCACGAGTTCCTTCAAGGTTGCAGATACGCCTTGCTGACTGGTGAGTGCCAACTAGCACGAAACCTAGTTCAGGCAAGGCTTCCTGCCAATTGCCTCTAACCATCTAATATCATCAAATCAATGTGCACAGTGATGGCGAGCTACCTAGAATGATGGTCACATTGTAAACTTGATTCATAGAATTCAGTCTGCACCAAAGAAATGACTAGACACATCATACTAGTTTCTAGTGCCCAATCAAGGTATATTTATGAAATTTAAAATAAATAAAAGTTGACAAGCACGTACATTGTTTACAATGTTTAACAAAATAAACTAGCGACAGTTTTGTTTTTGTATTATTTCTAAGGACATTCCTAACCTAGACAGTAATGGGACAAGGAACTGAAATACACAACATGACCTCGCATATATGTCTATATACCTCTGATATTATAATTTTTATTATTTCCTTGATAGTGTTCAGACCAATTCACTCAACAAATTGTTGGAATAATTTATTTCAATATCACTGGAATTTATACAGATAAAACTCTTATGTATATATTATTTACATCCCACTCAGTGTCCAATGTTTATGAAACTATTTGGTCAAATCTTGATCACAATTCGCGTAAATAAAAAACAACAGGAATTTTCAAAGAGATAACTAAGTAATATAGATACACCCGCCAAAATGACAATATATGCACATACTTTCCATGTATCATTTTTGTTGGAAAACATTTTAGTTTTGATTGTTGATCGCTTTACATGCCTCTGCTTATATACATATATCTATATGCATATCCCGATTCTGGGCAGTTAAAAGAGGAAAAGGAAGGCAACACTGATTTATTCTCCTGCGTGTTATTTGTTCGTTACAATTCGATCTATTCATTTAATACATTTAAGGAGGTGGTAAAACAAACACCGATAAGAAGAAGCAGCTCAGAGGAACTAAAAAAACCCAATTCTCAAAAATATTATTTATCTGTTGATTTGAAGCGCATATTAGTTAACTTCTTTTAAATAAACAAAGAGATGGGGGCATATCCATTAGGCAGTTTTTTTTTAACTTTTAGAAACTATATGACCATTTCATCTCTATGGGTGTTTTTTTTTGAAATGTTCTGCTGTAGGCAAAACAGACATAAATCTCATGATTGATAAAGAGTTGGTTAGCCTACTTTGACATATGGGTATTTTATTAGAAAAGCAGATAGGGAATATGGGAATAGAGATCAGTGAGCAATATTGATTTAAAGGAACAATAAATAACCATCGGAAGCAATTTTGGTTTTATTTTATTCCCCGCAGATATATTTGAAAACAGCTACGATTAGAAAGATAGGTCATTATTATTTTTTATTTGATTACCTTGAGTTCTGGGTGGGAAATAGGACTTCAAGCTTCAACTTTTCAGTTTCAGTAGCAGTGGTTTTATTTCTAAGGGGTGGAGTTGCTAGTCTCAGATCTAACGTTTCCCCTTAACTAGACTCATCACTGGCTTAGCGAGGTTCGGAAGTGCCTCATCCGGGAATCAAACCACAGATCCCGTGCGTGGTTAGTGAGCATTCTACAGCTAAACAACCGACTCGAAACGAGTCAACTGAAGGTTTATCCCAGTTCTAGCACAGTGTACTCTCCAAATACTTACAACTGACTGATTAAATCATCCCGAGTAAATAAAACGACCTCACACTAAGATTTTATATCTATGTAAGTGAAAATTAGCTGGATTATATTTAATATTGGGCTTTTTACTTTTACTAATAAGTAGCATGTGATAAGCTTGTTTGGATTTTTTAACAGTTTAACGATCTGTAAACTGGTTTGAATTTGTTCTAGGTTGTCAAAAAGTTGAATTATCGAAGAAATGAAAAGTAGCACTATCATTTCATAACACCATGATAACAAATTTCACACATTTTTAGTACATGTCAATCATCTTATCTGCCTAACATAAAATGAACGACATTCTGTCATCTAATCTTTCTCCAAAGACGATAAATTTTTTAGTAGAATAATTTTCTACCAGATTAGTTCTTCGTCAAGCAGCCGCTAATTTGAACAGTATAAGATGGATAATTCCATGTTTAATTTTGCCTTTAACTACATATTACAACATCTTAATGTATTACATTAATCATTATTATTCATCCCTTGAATGTTGAGTGGGTCTTCAGCAGCACATATCCATTGTAATTTGTTCTCAGACATCATTTTCAGCTGGTCCTACGATTAATCTCAAGCTTCCATTTCTCCTTCACATGATCGCTTCAGTTTCACTCTCAAGCATTCTCTGATGCATATTTGTTGAATGAAAGATTTTTGGTTAGACCGCTACTCTGATAGGGGTTTTGTTGCTCATCCCTTCTAACCGGTTATGTCGTCTTCATTATAGAGCAGCGGCAGGTTCTGATAAAACTTTTTACCCTGTTGAAAATGCTTTTGGTGACTCATCAAAACTCTGAATCATATACAGGCAGTTACTTGATATGACTGTTGAAAATCTGGGTCTACTTGCTGTTGGTACGCCTGTATGGATCGTTACATCAATTTCAGAGTAACAAATGCCTGTTTTACTTCCCTGATCCTGGCTGATTTTTACACTTTCATTAGTGCTGCCTGTAGTTGAAACGACGACGCTGCTCAGTTCAGGTAAGCGAAAGAGATGAATTTCCCTTAGATTTCTCCCACTAATGCTGTTTGTTGTTTGCTGTAGGTTGATTATCGTTGTCACGTTTGTCTTCTCCATCTTCGCTTGAAACTATATCTTCGTGAGTTCATCTGTCAGCCTGTTGTTTTAGCTTGTGGATTTCCGACTGTGTGAGGCTGTGAGGCACAAGACATAAATCGTCCACAAAATCCCGGTCTTCTGTAGATTTTTTTCGGTCCAGTGTATGCCAATCTTTTCGCTTCCCAGGATGAGTTCAATGATCCTTCCCACCACATTTGGGAAGATATTTGGTGATAGTTAGCTGTTTCGCCTTACTCCCGCCTTCACTTCAATCGCTTCACTGAGCTTTCCATTGTGAATTATTTGGCATGCGGCATCACCACATAGCTGTCGACAAAGGTTCTAGGCACATTCCGTTATGTTGCAACGGTTTCCAAATCGCTTAATAATCGACGCCCTCGAGGGTTTATTCAAAGCACACAAAGCTGTGGAAGTTGTTTGAATGCCACTCTATGTGTTGTATGCTGACGACGCATAGCGAAGCGATTTGATCCGCATATGATCTACCTTCCCTGAATCCAGCTTGGTCCGAACGGAGCTTTGCGTCTAGAATATCTTTTAATCTCTCAACGGTAGCACGATTTAATAATGTGCTTGATATTGACAGGGGAAAGGTTTCACACCAGCTCTAACAAAACTTAAGTCACCCTCCTTTAACAGTCTGTCAAGGCACCACGTTTTCCGTTTGGCGTGAACCTTTCTTTCCAGCTTCCGTCAGCAGTACAGTAAGTGTTTGTCCTGAGGTGCCTGAGTCCGTTTTCAGTTATCCTGGATGAAGTTATCCCATCTAGCGCAGCCGTTTTCCTGGCTCTCAGTAACTCTGTGACCTTCAACACAACTGTTTTGTCGGGGTTTTGGGGTTCACTCGTAGTTATGTGTCTGCCAGTGGGATTTTTAGACGATTTGTAGGTGGTGGTTAATTCAGGAGTCCTTTAAAGTAATCAGCTCAGCGTCTCCATTTTTACTGCTTTGGTAACTGGCATTTCTTCAATTTATTTCACTGGCTGCATCTGAGTTGATCTCTTTCCAGATAACCACCTGGTAATTTGATGGCTGAACGCTTTTTCTTTTATAACTGATATGTGTTTTGTGGTATCTCTTACTTGCAACCTGTTCTACTTCAGTTCCCAGTATGTCATAAAACTGTCCTTCATACTTCCTAGTAATCACTTATTTATTCAGTGCGCTGCAGAAGTGAGCTTCTCCCTTCTCTGTTCATCTTTGCACTGGTCAATCTCCTGTTTCGTCATCCACCTATCCTCTATTAGCTTCCAGGTATGCATAGGGAGCCATTTCTTCACTTTTCCGTTCTCTTTTACTTGAGCGGCAATACAGCTTTGCTCAACATCATTTTCAGAGAATCTCAGTGTTATTCCACAGGGAATTCCCTTGGTGATGCTGCTTAATGCCCTTAAACGTTTCCTGATGAGTGTAGTGGAGGTTTACTCTGAGGATTTTTATTTCATACCCTAAGTGTCGAACGTGAACTGTGACTTGTCTCCAGCTGCTTTGAAGGTATTTAACTTGAACTTGAAGGTCTGAATCAGAATTTGCTCGTTTTCTCGATTTTATGTCCAGCAGGCTGCGTCTGCACTTTCTTGAGGTTCGATGAAGTCAGTTTGATTTTAAACTTGTTGATTTGGTAAATGCATGAAAAATTGTGGATATTCTTGTGCATGTACGCTTTGCTTCTAATCTCCAATTAACTGACGGTTTAAAAGTGTTCCAACATTTCTTTCGACTGACTGATTTCATTGAGAACCTCTTGGTTCACGATGTATTATCCTCCTGCGTTTCATGCCTTCACTGTGACTTGCATTTATGTTACCCATTCGAATTTTGATGTCACTATCTGGCATTTTTGTCAATCACAGCTTGCAGTTTTCTGCAAAGTTCTTTCCTTAGCTTTTGTTTTTGTAGAAACACAGCACTGTAATTGTAATTTTTGTTCCTTTTCAGTTGAATCTTGCTATCATGTTCATGGAGGATACTGGTTCCTACTTCATGAGCTTTATCAGTGCCACCGGTGGCGTTATGATAGCCACTCCCTCAGCGTACTTGTGGATGTTAGCTGGGTGACCAGAGTAGGTTGCTTATTCTCCAGTTGCAAATTTGAAAGTCTGCTTGCGTTCTATCTACTCTCACAGACTCTTGACACCTCTTTTTCATACATTCTTATTTCTCTTACAGCCTGAGCAGCCTTTCCAAATCTAAACATGGTGTGAACTTTGTTTATCCCTATAGTTACTTTCGTTTTCATCGAAAGAATATACGACGGCTGACTAGCTTTTCGAAGACTTTCACCCGCCAGCATTATTTCACCATCCAACGAAGGATAGGTTTATTTTCTATATTTTTTCTTTGATATGAAGTTCCCATAAGGACTGGGTTGATTTTCCGGGGTAGGTATGCTGGCTGTGCGTGCCACCCAACCTCTTTTACGAGGTCTAAGACCGATTAGCAAACCAGGAAACTAGTGAACTAGACTAGGTTATTACTGTGTATACCAAATTCAAAAGAGGGATGAAAATTTGGGATAGTGTTTCAAGTTATGACAACTAAAATATGTCACAATGTTCAGCCCTAAAATTTTCATCTAATCTGGAATACGAACGCTGATGCTGCCCATGAGTTTGTCATAATAAATAATAGGACTTATTCGATTTTCTAGATGCATTAACTATGAAGTAACTAACAGTTGTCTGTGTTTGATAAGAAAGGAATATTCTTTTGTTTTACCACACCATGACGATTTTACTGGTATTAATGCAATTAACTGTTTATCTTCATGTTGCTGTTTCATTTCCACTATCGTTGCTGTTTGTAATATTATTTGTATTCACTTCATTATCTTACTATGAAAACTTTTTATCTTCCGAGTTTATTATTATTATTGTTCCCTTGGGTTCCTAGTGGAACATGGGGCTTCAACTGCAGGCCTCCACTTGCTTCTGTCTTCTGCTGTACTTTTAACTTGCATCCATGTTAGTCCATACTGTTTCAACTCCTCTTCACACGATCTCCTCCATGTCACCCTCGCACTGACGTCCCACTCGCCGCTTCCCTTTCAGGTTCCATTCGAGCTATGGCCTGACGCGTGATGTCACCCAGTGGCCTCCTCAGCGAGTGTCCAATCCACCTCCACTTTCTCCTGCATATTTGTTGACCGATTGGTTCCTGTTTTGTTTGTTCCCATAGTTTCTTGTTGGTGATTCTTTCCGGTCATCTGATCTTGAGTACAGAACGAAGACAGTTGTTAATAAAGGTCTGCAACCTGTTGGAAATGTTCTTTGTGACCCGCCAAGTTTCTGATCCGTATAACAAAACTGACATGACGTTTGTGTTGAAAATCCGAATTTTGTTGTTGATGCTAAGTGACAGCGGAAGATTTCCAGATTGGTTTCAGGTTGATGAATGTGTTTCTCGCCTTCCCGATTCTCGATTTGACATCCTCGTCTGTTCCTCCTGTAGTTGAGACAATTCTCCCTAGATAAGTGAATGAAGTAATCTCTCTCAAATCCCTCTCGTTGATGGTGATTGGCGCTGGATGTTGCTGCTGTTGTTGGTTGGTTGGTTGGTTATTTTCATGACCTCCGTCTTGTCTATGTTCACCTGGAGTCCTGTCTTCTCTGGCTGCTTCTTCGACCAGTTTATCATTTTTCGCTTGTAAGTCTTCGATTTTGTGTGACATCAAACATAAATCATCCGCGGGCGAAATCCAGGTCTTCTAGGTTCTTCACGTCGGTCCAGGATATCCCTGTCTTCTCGTTTCCCACTGTCTGACGCATAATGCAGTCCACCACAGTTAGGAATATCATTGGTGATAATAAGCACCGTTGTCTGACTCCTGTGTTTACTCCAAACGCCTCGCTGAGTTTTCCGTTGTGGATCACTTGACATGTGCCGTTGTCGTACAGCTGTTGAATAAGGTTGATGAATATTTGGGGTAAACCGTAGTACTTGAGTAGTTTCCAAATTACTTCGCGGTCAACGCTGTCGAAGGCCTTCTCAAAGTCTATGAGGTTGAGGTAGAGATTTGATTGCCATTCCATGCTTTGTTCGATGACAATGCGTAGAGTTGCAATTTGGTCAGAACATGATTTGCCTTTCCTGAATCCAGCTTGTTCTGGTCGGAGTTCTGTATCCAGTGCGTCCTTTATTCTCTCCAGGATGATGTGACTTAGGATTTTACTTGGCGTCGACAAGATTATGATGCCTCGCCAGTTCTTGCAGAGTTCTAATTCGCCCTTCTTTGGTAGTTTCACAAGGTAACTTTTTCTCCAGTCAGTAGGCACCTTTCCTTCCTTCCAGACTTTTTGCATTAATGGAGTCCGAGTTTATACGAACCACTAAATTAAGACCCTCAGATGTGTGCTACTCAGTTTCATTTCCTAATTTTAGAATATTGCCTAAACAGAACTATAACTGGCTCTTGATGGTGATATCAGTTTATGTGTTTCATTTCACTCAATCTTGGAGAGACTAATAATTAAAGCCTCTCACTAATAAAACGTTTAAAAGTAGCCATAACCATGTATCAATGTTACTGTCACTATAACCAATCACTATCAACGGGAGGGATCTAACAGAGGTCACTTCCTTCATTTATCGGGTCACGAAGCACAGTGTCAACCATAGAAAGACGGAACGGATGAAGATACCAAAGCCAGAGAGCCAGAATCGGAAAGGCAACATACTCCTTCATCAACCTGACACCACTTTGGAAATCTTCTGAACTCAGCATAAACAACGAGATTCGAATTCTTAACACAAATGTGAATTTGGTCACTGCTTCTATATGGGTCAGAAACTTGCACTGTGCGGTGCCCAAACGATTGCCAACAAGTTACATACTCTCATCAACAGCTGCCCATTTCGCTCGCTCCATACTGAAGATCAAATGACCAGGAAAAATAGTAAAAAGAAACTCTTACTGGGAACAAACCAACCAAGAGCCGACTGACCAACAAATATGCAGGAGAAAGTGGAGATGGATCGAGGTGCGCATGCGATAAGGAGTCCGTCAAATGACCACACGCAATGCAGGCCATCGCTCGAGTGGAATCCCGATGTGAAGTGATGAGTTCGTCGTTGGTGTGAGGGTGACACGGAGGAGATCGTGCGGCCAAGAGGAGATTAGAGATTATGGGCAGTCGTGGTGCCAGCCATTTGAAGAAGAGAGCGGAACATAGAACGAAGTAGAGATGTGTTGTTGAAGCCCTATACTTCACTCAAAACCCAGGGGAATAATAATAAAACCACTTTCAGTGTCAAAAAGTAGACCAACCAACATCTTACTTTTTCAGCACATTTCTTTCAATACAATAATTGGTCTGCTTACATCTTTTCTGTATATATGAAATCATATCTAAACATTAAATAACACAAAAAAACTTGTAGGCTGAAGTGTTTTATCCAGCTTTTGTAACCTTTTACCACTTCATGTTGTCTTTCATTTATATAACATCGTTTCTACCTTCTGTTCACCTTCTTACTCTCTCTCTTAATCGAATTAATTAATTTGTTTTGTATCTCAAAATGCAAAAATATTTTCAGGTCGCATGCAATCCCCATTGGAGTTTATTAACTATCTGTACCATTTCGCCAGTTTTCTTCAGTATCATGATATTTTCTCTTAAAACATTCTTTCTGTGTAGTTCGCTTAATTATGGGAAGGAAATGTGTAAAAATGTTACAGTGTCCATTTTTGTACCAAGTGTAATTAGTTCTTGTTCTACTGATCTCATAAATGGTAAAAAAAATAATATGCAAAAATATCCTAATCCCTAATTTTGTGCTGTTGAAAACACACCAATCAGATTTAGTGGGCAAAATATTGATAAATTTATTTCACAAAATCTATACTGACCTCAAAACAGTTAAAAGTAAAATGAACATCTACAGGCTTAACTTTATGTGAAAAAGAAGGAATTCTGATGAAGTATTACTGCTGCTTGGGAAGTGTGACAGGAATAATTGATTTTAACAACTCAGTGACATATACTTTATCAAAATACATATTACGAATTCTGAAACCACTTCAAAACAATATTCCTTCAAACATTAAAAATATTGAGGAATTTAAAAATAAAGTAATGGACATAATTATTGAAGAAGACGAAATTATGGCAAGTATTCCGATATGTGATGCACTTAATATTATGAAATATGAACTTGAAAACAATCAAGGAGTATTAACTAAATCTTTATTATCAATAGATGAAGTTATAAAATGCTTAAAACTTTGCTTGGAATCTGCATATTTTACCTTTAAAGACAAACGATACCGTCAAACAAATGGAGTTGCAACGGGTTCCCCAGCATCTCCAATTGTAGCAAACCTGCATATGAAAGCTCTAGAAAGAAAAGCACCGACAAGTCCCAGCTGTCATCTTAGAATATAGTACAAATATGTAGATGACACATTTATCATCATGAAGAAAGCTGGAAAAGAAAACTTTCTAACAGAAATTAACTTAATCTCAGAATATATAGAGTTTACTAATGAAGTAGAATCGGCTGAGAGAACTCTGAACTTTCTTGATTGTCTTGCAAAAAGACAAACTGACGAGAAACTACAGTTTACCATATACAGAAAGCCGACACATTCCAACAAGTATTTGAATTTCCTGTCAGATCATCCAATAAGAATGAAAGTTTCAATAGCTTTAAATCTCGTTAACAGAGCTAGAAACATTATAACAGATAATGACGACATGGAGAAAGAGATATCCAATATAAAACAGATTTTGATTGGAAATGGTTATCCTGAAAAGCTACTAGATAATATTATCAATAAAAAGGAGCATAAGGGAAAATAGAAAATTGAAAAATCTTGACTATCGACAATAGCCATTCCATATTGAAAGGACACAGCTGAACAACTTCAAAGACTATTTGCTTCATATCATATTAAAGTCTATGTCAAGCCCTCTAATTCTCTGGAGAAAGCGTTGGTGCATGTCAAGGATATGGTACCCAAAATGTCACAAAGTAATTGTGTCTATTGGATAAAGTGTTCGGAATGTGATGCATACTATGTAGGGAGAGCAGTAGGCAGGTGAAGGTCAGAGTGAATGAACATAGACTATGCACGAAACGTCCACCTAGAAATGAAGTAGAATTAAAAAGTCTGGAAAAAAGATCGGCTATAACAATGCACTGCTATAGACAGCGGACATAAGATTGATTTCGACAACGTCGAAATTCACATAAAGAAAGATTGACTTCTGAAGCCCTGTACATTTTAACCACATTGAATGCAGTAAATAGGAAAGAAGGGATAGACTTATCACCTATATGGCAAACTCTTATGAAGCAAGACAGATGAAAAAACAACAAACACTCTACGAGCCTCCATGACCCTTTAAAACATGTAGCATAATGTTTGTCATGTTGAATTCATGTATTTTCCATATGACAAATAACATACATACACACACTCATACAGAGCTAATCTTTATAAATCAACTATAGAAGAGTATGCACAACAACAATTTGACATTAGTCATTACAAATATATGTGATGACTATAGGTTTCCAGGCCGTAGGTGTTAAGAATTCCCTGGAATAATTTGAGCGCCGAGTCAGATTGATTCATTATAAATTATTTAAATTAATCCCAGCATGTTAAGAAAATCGAAACAAGATTTTTCTGAACGTTTCGCTGTGTAAACCAGTGTCATGAATGAAATACAATAAGATGGGAAATAAGTTCATTTTATAGTCAAGTAACTTGTTAGAATGTCATAATGTGAATTGAATACACCTTAACATTATTTATTATCCTCTGATTTGACTGATAATATCTTCCATATATCTGGTATTTGCGTTGAGTCACTTCTACTGCATGTGTTGGGTGTAGACTTGATGAATTGGGATTCAGTAATCAATCTCTTTCTCCACCTACCTGTATTACGTTTTAGAATTTTAACCTTCTCCTACCCTATTGTGTGGTTGTGTCAATGCATGCAGTGCGATTGCTGAGTTTTTTTTCTAAATTACTTATCTTCGTGGGGCCAACCATTCTTACCTTAGCTAAATTCTTATGTTCCAACAGTCTGATTACTCCCGATCCACTAGTTTGACCTATGTAGTTGACCTCACAGTCATTGCAAGGTATTTTGTAAATTATATTATTTTGTTTAATTGGGTCCACGGGGCGTTTTAGCCTACAGACCTTGTCTCTGAGTGAGTTTGTAGTTTTGAATGCCACCCTAATTCCTGTTTTATTGAGAATCCTACGTAGGGCCTCAGATGTCCCCTCCTTATATGGTTAAACTGGAGATGCATTATATTGTTCCTTTCATCTTTATGTGTTGATTGCCATTAATAACAATGTTTTTTGACAACACATCACCACTACCCTCTTACCAACCCTCACCCCTCCCAGTTACAATTTGATTACTCATCACGTTTTTGAAATGTCTTGACAACAATAACCCTAACTGGTTTGTATTCTTATCAGACAAACCTGACGTACACATATATATACAAAAATAAGTATATATAATTGTGATTTAGCCGCTAAGTGAATGAATTTGCCGCTCAAAAGAGACTATTCGCTGAGCTACATCTCTTATTTTCATAAATGCGAAAATTGTCGAAATTATCTGGAAATAATGAGTAAATAAGAAGTAGTTTTGTCCTTTTCAGCAAAACACTATGTATAACTATCGCTTAGAGTGAACTCCCACTTCCATATCTATGTTCGTATTACACACGTTATAAAAACTGAAAAAAATTCATGAATAAAGCAATGAAATTCTGTTTTAATATCTCAAGATTTAGAAGTGTAGTACGCATTGGATACATTAAACTTTATTCTCTACTACTAAAATTGGTGCAAAATCAGCTGGTCAACATAAAGAATTCAAAGGATCATTAAAATTTTTCGTTCGACAAGAAGATTAATCCTGAGAATAATCTATATGATTCGAGAAAAAAACTATATAAATTAAAAGTTCGGTGAGAGTTTTCACTCCAAAATACTTTTAGGTGAACATTTTTAGGCGACAAATCGGTCTGCATTAGTGCATAATATAAATTTACTAAATCTGTTGATTCACTGTAAAGATTAGCTTCAGGGTTGGTTTCGAACTTCCAGTAGACAACCACTAAAAGCCAAAGAGTATTGGACAACTGTTTCGTCCTAGCCCGGAACTCTTTAGCAATAAACACCGATGATCACATTGGGAATCGAACTAGGAGCCTCTAGATTACAAGTCGAGCTCACTGAACATTCAGCCACTGGGATAGAATCCAGTGACCGCTTAACTTCACCTTATCCCAGTTTGTAACATACAGCGCAACCATCAGCCAACGTCATTGGGAATATATATCCTCCCACCAAACTTGGTTGACATCACTGGACACGAATTCTCACGGGAACTACAGGCAGCTTCATCCTATAGTGAGACACCAGCAAGCACTGGATTAATTTTCGAGTGTTGGTTTTTAGGGATTTAACCGATATCAGGTTTTGATCATCAACTATGTTCACTGTCTGTACAGATGCTCGCATGTGACACTAGCTAGTGGAAGTTAGAAGTGGCGGGCCGTTGTATTCCGTCCTGATAGCTGGAGGATCATTCAGCTCATCACGTAATATGGAGGTCCGGGGTTCAATCCTTGGTGTGATCATAGATGCTTCCTGATGAAGAGCTCAGGGCTAGGGTGAAAGAGCTTTCCAGCCCCTTTCAGTTTTCAGTGGTTTTGTATCTGAATTCAGTTTTTCGAAGAAACTTGGAATAAATCAAATCTCTACAAACTAGCACGTGAAAATATTAGTTTATCTCCTCATCTACAGAAATGTGCTACGGTTGTACTCAGTAATTACGATTTCCACTACAGAACATTTGAAGGAATGTGCTCAATCAAATAGTCAAGATCGTAAGTTTCAAGTTAGTCAAAAGGGCTAGTACAAGCGTACTTAGTTTGCTTTATTTTCGACTTCCTGAAATTTCAGGGAAACCTGAGTATTTTTCCAAAATAAAGATATCCATTCTTTCCTTTGTATGGGGCATAAAGTACTTTCTTGAGTTCAACAACATTTGTCGAATAAATACTGTTTTCTCACTATTCCGAATACAGCTGAGTGAATCTGACTGCGAGACATGAACATTACAAGTAGAATACCTGAAGATGCTTGTTGCCTTGTACCACAGACTTTCACTTCCTATCTCACCTGTTAAGTGGTATAATATGATGAGTAATATGGTTAGACTTTTGAGGAGGGAAAGTCAATCAATAAAGTTGTGAAGCTACGTCAACTGAGATCGCTAGGTCGTGTGTTGCACGTGTTCAGCCACTACCTTCATCGACAGGCGATGCTGGCTGACATAGGATTGGGATGGAAAAGACTTCGAGGGAGTCAAACCCAAACCTAGCATCAATCCAGGAAGTGTGTCGCTGGAGATTTGAACCACTCACTTAAAGAGGTGTGAACGGCTTGGTGGGAATCCCCGGGATACCAAGAACCCGATATCTATGGTCAGCCTGAATGTGGGCTACCGATATCCATGCTGAAAATTCCACACTTGTACTGAAAATACGGTGTGGAATCAAGCTGTAAATCAAAATAAAAATAAAATAAATAGATTACTGGTGGGATGGCTGAAAATCGTTCTCAACAACTCTGTCTCTCTTTGTGATCCCCCAAATCCAATAAACAGTCATGTTTCTCCGTGTTAATACTCTTTCTCCCTCACATGTCCGCTTATAATGATTTTATTGAAAGTCTTTTCTCTCTCTCCATTGTCTGGCTTCGTATTTTACACTGTGTGCGGCATCATGAACTGCCACACTTCTGTAACAAGTTCTATGCCAAAACTCATTGAGTCAGTCAGTGAATTAGGCGTTTTTTCACTTAACCTTTCTGGATTATTTCAGGTTCCTAAAAACTCATATTTATTTTAATTTATCCTAAGAGATTACCTTTAAAATAATTTGCTGTATTATTTCATCGTTCTGGGACAAAATTTTCACCTATATTTCATAAATTTACATTTTTTACGAACGCTTCTGACTTACATAATTATTTTTGTTACCACTTAACATTTTCCAAAACGACATTCATTTACTGCTATTATCACAAATATGTGATTATTAAATATACGATAAATGTATACATTACTATCATAGAAAATGTTGAGTAACACTTGCTAATTGAAGGATGAGAGAAATCTACATGTGGCTAACCTACGCTGATAGATGCATTTATAACCATTAGTGTTTGTATTCTTTAAAACACTAATGGCATGTGCAGACTGAAAATAAATTTCTATTCAAAAGAAAGAAGGTTTGTATATCACCTGCTGTATTTAATTTAATTTACTCGCAATGATTTTTGTTAGCTTAGAGTACAGTCTAACATTTAAGTGTTCTAACCAGATGATTTCATTTTCCCACTGTATCAGAGGGATTTGCAGCACTGACTGTTTAGAAGAGGAGCTCTTATTCCGTCTCAAAATGGATACGCGGTAGGTTTTGTGGAGAAGAACAAGAAATAAAGGCCAAAAAGATAAGAATGCACTTTATTATCAAAGAAAATACTGTGCATAAATCTGGGCATCATGAGACACTTGTTGGTAGATATCCCAAAGAGGAGAATCTCCAGTTCCCTAAGGAAGGCCTATCAGGCAGTAATTCTAAGAGTAATATTCTCTATCTACTCACTGCTTCTAATGGATATAAAGGACAACCCCCCGCATATGACACTCGCTGCTGTGGAGCTAGGTACATAGGTCTTTCTACGAACTTCCTCTCAAAACGTACTAGAGAATATTACCTAGCATGACTGACAAGAGGAGACACTGACTCAGCCATAAGCGCCATAGTTGAACACCTAATCAACACCTGTCACGGAATCTCAACTGAGTCATCATTCAGAGTCATTTACAAAGTACACAAAAATCTAGCAAAGGCAGTGTATTTCCGACTTCTTTGTATCCTAGGAGCACTCGCCATTTAAACTGGGAAGCTGCAGCTATGTGTTCGAAAGAAACTAGTCCAGTCCCCAAGTTTACCACGCATCTAGTTCCGTTCGACTTCCTAGTTTCCACTTCTCGTTTTTTAATCCCAATCGTCTATTTTCATTTTCAGTTTCTGTGCTTATTCCATTCACATTTATCCTCATCAAAACGATGTTATGCATCACGTAAATATTTTCTAATCCTGTTTAATTTTGTTTCTAAGCCCCATGTAATCTGTATTCACACCTTCATCAAGCTGAAAATTGTCATCGCCTTTGATCTACTTCGTCACTAAGTGGAATTAAATAATAATTGTATCAATGCAAACTCATGTATATAATTGCGACAGTATAGATTTCGAGGATGAAATCACAGAAAGATATCTTCTTGATGAGCTCTTCGTTATTTTCTCTCTAAACAGATGTGTAATAGACATGTGGAATAAAAACACTGTTGCACAAATCGAAGCTGCTATATGATATTCCACCGACAGTATGAACGGAACTGCCAGTGGACACCAATCCTCCAACAAAAGCTGAAATACTAAATGAGATCAAGCTTCTGAAGTCCATTTGGGAAAGCAGCACGATCGGACAGAATTCCCCCATTCCAAAGCACTGAAAACAAACATGGAGAATGCGGCAGATGTACTTACGCCATTACCGCAAAAGGTTTGGAAAGAAGGAAAGGTACCTACCAATTAGAAGAAAGGCTAGATACCTCGTCAAGCTGCAAAAGAAATACGAATTACGCCTGTGCAAAGACTGACTGGCATGGAATAATGTTTGTGTCCACGCCAAGTGAAACGCTAGGTCGCATCATCCTGGAATAAATGAAAGATGAACTGGACAAAGAACTCCGAATCACTGACCACAACAAGCTGGAGTCAGGAAAGATAAATGATGGTGCTGACCAAAGTGCAGTTCTATGCATCGTCACCACAGCACAAAGCATAGAATGGCAGTCAAACCTCTACCTCAGCTTCATCGACTTCGAAAATGCCCTCACCAGGCAGCGTTGACGGAGAAGCAATTCGGAAACTACTTCAGCACTGCGGCGTGCAATGCCCAAGTCTTTGTCAACATCATTCAACAGCTATGTAGCAAGGGTAAAACGGGAAACTCAGTGCGGCGTTTGAAGTGAGTACAGGAGGAAGACAAGCTGGTTGCCTATTACCACTAATGGTATCCCTAATTGTGATGGATTGAATTATGCATCAGACTGTGCTTGGGGCTGTTGACAGTAATACACTGAACCACCGATAAGAAGACTCTAGAAGACCTGAACTTCAAAGATGATTTATGTTTAATTTCATACAAACTTGAAAACTTACAGACGAGAACCAACAAACTGGCTGCAGAGACAGGCAGTAAACACAGAATGCGAGGTGATGACAAGCAACCAAAGCAACAGCGACAACAACCAACACTAATAAACATCAACGGGAGAGATTCGACACAGGTAACCTCTTCTTCAGTTTATCTGGCCAGGAAGCACGGTCTCAACCGCCGGTAGTTCGAACGGATGAAGATGTCATCAACCTATATCCAATTTGAAAATCTTCTGCTCTGCACTCAGCCAGCATAAGGAACAAGATTCATATTCTGTTCAACACAAATGTGAAGTCAGTCAGTTCTTATATATGGGTCAAAAACTTGGCCAGACTGCAACGAGAAGGATTTCCAACAGGTTGATTCAGACTGTTATCAGCAGCTGCTTTCGCTCCATACTGAACATTAAATGGTCAGAAATAATTAGTAACAAGAAAGTCAGTCAACAAACCAACCAAGAGCTGATGGATCAACTAATATATACACTAAGGAAACTGTCAAATGACATCGCGCTTAATGCAGGTCATCACTCGAGTAAATTCAAATGGGAAGCAACTTGTAGGCGTCGGTGCGAGGTTGACATGGAGGAGATCATTTGAAAATGAGATGAGGGATAATGGCCAATCGTGGACTAAGCTGAAGATGATGGCAGAAAATAGAAGAAAGTGGAGATGTGTTGCTGTAGCCTTATGTTCTGGTTGGAACCCAAGGGAACAATAATAATAATATGGTATTGTTTATTCGTCTCAGAAGATTGCTGTTTCATAGCAGTACACTGACTATTTGCTAATATTAGCAGTGTAAAAATATTACCGAAGAAATTATTGAAAAAGCATTGACAATTTGCAGATCTGTTCTAGCAACTGCATTTCTCCCTAACTCTTTATTAGAACGTATTGGTAATGCTTAGTTATTTATAATAGTTTTAGTTTTGCTGGAAGCATTACCAAAATTAAAACTTACTAGTAAGTAAAACAACCATTACAATTGAACTAAACAGATGATCAACTAATAAAGATTAGATAATGTATCGAAAACGCATCAACACCTGAATTGCAGACTACCATTTAAACTTGGAGATAGTTAGAAATGATTGTTATTCCTTTGTAAGCAACAGTCTCCATCAGTTTGGTTATTTTCAAGTTTAGATCAAGAAGTATAAAAAGTTGGATAACAACTGGAAACCAGTGAGGTACCAAGTGGCTATTTAGTCCTAGCTTGGAATTCTTCAGTGGTGCTCATCAATGACTCAATCGGTGGTGGAACCCAAGACCTTCAAGTTACATGGCAAGACTGCTGGCCATTCATTCACTTGGATGGAATCCAGTGGCCCTTTAATTCCAGCCTCTGGCTATTCGCCAGGCAATGTCATCAGAAAGTATTCGGTTAGAGAAAAGAAGTCAATTCGTGACCTGACTTGAAATTAATCAAAACACTGCAAACCAATACTTTAAAATTAATTCACTGCTGACTAGTATTTCAAGAAAGTTAGGAGTTACCTGAAGTCTCGATGAGAAGTCATATCCAGTGGAGTCCACCAAGACTGGAATGAGAACAATTACTCTCAATTAACACTGTCTGGTGGTCGCTCTGTATATCACAAATTGAAATAAAATCTCGACTACCAGAGATAGAAAGAAATATTTCGCTAAGAACACACGCTCTATTTGAGCTGACAGAAGACGAACAGAGAAGTTTCATGGACTACATCGATTCAGTTTCAAGAAGACGCTGTGAAGATGTGAACCTGAAACTCGCGAATAGCCTCAAAGCCGCTGACACTTACTCACGTTTTCCTGCCAAACCAGAAAAATACTTTTTCAACTACTCTAGTATATCATTGACTCCTGTCCAATTGCAAGCCTTGTCGTTGGGTCCAAAATTCTGTGACATTTCAATGAATTCGAGTGACTTGGATATTAAAGTCCAGTTTGAAGCACTGATCCAACAGACAAATGACCTTCCTGCAGTGTCCAATAAATCATATGAACAATTCAAGTCTACAGTATTAAACAGCTACCATCAGTACATCAACACGAAACCAAATGTCAAAAGATTGATATCAGCCGAGCACAGAAAACAACTACGTGAGATTCTAAAGAACAAAAACTTGGTTCTGACACGCCCTGACAAAGGTGCTGGCATTGTCCTGATGGATCGCCAAGACTACATCGATAAAATGTTATCAGTCTTGTTAGATGAAAACAAATTTTCAAAAGAAAGTAGCCAGAAAGACCAAACGGAACAAATTGAAGACAAGCTGACACAAATGCTAAAGAAGATGAAGAACGAGTCGGTTATCAGCTCTGAATTGTTCGAGCGAATACGACCCTCCGGTTCCGTGATTCCCCGTTTATATGGTCTGCCGAAAGTGCACAAAGAGAACGTGCCACTACGTCCAATCTTGGACATGATAAACTCTCCATATCATGCTACTGCCAAATGGCTCGCAGATATCCTCCTACCTATCAGAAACAACCTCTGCAAGCATAGTGTTTCTGATTCGTTTGAATTCATCGACTCAATAAATGATGCTAATGTGTCTGGGAAGAAAATGATATCCATGGATGTCACTTCGCTTTTCACCAACGTTCCCCTCACTGAAACTATCTGCTTTATATGCAAATTCATTGAGGATAATAACGTAGACGTATGTGTTCCGATCCACTACTTAAAGGAACTACTATTGAGGTGCACCCTAAACGTTCAGTTCAAGTTCAACAATACAATTTATAGACAAAGAGATGGAGTTGCAATGGGGTCACCATTGGGTCCTTTACTTGCAGACTGCTTCTTGGGCAGTTTGGAGAATAATATTTTACGGCCTACTATCGACAGCTTCCATCTGTACCAAAGATACATGGATGATACTTTCATCATATGTGACGACAATACCGACATCGAATTGATAACCAAAGAGTTCAACAGCTGCCATCATGCCATCAAGTTCACGTCGGAATCAGAGAACAACTCGGAATTCCATTTTCTGGATGTTTTTCTAAAGAGGAGATCGGATGGTTCTCTTCAAAGATCGATCTACAGGAAACCAACATGGAATGGTCAGTACACAAATTTCCATAGCTGGGTCCCTTTGACGAGGGAAGAGAAATCTAATCCATTCCTTATCCTCAAGAATAAGGAGGATATGTTCCAGTGATACAATCGATGGGGAACTGGAGCGACTCAGACAAGTCCTCATAGAGAATGGATATCCTCCGAGATTTATCGAGAAGAACATGAAGCCAAGGGAAAAACCGGAAAGAATATAGACGGTACCGAAGAAACTACTGTTTATGAGTGTTGAATTTAAAGGTGATACCGCAGCTGAGATCCTGAAGAATTGCTTATGCAGATCACTGAGGAAAGCCTTCTTTATGGCTGAGCTACGTATCAACTTCTATAGCCGACAAATGATCAACGGGTGTGTGAAGGATGAACTGCCGCTTTGGGCCACCTCAATGTGTGTTTATAAATTCACTTGCTCGTGTGGAGCTAGTTATATTGGCCGCACAAAGCGCACGCTTTCCAAACGCATCTCTGAGCATTATCCGGCATGGTTAGCAAAGGGACAATGTAAGACAATTACTAGCTCAATTCTCGAGCATTTGGTGAACTCAGGCCACGTAGCTCCACCAGAATCCTCTTTCAAGATCATCTACAAAGTGAAGCCAAATGGTACAAAGGGCGTCAGGTTCCGGCTTTTGTGTATGGCGGAGGCTCTAGCAATTCATCAATACAACCCTGAACTCTGTATACAGAAAAAGTTTGTCCAGTCTCTTATTCTACCTTGGTCTTAACCTCTTCACTAATCGTTCCTTGTAAATAAAAAGATTTTTTGATTTTTTCTTTTCATTCTAATTTCGCTTTTAGTTAGCTTTTGCTTCAATAATTAATTCGCTATTATCACTCTCATATGCTCCTTTTGTATATTTTCACACCCTCTTCACACTTGTTAAATTGACACTCAAATACCTTTATTCTCACTTAATAGCAATTTTAACCTTATCAAATTTCTATCTTTTTGCCGTTGAGTACCACGTAATTTTCAACTTCTAATTTTCACTTCTAAAGCCACTTCTGAGTAATTATATCAATTATGTCACCCCCTATTACTCAATAATAGACCACTATATATTTTTGTAAGTATAAATACGATTGTACAGCCTCTGAAGATGATTTCGTCGATAAAGAAAATTTTCTTCGCTGAATCCGTCTTTTATTTTCTTCATGACTCAATGGGTATTTTCGGTGATTATCACAAATTAGTCGAAGTTGGAGTTAATAGGCCATTGGATTCTGTCCCAGTGGATAAATGATCACTGAGTTCGCCTTGTAACCTGGAGGTCCTGGCTTTGATCCTTGGCGGGATCGCGTGTGCTTTTGATGAAGATTCCCAAACTTGGGGCTAAGAGCTGTCCAATATTCTCTAGTTTTAAGTGGTTCTCCAACTGAAATCAGTTTGCAATATAACCTGGTAGTAGTATTATGTTGTCTGCAGATTATTATTATTGTATCCTTTAATTCCTACAGGAACATAGGGCTTCAGCCGTGCGTCTCCATTGCGTTCGGTTCTCTGCTAGAGTCTTCACCTGGCTCAATGTCTGCCCACACGTTTTCATCTCCTCTTCACATGACCTCCTCCAAGTCACCCACCCTCGCACTGACGACCAACTCGTCGCTTCCCTTTCGGGTTCCACTCGAGCAATGGTTTGTCTAGTGATGTCACTTGATGGTTTCCTCACAGTATGTTCAATCCATCTCCATTTCATCCTGCTTATTTGATGCATAATCGGTTCCTGGTTGGTTCGCTACCAGAGATCCCTCTCTATTGCTGATCTTTTCTGGCCAGCCATCTGATCTTGAGTATTGAGCGAAGACAACTGTTAATGAAGTTCTGTAGTTTGTTTGAGATGCTCTTTATGACGCGCTGGCCAAGTCTCTGATCCGTATAGTAGCACTGACTGACTTCACATTGGAGTTGAAAATCCGGATCTTATTTTTGATGCTGAGAGCTGTTGACCTCCACACAGACTTGAGAGTAGTGAAAGGTTTTCTTGCTTTGATATCCTCGTCAGTTCCGCCTGTAGTTGAAACGATGCTTCCCAGGTAGGTAAAAGAGGTTTTTTCTTTCAGGTTCCTCCCATTTATGCTGATCGTTGTCTGTTGTTGTTGTTCTTGTCCAGGAATCTTCATTACCTCTGTTTTCTCTATGTTCACCTGAAGTCCTATCTTTGATGCTTCTTCTGCTAACTTGTTACTTTTCGCTTGCATATCTTCCAGTTTGTGGGAAATCAGACATATATCATCGGCGAAGTCCAGATCCTCCAAGTTTTTTGTGTGGGTCCATTTTATACCTGTTTCCTCATTGCCCGCTGTTTGTCGCATTATCCAGTCTACTGCAATCAAGAAAATCATTGGCGATAGTAGTCAGCCAGCTTGTCTTACTCCTGTCCTCACTTCTCAGAAGGATTCCGTAAGTTTCCCATTGTGGATTACTTGGCATGCAGCATTGTCGTACAGCTGTTGGATGAGATGTATTATTGTCGGTGGCACTCCGTAGTAGCGAAGTAGTTTCCAAATCACCTCTCGATCGACGCTGTCAAAGGCCTTTTCAAAGTCGATGAAGTTGAGTGGTGTAGAGGGCTAACTGCCATTCCAAGCTTTGTTCGATGATGATCCGTAATGTGGCGATCTGATCAATGCATGACTTGTTTCTCCTGAATCCAGCCTGTTCCGGTCGGAGTTTTTCATCCAGGGCGTGTTTGATTCTCTCCAGGATGATGCGGCTTAGTATTTCGCTTGGGATGGACAGGAGCATAATTCCGCGCCAGTTCTTGCCTTGACTTAGGTCTCCTTTCTTTGTCTTCTCTAGCACTCCTCTTTACTCTTTTGTTCAGTGTCTTGTAGCTTGCATTCAAATCCTGTTTTTGTTGCTCATCGGTGCACTGGAGAATCTTTTGTTTCGCCATCCCTCTCTCTTCTATTAGTTTCCAAGTGTCCGTAGTGAGTAATTGTTTGTCCTGTCTCTTCTTTCTGCCTGCAATTAAAATGAAGCATGAACCTCTACGGAAAATATAAGGTCTATACTATTGCATGACAAGACGGGACGAGTGACTAAACTACATTTTAATCAAAAGCACAATTTCAGCTTATTTGATTTCATTCCTCTATCTAGAGCAATATGAGGCACAAAAAGAACGACCTCATTTGGTAATTTCTTTGGAATATAGTGCATCAGAGAGCAAACAGTAATTATGCAGTATTAAGTGATTAGAAGCGTTGTTGTGTTTGAATGAATATAAAGGTCCATATCAACATTCATAGATTTTAAATGATAGGTAGAGTAAAGTATGTTTTTCTTTCTCAAGTGACTTTATTGATTGTATAACAGTCAAATGTCGTCCGAAACACTTATCCAAGTTTAAATACGTCCTCATCTCAAACATTTATGTTACTCCTGGCTGTTCCGCCTTGGATCTATCTGATTTTGTCGATGTATTCACAGCATTCGCTTTTACACACCTTGTAAACTCTTTATCAGTTGTCACTGGAGATTTCAATACCTGTGACTGTTCTTTTCTTGAATCATTAGGTCATGTCAACATTGTCAAATTTCCAACTCGACTTGATAAAACGCTGGATCTAGTATTTACTAATGATGCGGAAATATATGAAGCACGCAGACGTGCTCCTATAATGAACTCTGATCACTGTATTATTCGGATATTACCCAAAATATATAGCAGATATCACTTTTATATCCTCTCGAATCTCTCCAGGAAAACACAACAAAGATGTTACTCATAAGAATATGTGCTCAAACTAAGACGTATGTTAAATGACACAAACTGGGAACTTTTCACTGAACACACTCTGGATGATACTATTTCCAATCTGACTGACTATCTTAAATTCTGCCTTGATGTATGCTGCCCTAAACAGATACTTTTCAAAAGAATAGATCGTTTCTCTTCTCCTCATCTCAAAAAGCTTTGAAGAGAAAAAGGGAGACTGTACAAGACTAAGGATAAATCTGGTCTTAGGAGGATAAACATCCAAATTAAATCCGAAATCAAGAGGCTAAACAATATTTATAATCAAAGAATTTTGTCATGTAAAACTCCAGAAAACATGCCGAAGCTTTTCAGAGAAATTACAGGTTGTGGTAAGCATAGTATTTTTGCCCCTTCTATTGATGTAAATACTCTTAATAGATCTTTTATCCGCCCTTCTAATGTACCTTTTAGCTTCAATGTAACAAATAACACGACAAGTGACTCTCATAGTTTTAAAACTTCTGATGTTCTTAAATGTTTAAAATTTCTAAAACCTTCCCAGAGTCTAGGCCCTGATGGTATACCTGCCATTGTCCTAAGTAAATGTGCTGATATTTTAAGTAACCCACTTGCAAACATTTTCCACACTTCTTTTTCTAATAATGTTGTACCTTCTCTGTGGAAAGATATTAAAATCATCCCTTTAACCAAGTCAGATTCTGGAAATAATGCTAAGTTTAGACCTATTGCTATTACCTCTCCTTTTTTGAAACTAATGGAGAAATTATTGTTACTAAAACTTGTTCCCCCCTGAGCTTCTCAAATGATGCAAAGCAGTTTGCTTACAAACAGGGTAAAAGTACTTTAGACGCTGCTGCTGTGTTTCATCACAACATTGTATCCTCCTAAGACAAAGGGGCAGAGGATGTCAGTTGTACGTTCCTTGATTATACATCTGCTTTCCACTATGTACTTAGAGGCCTTTTGTTAAACAAGCTTAGCCTTACACAAACTGAGCCCTTGGCTATCAACCGGCTACACTCTTACTTCTCTAATAGGATGCAGTAAATGGTATATAATGATGTATCTTCCTCTCCTTTGCTTACTGAAGCTGGGGTTCCTCAGGGTGCTGTTCTCTCTCCGTTTCTCTTGTCCTTCTTCTTACATGACTTACTTCTTTCAGACGAAATCAGCTTCGTCAAATATGCAGATGAGGTGACTGTATCGTTTCCCGTTAAGTCTCAATCAGACTGTTTCAAATTAAATAGCTTCCTGTCGGACATCGGTCACTGGTCTAAACTAAATGGCCTCATACTGAATCCCTCAAAATGCCAGACTATTGACTTCTCCCTTAGGCATAAACGAGATCTAAAAACACTAGTAAGTACTCATGAAGCCAGTAGCAGTGAGGCGACTAAAAATGAAAATAAGTCTAATGCAAAATACCTTGGTCCAGTTCTATCTTCCGACCTTACTTGGTCATCTCATATCCTAACGATTTCTAAGAAAGTGTTTCGTCTAACCTACTGCATTAAGAAACTTAGACTATCTGGAATCACCCAAACTCTACTTTCACAATCTGTCAACTCTCGTATCTTACCTATTCTACTTTACTGCTCCCCGATAGTCTTTCCTGGGCTACTGAAAAAGGACTATACCATCCTGAGAAGGATGTTGAAGGTAGTCAGTAGGACTAGTGGTGTAAAACTCAGTTAGCTCGACACTACATTAGTAGAAAGGCATCTGAATACATGCGAAAAATGGTCTAAAACCATACTCTCCGACCCCAAACAGCCCTTTTACTCTCAACTCTCTCCTTGTTTCTCAACAGGTAGAACCAGAAATCAGTATAAAATAATTTATGCTCGTACAACCAAGTACAGGAACTCAACGATACCATACTTGGCCCGTGTTCTAAGTGACAGAGACAATGTTAAGCGCGAAACCCATGACTTGCTTTGTTGTTACTAACATAATTTTGGCTCATTCATTTCTCTCTTATTTGTATTCTATGGTGAACACCTTCTTAAGCATACTTAACTGCCTAAATTAATAACATTGGCTTACTATTTTGTACTTTATTCTATTCCTTCTTTTGTGTATCTACTGGTTCCGACCATATTAGCACTAAGAGTATTACAAAATTGTCCTGTCATTAACCATCATGTAATTATTAGTTTTGTGGTTGTTTTTTGTTCGGCAATATTAACTGACAATCTTGGTTATGAACGCCAATATCATCGTCTTAAAATTTTGTATTATGCAGGATTACTCACCGTATTACAGCTAACAATAAAAAGCCCTGAAATGTTACTTTATGATTGTTTAGTGCTGTTCAATCAAATTAACTGATCATCTTGGCGATAAACATTCTTAAATATCATTACATAACTTCTTGTATGGCTATAGCTTTACTGTCACCATGCATAAACATATCACAGCTTCCACTACCGAATACTGAGATATTATTTATTATGTTGTTTATTTCCCTTTCCACTTCTTGGTAATCTTTTTTCGCATTTTTTTGTTATTTTTGTGTCTTTCTGTTTCTGTTTTTGTTGTTGTTTTTATATTTATTTTTTGAAATACTCCATTTAAATATTTGATAAAATTAGATGCAATATTTTAGATATGTGCTGAAAATTCCACACTGTACCACTAGTACTGTCTCTGGAATAAAGGAAATTATTATTATTATCTCAATTCAAACCAATGCTTAAATAATCATATAAGTACCACCTATACCTAAATTATTATTATTTCTCGAGTTTTGAGTGGAACATAAGGTTTTAGCCACACATCTCGACTTCACCTCTATGCATGTATATGCTTTATTAATTCTAGATAATCCTAGGAATATAACTGTTGAGGTCTGATAGTCAGTCTTCAGTGTTTCTGGATTGGACTGCTGCACCCAATGTCGTCGCTTTCCGCTTCTCAGTAACTCTGTATCGTTCAAGAAGACTGATTTGTCAGGTTTACGATGTTCACTGGTATTCTTGTGCCTGTCAGTGGGATTTCTTCATGAAATAGAGGTTCCAGTTGATAGAGGAGTCCTTTGAAGTGATCACCTCGTTGTTCCATTATTCGTTTCTTTGGTAACTGGCATTCACTCACTGAATTTAATTATCTGTATCTCAGCTGATATCTTCCTGGTTGATCATCCTTCTTGAAAATGCTTCTTATGCTTCCTACAAAATCAATTTCAGATAGTTCTAGTGTTATCTCAAGCAGACTTCCTCATTGTTGTTGCTTAATACCTCCGACATACCCTATACAACTTCAGTGAATGTGTTCTTTGCAAGTTCGGCCTTTAGTTTCTAAGTGCTGAACTCAAATTATAGTTTCTTTCCAGCTACCGTGAAGGCCTTTAACCTGACCTTGAAGGTTCCTTTCACCGGATATTGCTGTAAGCCCACATTTGCTTGTCTTCTAAATTTTGCATCCTGTAGGACTTGTCTCCAATTGTTTGATTATTAATGAAATGAAATCTAACTGATATTTGGTATGTTTGTCTGATGTAACCTATGCTGCATTGTGTATGCATATATATATATATATATGTACATATACAGCTCAGATTCTTATTTTGTGACTCAGGTTCATTTTTCGAAGTATAGACTGACATTTTATTTCCTTCATTATCAATCAAGAAAACGAAATTCCTCTGATTTCAACTTCTGAAACTTTCCCAGACGAAAAAAATACATGGATGAGTGAAGAAAACGAGATTAATTTCAAGATAATTTGCAGATAATAATAATAAGAAAAAAACACTGATTTACTGCTACTTTATATTAATGACGTGAATAATTTTCAGCCTGAAGTAAATTGGTTCAGTGTTCACTGTAAAACTCGACAAAAAAAACAACCAAAAAATACTAATCTAATTTATCTATCTAAAGTGTCACATCATGACAGTATAGACGTCAGAATGAATACTCCTTGCATTGATCCCATTTACAAAGTCTAAAGAATGAATGAATTAATTTTTTGTCTTCTATTTCAGATACGGTTGATTCATATAAATCCATCTTACATTTGAAAGCAACCACTGATAGTTCCTTTCGTGACACACCACAGCTTTCATAGCTTTCAATACATATATATATATATATATGTGCTCATAAAATCAATTCGTTTTCAGATGTAACTGGTAGGCTGTTTTAAAGAAGTTAGTTTTGACCTGATTAACCAAAGTACGAATCTTCAATTAATATTGAAATTAAAGCAGCACGTTTCATCTTTCTCATTATCTTTTTGTCTAGAAATAAGATCCAAGATGATTAGAACACCGACATTTAGGCATAAAAATGTCTGACTAACGAATCTCAAAAGGAATAGAGTGTTCAGAGCCACTAAAGAATTAAAGCACTCAACATAGTCATTCATTGTCATTATCGTGTTAAACAACTTATATTCTAGCAAATTCTAGAGTGCTTGAAATGAAACATCCCGAGTTTATTGCATGGTAGCGTAATCAAATCTTCCGCAGAAAAAAAACAATCAAAATTCGTTCATTCATTTGTACATGAATGAGATCGAAAATTGTGTAGCTGATCCATCCTGTTTTAGTTCAATAAAGCAAACATCTTGAAAGTCAAAAATCAATTTGAACTGGGGACTATTAGGAAAATAATGTGTAGTCTGAATGGTCCTTTATTGAGGAACATATGAGGAAAGTCTGCTACCTTCTGTATTTTTTAAAGTATTTTTCTGTACAAAGTGAAAGGAAGACGAAAATGTGAAGGGATGAAGAAGTTTCTTGATCTTCGGTGCATTTATTCACTTTTTCATAAGCATAGTTGGGGTATAATTTAACTAATTCTTCAAAAGGCTTCCTTCAAGAACATTAGAACTGTTATCTGATTTCTGGAATTTCTTAATAGTGCCTTCAAGAAGGAAAGGTAACTAAGTGCGTTTGTAAAATTTCCCAAAATGATTAGTTTCGTTGCTGTTATGAGATATACTGATGTACATGTGATATGCATTTTAACATGTCTCGATCTTCTTATGCCTTTCATGTCTTATGTTTTTCTTTAAATTAAGATGACCTAAGCCAATATATTTATCAATCCAACTTTTACAATGGAAGCAGCTATATTAGGCGTAAAGCTCAGAAGCTTTGTCAACCTATCAGAACTGTTTTGTCTGATTTGATATTTCGTGGTCGCTCACGAGGACAGAATGAAAGCATTTGTCGCAAACTGTTGAAACTTTCTAATAGGTTTAGTATTCGTCGACTGCATACAGGTTAGACTAACGCAGTTTAGGCTAACAATTCTATAACTGTGTATTCAGAAAATGGTTTTGACAGACGTTACCCATGTCTCGGACAGGAAATTTCCAACTAATTATACCCTTTTATACTCTCACTCCTTTTGTTATGACACTTTATTAGTCGTTTTATTTGATTTTTCACCATTATGATCACAAACGTTTCTCCATCATTAAGCACTAACATTAGAAGTATTCGTATACTCCCTGTTACTATTACTATTACTACTAATAGTGTTACCATTAGGAATGTAACTAATTGGACAATCCACAACCACCTTCGCATTTTATGTCCGGACTCGCTGAAATGCAATACGAATATTTATTGCAGAGGAATAATAATAATGACTTACTGTATTCCAAAAACAGTACTTGTGATACAGAATGGGATTTCAGCATTAATCACAATATTGCATCTAATTTCCTCAAATTATAAATAAAATTAATCACACAGAAAATGTTTCTTCATTTACAATAGGGGTAATATAAAAAAAGCATGCAGCATATAAAATGGAAATAATAATAATAATAATAATAGCAGCTAAGGTAATGATAATAATAAAAGTGGAAATTGCCGTGGGCTTGTTTCACACAGTATTTTCGATGCGGTATACAAATCCTTGCTTGATGAAAAATATTGAATATAGTGTTCTCTTTACATGGTATGGTGAGGGAAAAAAGAAAGATTACAGCAATCATAGAGATAAGGTGGTGTTTGCAATTATGAAAGTAAAAACAAAGAATAAACAGGACCATACATATGATAGAAATAATAATAGTAAAACTTGATGGATGAAGGAGATTGTTTATTTACTAGATGAAAAAAGGTTAGTCAATTCTTGCCTGACACTATTTGCATCACATACAATACGTGCCAAGTATGGTATCATAGAATTTTTATACTTAGACGTGCAAGCATACAGTTTTCTGAAGCTACTTCTTGTTCTACCTGAGGAGATGCACGGTGAAAGCTGAGGGTGAAGTGGATGCTCCAAGTCAGCAAAGACAGGACTTCAAGTTAACATAGAGAATGCAAAGGTGATGAACAATATCAACAGCAACCAACTTCTATAAGTGGGAGAAATTTGAAGAAAATCAAATTTTTCACTTATCCAGGCAGCATCGTTTCAAATATAGACTTCGCGGGTGAAGATTTCAGAACAAAAATAAAAATGCAAGACGGATATTCACTTTTCTGAAATCAGATTGTAAATCCAGTGCATTAAGTATAAAGAACAAGATTTGCATTTTCAACGCTAATGTCAAGTCACTGTTCCTGTGTGGTTCAGAGTCTTGGTGTGAGCGTCATCGAAAGCATTTCTAGACTTTTGCAAGCAGCTCCCTTAGACCCATACTGAAGGAACACTTACAACGAACCAACGAAGAACCTACTGCACAACATATTTGCAGACATAAATGGAGATTGGTTTGTCAAACATTGAGGAGGCCGTTGAGTGATACGGTGCCCATGGTAACCACTAGAATGGGACCCAAATGGGAAACGACGAGATAAATGAGGGTCCGAGGGTGATGTGGAGGAGATGAGAGCTTATGGGTAATGGCGAAGCCAGCTAGAGATGACTACATAGGACAGAAGAGAATGAAGATATTCTGTTGAAGCCCCGTGCTCCCCTCGGGACCTCAGGGAAGAATAATAATACATTGATGCAGTAACAATAGACCTATCAATAAGTTCTGTTTAGACGGACATTTTTCTACGTAAATCAAGGGGTTTACCAGAATATTTAACCAGATAATCTTAAATTCCCTCCTGATACACGATGATGTATTCAATCTCATGAAACTGCACCACACTGACTTAGACACACTTTATTTTCAATAAATGAAATAGTAATAATAATCTGCTTTATTCCAAAAACAGTACTTATACTACAACATGGAATTTCTGCATTTGTCACAATATTGCATCTAATTTAGTCAAAATATAAATAAAACTAACCACAGGAATTTGTCCACATTTACGGTAGGAATAAGGTTGAAAATGTGCCAAGTTCAAAATGAAAATAATAACAATAAAAATATTTTATAATTATTCATAACAACAGGTTTGTTTTGAACAATATTGTCGATACAGTATGAAAATCTTAGCATGTTATAGGATATTGAATCTAATGTCCTCTTGATATAGCATGGTGAGAGGAAAATCGAAAAATAACAATTCTTGCAGAGTTTAAATGGTGTTTAAAGTTATGAAAATAACAAAAAGAACAAGAGGACTATAAATAGTAATAACAGCAATAATGATAACTTTAAGACTTCATGGTACAAAGATGGGAGAAACCCTTCACTCACTAGTGGAAAGATGGTCAGTTAGTTCGTGCCTGACACTACTTTCATCAAATAAAATACGTGCCAAATATGATATCATGGAAGTTTTATACTTAGACGTGTGCGTAAAGTCTTTTGAAATGAATTCTTGTTCTACCTAAGGAGATGCAAGATGAAAGATATGGGTAGAGTGGATGCTCATAATCTGACAAAAATTGAAAAGAAACTGATCACCTTGCTCTATTTCAGAAAGGCTTATCCTGATAAATATGTTAGAAGCAAAGAGAGAGCAGAAAGAGGTTTCCCAGCAACTACCAAACATTCATCATATATTTGGGTGAGATATTGATTTCAAAAGCCATGAAAAGAGATCCTACAAAAATTTAACATAGCCAATTTCATGTTCAACAGGAACTTCCAGGCTAAATGATGAATTACCAAACACAGACTATTTCTTATTCTAAATCCAACTACGTTCGTTTTTGTCTTAGTAAGTAAAAATCTTATGAGGACTTTGAACAGTTTTGAACTAGCCTATTTATGAATAGATTAAGGCCAACGTATACTAGTCACTGCTCCCACCAGATTACTAAAAGTAAGTGAACTTAGATGTCTTCACATAACAGAAGTTATAGTTATTTGGTGCATGACGACTAGGAGTGGGATCTATGAAGCGCATTCCGTCCTTTTCTGGAATCGGCATCTGGATGTAGCTGCATTCCGCAGTAACTGATGGTGTTCCCACCGAGACTCAAATCCCGCACCCATCGTTTCAAATGCCAAAGTGTTATCGAATAGACCAATTAGGTTACGAGAGCCAGTTATTAGTTGTTTTTAATTCAGCTTTGATCTTCTCGTTGAAACTAATTCTAATGCAAAATACCTCGGTCTAGTTCTATCTTCCGACCTTACTTGGACATCTCATATCCTAACGATTTCTAAGAAAGTGTTCCGTCTGACCTACTACATTAAGAAACTTAGACAATCCGGAATCACCCAACCTCTAATTTGACAATTTGTCAACTCTTGTATCTTACCTATTCTACTCTACTGCTCCCCGTTAGTCTTTCCTGGTCTCCTGGAAAAGGACTATACCATCTTGAGAAGGATGTTGAAAGTAGTCAGTAAAATTAGTGGTGTAAAACTCATTCAGCTCGTCACTACCTTGGTTGATAGGCATCTGAATACATGCGAAAAATGTTCGAAAACCATACTCTCCGACCCACAAAACCCCCTCTATTCCCAAATCTCTCCTTGTATCTCATCAAGTAGTACCAGAAATCAGTATAAAGTAATCTATGCTCGTACAATCAAGTACAGGAACTCAACAATACCATACTTGGCCCGTGTTCTAAGTGACAGAGACAAAGTTAAGCGGGAAACCTATGACTTGTTTTGTTGTTAATGACATAATTTTAGCTCTTTTATTTCTCTCTTATTTTGTATTCTATAGTGAACTCCTTCTTAAACATACTTAGCTACCTAAATTATTAACATTGGCTTACTTTTTTGGTACTTCATTCTATTCCTTCTTTTGTGTATCTACTGGTTCCGACCATATGAGCACTATGAGTATTATAAAATTGTCCTGTCATTAAACATCATGTAATTATTAGTTTTGTGGTTGTTTTTTCTTATTTTCTATACTTTTCGGCAATATTAACTGACAATCATTGGTTGTGAACGCTATTATCACCACCTTAAAATTTTGTATTATGCAGGATTACTCACACTACCACTAAAAACACTGCATTAAACCTGACAGTAAAAAACAAAACAACAACCCTGAAATGTTACTTCATGATTGTTAAATTAACTTATCATCTTGGCGATAAACATTCCTAAATATCATTTCGTAACTTCTTGAATGACTATAGCTTTACTGTCACCATGCATATCATAGCTTCCACTACCCAATACTGAGTTATTATTATATGCTGTTTATTTTCCTTTCTAAATCTTGGTATTTTTTCGCATTTTTTAAAAATTAGTTTGTGTTTTTCCTGTTTTTTACTGCTGGTGTCTTTATATATTTTTTTGAAATACTCCTTTTAAATGTTTGATAAAATTAGATGCAAATATTGTAGATATGTGCTGGAAATTCCACACTGTACAGCTAGTACTTTTTCTGGAATAAAGCAAATTATTATTCAAGTGTTGGTTTGTAGGGATTCGATTGGTTACAGGATTTTCATCATGAACTGAAGAGTCCCAAAACTAGGACGAAACAGCTACCCAGTACTCCCAGGTTTTCCAATGGTTCTCTTACTAATGTCAGCTCATGATAGAAAAATATTATTATTATTGACTGGACCGAAATATTCAACCTGTGTTGACATGTCGTCAAACATCCACACCAGGAGCTAACATGTGAACAGAAGCTGGACATTCCGGTTCAAATAATCGCCGGGAAAATCAAAGCTGAATTAGAATCAAATAATGAAGTGATAGTGGTTTGTATGCCAAAAGGTCGAATTATCCATCTATAAGAATCATACGTACTATTAATGTGTTGACCTGCTTTCAGCTGACACATTAACATGAAGCATATAAATTCTGAAACTTGCATATAACACGCATATGACCTTTTCATATTATTATTTAACTACATTCATCTAATTTTGTAATCAAGTCGATTAATAATCTGTCTACAACTATTATCCAGCTTGCTATCTCATTTCATTTCAATTTAATTACATATATGCACGTAAAAACCCTAAGCTCTACATTTTTTTTTATAAAATAATCCTGTTTAACCTTCATTTACGATTAGATTTCCTTTCACATGAAGTTCATAGTCAAAATGAATATAATTAATTATTAGAAACTTCTGCGATTGCAATCGTTTCTTTTTATTCACATCGTTTATTGTAGTGATTTACGTAGAAAAAATTTCGACTTATTTCATTCTAACCGTACACTTCTACACAGAATATTCTTTCTGTCAACATAATTTTAGTATGAATCTAATTTGAACATTGTTAGTTCCAAAATAAATCGTTTTGATGATAACTGGTAATTGATATAATGACAAAGCTCCAGTTCCAACAGACAGAGTTAGAAGCAGATTAGAAAGACTACAAAAATTATGCCTGAAAGAAGAGATCCACAGAATCGTTAAAAAGTTGCAACATATCAGATGTGAAATTGAGCAATTAAAACAAAAGCTAAAGGGAATAGTTACCAATGTAGATTATGATCTGATAGCACAGTCCTCCAGCAGTGCAAAATCAACAACTTTCAAAAAGTCAGAAAATAGTCAAATCAAAAAGTTCAACAAATAATTAGAGGAAAAATCTTCATCTTAGAACAATAAAGTCAACAATCCAAAGTCAACGGCGGTCGATAAAACAAAGTGGGCTAAGTCCTACAGAAATAAGTGTATTAGAAAAGGGACTAAATTTCAATGTATCAGTAGATAAGCTGAAACCTGAGGATGTCATCCCTTAAATAGACATAGCACTAAGTGGGATAGACGAAACAACGGCTGACGAAGTACGGGCACAATGTGCACTTACATTAAAATGACAAAAATGTGGAAAGCCTGATCTGACAAAACAAGAGATAGAAGCCCTGAAACACCTTAAGAGTAACAAGGATATAGTATTCACAAAATCAGACAAAGGAAATGCAACAGTAGTATTAGACAAATCAGACTATTTGGACAAGGTAAACACTCACATACAAACAGGACCATATGAGGAATTTAATAAATCAATAGACACAGCTATGAATAAAGTTAAGAAATCCACAGCGGACCTTATACGCCGATTGAAGCCGTTACTAGGTGAGTTTAAGTGGCTTAATTTAATGTCCAAAACTAATAACCCCAGTAGGATGTATGGCGTTATTAAAGTTCATAAGTCAGGATACCCTATTAGACTTATATTTAATTTTAGAAATGTGATTACCTGTTTCTTGTACAAAACTATCTTAGAATAGAAATCAAATCAATAGCAAGATTTGGAGAATAAACTCATTCTGAATACTTTTATTATTATTCCCTTCGTTCCGGAGTGGAACATAAGGCTTCAGCAACACATCTCCACTTTCTTCTATTTTCTGCTCACCCCTTCACCTGGGTTACGAATACCTATAATCTCTCATCTCCTTCTCACACGATCTCCTCCATGTCACCTTCGCAGTGATGACCCTCTCGTTGCTTCTCGTTCGGATTCCTCTCGAGTAATGGCCTGCATTGAGCACGATGTCATTCGATGGTCTCTTCAACGTGTGCATGATACATCTTATTTTCTCCTGCATATTTTTTGATCAATCGGCTCTTGGCTGGTTTGTTCAACTGAAGAGTTTCTTGTTACTAATTCTTTCTAACCGGCTGGCCATTTGATCTTCACTATGTAACCAGTGAAGGTGGCAGCTGTTGATAGCAGTCTGTAACTGACACCAATGACTGCTTCATCTAACACAACAAAATAAATATCGTCCACTCTCTTATGTTTCCCTAAAACAGTTGTATGAAACAACTGCCTTAATCTCAAGAATGATAAATGCATCTTCAGAACATTAGGTGTCAATATGCACTGAGATTTAAAGTCTTGTTATATCGAATTTCGAGCCCAATTTCTTTCGAACATCCGTTAAGGCAGATAGCATTTGCTGCATGTCTACCACTGACGGTCAAGTACACTACATAGTTGTCAAATTCATTAAGGGGACCAGGTGAATTTCCTCATATTTTCACGCATATGATAGAGGTTCAAATGAATGTTTGCAGATCAGACTAGATCATATCTACAACGAGAAATTAACTGTGATAAAACATGGTGAGCCCTCAAAATCAATAAAATTCAAATCGTGTAAAGCGATACAGTATAAATTCCTATAAAAGGTAAAATTAATGCATTTTCTGAGAAATGATACTAGAAATTTTGATCGAAATATGGTTGATAAGGTTGCCATCGACAATGAATATTAAACTATTAATGAGTCTGATCATGATACATTTCTATGCTTTTTTATTCTTACATTTATTTTAGTGAATTCATTAATATAGGGTAGTTTGAAATCTCATCACGGATGATTAGTACCTACAGTGAAATATTTACACACTCATTCCATCTTAAGAAAAGATTCATGAGAAAAGTGTATCTGGTACGTCTTTAAAAATGTTTACTAAGCAGTTTAATTACCATACCCTTTGATTCATTGAATGACCTACGATAAAGAAGTATTCTACAACAACTTTATGCATCTTAGACTAACAACAAGTTGAAAATTTATAGTTATAAACATAAATGCACCTGGAAGTGAGTAGAATTTTCTTCGTCAAGTGAATGAAGTCAATTCTAATTGATTCAACCGTATATATATAAGTCATGTTCAAAGCCAGAGAAATTCGCAGTCACTTTTCAAAGCAAAAGTGTAAACAACAACAACAGTAGTCAGCCTTCTATTTTGGCATGAAATGTTAAAAATAAAGATCAAAACACTTGCAACGATGTTATTTACAGACAACAAGATGGGATTGCAGTGGGATCTCCACTGGGCGTATTACTAGCAGACTGCTTCATGGCAAACCTCGAGAACGGCCCACTCAGATCAACTATTGACAATTTTCAATTGTATGTTAGATATGTGGACGACATCTTTATTATCTGTGATGACGGTCACGATCTCAACCAGTTACTATAAATATTCAACAAATGCCATTGAAATTGAAAACGGATCTAAAATTCCTTTTCTTGATGTTGAACTTAGAAGATGAGCTGACGGAACTTTAATAAGGCTCATACATAGGAAACTCACATGGTAAGGCCAACTGACAAGCTTCTACAGCTGAGTACCAACCAGTCAAAAAAGAAACCCAATCAAATGTCTTTATACTCGCGCCCAACGCATCTGCAGCTCCGACACCATGGAAGAACTAAACTTCCTGAGGGAAATCTTCATACAAAATTTATATTCAGTAAGATTTGTAGACAAAATCATCAAACAGAAAATCCAAAAAGATACTTTATATGAACCTCGACCTCAAAGATGACCTACTTATTGATGTCCTCAAGAGGAGAATTTCCAATTCTTTAACATGAATCTTCTTCGTGGCAACACTGAGAGTAGTGTTCTCCAGTCACCCACTGATCTTCAGAAGCCCAAAGGACAAGATCCCGCACTTGACCACTTCTATGTGTATATATCAGTTCACCTGTTGCTGTGGAGCCAGGTACATCGGTCGTTCGACGCGCATCCTGTCAAAAAGGGTCAAAGAACACTATCCAGCGTGGCTGCAGAAAGGAAGTAGTGGCCGTATAAGGAGTGCAATAATCGAACATCTCGTCAACACTGGTCATTTCACCTAAACAAACGCCTCTTTCAAAGTAATCTACAAAGTGAAGAACAACCTGTTGAAGACAATACGTTTCCGTCTTCTTTGCATTGCAGAAGCTCTAGCTATTTAGTTGTTTAAATCCAAAGATGTGGTTATGAGTTTTCACTTACTAGAATACTTGGGGAGAATATGATAGAGATATTTTCCGATGACTTTGACTGTTAGTTACGCTATATATCGTAAATTGGCAGGAGTTAGTATTCATGGACTATTTGATTCCGTCCCAGTGGCTGAATAGCCAGTGAATGGGCTAGCCTCGTTGACTGCGTTCGATCCCCGCAAACAAACACTTGAACAACACAAGATGAATAAAGAGTCCTTGTCGTGCTTAGAACGGAATATTAATTCTAATAAGTTAAGGTTAAGAAATGCTGAAAGGTGTTAGACCAATCTACGGCATTAATATACAAATTATTTTAGAATTCCTGATTAGAAGTTATCGGCAACATTGCTGGAACTTAACTATTAATCAACAGTATAACAGACAGAGTAGTAGAAATCCCTAGTTCTAAATTCTTACGGATGAACACGCGTATATGAGATGTTTTAGCTGACTATGAATATTCAGAGAGTTTAATCTTGGTAAGGGATGTTACTGACAGATGGCTGTCACCAAATCGCGCGATTTGTAGCCTGTGAAAAATAATTAACCTAACGTCAAGGATTGAGTGCGCTCCTCCGCATTAATCTCTGTTCAAGTAAATGAATGTTAGTAGTAAAGGGCCTAAATAGACACTATATACTTGACCATCATCCTTCTGGCCTCCTATGAAAGCTTCACTTCAGATGTAAGCGGTATAAATATATCACTCGAGGAAATTCTGTTGAAGTCACTGGACGGTATTACACATGTATCTATCCACTACTTACTCAAACCTGTTTTAGTTACAGAAACAGAAGAAACTTAAGAATGGACACACCAAGAAGGGATATCAGTGCACGGAGCTATTTATTTCTTATGTGGATCATGCAGGAAAGTGTAGATCTTTTGTCTTCAGTTGATGGAAAAAAAGTGACTTACAGTTTGAATTTTGAATGAAATAACTCTGAAACAGTCAAAGTCATACTGAGGCATGTTCATCGTCATACAAAATTTTTTGCTTACACATAATCTCTTCTTCCTTTAAGAGGATTCTATGACATTTGACTGAATAAATTTTCTCTATCGCCATTTTATTTCCTCGACTTTGTTTGCCGTATCATTGTTAAAACGAACATCTCACATTACCAATGTTGGATTCTGTGTTGATATTGATGACAGCCACATATTCAATTTATAGTGACCTTACATATTTAATCATTCTCAGTTCTCTTTATTTTACTTCTAATTCAACAATTACAAGCACTTTCTACTTCCTCAATATTGTTTTAGTTTGTATGCAGCCTAAAGTGTTTTACTTTTATTCCTTCGTGTTCTAAATTGAAAACAGAACTTCAAGCCTGACATTTGAAGTTCCAGTAGTGATAGTGTTTAAATTTACGTAGTACGGTTACTAGCTTCAAGTTCAGCATACCCTCTTTAATAGGCTCACCACATGCTAGTTAAACAAGGTAAGGTTTAATTCCATTATGGGTAAATTTTAGTTTGATAGAGTCTCACAGTGTTATACAGTAATATTTACTGATTACTGTATAACACTGTGAGACTCTATCAAAATAAAATTTACCCATAATGGAATTACACTCTACCACAGTGCCCAAGTTTTATTCTTATATCAAGGCAAGGTTTAGTAGTTCGTTGGCCGAAAAATAAACCTCAACTGTATGCGTGGTTGGCTGGCATTCCACTCCTGAACTAGTTACGTTCATTCACATAATAACCCACACACGTATTTTGGTTTCCAGGAGAACCAAACGAATTTATCCCAACCTCTTGCATGCTGAGAACTGCATATAATGTCACCCTGTGGTGCAATCACTCGAGTGCTGTTTGCCCCTACAGTGCAGTGACTTGAGAATTAAATATTCGTCTTATGGAGTTTTTATCATTTCTATCCAACTGATGAAAAGTTGCCCAGCTTTGTTTGCCACATATTTCCATAATGGGTGTATTCTGACTGTGTGAAATCAAAAACTGAATATTTATGTAACTTAATTAGCCTGTTATTTACGTCCAGATAACTTTATGGGGTCAAATATTCCAAAGAAAACTTAGGGGTTATATAGGGTTGTATGATGAGATAATTTTATACTAATGACACGTAAAATCTGATACTGTATATACATATTTGTCATACCATGCTTTTTAGCATAATACACAGCGTCCTTCACCTAGGCTGTGTAGTTTATCTCACACATCTTGTTTCACTCTGCTTAACATAGTTTTTGAAAGCAAAAACATAAGATTTTGCGAACAGACTAGTATACACACTAATTTATCGCCATATCTGCTTTATTCACATGCTCTTGACCTTAGTAGGTTACATGAGGTGTAGTACATTAGGGTATAAATAAGATATTTTCGATAGGAAAATTTATATGCTTATATGATATCAGTTAATTCCAACAACAGTAATAAAGTGGAGTAAATTTTAATTGCAATTTTCTATTACCCACGACTTATTGAAGAGCGTTCAGATCTAGGGAGTTCATAATTCCATTAGTAGGCAGAGGGTGACAGATTATGCTCACTATATATAATTATTCCCTTGAGTTCCGAGTGGAACATAGGGCTTCAACAACACAACTCCACTTTGTTCTATTTTCTGCTCACCTCTTCACCTGGGTTACGAATACCCATAATCTCTCATCTCCTCCTCACACGATCTCTTCCATGTCACCCTCACACTGAGGAACCACTCATCACTTCCCATTGTTCGATGACCTCCTTGACGTATGTCCAATCTATCTTTATTTTCTCCTACAAATTTGTCGAGCGATCTGTTCTTGGTTGATTTTTTCCCAGTCTCATGTTACTTATTCTTTCTGGCCATTTGATCTTGAGTATAGGGTGAAGGCAACTATCAGTGAAAGTCTGTAACCTGTTGGAAATCCTTTTCGTGACATGCTGGCCAAGTTTCTGACCCGTAAAGAAGGATCGGCTTTACATTGGTGTTGAAAATCTCAAATTTGTTCCATATGTTGAGTGCAGAAGATTTTCAAACTGGTTTCAGGTTGATGCAGGCGTATCTTGTCCTTTTGATTCTGACTTCAATATCTTCATCCATTCCACCTGCAGGTGAAACGATGCTCCCAAGACAAGTGAGTGAAGTATCATGTGCTAAATCTCTCCCGTTAAAGGTGATTGGTGTTGGTTGCTTGTCATCACCTCCTCCGTCTTTCTTCTTTTATTCATCTGCCATCTTGTCTTTACTGACAACCTCTTCAGCCAGTTTGTTGGTTCTCGCCTGCAAGTTTTCAAGTTTGTATGAAATTAAACATAAATCATCCGTGAAGTTCAGGTCTTCTAGAGTCTTCTCATCGGTGATGCAGCGTATTTCTGTCTTCTCACTCTCTTTGCACAGTCTGACGCATAATTCAATCCACCACAATTAGGAATATCATTGGTGTTAATAGGCAACCAGCTTGTCTTGCTCCTGTATTAACTTCGAACGCCTCACTGAGTTTCCCGTTTTACCCTTGTCACATAGCTGTTAAATGAAGTTGATAAAGACTTGGGCACTGCACGCCATAGTGTTGAAGCAGTTTCCAAATTACTTCTAGGTCGAGGCTGTCTGCCGAAGGTCTTTTGAAGTCGATTAACCTGAGGTAGAGGTTTGACTGTCATTCTATGCTTTGTGCTGTGATGACGATGCGTAGAGCTGCAATTTGATCACTACATAATTTGCCTTTCCTAAATCCAGTTTGTTTTTGTCGGTGGGTGGAGTTCTGTATCCAGTGCATCCCATACTCTCTGCAGGATGATGCGTCTTAGTATTTTACTTGGCGTGGATGGACGAGAACATTATTCCACAGCAGTTCTTGCACAGGCCTAAGTCGCCCTTCTTTGACAGCTTGACGAGGTAGTCTTTCTTCCAGTCAGTAGGCACCTTCCCTTCCTTCCAAGCCTTTTTTAAATATTTGCTTGAGCACATCTGCTGAAGTCTCTACGGCCGTTTTCAGTGCTTCTGAATGAGTGAATTCCGTCAGGTCCTGTTGCCCTTCCGGACTTCAGTAGCTTTATCGCATTCAGAATTTCTGCTTTCGTTGGAGTGTTGGTGTCCAATGGCAGTTCTACGCCAACAGCTGTCAGTGGTATTTCTGGCAGAGTTGCAGGTGATGATGGTCGATTCACAAGTCGTTTAACGTGATCAGCTCATTGTTATATTTGTTTATCCTCCTTGATAATCAGATTTCCCTGAGCATCTTTTGTTGGCTTCATAATCTGGGTTGTTCCCTCCCCAGATAGATACCTGGCTCTCTGATATAATATCCTGAGGTCTCTTTTACCTGCGGCCTGCCTGTTCTGCTTCAGCCACCAACCGGTGTGTCGTAGAATTGTCTTTTCTCTTTCCTGGCACTCTTCTTCAATTCTTCATTCAGTGCAGCGTAAATTGAACTCAGCTTCTCCATCTGATGCCCATCTTTGTATTGAGTTGTCTTCTCTTTCACCATCCTTCTCTCTTCTGTTGGCTACCAGGTAGGTGTCCATTGAAAGCCATTCCTTGTCATGTCTCATCTTTCTTACTAGAACAATTGCAAATGTTTCCTTGAACACCACCTTCAGCGAGTTAGTTCCAATGTTCTCTCAAGCATGCTTCCTGAGTAATACCGTGTAGTGTCTCCGACTTTGATCTGATCTGATCTGAAGTGAAGACATCCGTTGAAGTTTTTTCCTTCAGTTTCTTAATACTGAACTTGAATTGTGGCCTGTCTCCAGTTGTTCTAAAGGACTTCAGCTTCACCTTAGAAGTTCTCTCAACTGACTGGATGATGATCTGAGCCCACATCTGCTCCCTTTCTCGACTTTGTGTCCAGCAAGCTGGCTGTATCTCCAATTCCTTGAGCAGCATTGAGATGAAATCCATCTGGTTTGTTGAATTCATTAAATCCTGCTTTAATAACCTTTATTGCTTGTTTTAAATTCGTATCGGGAAATAAATGTTTCCAATTCTTAAAGAAGCGTCTCCTGGAAAGCACTATCAATGCACTAAATGATCTAGTGAAATTGAGGTGTAGGATTGCTAAACACTCTGCTCGACGAGATTTTTTGAGGGAATGTATCCAGACTAATATTTATCCTCGGACATTTTACAAATCCTTGCGTAAAGATCATTTGAGACCTACACGGCCAAATCCTTACCGTCTTGCTGAATCACATTTGTCTTCTGAAACAGATTAAATCAGTAATTTATGCGTATTATCAAGCAAACTATTCAGTGTACAAAATGACTTAAACTTCGTATGTTATCTTAAATTCACTAAATATCTGCATGCCACTGCTAAAAAGACAAAAGAATCAGAAGAAAAGAAACTGAAAAAGTCACTTCATCCGGAACCGCCAAATGAAATTTTTCCCAGTGGATATATCTAATTATGTTCACAATTTATCTGATGTTTCCCTATCAAAAGAACAAGTGGAAATTCTGTCAATGGGATTCAACTTCTGTGTTCCCATGAAAAACATAAAGCAAATTGATATCGAGTGCCAATTCGAAAATCTTTATGACCAACTTATGGGGCTACATGCTACGTCCAGCGACAGCGAAAGCTGGTTGAAAGCAAAGATGTTTGATATTGCTCACCAATTTCGAATCATGCCGACCAATCAAAAGTCACATATAACGAAAGAACACTGAAGATCACTAAAAAAGCTCCGAAAAGACAATAATCTTGTTATTCTACAAGCTGATAAAGGACAAAGCGTAGTGCTAATGAATAGGATAGATTATGTCGAAAAAATGCATCAAATTCTCTCGGATGAATCTAAATTCAAATTGGATAATCATGCAAAATATCAAACGTTGTCGACCGAAATGAAAATTGTAAGGAACTACGCCAACTCTTCAAAAAAAAATACATTGATGAAAACACATATAGAAATATCAAGCCGATTGGGTCACAAATCCCAAAACTATACGGGCGTGTTAAAATGCACAAACTAGGAGCGCAGTTAAGACCCATACTGTCGATGATAAACTCACCATACCACAAATTAGCACAGTGGCTATGTGGACTGTTGCAACCCCTGCGGAAACGCTTCGGAAAGTATATAGTTTCTGATTCATTCCAGTTTGTCAAGTAAATCAAAGATTTCAATGTATCTGATAAACATTTGGTCTCTTTCGATGTTACCTTCCTCTTCACAAATGTGCCAGTCATTGAGACTATCGACTTCATATGTAAAGAAGCTGAAGACATACCCATTCCAACCTCGGAATTGAGGAAATTGCTACTTTTATGTACTAAAAATGTCCAATTCCAATTCAACGGACGTCTATTCCGTCAAGTTGATGGTGTCGCAATGGGAAGCCCCTTGGGACCACTTTTCACTGACTTATTCTTTTCACGCCTAGAAACCGGTACCCTGCAACAACATATACAAGAAACGGATCTATACCTAAGATATGTTGATGACATTTTTATTGCCTGTGGAAGCAGATCAGAAGCCGAAGACATGCTGATAAAATTCAACTCATGCCATCCAAATCTCAATTTCACAGTAGAACACGAGGAAAATGATACTGTCAAATTCCTAGACGTTTTTCTGGCGAAAATGAATGATGGCACAATCGAAAGATCTATATTTAGAAAGTCCTCATGGACAGGACAGTACATGCATTTCAAGAGTTTTGTTCCAATCCAGTACAAAAAGAACTTAGTCAGAACACTGTTCAATAGAGCACGAAAAATTTGTTCTGACAGTACTGTTGAGCATGAAATAAAATCCCTGAAGGATATCTTATCTAAGAATGGATATCCTGAGAAGTTCATTAATAAATACTCTAAAGAAAACACCCGCTGCAAAACAATCCAAACAGTTCCGAAGAAACCTGTCTATATCAACTTGCCGTTCAAAGGAGATGATGTAAAGGAAGTAGTCAAACGAAGACTCGACAAAGCCATCAAGAGAACTTATTATGCTGCAAAACTTGTTTTCCTTAACACCACTAAGCGAGTGCTTCAACAATCTGGGAAAGACCAGTCGCCAATCCTCGACACTTCAAACTGCGTATATCAATTTGAGTGTGTTTGTGGAAGCAAATACATAGGTCGTACGGAAAGGAGATTGTCTACTCGCATGATGGAGCATTTGCCAAAATGGTTGAAAACAGCTGAGTTCAAAGTGCCAAAATCCTCAATAACAAAGCATCTTGTGGATTACGGGCATGATATCGACGTGGTCAAGTCATTCACCATTGTCAGCAGACAAAGAAACAAGAAGATGCTTGCAATTGCAGAGGCTTGTGCAATTCGAGTTTACAAACCAGGTCTCTGTGTACAAAAGGAGATGGTTGTGACTCTGAATCTACCATGGTAATACGTTTTACTTATAATTCTACCTCTTATTATTATTATTCTCATTATTACTATTCTTGATTCATTTAAAACTATCCTTTATCAGTAGGACTATCTTAACTCACTTCAACACTATTATTATTATTGTTATTATAACTATTACTATTGACATCCCTCTGGTTGCAATTCTTGTTATATTCTCTAATGTCTAATTGTTTATCTAAGTGATGTAATTGAAGCGTAATGCAATTCATCTTAATTTTGATCTCTCATACTCTCTCTCCCCTTATCTATTTGAACATGACCTGGAAAAACATTCGCACCTGTCTTTCTGCATGACTAATTCAATGTGGTTTGTTTACTTATCAGTCCTATATCTCCCAATGTAATTTCAAAAGTATATATATCCGTGTATGTAGAGTATTCAGCTGACGAGTTCTACCGAAATTTGATGAATTCAATAAATCCTGCTTTATTAATCTTTATTGCTTGTTTTAAGTTCGTATCGGGAAATAAATGTTTCCATCTGGTTTGTGGTATGTCCATCAGGCGTAATCCATATTGCTTTATGTATATCCTTGTGCTTGTACAGGCTGCCTCCAATTACCAAATCATTGAAAGTGCAGAAGTCTGAGAATATTTCTCCGTTCTCATTTATTTGCCGAACGAGAGCCTCTCCACCAATGATCAGTTCTTTTCCTGTATTATCAGGTCCCAGTTGGGCATTCACATCACCCATGAGAATTTTGATGTCACCATTTGGAATGTTTCCATTACTGTTTGTAGTTGTCTGTAAAAATCCTCCTTCTTTTCTTGTTCCGCGTTATTTGTAGCACTGTGCGTAGCATTGGATAATTGTGACCTTCCTTCCTGCCATTTGAGTTGAATCTTGCCGTCATGATCCTGGATAAGATTGGTTCCCACTGCGTTAGAGCTTCGGCTGCCACTGGTGACATCAGTATAGGAACTCAGTGCCTAGCATGTTTGTAGCTATCGTCTGGGTGACAAGACCTAAGAAGATTACTGACTCTCGCAGATACTCAGCACTTCTGTGCAAATATCTTCGCATTTCGTTGGCTACTTGGGCAGCCTTTCCAGTCTCGTACATTGTACGGACATTCCACGTCCCCATTCTTATTCTTGCTTTCATTGAGAGAAGACACATCGGCTGGCTGACTGGCTTCCCGAAGGCTTTCATCAGCCCCCTGTGTCATTTCGCCTCTCCGATTCGAGAGAAGAATAAGATTTTGATTTGAAGTTTTGGTATTTTTACTATATTTTTGTGTGTTGAAGTTTCTCTAGCAGTTTGATAGGTTTAGTGGTGTAGGAATGCTAGCCCTACACCCAACTCTCACTTTTTACCCGGGCTTCAGACCGGCTAGAAAACTAACAAACTAGTTAACTAGGTAAGGTTTATGCTCACTATAAAGGATGCTAATCATCAGTCCTATAACCTTTAATTATGTCAATAAAATATTTCTATTATACAGTGGAGGTTAGGCATAACTCTACACCTAGTGTTATTTCATCAACCAAGGGTTTTGTTCTGTTTGTGAGTTCAGGATCAATATCGAGTTCATTCCTAACTGCCTCCATCTTTGAATTAATTGGGATATTGAAGTATAAAACTTATAACATTAAAATTAATCATTTGTTTTCATCCTTTTCTACTTGAACTCCAACTAGCTTACGTCTCACTAAGCATGAATTAGTTAGTCTAGAAGCTGACCGACGTCTAATGGGAAATAATTTTATTATTATTATTGTTCCCTTGGGTTCCGAGTGGAACATAGGGCTTCAACAGCACATCTCCACTTTGTCCTATCTTCTGCTCTCCTCATCAGCTGGGTGCACGATTAACCATAATCTCTCATCTCCTCCTTGCTACACGATCTCTTCCATGTCAACCTCTCACCAACGACCGAATTATAGCTTCCCATTTGGATTCCACTCGAGACCCTGTCACGCGATGACATTCGACGGTCTGTTTACTGTATGCCCTATCCATTTCCATTTTCTCCCACATTTTCGTTGAGCAATCGGCTCTTTGTTTGTGAGAGTTTCTTACTGTTGTTTTTTTCTGGCCGGCCATTTGATCATCAGTATAAAACTAACGAAGGCAGCTGCTGACAAAAGTCTGTAACTTGCTGAGAATACTTTTCGTGACACGCAGCTCAATTTTTCGACCCATACAGAAAACCGACTTGACAATGGTGTTGGAAATCCCAATTCTTGTCCTTTATACTGGCTGGTTGGTTTCAGGTCGACGAAGGCGTATCTCGCCTTTCCGATTCTGGCTTGCTTCGCATCTTCATCCGTTCCACCTGTAGTTGAAACGATGCTTCCCAGATAAGTGAAGGAGGTAACCTCTGCCAAATCTCTCCCGCTGATGGTGATTGGTGTTGGTTGTTGTCGCTGTTGCTGTTGCTGTTTGTTGCTTATCATCACTTCCTCCGTCTTTCGTATATACACCTGGCGTCCTGTCTTCGCTGCTAGCCTCTTCAGCCAGTTTGTTGTTTTTCGCCTGTAAGTCTTCTAGCTTGTATGACATTAAACACAAATCATCCTCAAGATGATACATAATATTAATGCCAAATACTTAAATGACTCATAAGTCGGGGTGTTCCTAATGTCAATCACTGGCCCAATTCGGTGTCCTACTTTATGAATTTCAACAGTACCATATATTCTACCATAATTATTAAATCAAAGCAATAACATAAACCATTCTAAACACCCAAAAATGACTTCATTCTAGATGCCACATCCGGTGTATTTTTTGATCTTATTCATGACCACCTTCTTTTAATCTCCTCATATGAACCTGTTTCAATATGTTCATTGAATTTATTGATATAATCTGATTTGTCCATAAATGTCGTTGGATTATCCTTTTCTAATTTTGCAAATATTATGCATCAGAATGTTTTAAGCTGACATATCTTTCCGTGACAAGTTCTTTTGCTTTATTCCGGTGTTTCAATACTAATCCACATTGTGCTATGGCTTGCTCAGCAGCTGTTTTATCTGTTGGTATTAAATGGTTGGAGGAAATCGGCAGGAAGCCTTGGATCTAGGTTTCGGGATAGTTGGCACTCATCAGCAAGGCGTATCTGCAACCTTGAAGGAACTCATGTTCCTTCTGAGATTCGAACCTGCGTCAGTCAGTGAGAACTGCAGTCAGAGACGTTACTACTGAGCTATTCAGGCTCGCGATTGACCTCCTGAAGGACTGTATGGGATATTTGTGATTGCAAACTGGTCAGTAACTAGTGTAATGTGTCTAGTACTATCTTCGCTGCAGACTGAATTCTATCAGTCAAGCTTGCAATGTGGCCACCATGCTAGGTGGCTAGCCATTACGGTGCACTGTGAATTGTTGGTATCTTCTTCGCATGATATCACTTCTACACTAAGAATGAAATCCTTAGGTTTTGATTTATCAACAGATAAATTGAAGTTTAATCATTTCAGCACGTTTATCTCATCAGAGATTTATGCTCTCCTCAACAAAAGATTTCTGTTGCAGCTAGGCATTAAAAAAATACATCATCAAACTTAGCAGTTTCTGGAAGATAACAAGTGATATACCTCATGTTAACCAGAGTTAAAGGATTCACTTTTCGTTTACAAATTCATATACTGTCTTTTCCCATAGTTAATCTGCTTAAATAAGAAATGGTACTGAGTTTAGTTAGGTCAGAGTTACATATGACATAACTTCGGCACTATATAGTGAGTCATCGCTTAACATAAGCCTATAACGCTACTCTGATTGTTTCAGAAACCTTCATAGTTCAATTATGTAGAACAGTACAAATTATCCTACGTCTGTAGGTACACCTAATGAGCTAACTTTTACTTACCAATGTATTTGTCGGTATTTATTTAACACTAAAAATGCAATTTGAATATATAGAATATAATGAAGCCCAGTATTAAATAGTAAATTTTCTTCGCAATTAAAAGTATATTTCCGGGGATGCATCATTCGATTTGTAAGTTACAGATAACAGTTATGTAGGACAGAAAGAGTTAATCAGGTAGAAGCTGAAATTAAATTAAATTTCACGACGTAATGTAACTCACACAATCCTTGAGGTCTACATCACTAAAACTGCAAACTCTTTTTACTCTCAAAAAACTTTTCTACCTGGATCTACAGTTCAGTGGAAACTCATCAGCACAAATACCTCTTCCGGTCACTGAAGAAAACCTTATCTGCAGCTGAACTTCCACTGAATTTCTCTACGAAACCAATGAGTGGTATGAGAGTGAAGAATAAGCTACTGCGACTGGACCATTTAGTGTACATCTGTCACTTCGCCTGCTGCTGTGGAGCTCAGTATGCCGGCCGTATTCACCTTCTGCCAATCAGTCGTATTATCGAACACTTACCCTAATGGTTTTACAAAGGCGAATAAAGATACCCTGCAAATGGAAACCTTGAGAAAACAGTTCAAATCAAGCTTCATCAAACCTCAGAACCGATGGCAGTCCAAATGTTAAATCCTGGCTCAATTTGTTTTAACACTAGATATGGAATTTTTGTGATCCTAAATTTTTAGTTTTCAGTGGGACTATTCACCTTCCCACTATTAAATTTCTACTCCTTATGACACCGATCTTAACTTTTTTTCTCAGCTGAATTCTCTTCACTCCCATCAATTACATTACGTCATCCAATTTACTTATTTAGTTTCATTTCAGTTTCTACCCGATTAACGCTTTCTGTATTACGTAATTGTTATTCTAAAACTTACAGTTGCAATGAAACATTTTTGGAAACATTCTTTGCGCTGCTAAAATAATTTGCTAAATATATGTGATTGTACAGCTTGAGAATAACATCGCTGAAAGACGTAACTCTTTGCTGAACGCCTTTCTTTTATATGACTCAATGGAGATTTTTAAGTCACTGCTTAATAGACGAATGTGCACATCACTATTGTTTATCGGGTAACACATGTATAAATGTGACATCATTCATTTCCTCTCTTTCTCTGAATCCAATCTCATCTACCACGATAAGTGAGAAGATAAGTGCGGATAGTAAAATTATCATAATCATTTATAGTAAACAAATTATATCACAATTTATTTCGAATACATAACACATCTTGATTTTATTCTTGATAAAAAATGTTATTTACATTTATTTACATGATCAACAACCAGTTAATTGTATTTCCGATTCTTAGCCTTCTTCTTCTTCTACGTGGTAGGCTGTACCATTCATCTCCTTTCGTTTTGCGGACGCTTAACAAATTTACTCCTCATGGTACATGTTCGTAATAAGCATTATTATTAGTATCATTCGTGAAAAGCATTCTTACGTGTTTACATCACTCGACCTCTTTCTTACTTTACTTAAACTAATGTTTGGTTTTGTGTTGGAATGTCTTCGTTAATAGTAATATTTTTATCTTTATTAGTAATGGAAATTGTTGTTGATGTAGGTTTTGTCATCGACGTTGATGCACTGGTTACAATGATGTCTCTATTGACAGAATGACAAGATGATGGTAGACGATATTTATGCAACGAATTATGCTTGCATATATGATGACAATGTGGTTGGAAGTATAAATGTGAATTATGCTGTAGAGAATATTGTTGTTGCCTATGATTATGATTATGATGATGGCGACATGATGAACTGAAATCTTGATGGTATTTACACAGATTGTAATTAAATCTCCTATTTCCATGTGATGAAATATAACAGAAACATTTTGGAATGATTGGTTGAATTGACAGTGGGTCAGTATTGTTGTTGTTGTTGTTACTGTTGCTGTTACTGTGGCTGCGGCTGTTCTTTTCATCTACTGATTTGTCTTTTTCAAACATCGTTTCTGAATCCCAACTTGAATGACCTGTGGTATTGGCTGTAGTAACTGATCTCCCGAAATGATATAATTTTGATGACTTATGGAGTTTTCTACTAATTGATGTACTGAATGTTCTTTGAATAGCTAAGTCTAACTCAAATTTTCTCTTGGGTTCTAGTTCACGAAATTTTTCAGTTGATCGATAATGCTTAGAATATTTATGCGTCAAGTTATTCAAAGCATATTCTGAATGTCGGCGATGCATATTACAAGTATCATATACTGATGATGAAGTTGATAAGCCTGTAAACATGTGAACCGATTGATTTTGATCACTTTCTTGTCTAGTTATCACTGTGTTCGGTATACGTTTTATGCAACCGGCCATTAAACCATACCACCAAAATCTCCAACAACAAAATCCTGTGAAACAGCCATTACAACCAAGTATGAAGTGTTTATTCACATCAATTTCATTATCACCATCATTATGCTTATTTTGCAATTTATCTTCATTGTTAGAATGTGATATTTCTGTGATAACTTTGCTACAATCACTAGTTTTATTGCCTGACTTTACTGTGCATGGAAATAGATTACAGAAACACCGGTATCCCAAGGGAAAACAATTATTGGAATATTTATTACTCAAGGTATTAACACTATCACCATCATGATCATCATTATTATTATGCTTGATATTTGACAAATTTTCGATTCCTTCAATTTTTGTGCAATCATTTGAAACATCTGACAGTTTCGTGGTAAGTTGATCAGTATTCTGCCTTTTTAAACATCCTAAATTAGCAAATAACAGATTGTTAGTACTAGGATTAGTATTATTATTATTATTAACATTATTATTATTATCATTGGAACACCGAAAATTCAATTTTTCAGTATTTTTTCTAAAAGTATTAGCACATTTCAAAGCTGAAGTGAAACGTGATTGTGCATTTGTTGATGTATTCAGTACAAAGTTATTTTTAAATTGATTCGTATAATCAGGTGGTAATGGAACAGAACTTTGACTTGAATGATACAACTGTACTCGATAAAGGAAACGACGTATCAGTTGACGTATTCGTGATCGAAATAAACGTCCTGATGCACAATAAAATATCCAATTTGAACAAGCATTTAAAAAGCATAAACTTCTTGATAAATAATAAATAAATTTGTGTACATCTTGATCAACATTGCATAATAAAAAATTTAATAACATTAAATAAATAATAAGTGGATATGTACTAGCCATATACCAGATATTCATACAAATAAGAAGTCGTGTCACATGTCCTGCATTATCTGCAGCACCATGACGATAACCAGATAAACTGTTTGATTTGATGCCAATTGTGAGTTGTTCAGCGGACAGTGTTTTACCTTTAGTTGTAAAGTGTTTTTGAGACGGTAGCGAATTTATTATTCTGTTTTGTATTCTAGAATTTGTAATTGTACTACTACATTTCGCTGTTTGACGTATAATATCATGAATGGACACGGGTTTATAAATTCTTGGTGGCACTTCATACTGATTTTTAGTTGTCATATAAAGTGCAGATTCAGAAATTGACAGGGAATTCGAACGTCTCAGACAGTTTCCAATTAAATTACTTTGTTTATATGGATAAATCATCGTACTGAATCTGTTTTCTCTTGACTTCCGCTGTTGCTGTTGTTGTTGTTGACTTTCCTGTTCATGTAGGTAAACTGCTGATGTAGCTATCCGAAAACACTTTCTCAGTCGAAATATATTCCAGCATATGATAACTGTAGATGTTGTCATCCCGATTAGCGGAATTAAACCCCAGATAATGAAATCATTCAGTGTAGTCACATGAAACAACTCTCTGCTAGTAGGATCACAATCATTGTTAATCACACGCCAGTATATTGGATATGGTAAAATCGGTAGCACTAGACCTATAGATATTATTGACCATAATCTGAAAAGCCAAACCATATTTGGACCACTATTTCTAGCTCGTAATGGTCTGATAATCAGATAAGCTCTTTGTAATGATAGCATAGTCTGCATATAAGCTGACCAATAGAAAAAATAATTCGACAGACTTGTATGCACTATGCAAATAAAATTATTAATATCACGTATATCATAATTATACCATACTTTTAACAGCATCCATATACCCTCTAATGAGAGGATAAAAAAGTCACCGAAGCATATACTGACCAACCATATCAACATATTTTGTGGAAATAATCTGGATAAGAATAGAAAGACTAAACAGAACACAGTGCCAACAACGCCTAAAATTATCACCATAGGTAGATACCATTTAAGAAAATAAGCTTTAAGATTATGATAGAGATATCTATATGTACGATTTGATTCCGTAGAGATATTAGTTACATTGTAAATTAAAGTTTCTGATAAATTTAGTACTGGTGAGTTGGTTTTATAAACGTCTGAAGTAATTCCATTCGACGAATCATTGATTATGATTATAGCAAAAATAAATGTCCATATAATGAGAAATTTATTCGTAAACATTGTTCAATCCATCTACATCGTAATCATCATCATTGTCATCATTATGTATCATATAATTCCTGCTTGAAATGAACTCTGTTCAACAATAAAAGAATGAATTAAACACTCAATTTCGCATACATAATAACAACATTGTTAGGATATTCAAAATGGATTCACTTTTTCAAAAGAAAAACCAAACGCGATACGTTACAGTATGATCAGAGAAATTCTCTGATTGGATAATTCAAGGAGACCAATAAGCACAACATTTAATTAACCAATCATTCTTTTTCACAATGATGTAATTAAGGTTAGTGAAGGTATTACTTTTATTATTTTTATTATTAGTACATTAGTAAGTACACTATTACAGGTTACAATGTAATCGATTCTCAAGTGGATTTTATTGAGTGGATTTCGATGTTATCCACAATTAGTTATGTATGAGGAAACTACATATTTAGTTCAAACATACATGGTCATAGGAGGTTCGTTTCAATTATCTTATGGTCAGTAGTATTATGAGTGATAACCATGTCATCCTTGTGATTTCTTATGACTTTAGCTTACAGATCAGTTGAGTGAAGGTAGACTAGATTGTATGTAATCCTTAAATAACACAAGAGGTTAGGTAGAAGTTAACTAGTGGATAGCGACTAGCAGTGGAATCCAGGATACGCACTTCGTCTTACTTAAGACTTGTCATCTGGATGTACCTGCATTCCGCTGTGAGTGATGATGTTCCCACCGAGGCTCAAGGTAGAAGTTGAGAAATCAAGAAAGTTCGCATTTGAAAAAAACAACTGGTGAACTTCGGTTGAAAACTAGTAACTAGTGGGATGTGTCTAGTCCTTTCTTTGGTGCAGAATGAATTCTGTCAGTCGGGTGACCACATTGCAAACCTGATTGATAGAACTCAGTCTGAACCAAAGAAAGGACTAGACACATCACACTAGTTAATAGTGTCCAATCAAAGTATCCAAAACAGTCCTCCTGGAGGTAAATCGCGAGCACGAATAGCTCAGAGGTAACGTCTCTGACTGCAGTTATCACTGAGTGACGCGGGTTTGAATCTCAGAAGGGACATGAGTTGCTTCAAGGTAGCAGATACGCCTTGGTGACTGGTGAGTGCCAACTAGCACGAAACCCAGGTAGGCCAAGGCTTCCTGCCGATTGCCTCCGACTATTTAATATCATCAAAACAATCGGTGAACATTGCATTTTAAATATATTATGACATCCAGTAGTAAGATTGTAGTGTTTTTAGAAAGACTACCGGTAGATATCTTTACATCACTCAGAAATGTATAAAAAAAACTTGCATTCTTTACGTTCGTCCAACTGAACTGACTGATTAAGTAAATAAGTTTTAACATAGAACATAGCAAAGAAGTGCAGCAGTTCAAGTTGCCACACTCTATTTACTACATCGAGGTAGACAAAAAGAGAAAAAAAGGTAAATTATGAGGAACTAAAATAAGTATAAATGCACAAGAGATGGAACATGATGGTTTAGTGGATATGAGGTATCACAAAATATCACCGATAGTCTCCAGCCAGTGATTCTTAACATTTCAAGTGTACTGGATTTAGATACTGTGTGACATTATGCAGTGTTTACGATTCAAGATCAACGCTCATAGACACATATTAGTATATAGGTGTAGAACATGTTCAGGTTTTCATAGGTCTTTGAAATAGTGAAGTGCAAAATATGTGACTGAACTCTTAACGATTAAAAAAAGAAAATATCCTACAATAAAATGGTTGCGCTTCTTGTGATTCACTAGATATTTTAAACTGAAATTTATATGATGAAATTTTCTGGTGACTTTTTTAAGTGTGATGAACTAAAACTGTCATAAACAAGTTGATTTTTATGGAACGAAGGACAAGCACTTCGTCCTTGTTTGAACTCTTTATCAGCAGTCACCTACTAGGGTGAGAACTCAGGACTTTCTAGTCACAAAGCAAAGCCGTAGACCATTCAGCTACCGGAACTTCTACCAATTCGTGACGTTAGCGCCAAAACCAGCCAATGTCATCAGTGAGTGTTTGTCCTCACGCCTTACCTGGTTGAGACCAATGGTCAGGACTTCTAAGCAGAACTCTAAGCAACTTTGTCCTATAACCATTCAACAACGTGCATCAGATTAATTCTCAAGAGTTAGTCCGTAGGGGTTCGCTCTTTTTCAAGTTTGATCGCAGATCGATATCAGTTGAGGAAAGATTAAAAATCGAGGAGTAATTGACAGTGGCTGAGTGGTCTGCAGGCTTGTCTCGTAACCTGGAGTTCGGGGGTTCAAACATCGGTCAGTGAGTGGTGCTGAAGAATCCGAAACTAGAGTGGAAGAGCTGTCTATTACTCCTGGTTTTTAGTGGCTCCCTAAGTAACATCAATCCGTGATTAAACTGTAAAACTTAGTTTGAATAATTCACTACGTCATAAATAGGATTAGGTTAAAATATGTTTGTGTGCAACACTAGTTTTGGGTATCTGCCCCCCAAGATTTGGACATATAATGTTTTAGAAGTTCATAACTAGCAGTCTGAAGTTTTTGGCATTGCGTAAACAACATTTCCTACTGCAACAGCTGGACTGGTAATTTCAAGGGAATCCTGAATGAGACCAACCTCTGCAACCCCTCCAGTAATAACACCATTAGCCAGAGAACTGCTCGTCCACACTAATCATCTGACAAAAGTGGAAGTTTTGAGTACCACAAAGCCACATAAAAGCAGAAAGACCGAGCAGAATTGATCAGAATCCTGAGATCACAGTGAGTACGCTCACACCACAATTAAAGAATGTTTAGAAGAAAGGAAGAGTAATTACTAATTGAAAGAAGTACAACTTTGTCAAACTTCAAAAGAACAGCCTCTGTACAACTCAGGTACTTAGGGCATGAGTCATGAAAAGTATTTCCAAGAGGTTGCTATTTATTTATTTTATTTTATTTTGATTACAGCTTGATGCCACACCATATTTACTGTACAAGTATGGAATTTTCAGCATGGATATCGGTAGCCCAAATTTTGCAGGCCGACCATAGATATGGTGTGTGCGTCGGCAGGGGGTTGAACCCCGGACCATGTGCATGGTCGGCGAGAGTCCTAACCATTGTGCTACAGACTGTCATCAAAAAATTCTTTTGATCCATACTGAAATAACACGAAAGCCTTTCAGCTAGCCAATCAAAAACCTATCTCCCAACAAATATGCGGAATGAATTGAAGATGGACTTGGCATACGCTGAAGAGACATTTGAATGACACCACGCACCACGCCTTCAAGTACACTTGGAATGGTATCATTATTATTATTGTTTCCTTTAATTCCTACAGGAACATAGGGCTTCAGCCGTGCGTCTCCGTTGCGTTCGGTTCTCTGCTAGAGTTTACACCTGGCTCCAAGTCTGCCCACACGTTTTCATCTCCCCTTCACATGACCTCCTCCAAGTCACCCTCACACTGACGACCAACTCGCCGCTTCCTTTTTGGGTTCCACTCTAGCGATGGCCTGGCGTGTGATGTCACTTGATGGTTTCCTCAGAGTATGGCCAGTCCATCTCCATTTCTTCCTGCCTATTTGTTTCACAATTAGTTCCTGGTTGTATCGCTCCCAGATATCTCTGGCTGGCCATCTGATCTTGATTATTGAGCGAAGACGACTGTCAATGAAGGTCTGCAGTTTGTTTGAGGAGATCATGTTAGGGGGAAATGAAAGCTTATTGGTAATCATGTATGAAGCCTGCTAAAAGAAAACCGCAGAGAATGGAATGAAATGGAGACTTACATACAGCTCAATCCTTGCGTTCCACCCGGAAACTGAGAGAATAATAATGATAAACAGATGTTTGTATTTCCTAAATAAACGTCAATATTTCGCTTTTTATTACTTATATCCCTATCCAAGTCACACTGTTAATTGGAATTTATTATTTACAATTCACTTTACATAGAACAACTGTACTAAAGTTATTCTGTATCGCATAATTATACACTGTGAAGGCTTTTCTAGAAACTAAATAACTTGGTTTTTTTTAATTTTTTTATGCCTCGGTAAGTACAAATTCCTCTTAATCACACGCGCATATGTATATATATATATATACGTATTTATGTTCAAGGGGCCAATCGTAGTAATTTTCCTGTTTATGTAATTAATTATTTACAGCAAAACAAATGCAAGTCAGCCCGATCTACAAGTGATATTCCATTTTGTTCATTAATTACGAAACACTAATTAATAACTTAAGTGGGAAAAAAACCCAGTACTAACAGCTGTTTACGTATAATTCCACATTAGTATAAATTCAAGATTATGTAAAAAAAGAAAGCACTGTGTCATTAATGACATTTACGTAATACGCTATGTCAACAAGAAAGAAATTCGTTCAACCTGTTGTCCACGAAGAACTGCTTCGTGGAAGATAAAGGGAGTGTTTTCTTCTTAAAATGCCATCTTTGCGAGTTAATGAATACAAGGACTTTATAATGGCTCACTGAGATTATATAGCCAAAAACATTGGTATTTTCCTGGCGTATATGTCTTCTGAGAGTCTCATTCGAAATTAGAGTGAGAACTGCAAGGATGCAAATTGATATAACATATAAGTGGCACTGAAATCATTCAAAACAATGTAATAAGATTTACAAAAGCCACAGTAGTTTCAGGCTTATGAGGAAGTAGAAGTGTGTAAAGCAAAGAAGGAGGAAGGATGAAAGGGAAAAAATAGTTAACAAGAGTATTTTGTAATTAAAAATGTTACAACAGATAGTAATAGTTCTGTTCTGGACAGTTTTTACAAAGTGTACAGAACTCCCAAGAGAATTTATTGTATAATATATTCTCTTCATACGGTATATAGTAATTGGTAGTAGATCGCGCGACATAACGTCGTCTAACCTGAAGCCCACACCATGCCCTTGTAATATTTATTTTCTTTATCTCACTGGATAAACGCACGATATTCAGTTGAAAGCCAATTAAGAAAGGTGCAAGAATACATTTTACAATGAGAAGGTATGAATGAAGGATTAAAGACTGCAGGTAGTTAGCTCTATGTCCTAGATAGTGACAGTTTATACTGAGAATGTTAAGAAAAGCTATCAGATGTATCTAGATACGCTGCCGTCTACAATCATTATTATTATTATTGTTCCTTTGGGTTCCTAGTGGAACATAGGGCTTCAACTGCACGTCTCCACTTGCTTCTGTCTTATGCTGTACTTTTCACCTGCATCCATGTTAGTCCATACTGTTTCAACTCCTCTTCACACGATCTCCTCCATGTCACCCTTGGACGTCCCACTCGTCGCTTCCCTTTCGGGTTCCACTCGAGCTATGGCCTGACGCGCGATGTCACCCAACGGCCTCCTCAGCGAGTGTCCAATCCATCTCCACTTCCTCCTGCATATTTGTTGAGCGATTGGTTCTTGTTTTGTTTGTTCCCATAGTTTCTTGTTGGTGATTCTTTCCGGCCATCTGATCTTCAGTACAGAGCCAGCGAAGACAGTTGTTGATAAAGGTCTGCAACAGGCTGTTGGAAATATTCTTTGTGACACACTGGCCAAGTTTCTGGTCAGTTTCTGGAAGAAGTGACTTGACGTCGTTTGTATTGAAAATCCGAATTTCGTTGTTGATGCTGAGTTGAGTGACGAAGATTTCCAGATTGGTTTCAGGTTGATGAATGTGTTTCTCGCCTTCTTAAGTTGTCGATTTGACATGCTCGTCCGTTCCTCGAGTAGTTGAGACAATGCTCCCTAGATAAGTGAATGAAGTTACCTCTTTCAAATCCCTCTCGTTGATAGTGATTGGCGCTGGATGTTGCTGTTGTTGTTGTCGGTTGGTTGGTTATTTTCATAACCTCCGTCTTGTCTATGTTCACCTGGAGTCCTGTCTTTGCTGTTGTCTACAATCATGCTTTTTCTCAATTTTAGTACAAACCTGCGAATCAGCAGTCTTTAAACATTTCAAACATTCGCGGGAGTAAACAATATAATTGGAGGTCACATTTTTTTATAGATTAAAACAATGTGAACATGAGAAATAAGATGTAGTAAAGTGATGACTTTTGGTAGCCCAAATTTTAGACAGGTCGTTGTTCACTGTCCTGGGTAAATACTAAGTTTGCGTATGCACCGAAAGTAAGACTTAGTGTAGTAAACTGCTAGCTACTAAGCCTACACACATATTACAAACAGTTTCGATTTAATGGTGAAAGGTGAAAATTAATGTTCCAGTTGCCTCGCAAACCATTAATTAGTAAACTGGGAGTAATATCTAATTAATTTAGCATACACAGATTCAATTATTGACATGCGCCATAATAAGTACTTTCCTATTTTCTTGCTTGACGAAAAATTAAATGTCTTAGAGTCTTTGTACAACAGTGAATGTTCCATCCAAGAGCTTTCTCAGGTACTTTCTCTACTCATCTCGCGTAGATTGAATAGATTTCCAATAGTTAAGAGAAACAAACGCTTTGACAATTTTCTGCTGTAAATTTACTACTGGGACTCAATTTTTTTCAGTTTGAGTTAGAGAATATTGGTGGCTTAATGTGGTGGACATTTTCACCGTTACTTTCTTTCACTAACATACATTCTTCTCGTGATAATTTATCACAAATTTTCTTCAAAATTTTCTATAACGTCACCCTTGGAAGTTCAAACTTAGCTCGGATTCTTGATCTATGATAATAATAATAACTTTATCCTGGAAAATGGATTTTAACTCAATGCAGAATTTTCCGCTGCTTTCGTTACAATGTATTTATCCCTTGTGTAGAATACTCATGTAATATAATAATCGATAATATATCAGCGGAAACAATATTTTTCCATCAGAAGTATGCTTCAATGCCATTCCACAATGTTCTTCCTAGATTTCCTACAAAACGTGCTAAGCGGTAGGTAAAAAGTTGTCTGAAAGCTTGCGAAAGTATAGAATGCAGCTCTTCATGGTAACTAAAAGATTACAACAGTCTAATACGCAGTAAAATGATTAATTCTGGTGGATAGGAAGTTAAGATAGCCCAGTGATTGAAGCAGTCCACTGTGTTTTATGTACAGCACAAGCACTTTCATCTCAAATATCAAAGTTTCAGTCATGTGCATTTAGTGGTATTCCCTAATTTTGATATGGCCTCTTTCTTTAGTCTTCTCTGTCTGTTACTACCAAATCGAATTACTGTGGTCTGAAGGTAGGAAACCGATCTCTGCGTTCTGCTGCATAGCTAACAAAGCTGTCTTGAGAAATGCACCGCTACCACACACTCCAAAGGCGGCAAAAAATGACTGATTGTGTGGCTTTGTTCAACAACGATTGCACTAAAAACTCAAAATACTTCAAACTGTGCCATTGAGCAGCTACACAGACAAATCAACTTTTAAATTGCAAAATAAGTACTGTAGAACAAAGCCGGTTAACTGAATTTCAACCGTAATAAGTACCTTGAAATGGCAGTCACCTCTCTATCTCAACTTCACTGACTTTGAAAAGGCCTTTGACAGCGTCGATCGAGAGGTGCTTTGGCAACTACTTCGCTACTATGGGGTGCCACCGACAATTATACATCTCATCCAACAGCTGTACGACAATGCTACATGCCAAGTAATCCACAACGGGAAACTCATGGAATCCTTCGAAGTGAGGACAGGAGTAAGACAAGCTGGCTGCCTACTATCGCCAATGATTTTCCTGATTGCAGTAGATTGGATAATGTGACAAACAGTGGGCAATGAGGAAACAGGCATAAAATGGACCCACACAAAAAACTTGGGGGATCTGGACTTCGCCGTTGATATATGTCTGATTTCCCACAAACTGGAAGATATGCAAGCAAAAAGCAACAAGTTGGCGATAGAAGAAGCATCAAAGTTAAATTTTCAGGTGAACATAGAGAAAAGAGATGTGGTGATGATGATTCCTGGGCAATAACAACAACAACAGACACCGATCAGCATAAGTGGAAGGAACCTGAAAGAAACAACCTCCTTTACCTACCTGGGAAGCATCGTTTCAACTACATTAGGACGGAACTGACGAAGATATCAAAGCAAGAATCGGAAAAGCAAGACAAGCTTTCATTACTCTCAAGTCAGAATCAAAATGAGAAAAAGATCCGGATTTTCAACTCCAATGTGAAATCAGTGCTACCATACGGATCAGAGACTTGGCTCGTCATAAAGATCATCTCAAACAAACTACAGACCTTCATCAATAGTTACCTTCGCTCAGTACTCAAGATCAGATGGCCAGAAAAGATCAGCAACAGAGATCTCTGGGAGCGAACCAACACAGCAGGAACCGATTGTACAACAAATATGCAGGAGGAAATGGAGACGGATTGGCCATACTCTTAGGAAACCATCAAGTGACATCACACGCCAGGCCATCGCTAGAGTGGAACCCGAAAGGGAAGCGGCGAGTTGGTCGTCATTGCAAGGGTGACTTGGAGGAGGTCATATGAATAGGAGATGAAAACGTGTGGGCAGACTTGGAGCCAGGTGAAGACTCTAGCAGAGAACCGAACGCAACGGAGACACAAGGCTGAAGCCCTATGTTCCTGTAGGAATTAAAGGAAACAATAATAATTAATAATCAAGTAGAATATCCTCAGTAAGGTGGAATCAAACTTCTTTCCACAGGAATCACACACCAACAATTTCCGAAGACAGTCCAAGATCAGAATAACCCTTATTCACTCAAATAAAATCAAAGTCGTAAAATAACATATCATCAGTGAACCGCAAAACCAGAAATGAAGCACCGAAATTGGAGATTAAACAATGAAAAGGCATATAACAAGGGTCAAGTCAACAAACGATATGCAAGTGTAAGAAAAATGATACATAGTTTTGGAGAACAATGGATAATAATTGCAAAGTTAGAGGATTTCGTCATGAGCTGACATCAGTCCGAGAACCACTGGAAAAGCTGGGAGTACTAAACGGTTGTTTCGTCCTAGCTTGGGACTCTTCATCAGTACGCTCCCACGCCATGGGGTCTGAACCCAGGACCTTCTGGTTACTAGGTGAGGTCGTAGACCAGTAGGTCACTGGGACTCAACCTGATCCAATGGCCAACCCATGAATTCTAACTTCTGTCAATTCATGACATAGTGCGACCACTTCGCAATGTCTTCTTCAATGAGTTACTGCCTCACCTTCACCCTACTGGTTACAGCTTCCTACTGGAACCCCAGGTAATTGTCTGAATAGGTCCAGTCGCTAGTGAGCATCAGATTAATTTTTAAGTACTGAAATACTCCAAGTAATCAAACAAAATTCCTACAAAACTAATGCTTGAAAATTACAAAGTTAGCTGAAATCTCCAAATAAGTATTATTATTATTGAAAGTGAATCACTCATTCCATTACAGCATCAATATCACTCTTATTGACCAACTTATTTTTATCATTATTGCTATTCGTGACTATTTTCATCAAACTTTACATTTACATAATGAAATATTAATCACAAGGGAATATTTGAATTGTTTCTAACTATACTGTAGCCTCCACATCTATGCACAAATTCCTCTTCATTGTTTAACAAATCTCTTAAAATATCTCTTAGATCCTGAACCCTGGAAATGAAAGATGTTGTTCATAAGTGTCTTTCTGAATTTCTCCGTTACGTCACATTTTTCCAGTAGAAGTCTACCATGTGGTCAAATGACCTAATTTCGTTTCCTTAACTTGTCCTAATTATGAGTATCAAAATTGACTTCACTCTTCGATGACCTTAGTTACGGTGAAAATTCATAATCTAAAATTTCTATCACTTTATTTGAACTTTTGATAATAATAACAAATAGAAGAAGAAAAAAGCACAATCTCCAAAACAGAACAAAATCTGAACTTAAAAAAACTACTTTTGTCAACATTCTTTTAAATAAACTTGTTATCCCTCTATTTTTTTTTCTGTTCAGCTGAACAAATGTTAGTGTTTACCCACACAATATTTTTTCTTAAAGATAATGTTAGAAGTTATGTAGATTAGAAGAAGCAAAAAAAGACAAACAGTTGTTTTGAGTGAAGGATTTAAACACTTTTAGAAAAATCATTAGGTTTCCAGCATTAAAAAGGAAGTAAAATGAGATAAAAACGAATGACTGTAAGCATTTAAAGAGATCTACTAATATGACCAATGTGTCAGTCAAAATCGCTCGCGTTTACATGCGGTTGGCAATATACACTATCTGTTCTTTCATAGACAACGATACTAGCTGATCACATAAAAGGCTTTGAAATGTCTAAACTAATGAACCATAGCTCTAAACAGTCATTATATGATTTCAGACAACCGATTCTCTTTATTAGTTTGCAGTCAGGATAATACCAGCTCGTCGATTCTCTCCAACTGCATTATATCCTTAACAAATTCATCTGTAAATTACAAAAACTTATTAACATACTTTTTACAGTGACTCCAAGTTATAAATATAAGAATTAAGGAATCTGATTCAAAAATGATTTGAAGAGCCGAATTTCATCAGTGTTAAAAGAGTAACACATTTTTAGTTGTAAAGAGGGGATCCTATCGAATCTCGTGAACAATGTTGCAGTAGGACAGCAAATATCCAATCAGAACTTGAGATATGAGGTGATATTAGAGACAGCAATGTCCCAGTAAATACCATGCAACATAATTCTTAGTGCAAGAATATTGTCATGTTAATAGTATCGTTCTTGGATTTTCTTTGTTAGGTGAACTAAGGCCTTTCTGTATAATTTGCTACACACTTTCGGTAAAATACGAATAATGCAGTGACCAGAAATCAGCAGTGGAGCTCTACTTCGCATCTCTTATATGTCACGATCGCTTATGAAAACCAAGTCTAGGGTTTTGTCTGGACGAATGTTGAGTTTGACCAGGCTCTGATGACCAAGTGAAATCAGAAGGCTGTGACTGCAAGAATTAAAGTTCTCACAGACTATTGACAAGGAACATCCAAAAATAGGGGCACAATATTCAGGAAATTCGTCTTCGAAGACAGGAACATCAGAAGAATTGCAGTCTGGAGTAATATAAACATTTATTATGTATACATGGTAAGATTTACTGAGGTGGTTTTCATGGCACCTAACAGTGTTAAGGCCTATATTGTCATTGGGAAATTTAAAGCATACATGATATGACACAGACCGATTTGTATTAATAAAAATGGCTGACCCTCCACTATACTTTTTCTTTGAAATATGTCTGTCCTGATGGGAAATTTTATATCCATTTAATCAGATTAGACAATCGTCATATTTCTGGTTGAGTTAAGTCTCTTGTATAGCTAAAACACCAGCATTTCGATACACATTTGAGGATATTAGAGATTGGAGATAGTCCACTTTGTTAGATAGAGACCAGCAGTTAGTGCTAGAAACTTCGGAGAAAGTCATATGATTGATTTCTGAACGTTTCAATGCACACTGCCAACTATCGTGTATTTTCCTCAATGTTTCCACACCTTAAATTTGACTGTTACTGCTTTGTTGAAAAGTTTTAAACTTAAGAATACGAAAATATTCAGCCTATTGAAATATCGATTGACCTCTAAGGAGTGAGTTTGCCAGTAGTCGAACCCTCCCCTCTGAATATGTTTAGCCAAATAATTCAAACTGTGCGTAGACGTCAAGCGATTTTTATTAATTTGTGTTAGCTGTATAATTTGTAATACATTGTAGCTCACTAAGAATAAGCAATCGAAGTGAAATGAAATGCTAATAGCCATATTACAGCCTGAATTTTTTGATAATTAGTTATTCAGTTTATTTCTACTGCTATTACGCAATCATCATCACGTTGATTGTGATATGATAATGAGGAATAATTTGAGCTCGAAACGTCATCAGTTAATATTACTATTTAACATTGTATGATTTATCGAAATAAAATCTTATCCATAATGTAGTTATACTCTAACACAGTACCTAAGTTTTATACAAGTGGTTAGAGCTCAGATTTCACTTGGAGACAAGAATGGACTAGAGACAAAATTCAAGATAAATAAACAGAGTGAATTTATACATATTATGATGGAGAGTTCAAGAGAGTGTGGGTGAAATGTAAACTAAAATTTTAAGATGGACAAAATAATTCAGGAGATTTGGAAACTCAATAGTGAGTTCAACTCAGTAAATGAAAATCAAAATTAATTTATATTGTTACGCAACAGAACAAAACAATTATGGTACCAGGGTAGTGAGCGATTAATCACGCCATCAGTACGTATACAGGGATTGTGTCCAAGTCTTTTGATGGCGATGGTTTCCGTGAACCAAAGTAACCACTACTGTCTTTTTGTATTGATTATTTTGAAAGCCTGACTGATTTCCACTGTATGTCCGGTGTCACTGAATAATTCGTCTGCTTTTTGAAATACGTTTTCTGCAGTTATATTCCTTATGCCTTCTATCTGTGACTCGGAGTCATTGTAAAAATTATGTTCAAAATATTTTGTTACTTATATTTGAATTTGTTTAGAGTCTATGCAACTGGAGAGAATCGACGAAATATAACGAGCTGGTATTATCCTGGCTGCAAATATGTTCGTTCCCTTTTTATTCAAAGTCATTATATAAATTTCGTGTGTGAGGAAATTCCTGTTTGCAAAACTACCGATTCTCGATTGTTAAGAAACTTTTAGTATCTTCACACTGACAACATTACTACTATCGGCTGCTTAAGATGAAAACTGATAAAGTTATACATCGAGAGTGAATGTAGAATACTTTGCAGTGTTGCAGAGAAAATCTCGGGTAGAATAAGTCATTTAGTGTAGATTGTTTAAGAAAGATCTCCAGTGGAACCCCAGGTATTATCTTTATATGATACCAAGAAACAATTTATGTTAATTATGAAATAACAGAAGTGTTACAAAAAGATGACTACATAATAGCAGTAGAATTGAACTAAATAATTAATTATCAGAAATTTCAGACTGGAAGATGGCTCTTCGCATTTCATTTCATTTCGAATGCTCATTGTCATGAGCTACAATGTATTACAAATTATACAGCTAACACAAATTGATAAAATAGCTTGAAGTCTACGCAGAGTTTGAATTATTTAGCTAAACATATTCAGAGGGGAGGGTTCGACTATTAGCAAACGCACTGCTTATTTTCGCTCGTCTGGTGGTGAGCCCAGTAAATATGGAATGTTGGATATGAAGCTAGAAACACCACCACTTAAAAAATACCACTGCTACTGAAACTTCAAATTACAAGCTTGAAGCAAGGTCTTTCACTAGGAATGCATAGAAAAATTCAGAGGTCAATCGATATTTCAATGCAAAAGTCATATGTATACATGGACCGAATATTTTCGTAATTGTAAGTTTAAAACTTTTCAACAAAGCAATAACAGTTAAATTTACGCCATGCAAAGAATAGAAGCTACATAATATTCTACATTCCTCAACCTGAAATTGATGTTTAACATTCTTTGCAAGAGGTTATATTACTTCTATTATATAAGCCGAACAATTTTTGTTGAATTTTCAACAACAAAGTTAGACAGAAAACTCTCAATGTTTGTCATATGCAATCGGTGTGTAGTAATAAAATTTAGACTAACTTTTAAAAAATTCATTATTTATTAGGTTACTTGGTAAAGACAATGTCAGAAAATAGGCTATTCCTAATTCCTTAAGTATTACTTGCCGAGAAACATCATTGTTTGAGGTTATTTCACCCAACCAGTCATAAATTAGCTAAAACAGCCGCAAACTATTTGCATTTCAGAGAAAAGTATTCTGTTTTTTTGATGATGTAACTTTCATAGATGTGCTGTGCTATTCATATATGGATTAGAACACTGGAACACTGTCCAGAATACGTTTGCAGACTTGACTGCCTAGCTTGGTTAGCCAGAGAAGAAAAGAAGAAAACGAGCAGCTGTATCCTTGAACATCTTGTCAACTCTTAAAAACGAGCACCACCACATGTGTGCTTCATAGTGATACACAGATTCCCTTACTGTCGTACAAACGGACATGTGATACGCCCATTGTACATAACTGATTCATTGTCCATTCGGGATCTGAAACTCGACCTCTGCATTCACAAAATCAATACATACACTTACTTGCCGTACCGTAGCCAGAGTAAAGTTCTTACTATAACTTTTCCCTCATTTTATGACGTAAGTTTACTATTACTACTATTTTATTATCACTATTATCCTCATAATCCTTGTTTTATTATCACTGTACTACTGTTTATTGATAAAACCGTATTTTCATACAGATTTTATGTAAAAACACTTTATCGTCTTACCACTTGTTCCTGTCCATTCTGCAGAATCATACGGATTAGTCATTTTCTAACACATTTTCCGTCATGCCATCGCCTGCTTCTTTTATAATTTCCAATTAGTCACCCCTTCTAGATTGAACCTTACATCTCGGAATACGTTTTCATGGACCAGTGCCATACTGGTCTTATTAATTTTTTGTTAAAAAAAACTACGGTTGTACAGATTACGAAGATGAATCGTTGGAAAGAAAATTTTCTTCACTGTTTACATCTTTTTCTTCTGACTCACTGTGTAGAATTATTTACTGACAGAATTACCGAATAGCATATAACTGTTAGGCTAACGTATTTCCCCAAAATGCTAGTGAAAAATTAATACATTTTATAATGAACGAAGGGTGATCAACGATTACTGGGAATCGATGACAGCTAGGATATCATGTATCAGTGAAGTGACGTAGCCACATTTAGTCCTATTGACTACAAAGAAGAAAAACTACTAAAAATACCATAATCTTATATAGGAAATGACTTCTGCCAGTTACTTGGACATCGATATCTTTTGTCTTTTATGACACCTATACAGTGGTTATTTTGTGATCATACAAAAGTCACATAATTCTAGAAGAATTTAGAATTATGTCTGTGAATGGGTGTTAGGACGGACAAGTTTCTTCTTTATACATGTACTGGCATGATAACCCTATCGAGTAGTTCTGATTCGTTTATTTATGGCTTAATTTTCAGCGGTCAGACGACCAATCAAATTTGTTGATTTGTGGATTAAATTTCTGAGGATCTGTAAATAAAATATACCACCATTTTGTCTAGTCAAGTTTATTGTAGTTGCGGTTGTTGGTGCTTTTGTCTCCTCTCCATTTTTCATTTCCTCAGATTGACTTCATTGTCCATCTCAGTCTGGGAGGTGATTTCAAGTGGCCATTTGGTTATAGTGTCGTGTTTCGCATGCGAATTCTAGTAAATTTAGACGACCCCACAACCCATGATTACTTTGTCATGACAATAAGACTTATCAGTAAAACGTTGATGAAAGTTAAAAGCATCTTACAAACAGTTTGGTTTCTGAAATTCGGATAAGAATACTATGGTAATTGTAGGAGTGCAAATATACAAAAAGAAGAGAACTAAAGATTATGTGAAGAGATATCAGTTCAAGTATAATATATCCAGCAGTTGTCTTCGAAATGCAGATAACTGTTGTTAAAGAAGGGTGCAGACCTACAGCGTTCACCAAAGGGAACAAAGTATGAATTTTCAACACTAATCTCAACTCAGTGCTTTATATAATTTAGAAACTTGGTGCAAGAGCCACCAAAAGCGTTTCCAGAGGGCTGCAGACCTTCACCACAAGCTAAAGATCCGATAACTGGCCGGAGAGAATAAGCAAGAAACACAGATATTTAGCAGTCAACCAGCCAACAACAATGTATCACCCATATATACCCATAGGGAAATGAAGATGGTTTGGATGCATGCTAAGTGACATCATGCACAAGTCTATGAAGCAGAATCCAAATGAGGAGTGACGAGTTGGGTTCCAAAGAATGATGCTGAGGAAATCATGTAGAAAAGAAGTGAAAACTTGTGAGAAGTAGTAGGGTCAGTTAACAGCGAACAGGATGAAATAGGAACTTGTTGCCGAAGCTCCGTATTCCATTCGGAATGAAATGGACACAGATGAAAGCGAGAGAATTCGGAAACATATCCACGGAATGAATTAATTTAACGTGCAATAAATAAATGATAAAAGTAATTTATGAGATTTTGAAGTAAACAAGCAATTTTGTAGAATATACTCCATTGCTTTCAGTAAAATAATTATGATATTTATTAAACATGAATGTGTGGCTGAATTCATCAGTTTAGTGAAGAAATGCGTTGTTGTCTAGACAATAATAATTTTTTGTCTTTTATTCGGAATATTATAGCATACCAACACTTCACACCTATCTGCAGTCTTAGGATTTTGTGGACAATAGTAGGGACAGATTTAGTGACTGAATGACTTCATAGGATAACATGAAATCTAAGTCCAGTACAATGTTTTCTTCAGCAAAGTGGCACAAAAAAGACAAAGATACAAGAAAACCATTTACTAATCATCAAGTATTGATTTTGCACCGATTTTTTGTTTAAATGGTTGGAGTATTTAATCATGAGCTGACATCCATTAGAAAACTTTTAAAAAACCTGCAGAGAGCACTGGACAGCTGTTTCGTCCTAGTTTGGCACTCTTCATCAGTACATACCCACCGGGGTTTGAACCCAGCAGGAAGTGTTCACGATATGTCATGAATTGGCAGAAGTTAGAATTCATGGGCTGACCATTGGATCAACTTGAGTCCCAGTGGCTTACTTGTCTACTACCTCACCTTGTAACCAGAAGGTCCTGGGTTCAGACTGCATAGCGTGGGTGCGTACTCATGAAGAGTCCCAAACTAGGATGAAGCAAACGTTTAGTACTCCCAGCTCGTTTTCCAATGGTTCTCCAACTGATGTCAGCTCATGATGACATCCTCCAACCATTTACTAATCAGTCAGGAAAGTAGTAGTGTGAGAGTCAAGAAGAGGTGGATTTCGTCACTTACTTAAACCATTTAGAGAACCACTGAAAGCCAGAGAGCATTGGATAGCTGGTTCGTCTTAGTGTACGTGTCTTATTCGGTGAGCACCTATTACTGCAGCTAGAATGTGACCTAGCACCCTCAATTTACGAGGTGAGATCACTATCATTTAGCCTCTAGGTTCAAAATATAATGGTCCTTGAATTCTACCGTTTATGGTTTTGTGATATGAGGAATGTACAAATACTCTTCTATTATCATTTTCATAATTAATACTCAACTTTATAACTTTATTTAAGTTCTGTATAGTTTTAATTTTACTCCATTAGGCTAGTGTTAACTGTAAGAGCTAAATGTAAAGGTAGTTAAGATATTATCTGCTTAAAACACTTAAATTTCATTTAGGTACTTATCCTAATAAAATCACTATGAATAAAAAAATCGTTCTCATATAGGAAATTTTTAAAACCCAATAAATTGAATACTTACTCTGATCCGTATCAATAGGGATAAGAGTAATTATCTATAGATGGTGGACTTTTATTCTAAACTGAATTAGAGCATGAAAATTGAATTATCACCAATGACATGTAAAAAAATCTAGAAAACTGATACTCCAAATGTTGTTGTATTTGTACTGTCACCTTCTCTACTTTCTGTTAGGATATCAGATGGAAAAGTTTTACAAATACTTCATACTGGATGATAATCCATTGTCCTCGGCACACATTTTAACATTATTGGAAGTCTATGTTTGTGTGAAAATGTTGCGTGTCCTGCAACGTAAACGTTCCACTTCTCTACAGATTGTAATGTCCCTAGAAGGTGTAGCTAAAGAAGACAATTGTTCTGAGTTGAACACAAAACATTTTTAAGCATGAATGAAAACAGAATGACGAAAAGAAGACAAAGAAAACGGGGGATGGGGAATTTGAAATCTGATAAAATAGCGATTTAAATATCCGTTGTTTACAAGTTACACTTTCAACAAATGCTTCCATTATATATTTCTGATGACTACAATAGATTTAGTTTTTGTTGTTGAAAAAAAAACATAGTGATTTCACTGTCTCCACCTATTTTGACTTCTTTATACAATGTAACTATACTTTGGCGACACTGCTTGACAATTTTTCGTTTGATAATACACTATTTAAGCATTTTGTATTCTAGCGTAGTAATAAAGTTACATTTTTCGGATAACTCCCAGTCGACTTTTGAAATTCACATAAACTCCTAAAAAATTTATACATTTTGATGTTTAGAAAACAACTAACTTTCAGTCATTTATTATGAAATTGAATAATTTGTTACTTCCTTAGTGTTTTAGAGTAAGCAGCTGTGATATTCAGTAACTTGAGTTGTTCATGGTGGCAACATTCTGTAAAAAAGAAATAATAAGAAAACCAGCTGCAAATCAGTTTCTTAAATGGAATTAAATTTTGTATAAACAAAGCAGAATTGGCCCATAAATCATAAGTGAACTTACTGTGTAAAACTGCAATAAAAAAACTTAACTGGAGGACAACTAAAGCAGTGTTATAATGGAGCGTAAAAAGTAGTAAAATGGAAGTGAGATTGTGAACCAATATTTAGAGAAAGAAGGATGATTGAATTTCTCCAGATGTTAGAAGACGCCTATTTGTATTTTATAAAAGTGTAACTTAATTCTGCATTAGAATGTATGTACTATTTGCATCAACGAAAGATTTACAGAAAAATATCAAGAACGGTTACCGTACTGTACTGTGGCAAGGCTGAGAATAAAAGGGAATAACCGTCAAGTGAATTAAAGAGGTGAAGAAGAGTGCGAAGAAAGACAAAAGACGATTCTACCACACACACACACGTTGGCAAATGAAGCAGAACAGGCAGGTCGCAGGTAAAAGAGACCTCAGAACATTATATCAGACAGACAGGTCTCTATCTGGGAAGAGATCAACGCAGATGATATAACCAATAAAAGATGTTCAAAGGAACCTGATTACCAAGGAGGAGAAACAAACAAAATAATGGATTGGTCACTTGAAAGGACTCTTGTATCGATCATCATCTGCAACTCATCTGGAAATAACACCAACAACACGCACGCAACTGACTGCTAGTGGAAACCAATCGTCCAACGAAAGCAGAAATCCTGAATGCGATCAAGCCACTGACCTCCAGGACAGAATTCCACAGAAGCACTGGAAACGGACTCGAAGACTGCAGCAGATACTCCAACGGAAATACTGCAGATTGGTTCGGGAGGAGGGGGACGCATCTACTGATTGAAAGGAAGCCTCCTTATCAAACAACCGAAGAAGGGCGACCTAGTTAGGCCTCTCTCTCCAAGAACTGGAGTGGAATAATGCTCTTGTCCACACCAAGTGAAATACTGTGTTGTGACATCCTGGAGAGAAATAAGGATTCACTGGATGCAGAACTCCACAAGCCGGAACAAGCTGGACTCAGGGAAGGCAAATCATGGTGCTGATCAAATTACAACCCTACGCAGCATCATAGAACAAAGCATAGAATGGTAGTCAAACCTCTCTCTATCTCAACTTCATCGACTTCGAAAAGGCCTTCACTAGACAGCGTCGACCTGGAAGTAATCTGGAAACAGTTTCAACACTATGGCGTGCAGTGCCCAAATCTTTGTCAACCTCATTAAATAGCTATGAGACAAGTGCGCAACCGAAAACTCAGTGACGCTTTCGACGTGAAAACTGGAGTGGGAAAAGCTGGCTGCCTACTATCTTCAATAGTATTCTGAATTGTGGTGAAGTGGATTATGCATCAGACTGTGGGAAGCGAGAAGACAAGAATATGTTGGACTGATGAGAAGACTCTAGAAAACCAGGATCTCGCAGATGATTTATGTGTAATAGCACACAAACTCGAAGATCTGCAGGAGAAAACCAACAGGTTGGAGGGACAGGCAGCGAAGATAGGACTTCAGTTGAATATAGAGAAGAAAGATGTGATGAAAATAACCAGCCAATGGCTGTCAGTGGAAGAAATATGAAGGAGGTCACTTCCTTCACTTATCGAGATAGTATCGTTTCTACTACTGGCGACAGAAAAAATGAGGATGTCAAAGCCCGTCAAGGTAGGAAAGGTGAGACAGACATTCATTACTTTGAAATCAGTATGGAGATTTTCTATACTCAGAACAGAGAACAAGATTCGGATTTTTAACACCAGTATAAAGTCAGTCATTTCTTCTATATGGGTCAGAAACTTAGTTAAAGCGTCACGAAAAGCTTTCCCAGCAATCTTCAGACTTGTATCAACAGTTACCTTCACTCCACACTTAAGATTGGACAGCCAGAAAGAATTAACGACAAGTAACTATAGCAACGAACCGACAAACAACCGAATGCCTGACAAATATTCTGAAGAAAATGGGGATTGATGAGACATACGCTGAGAAGTCTGCTGAGTGACATCACTTTTCAAATACCTTCGAGTGTAACCTTAAGTGGAAAAGATCAGCTGGGAGTCCGACGATGAAATAGAGGAGATGTAAGCCAAAGGAGATTCGTGGAGGTTGTTTATTCCTTCACATTCACAGTGGAACATAGGACTTCAAGCTAGAGGCTTGAAGTTTCTGTAGCAGTGTTTATTTTCACAGGATGGGGTTGCTATACTCATACCCAACCTTTCCTCTTTACCAGCTTTATTTCTGGATTAGCGAGGTACAGGAGTACGTCGGCCAGGGGTCGAACCCCGGACCATGTGCATGGTTTGCAAGCGTCTTAACGGCTATACCATCTACGCATAATTCGTGGAGTTACCTAAGGACAATTGTAGAGAACAGTATGAAATAGAGATGTATTGTTGAAGCCCTATGTTCCACTGGAAACTGAAGGGAAGAATAATAACTGTCAAGTAGTTGTGTGCACTCAAAAATTTAATATTCATTGGAGATGTCAAGGTAACGCGACATACCTGCGCAATATTTTCATCAAACCCTTAGGATGATTTCACTGTTCTCAGGTTTCGTACACTAAATACAGGATAGTGATAGAAGTTATTTTCATAATGGCTTCCCTCATCTTAAGACTTCCATTTGATGACCTAATGAATTAACATCTACTAAAAACAATATTTTCAAATTAGTTTAACATGGCTTGCTCAACCAAAAAGAAGTGTAGTGTAATAAGAGCACGCATCTTTTCAGGGTAATGACTATTCCCGAAATATCATAAGATATTTTAGTTCAAATATGTACCATTACATGAAATAATACCTACAGTACCTATAGACCGAGTTTTTTTAATTTCTAATAACTTCATAATAATCATGGTAATCAGTTTACTACAGTCTGATCCTAGGTTTTACTAAGACTCTTCAGAATATCTGCACGCTTTTTCGACCAAGTTAAATCTCATAATTTGTGAAGTTTTACCTGATTAGGAAAATTATATTCTTGGAATAAAAGTCTCATTAAATACCATAAACTTGTTAAGCCCAAGGAGTTTCATAATCCCATAAGCCCAAATACTTCAATGTGCCAAATACCATAAAACTTTGGATCAGGTGTTTGAGTCAAACTAATTGATCGGGATACGTCAGATTATTAGAGCATATGGATTCATCTAAATGCAGAAAGTCAGAAATCATCAGAGTTAGTAATCCTAAAGATAACTGAGCTAAATATATTGACACGAAGATATACATTAAGCAAATATTGTGATTGGGTAAAACCTTTGGAATTTAAAGTAGAAAAGTTCAAAATCAAGTCGAACACTAGACCTCTGAATAGAATCACTCTCGAACTCATGTAATAATAGTCACACAAAGCATTCATAAGATATAGGAAAAATTCTATGAAAGGTGTGAATACGTGAAATAATTATAGTATGAAATGCAATTAAAATATCTGTGATTATAATTATAGTTAAATGTCAAGTAGCAAAACAATTAATGTCATATATAGAATAATTTATAAGGTGTACAGATGTTGGAAAGGGGTGCATAGTTAAAGGATTAGTAGGCGAATATAAAATGTTGCATAACACGGTGTGAAATTTGATTAGACAGAATTCAATATTGTAAAAACAATTTTGCATTTAGAATGACAAATGGAACAAGCAGAAACAATTCACAGTGAGAATAATAACAATAATAATCGTAGTAATAAAGGAAAGGTACATGGAATAACTAAATAAACAAAATAAATAAATGAATGTCTATCCCTCTACGGCCAAGGCAGAAATAGGGATTGTATATACTTCTTTTGTACACAAAGGTCTGGCTTAAAGTCATAAATTGCCAAGGCCTCCGCTGTCTTTTGAAGTCTGTAACGAAGAAAACGCGGCAAGTTAGCATGGATTCTATATATGATCTTAAAATCATGGTCATGGTTGACAGAGTGACAGAAGTCAATCAGGTGTTCTAGAATTGAGCTCCGTACACACTTCTTCTTTCTCTTGTAAAATCATGCTGGAATATGTTCTCGTATCCGTGTGAAAAGCGTCCTCTGGCTACAGCTAATGTACCTTGCTCCACAAGAGCAGGGGAACTGATAGATGCACATGGAGGCTGTCAGATAGGGCCAGCTGTATTGACACCTTTGATCTAATTCCTTCACCGGATATAATTTCTTAAAAAAATTCTCTTACTCAATGAATCAAACTGTGAGGGTTACTGAAGATGCAAAAGTGATTTGACGTCAGTTGTAATGTAATACATGTAATACAGAATAAAACTGTACGACCATATCAAGTTCTGCTCTTGGATTATTTTACAAAACTCTTTCTATGTCGTTTGAATAATAATAGTAAAGAACTGATAATTTAAACTCTTCCAGTATTGTCTGCTTGTATGCTCTAATTTGCATGATTTTATGGTGGCACAAAAGAGAAGCAAAGTGGAGATAATCATGTTTAGTTAACTCTCCAAAAAACCCATTTACTCGTACGCTGCAGTCAAATTGGGAAAAAGCTCTCTCAAAACTTTGCACGCAGCAGTTCACACATTTCATTTAATTTCGATTATTTAAGTCACAAAAGAAGTTACTATGCTTTTTTAACATTTTCAGGAGTATTGATCTATTTATATATCTGTACAGCATATCAAAACCGGACTAGTAAAGGGAAGACAGACGTTCATCACTCGGAAAACAGTTTGGAAATCTCCTTCACCCAGGATAAGGAACGAAATTCAGATTTTCAACACAAATGTTAAGTCAGTCCATCTGTATGGGTCTGAAAGTCACGAAAGGTATTTCCAGCTGGTTGCCTCATCCTTTTTATCAACAGCTGCCTTTTCTAGCTCCATAATCAAGATCAGATGGGAAAGGATCAGCAATAAGGAACTCTGAGAACTAACCAACTTAAGAAAATATTGCTCAGCAAATATCCTGAAGGAAATGCATAACAAACACGCTGATGAGGCCGTTGAATGACACCGCGCGTCACGTAAGTCCTCGAGTGGAACTCAGAGAGGAAATGGCGAGTTGGGCGTCGGCTGGACGGCGATGTCGAGGAAATCTTGAGAGAAGGAGATGAAAGTTTATGGGCAATTATGGGGCCGGCTACAGATGACTGCATAGAACAGAGTGAAATGGAGGTATGCTGCTGAAGCCCAATATTCCACTGGGAATCCAAGAGAATAATAGTGCAATAACAGGAATAATAATTACTTTCCTAACTATACGGTGGAGAGTTAGAGAATTAGAGCGAAATAGTTTTTAACCAAGACAACTGTTAAACAAAAGTAGAACTCTGCAAAATTCACAATTAATTTAAATAACTTCTCTGTTAAGAGATTAAGTGATCACTGTCACACACAGATATGGCAAATAAATTTCAAATTCACGAAAGTGAAAATAGTGAACACGCAAACTTTTCAACTTGATATTTATGAGTTTGACTTTATGATTTTCTTCTCCATTAGACGCTACTAACACTTCTATTACTTACCGTAATTCTCTCCGACTTTTTCTTAGTTCAGCCTAGTTTTCAGACTATTGGATCTCTCCTCTTCAATAGACTTTGAAATATTTATTTTTTAAACAATCCGAAAATTTATTATTTTTACTCTAAATTTTTTATTTCTCACTGTTTGAAGATTCGCATTATTATTTCTTTTTGAAAAAAAAGGACGGTGCTAATTCGAGCAAATAATTGTTTCTAATAAATTATTCCTTAGCCCTCAAAGGTATAAGTCCACAAATATTTGTCATAGAATAGGTAGTGAGAATAATGTTGTAGTTGAGTAGGAAACAATCATATGATGAATCGAATCAACGCTCTATTTGATTAAAATGGCAGTGATAGTGATTTCTGTGAATGCCAAGTATACACCGGATAATATGAGTAAAAAGAGACGGTGATGATCAAGTAATATGGTGGGTGAGCTTATAATTCAGGTTATAAGGCATAATTTATAATCAAGGATATTAAAGTTTATTATTATTCCCCTTAGTTCCCAGCGGAATAGAGGTTTTTGACGGCATATCTGTATTTCAATCAGTTCTCTGCATTCCTCTTTATCTGGCCCTACAATTTTCCATAAGCTCTCATCTCCACCGAATACGTTCTCCTATATGTTACACTTAGATGCATACTTAGATACACTTCCCATTCTCATTCCCCTTGATGGCGTGGCACGCGACGTAACTCAACGGTCTTCTAAGCGTGTATCCCATCCATCTCCATCTCCTTCGACATATTTTTTGGAAGATAGGTTCTTGGTTGGTCCTTTGCCAGAGTTCCTTGTTGCAAATTCTCTCCGGCCATTTCATCTTCAATATTGATTGATGGCAGGTGTTGAAGCCCGTTAAAAAAAATGCTTATCGTGACACGCCAACTTGAAACCGGTTTTAAAAATTTGAATCTTGTTTCTGACTTTTAGTATAATAAATTTGCACGTTGATTTCAGACGAATGAAGGTCTGTTTTGCTTCTCCGATCCAAGCTATCTTCCATACCTTCATCTGTGTTCAAAACAAGCGATAAAGGTTAATAAAGCGGGATTTAATGAATTCATCAAATTTCGGTAGAATTCGTCAGCTGAATACTCTACACACACAGATATAAATACTTTTGAAATTATATTGGGAGATATAGGACTGATAAATAAACAAAGCAAATTGAATTAGTCATGCAGAAAGACAGGTGCGAATGTTTTCCAGGTCATGTTCAAATAGATAAGGGGAGAGAGAGTATGAGAGATCAAAATTAAGATGAATTGTATTACGCTTCAATTACATCACTTAGATGAAAAATTAGACATTAGAGAATTTAACAAGAATTGCAACCAGAGTGATGTCAATAGTAATAGTTATAATAATAATAGTGTTGAAGTGAGTTAAGATAATCCTAGTTTTAAATGAATCAAGAATAGTAATAATGAGAATAATAATAAAAATAATAGTAAGAGGTAGAATTATAAGTAAAACGTATTACCATGGTAGATTCAGAGTCACGACCATCTCCTTTTGTACACAGAGACCTGGTTTCTATAATGGAGCATTTGCCAAAATGGTTGAAAACAGCTGAGTGCAAAGTGCCAAAATCCTCAATAACACAACATCTTGTGGACTACGGACATGATATTGACGCTGTCAAGTCATTCACTATTGTCAGCAGACAAAGAAACAAGAAGATGCTTACAGTTGCAGAGGCTTGTGCAATTCAAGTCTTTAATGTACTGTGTGCAATCAGAGTATCCAATAAAATCCTGCAGCAGGTTAATCACGATTTCAAATAGCTCAGTGGTAATGTCTCCGACCGCAGTTGTCACTGGGTGATGCGGGTTTGAATCTAAGAAAGGACATGAGCTCCTTCAAGATTGCAAATACGCCTAGCGGACTGGTGAGCTCCAACTAGCACGACACCTGGGTTGGGCAAGGCTTCCTGCCGATTGCCTCCAATCATCAACTTATTGGCTAGCTGGTATTAATCAGCCATTGCCGAAAATCAAACAGTCTTAAACAGCTCTTTTGTGAATTAAAAATCAAACTTTTATAAGGTTAATTTATACGATAAGATTTCTATTTTAAAATGTATATCACATGAATCTCATTTTCGACTTTTCAATACACAACCTGTAGTAATATCAACAACAGCTATGTACATTAGCTAGTCAAACTGCAAAATAAAACACCTTTGCATAATAAAAAGTTATTCTACGAAAGTTAAAGATAATCTGAACAAAAAAAGCCTATAACCAGTTATTTGTCTGATGAATTATGCAGTGATGTTAAAATTTTTTAAATGCAACAAATGACTACAGCCAATTCAATTAGTTGATTGAATAATGTTACCATTAGAACAGGTGTTATTGAAGCTTGAACAGCATGTAAATAATAGGTGAGATGAATAGTGACGCCAACCAATGCATTTTACAGTTACTTGAAATGACGTAAATCTGTCTGACTGTGTTAATACTCAGTAAGAAAAGAAATAAAAAAAATATAATCACATGCCCAAGGATTAAGTCCATATTATAGCCAAATACAGTCTTGTTTATACACTACATCGAGTCTGATACTTCACTATCACCTGTGTCAAAAGTCACACTGGTACCTGAATGATAAATAGATTACTGGTTAAAAATTAACTGAAGCCTAGATTTTTCAAAAATACAGTTGACGAAAACCTTAGATCAAGAATTTCATTTGAGTTATCACCGGTTAGAAATGTCTTGCTCCCAGCATGATTCAAATCCGACGTCAGATAGGAATCATTCAGACTACAACTAACTCTTGTACATTTCAGATATTCCCAAGAAATCTTCACCATCCTGATAGTACTGGCTATGAAATCAAGATTTCTAAATTAATTCTGATACAATTAATGCAGTTAAATATTGCAATAACATCGAAAATTCCGATCATTTGGTGTAAAAATTGAGCAAATGAATCAAGAAATATTTAGAAAGTACCCGAGAAAACACTTTCCTCACCTTCCATTTAATTGAATGGGCAGTTAGTCAACCTTTCTTATCACTAAAAGCACAAAAAGTTGAATATTCAGGCAACAATAACGAGAAGTTTATTTGAAATTTCATTTGAAGAAAATTTGCTCATTCTGTAGGAAAATGTTCAAAGTTTGTCCTCCACGACTATTCATTGGTTTAGAAATTGATCTCAGAACATTATGGTTGTCGTAAAAATGAAATCACTAAAATTCTCATTCATTTAATCAGTTATTGTCTAAACTGCTATTCATCTAAGGGCTTGAGTTTGTCTACCCAAACAATTATCCATGAGCTTGAGATGAGTTAACAACTATTTGTTCCATTTGAGTGTAAATAGAAACTGGGTCGAGGATCCATTGGATTTTATATGTGATCTGACACAACGTGATTAGCATTCTTCCACATACAGTGTGAGACTCTCACTCTATTATTATTAGTATCTTTAATATATTTATGCGTTGAAGTTTCTGTAGCAATTTGGTTAGGTTTTGGGAGTGGAGTTGCTAGCACCACGCTCCAGTTTTCTAGGCGATCCTAAGCCCAGTTAGAGAAGGACGGTTGGGCGTGAGGCTACCGGCCCTATCTCACAAAACCAATCAGAGTGCTGTAGAAACTTAAGTGCGCAATATAAATTTTAGTTTCACTTTGTTTTATCAATCTGACTTCCCATCGTTAATTTTGTTCATCTATATTTATGATCGTCCACCCCTTTTGAACTCTATGCAGGCAAACTGCCTGATTTTCATTACTTTTTATGTCATTTTGCATTTACTGTAAATTGTTTATGTTGGAGCGAAATTCACAGTTACTGTTGACGCACTAGCGCCTAGTACGGATGCCTCAGCGGTGTCTAAGAATTAAAGTGTAGTCATTTTGGTTGATGGTAACTAGTGGATAATGCTTTGACTGGGAATGCATGGAAGTCAGGATAAAGAGAGCCAATGCTGATCCTGGATTTTACTTCTAGTTACCATCAAGTAGAAATAAATTATTTAACCCTAAAGTAAGTGTGCTATTGGTTCTAGACCACTACTTAATAGGCGAAATTTGTACGTAATTATAGAATGTTCCTTATTTATTTCTATACTTAATAACTACCTTCAAAACAACATTTACTCCTTTCCATCATGTTACTGAATCATGTGATATTAATGCTGTTTACCTTTACAGTAAGTAACAAAATTATTCCAGTATTCTGTTTATTGGCATTAAACTATATGAGGGCGTATACAGCTAAAAAGAAACGACAAAGCATAAGGACACCGTCTTATTCCGCTTAATGTATTTTCCTTACTTTGTTCAAATTTATCAAAGGAAATAACTGAACGAAGTTTGTTAGTGACTGATTTTGGAACAAAGGCAATTGAATACTATCTGCTTCCAGGTAGCCATTATTCAACTGAAATAATTTCAAAATCAGGATATCCTTCACTGTGAAATTAAAACTCAGGTTAATGTTTCAGAATACACTAAACCTCCATTATGGATAAGATTTTATTTTGATAAATCACACAGTGTTGTACAGTAATATTAAGTGATGATGTTTCGAGCATAAGCTATTGCACATAATCATATCAAGTTAATATTAGTGTATAACACTACACTGTGTGATTTATCCAAATCTTATCCATAATGGAGTTACGCTCTACCACAGTGCCCAAGTTTTATACTTAAACACCAAACCATACAAAATTACACCTTTCAAGCAACCTCGAGTGCTCACCTTCTAAATGCCAATGGTGAATTCAACAAGAGTTACTGTCACACAAACAATTCATCAATAAGTACACCTCACCATGTTCTCAAAACAAATATTCATCATCAAGTGAATCAATCCAATGTGGAATTCACTCTTATCGCATTCAATTTAGCATCGTTGTAATGGGATGGTTGACTTGAGCAGTCAATATCAACCATGTTTTCACATTCACCTAATAGTACTAACGTCATGGTAATGAATAATTTTCTCTCCCCGTATTTGTTTGTTATTGTTTTCTTCAGTGAAGTGAATCGGTGAAACTGAACTCCAACATTGTCATCATCAACAACAAAAACAATAACAATAGCTTATTGCAGATGTTAGTATCTCTTAATGTGGGATGATAAAACTCATCGAAATGACCTCAATTTGTTTGTTTATCTTTCTGACTGAAATAATCTATTGGTTTGGTTTGTGAAACATAAGGCATGACAATGCGATGGAATATATCCACTGTTGAAATAAACTATCCCACCATGGAAGGTATCCAACACTTGAAAGTGCTGAAGTGAGGCACAACATTCAAAACATGATGATACTGGCCAGTATTTGAAATAAACTCACGCTCAGTTTATTGAGTATAATCCACCATTCATGATAATATTTCAAAATGAGATAATATCTTTTTTATTATGGTAAATACCAATGCCAGAGGATATCTGTGGTACTTTTACGGTGTTTCTTTTTTACACTTAATAAGATGATTATTTTGGGTTCAATTCCCATGATTTATAATGGGCATTCATATATTCCGTCGCACTGCCATGCCCCATTTTTCACAAACCAATAGATTATTTCAGTCTGGAAGATAAACAAACAAATTGAGGTCATTTCGATGGGTTTTATCATCCCACATTAAGAGATACTAACATCTGCAATAAGCTATTGTTATTGTTTTTGTTGTTGATGATGACAATGTTGGAGTTCAGTTTCACCGATTCACTTCACTGAAGAAAACAATAACAAACAAATACGGGGAGAGAAAATTATTCATTACCATGACGTTAGTACTATTAGGTGAATGTGAAAACATGGTTGATATTGACTGCTCAAGTCAACCATCCCATTACAATAATACTGAATTGAATACGATAATAGTGAATTCCACATTGGATTGATTCACTTGGTGATGAATATTTGTTTTGAGAACATGGTGAGGTGTACTTATTGATGAATTGTTTGTGTGACAGTAACTCTTGTTGAATTCACCAGTGGTATCTAGAGGTTGAGTGCTCGAGAATGCTTGTGAAGTGCAATTTTGCAAGGTTTGGTGTATTCTGAAACATTATTGTACAACCTGACGTCATGGGAGGAGGAGATGATACCTAGCAGACAGTCATGAAGCCAGCTAGAAAGACTTCAGATAATGCAGTGATATGAAGATTTTCTGTTGACGCCCCATGTTCCGGTCAGAACCCCAAGGTTTCGTAATACCATCTTAATAATTATGTAGCCTAAACTTAACTCAAAGTGAAACAATCTAGATTTTGAAATCAAATCGGTTGAAAAATCGGTACCCAGAAGTAGACAGAAATTAACCGATTCTGTTTACAGTTCTATCATTAGTAAATATTTCGCATTTACGCGAAGACAATGTAACCTCTTGAAATATACTCCATCTCAGTAACTTTCAGGTTCAGCATTTGGCAACATGTCTAGAATTGTGAAAATCGACCTCAACCCACGAATGTATACTGACTAACACACCATTATAGATATGATGAAGAAGATTTGTAGCTCAGGTGGATGATTTTGATGTGGCTGTGTTTTCTGAGCTGGATAGTTAATTCGTGAAGCTTTCATAACCCTACTAAGTGACATCTTCAGCGCATACTTCAATTTGAAGTGAGCTTTTAGATTTCTCCACGAGTCTATTAATCATCTCTCCCCGTGCCTTGGACTTGATTGGTTGTTTTTGTGTGTTTTCACACCTTCTAGGCTACTTGTATTGGAACTGATTGTTTCCTCGACCTGAAGTTTGACTCTTTTTTGTGAGATTTCCTTCTTATCGATTGGTAAATTTTGTATATGCCAAAGTGTCTAGTGATTATCAATTCACTGAAATACCAGGCTTCTGTAAATTCTCTAGCATTCTTGGTGTTTCCTCTGTCTAATATCTGAACGTTGTCCCAGTCGAATTGATGTTCGTGGTTGTCTGTATGTAGTGATATGAGCGAGGGAGTGGATGTCATGTCTTTTGACGGCTAGCTTATGTTCGTGGATACGAAGACGAAGACGACGTCCACTATGGCCAATGTAGTGTTTTTCGCAGTTGTTACAGTTTATTTTGTAGATGATTTTGGTTTTATCTTCTTTCGCTTTTGAGTCTTTTGTTTGATATAGAACTAAGTGAAGCGAAGAAATCTAAAAGCTCACTTCAAATTGAAGTCTGCACTGAAGATGTCACCTAGTAGGGTGATGAAAGCTTCGAGAATTAACTATCCAGCTCAGAGAACACAACCACATCAGAAAACACACCATTATCTCAATACTCTTTGTCGCAGTTAGAAAATACAAGAGTTTAAATCTCACACTGTATGTGGAAGAATACTAATCATGTTGTGTCAGATCACACATAAAATCCAATGGATCTTCGAAACTGAACATTCCACTGTCTAACATGAAGTGGCACCTCCTGAACACAGTTTCCATTACTCCTCAAATGGAACAAATATATGTTAACTCATCTCACGCTCATGGACAATTGCTTGGGTTGGCAAAGTGAAGTTTTCAGTTCGCTAACAGTTTACACGATGACTGATAAAATAAATGAGCATTTCAGTGTTTTCATTAACACGACAACCATAGTGTTCTCAGCCCAATTTCTAGTACACGCATTTTGAACATTTTTCTACAGAATGAGCAAATTTTTTTCAAACGAAATGTTAAATAAGTTAGTCGTTATGGTTGCCTAAGAATGCATCCTTTTGTGGTTTTATTGAAAATATTCTTCAATCACTGCCTGCTAAATTCAGTGAAGGGTAAGAGGAATCTTCCTCAAATATTCTTAAATCGTTTATGACTGGTAATCAAAATTTTTCACTCTTGATGTGCATGAGTAGGAGGCCACACAAAAGTCTACGAGTAAGACTTATAAGAACTAGGTCAAGCAGAAAATCAATGTACTATTCAGTCTCTTTATTTTCGATCCCAATGCATATCTAAATTGAATGCGAACTCCATTCTTCTCAGTAATTTTATGCCACAGTTTTATAATTTAACCGGTTTTTTTTAATTCCTTTGATTTATTACAGAATTTTCATCATGAGCTGAAATTAGTTAGAGAACCATTGGAAAACCCACTGGATGTACTGGACAGCTGTTTCGTCCTAGTTTGGGACTCTTCATCAGAACGCACCCACCAGGACCTTTCGGTTACAAGGCGAGCTCGTATACCATTAAGCCACTGGGACCCGATCCAATGGACTATGAATTCTAACTTCTGCCAATTCACGACATAGCGCGACCCCTAGCCAATGTCTTCGGTAAGTATTTGTCCTCACACCCGACCTGATTTAAAGTATCCGTGCATGCTTTGCTTCTGAGCCATTTAACACGTGTTAACAGTATTTATTGCAACTCACTACTAGCAAATTTTCAAAACCAGTGTATAAACTAAACACACTGGCTAGAAGTCATAAGATTTGATTGACACTGGACATCTGACATCACGACAGTTTTAGCTAATTAGCATTTTACAAATCTTTTTTTCAATGAAGAAAAAGTAGGTAAGTTGCTTCGTTGGCATAACAACTTTTCAGACAAAACGTTTTTTATAGAGCATGCGATTATTACTTCCACTGAATGGAATAAAATCTCCTTTCTTGCCTCAACTTGCCTTTTGCGAAACCCTGCTTTTTTTCTAAAAGATAAGTTTTTTCATTATTTTCTCAAGTTTTAGTTAGCGCTGAATTAGGAAGTTTGCAATGTAAATTTTGTTAATACAATCACAGTTTCTTTCTTGTGGCAAAAATGAAGAAAGAAAGTTCTCGCTCTAAACGCTGTAGAACAATAATTCGTTTAAGTTTAGACGAAAAATAGAAGGAAAATTAGTCTCTCAGAGTAGACTCAGACCGACATTATAACTCCACCTTATTCAACAGCTGTACGACAACGGCACATGTCAAGTGATCAACAACGGAAAACTCAGCGAGGCGTTCGGAATAAACACAGGAGTACGACAAGGGTGCTTATTATCACCAATGATATTCCTAATTGTGGTGGACTGGATTATGCGTCAGACAGTAGGAAACGAGAAGACAGGGATATTCTGGACCGACGTGAAGAACCTAGAAGACCTGGATTTCTCGCGTGGATGATTTATGTTTGATGTCACACAAGATCGAAGACTTACAAGCGAAAACCGACAAACTGGTCGAAGAAGCAGCCGGTGAAGACAGGACTCCAGGTGAACATAGACAAGACGGAGGTTATGAAAATAACCAACCAACCAACAACAACAGCAACAGCCAGTGCCAATCACCATCAACGGGAGGGATTTGAAAGAGGTTACTTCATTCACTTATCTAGGGAGCATTGTCTCAGCTACAGAAGGAACGGACGAGGATGTCAAATCGAGAATCGGGAAGGCGAGAAACACATTCATCAACCTGAAACCAATCTGGAAATCGTCGTCACTCAACTCAGCATCAACAACAAAATTCGGATTTTCAATACAAACGTGAAGTCAATTTTGCTGTACGGACCAGAAACTTGGCCAGTGTGTCACAAAGAATATTTCCAACAGCCTGTTGGAGACCTTTATCAACAGCTGTCTTCGCTCTATACTCAAGATCAGATGGTTGAGCGGAAAGAATCACCAACAAGAAACTATGGAAACAAACAAAACAAGAACCAATCGCCTAACAAATATGCAGGAGAAAGTGGAGATGGATTGGAGACTCGCTGAGGAGGCTGCTGGGTGACATCGCACGTCAGGCCATAGCTCGAGTGGAGCCCGAAAGGGAATCGGCGAGTAGTGGGACGTCCAAAGGTGACATGCAGGAGATCGTGTGAAGAGGAGCTGAAACAGTATGGACTAACATGGCTGCAGGTGAAAATTACAGCGGAAGACAGAAGGAAGTGGAGACGTGCAGTTGAAGCCCCATGTTCCACTAGGAACCCAAGGGAACAATAATAATAATGAATAGATAACTGTATGGCAACAATGTACTGCAAGACCTAGTAGATTTGATTAAATCCCTCTACATTGAATGGATGTGCGAAACTGCATCTAAAAGCTAGTTACATCTAGTGTTATAATGTTAGCAGTATGACACAAGATATTGTGATAAGTATTTATAAGATGTTCAAAAAGAAGAGATTATTTGACACTTTTCTGGTTAATGTGGTTAATGTCAAAAATGACTTAATCTTGTAACTTGTCATATACTTTATCTGTATTTAAAGATACATGTTTCTTGCTTTATTTCTATATCAATGTAATACTGATAAAAAATTATGCGCAAACAATCGGGAAATATTGTCGAAATACATGAGATTGTTTTTTTCCATTCAGTGTTTTTAAAGAAATGTAGATATACAGAAGTGATATCGAAAGCGCATATCCATCATAACTAGCTCAGTAATTATGGTGTCAAATGGATTTATTTTCGCACGTTTTTTTAGATTGGAAGAGGATTGATTGCTTTTGTACTTGTACTACATAATGGACATCCAGGACTGAACATATGACTATAAAAAATATGTGTATTGAGTTTCAATATTGCAAAAATGTTCATTCAGACATCTATAAAAACAAAATAATCGAGCAAAGAATATTCTTTTCGATAAATTCCTCTTCCAGGCTCTACAATTATATATATGTTTTTATACACAGAATATTTTAAATTAGTAGTTATTAACAATATTAGCGTTTTTTCAAATAATATCGATTTGTAAAGTATGATCAATGCTATTGCAGTTCATTAATGATGCTTAAATTATAATAATAATAAAGATATAACAGCGGATAGAATATCAACTAAAATTAGGGAAATTTCACAAAATTCTGGATTATTCAAACCTGGATGGCCAAGGTAATGATAATGACTGGCCGTACAATTAGGCGTGTTTCTCGTCGAATTTCCGAACATCACCCTGCCTGGTTAAGCAAAGGTCAAACAAAATCTATTCGCAGTGCTATTCTGGCGCATCTTGTGGAGACAGAACACAAGATTGACGTTAATCATGCTTTCAGGGTCATTTACCGCATACCTATGAATCTCAATTTCGCTTTAAGAGTTCGACTTCTAAATATTGCTGAGGCTGTGGGGATTCATATTAATAAGCCTAATTTATGCACCCAGAAGAAGTTAGTCCAGTCATTATCATTACCTTGGCCATCCAGGTTTGAATAATCCAGAATTTTTGTGAAATTTCCCTAATTTTAGTTGATATTCTATCCGCTGTTATATCTTTATTATTATTATAATTTAAGCATCATTAATGAACTGCAATAGCATTGATCATACTTTACAAATCGATATTATTTGAAAAAACGCTAATATTGTTAATAACTACTAATTTAAAATATTCTGTGTATAAAAACATATATATAATTGTAGAGCCTGGAAGAGGAATTTATCGAAAAGAATATTCTTTGCTCGATTATTTTGTTTTTATAGATGTATTGAGTTTATCGAAGTTGACAATTTACACTATAAAGTAAAATAACCAGCAATCAAGCTGCTAATAGGGTGTTTATTCATGAATATAATGTATACGTGATTGTTTTAGTCAGTATCAAAACATTTAAGATTGACATGGCCGTTAGTCGATCAGCATGTGATCAGAAAAATCATATCAGGGATATGTCAATTCCTGTTAAAGACATAGTATCAAAATAGCTACATAGCAAATCCTATTATATTATTATTATTGATTGGTTGGAGGATTTCATCATGAGCTGGTTTCAGTTAGAGAACCATTAAAAACCAACTGGGAGTTTTGGACAGCTGTTTCGGCAACCCAGTTTGGGACTTTTCAGCAGTACGCACCCAAGCCACAGGGTCTGAACCTAGGACCTTCTGGTTATATGGAGAGCTCATAGACCACTAAGCCAGTGGGACCCAATCCAATGGTCACCCCATGAATTCTAACTTCTGCCAATTCATGACATAGCGTGACCACTTCTCAATGTCTTCTTTGATGAGTTACTGCCTCACCTTCAACCTGCTGCACCCTACTGGTCATGGCTTCCCACTAGAACCCCAAGTTAACTGCCTGAATAGGGCTAGTCACTAGTGAGCAGTAATTAATTAAGATGTTACCTTGGCAAAGAAACCGGTCAAAATTTTTTTCACATTAATTTTTGTGTGAAGATCTTCTATTTAACCCTGCGGTCATTTCATCCAAGTCCTTGTGATATACATCATGTCAATAGAAGTGAATTACCTCATATATTTATAAACCTATCAAGCATACTTTTATCATAATTATATTTATGGTCTTAATATGACCCACCAATTTAGAAGTCCTTATGTGATCACTATTCATTTCTACCGTTGTCTTTATCTTCCTATTTCAGCTACACTTTTAAAACCATTATTCTTAATAAAGTGGACATATGTTGGATCGATAAGAGGACTCCAGAAGACCTAGATTTCCTAGATAATTTATGTCAAATGTCTAATAACCCTAAAACAAACAGGCAAAAACAAACAGGTTGGCGGGAGAGGCAGTGAATAATAATAATAATTTACTTTATTCCAAAAACAGTACTTATAATACAGAATGGAATTCTCAGTATTTGTCACAATATTGCATCTGATTTACTCAAAATATATATAAAATTAAAACAAAATCAATCGGAGGAATCTGTCCACACTTACGACATAATTATTAGATATAATAATAATAACAGTGAGTTTGTTTCAAACGGTATTGTCGATTCAGTTTGGAAACTTTAGCATGTTATGGATAATTGGGTCTAATGTTCTGCTGATACAGTATAGTGAAGGGAAATACAAAATTAACAGTCATAATATAGCTTAAAATTATGTCCACACTCATGAAAAAAAATAAACACAACGAAACAATTGAGAGGATTATAAATATAAGAAATACAATAACAATAAAGTATGATGCTTTAAGGGTGAAGGAAATGGTTTATTTAGTGGTGCAAAGAAAGTTAGTTTGTTCACGCCTAACACTATTTTCATCACATAAAGTACGTGCTAATTATGGTTTAGTGGAATTTTTATACTTAGACGTACGTGCATAAATTCGTCTGAAAAGACTTCTTGTTTTACCTGAGGAGACACAAGGTTGGAGCCGCTGGTAGAGTAGGTGTTCAGAGTCTGACAAAATTCCTTTAGCGAATTTGTTGCATGACATCAAGTGCCTATCAGTGACAACGTCAACGATATAGCCCAATGGGATGCCACTCCCCCTACTGACAGTCTTCAGAGTTCTACGAAGTATGACATAGTCCTTTTTAAGCAATTTAGGAAAATATAAGGGTGAACAGTAAAGAAGAATAGGTAAAATACACGAGTTGATAAACTGTAAGAGGAGGAGTTGGGTTATGCCTGAATGCCTTAACTTTTTAATGTAAAAAGCCAAACGAAATATTCTCTTAGAAATCGCTAAGACATGAGAAGACCAGGATAGGTCAGAAGAGAGAATTAATCCAAGATACTTAACTTCAGACTGGGTTTCTATATCAGTATCATCGATTTTGCAAGGGTCATAGGAACCAACGGCTTCATTTAACTTTCGTTTACATCGGAAACTGAAATTAACAGTCTGACATTTGGAAGGATTAAGTTTAAGGCCGTAAGACGAAGACCATTTGCTAATTCCTGATAGAAAGTTGTTAATCTTAATGCAGTCAAGCTGAGAGTTAACAGACATTGAAATAGTTAGATCATCGGCATACTTAGCAAAGTTGATTTCATCAGAGTGAGGCAAGTCATGCAAGAAGAAAGAAAACAGAAAAGGAGAAAGGACAGCGCCTTGAGGGACACCAGCCTCAGTAAGCAATGAAGTGGACGACTTTCCCTGACATACAGTGTAATGCTTTCTTCCTGAGAAATAAGAACGCATCCAGTTGACAACGTAACAGTCAGTTTGAGTTTTAGCAAGCTTGTTTAACAAAATATCCCTGGGTAGTGAGTCGAAAGCAGATGTATCATCTAGAAAGGTGCAGCGAACAAATTTAGACCCCTTGTCTAAGCTGGAGACAATGTTATGATACAAGACTGCAACTGCATGTAAAGTACTTCTACTGTGTTTGTAGGCGAATTATTTGGGATCATTAAAGGCTTTAAGTGAAGGTTGAAGATTAATTAGGAGTAAATTTTCCATGGCTTTCAGAAAAGGGGAAGTAATAGCAATGGGTCTAAATTTAAAACATGTTGCAGTAGACGACTTAGGAATAGGAAAAATTTTAATATCCTTCCAAACTGTTGGCACGACATTTTTGGAAAAAGATTCGTTAAATATGTCCATGAGAGGATAACACAGGATATCTGCACACTTTTAAGAATAACACTGGGCAAACCATCTGGACCCATGCTACAAGAAGGGTTCAGAGACTGGAGACATTTTAGAACATCATATTTATTAAAACCAGGGAAGCAGGTTTCATTAACAGTTGTAGCACTAGAAAGTTTGACATTGCAACGGGGAATGTATGACGGACTTGTTTAGTGTGCAAACATCAAGGGAATAAGAAATACTGTTCATCTGCTTACCACCAGTAATTTCGTTGAAAAGTTTCCATATATTAGACGCATTTTTACAGCACATAAACTTTTGGTCGTAAATTGAATTCGTAGTTGTAAAGAAACTACGAAATGATATCATCTCGCAAAATTTGTCTTCTTAATGCCTTATTCAAATTTATCAAAGGGACTAATTATTTTAACCTTTGTAACTGGTTTTCAACTAAATGTCGTGCATTTCTTGACGAAGGCAAAGAATAAATATCATAAGGAAATAATTTTCGCTCTGCGTCAGAAAGTTTTGTGTCACGTGGTCTAATGTCAATCAATATTTGCCCTGAAGGTCCTGGAGGTAATATTGTACCATATGCTGAAAATTCCACACTGTAATGTTTTTTTGGAATCAAGCAAATCACTATTATGATTTCAAAGAGGAACTATTATGCAACACATTCCATTGAAACTTCTGTACATATTATCTAATTTGTTCAGAATAAAGCCATTATTATAGTCAGGATGTATAACTATGTGAATCACTAACTTGGTTGACTGATCTTTTTGTATTTGACGAGTGACGATCACAGTCATAAGTCTCATACATGCCCAACAACAGATGATGCAGAAAGAATATAGTTTTTAATACATCTTAACGAACTGGTGACTATCTACTTCCTATATTATTTCTAAAAGATGCAGAAATTGACAATTCATTTACCTGTTTATTCTCGGAGCTACACATGAAGGCTTAAAATTATGTTCCAGCCTATGCAAAGCGCATCCCTGATATTAATTTCTCATTCATTGTTTTGTTATCTGTGTATAATCATGATTTGAAATGAAAACTGTTGGAAATCCACATCCTCATAAATGTTTTATAAAATCTTTCTCCAGAAGAAATTAACATCACCAAACATAATGACAGTGAACTATGACACTTAAACAGGGGTGGATAGTATTTGTAATACTTACAAAACTGGCCAATAAATTCAGTTACCAAGTATGCGATGAAAAATAGGTAAAAAGCGGATTTGAAAAAGAATAACATATATACAGATGATTATTCCCCTGGGTCCCAAGTGAAACATAAGGCTTCAATAACACATCTCCACTTTGTTCTATTTTCTGCTCTCCTCTTTAGCTAGGCCAACGATTGCCGATAATTCCTCATCTCTTCCTCCCTGAATGATCTCTTCCATGTCACCCTCGTAACGACGAACCACTTATTGCTTCCCATTGGGATTCCACTCAACCAATGACCTGCAGTGAGCGCGATGTCATTCGATGACCTCCCCAATGTATGCGCCATCCATCTCCATTTTCTCGTACACATTTGCTGAGCACTCGGCTCTTGCCTGTTGGTCTGTTCCCAGACGGTCATTTGATCTTCATTATGAAGCCATAGAATCCTTCCCGTGACACGCTGGTCATTTTTCTGGCCAGTATTTATGTTGACTCATTGCAGTGCAAAAGATTTCCAGACTGCTTTCAGGTTGATGAAGGCGTATCTCGCCTTTCCGATTCTTGTTAGCTATGACATCTTCATCCCTTCAGCCGGCCTGTGGTTGAAACAATGCTCCCTAGATAAGTGGAGGAAGCAACCTCTGTCAAATTCCTCCCGTTAATAGCGACTGGTGCTGGTTGTTGTTGCTGTTAGTTGGTTATCTTCTTCATCGCTTTCTCTCTCTCTCTCTCTATATATATATATATGTATACATACATATATATATACGATAGCTCATAGTAAAGGAAAAGCTGTTGTAAGTATTTTCAGCGTAGGCTAAATACATTTTCCACATATTAGTAGGTAAGGCGTGTATTCTGATATGTCGTCAACTGAATTTCTATAAGCACAGGAAATGACAGACTGTCGATGAAAAACACGGTTCATTACAGCAAAGCGATGTTTCCATTGTTGACTAGGTAAACCTGTCCTACATCATAAATGCTCCCCTCAGATTTCACCTTATGATATTGAAATTAACTTAACTATTTTTCTATATATATTGCTTTAGAAACAAATTTATTTTCGTTAATGTGTTCAGCCAATTATATCTGAAGCATTCTATACAACAACATTCTCTGAAATCAGTGAGTCCTATGGTAACAGGAATGAGCAATAACACCTAGATACAGTTTATTTTGCTTAGAAAGAAGATAAAAAAGTAACTTACTCCTAACATAAATTTTAAAGACGTAAACTGAAAACATGCTTTTTTCTTGATATCATCATTTATATCGTTGTGTCTCGTCTGGCTGAGTTACTAAATAGCATACTGATGAATAAATCATTGTTGACTTGTTATGAGTAGTAAATAAACATGTCCTCTTCTGTCTTGTCCTTTTCTATCATGTATCATTATTACTTTCTTGTTTTCCAAGTGAGAAGGAGAGCTTCAGCAGAACATCTCCATTTCATCCTGTTCTATACAGTCTCCATTAGCTGGTTCTAAGATTGTCCACAAGCTGTCATCTCCTACTCATACGACATCCTCAACGTCTTACTTCTGCTCACGCCCAACTCTTTGCTCTCCATTTGGGTTCTACTCTAAAACCTGACTAGCGTATGATGTCAATCAATGGCCTACACAATGTGTGTCTGGTCCATTTCCGTCCTACACATTTGTTGAGTGATGGGGCCTTCTCTGGTTCGTTACATGCCAAAGTTCCTGGGCATAGCACCTGCTTGAGATACAGTAAGTCTTTTGACCACTTGAAATCACTGATTTGACACTGGTCTTCAAAATCCAGGTCTTGTTGATTGCGTTTGTTGCAGCAGATTTTCAGACTGAATTCATATCAATGAATACCTGTCTTGTCTTCCTCAACCTGTCTTTAACATGTCCACCCGTTCCGCGTGTAGCCGAAGTGATGCTGCCTGAATAGGTGAAGCAGGTGACCCATAGGTAGCGATCGGTGCTTGTTGTTGTTAACGTTTGGTTATCTTCATCACCACTGTCTTTTTAATACTCACTTGAATTCCTGTCTTCTCTGCTTCTTCTCTTCACCTGTTGATCTTCGAGTTTGTGAAGCATTGGACATAATGTTTTAGGATTTTAAACTTCGTCATCAATCTGATGGCACCTGAATATTGTAGCCATAAGGTCACTGAAATACACTTTGAATATCATAAGATTTTGAAAAAAATGTTCTACTTCTTTTTATTATGATGGTTTGGATTTAAATTGATGAAAAATACTCAATTTTGTAGAATCCATGTGCGTATCAAATTCTTCATTTAGTTAAGAGACAAATTCGCAGAAACTATGCGCCCCATTTGCAAAACGCAACTGAAACCACATGAATATCAATTTAAGCAATTGAAGTAAGACAATACAAGTGAAACTAAATTAAAATCAGGAAAGGCAATGACAGATTATAAGAAGTAAAGTTTTAATTCAATCACCACCCTCCGCCTACTTTTTGAAGGAAAGCACAATTATCCTTGCATGCTTTTGAAAAAATGATAATCACTTCTCTGTGTGTTGGCAAGAAAAATTTTTTTTATCACTGAGCAAATTTTTTTAAATTTCCATACCACTATACACATCCGGCTGTTTATTTTCTAACCTATTAAAAAAAGAATAATGAAATTCTACCTGAAATCATTCCTCGTTAAACTTACTCTTTCTTCAAACGCTATCAGTTAGTCTATGAACAAAAAATTATCGAAGGTTAAATTTACAAATGACATTTTTATTTTTATTGTATTTCTTTTGGTGATATTGCTATATCTGAAGGGGTATTCTGGGTACATAACTTATAAACTAATGCAGTTTGTTCAGCAACTATGAAATGAAGTTAATACCTGTTTGAGCTCTGAGTTATATTGAATTAAAATCATTTATCCTTGTACTCCCGAGATTCTACTTAAAAATCGACCAATTAGCCTACATTACAGGTCCATTGTACTGTATCCTGTACTGAAGTCTTGAAAAAGAGATGATATGTAATCTCCTTATTAATATATGTGTAAAACTTGGGCATTGTGGTAGTAAGTAATTCCATATTAGTTTGTTTATTAGATATACCACACAGCGAAACAGTATTATTTACTGGATGACACAGTTTCGAACAAAATTTATTGTTCATAATCATATCAATTGTAATCACACGACTTTGAAACTTGAGTTTTATAGTTTTCTTTGTTTTAATAAAAATAATAATGATAACAATATTAATAATAATGACGACGCCAACAATAAGGAATCTAAATCATCAGTAGTAATTCCATACAAGGAAGGAACCTCGGAAGCCTTACTCAGAATTCTTAACAAGGCAGGAATAAAAACGGCATTCAAACCCACAAACTCAATTAGAAACAAGCTTTGTTGGTTAAAGGATCCTGTAGAGCCTGTAAAACAAAACAATTTACTTTATCTAATACCCTGCCTGCAATGATTGTCAGGTCAAATACATAGGTCAAAGTAGTAGAACAGGGGCAGTCAGACTAGCCGAACATAAAAACCTAGCAGAATCTAGATTGGTTGATCCAAATAAGATAAGAAATCTAGAGAATAGTTCACACACAACCACACAATAGGTTGGGATAGGATGACAGTTTTAAAATCTAATGTCACAGGGTATAGCGAGAGATTGATAACAGAGGCTTTGTTTATCGAATCAACTGCAAATACATGTAATAGGAATGATTCATCACCTGTCCCAGATATCTGGAAAATTCTGCTACCCCTATAACAAATAGGAGAAAACAAAGAAAACTATAAAAATCAAGTTTCAAAGTCGTGTGATTATAATTGATATCACGAAAAATACCCATTTATTCATAAGTAAAAACACAGTTTTTGTTCAGCGAAGAAATTTCTTTTCAACGACTTCATTTTCAAGCTGTACAGTCGTATTTATATTACAGAAAAGGTCATTAAATGGCACTAAATAATTGCTCAGTCAATATACATATATGTGATAAGAATAACGATTATTAAAATGTTATAAGGGGTAGAGTTGAAGTGGATAAATTACAAAATTATAAAACAATCTTTAATAATTTTGTAATTTATCCACTTCAACTCTACCCCTTATAACATTTTAATAATCGTTATTCTTATCACATATATGTATATTGACTGAGCAATTATTAAGTGCCATTTAATGACCTTTTCTGTAATATAAATACGACTGTACAGCTTGAAAATGAAGTCGTTGAAAGGAAATTTCTTCGCTGAACAAAAACTGTGTTTTTACTTATAATTGATATGATTATGAACAATAAATTTTGTTCGAAACAATATCCAGTAAATAATACTTTTTCATTGTGTGATGTATCTAATAAACAAACTAATATGGAATCTCTAATTAACGCGTTAAATAGACAGACTCTGCACAGACTCTCCTTGGCTTCACACGAATGTGGTCTTAAAGCTGTTAAATAAAAGCGAATCGTATTAACTAAATGGCCTGTTTCCACCAACAATAAATTTATTAATAAACTTTATTTTTAGACATTTTACCTTTCAATCTACCACTCTAATTATGAAAAAAAAGTTAATTTGTATTAGTCTTGTGTATTTATCATCTTCCCTCACAAAAAAAGTTCAAATATTTCAAAAAAAAAGGCAAACACACGCACATACTGCCAGTCTTTTAATGGAATTTCCATCGCTAGGGAAAAAACAACGCTGATGCATAGTTTTGCAGAAGTATGATAAATTTGGTTATGGAAAGAAAAGAAAATTGTGTTCTATTTCGATACCACACTAGCAAACCATCTGTTTTCGACAAGTGCTGAAATTTTCAACGAATGTAGACATCAGACAACCAACCTACCCAGATAATAATCATGATAATAATAATAATAACTAATCGACACCGAATTTCCTTCCATCAAGATAATGAAAATAATGGTGACTTTTTTTCAACACTATGGGAATCCATTGAAAAAACATCTGTTCCGTGAAAGACAGGAATTCAAATTTCATTCGGAGTAATCAGTCTTGAAAAATAACTTGGTCCAGTTTACTAGTGACTATTTATTTCTAAAAAATAAAAGAAAACAAGACAATATAAACAATTTAAGTATCTACAGTTTCGAAAATTTGCTCTGATAAAATTCTCACGATTCTTTCATTCGCTTTATTAAGAAGCAGTACCTTCTATAAGTGAGGAGTAGTAGCTTTTCGGGAAGGTAATTGTTTAGGAGATAGAGAATACTGTGAAGGTGAAAAATTATAATTCTACTAAAATAACTTTGAAGACATGTCAATGACTTATCATAGCCGGAAGAAGACTAAAACAACAAGGCTTCAACTCACAAAGTCAGTATACATCAATGAAACCCGCTGGAACGTTCACACCAAGATTATACAGCTCACCTAAAGTGCACAAAAATTGTGTACCTCTTCGACTAGTTTTTTTTCCTTCACGTTCCCCAGTGGAACATAGGGCTTCAAGCTAATGGCTTGAAGTTTCTGTAGCATTTTGTATTTTTTACAGGATGGGGTTGCTAGCCTCATGCCCAACCTTTCCTCTTCACCAGCATTATTTCTAGCTTAGCGAGGTAAAGGAGTGCGCCAGCCAGGGATCGAACCCCGAACCATGTGCATGGTCGGCGAGCGTCCTAATGGCTATACCACCGACTAGTTTTACATATGTTAAATTCACCATACCATCCGTAAGCAAATGTTAAGTTGAACTCCTACAGCCTCTACACAATGAAATGGTGAAACAGCGTAAAGGATACTTTTAAATTTGTTGAAAATATAGAGGATTTAAATATTGACAATAAATTCATGATATCATTTGACGTATCTCCTTTATTCACTTATGTACCACTTATGGAAACAGTAGACTTTGTGTGAGAAGAACTCATAAGACGAAATATTGATGTTGGCATTTCTATATTTTTTATAAAAGAGCTTCTCTTGAAATGCACAATGAATGTTCACTTTTTATTTAATAAGGAGCTATACAAACAAATCGATTGTGTGGCAATGGGGTCACTACTAGGACGCATTCTAGCAGACATTTTCCTTGCGGAACTAGAAAATGGGCATTTGAAAAATGTAATTGATGAACTTGAATTCTAATGTCGGTACATGGATGATACATTTTTAATCATGAGAAATGCGGATGAAGTAAAGAACATCCTGGACAAATTTAACGATGTTCATCCTGCAATAAACTTTACCACTGAGAAAGACAAAGACTTTAGTATTTAATTTATCGAAGAATTTGTGACTAGAAAAGAGGATGGCACAATAAGAAGTGTATATAGAAAATCTACATCAACTGATCAGTATACTTATCTTTTCAGCTTCGTTCCCTTGAAACACAAACGCAATCTGTTGAAGTGCTTGGTTCACACAGCAAGAGCTATCTGCTCAGATGAATGTCTTGATGAGGACCTTAATAACATTAAACGGCTGCTGGGTGAAAACGGTTATCCAGAAAAGTTTATTGATAAGAATATGAATCTAAAATCAAGGCAGCCCAAGGTACCAACAGCTCCTAAAAAGGCCTTATTCTTACAAATTCACTTCCTCGGCGAGATACTAACACCTTAGGGATGAGGTAAAAAGAGTATTCCCTGATTCTGAATTACGCTGTATTCAAAATCACCCCTATTTCGTGTTCGGGAGTAATTTCTTGTCCTCTCTCTCTTTATTCTCTCTTCTCTCTCTCCTCTTCTATATGTATCGACCAATTTAACTACTCCTGTGGGATCAGTTACACAGGCGGTACAGTTAGTCGTGTTTCTCTTCGGATTTCCGAACATCACCCTGCGTGGTTAAGTAAAGGACAAACAAAATCTATTCGTAGCGCTATTCTATCTCATCTTGCGGATACAGAACATAGGATTGATGTCAATGAGGCTTTCAAAGTCTTTTACCATACACCAATAAATCTTAACTTCGCCTTGAGAGTTCATCTACTACATATTGTTGAGACCGTTGGTATCCACATTAATAAGCCTAAGTTATGATTCCAAAAGAAGCTTGTTCAGACATTGCCCTTACTTTGGCCATCTAGATTTGAGTGATCCCTATTTTTTGTAAAAATTTCCTTAATTTTAGTTGATAATCTACTAGCTATTATATTTTTATTAGTAGTGCAATTTAAGCATCTTTAACCAACTGTTATCCCATTGATCCTATTCAACGAGTCGATATTATTTAAAAAACAGTCATATTGTTGATCACTGCTGTTCTAGAATATTCTATGTATATATATGTGATTGTAGAGCCAGAAGAGGAAATTATCGAAAAGGATATTCTTTGCTCAGATACTTTGTTTTCTTTAGAAATAAAATTACGAAAGATCACCTCTAACGTTTTTCCTCAGCTTCCAGCATGTTTTGTATAATGTGATTACGTGTATTATAATAATAATCTTGAAATGAAAATGTATGTCTTCACTAGGCAAATAAATTAGTGGTTCATACGAATCGAATATATTTCTGCTGAATGAAATTATTTCCAGTGTTACAGTTGAATTTAGACACTGTTTGATATAAGACACAGTAACACAGTCTCAGTAACTGGATGATATTTCAAGAACACTTGATTATTACTCAAAATCGCACTAGTGTATTCACACCCCTTAACTTGCTTCATGTCATATGTTTACTCCCCCACCTAACTATATTACTTTTTTTAATAGTTTTACCCTACTCCACCCTAATGTGTGAATACATGCAACTGAATGCCTAACAGTGGCCTAACCTAAGACTATTTATTTTCATTGGGTTAACTATTCTAGGTCTAGCTAAATTGCTGCGTCTGACTGACGTTGATCTGTTAGTGTTACCTACGTATTTAACTTCAAAGTCATTATATAGTATCTGATAAAATTATATTATGAAAACAAAACACGTAGTTCAGCGAAGAGTCTCTTTTCGGTGAATTCATTTTCTTAGCTGCATAATCGTAAATATATTATATATATAAGTTACTTTGTATGCATTTGTACGTTAAGTTTGTCAAACAAAAATACAATTGGTTATGGCTATTTTAACTAAACAGGTAATAATTAGTAAGTTGTGGGTAGATTTACGTAATACAAAAACGGTCAAGAAAATTGGGTGTTAATGAAACTGGTGTAGTAACAAAGGTGGTGAGTGGTTGCGAACAGTTGTTAAAAAGGAGTAACGTAATAAAATGAATAGTTTGATGACTAAGTTGTACTTAGGATACACTTAGGAACAAAGTAGAGAATACGAAATTACGCAACAGTTCTAAATGAAAACAAGAATTATAGGCAGTTAAACAAACATCCAAACAAACGAAATTAAGTCATCAAAAATCATCAAAGTTGTTACCTTTATACTAGAAGTGGTTGAGTAATTCTCTTTTGTATGTACAGTTTCGGTTTTTCTGTGAATGGCTAAAGCTACAGTGATACAAAGAAGACGAAACTGTATTGCCTTTGGTAGCTTATTCTTGACTCTGTAGATTACTTTGAAGGAGGCGTTCGTTGAGATGGAATGATCAGTGTTAACCAGGTGTTCAATTATCGCACTCCTTATTGCACAACTGTTACCTTTACGCAGCCATGCTGGATAGTGTTCTTGAATCCTGTTGGACAGGATACGCGTCGAATGACCCTTGTACCTGGCCTTACAGAAGCATATGAACTGATATATGCGAATAGAAGTGGTCAGATGAGGGAACTTGTCCTTAAGGCTTCTGCATCTGTTGGGTCCCTAAGCAGATAAAATTTATCTTTGGGTGAGTTGGCTGGTTTGAGTCCCACGCTGGCTGCTACTTCATTAAGAAGGCTTCTAATGTCCACTTCTACATTATAGTACTATTAAACATTTGGATCATTATTAATTCAGTAGTAGCGTTTTCATATTTTCTCGATTTCATTGTTTGAATCTCCTGACTGACTAGTCATGCTCTTGTCTGAATTAAAGCATTTGACTAAGCCTACTTTAATTGACTTCGAGCTGAATAATTCAAACCCTAAATACCTATCAGAATGTAATGATTTCCTATGTATACTAGTATCCAAATTAGAATCCTCTTTTCGTTTTATCTCGCTGTCTGGCATTGCTAACACCAATCTGAAAATGAGCTCAATTCCATCTAATGCCAAAAAAAGAACTAGACATGTCACACTAGTTACTAGTGTCCAATCAAAATACCCACCACAGTTCTACAGGAGGTCAATCGTCAGCCAGAATAGCTCAGTGGTAACGTCTCTGACTGTAGCACTGGGTGACGCGGGTTCGAATCTCAGAAGAGATATGAGTTCCCTCAAGCTTGTAGATACGCCCTGCTGACTGGTGAGTGCCAACTAGCACGAAACCTAGGTCAAGCAAGGCTTCCTGTGGCCGATTGCCTCCAACTATCTGATATCATCAAATACTAAAGTTATGTGTGAGGAACTCAAGGATATGTGAAGATCTCAACATGTTGAATCTATCGTTCGCATATCACCACCATAACCTGGGAATTAAATTAAACGTTCTAAAAGATTTACGCTCCAAGCTATCCATAAATATGTCTACCACCACTAAGAATATTACTGATCCTATTATCACTTCACAGGCACATTTCTATATTTTATCTTCTTAGATTTGAGAACACAAGAGTTCAGGTATAAATGAAAGCCTGATTTTATTTATCCAGCTGAAACATTAATTTTATTTGTGAGTTGAGGATCAAGATTCAATTGATGCATAACTGCTGCATTAATTCGCATGTGAGTACATAAATGTATTCCGAGAAAACTTTTCCACTTTTCTGTTCTTTTCTGTCTAAATTTTTCTCTAGCTCTCAATTCATTACAGGTGAATTAAAAAATGAATCGGTCTCAAGTGGGACATAATACTGATGCTATATATTTAGATAGCACATGCATCGGAGTGTTCCTAAAATGATTTATGGAACTAGTGTGGCATCGTGGCTTATGAATTTTAATATTATCATACATTCTACTAGGATTATATGCATATATATTGAGGGATAATTGAGATAGAAATCAGGAGGGAATAAAAACACGGTATGAAGCAAGTTAGGAAGTCATGTGAATGCGGACGTCATCCAGTTTTTTGCACCATATCTCTGTGCGTTGGTTGTATCAAATAGACTTACCTAACTTAAAATTAAAATTATTTCTACCGGAAAGCTCGAATTCTAAGTGTAGCAAAACTCTAATTCTGAAATGAATTCAAAAAAATGACGACAATCTTCGAAAAATTTATGCGAAAATATCTATCACTTTGGTATACTTACTTACTCTCACAAAAAGAATTCGAGTGACGTTAAATATAGGCATGTTATAAAGTTATAAAAACACAGCATTGGTTTCGAATTCACTATCGGATCTCTACAATAATTTTCAAAAGACATAGAAAACTTTAATTTCTCTTCTCACCAACGCGTGTACAGCGAAGTCAATTCGTGACTAAACTTGAAACCAATCGAATCTCTGCAAACCAACACTCTAAAATAATCCCAGTGACTAACTACAACCTGAAGTTGTCTGCAGTTCTAGTGAGTCCTAATCGTGATCAGTGGGATCCACCAAGTCACGTATGGGGAAAGACACTAGCTGGCGATTGCGCCAAATATCGCGGAATGGTAGGAGGTAAAGTTGACTGGGTGCGTCGGTGGCATAGTGGTTAGGACGCTCGCCGACCATGCACCTCGCTAAGCCAGAAGTAATGCTGGTGAGGAGGAAAGGTTGGGCATGAGGCTAGCAACCCCATCCTGTAAAACAAACACTGCTACAGAATCTTCAAGCCACTAGCTTGAAGCCCTATGTTCCACTGGGGAACGTGAAGGAAAAAAAAAGTTGACTGGTCATCAGATTCCGTCCCAGAGGCTGAATAGCCAACGAGCTTTCCTCATAACTGAAGATCCTCAATCCTACTTCTTCTGAGGCCAGGAATGAGCGTCAGTGAGGAGTCCAAAACAAGGACGAAACAGTTACTCGGTAACCTGTAGCTTTCAGTGGTTCTCTAACTGAAGTCAGTTCATCCTCTGGCATGGAACAAATTAAATCCCTTCAAAGTAACGCTTATTTTTGTCATATAGCAAATAGCAGTATGCCCTGCTCATTGCTGGACTTCAGACAAATCATAAATGCCAAGAGAAAATCGAAACACGACGTTGCCCTTCAGTGAAATAACCACATGCCTCGGTGATAAGCTACTCCCTGTTTACTAGAGGTTACTAGGGGAATCCTTGTTAGTTTCTTTTCATCCGCTTAGTGATATAATTAAAAACGGTGGGTATTCTTTTTTTTTGATTTACAGCTTGATTTCCACACCGTATTTTCAGTACAAGTGTGGAACTTTCAGCATGGATATCGGTTGCCCGAATTCAGGCATACCATAGATATCGGGTGTGCGCCGGCAGGGGTTCGAACCCCGGACCATGTGCATGGTCGGCGAGAGTCCTAACCACTGTGCCACCGACGCACAACTGATCCGAGTTCAGAGAACAGATTTTACGCATTACCCACCTTCCTTACAGTTACAGACTATATACTGACCTTGGAACAAGCCATTTAATTATATGCAAATATAGACGGGAGTGTATACACGATAGGCCATATTATGTCGAGCGCTTAAAAATATATATGCTTATATCATTAAGCCCCGCAACCCACCGCAGCGACTCAGTCGAAAGTTCTACAGTAGACTAAGCTGTAGCCGGATAAATTAGGACGGAATCTATGACCATCCATCAGCATTGATATATGGGTATGCACACCGCAAGGTATTCAACTTAAAGTGCTTCGTAAAAGATAAAAAGTCGACCCTCGGACAGACTTAACTACAGGACATCCCGTAGCCATATTATGCGTCCAAGATATTGATGTTCAAGGCAGTATGCAGTTTACATTAATTCACATAGTTGACTGTACTCTTTATCAACATATCAGTCGATTGATTCACTGCCTTTAATCCTAAATACTGGTTTCCTAGATATGCAGAACCAAAGACTCCAGGCTACAACCCACGAGTTTCTACTGAACCAGCAGACATGAAGTTCAGCCTAAAGCCAGGTGCATGCGGAGCAGCAAACCCATGAATAGCTTAAACACTTTACAACGGAGTAAACATTATACATATGGGCATACAAGGATGAAATTTATTGTATTGACTTTTGTTCCGACAAAACATGCATTTCATCCATCTCAATTTTAAGTGATAAAACAATAACCTCAGTTTTTCATCATGTTTATTTAAGCGTCTCACTTATACCGAAAAAAAATGGATTTAGATTATAGCAATATATCACAAGGAACAGAAAAATAGTAGAACACTTGTAATTAAGCACTTGATGTGTAGTTTACGCTAATGGGATGGCAGATATATTTACTTTAATAGATAAAGTGTGACGTAGTACGGGTAAACTTAACATTATTCTGTAGTTTAAAGTTGTATAAAGGAAGTGAATTGGACACTAGAAAGAAAATAAATGTGTATGTGGTGAACTGATTAGTGAGTAGCAATAATTACAACATGCTGAAACTGAACTTTCAGATATCGTCATACGTGGCTACACAAGATAATTCCTACTCATAACGTTACCACCACTTAACATAGTTGTAATATTTAGATAATTACTAGTATTTTCTACTCGTTAGGGCTACAATTCAAAGAAGACAGCTGCCAAATATTTAGAATAAATTCACTGAATGCACCTACACTTGAATGAGTTAATTTGTTTTCCTAGATTATGACACAAAATTTAGTCATATTTCTTTGCTCACTCAAGTTTTTGAAGCCACTTTAGTAAGTGTGGCAATCTGTTGCCACTTTCATTTACCTCGGCAGCATCGTTCCACTTAAAGGCGGCGCAGATGAGGATGTCGAAATCATGGTCTGAAAGGCAAGACAAACATTCATAACCCTGGAATCACTATTGAAATCTACTACACTAACCATAAAGAACAAGATTTCGATCTTCAGCGCTAATGTCAAAACAGTGCTTCTATATGGTTCAGAGAGTTAGTGTGTCAGGAAAAATAGCCAATTTCTCTTCACGTTGAAGACTAGATGCCCGGTCAGAAAGGACTAGCAAAAAAGAGCTCTGGGAACAACCTGACGAAGTACCTATCACCTAACAAATATGCCGAAGAAAACAGAGGTGGATAGGACACACTCTGAGAAGACTGTCGGGTGATATCACTCGTTAGACCCTCGAGTGGAACCTGAATGTAAAACTTCGAGTTGGGCGTATGTCTGTGAATGACATGAAGTAGATCGTGTAAAGAGGAAGTGAGAGTTTAAGGACAATCATGTAGTTAGCTAAGAGGGATGAAATGAAGATGTACTGATGAAGCCATAAGTTCCAGTCATAGCTCAATGGAATAACAATAATTCATATAAGTATAAAACTTGGGCACTGTGGTTAGAGTATAACTCCACTATGGATAATATTTTATTTTGATAAATCATACAGTGTTGGACAGTAACATTAACTGATGACGTTTCAAGCAGCAATAGTTTGTGCTTAAGACGTCATCAGTTAACATTACTGTATAACACTGTGTGATTTATCAAAACAAAATCTTATCTATAATGGAATAATAATTCAGTTTGTCTACATTATCCCTGGAAGTTGGAAGCATAACAGTAATAGGAAATACTTGGCAACAAAACTATTTAGAAAGTGCTAACTCTTACCATGGTATTAATGAAATATTCTTTTCAATCTGAAGGGTTTTAAATTACATACTTGTTTCAGAAACGAAAAATTCAGAGACATTTTAGACACACTTGAGTTGACAGCAGATGATGTTCAAGAATCGAACATTGTTAGTTGTATCCAACTGTTAATATTTTCAATTGGTTATCGGCAGATACAGAACTTGTAACGATAATTAACCTATACAGCTTCGAAGAATGATAACTGAATTTTATGACAGTATAGCAGCACTAATATTAGGCGGGAACATGTTCTTATAACATTCACTTTGACTGATGTTGGTATCATTCATTTCAAAAGAAAATATTTATTTAACGTACCATGTAAGAATAAAGATCAGGTGAACACTGAACTTTCCTATATTCAACTTGACTATGGCTGTGTAAAACATCTACCGAAAAGTATTTTCGCCAAATTAATTCCTTACACCCAGTCTTTGCAAAAGATATGTGGATAATACTTCTATCATATGTGATCAATAAATATGACGTGGACAGTTTCCTCAAGAATTTCAAAACAGCGCAACCTACTTCTTTCTTACTCCATAATTTAAACTAAACCTGTATTTTTCATTCCAGGCAGTGCTATTTACTAGAATACCAGATAATTCTATTCAGGGCTTGATACACAAAAAACCGGCATGAATTGGGTACTCTGTTGAATTTCAGAAGTATATCTTACCGGTAGAGAAAGAAAATGTAGCACGTTCATCATGTTAAAAAGTCAGAATAATCTGTTCGGAAGATACTTTAGACACTGAACTGAAATCTATACCTGACATATTATTAGGAGATTGATATCCACTCAAATTTACTGACTGCAATAGGATGAAATGACTCACATCATCGGAGGTCCAAAATGTCTTCAGGAAAACTACCTTCATTAACCTGGCATCAAGAATGATCCTGGAGTCATGTTTCTAAGTTTTTGAGGAAGTCATTTCAAGCATCCCTCATCAGGATCAGACTCCTCAACAAATGGTTAATGCGTCAGTAAGTTAAAGAAAACATACAAATCCTATTCATCTTAGTGTGCACTTGTTCCTGTGAAGCAAAGTACACTATTTGTGCACAAAAACAAGTTTGTTAGAGTATTTTGATATACTGACCAGTTTTGCTAGCCAAAGGGAGCAGAATAATATGAGTATCTCCATTCATGAAGGAGTTACCAATTGTGAGTATTGATCTCTTCCTCTCAACTGCTTTACAGTGTAGCATAAGGTGACTTCGAATATGCTTACTTGAATAGCCAAAGCACTGGCAGTTAAACAGCTTAGTCCTTGTCTCTGTGTTCAAATGTTACACGAACATTCACTAGCTATCCGTATTTTTCGTAGATATTTAGCAGTTTTCACCTTTGACACTAACAAATTTCCACACCTCCTGAGAGTTCCACTTCAATACCTCACCAAGTTTACCACTTTCGTGGTACTCTTTCTAATACTCAAGGTCATGGGGTGATTTTTTCAACCATCTGCTGTTTCGTAATTTTCCCTCCCACATTATTCCTTACATTCAGTAAAATATTTTGTAAAGTATAACTGTCATAATAAGTGATTAATTTCATGGATTCTTCGTTGAATATGGATGAAGTGGTGAACTTCAGAGAATGATTTCTTCGAAATAAGACTTTCTTTCTGCTTAGTTTTATGTGTTGTTGTTGTTCATATGCGTTGAAACGTTTATGAATCCAGTCAGTCACCTACATAAAACTCCCAGTTGATAAAACGCAGTATTGATATCTATGACCTATTTGATAACAAAGCTAAAATATCCCCGCTACTTTATACGATAATTCACGTTTGACTACACTTTACGCAAATAGGTAACAGACATTGAATACTGAAAATGACCTCTTTCTTGACGATAATTTAATCTAATTAATCGAGCAGAATGAATATAGTACTACTACAATTTGTATTGTAAAATTCCAATTTTGACGTAACAGTTATATATTTAGAAAGGTACCTGGTAAACACGACTGAGTATTATTATTATTATTGTTTCCTCTAATTCCTAGGGGAACATAGGGCTTCAGCGTGCGTCTCCATTGCGTTCGGTTCTCCGCTAGAGTCTTCACCTGCCTCCATGTCTGCCCACACGCTTTCATCTCCTCTTCATGTCACCTCCTCCAAGTCACCCTAGCACTGACGACCAACTCGCCGCTTTCCTTTCGGGTTCCACTTGAGCAATGGCTTGTCTAGTGATGTCACTTGATGGTTTCCTCAGAGTATGGCCAATCCATCTCCATTCCTTCCTCCCTATTTGTTTCACAATCGGTTCCTGCTGGGATGGTTCGCTCCCAGAGATCTCTGTTGTTGATCTTTTCTGGCCATCTGATCTTGAGTATTGAGCGAAGACAACTGTTAATGAAGGTCTGTAGTTTGTTTGAGATGTCCTTTATGACGCGCTGGCCAAGTCTCTGATCCGTATAGTAGCACTGACTGACTTCATATCGGAGTTGAAAATCCGGATCTTATTTTTGATGCTGATTGCTGTTGACCTCCACACAGACTTGAGAGTAGTGAAAGCTTGTCTTGCTTTTCCGATTCTTGCTTTGATATCCTCGTCAGTTCCGTTGGCCTGTAGTTGAAACGATGCTTCCCAAGTAGGTAAAGGAGGTAGTTTCTTTCAGGTTCTTCCCATTTATGCTGATCGGTGTCTGTTGTTCTTGTTCTTGTCCAGGATTCTTCATTACCTCTGTTTTCTCTATGTTCACCCGAAGGAAGTCCTATCTTTGATGCTTCTTCTGCCAACTTGTTGCTTTTCGCTTGCATATCTTCCCAGTTTGTGAGAAATCAGACATATATCATGGGCGAAGTCCAGATCCTCTCAGTTTTTTGTGTGAGTGCGTTTTATGCCTGTTTCTTCATTGCCCGCTGTTTGTCGCATTATCCAGTCTACTGCCCACAATTAGGAAAATCACTGGAGAAAGTAGGCAGCCAGCTTGTCCTACTCCTGTCTTCACTTCGGAGGATTTCGTAAGTTTTCCGTTGTGGATTACTTGGCATGCAGCATTGTCGTACAGCTGTTGGATGAGATGTATAATTGTCGGTGGCACCCCGTAGTAGCGAAGTAGTTTCCAAATCACCTCTCGATCGACGCTGTCAGCTGAAGGCCTTTTCAAAGTCGATGAAGTTGAGTGGGGTAGAGAGGTGACTGTCATTCCAAGCTTTGTTCAATGATGATCCGTAATGTGGCGATCTGATCAACGCATGACTTGTTTCTCCTGAATCCAGCCTGTCCTGGTCGAAGTTTGTCATCCAGGGTATGTTTGATTTTCTCCAGGATGATGCCGTTTAGTATTTTGTTTGGGATGGACAGGAGCATAATTCCGCGCCAGTTCTTGCATTGACTTAGGTCTCCTTTCTTTGGTAGTTTGAATAAGTATCCTTTCTTCCAATCCTCGGGTACTGATGCCTTAGTTGAATTTGGAAGATGTTATATGCTACTCTCAAACTTTATAAAGTTTTTCACGTGAAAATCTGCATAGAACAGAAAAATAGTTTATTCGCAAATCAAATATCTGTAGAGATGAGCAGATATGACCAACCATCAACTTTAAGAATATATATACAAATAATCAACTTACCGGAGTGAGGGAGATCATATATAAAACTAATTAATATCCAATCGAGAGTTGCAAAATAATACTAAATCTTTGCCTTGACCCAATTTGTAGTTTTTCTGATTCTTATTTAAAACACATGATGCACAATAGAGGGTACAGAGCTGTGGATGATTTATCTAGACGCCTGACTTTCAGCCACTGGCTGAATCACAGTTTCTAACCCCACTTCACGTATAGAGGTTTGAGAAGACATGTAGTACCCCCTGGCTACCACACCATTAGGTATGACCCCGAACCAAATGTATGGCGGCAGTCTAAATGACCATTGAACAACATTAAATTCAATAAAAATAGAAGCTATGTCAATAAGTGAGCTTGCAGTTACTCCATAATGTGTCTGATACAAAAAATTCATTTGTCACATATTGGAATTTACATTAAAATCAAACTTAATCGCATGAATGATATTTACTGAAGAAAGCTTATAAACAGATAAGTGGCTTAGCATCATTTACTCAAAAGGAGTACCAGATAACGAGATAAACGTGTTATCAGACTTTAGGTAAACCTCTCATAATTTTCCTGAATTTTAAACACAAAACAAGTTACTACTATCCTGATTAATAAATGTTTATCATAAATGTTAGCTGAAGTATCCCTGGGCTTTATAAGCTTATTTGCGCAATTCAACAGCAAACAGTGACGAAAAGAATTTGACTCGATGAAAAAAACAGACTTATTAACCTGTCCCATACAACATAAGGCCAAAAATCATTTTTGTGGAACATCTGGTGTGTTTTGAAACGATTTTTTTTATCTTTATTACATATTTTACACATCTAATAAGTGATAAATGATGAAAAATATGATCGATCTTATTTTTAAAAAGGTTGTGGAACTTACTTTTTCAGCCTATCTTCCTCACTATTTATTCTTTTTTCTGTTATTTCATTACTTTGCGTTCCAAGTAGAACAAGGGCTTCGTACTTGAGCTATAAACTTTTGTAGAAGTAGTGTCATTTTTATGAGGTGGGTTTACTAGCCTCGTTTGTATCGGGATTACTACCAGATAAGAGAGGTTTAGATTGAGTCAGCACAGGATTGAACCCCAACCACATTCTTTGTTAGAAAGTATTCTATTAGTGAGCCACCGAAATGCTTCCATCATTAAGTCAAAATTATTAAGCCGACGAATCACATAGCTTTATTAGTTCAAATGCTTTCAGAATTGAAGTTCAAAGATGAGTGTTCTCTTTTTTTTGTTTTGACGCTGCGAATTCAAATGTGTTCACTTCATTACTTCATTTCCGAGCAGGACATTTAATAGAACGGACTGGCTTTCCTCGCTCATAACTTTTCATCCCTTCCAGACTTAATTTTGGGCAGTAAACTAATTAGGGTTTAAGAGAGTACCCAAGATCGAACCCAAGGCCACCTACCTAGTTGGAGAGCATTCTACGATTAAACTATCGACACAAATATTCTAGTTTTATTGGGCGTAAAATTTTTTACAGGAAACCTTTATTTCATTTTTCACTTATTTCCTAAAGGGCAAAACAGAAATGTTAGTAAAACAAATCCGAATTTTCGGTTTTTGTTTTCTGGTCTTCAGTAGAAATATTTCAGGTGCCTAACATCATAGATTAACTTAGTAAAAATGTAGTTGATAGATTTGTTTATATATATACATTAAAAAACAATTTGGAAAACATACTGGAATGAAGTCTGTCGATCAAAATCAAAAAGGTGAAATAAAACTTGACAGGAAAACAGTTTTACTGCTTCTACTCCATATTCATATCTTCAAAAGATAAACATTATTTTTATCCAACAGTGAAAAATTTCGTGTTATGTTGAATACACCATGGAAATAAATATTGTCTATAGTGGCTTATATAATCCTGTAATCCATGGTCTACTATCTAACTTCTAACATTTCGACAATGTTTCAAATTCTTCTAGTCACTTTTATTCACCTATCAGTAAATGCAATATAATGTAAGCATTTTTTTATATATCGAGATTTTTAAATGTTAAATGTGATGACCAGATAAAGTGTTGAAAATATTCAATCCAATGCACTTTCTGATGAAGACTACCAGTGGACAGGAATATAAAAAAAATCAAAAATGGCCTTTGATTATATGTATATTATTGTTATTATTGCCTTGGGTTCCAAATAGGGCATATAGCTTCAACAGCATTCCTCCTTATACATACGTATTATCATTGTAGTGTATTACTTCTGATTCCCTTAGGGCCACTTTAGATATAAATTTTTTCACTGGTTTTATTAAATAAGTAGGTTTGAGTAGATACGCGTCATCTTTATGTAATGCTGACAAACCGCCTGTTTTTTTCTATTCCGGCTGAAAACAAAGATTTTCCCAGCCTCATGTAACCTTTCATGAAGCTACACAATCACATGCTGTATATCTCTTTGGAAAAATTTAAAAGACCGTTGCAGTGATGGAAATTTTGCTTTCAGCAAAGTCATTAATTAGGCTGTACATTCTTGCGTACATATAGTAAATGGGTGAGGAAATTCCAGAACTATTTCCGGTCGAATGTCAAATTAACGAGATTACAAATAGGGATTAAAATCTAATAACAAAATAAATAGGAAAGTTCGTGAACAACATAGTAGTATCATAATTATTCACAGTCATCCGTATGTCTAGCCTAGAAAAACATATCTTATCAATAACTATCAATTAGCTTCATTTCTACAAAAGATACATCGATGATAATTTCATCATTTGTGATGAAAATTTGGATCTTGGAAACTTTGATGCAAAGGCTCAATGATGCCCACTCAAACATCGACTTCATTCTAAAAGTTGAATGTGACTTGATGTTCAATTGTGAATAACTCGCGGAGGAGATGTCTTTACAAAAGCCAAAACGGGACAGAAAGGTTTTCAGTTTTCAAAGTTTTTTCCCTCTAAACAGAAACAGAAACCTCATATACTCTCTCTCCTCAAGAATTCGAAGAATTTGGCTTTCAAAATCTCTCAATGAAACATACATCTCTGCCAAACTATGAGCGATAATATCCTTCAACCAACTGTTCTATCAGCACGTAAAAGACGTGCTGTCGCATTGGGCCACGTAAACATGCATATGTAAGCTCACTTACTCCTGTGGAGCTAAGCATATTGACCGTACCAGGCGTCCGCCTGTAAAACGCTCTCAAGAACTCTATCCACTGTGACTAGCAAAGGGAGAACGTAGATGTTTACATTACTCGGCAACTGATCACCTGATGAACTCAAAAGGAATGACATAAATGTATCTGGGCCTATCTGAGGCTCTAGCGATCCAAAAGTTCAAGTACACGCTAAGTAAGCAACAGAAATACATCCAACTATTGTCTCACCCAGGGACACGATAAACAATCAATTCCCTCAGTAGTTACAGGGTTTCATCATGAGCTGACATCGGTTAGAGAACCACTCGAAAACCTGCAGGGAGTACTGGACAGCTGTTTTCGTTTTTCTAGTTTGGGACTCTTCAACAGTATGAACCCACCGCCAGGGTTTGAACCCAGGACCTTCTGGTGACAAGGCGAGCTCGTATATCATTAAGCCACTGGGACCCGATCCAATGGCCAGCCCATGAATTCTAACTTCTGTCAATTCATGACATGGCGTGACCGCTAGCCAATGTCTTCGGCGAGTATTTGTTCTCACACCCGACCTGCTGCACCCCACTGGCCAAGACTTCTCACTAGAACCCCAGGTAACTACCTACCTAAATAGGGCAAGATGCTAGTGAGCATCTCATCGATATTCAAGTGTTGGTTTGTAGGGATTCGATTGGTTCAGTACTCCAAGGTAATCACAAAATTCATTGGCTGGTCATTGGATCGGGTCCCAGTGGCTTAATGGTATACGAGCTCGCCTTGTCACCAGAAGGTCCTTGGTTCGAACCCTGTCGGTGGGTACGTACTGACGAAGAGTTCCAAACTAGGAAAACGAAAACAGCTATCCATTACTCCCTGAAAGTTTTTCAATGATTCTTTAACCATTGTCAGCTCATGATGAAACCCTGTAACCAGTCAAATCCCTACAAACCAACACCTGAATATTCCTCAGTAGTTATTTGCTATTACTACATCAATCCCCATTTGTAATCTTGTTAATTTGATCCTCGACCGGAAATAGTTCTGGAACTTCCTCACCCATTCACTGTTTATACATGAATTCATAGCCTAGTTGAAGACTTCGTCGAAGAGAAAATTTTCACCGCTGCGACGGTCTTTACAATTTTTCTTATGATACCTCCCTTTACTTTAATATACACTCCTTTAAAGTTGAAACGAAACTGTAAATCACTTCTCAGTCAAAATTTGCACACATACTACAACACCCAGTGCCTCCAATTTTTATGCGAATGAGACAAGAAAATATTTCAAAGAGGCAGCAAAATGTACTTAAAGACATTTGTGAATGATATGACTGACAAAGTGAAAATAAATAACCACTAAGTTTCTATGAGCTTTTTAATTTGTAATAAATTTTACCTTATTTTCAAAAACCAAAAAAATCTACAGCCAACAGTTACATTTCATTTTTTTTCGTAAACTGAACATTTTTGTAGTATAGAAATAATTTGTCCAGAAAACAGTAATCAAATATGCTCATCTCATATGTACAAGAGTAATGACAGAAGAAAAAAAAACTACCAGACGAAAGTGGATACTAGTCACGCATTACAACATCATTGACAGTCATTTATCAGCTCTAATAATAATAATTCATGAGCAGTAATTGATAAATGCTCTTATGGTCTAACTAATCATGATACTACTTACTATATTCCGTTTATAAAAAAACAATTATGATTATTAGATTTAGTCAACTGGAATAATTAATAGTTCATTATTTTATGACATCCTTCAATTTAATAATCCTCTGTTTTCATACAACTAGTTTTAACAGTCTGATTTTTTTATGACAGAAAAAAAGGCACACAGGAACTGAATAGCAGTCATAAATTAATTCATACTCACTATTGTCCAATTAATTCAAGGGGGAAATAAAAGACAGAAACAGAATAAATCCGAAGATGCTTTGGTTAATAGCAACTATCAGTGGAATTCACGATGGCCACTTGGCACCATCTAAGTCTCCTAATCTGGATATTCCCCCTTAAAGGGAATGTAGGTGCATTCAGTTGACGAGTCCTAAATAGGACGAAATGTACATCCTTGATTCCACTACTAGTTATCCCTGAGCAAAAAACTTCACATTAGTGCACAGACGTAGTCAAAGTGTCCGTACTAAGAACCGACTTATCAACAGAGACTGGGAAATTCTCTCCAACACAAACAATTAATAAGGAATGGAAAGTTAACCTTGAAACAAACGAGAACGCAGTACTCTCAAATTGTGGTTGCTTCCCTTCAATGACCTTTAATTTCTTAAAATAATCACCACTGGTGTGTTCTATAGTTTGAGAAAATTGTTAAGAGACTCATTTTGTAGACTAAAATATCGTAGTATACATAGTAAAAATTCACAAAGTCGTTGATAATGAAGATTTTACTTTGCCGTAGAAAGACAAATGTTAGGAGTTTGTTCAGTTCCCATTTTCGTTGTTGTACACTTCTCATTCAACTCTTCATTATATTTTTTTTTCAACTCTTCTTAACATAAACCATCCCATTTACATTTCATTAAACTGCATTTATATCTATACATCCGTCGGGCATACTTAGTTTGTTCATGCTTGTCTTTGTGTTCATAAAAACATTTACCCGTTTTTGTATTCCTTATGTGGTTAGTGTTCCTTTCTGCTACTGTCTTTATCTTAACACTTCAGCTTCACTTTTAAGACCATTATTGTTTTCATTATTCTACATTAGACAGGAATACACGGAATCGATGAGAAAACTTTAGAAGATTTGAATTTCATGGATGATTTGCTTCTAATGTCATATAAACCTGAGGATCTACAGGCGTAAACCAAAACGTTGTCAGCAGAAGCAGCAAGTCTAGAGCTTCATGGGAACACAGAGAAGAAAGAACTGAGGAACCAAAAAGTATCAGTCACTATCAGTGAGAGAAACTTGAATGAGGTCACTTCCTTCAGTTATCTAGGAGACATCATTCCAACTACAGGCGACATGAGTGAATACGTCAGATCCAGGACTAGAAAGACAAAACAGATATTCATTATTTTGATTTAGTTGTGTTCTCTGAGCTGGTTGATTTAATTGCGAACCTTCTGCTGTTCTTCTAGACGAAATCTTCAGCGCTGGCTTCAGTATGAAAAGTAGTCTGATTTTAGTAGGATTTTCATACTAAAACTTACTCTAAGGATGTTGTCTATGGGGACAACGAAAGCTACTCAGTTAAATCAACCAGCTCCGAGGACATAACTAAATCACAATCATCCACCTGAAATACAAATATTCTGCATTATTTCACAGACCTTCATCTACCGGAAATCAGTAATGAAATCTACTACATTAAGCTTAAAGAACGAAATTCGAGTTTTTTGCACTAATTTCGAGTCAGGGCTACTATACGGTTGAGAGGCTTGCTGTGTCAAGGAAAGTGTTTGTCACAGCCTGCTGCTGTTGAAAATCAACCTAAAAAACAAATAAATCTAGAGATATTCACCACTAAGTATACTCTCGTGCGTCGGTGGCACAGTGATGGAATGCTCACCAACCACGCATGTGGTCCGGGGTTCGATCCCCGGCTGAAGTACTCCTTCACCTCGCTAAGCCTGTAAGAAGACTGGCAAAGACGGAAGGTTGGGCATGAGGCTAGCAAGCCTATCCCGTAAAAATAAACATCAGTGCTACTGAAACTTCAAGCTTCCGGCCTGAAGCCCTATGTTCCACTGGGAACGTCAAAGAATTTTTAAAAAACCGCCTACTCTCAAATGTATATTTTTTTTTGATTTACAGCTTGATTTCCACACCGTATTTTCAGTACAAGTGTGGAACTTTCAGCATGGATATCGGTTGCCCAAATTCAGGCCGACCATAGATATCGGGTGTGCGCCGGCAGGGGTTCGAACCCCGGACCATGTGCATGGTCGGCGAGAGTCCTAACCACTGTGCCACCGACGCACCACAATGCACCAAATACAGGCACAATTCAATCTGTTAAGAAATGATCATAACACATTCACATACTACTTATTATTATGCTAACACTACTAACAACAGTAACACTAATATTCCAACTAGTAATATGATGATAAAAGTTATCTCTAGAGAAATAAAAACAAATAAGCAGCAATTCCCAGAGTTAATAAGTGAACCGAAAATTAATGTAAACAATCAACAATTGTAAATAAAGAATAAGTTGCCTTGATATAACATCATTTATTTATTTATATACTTAATTATCTATTCTGCTTAATGCATACTTGATTTGATTAAGTATATGTAATTGTATAGTATAGTAAATTTGCCTTGTTTCCTATTTAGTTTTAATAATTTCTCCAGAAACAATAAACATCAGCATAAATAATTTATCTGAATTTGCTGAGTTATCCTATCATCAATAACAAATATAATATGCTTGGCATTATTCAGATAAGAGTTAATTATATCTAAGGGTCGATATGAATGACCTGACAGCAGTGATTACTTACATGTAGTGGGGACACAGAATAATTAATTCTTTCTTTTTTACTGTAAGCAGAACCACTGACATGGTAAATGACAAATTACCAGTTGTTTTCATTTTTTTAAAAACACAGTTGAAAAGAACCATTCAGATTTTATGATTCTATTTTTGCAAGCCAGTAGTTCTGTGAACCAGAAAGGCAAGAACTTCAAGCTCAGACTTTGTTTCGCCAAGAAATAACTTTTATTTTCAATATTTATTTTATAGGGATTTGATTTGCTTCACCACGAACTGATATCAGTCAGAGAACAGTTGAGAACTAAAAAAGACTGGACAGTTTGGAACTCGTTGGCAATATGCGTCCTTCAGGGTTCGAACCCACAACTTTTCGATTACAAGGAAAGCTTGTAGACCATTCAGCTGCTGGGACTCGATTCAATGGTTTGCTAATGACTGGCTAAGTGACGACGCTGCCTGGAGTTCTAGTAAGAAGTCATGAGTAATGAGAACGACTTGGTCTGGCGTGAAAACAACTGCTCAGCGATGACACTGACTATTGGTCGTGCTAAAATCACGAATTGGTAGAGGTGGGAATTCATGGGCCACTAGGTCAGATCGCAATGGCTCAATGGTCTGCGAGTTCGCCTTTTGACCTGAAGGTCCTGGGTTCGAATCCCGGCGAATGAGTACTGCCTGTGATTCTCGCACTAGAAAGAAACATCTGATTAGTACTCTCTTGTTCTCAGTGGTTCTCTAGCTGATATAAATCTTTCGTTTAAATTGAAACACTACTTTTTGCATTGTCCAAAACAATCGCATGCTTTTATGCTTTAACAAACAAACATTTCTCAGTTGAAAATATTTTGACTTTTGGCTTCTAAGACGGAATATGTTACTTTTCATCGCTTTAGTCAAAATTTAAAGAGCCATGAGATTTTATAGTGACAGAGGTAGTCCATGTAACATATTCATAAATAAAAATAATATAAATACTACCATCGTGAATGAATTAAGTTTTTATTTAACTAGTATACGTCTTGTCATTAGAAAAGATCATCTTTATTCCTTCTTTTGAACAAAGGACAGACAAGACACACTCAAAGTTCTGTCTTAGCATATCTTGTAGATGGTGAGCATTAAGTTTATATTGATAAAGCATTTTAAATTGTTTATCACACTTCGACTAATATTAATTTTGCTCTATTAGTCTGTCTTCTATTATAGAGCTGAAGCCACCGGAGTGCAACTGAAGAAGCCAGACTTGTGTGTTCAGAAGAAATTCCTCACCTTAGTCATCATTGCACGTATGTGTTATGTCATCATTGTTCGAATTATTTTATTATTCTGACTACTTCATCTTTCATTTCCCATTACGTAATCAGTTTGAACGCTCGTTTACTCCTTATTTTTCCATAATTATACATTTCACAATCCACTTGTTTAATTTTTGCAATTATTCCAACCCAATAATTGTTACTTTAATTTTCTTTAATTTTCAATCGTCATCTCCATAACCTGTGGATATTGACTAATTATGGTAACAGACCTATCAGCACTAGACTGGCCACTATTCCATATTGTTTCAAAACTGCTATGTATATATATATATGCATACATATTAGAGTAGAGCCATGGATGAGGGCCTAATCGATGAGTAAATATTTCTTCTCTTTAAAAATTTAAAACAATTAGTTCCCTATATGAATTTAAACAAAGCAATAAGAACACGTAATTTGTCTGAACCGTGTAATGTATTTGCGCAACACATTTCGAACAATCTGATCCATCACACACGGACTTGTCATAGGAATATATATGAAATTAATAAAGAGTTAAGAGGTGAGAAAATAGACTTAGGTCAAGTTAAAAGGACATATTCAAGGTCAAAATAACAATGAAGACCACTAAACCAAATAGCAGAGGTAATAGTACATCTACCCTGGCTGGTATCAAAACAAAATTTACCAAGGAAGGTTTAATGTGATGACGAATTGTTTTTGAACGCATAAAGGTGGTTTAAACTTTCTAATTGCCAGCTAGGGCTTCCACAAACTTTAGGATACGCCACAAAGACGTATTATAGATAGGTTTAAAAGATCTGTTAACGTCAATTTTATGTCGTGTCTCTATAATATGTTTCCCAATAGAAGAGCTAGGTCTCCTGTTCTCACCGTTAATAGGTCCTGAAGATTCCATCTGTTTCTGGAGCCATTTAGGAATATGCTCTGAAGCCCTTACTTGCAGAGATCGATGAATCCTCCCTATGCATGTGTGTCCACACGTACATCCGTGTGTGATCAGATTGTTCGAAATGTGTTGCGCAAATATATTACACGATTCAGACAAATTACGTCTTCTTATTGCTTTATCTAAATATTTCTTGGCTTAATATACAGAAGACATTTGTATTTATTGGTTAATTTAGTATAATTTAGTCTATATAGTGTAAAAAATAAATCAAGTGTTTCTTCACGCAATATTATCAATATAATTCAGCAGTCATATACAGGCTGAAAAGATATTTAGATATGAGACACCCAGGGGAACAAAAGTATCTTTGACGCTTAGTCACAGCAAGGCGACAAAACCATTTAAACGACATCGTATTCGATAAGAAAAAGTACAACGATACTAAACAGAACATCTGGTTGGTTTAAGGTTAGATTACAAGAACCCAAAACACCTTTTCAGAATGTTTGGTCATTCCAAATTCATGGGTGCTTTAGCTTCTTTGTGTGTTTATTTTCAACTTTGCTGAGGGGCCATGAATCATACCCTTCTTGTAAGATTTCAGACAGTACAGCTCTGTTACTTAAAGTTCAATTGGTAAAGTGAGTGAGGTATGTAAATCATCACTTTCAAGATTAATACCTAGAAATACATAAATAAAACATATTTCAGAAGCAGTTTCGTAAAAACTACTTGGAAACAAGTAGCTGGGTTTTTGACACCACATATTTCTTTCTCAAGACATCCGTTTGATTGGTAATCAGATACAAAGCTGCCTGAATCCATTTCTTGGAACCCAGTAAACATTCATTCCCACACTCTGCCACTGTCATTAGATACATGCACCCAACAAGCAACTCCAAAATCTGTGGATTCCAAAGTATTCGGAATCTATGTGTATGAACTTATGGAAAGAGAAAAATATGCTTTAGGAATCAACAGAGTGGGCTACATTTGATAGGATAGGATTTCTAAGTAATGCTGTAAATTACACACTACTGACTGATTCTGATGAATACTTGGATATCATTCATACCAACCGGTATTGCTCACTGACCATACCGAAGACATCTGGATGGCCACTTCCCTCATTTGCGGCTGAGCCCATCATCCGTGTACTCCATTTGACGCAACTTAGAGAGCCGAATCAGTCCAAATAACTCGATTTCTTGCTAGTTACTCGGTCGAACTGATCATATTTTAAATCAGATTCTAAATTTGTAATTTACACATCTCGAGGAGGTGAAATTTTACCATAGTTTCCTTCGGAAACCGAAATTATTCAGGTCATAATATATAATCAGCCTGATACCATAAATAGTAATCAAGAAACAAAGCATCAATGAATAAAGTTATACGCTATTGACTGATTGAGAAGAACAGTTGTGTACCCCTCAGCAGTACCAATTATGATATCAAGTGGATCAAGCACCGCTATGTGAATAGTTTTAGTTTCGAAAGGAAACTGTGATGAAATTTCACCTCCTCGAACTGTCTAAACTGCAGTTTAATTTGCAAATCGCGGATCTGGTTTATGTCTATCTGTGTTTACAGAAAAAATACACTTTGTTGATGTGTCCACCTGTCAATGTACTTGGGATGATTACTGCTTCCGAATGCCTTATCTTAATCTAACAGGCGTGTCTGAACTCCTTTGACAAAACATCAAATTTATCAATTATGTTAGTGAATTTAGTCAAACACTACAGCCATTGGTCGTGCACTACATACAGCAGATATGATGACCAAATTATGTTCAACCATTCTGCTAAGGCGTCATAGCGATTTAGAGATCTATAGTGGAAAATGATTTGCAATGACAGTCATCTATTTCACCAAGTGCTTCTAGTGTTCATATCCCAGTGATGAAAAGGTATAGAGATAAGCGTGCAAAACACATAAAATCAAATAACAGTTATTAAATGACAGTCACTGCATAAAACATAGACTGACCATTAACTTGAATAAATACAAAAGCTGATAACTTCTGACTGGTAAACTATTGATTTTCTGCAGGGTATCTCTAAATCCTTCATGAACCAGATGGAATATTACGAACTTGTGTATGCGTGGATAGCATTTTTCTCTAAAGTTCTACGTTCTCATCAATTTTTCCACCAAATTAGACAGCCTGGTTGGATCACTGAGCCGCTAAAATTACTTTCCACCAGAGTGCTTAATTTCATCTGAATTTATCATTGTTTCAATCGTCCAGTTATATCAAATGACCTGTATGTAGAAAAAATTATCGTGGAACTGAATACTCTGAAAATATTTGTACCAAATGTCCTCAGAGTGTCTGAAATAAAGCTTTATTATGAGCATTGTGTTGCTCATTCAACTAAAAATGTCGTCAGCAGATTAAATCGGTTAATTAGATTTCTGTTAATGAAATCACTCGAAAGGTTGAATAGCTTACTGAGTCGTATGTATTTAAGAAGTTTCATTTTAAAGTGACGTGACATCAATTGTCCCATGACTTAAGGAAGTCAAATGCAACTAATTTTTCACTAAATCACAATCAACTAACATCCGTGTTAACAACTAAAACATTAAAAATTTATGGGTTTTTGTAAAACGAACTCCAGTAAATCTAAAAGGTTTTGTTTCTTATAAATTAGTATGCTTGATGTCCTACTGTAAGTTCAAAGAGATGTGAGCGTGATTTTACATTTGTATAGCATTAACCTAATCTTACTAGTTGACGAAAATGTCATGGAATAATCGTCAACCATAACAAGTATAGAGTTTCAAAATCAGTATAAAAATATTTTCATGCATTCACAATAATGTCCTGAGGTTTGATGTTGAGCATTAAACATCTGCGAAGCCACTTTCGACAAAATAGAAATATCTGTGACCCGAGAGAAACAAAGGCTTGTGCATCACGGGTACCATGGTTAGGACGCTCACCAACCATGCACATGGTCCGGGTTTCGATCAACGGCCGACGCACACCTGATATTTAGGGTCAGCCTGCGAAATTTGGGCTACCGATATCAAGTGCTGAAAATTCCATAGTTACTGTATGGAATCAAGCTATAATAAATGTTTTTAAAAAAAATAAATCTACAGCTTCTGAAGACAAACCTCGAAAGAAGTTCAAATATTTCAACAACCAATTTTGGAGGGTGGTGAAGATTACGAAAATGGAGAGAAGTGACGACGCTTACACAAGTGAAACATCATATGTATGCACAACACTTTACAAAATAACATGGCTTCCTAGAATTTTTCATGTCTGAACCATTCTTTTGAAGTGTTTTTTTATGCGAAAGTTGAACTCTGAAGAGAAATGTCAGTCTTAAAAGATTTCGAATCGGCGAATTCAATGAACTAATTATAAAAGGTGACATCATAATTTTCTACCCAACAAAGTCGAAGACTAACAGTCAATAACCAGTGATCAGAAGTTTACTTATGACTGAACAGTATAGGAAATGTTTGGGAATTTTGATGTGTTTAATTTTCTCTGTCCTCCCAGCTTTTCACACTTTATACAAACAGAAAATTTATTGATTTGTAGGGGTTTTTAACTTACCGAAACATTCAGCTTTTAGCTTGAAGCCTTGGAGTTTCGGTTACAGTGGTAACATCTTATCTTTATGGAGTGGGTTTGCCGACCTCTCCTATTTTCCCAGATTGCTGTCGACCCTTAAACTGGGATTGGTTTAGGAGTGTATCTACCGAGTGTTGAACCCCTTACCCAGTGCGCTGTTAGTCAGCATTCTATCGCTGAATCAGCGATACGAAAAAGTCTAAAACACTATCAGATTTGGAAGCATTCGTGTGGCGCACAACCCTCTTCGAACCTTGCATACAATCTTTCGGCTGCATACTATCCTATCTTCCTTGGAAGATCTGGTAACACAAAAAATTAACCATTAAAAACTCCTTTTATAAATGCTACATAACATTTCTGCTATTTTTGCCTATTTCTACAAAGACCTTCATTCGTAAATAATCTACTCTGTTATGTATCAATAAAACTTTTCTACATTCATCCACTGCAGGAAGAAGTTGAATGAAAATGAACATTGCTATTTGGAACAATGGGGTTTTCAATAAAAATCAAATTAACCTAGAGAAAATTAGCTTTTTTCAAATTCTGGTTGACATTTCCTTGTCCCATGAATAAATAATTCAAGAAATTTTCCCAACATACTCTCAGTGATGTATTTCAATGATTGAAAGCCTACAGCCATTCCACATTAATTACAATAAACATTATAAAGGAATAAATGTTCCAATGACTTATAAGGAGTTTTTTCTATGTACACTAACAATAAACATTTTTTTTCTTTTGTTATAACTGGAATGGATAACAAGGTCATGTAAAAAAAACACATCAATAAATTGTCATAAATATATACACTTTCAAGCCGATATGCATGTTTTTTTTAGTTCCAGCATTATATATATTCGAATAACTCTAGTTATTTTCAGAATATGGAAATGAGTCGCCGAAATATGATTTACATTAATTCTTCAATATTCAATATAATTAACAAAGAAAATCGAGTCAATAAGAGGTTAGTTTGCCTGGCGAAGAAAATTCCGCTTTATAGGCATTCAGGTTTCAAAACTGGAGGTTATTTAGATCAACTTCAGAATCTGCAGTTAACACAGTTCAAAGAAGTGCAGTTTCACCACGATTTCCTTTAGAAACTTAAATTATTCAGGGAAAATTATGTGATATGCTAGCTAGCCAGAAACCGGGTAGTTTGAACTGAATCGGTCGTTTCAGCTGAATCAGATTGAGTGTTTCACTGATAACCTTGGCCCTTAACCAGTAAAACTGTTGTCCGATGTTTAGATTACTTCGTCTTTCTAGCAAATACTGCTGGTAGGGGCGACTTGTAAACAACTACCCATCTCAAACACTCAGTAGTACATAGTTAAGCGTAATCTACGTGTAAAACTTGAACTCTGTTACGGTATTAATTTCATATCAGTTCATTTATCTTATAATATATTGGAGATGAAGATCATTGGCTTAAGCGCTAGATTTACACCCAATAGGCCGTAGGCTCGAGTCCTCCGTCAATTACTCCGGACAGTATCATCATCCTTCACACGAAAAATGTGCCACATTACCGAATATATGAAAAACTTGTTCTAGGTTACTAAGTTCAAACCACAACTGTGAGATTGATTATCTGATCTTAAGATACACTTTGTCACAAACCGAAACCTTATCTACCACGTAGATCACATAGTGAGGCAGTATTATTCACTGGATTACGTTTCGAATACAATTTATTCTTTATAGTCATATTATACTGTGTGTGTGACATTTTGTAAAGCAATAAAGATGTTTTAATCATAAGATTTCTAAGGGACTCTTATAATTCAGGTAATGACAACAGTAAAAATCATGTACTGCTGGTTTAGTAAGTTGTGACATGTTCAAAAAAGAACTAGGCGTTTACAACCTATACATTTGCTTTTTTCATATCGAAGAAAGTTATAAGGAAAGTAATTAGCCAACAAACAAAAGCACCCCTTATATGAAGGCTTATTTTAATATCCATTTATGGAATAATCCTTTTACATAAGGTACAACAAATGGTCAAACGGTGAGCAAACCTGATCCCATCATGAGTAGATATCAGTTAGAGGACCATAGGAAAACCTGGGAGAACTGCACAGTTGTTTTTTTCTAGTGTGGGATAAGACCATTGGCAGCTCATGATGAAATCCTGTAGCTATTCAAATCCCTAAAAACTGACACTTGAATACAGAAATGTATCTGTTGACTCACAGAAGTCTCGTTTTCTAGAAATCGTTAATTTTGAGTTAGATAATACCAGCTGTAGATATTTGGGTTATATAATATCTAAAGTGCTACACTACCGCTTTTATTAAATCATACAATGGAATGGTTGCTACTACAGGATAAAGAGGTCTAATGAAGTGAATATGCGTACGTAAAAACATTTCCCTCTTTTAGTAATGTCATTTCTGTATCCACTCAATTTTATTTACATCATATAACAATTACTCAGAATTATCACAATGATTTCGAGTAATTCTGAGTTTTTTACACAAAAGTGTATTATAAATTAGTTAGGTTTGTTGTTTACGTCATCAGAGTGTTTCAATAATGCGATGAATAATCAAAATGTAACTGGTGTGGGTGAAGACTGTTAAGTATTGACTAGAGTTGCGTAATATGAAGGACACCCAGAAAACTAGGATGTTAACAAAATAAATTGTTACAGGTAGAAAGAGTAAATAAAGAGGTTGGTTAAGAAAAAGACGTTACTAAGAGGCCATAAAAATATTCAAGAAAGGATTATTAACAAAGTCGTAGAACTTGGAATTATACCCAAGGTTGGAGGAGGGGCTGGAGCAGTTTCTTCTGTGCACATAAATCAGGATTTTCTATCCGGATCGCTAAGGCCTCGGCAATGCAAAGTATACGGAAGCTTACCGTTTTCGGGAGGCTTTTTTGACTTTGTAGATGACTTTAAATGAATTCTCCTTACACAACGTTGGTATAATAACACTGAGCGCAATGAACAACTCACATGAAATATTATATACGCTTATTCGTCCTTAGTAACTTCCGCTTCACTGAGCCACGTAAATATTAAAAGATGAAGAATGGCCTTTTACTGTTAGGATATGGATGGCTGAACGACAACGATAACGAAGAGGACAACAGGCAGGCTAACTACAACTATCGTCTATTCAACAAACTACACTCTAAATTACAAATCGTCAAGAATTTAAGCCATAAATATAAAAAATCTGATTGTTAGGCGATGATTAAATTTTACAATGAGGTCAAACAGCAGAGGTCATTTGATCAACAGGGTGAATTCCGCGACTAATGTTTTAAAACACTGATTACCATTTTCAGCTGCTTCCGATCAATACTATTAGAAGTTAAACTAGATAGCTCACATAGTCAAGAGGTCATCTATTGTTTGTCGCTTATCATTTGGATACTATCCATTTGATAACCTCTATAAACTTGGTCGTATACAAATATCATGCAACTACATTAGTGAAACGTTAACTGACGACTCCTGAAGAAATAAATCAGGACTCGGATAACCACAAAACAACTCTGTCTGTCATTTAGATATTTATCAACTCTGAGCACTTTGTGTAGATCATCTTGTGATTGAATTTATGTTTATCATTTTTGTCTACTTTTAATAAAACCCAAACTAAACTTGAACATATCCATAGTGCTTCTCGATTCTCTATCTTTCTCTAGTTAATGTAAGTTGAAAAGAAAAACCCCATACCAAAAACTTTTAAAATGTTTAAAATTACCCAAAAATTGTATTTTTTTATTAGGTGTTTAGTTGAAAGAGAGGAAGCATTATAATTCACTGAAAAAAGACGTTAGTTAGATTGTAGAGGTAATTAGCTATAGAAATACACTCACGTGCGTGTAACTTCTCAGCGCATGTGATGATGCAATAAAAAGCCTAAAAAATTAGCAATTTAAGAAGAAAGGTGATTTTATAGGCTACTTTTACACAGTGAAGCAACCAAACTTTCAGTTGAAGTCAATTTCTTCTTCGTCTAGACTTAATTTTAATTATATTTCCTTTCCCTTATGCATTAAGAGTTAGTGTAATGAGAAGGTATTTTAAGCTCAAGGAAATAATTTTAGGGCTTTTGATTTCTAGAACCTCTAAAGTTCGGTCGTAATGTCTTTGACTCTTTTTACTAAAAACGAGTAATGAATAGGGTATCACACATATTCCAACTATAATACCTCATTCTCGTAAAGCCATCACTCAGTAAACATCGAGAGAATGTCTTCATTTTATATTATGCAGGCTGAAAGATAAGACGAGAAATAATTGTTTAGATACAACAGTCACTAAGACGTGAGCACTGATATGAAGTGCAGTATTTACTGGTGACTAGATTCTATCAGAAAGTTGGGAAAATTATCAACCCGTGACCAACTCGTAAAAACATAACTAACCCTTACAAACCAAACTATAGAAAATTAATCTGATGCTCGCTAGTGACTTGCTACAGGATGGAGTTTCCTGGAGTTCTAGTGAGAAGTCGTGACCAGTGAGGTCCAATTAGATGTCACGTGTGTGGATGGATGTCCCACCAATGACAATGGCTGGGGTCACGCTAAATCACGAATTGGTAGAAGTTAGAATTCGTGGAGTGGCCATTGAATCGGGTCCCAGTGGCTGAATGGTATACGAGCTTGCCTTGTATCCGGAAGGTCTTGGGTTCGAATCCCAGTGGGTGCGTACTACCGATGACTCCCAAACTGGGATAAAACAGCAGCTGTCCAGTACTCGCTGGTTTTCAATGGTTCTCTAACTGTTATCAATCCGTGATCAACTGGTAAAAACATAACTAACCCTTACAAACCAAACTATAGAAAATTATCATTGCGATCCATCTTGATATGATGTTAAGGTTTCATGCTTCCTGATATTAGTCAGCAAAGCGTGTCTGCAACGTCGAAGAAAAGGATGTCTCCACTACAGTTCTCAAACTTTATCACATAGTGCTGCATCCAAACACGTTCGTATTAAGTAAGATGGAAATAGGAGATAGCATAACAGTAAGTCTTCGTCTAAAAGATATCGAAATTAATTATTAAGCATCCTCATGCAAAAAATCTGCCATACTGACTCACAATTACCTTTATAGCTAGGGATCTAATTGAGACAAAGTTCAATTTCTAGACAGTGCAAACGTCAAAGAATATCAGAATTTATTGGATTAAATTTTCCGAACCTGTCAAAAATCTAACAGCCTAGCCTAAACAATATCTTCAGATATAAAGTACAGAAAAATTAACCAGCTTTTAATACTGACGCCTACCAGTCATGCCGTTTAATTTATTTTCACAAACAGATTAACATTTAAAAAAGTATTTCGTTTTTGTAGAAATACATTTTATCGGAAAATCTTGAGTGTCATTTTAGACATTATCCTTAACACTGAATTCAGGAAATTAAAAGATTTAGTTAGGCCTATTGACTTTATATGTGACAATATACCTTAGTATTTGTGTTATAATTGTCTATGCCTGAATTTCAACAAACCGCACTAATTTTCTTTTATCATTAATGTTGATGGTTATGCTTAGGATGACTAAGAAGACTGCTGTATTGAACCATGTGACACGAAAACTACAATACCATTGAGAAGATCCTGTTGAAATTTATACGGTGTTATGAGTTTGACAAAATTAAGTGAAGATATCAAACTATTTTTTTCTCAAGCAGACATTTCTGTTAGCGTTTAACTGTACATTTGATCCTTGAGAATTTAACATAAACAAATGGCTGAAAGCATCACCTACTGATCAGTGGAAACACCATATGAACGAGTCTAAAAAACTGCACTGGACGTCTAAGTGAAAGTCGACCTGGACAAGAAATACTCTTCTCAATAAATTCTCTTCAGGTTCTTGCACTTATAATATATATCATTCATAGCCAGATGCAGCCGATACATGTCCAAGTAGAATAAAAAATTAGTTACACAGTGAAAAAATAAATAGTACTGATTTAACAAATTTGCTAGGTTGTGTGTAATTACAAAACATTGTGAAATACGCGACAATGATGGTGATTTGTCATATTAAATTCATACAGTGTGGAAATGGAAAATCACCAAATCAGTTCAAGTTTATAAAACGTGTTTGATAAGTGCTTGGTAGCAAAACGGCATGCATCAAAGTGGAAATAGTCACCTCCAAACTATTTTTTGACTTTTAATTTATCCATCTCAAGGTGAATTTTCCCTACGATTCCCTTTGGAAACCGAAATTATTTAAATCAGAATTTGTGATCTACCTGGCATCATAAATGGCAATCAAGAAAGCAAGCTTTAATGTATGGTGCTATATATCACTGACTGACTGGCTCATTTGAGTAATTGGATAACACTTGCATCAACTAGTATCGCTAGCTATCCAGTTCGAAGTGATCCGATCAGTTCTCTCAAGTAATTAACCAGAAATGAGATAGTTTGAGCCGACTTGGCACTTTTAGCTGAGTTGAACCGAGTAAATCGCTGATGAGCCCTGCCCAAAATAGGTGAAACGACCGTCCGGTGTTTAGATCACTGCAATCTGGATAGCGAGTGCCAATAGTTGATGTGAGTGGTATTCAAATAATTATGTCAGTTACTAGTGATATGTAGGAACCGTACGAATAGTTCATCATGCCATAATCAATAATTTGAGAGAAGGAAATAGATATCTAAGCTTTTTGTAGGGATTTAGTTTGATTGGTTGGAGGATTTCATTCTAAGCTCACCAGTGACTGGCCCTATTCAGACAGTCACCTAGGGTTCTAGTGGAAAGCCGTGACCGGTAGGTTACAGCAGGTTGAAGGTGAGGCAGTAACTCATCAAAGAAGACATTGTGAAGTGGTCACGCTTTGTCATGAATTGGCAGAAGTTAGAATTCACAGACCGTTGGGTTGGGTCCCTCTGGCTTAGTGGTCTACGAGCTCGCCTTGAAACCAGAAGGTTCTGGTTTCGAAAACCACAGGTGGGTTCGTACTGTTGAAGACCCCCAAAGTAGTACGAAAGAGCTTTACTGTACTCCCGGATTTTCCAATGGTTCTCTAATCGGTGTTAGCTCATGATGAAATCCTCCAACCAATCAAAAGATATCTAAGCTGTTTATTTTAATATTCAGTAATTTACAGTCCTCACGAAGAATCTGAGGAAGAAGTGAAGACAGCAAAAGCCACAAACAACACATATATTTCTTAACCCTTTGTATATATTAATTTCATTACGTTAGCCTAAAATATTTTTTCAAGGTAGAGAATATTTTCATGGTTTTTGTAAACTGTTTCCAGGGATATGTGCAAACTATTCTACTCCAAGTTTATCTGGGTGACTTTTAAAATTATAATTGCAATAAAGTTAGCAAAAGCAATAATAATATCATAAAAGCGAATAATTAGTTTCAATAGTGGACTATTTTCATACAGCTAAGGTGTTTGTATGTATTGATCATGGAATTTTAATGAAAGTACCACCTAAAGAATAATATAGAAATGAAAAAACGAATAAATAAAAAATATTGAAATCAATTCACTTTTGACTGAAAACGATACTTTTTGAAGATAAATAAAAGGAAATTGAAGAAAACCGTTTAGTAGTTCACTTTTTATACCTTGGATCAAATAACTATAGAAAATTAATCTGATGCTCACTAGATGGAGCTTCCTGCAGTTCTAGTGAGAAGTCGTGACCAGTGAGGTCCAATTAGATGTCACGTGTGTGGATGGATGTCCCACCAATGACAATGGCTGGGGTCACGCTAAATCACGAATTGGTAGAAGTTAGAATTCATGTCTCTTGTGAGAGAAGAAACTGGGTCACCCAGTGAGAACTGCAGTCAGAGACGTTAAAATTGAGCTATTCGGTTTCACAGTCGCCCTCCTATAGGATTGAACTGGATACTTTTCGTTGGACACTAGTCGCTAAATAATGTTGCGTCGGCAGTAGAATGTTTGTGATCCATGCATACTGCCTGGGGTTTGATCCCTCGCCGATACACTCTCCAACCTCGCTTAGCTGCTAGTAAGCCCGGAAAAGAAGTGAGATTGAGCGTGAGGCTAGTAACCCTACTTCATGGAAAAAAGGAATAACACACTACTGCTACGGAAACTTCAGAGATCAACACTTCAAGCCCCATACTGCGTTGAGAATGAAAGAGGAATAAAATAAATAATTAATTTCTATAGTTGACAGTGTATAGATGTTGCAAATGTGCAATGCAACACAGATGACAATTTGTAATGAAAATATCCAACATTATTCTTTTTGATCTTTTGTACTGTGGATGAAAATTTCTTTGCTTAGCTTCTTGGGATTTATTTTACATAGCACACAAACTAAATTTCAGTTAATTATACATAACTGCTGAATGAATTCTTTTGTTTTCTACTGAAACAGAAAAACTCAAAAATTGTCTTTTTTCATTATTATGACATCATGTCTAGTCATCTCCTGTGTTTATATATCCACTTTCACTTATGGAACAATGTCTGATAATTTTCATCTTTTCTTTGTAAACTTGCATTCTATGTACCATAATATTTTATCCGCAGGGTTGTTGTCATAGCAACTCTAATGACATTATAAACGTAACATTATAAAAGTAAAACTGAAATTAATAAAGCAGAACGGAAGTAAAAGGAAAGGTACAGTAGTTAATTTTCCACTTGAAATATTATGATGATTGCTATTTCTTAATCAAGATTTATTATCTTTGTCAGGGAAGAATAAGTGAAAATGGTTTAAAAATAAACCTTGTATCTGCAAATATTGTGACCATGTGGTCTTTATTCTTTTTCTTGGTGGGGGGGGGGCTATTTTTAGTGTTAAAAAATGAATTGCTCTTTATTAATGGTCGAATATACCTATTACATCATAGAAAAGATTTTTTAAAATGACGATTGTAACGAAGAAAAATGTTTCGTATCGACTAAAACACCAAACAAAACTGTACATTTGTGAATAGATGATAAAGTTTCAGAAATATTTCGAGTTAGTGGTCAAAATATACCGAGAAACAAAACAAAGCCATTAAGTAAAAATGGGGATTACAAAATATTAAAAAAGGAAGATAAACAGGGGGTTCGAATAGAAGATCACAGTCGGATATCAGTGTTTTCTTAAGAAAACGGATCACTTATGATGGCCATAGTAAAGACGATTGCAGCCAAAAAAAGTTTTCTTCTCGACGAAGTCATCAACTAGGCTGTACATTCATGTATTTATATTAAATATGTGATAAAGTTGCAGAATTACTTCCGGTCAAAGGTCAAGTTGATAAAATTATAGAGTATTATAACCAGGAAGATGGGGTAAAAAAGACATAATAAGGTTGTAATTATTAGGAAAATTATCACTTAGAAAAATTATACCCTACTTAGCTCGTGTTCTGTTTGATAAAAGAAAGTATTAGGCGTGACACCTATAACTTATTAAATAGACAGTAGTACAACTGGATCTCGTCTTTCCAACTCATATCATTTATAGGTACAACGTTTCCTTTCTTCCTTTTCCTTTTCTCTCTCTCTTTCTTTTTTTCCGTTAAGTGCTGCTTTGTTTCTTTCTCTCGCTTACGTCAGTAAATATGACAGCTCCTACTTTTCTAACACCTTCAAACACTGTTCAGCTTTACCTTTGCTACCGACATGCCAATGTGTTGTTGTAATAATAAACTGTGATTTCCTTAATCTATGTAGAATTCTATTTATTGATAATGTACTAACTGGATGCAATACTGTGGTAAAAATGCTGAGAATTCCATTCTGTATCACAAGTACTGTTTTGGAATAAAGCAAATTATTATTATTATTAATCGTAGATTGAGGACGCAGTGTTAAGAAAATAGGCAGGAAGTTCGGACATATGAAAAATTAAAAAAATGCAACCAAATCTAGTAATGCAGACAGAAATTAAAGACGTAAAAATAACAGAAATAAACAGGAAGATTGGACAAGAAAGGTAATAGAGCTATCATTATTAGTGGGGCTGACTTTTTATGATGGCCATGGTAGGGACACTGTTTGGACGTATTTCTTTTGAACACATAGAGTGGACTACATTATTTGGATCTCCAGTGTCCCAGCGATTCCTAGATGCCTTGATTTCACTGCCTTTGATAGGTTTGGTCGGATCTAGTATATGACTTTGAAGGACTTTACAAATGGAGCTGAATGTCCTGAATTCACCATATGTTCTATTACCAAACTGTATACACCTTTGAATTCTCCCATTGCTAACCATGCTGGTACGGCCAATGTACTTGGCTTCCCACGAGCAAGTGAACTTGAATATGCATGTTGAAGTGGCTCATTACGATAGATTGTCTTTCACGTGCTAAGTGAGTAGCTTCTCGCAGTAGAACGTTACTTATAGGCTGTCGACGAAGTGTGTTTCACTGAGAGACTTAGAAAGCCATCTACGGAGAAGTTCTGCTCCGGTATCACTTCAAATTCTAGGTTCAGTATCAGGATCTTTTTGAGGACAACGCAGGCCTTTTCAAGCGTCTATTTTGGTTTTAACTTCTTCTCTGTGAATCTGGGTGGAGATGAATTTTTTTCCAGGTTCCCTCAGAGATTTCGCAATTCTTCGTCAACTGAATCCTCAGTGCAAATTTTTCGGATCCTTTAGGAAAGAGAGTATATTAGGTTTCTATTTCTGCTTGGAGGTACTGATAAACTCTCCGTTCCATGTGGGCTTTTTATAGATGGATCTTCTTAGCGAGTTATCAACATTCCTTCGTAGTTGAGCGTCAAGGAAATGAAACACTGAGTCAGATCCAACTTCCAGATTGAAGCCGATGTTTGTATGGGCGTTACCGAAGGTCTAGAGTAGGTTTTTTGGCTCATGGTTCCCTTCACAAATAATGAAATTATCATACATTTAGTTCCTTTGATAAATTTCAATAGAGAAAGAAAGACAAGGTTTGCAGTATAAAGTGATATCATCATTCTATTTCACAGGTTCGCATCAGCTGCACACCACAACCTGAAATTACAATGGTTATATAGATGATAACAACATACTTCAATGTTTAAGTGGTAGTTGAGAACAAATACTATAAAATTTACGCATCCAAAATGTAAGCATTACAATTTTTAGTTTAAGTTTTCATCATCAATTTATAAGCTTTTAAAGTTGGAAAGAGGGGGTAGGGGTAAGACAGAAAACAGAAAAAATTAACAAATGGTGTTAGCTTGCAGGTTCACATAGCAACTCAAAAAACAAGCTATTAACAAAAGCGTTTATAGTAACCCTACTTCATGGAAAAAAGGAATAACACACTACTGCTACGGAAACTTCAGAGATCAACACTTCAAGCCCCATACTGCGTTGAGAATGAAAGAGGAATATAATAAATAATTAATTTCTATAGTTGACAGTGTGTAGATGTTACAAATGTGCAATGCAACACAGATGACAATTTGTTATGAAAATATCCAACATTATTCTTTTTGATCTTTTGTACTGTGGATGAAAATTTCTTTGCTTAGCTTCTTGGGATTTATTTTACATAGCACACAAACTAAATTTCAGTTAATTATACATAACTGCTGAATGAATTCTTTTGTTTTCTACTAAAACAGATAAACTCAAAAATTGTCTTTTTTCATTATTATGACATCATGTCTAGTCATCTCCTGTGTTTATATATCCACTTTCACTTATGGAACAATGTCTGATAATTTTCATCTTTTCTTTGTAATTTTGCATTCTATGTACCATAATATTTTATCCGCAGGGTTGTTGTCATAGCAACTCTAATGACATTATAAACGTAACATTATAAAAGTAAAACTGAAATTAATAAAGCAGAACGGAAGTAAAAGGAAAGGTACAGTAGTTAATTTTCCACTTGAAATATTATGATGATTGCTATTTCTTAATCAAGATTTATTATCTTTGTCAGGGAAGAATAAGTGAAAATGGTTTAAAAATAAACCTTGTATCTGCAAATATTGTGACCATGTGGTCTTTATTCTTTTTCTTGGGTGGGGGGGGGCTATTTTTAGTGTTAAAAAATGAATTGCTCTTTGTTCATGGTCGAATATACCTATTACATCATAGAAAAGATTTTTTTAAATGACCATTGTAACGAAGAAAAATGTTTCGTATCGACTAAAACACCAAACAAAACTGTACATTTGTGAATAGATGATAAAGTTTCAGAAATATTTCGAGTTAGTGGTCAAAATATACCGAGAAACAAAACAAAGCCATTAAATAAAAATGGGGATTAAAAAATATTAGAAAAGGAAGATAAACAGGGGGTTCGAATAGAAGATCACAGTCGGATATCAGTGTTTTCTTAAGAAAACGGATCACTTATGATGGCCATAGTAAAGACGATTGCAGCCAAAAAAAGTTTTCTTCTCGACGAAGTCATCAACTAGGCTGTACATTCATGTATTTATATTAAATATGTGATAAAGCTTCAGAATTACTTCCGGTCAAAGCTCAAGTTGATAAAATTATAGAGTATTATAACCAGGAAGATGGGGTAAAAAAGACATAATAAGGTTGTAATTATTAGGAAAATTATCACTTAGAAAAATTATACCCTACTTAGCTCGTGTTCTGTTTGATAAAAGAAAGTATTAGGCGTGACACCTATAACTTATTAAATAGACAGTAGTACAACTGGATCTCGTCTTTCCAACTCATATCATTTATAGGTACAACGTTTCCTTTCTTCCTTTTCCTTTTCTCTCTCTCTTTCTTTTTTTCCGTTAAGTGCTGCTTTGTTTCTTTCTCTCGCTTACGTCAGTAAATATGACAGCTCCTACTTTTCTAACACCTTCAAACACTGTTCAGCTTTACCTTTGCTACCGACATGCCAATGTGTTGTTGTAATAATAAACTGTGATTTCCTTAATCTATGTAGAATTCTATTTATTGATAATGTACTAACTGGATGCAATACTGTGGTAAAAATGCTGAGAATTCCATTCTGTATCACAAGTACTGTTTTGGAATAAAGCAAATTATTATTATTATTAATCGTAGATTGAGGACGCAGTGTTAAGAAAATAGGCAGGAAGTTCGGACATATGAAAAATTTAAAAAATGCAACCAAATCTAGTAATGCAGACAGAAATTAAAGACGTAAAAATAACAGAAATAAACAGGAAGATTGGACAAGAAAGGTAATAGAGCTATCATTATTAGTGGGGCTGACTTTTTATGATGGCCATGGTAGGGACACTGTTTGGACGTATTTCTTTTGAACACATAGAGTGGACTACATTATTTGGATCTCCAGTGTCCCAGCGATTCCTAGATGCCTTGATTTCACTGCCTTTGATAGGTTTGGTCGGATCTAGTATATGACTTTGAAGGACTTTACAAATGGAGCTGAATGTCCTGAATTCACCATATGTTCTATTACCAAACTGTATACACCTTTGAATTCTCCCATTGCTAACCATGCTGGTACGGCCAATGTACTTGGCTTCCCACGAGCAAGTGAACTTGAATATGCATGTTGAAGTGGCTCATTACGATAGATTGTCTTTCACGTGCTAAGTGAGTAGCTTCTCGCAGTAGAACGTTACTTATAGGCTGTCGACGAAGTGTCTTTCACTGAGAGACTTAGAAAGCCATCTACGGAGAAGTTCTGCTCCGGTATCACTTCAAATTCTAGGTTCAGTATCAGGATCTTTTTGAGGACAACGCAGGCCTTTTCAAGCGTCTATTTTGGTTTTAACTTCTTCTCTGTGAATCTGGGTGGAGATGAATTTTTTTCCAGGTTCCCTCAGAGATTTCACAATTCTTCGTCAACTGAATACTCAGTGCAAATTTTTCGGATCCTTTAGGAAAGAGAGTATATTAGGTTTCTATTTCCGCTTGGAGGTACTGATAAACTCTCCGTTCCATGTGGGCTTTTTATAGATGGATCTTCTTAGCGAGTTATCAACATTCCTTCGTAGTTGAGCGTCAAGGAAATGAAACACTGAGTCAGATCCAACTTCCAGATTGAAGCCGATGTTTGTATGGGCGTTACCGAAGGTCTAGAGTAGGTTTTTTGGCTCATGGTTCCCTTCACAAATAATGAAATTATCATACATTTAGTTCCTTTGATAAATTTCAATAGAGAAAGAAAGACAAGGTTTGCAGTATAAAGTGATATCATCATTCTATTTCACAGGTTCGCATCAGCTGCACACCACAACCTGAAATTACAATGGTTATATAGATGATAACAACATACTTCAATGTTTAAGTGGTAGTTGAGAACAAATACTATAAAATTTACGCATCCAAAATGTAAGCATTACAATTTTTAGTTTAAGTTTTCATCATCAATTTATAAGCTTTTAAAGTTGGAAAGAGGGGGTAGGGGTAAGACAGAAAACAGAAAAAATTAACAAATGGTGTTAGCTTGTAGGTTCACATAGCAACTCAAAAAACAAACTATAAACGCTTTTGTTAATAGCTTGTTTTTTGAGTTACTATGTGAACCTACAAGCTAACACCATTTGTTAATTTTTTCTGTTTTCTGTCTTACCCCTCCCCCTCTTTTCTACTTTAAAAGCGTATAAATTGATGATGAAAACTTAAACTAAAATTTTAATGCTTTCATTTCGGATGCGTAAATTTTATAGTATCTCTTCTCTACTACCACTTAAACATTAAAGTATGTTGTTATCATCTATATAACCATTGTAATTTCAGGTGGTGGTGTGCAGCTGATGCGAACCTGTGAAATAGAATGATGATATCATTTTATACTGCAAATCTGGTCTTTCTTTCTCTATCGAAAATGAAATTATCATCAACGGATCTCTCAAAAAGATGGAGATCGTCGATATTTGATTATAAGAAGTTGTCTTCTAAGCTAGTCATAAAGAAGAGAGCTAATAATCCAGCAATCCCAATTGACTTCTTCATAATATGATGGAGACTTCGACAGAAGAAGGTGAAAGTGGGAAGAACTGATAAGTGATGGTAAAGTTGTGGCATAAACCAATAGTTAAGCAAACAGGAAGTTCACATATCAGCCACGCCATTTGAGACCGATAATGTCAGTGGTGAAATCACCATTTTTTTTAAGTGATTAGTTGGCTGCCACAAAAGTTGTACCCAATGCGATGACTGTTGGTAGTTCACTGTGTCAAAAATTCATATGAGTATTCGCATGAAATGGATCGATTAAATATTTCAAACAAACTTCTAGTATCATATGATGTTTCTTCTTTATTCAGAAGAGTAATTATTCAAGAAACAGTGGAAATCATATGCGAATCGTCCGAATTAGTTCCTGAGACAAAAGTCACTCATATGAACAAAGAATGTTCGGTTCCATTTCAGTAACTAACGATACCGGCAAATCGACGAAGTGGTCATGGGTTCATCTTTGGGGCTTATTCTCGCGGGCGCATTCATTGTTGATTTTGAATAAACGCAAATGAAATAGAAAACAGAGAAGACCAAGTAATAATGATAGTATGTTGAATATAAATTTTCTTGTTTCCTGCAATATGGACTACATATGTAACAACAGAAGACAAAGGCCAGGCAACAGATCGTTTATTAAGGAAAATCAACACATATTTATAGATTTTAATGTACATTATTGTAGATTATTGTTAGTAGAAAATACAGTCTTTTGATTGGTTGTTTCTCACAGAAAGTTAACCTTGCATCTCTATGTGGCTGTGTCAGATCATCCATATGCTAACTGTATCCGCCTACGCAAAGCCTTTGTTCTCATTTTCTCACCACCAATATTGGGGACATAAACATTGACGTCAATTACTGTCTACCAACTTTGGCTAGCATCCAGCTCTCACCATACATATAAATATTGTGTGAGAAACTCAATGTAGCACAACATCATATTAAGTTGCAAGCTACATAACTAGTTGTATTTTTTGCATTTATACGTAAGATGAAGAACTGATGAAACCACTGAAAAGAGACTATCCATAGAAAAGAAACGTGGACTGGTCAATACTTAAATCATTCAGTTATTACCCAAAGTCTGCAACCGGAGAAGGATCAAAGTGCTATGTCAGAAGAGAGAAGATGTCATCTTCAGAGAATAGGATTGACGCTCCATTATGGATAAAATTTTATTTTGATAAAATCACATTGTTGTACAGTAATATTTACGGATGACAACGTTTTGAGCAAAAATTATTGCTCATAATCATATCAAGTCACTCACACAACTTTCTTACTCCGTTTATATACATGAGTGAAATTGATTAAACATTTGAATGAAAATCAATATAAGATAAAGTACATTCAGGAATAATATTAGTGCTATCAATCAAGTACAATTAGATGGGAAATAAGACGATTTTCTATTAAAATAAGTAACTTGTTAGAATGATATAATGTGAATTGAATACATTTATCATTATTTATTATCTTCCTCTGATTTGACTGGTGGTAATAATACCTTCCATATCTCTGGTGTTTGCACTGAGTCACTTCTATTGTATCTGTTGGATGTAGAATTGGTGAACCAGGCTGGATTCAGTAATCAATCTCTCTCTACCTCCACCTACCTATATTACCTTTTAGAATTTCAACTCTGTCCCACCCGCCCTATTGTGTGGTTGCGTGTTAATGCATGTAGTGCAATCGCTGAGCTTTTTTCTCAATTACTCATCTTCAGTGGATCAGTCATTCTAACCTTAGCTAAATTCTTATGTTCTGATAATCTCCCTACTCCCGATCTACTAGTTTGATCTAAGTAGTTGACTTAACTCACAGTCATTGCAAGGTATTTTGTAAATTATATTATTTTGTCTAATTGGGTCAACCGATAGGGTCCTTTAACCTACAGAGCTTGTCCTACCTGAGTGAGTTCGTAAGTTTAGATGCCACCCTAATTCCTGCTTTATTGAGAATCCGACGTAAGTTCTCAGATGTCCCCTCCTATATTCTTTCTTATTAATGATATCATAATTAGTTTCACCATTATTTTTACTTTACTTGACTGATTGACTGATTGATTTGATTGACGAATAGCTAATGATTATTCACCGAAAATACCCATTGAGTCATGAAGAAAAAATAAAAGACAATTCAGCGAAGAAAATTTTCTTTATCGACGAAATCATATTCAAAAGCTGTACAGTCGTATTTATATTTACCAAAAATGTATAGTAGTCTAATTTTGAATAAGAGGGAGTGACATAATTGATATAATTACACAGAAGTGGCTTTTGAAGTAAAAATAAAAATTGTAAATTATGTAGTACTCAGCAACACAAAGAAAGACAGGGTTAGAAATTTGACAAGGTTAAAATTGTTATTGAGTGAGAATAAAGGTAGTTGAGTGTCAATTTAACAAGTGTGAAGAGGGAACATGTGAGAGTGATAATAGTGAATTAAATATTAAAGCAAAAGCAAACTAAAAGTAAAATTAAAAATTAAAAAAATTAAAAATCAAAATTTATTACTGGGAACGACCAGTCACAGAATAAAAAAACTGGACAAAATATTTCTGTATGCAGAGTTTGGAGTTGTTTTAACGAATTATTTAAAGGAATTTAATGAATTATTTTTGATGTCATTGTGTTCTCTGAGCTGGATAGTAAATTTGAGAAGCTTTCATCACCCTACTAGGCGACATCTTCAGCGCATATTTAAATTTGAAGTGAGCTTTTAGATTTCTCAACGAATTTATTAGTCATCTCTCCTGGTGACCTTGGATGTGATTGGTTGTGTTTGTGTGTTTTCACACCTTCTAGGTTACTTGTATTGAAACTGATTGTTTCCTTGACTTGAAGTTTGACCGTTTGTGTGTGAGGTTTCTTTCTTATCGGTTGACAAATTTTGTATATGCCAATGTGTCTACTGATTGTCAATTCACTAGAATACCAGGCTACCAAAATTCTCTAGCATTCTTGGTGTTTCTTCTGTCTGATATTTGAACGTTGGTTGTCCAAGTCGAATTGATGTCGTTGGTTGTCTGCATGTAGTGATATGAGGGAGTGGATGTCATGTATTCTGAAGGCTAATTTATGTTCGCCGATACGAAGACGAAGGGGACGTCCATTTTCGCCAATGTAGTGTTTTTCGCAGTCGTTACAACTTATTTGGTAGATGATGTTGGTTTTATCTTCTTTCGTTGTTGAGTCTTTTGGTTGACACATATCCAGCTGAGTGAAATGATTTTGTTGGTCTGTTCACGACATCAATTCCTAAAGGTTTGAAGAGTCTCGTAGTGACTTTTGAGGCATTTTTTATAAATGGTAAAGCGCTTTTCTTTGTGTTTTCCTTGGAGGCTTTTGGTTTGATAGGCTGGCTTGGGGGTATATGTCTTTTGATGAAATTCCGTGGAAATCCATTTTTTTGGAAGACGTCCATGAGATATTTTTCTCAAATTATCCTCAAGGTGGGAGTGAAGCAATGAGTCCAAGAGGGTATGGACAAAGTTTATCAAACGATAAGAAAGAAACCTCACACACAAACGGTCAAACTTCAAGTCAAGGAAACAATCAGTTTCAATACAAGTAACCTAGAAGGTGTGAAAACACACAAACACAACCAATCACATCCAAGGTCACCAGGAGAGATGACTAATAAATTCGTTGAGAAATCTAAAAGCTCACTTCAAATTTAAATATGCGCTGAAGATGTCGCCTAGTAGGGTGATGAAAGCTTCTCAAATTTACTATCCAGCTCAGAGAACACAACCAAATCAAAATGATCCACCTGAGCTACAAATGTTCTCTATCATATTTAATGAATTATGCTTATACCCGAAAACTAATCATGAAATACGGAAGAGAATAAACATCCAGATTGCAGGCCTTAACGGTTGAGGAGAAAATAAATTTAATTTGCATGCTGTACAGGAAGGGAAATCTTTCAAGAAGAATCGGGAAACACAACCAAAGGCACTCTAAAAACAACAATTCCCTGCGCTACGTTGATGCCGCTTTACGGTAAGAAATGCTCATTATTTCAGTCAGAAGTATATAAGTATCTTGCTTGTGCCATGTCCATTTGCATTTACCAATTCAAATACACTTATGGTAGCATGTACATACGATGGACCCAGGGGAGTGTATATATCAGACTCTCTAAACATACTCCTAGCAATCTTCTTATGAAAAATAATAAAGTGTTAACAAGGACGATCATTAAGCTCCTAACTGATACGTGACATACAGTTGAAATTAGTTAAGTCTTTAGAATAATCGAAATTTAGAGAAGGCCCTTGTTTCTCCAATTCGTAGAGGTCATTTCCACCAGGCAGTTTCAAAGTAGTCACCTTATTCGGAATGGTAGTGTGAATTATATGGTAGCTTGATATTTCTCTGTTGTTTTTTTGTCATATCCCAATTTTTTGTTTTGATCATAACTCAGTTATCTGAAGTAAGTACTAATCTTCCAATTCTCCTTATCTTTTCTTTACGTAGTAGTTCTACCATCATCTACCAGTTCTTCTCACTCCCACCATCATATTATGCCCAAATAAACCCTGTCTGTTAGATTATAAATTACTTTTCAATATTCAAGTGTTGATTTGTAGGAATTTGATTGGTTGGTTACAGGATTTCATCATGAACTGACAATGGTTAAAGAATCATTGGAAAACTTGGGAGTACTGGACAACTGTTTCATCTTAGTTTGGGACTCTTCATTAGTACGCAACCAACGGGGTTTCACTGCTATGCCGTTTGAATGGAACCAGTTTTTAAAATATGCTGCATACCTACAATTATAATAACTTATGTCACTTTTAGGTCATTAGCAGCTAAAAAGAGCCGTGAGATAGAGACAGTAAGCACTTTTTATCCTGCGAATATGTTCCTTCCCAACTTGTTCAAGATCACCAAAGGGAGTGCGTGTATGGGACACAGAAATATTAAAATAAACAACTTATTTGATCGTTTACTACTTGCCTCCCGATAGCCTTTCCTTCTCATAATCATTCCGCATTTTAATGGTTATGAGTTCACAAATTTGATCACATTAAATTGCTGAAAGGATTAGACAATCACCTGTCAGTGAATTCAATGTAGTCATTTCTCGATCAGATACGAGAAATGATCACTAAATCATGAGGACAAATTGCAACGTGAAGAAAACAATATGTTGAAGTGATGTAAATGGTGTGACATATGAGGTCAAGGTAACTGCACAGAACTTAAAGGTTAACAGAGAACTAGCTTACTCTTTACTACCCCATTAGATTAGTATTTGAGTATTTACGTATTTTTAGGCATGGATGTGTTACATCATGAGTACCAAGATATGTGCCAAGTAAAAACTGGTGGTGAGGAAAGTACTGAATGGCTTAATAAATAGGCGAGCACTGTTATTAAGTTTATTTAAAGGAGAATTAATCGAATAATATTACCTTTGAAGGTAAAAAAAAACACGAAAAGCAATATAACGGTTTCCTTCAGATTTTATTCCTTGACAATTCTGATGACGCATGAATCCTTCGACCCCTGAGCTTCACCTAGCTAGATGTAACGCTCTAAAGAAACTGTAACTAAAAACAGCCATCCCTAATTCAATGGCGAAATTAATTGCTGACAGAAATTCCGGCTCTTTAAAATAGTTGAACGGCAGGCATGTATTAGACAGCCTTAATTTTCCTACAACATCCGTAGGTGTCATATATGAATAACTGCGTTAAATATTTTACTGAACAGGAGACTTCTGAATGCTTCAGCTTACAACCTGAGCATGCAATAGATATACTTTAATTTTAGACAATATTAAGCATATGGAGGGTGTGAATGTAAAAACAAGACGCGATCATATCAGCAGGATAACGCTGTTTCTGAATGCAGATATAACAGTGACACAAATCTTGTGATCACATTATTATGGAAAAAATCAGCACTCTGTTTGCCATGCCTGAAGGTTAAGAAACTACCGGGTCAAACGACAGGCCGTAAATTTATTTGACACTTATTACTTTATCATTCAAGCTCACAGTAAGATATTTTTCCAGATCAAAAGAAATGGTTGTCTAAAGACAAGATTCTCCTAATGTCTGAAATAATGCCAGAGGCTGAAATTTTGTCACCCCACTATTGTGGAAACACCTATGGTGCATAAAAAACACAGTCCATGAATACTGATCCATATGAATACACTTCAGGAGAGATAGTCAGATCCCTTCACCTTCGGTTATTTGAAGGCATTTAACCTAGAATTGTTCTACATGTGGCACTATTTGTTTTGCCAATTCACACTTGATATTCAACTATGATTATAATCACAATGATTTTAATTGCATCTCATGCTATTATTATTTCATGTATTCACACCTTTGCTGAAATTTCCTCACAGGATATAATTTCCCAATAACAAAACCACATATTTACAATTGTACTGCCTGATAACAAATCCTTAGAAAAGACTCTCTTCGCCGAATATTGTGTTCCTAGTGTTACAATGAGAACTATTAAATTATTGAGAGAATGTTTAACTGCCTGAAAGAAAGATAAATAAATGAAGGTCAATGCAGAAGTGGGTGACTCGGGTTTGAATCTCAGAAGGGATATGAGTTCCTTCAAGGGTGCAGATACGCCTTACTGACTGGTGAGTGACAACTTGCTCAAAACCTAGGTCCAAGGCTTCCTGCCAATTTCCCCTAACCATCTAATATCCTCAAATCAATGTGCACCGTGATGGCGAGTTACACAGAATGGTGGCCAAATTTCAAACCTGACTGACAGAATTCAGTCTGCACCAAAGAAAGGGCTAGACAAATCACACTAGTTACGAGTGTCCGATCAAACGTCACTAATATTATTGCACATTTGGGATCACTTATGGCATATCCTAGTAAAAGCCCTTCATATATGTATATATATATATATATATATAGACAGGAAGGTGTGATCGATGGAAACTGGGAAATCTTCACCAACAAGCAACACGACTAACTAACACTAAAAACCCATAAGCCTTGAGGGTAGAAAACTTTTTGTCATATGTGATTCCTAAGTGAGAGAAGAAAAATTGGAAGTCTCCACACTGAAATTAATTAGTCTGCATGTTAAAAGTGTAATACAAAAAAATAACTGACATGACGTTTAAACAACTTCAGATATGTAAAATATATAGATAGAGAGTAGAGTGTGGTGTTTATAAATTAGTTGCTTAATTTATAAAGCCTCTTTCCTAATTCCCTTCGCTTTCGCATACACTGCAGGTTGTCTATATTCTTCGTAGGAAATAAATGATGCCACTTCTGCTGCCAACCCATATGCTTGGATTCTTTATAGATGGTCGCATGTTATTCGGATTCAAATGTATTTTATGTTATTAGGTTGAAAATGTATTTTCTTCCTATAATTAGCGGTTTACAATCAAATTACAAAGTGTAATAAGATTGTTGTAGGACTTTATTTTAAAACAGTTAAACACTTAAATGGCTATTATAAGTGACCCAAAAATATGGTCAACTTTATGAAGACTATGACGGCTATAATAATGGTAAGTTGTCTACATAGTGAATGGACAATAATGTTTCTTGTTAACTGATTAAAAAAACATATTAAAATTTTCAAAAGAATGGATACTGAACAAAGAGTACTCTTTTCGATAAATTCATCATCAGGCTCTACAGTTATATATACACATTATAGTGAATGAATGAATTAGTGTCATGAACAACATTAATGTTTAAATAACATCGAATCAATAATATTGAAAGATTACAGCTCAGTAGCATCAACATAAAATAAGCTGAATGTCAGAAAAATTAGGAAAGATAATATTACAAATTCATGAGTTTTTAGTTTCTACTGAAGGCCAGGGCAGTAGTAGGGGCTGGACTTGCTTCTTTTGAACACAGAGCACTGGTTGTTGGAGGCGAACTGCAATAGCCTCTGCTGTCTGGAGCATGCGGTGCTTCGATGATTTTGGCAATTTATTAGGCAGCCGGTATATTATAGAGAAGGATTCTTCCACGCTAGCTGGCTTTGTGGCCAGTTTGCATCAGATGGTTCAATATCGAACTGTTTAGGGTTTTAACCACACCTTTACTTAGCCATAATGGGAAATGTTCCCAAGTGAGCACGAAATATCAAGTTCCTAGAGCAACGGCCAACATAACTCGCTCCACCACATGTGCAGTTGAATTGGTAGATACAATTTGAAGTGGCTAGTCTAGGTACTTCATCTTTCAGTCGAGGTAGCACCATCGGTCGTGTAGAGAATAACACGTCTAGTTCGCCAGCATTAAAAGTTCTTTGAACTGATTTTCTTAATTTCCTCGTAATTAACTCACTTGGTATATCGCCCTTGAATTGCAGTCGTATGTAAAGTGGCATCTTGTTTACAGATAGTGAGTAGTCCTTTTCCGCTTTCTTTGTCATGCGTTTCTTGATGAAGTTTTCGGGATAGCTATTTTCGATCAAAGTACCATGTGCAATGCTTAATTCATCTTCAATTACTTCTTCTGAGTATGTAGTTCTAACTCTGTGGCTGAGGGTCTTCACTAAATTTTTTTGTACATGTTAGGAACGAAGCTGTGAAAATGTGTATATTGTCCTGTCCAAGTACTTTTCCTATGCAAATTTCTTTTTATACTACCATCTGGTTTTCTTGTAAGTAGGACATCCAGGAAGGCAATTCTGTCTTGGGATTCCTCTTCGCATAAAAATGTCATAACCGAATGAACTTCATCGAATTCAGTAATTATTGTACTCATATGGTGTTACCAGTTAGGGATAAAAATACATAAATTTATAGGTGTGCTTCTGTAAGGGAATAACTGTTTGAAAAATCCCTCCCTCGGTACTTTTTTGGATGTTTCAGCTAACTTTTTAATCATAATCCATTTTTCTCCTAGACTGTGTATCATTATTCTGACTCTTGTATATCAGTAGGTTGACTTGATCCTTGCTATTCGTCTTTCTCTCCGTTTAATCTCTAATTTTAATGCTTCTCTTTAAGGTTTCGCGATTCATAATGTGTTGTTTTACGGTGTGTTTTTGTTTTTGAGTGAGTCAGGATCATTCTGATCTTGAACTGACAGCGGGAATTGTTGGTGTGTGGTTCTTGTGGACACAGTTTTGATCCCAACTTGTCGGGAATATTCTGTTTGATTCAAAGGTACTTCTAGCAGCTAAATATTGGTTAAATAGTTTAGTCCTATAGTACTGGTTTCGCACTTAGAAACTTACCTGTTCTACAAAGCTGCCTCACGACACTGTTGAAGTAATTATGAGTTTCTGATGTGATTATTGTTGAATATAACAACATAGGTCTAACCAATAATAACCGTCTTTTTGCCGTCTTTGGAGCGTTTCGTGACTATGCGTCTCTCAAGGAAGTTTCGGACAGTTATGCCATAGAATGTAAAATCGGTTTCTCGCGTTCAGACCACAACGAGGCAATTTCGGTCTTTGCAGCTAGGTATTTTCCTTAGACTGCTAGGTTGGGACACTTTGATGGAAGCATTGACAGATAATAAGAAAAACAGTTTATGTCAAAGTTATCTATAACACTAAATTTGTTCTAGTAATTTCAACTGATGATCAAAACGCTATACCACAAAGACAATTCAACATAAAATTCACTTCTTTTTAAACTGACAGACGGCTTAAATTGCAATGTTACCCGCTAAATGCTACTACATTTATAATACGTGGAACAAAATACCTCACAAAGTGTTATTTAAACTTTGGAATTTTTTTATCAGTATGACTGAATAACTTCATAAGCACTGTTTTCATAAAGAAATGGACAATATTTAAGGTAGATCAAAGTTAACCAAAAGAATTTCCACATTCTCAATATGAATATCAGTTTGTAAAAAATTATATTTGCGAAATCTCAGCGAGATGGAAATGAGTAATTCCAACGTTTCGTTCGGTAATCTGGTCCGAACTTCAGGGAAATTAATCGAAATTAACATAACACAGGTTTATATATAAAAGAAACATCACTAGTTTTTAAAACCTTTGTTCAATCATGAGTCATTCAACAAGTATTATAAACAAAATTTTATGAGCTGTGATCAAAATTTGACCTGGGACTAACAAATATTGGTCTACCTTTGTTAAACACTTTAAACAGAGTGTGTGTATGTGTGTGTGGGTAAACAGTTGTAAAACATTCCTTAACGTCTCCATAAGAAGATATAGATACAGACAGTCAGGAATTTTGACCAAGTATTAATAATTAGTGATGCATATCCATTTTTTATTTATTAATAAGGATTTCCTATGCATCAGCTAACCTCGCCCCTTCATGTCTGTTCAAACTGTTAGTATCTAAGACAAAGGCACAAACAGCGAAGAAAATTTTCTTTTCGACGATTCATTTTCATCAGCTGTACAATCGTAATTATAATTAACAAAGAAATCTTTAGACCAATCAGATACTGGTAAATTTTGTCCTTGGAAAATTGTATTACATAATGTAAGGTGTAAGAAGGGATGACTAATTGTAAGTTAGAAAGGAGACAGAAGTTGGCGTGACGTAATAGGTGTGAGATAGTGAATAATCAATAATCTCGTGTAAAATGGACAGGAACTAGTGGAAAGGCTATAAAGTGTTTTTGTATAAAATATGTATGAAAAACAATGTTATTAATAAACAGTAATAGAGTGGTAATAAAATGTGGATGATGGGGACAAAATGATAATAAAAGTATTAATAAAATAAAATAATAATAGTAATAATAGTGAACTTACATAATAAAGGAAAGAAGCAAAATTGTGATAAGAACTTTACTCTGGCCATGGTAAGGCAAGAGAATGTATGTATCGCTTTTGTATGCAGAGGTCCGGTTTCAGATCTCGAATAGCTAATGCTTCAGCTATGTACAGATGGCGTATCCGAATTCCCTTTGTACGATATTGAGGGACTCTGTGTAACACTGTGAAGCATTCATGTGGGGGTGCTCGATGTCCAGAGATGACAATGTGTTCGAGGATCGAGCTGTTGCTATTCTTCTTTTCTCCTCTGACCAACCAAGCGGGGCAGTGTTCCAGAATACGTTTTTGGACTTGACGTTGCGTACGGCCAATATACTTTGCTCCACACGAGCAAGCAAATTGATAAATACACATTGAGGTGGCCAAAAGCGGTATCTTGTCCTTAGCGTTAGACTGGATTAACTGTCTGCAGGAGAATGTGATACGTAGAGTTGCTGTTGGAAATGTCTTCTTCAGACATTTAGAAAGGCGGTTTCTGAGAATTTCTACTGCGACATCACCTCTGAATTCTAGGTTCATGAAGAGAGTCTTCTTAGGAACCGTTGCGATGTTTGACATCGGAGGCTTCTCCTTCATGTTTTTGTCAATAAATCTTGGTGGATATCCATTCTCTAGTAGGATTTTGCGTAATAAATTTAATTCATTCTCTACCATGTCTTCCGAGCAGATTTTTCTAATCCTTGAACACAATGTGCGTATCAGGTTTCTCTTTCGGATCAGTGGGACAAAGCTCTGGAAGTTGATAAACTGTCCAGTCCATGTTGGCTTAAGGTATATCGATCTTTGGATCGTGCAGTCATGTTTTCTGGTGAGTAGTACATCAAGGAATGGAAATGCGTTGTTCGATTCTATTTCTAAGGTGAAACTTATTGATGGATGCGCTGCGTTGAAGGTTTTGAGGAGAGAATCTAAATCACAATTTTCATCACAGATTATAAACGTGTCATCTACGTATCTCTTGTATAAGTGCAGTTGACTTATCAAGGGATTAAGGATGTTGTTTTCTAGACTCGCCATGAAGCAGTCGGCTAGGAGTGGACCAAGAGGAGACCCCATAGCTACTCCATCTTTCTGTACATAGAACTTTTCATTGAATTTGAACTGGATATTGAACGTACATCTGAGAAGAAGTTCCTTCAGGTAGTTTTTTGGGAGAGGAACTTCTAGGTTGTTGGTTTCGATGTAATCACAAATGAAGCATATTGTTTCAGTTAGGGGGATGCTTGTGAATAGAGAGACGACATCTAGTGAGATCATTTGTCTTTCAGACACGTTGACATCCTTCACTGAGTCGATGAAGTCAAATGTATCTCTGAGGCTATATTTTGTCATATGTCTTTGAACTGGTTCGAGGATATCAGCTAGCCACTTCGCGATTTGGTGATATGGTGAGTTAACCATGTCTATGACCGGTCGAAGTGGGACATTCTCCTTGTGCACTTTAGGCAGTCCATACAGTCTTGGAATAGTTGAACTGCAAGGTTTTATTTGCTCATAAACCTCCGGTGTTATGACTGAATCTTCTTTCATTCTCTTCAGCAATTTTGTAAGTAGGTTTTCAGTTCTTTCGGATGTGTCTTTCTGGTTGGGTGATTCGAAGAATTTGGTGTTATCTGATAGTATATCTGTCAATTTCTCATTATAATCGGATCTATTCATTACTACAATACCATTGCCCTTATCAGGACGGACGAGGATTATGTCTTTATTTTCTTGGAGCTGTTTAAGTTGTCGTTTGTGTTCCTTGGTCAGTAGATAACGGTGGCTCAGTCGCGTATGAATGTACTTGTAAGAGCTGTCAAGGATTGAAATGATCCAGATCTTTTTCAGAAGTAGGTGACAACTCGGATGTCTGTGACATTAAATTCTCAAACTGTACTTTAGTTTGTAATTCGTTGAATTTACTCGATACATGGCAAAATTTTGGGCCAAGTGATAGCACTTGCATTTGAACGGCAGTGAGAGGAAAATTTGAGAAATTAAAGACGTATTTCTCCGGATTCTGTGGAAACGACGAAAGAGTTTCAGATGGTTTCAGGCTTTTTGTTAGTCGTGAAATGGTATCGTTGCAACGTTTTTGTACGACACTAGATACATAATCCTGAAATGTTTGTCGTTCATCATCGGATAGTTCATATAAAGCATGGGTTCTTTGTGATATATTACGTTCAAGTTCGGGTATGTGTGAGCGGATGGCGTCGATGTGATTGAGTGTGTGACGTTTAAGTGTCTTTGAATTAGGGTAAATATGATTCCGGCGGAGATTCTTCCAGTAATGTTTTGGATACTCATGCTTATCGATGCATCGCTTCAGAAAATTAAGCTCCGTGTTAACTTCAGCAAGCTTGACAGAGAAACGCAGGAATTTGTCCAATTCCTTTACTGTCACAGAGTCCTTGGAGTTCTTCAATGAACGAAATATTCCCATATTGAGTCATAAGAAAAAGGCACAAACAGCGAAGAAAATTTTCTTTTCGACGAATTTTTATGATTAGACGTATATTCAAAATTATGGTGTTTAGGATTAGAGTTTAGTTTAAGCACACTGTCGAACTTATTGCATTGTCTTCTTTCTGAATATTGAGCTGCTTTATTCGACCTACTGGAGTTGTCAGGTAACTCGACAGCTACGGATTTAGGATGTGCATTTTGTTGCAGACAACGGAGAGTGAAAACACGATGATTGTGCCAAATACACAGTTGTTTACGTCGATGATTTTTCTTCTTATTCCATCTCTTTAATTGTCTATTCACAGACATGTATACGCACGAAAACTAATTAAGATGTGACATGTAACGTATTATTTATGTATAATTTACATAAGCCGAATAATCACTTCTGATGCGTATTTACATTATCTGTTAACAATAGTAATAATAATAATGTCTAGACATAATATCTGGCTATCTGTTAACATTCTTTAAGAAAGTTTAGAAGAGTATAAAAACTCGAAACATGATTGAACAAAATGCTATCTTGCTTATAACTTAAACTTTTAATAATTTCTTTTAGTTAAATAAAAGACATAAAGAGAAAAACACTCAGGAAAGAAGATGAATTAAAACTCTGTTGCTTCACTTTGTCATCACCTGTAAACAACGGATAATTCAACCTAAAATCAGTAGAAATATGAAGTACTTAGCATAAAATAATTCATTTTTATAAAGTAGTATAAGCTCCAAATCGCTAAAATAAAATAAAAAAATGTATATATTGCGATAATCATAAATCTCATTTGACGCAAAATAACACTCAGTTTCGAGTTTAAGCATGAACTGATATCAGCCAGTGAACTGTGGAAAACCAGGGAGTATTGGACGGCCGTTTCGTTCTTGTTTGGAACTCTTCAGATTTATCCGCTGACCACACAGGGGGTAGGACTCCGGATATTCAGGTTACGAGGCTTGGTCTTCTACCGTTTATTCACTGTAATAGAACCCAATGGCACATGAATTCTAACTTATATCAATTAATCCGTGATAAAAACTCGAACTAATTCACTCGCTACAAACTAACACTTGAAAATGAATCTGCTGTTCACCAGTGACTGACTACAGAACGATGTTGCCTGAACTTTCAGAGAGAAGTCATGACCAGTGTGGTCCACCACCAAGTTGAGTGTTGGACCCAATACTATCTGATAACAACAGCTAGCGGTTGTGCTATATTTCACAAAGTGGCAGAAGTTGTAGCTAATGGGCTAATGGATTTCATCATACCGGCTGATGGTCAATGAGTTCACCTGATAATCTGAAGTCCCCAGATTCAATCGCCGGTAGGGTCAAGGGTATGTACTGCTGAAAATTCCCGAACCAGAACTAAACATCTGTGTAGTATACTGTTGTAACAACAGAAGACAAGGGCCAGGCAACAGATCGTTTATTATGGAAAATCAACACGTATTTATAGATTTTTATGTACATTATTGTAGGTCAATGTTAGTGGAAAATACAGTCTGTTGATTGGTTGCTTCTCACACAAAGTTAACCTTGCATATCTTGTGGCTGTGTCAGTTCAACTATATGTTAACTGTATTCGCCTGTCCACCTTGACCTTTGACCTCAATTACTGTAAACCAATTTGGCTAGCGACCATCTTTCACCACACTCGTCCCCCCGTCAAATAGGTTGGACTGAAGTTGGTTCGGTCTTCTTGGTTCTTGGGGCTTTTCTCTTTTGTCTTGCTGTCTGAAATCTCGGCGCTTGCGGATGTTCACTTGCTTCTCTGTGTTTGCCATTGCGATTGTGTCTGCATAACCCCATCTCAACGTGACAATATATGGTCCTTCCCACTTTGGAAACTGTTTGCCTGACCCTGTCGCACATTCGTAGGTATTTCGCCTCACACTTCCATATGCTGCTTTCTCCCGACCTCCCAGCAGCGTCCCAAGTAGCAGCCTCATCGCTGACAGATCTTGAACGCCACTCAACTGCGAAGAAGCCTCGAAGTCCTGCCCGAAGATCCATATGTCTCCATCAAAAACTGCAGGGCATAGGCTTTCCATTTGTCGGTAGGCAGCGACACCAAATGTAACAACAGAAGACAAGGGCCAGGCAACAGATCGTTTATTATGGAAAATCAACACGTATTTATAGATTTTTATGTACATTATTGTAGGTCAATGTTAGTGGAAAATACAGTCTGTTGATTGGTTGCTTCTCACACAAAGTTAACCTTGCATATCTTGTGGCTGTGTCAGTTCAACTATATGTTAACTGTATTCGCCTGTCCACCTTGACCTTTGACCTCAATTACTGTAAACCAATTTGGCTAGCGACCATCTTTCACCACACTGTGACCTTCAATGGTTCTCTAACTACTATCAATCCACGATCAGACCAGGAACCAATGGAATCCCTACAAACCAATATCCGGAAACCCTAAATTTGTTGTAAGTAAGGCGCTGTTCAATTTTTTAGTGTTTCACTAACAGATGTTACTGCATAATACAATTTACCGCGAAATCACTCATTATCCTAAAAATAAGTAAATCACCGTGATCAAAACACACAACCATAGAGAGTTAATGCAGCGCTTTATTTAGGATTTTCATTTTTACTCTTGACAGATAGCCACTTTTTTATTCTTTATGAAAAATTATATAAATTATGTCAAATGGTTAATCAATTATTAACTTCTATTTTAAAAATTGACTTGGTTTCATGCTCAGGTAGAAGCTTAGTTTCTCCTCACATTAATCAGAATGTCATCTTCTCACTACATAGAAAAATCCTTTTGGTTTCATGAAATTATGCTTAAAGAAACCAGTGAAACGACATGTATTAGGCAGAATCAATCATCCTGTAATTATTCACCCAATTTTTTTTGTTCTAAACTTTCTTATTATTAATTAAAGTTGTAACTTAGGGGAAATTCACATCTATGAGTGGATTTTATATTGTACAATGTATCTAATAGCAAATTTTTTATGTTATAATTAATGATGCCCTTCACTTTGTAAAACAAAAATATATAAATTGCTATGCATAGCTATTAATCACTTGAATAGTTACCGAGTAAATTCCATTGACTGGTGTGATCACTGTTTAAAAAACCACTTTGTATGGTTGAATAAACAAAGATCATTTCTATCTAGATGAAATAGGACGTTTTTTTGTGCAACATCACACAGGTGAATAAATGCAAAGATGAGAAAAAAAATTTACAACGACAATAACAATAGCTTCATCAAAGCAAGGTAAATAATATTTATATTGCTGAAACGGTTCTTATTTTATTTTGTGGGGCTTCTCTTCAGCTGAAGACAGTCTTGAAATGATTGGGAATTAATAAAATTCGAGTGCATATCTTTTCTACAGAGCAGAAATAAGCACGAAACTCGTAGTTTTACAAAATAAATGTTACGGCAGAAGTTAGAATTCATGGACTATTGGATAGGGTTCCAGTGGATTATTGGTCGGCGAGCAAGCTGGCTCTGCAAACAGAAGGTCCTGGGTTCGAACCCTGGCGGTGGGTGCGCACTTCTGAAGATACCCAAACTAGGTGGACGAAGCAACTGTCCAGTACCCCCAGGTTTTCCAATGGTTCTGCAACTGATGTCAACTAATGATGAAATCCTCCAAACAATCAAAATAACAGACGTTGAAATGAGGTACAAAATTAACAATTTACACGAAAAGAAACTAACTACGTATTATTGACTTGTAAGAAGATTCGAAGTCTTGGTAGATGATTTGCAACGAAGCTTTATTTACCCAGTAACATACAGGAAAATATATATATAATGATATATGTTGTATGAATAACAAGAACAATCAACACCAGAGAATTCAACATCACTGTTCTTTAACATCTTATCCATTCAAAACAGACCAAAGAAAGTTCAACAGCTTTGTGAATCCTGTCCGTAAAAAAACATTTCTGAGTGAAGTAAACTAATAATGACACACTGTGGAATTATATTCAGTTGGATCACTGGAGAAAATGAGTTATTTTCCTATTAGACGTCGATAGGCTAAACCAAGTACAACAAACATTGTTTAGACTGTTTAACTGGATAGAAGCTTGATTATTTTAAAATATAAATGTATCCGTTTTTGAGCGAGCGTCACTTTTCTAGTTATCCGAGGTACTCATGAGTGATAGACCCCACCGGGAATAAAAGTATTTCTAAGGCTTATTTTAGATAACCTGTGATTATAGTAGGCTACTCATATGCTTTAGTCAGTATTTGTGACTGCACAGTTCAACATAAAATGGTTTACGATGATCAACCGCTATGCCTAACTCATCTTGACTTGTAACGCACGAAGCTTAGGTAGAAAATTCTTGAAGTCCCCATGTGCAATCTTGGTTGAAATTGCATGATTAGGCGATTGCTCTAAAGTTGTAGAAATGTGTTGGGAAGTAGTTTTAAGGTTCACTAAGATTAATCATAATTTTCATCCTAGTCTATTCCATAAATAAAATGATGACAGATGAACCTTTCTTTTGCATGTTCACTCTTTCAGTAATAGGGATTTTGAAAGTCAAATTGTTACCAGTGATGCCCTTTCAACCAAGTCTCTTCATCATAGTGGAAAAGCAAAATTCATATGCAATCAGCCAGTTGAAGAGTTGAACAGTAGGCGTCATAATTTTACTTCATTCATGATAGCTTCCCCACAAACATGTAAATTAATGTTTCTAAAGACTCTGGTATTTAAGTGTAAAATTAGGCCAGACTAATTTATATCTTTGAATGATAATTTGTTCATATATCTGACACAATGACAAATGGCTTGAGTGTCGATTGTGCAAGACTTCTTTAGAATGAAATTATACCAAAACCTTTGTAACTAAGGTGAAGAAATTAATGAGTACCTTGTTTATTAATCTATAGCAGTGTCACATTCTCAGATTGGATCTTTTCGTTTATTACTAACATGAATGTTATAGATAAACCTTTGACTTATTTCACTTCCCTGATTAACGAATGATACTACTGACATTTCAAAGGCCAACTTACATTTCAATATATTTCACCAGATAGGATGTACACGTTAATTCGAACTTAGAAAGCAGTATATTTCAAAATAAAGACTATTACTGTGCTCTTGGTTATTGTATTATATTCCCCTTGACAAACAGTAAATCATCTTTTTCTTAAACCGGAGATAATACTCGACAACCTTTACCTGTTTAAACTGTTACTTTTTCAATTTTCAGTATACAATTTCCGTTTTTCAAGTATTGGTTTTTGTAGGGATTTTGTTTGATTGGTTGGAGGATTTCATCATGAGCCGACACCAGTTAGAGAACCATTGGAAAACCTGCAAGGAGTACTGGACAGCTGTTTTCGTTTTCCTAGTTAGGGACTCTTCATCAGTACGCAACCACCGGTCATGAATTGGCAGAAGTTAGAATTCATGGACCACTAGATCGGGTCCTAGTGGCTTAATGCTCTACGAGCTCGCTAGCCTTGCAACCAGAAGGTCCTGGGTTCGAACCCTGGTGGTGGGTTAGTACTTCTGAAGAGTCTCAAACTAGGAAAACGAAAACAACTGCTCAGTACTCCTTGCACGTTTTCCAACGATTCTCTAACCAATGTCAGCTCATGATGAAATCCTCCAACCAATTTCTATTTTCTTAACTCTTCTTATAAAGAAGAAGTGTTGGTTCAATAAACAACCTTTTGGCTAAGCAAATGTATGTGCATAAAAGACAACTTTTAAGACACAAGTGAATAATATTAACTTTTAATACAATAACAAACATGAATGCAGTCGTCAATAGGAATTGATATGAGTTTTATCAAAGTATCACAGAGGAGAAAACAGTCTTCAAAAACGTCTGCCCCAACTTTAGTATACCTTGATACATAAAATACAAAGGCTCTCAGTCTAAATATAAAATAATGATGCCAATTTGAAACTGCTGTTTAATAAGGCTGGTTTTCATTAGCATGTCTTTTATTTCTTACAGATCAGTAAACTTAAGGATGCAGAAAATAAATCTGTAACTGAAACTTGACTCCTGATTACTGCATGTTGTTGACAGTTTACCTAATGATTCCAAACTGGAACAAACCAAGAATAACAATTACAGCTGAATTGTATGCAATAATTTAATTTTGGGAAACCAATGAGAACAACTGAGTGTAAGTGAAGTGTGTTACTTAACTAGAAAACTTTCTAATGAATAGTTTGTGTTTAAAATATCATCCCACATTTTGTTACTGTGTTTTGTGTTTAAGTAAGTAGAAAAATAAGAGACATACGGAGATCAAGGCAGTGTGCTTTAATGACTGGGCTACTAGAATTTTCATCCATCGAAAGGCTTGAAAACTTCTTTTTTTCTTATTGTGTTTTTTCATGCAGTTACATCAAATAATTACTACATGAACTCATGCACATATTTAATTAACTTTCAACAAAACGCTATGCAGTTCTTGAAAGAAATGAAGAAAAAATGTGCAGAACTCGTTCTCTCTTTATATATAACAACATTACGTCACATGATATAATTTAGGTTATTACTTTATGCGTAAATCCTGTATGAAGAGGAAATATTTCAATGTGGTTGTATTCTCTGAGCTGGATAGTTAATTTGCGAAGCTTTCATCGCCCTACTAGGCGACATCAGCGCATACTTCAATCTGATGAAGTGAGCTTTTAGATTTCTCCACGAGTTTATTGTGCGTCGGTGGCATAGTGGTTAGGACGCTCGCCGACCATGCACATGGTACGGGGTTCGATTGCCGGCTGAAGCACTCATTTACCTCGCTAACCCAGAAATAACGCTGGTGAAGAGGAAAGGTTAGGCATGAGGCTAGCAACACCATCCTGTAAAAATAAACACTGCTACAGAAACTTCAGGCCTCTAGCTTGAAGCCCTATGTTCCACTGGCGAACGTGAAGGAAATTAAAAAAAACGAGTTTATTAGTCATCTCTCCTGGCGACCTTGGACGTGATTGGTTGTTTTTGTGTGTTTTCACACCCTCTAGGTTACTTGTATTGGCAATGATTGTTCACTCGACCTGAAGTTTGACCCTTTGTGTGTGAGATTTCCTTCATATCGGTTGATATATTTTGTCTATCTCGATGTGTCTATTGATTGATGATTCACTGGAATACCAGGCTTCTAATAATTCTCCAGCATTCTTGGTGTTTCCTCTGTCTGATATTTGAACGTTTTCCTAGTCGAATTGATGTCCGTGGTTATCTGTATGTAGTGATATGAGCGAGGGAGTGGATATCATGTCTTTTGACGGCTAGTTTATGCTCATGGATAAGAAGAGGAAAGGGACGTCCACTTTGGCTAATGTGGTGTTTTTTGCAGTCGTTACAACTTATTTTGTAGATGATGTTGGTTTTATCTTCTTTCGTTGTTAAGACTTTTGGTTGACACATAGCTAGCTGAGTGAAGTGATTTTGTTGGTTTGTGTGTGACGTCAATTCCTAAAAGTTTGAAGAGTCTTGTAGTGATTCCTGAGATGTCCTTTATATATGATATGGCGATTTTCCTTGTGCTTTCCTTGGGGGCCTTTGATTTGGTAGGTTGGCTTAGGGGTATATGTCCTTTGATGGAAGTCCATGGATAGCGATTTTTGGAAGACATCCACGAGATATTTTTCTTCAATTTTTCTTAAGGTGGGAGTGGTACAATGAGTCCTGACTGGCCCTCTTGAATAGTGTTTTTATACAATTCCTTTTGTGTGTTATTGAATTGTTGCTGTTGCAATTCAGTATTTGGTCTGTATGAGTTGATTTTCAATAAACTTGAGTTTCTAATTCCCCTTTGGTTGTTTGCTTGACTAAGACGTCCAGAAATAAGATTCTGTTCTCGGATTTCTCTTCTCTTGTGAATTTGATGTCGTTGAAGACGTTGTTTATTAAATCATGAGTTTTATCCAACTCGTTTCTTTTGATTATTACAAATGTGTCATCTACGTAACGTATCCAAATTTTGAGTTTGATCTTTGGTAGGATTATGTTTTCGAGCCTTTGCATCACTGCTTCTGCAATCAAGCCTGATATTGGCGACCCCATGGGTGTTCCTTTAACTTGTTCATATATTTGGTCGTTGAATCGGAAGTAAGTTTTTAGACATAGGTTTATGCATTCCATCCAACTTGTGAGTTGCATTTTTGATTGTTGTGGGAGGTATTTGTCGTTGCTAAGTAATTGATCCACGGTCTCTTTTGCTAGTTTCTGTCCAATTGAGGTATATAATACTGTGACGTCGAAGGATACCATTATTTCTTGTTCATCTATTTGAATGCCTCTGATTTTCTCTAGAAAGTGGATTGCAGAATTGACGAAGTGATCGCAGGAATCCGTTAACTGTTTCAGTTTTCTGTATAATTCTTTGGGTAAATTGTATGTTGAAGTTCCTGGGAGTGATACAGTTGATTGTAACGGGATATTCGGTTTGTCTATTTCGGGTCTGCCGTAGAATCGGGGTAGGACTGGTCCATTGGAAATATTTCAGTATTAATACATTGAAAATTGATGTACTGTGTGTTTACATATTGTCTGAAACAAAGCCTCATTATTTTTATTATCACTACAATAGTAGTGAAAACTGCTGCCAAACGGATAAAATTTATCTGAGTTGCTTGTTTACCAAGTCACTCCAGTTTCAGGTTGAGTATCGTAAGTTTAAATTTTACTTGAGATATTTCTTGTACACAAAACTTAACAAAGACTTTGTAGTTTTATTATTACTATTATTCTAATTGTTATAATACTTCTTATTATGAGCTAATAAATTCTAATGATGTTTTGCAAAACACGATAAATTTAGAATAAGTCACAACTTGATTGTTTTGAATTATCATGAAACATGCTTCCCTCAAATAAATGAATGGTTACACTATTATAGTAATATAAACCTTTGAACTACATATTCTAAAGAGCAAGCAAGGAACTCAGCTTTGTTTCTTGTAACCTAGTTACTGTGGTTGACCCATACAGATGATTATGTCCAGCTATAGAAGACGTAAAAAAAGCATTTTAGGACTTTTAATTGTATTACCTGGTAGTGTTGTATAAATCTTTATAACAAATGTAGCATTGGATATCCCCGATTAAAAAATAAGTACTCAAATATACGTGATGAGATTTAACATCCTTCATGCACTGTTCTCAATTATTTATAATCATACCTGGACTGGGTCATACAACAGACTGTGGGAAACAAGAAGACGAGAAAACTTTGGACCGACCGAAAAGACACTAGAAGATCTGAACTTTGCAGGATGATATATGTCTGGTGTCACACAAACTCGAAGATCTACGGATAAAAACCAACAATATGGCAGATGAGGCAGTGAATACAGAACTTCAAGTGAACGTAGAGAAGATGGAAGTAATGCAGATAGCTTACTAACAACAACTAGGACCAATCATCACCAATAGAGGAAATCTATAGGAAGTCATCCCTTTTACTTATCTAGGCCGCATCGTATCAACTACAGGTGGCATCAAGGATAAGGATATCAAAGGCAAGTGAGACTTTCATTAACCTGAAGTCAGTATGGGGTTCTACTCCACTCAGCATAAGGAAAAATATTCGGATTTCAACAATAATGTCTGTTCAGTTCTTCCACATTAGGAAGGAAATAGAGCTAGATAGGACAAACGCTGAAGAAACCACTGAGTGACATCACCCATCAGACTTTTGAGTAGAACCTAAATGTGAAACGACGATTTGGACGTATGGGTGAGATCGTGTAAAGAGGAGACGAGGCGTTTTGGGCACTCGTAGGGCCAGCTAGGAAGGACTGTATTCACCTCTCTTTAAATTCAGGTGTTCTTCTGAATCCCTATGTTCCACCCAAAACCCAGTGGAATAATAATCATAATAATATCTTGACCTCTTTGACCTACCTGGGAAGCATCGTTTCAACTACAGGAAGACGGAACTGATGAGGATATCAAAGCAAGAATCAGAAGAGCAAGACAAGCTTTCACTACTCTGAAGTCAGTGTGCAGGTGAACAGCAATCACCACCAAAAATAAGATCCGGATTTTCAACTCCAATGTGAAGTCAGTGCTACTATATGGATCAGAGAATTGCACTGCGCGTCATCAAGAGCACCTCAAACAAACTACAGACCTTCATTAACAGTTGTCTTCGCTCAATACTCAAGATCAGATTCCTGGCCAGAACAGATCAGCAACAGAGATCTCTGAGAGCGAACCATCCCAGCAGGAATCGATTGTGAAACAAATAGGTAGGAAGAAATGGAGATGGATTGGCCATACTCTGAGGAAACCATCAAGTGACATCACTAGACAAGCCATTGCTCGAGTGGAACCCGAACGGGAAGCGGCGAGTTGGTCGTCAGTGCAAGGGTGACTTGGAGGAGGTCATGTGAAGTGGAGATGAAAACGTGTGGGCAGACTTGGAGCCAGGTGAAGACTCTAGCAGAGAACCGAAAGTAGTGGAGACGCACGGCTGAAGCCCTATGTTCCTCTAGGAATTAAAGGAAACAATAATAATAATCTTGTCAAGTTTCCTCCACTAAACTGAATAGCAAAATGTCGGCAGTGTAGAAATTTGTCAGTAAACTTATGTAGCAAGTGGATTGTTTCCGCTTCGTTGAGCACCAATGCTTTGACTAAATTTATTATTGCCTCATTATATAAGTAAGTAAAAACCACACTAATAATTTTAAACAGACCACCTTAATTTATCAAGCGTATACCTCTAGTGTCCGTCATAAAGTATGCAAGGATATCTGTGTTGCCTGGCGACGGAAACAGGTCATTCTTTATATTCTGCCAAATTAATATATACACACTATACAACCTTTCCTATCATACTTTTTCTTTTACTATTCTGTGTATAGAATTAATAAAGAGGTTAACTTATGCTCTAATTGAGTTTAAAACACGAAATATGTTTCATTTAAAATAACACGAACAAGAGTATGTCGCCTTCAGATATGTGGGCAACATTTTAAGCATATAAACAGTACAAAAGTTACAAAACATAATTATTCCATAACTTGTGTTAACCAGTTATCTCAACCAAAATCATATGTGCATGACATAATTCAACATACAGTTAAACTTTGAATAAAATGAAACAAATTTTTCCACTCACATTTATCGCTTTCTGTCTGGCTTTATAAATGCGTTTCATTTGTATGAAGAATTGTAGGGGATGATATCTGTTGAAATTCCCAATTCGTGAAAAAAATCGGGCAGTAGTCAGCTAAAAGTGTTCAAGTATCGAGTACGCTTACTATCGGTACATGGAATCCAATTAGTAAAGAATGACTCGGTCAAGTAGGAAAAAATAATAATAACAATAATAATTTGCTTTATTCCAAAACAGTACTTGTGATACAGAATGGAATTCTCAGCAATTTTACCACAGTATTGCATCCAGTTAGTACATTATCAATAAATAAAATTATACATAGATTAAGGTAATCTCAGTTCATTATGACAACAACATATTGGCAAGTCGGTAGCAAAGCCAAAATTGAACAGAGTGTTTGAAGGTGTTAGAAAAGTAGATGCTAGCATATTTACTGGCGTAAGCAGTAACAAAAGGTCGAGATATACAGAGTGTGAAAGAACGAAGAAGAATGTTTTAAGTAGAGTTTGTAAGGAAGAGAGAAACAAAGCAGCACATAACAGAAAAAAAGAGAAAAGGAAAAGAAAGAAACCGTTGTACCTATGAATGATATGAGTTGGAAAGACGAGATCCAGTTGTTCTACTGACTATTTAATAAGTTATAGGTGTCATGCCTAATGCTTTCTTTATCGCACAGAACACGAGCTAAGTAGGGTATGGTTGAGTTTTTGTACTTGCTAGTGCGAGCATATAGTTTTCTAAATAGGCTTCTGGTTCTGCCTGATGAGATACAAGGGGAGAGTTGTGAATGAAGAAGGTGGTGTGAGATAGATAAAATGGATTTAGCCCATTTTTCAAATGAGTTCAAGTGCCTGTCGACCAGAATATTAACAAGCTGGTTAAGTGGCACGTTGCTTACCCTGCTGACAACCTTTAACATCCTGCGTAATAAGGTATAGTCTTTCTTCAGTAGCCTGGGAAAAACTAAGGGGGAACAATAGGGAATAATGGGCAGGATGCGAGAGTTAACGAATTGTAGGAGTAAGGGTTGGGTTATACCAGAATGTTTTAACTTCTTAATGTAGAAGGTAAAACGGAACACTTTCTTAGAAATCGCCAAGATATGAGACGACCAGGTAAGATCATCTGATAGAATGACGCCAAGATATTTAATTTCCTACATGGTTTCTAATTCAGTGCCACCTATGTTGCACACCTCGTGAGAGCTAACCAGTTTGTTTAGGTCAGATTTATGCCTAAAGGTGAAATTGACTGTTTGGCATTTGGAGGGGTTTAAGGTAAGACCCTGATTTCCACTAAAAAACATCTAGCACATACAAGGAGACATTCAAAAAGACATTGTTCCACTTTTATTGGAGCTATCATCCTTGTTTTTAAACTCCACTTTTCGGTTTTGTTCAGTATTATCCTCACTATTTATAGACAAGATAGTCTAGCACTTAGGTGAATTGACGAAATAGTTTATATTACTTAGTCTAAAAATCAATCCCAGCAAAAGTGCAAGAATGCATCTTGTTCGACAAAAAATCGACAAGCTTATGGAAAGAATCTCACATTGTGGATAAAATAGATAAATATATTTCAGTGTGTTCTACAGTGAAAAATGACTTCCCTGTGGATTTCATGAAATATTTTCATTCATACAGCTGACACAAATAAAGGTCATAGTGATTTCAAACATAAGAGTGAATTTTCTTTCATACAGGGTAGTCAGTGACCGGAATTTGTTAAAGAGGTTAGTATTAACAAATATTTTTTATGAACACCTTAAAGGACAAAGTTAATCCTTACAAAAATGTATATTCCTAGGAATAAAACAACATTTTTTTTGGTTTCATCTAGTCTACTAAATATAACAAAGATTGAAGAAATGGGGGCAGTAGCCCTATTCCTTGAAAAGACATCCACTACTGCAAGAAATTCAAAGTATAGAAGAAATAATCTTATTCTTTGCTGGATTCCTCGCAAAATTTCTCGATTTAAGGGCGGATGACACCAACTGTTCAAAGTCTTCGAAAAGCCAGTCAGCTGGCAGTTTTCTCGATTTAAGCAAAAGTAACCATAGGGACATGAAATGTTAGCACCATGTTTTAAGTTGCTGAGGACGTTCATATTTCAGAAGAAATGATATGATATATAAGCGTTAGAAATCTGCAAGAGCAAACCTCGCAACACTGCACTAAATGACACGGTCCTTATCGGGAGAGAGATAAATGTAGACTGAACCACTGAAGGATAGTGGAGGAAACCTAACTACCAAAGAGGTGGAATAATGAACACCGTTAGACTCCTGAACCATTCACTGCCAGCAGACACAAAACCTTCAGTAAATACCAACCCTCAGACAAGAACAGAAGTCTTTAAGATCATAAATCTACAGAAAGCAGCAGGATCGGACGGGATTCACAATTCCAAAAATACCAACAAGGTACATGCACGCGCCAGTACTTTATAAGGCGTGGGAGGGATAGAGGGTACCTGGCGACTACAAAATAGATCATCAAATAAAAATGACAACGAAGTATGACTTAGGCCTGTGCAAGAAATGAGGGGCGAACATGCTTTTGTCAACTCAAAGAAAATATTGAGGCGTATCATCCTGGGAAGATTAAAAGATGCCCGGGAGGAATACCTCGCTGGGAACAGACGGGATCAATGAAAAGTAAATCATATGAGGATCAAAACACGACACTACGCATCACTATTCGTCAAAGCTTAGAATGGCAGTCATTCCTCTACGTTAACTTCATCTGCTTTGAAACTGTCTTCGACGGAGTCGACCGTGAAGTAAATTGGAAACTGGTTCCACACTGCGGAGTACAGTGTTGAAAACATTTTTAACCTCACTCAACCACATTTATTTGAATTCACTAAATACCAAGTAATTCGCATCAGAAAAATCAACAAAGCCTTTGAAGTGAAGACAGGGGTAAAACAAGGCTGCCTACTGTCACCGATGATATTCCTGATTGTTGTAGACTGGATCGTGCGACACATCTTGTAAGGCCAGTAAACGGACGCACGTTGGAGTGACGAAACAACGCTAGAAGATGTGTATTTCGCAGATGATTTTGGTGTAACGTCGCTCAAACTCGAGGATTTACAAGTGTAAACCAACAAGCTGACAGAAGAGCAGGCAAAAACCGCATTTCGAGTGAATGTGTAGACAGCTTTTCAATTTCTAATCTGAAACCGTCTTTCTCACATTTTTTCACTTATATAGGTGTTGAGATTTCTTAGTTCATCAAATGACTTTTAAGGTTAAGATTATTTCTGGCTTCACCTGTCGCAGACTTCGTGTCATCCTGTCTTTTTCGGACTCAACAACAACGAAAACTTTAAGTAACCCTAATAACCTCTGTTGTTTCGCTCCTCAGAGTTCTGAGGATTATTGATGTCTAAAGTCTCACAATATTGAAGATTTACAGGGGAAACCAACAAGTTATTAGAAATGGTAGCAATAAATTGACCTCCAGTGAATGTACAGAAGGTTGAGGTGATGAAGATACGCGACTGACAACGAACACAAATCACCATCAGTGGGAGAAATATAAGAGAAGTTATCTCTTTCACCTACCAGTAGGGAAGCATAGTTTCAACTACAGTCAGCCGCACGGATAGAATGTCATGGGCGGACCGGATCAAGGAAAATCAGTGTAATGAACCACAGTACTCATCACGAGGAACAAGTCACTGCTACACTGTGGTTCACAGGCTTGTCGCATCAACAGAAGCGCTTCTAACAGCCTGCTACAGACTTCCGTAAATAGCTGAAGACAATATGCCAGGCCAGAAAGAATGATCAGCAGGGAATCCTGGCGGGCAGTAAACCAGCCAATAATCTATTGCCGAATAAATATGTGGAAGGCAAATGAGCTCGACTCATCACATGCTGAAGAGATAGTCATTCAAATAATACTGCATGCCAGTCAGATCCCAAAATGAAACTAGAACAGAAAGCGACGAGCTGGACATCCTAGAGTGAAGTAGAGGAGATGATATAAAGAGAGAATGAAAGCTTGTGGATAGTGGACCCAGTTAAAAGTAATGGCAAAGGAATGAGTACAATGATAATGTGCTGCTGAAACTCAACGGAATGCATAGAACGGATAATAACAAAAACAACTTGACTTGGTATAATAAACTCTGAAGAGTGAAGAAGAAATCTGTCACCTCTCACCATTTATGAATCCGTTTTGTGTTGTGTAAACAAAAATACACTAATAAAAATGCTGCACTGTCATTTTTGTAGGAGTTTCAAATACTCATGAATTTTCAAGTGTTGGTTTGTAGGGATTTGGTTGGTTAAAGGATTTTCATCATGAGCTGACATTAGTTAGAGAACCATTGGAAAACCTGCAGGGAGTACTGGACAGCTTTTTTCGTTTTCCTAGTTTGGGACTCTTCATCAGTACGCATCCACCGGGATTCGAACCCAGGACCTTCTGGTTTACAAGGCGAGCTCGTAGACCATTGAGCCACTGGGACCTGTTCCAATGGCCCATGAATTCTAACTTCTGCCAATTCACGACATAGCGCGACCCCTAGCCAATGTCTTCGACGATTATTTGTCCTCACACCCGACCTGCTGCACCCTACTGGTCACGACTTCTCACTAGAACCCCAGGCAACTACCTACCTGAATAGGGAGAGTCGCTAGTGAGCATCTCATCGAATCCCGGTGGGTGCGTACTGCTGAAGAGTCTCAAACTAGGACGAAATAGCTGTCCAGTATTCCCAGATTTTCCGATGGTTCTTTAACTAATGTCAGCTCATGATGAAAATCCTGTAACTCATGAATTTATTAGATGGTTGGCGGCAATCGTCAAGAAGCCTTGGACCTGCTATTTGTCGCTTGTCAGCAAGGTGTATCTGCAACCTTGAAGGAACTTATGTCCCTTCTGAGATTCAAACCCACGTCATCCAGTGCTGCAGTCAGAGACGTTACCACTGTGCTATTCGGGCTCGCGAATGATTTTCTGTAGGACTGTATTGGATACTATGATTGGACACTAGTAACTAGTGTGATGTGTCCAGTCCTTCATTTGGTGCAGAATGAATTCTATCAGTCAGATTTGTAATGTGACCACCATTCAAGGTAGCTCGCCATCATGGCGCACGTTGATTTGATGATATTAAATGGTTAGAAACGACATGAATTGTTCCTTGGAGGTTGCAGATACGCCTTATTGACTGGTGAGTGCCAGGTAGCATGAAACCTAGGTCCAAGGGTTCCTATGGCCGATTACCTCCAACCATCTAATATCATCAAATCAGTGTGCACCGTGATGACGAACTACCTTGAATGGTGGTCACATTACAAATCTGACTAACAGAATTCACTCTGCACCAAATGAAGGACTGGACACATCACACTAGTTACTAGTGTCCAATCAAAGTACGCATGAATTTCATTTTATCATAAAGTGTTAGATATTTGAAAGTTTCCAGATTCGATCACTTAAATTAGGTGGATGGATATGTCATAACGAAGTGGACATGCTGTACATAATTCAATAAAAATCCAAGAGATTATCAGATACACTAAAATAAGTGTTTATCATTACATTGTCAACAACTTGCCTACGTATGCATATCACTATTTAATAGCCATCATATATATCGCCATCTGTTCATATCCTGGTATCACAACAAAATAAATCTGTGTCAACTAGACCAAAACAATAAATAATTCATACAAAAAGACAGTGAATGGATTTCTTTCTTCTCCTTCTGAAATTTAAGCTTTCTAGACAAAATATGAATTATTAGATATTATAAGCTACAAGGGTATAAACAGGTATCTGTTTTATAATTGCTGAAATGTCAACTACAGACCAGATCGGTGTCTATTATCATTAACTCAAAGGCGATCAAATAGCTAATTCGGTTAACTTTTGAAGCAGAAAAATAATGTAACAGCTGTGCCTAGTGTAAATAAACAAGTTCACCTTAGATTATACGAATTTCAGGCTTAAAATAGCTATAAAATAATTATATTGCTTGCTCAGTAGACAGTCATTTTTTTATTGTCCCTCAACTATAGAGTGGCTACTTCCGTTTTAAGTTAAAATATTTCATTTTGAATTTTTGATTGTGCTCCATTTATACCTTGTGCCACACATCAATTACATTAGGTAATGATTAGGAATGACAAAGAAGATATATAACTCAGGTGTCAAATATTGATTTAATTGTGTTCTCTGTGTTGAATGGTTTAGTTCCAAACCTTTCATTGTTTATCTAAACATCTCCAGAGCGGCCTACAGTTCAAAGTAAACTTCGTTGAAAGTCTGACTAGTTGATGATGACTAGTAGTGTAGTCAAGGATGAGAATTTCGTCCGATGTGGAACCCGTCATCTGGATGTACTTGCATTTCCAGTGATTGAAAATAGATTACAAGAATAAAAGTTAAAAAAGTAATAGATCAAAATCAAAAATTAGAGGAATACATGGAGTTTATTATAGAACCACTCAGGAAAACAATATTGGCGCTAAGACCACTGTAGTTAAAGAGGCTGGATTAAACGTTTCTGAACTGCATATTCGAATGTCTGTGTTTTTCTTCAGAAACTCATGTAACGGTTTGATGGAATGGTTTTAGGATGTTTTTAGGCATTTTAATTCTCTGTAGGGCCCCTCGGATAAATTGAATGTTTAGATTCCTAAGAGTGAGACGATTGGTTGTAGAGGTATATTCAATTTGTCTGATTTGTATCTACCGTAGAATCTGCTAGAATCGCCATGTTTCAGTATATTAATGGACTCTTTTCTTGAGGAGTGAGTTGAGTATAATACATGTTTTGTCTAATTATAGGCACAATGGTTAAACATTCTCCATGTTGCATTTCTTCATTTCCTTTTCCTTCTTGGATATCAATTTCGTGTTGGCCACTTCTGATAAGATCCATTTCATTAACTTTATAGATCACATCCAAAGTCTTCCAATGTGAATTCAACCATTATGTTGTTTCTTAACAGGATTGAACATCAAGCAATCAGTCATCAGGACCATATTTCAAGTTAGTTATTTTTTACAGTTTGTGAAAGTGTATACTGGCGGTAACAAAACTATAATGAATTTAGAATAATACTAATTCTTTTTTTAAATGGCCTAGAAGCAAGTACTGCTCAAAACCTTGAGTACATCCATTACCCTCTAACATTTTACTAAGAATAATGCTAGTAATAATGACAGCTTTATTCTGAATAGTTTATACAATGTGGAAAACTTTCTGGTGAAATTATTCCATAATAATTTCTCTTTATCCATGGTCTTCAAGTAAAATGATTATTATTATTGTTCCCTTGGTTTCCTAATGGAACATAGGACTTCAACTGCACGTCTCCACTTGCTTCTGTCTTCTGCTGTACTTTTCACCTGCATCCATGTTAGTCCATACTGTTTCAACTCCTCTTCACACGATCTCCTCCATGTCACCCTTGGACGTCCCACTCGCCGCTTCCCTTTCGGGTTCCACTCGAGCGATGGTCTGACGTGCGATGTCACCCAGCGGCCTCCTCAGCGAGTGTCCAATCCATCTCCACTTTCTCCTGCATATTTGTTGGGCGATTGGTTCCTGTTTTGTTTGCTCCCATAGTTCCTTGTTGGTGATTCTTTCTGGCGGCCATCTGATCTTGAGTATAGAACGAAGACAGTTGTTGATAAAGGTCTGCAACAGGCTGTTGGAAATATTCTTTGTGACACACTGGCCAAGTTTCTGATCCGTATAGAAGAACTGACTGACTTCACGTTTGTATTGAAAATCCGAATTTTGTTGTTGATGCAGGCTGAGTGACGAAGATTTCCAGATTGGTTTCAGGTTGATGAATGTGTTTCTCGCCTTCCCGATTCTCGCTCGATTTGACATCCTCGTCCGATCCTCCTGTAGTTGAGACAATGCTCCCTAGATAAGTGAATGAAGGAACCTTTGTCAATTCCCTCCCGTTGATAGTGATTGGCGTTGGATGTTGCTGCTGCTGTTGTTGTTGTTGGTTGGTTATTTTCATAACCTCCGTCTTGTCTATGTTCACCTGGAGTCCTGTCTTTGCTGCTTCTTCGACCAGTTTGTCAGTTTTCGTTTGTAAGTCTTCAATTTTGTGTGACATCAAACATAAATCATCCACGCGCGAAATCCAGGTCTTCTAGGTTCTTCATGTCGGTCCAGGATATCCCTATCTTCTCGTTTCCCACTGTTTGACGCATGATCCAGTCCAACACTATCAGGAATATCATTGGTGATGATAAGCACCCTTGTCTGACTCCTGTGTTTACTCCAAACGCCTCGCTGAGTTTTCCGTTGTGGATCACTTGGCATGTGCCGTTGTAGTACAGCTTTTGAATAAGATTGATGAATATTTGAGGTACGCCGTAGTACTCGAATAGTTTCCAAATTACTTCGCGGTCAAGCGAAATGATAACTGATAGTAAATCGCGTGACACATTACTCTCTGACCTTAAGCGATGTTTATTTTTTGCCTCCTTCGATAAATGCACAACATTTGTTCTAAAGCTAATTAAAACGGTGCAGCGGTACATTTTTTCTTGACCTAGAGAGATAATAATAGCTGAATAATTGAAGTCTTTAGGTAATTAATTTTATTTTTCAAGTAGTATACTAAGAATCTTGACAGCAGTTATCTCATATATTGGAATGTATATATTGCCACTCACGATTCTGCCTTTTCTTAGGTTTAGTAGAAACTTCCGAATCCGCAGATTTTAAATACTCGCGAAAGTAGGGAACACCATTTTATATCATATTTCAATAAACTAAAACAGTCTGAACAAGACAAAACACATGTAATATGATGATGGCGTATTTTGTTGGCTCAGGTTTTAAACGGACCGCCCAACTAGTTCATTGAACATTTAATAATCAACAGTACGTACTACTACATGAATCGGTGGTTTTAGACTTTAATTTACTCTTATTTTTGATTTAATTCATTCGATAACAGGTGAGAGACTCAAATACAATACCCATAGCCCCAAACTTCTAAGCATTATCTACTAAGTCATTCAGCCACGAGAGCTACCTACCTCTTGCGTAACTTGTATGATTTTGAATTGTGTATTTTTATTTGTCATTAACCACAGATATATCTGACTGGACGAATTCTGATTAATTTGGTCAGCCATATCAACGGGAGATCAAAAACATTAATAAATGATATCAAATAAATATTTCATTAGTTGTTAGAGGTTTGGAAGCAATCTTAAGGAGGCTTGTCGGTACTCTTCAGCAAGACGTAGCTGCAATCTTTAAGGGACTAATTTCCTTTTTAGGATTCGAACTTGGGTCATCCAGTACTGCAGTCACAGATGTTACCATTGAAAAAAATATATAAAGTGCACCATGATGGCGAAACACCTGGCATAGTAGCCACACTGCAAACCTGACTGACAGGATTCAGTCTGTGGTGAGAGCTGGCTGCTAGCCAAAGCTGGTAGGCAGTAATTGACGTCAGTGTTTATGTCCCCAATACTGGTGGTGAGAAAATGAGAACAAGGACTTTGTGTAGACGGATACAGTTAGCATATGAATGATCTGACACAGCCACAAAGAGATGCAAGGTTAACTTTCTGTGAGAAACAACCAATCAAAAGACTGTATTTTCTACTAACAATAATCTACAATAATATACATTAAAATCTATAAATATTTGTTGATTTTCCTTAATAAAGGATCTGTTGCCTGGCCCTTGTCTTCTGTTCTTACAAGTCTTCATCAAATGAAGGACTAGATAGGTGACATTAGTTACAACCTTCTGTCCAATCAAAGTGTACATCCTGTTAGTACTGACCGGTTAGATGACAAGCAACTTTCAATACTGCAATTTTTCTTAAAGAAAAATTAAAAGACCACAACTCCCAACAACCATAAATAGAAAGGCTTGTAAATCTACACCAAGAAGTCGCTGATGTTAAAGAACATACCCTAATGCATGCCTGAATAAATTAACTAAAACTTAAGAGAGTTAAATCATTAATTTAAGACCAAGAAAGTCAATTAGCAAACAATGTCAGTTGTTTTTTTCTTTTGAGTTTTTTTTCTTTTGTGTTTCAGTGTTTTTTGAAGAGATACACTACTATATTTGCAAACCAAATCACCAAACAAAAAAATCAACCACATAAATCATGAAAACTGAAAACACACTCATTTCTCTCTTTCTCTGTCCCTCTTGAGATTCCCTTTCATACCTTTACATCTACACATAACTGAAATTTTCCGTGTAACTAACTATATTTCGGAAGCTTACTTTTTGTATGCCACTATTTTGTTTCCTTCCTTTTCCTGAAAAATTTATTTACCTTCGCCTACTTTTTGCATAACTTTGAAAGTGTATTAAATTACATTGGCAAAGTGAAATTTCATTTTTCCATTTTTTTTGATTTTTTGTTAATTGTTTTCGTTTTTTAAACAAGAGATAAAAAATGTTAATGCCATTCTATACTTTCTCCAGAGAGGAAAAGAAATTTACTCACATACGAACCTACAAACTCTGTGAAACATACGCAAAAAGAAGCAAACTGGATACATTAAATATCAAAAGGCGAAAAGAATTTCTAAATGGAAAATGGAGCTGTACTTTTTGTTGTGAATTCGCATAATTGTAAAAATGTTGTTTACAAAATGATGGTGAAAATAATTAACCAAATGAGTACTATATGATTATCTTCTTCCTTTGGCTCAATGGTAAATTTCTTTAGAGCAATCTATGCACGGCTAATAGTGGAACAACAGAAGGCGTGACACGTGAGCCAAGGTATATTTTTCATTAGTCAAACCGATGTTTATATATATACAGTTTATATTTGTTAACCAATCATCATTGAGCGTGTGATTTCGGTTTGCATCAAACGACAGGAAATAGAATGTTCAAATATGCATACTATTCTGTTTCCAATGTAGTAGTGAACTGGAGAAGTAATATTCCGACTCTAATATTAAATAGTACGTCCAAATAGATATATCGCATACTTTTGTTAATGCTGCATTGAACTGTGGGAACATATGAGAATAAAATTCCGTTGGTACACATTGTCTGTATCACACCACCACAATAGTACTATCTATCTATCTAGTGTGATCCAAACTGTTAATCGCCCCTATAGGATTATTATTATATTATTGTTCCCTTGGGTTCCTAGTGAAACATAGGGCTTCAGCTGCACGCCTCCACTTGCTTCTGTCTTCCGCTGTACTTTTCACTTGCATCCATGTTAATCTATACTGTTTCAGTTACTCATCACACGATCTCCTCCATGTCACCCTTGGACGTCCCACTCGCCACTTCCCTTTCGGGTTACACTCGAGCTATGGCCTGAGGCGCGATGTCACCCAGTGGCCTCCTCAGCGAGTGTCCAATCCATCTCCAATTTCTCCTGCATATTTGTTGAGCGATTGGTTCTTGTTTCGTTTGTTCCCATGGTTTCTTGTTGGTGATTTTTTCCGGCCATCTGATCTTCAGTATGGAACGAAGACAGTTGTTGATAAAGGTCTGCAACAGGCTGTTGGAAATATTCTTTGTGACACACTGGCCAAGTTTCTGATCCGTATAGAAGAACTGACTGACTTCACGTTTGTATTGAAAATCCGAATTTTGTTGTTGATGCAGGCTGAGTGACGAAGATTTCCAGATTGGTTTCAGGTTGATGAGTGTGTTTCTCGCCTTCCCGATTCTCGATTTCGCATCCTCGTCCGTTCCTGCTGCCTGTAGTTAAGACAATGCTCCCTAGATAAGTGAATGAAGTAACTTCTTTCAAATCCCTTCCGTTGATGGTGATTGGCGCTGGATGTTGCTGTTGTTGTTGCTGTTGGTTGGATTACTTCATGATTTTTAAGAAATCGACTACTGTTTAAACATGCTGGCCTGGTTAAACAACTGGGCTGATCAGATTTCTATCCATTGAAATATATCGTATTTCCTCTATTTTATGCTGTTTTAATGATTAAATTACAGCCTTGATCCAAAATTTTTAATCTAACTTGTTTTCATATTGTTCCGAACCTTCCCTTTTTAGACTTAAATAAAAGTCTAATGAAGGAAAGAGAGGAAAAACGCAGCAGGATATTAAAACACACTTTGAGTCGAACTGTAATGTGTTGAATAGCAAACTGTTGATTATTAATTTTCTTGAAGACTGTATTGTTATTAATATCATCATTCCTGTGAGTTTCGGGTGAAACACAGGGCTTCAACAATGCACCTCCACTTCAACCTGTCTTCTGGAATTCTCTTTAGCTGGTTTCACGATTGCCCACAAGCTCTCATTTCTTCCTCACACAATCTTCTCCGTGTCAACCTAGGATGCCTGACTCGTCGTTTCCCACTCGGGGTCCACTTGAGCGACGGCCTGGCGTGAGATGTCATTCAACGGTTTCATCAGCGTGGGTTCAATCCATCTCCATTTTTATTGATATATTTATTGAGCAATAGGTTGTTGACTGGTTTCTTCCCAGAGTTTCTTGCTGTTAATTCCTTCTGGAAGTCTGTTCTCAAGTGTAGAGCCGGCGAAGCCAGCTGTTGGCGAAAGTCTGCATCCTGTTAGAAATGCTTTTCTTGATACATGTGTCAAGTTTCTGACCCACACAGAACTAATCTAGGACTGGTGTTGAGAATCCGAATTTTTGTTTTTTATTCTGAGTTCAGAATGATGAATGTCTGTCCCGCCTTTCTAATCCTGTCTTTGACATCGTCATAGGTGCTGCCTGTAGTTGAAACGATGATGCCTAGATAGATGAATGAAATGATAGTTGATTAGTGCTTGCTGTTGTTGGATGGTTGGTTATCTTCATCACCTCCGTCTTCTCCGTATTAGGTTGAAGTCCTGTCTTTGCCATTTCTTCTGTCAACTTGTTGATTTTCGCCTGTAAGTCTTAGTTAGAATTTATGTGACATTAAGGCGAAAACTAACAAATTGACGGAAGAAGCAGCAAATACTGGAGTTCAACTACAATTATAACAATGCATTCCTTTAATATTCAAAAAGTATACAGAATTGAAGATGCAGACACGAAACAATCAACAAACATTCAAGATATTGCCTTGAATTCCTTCGTCTCCTATTTCAACTGTAGTATCCATGTACAGTAATAATGTCTTTACTGTTTGTCACTTGCTCTACTCAGTACCAATGTCCAAACCATGAACAGAAGAGACAAATCCCTGGAAAAGCTTTCAGAATGAATCAGTCCACGAAATTCATGAGTTTCAATATTTAAGAGAGTGAAACAGGCAAAAAATTTTATTCCATAAAATATCTTGAGAATAAGTGAAGTCATTGTAAGCAGATACAAACTACTGTAATTTTGTAAGCCATTGATAATTGTACGGCTTCCTCTGTTTTCAGATAATCTAGCAGCCATTAAAACTAGCATAATGAGACTTTTATACTCGCTGTCTCAAGCAGTTATATATTCCATTGGATAGATTACTTATTGTGAGGAATATTCGCACATTCCTACTGAAGTCGTTTTATTATGACATAAAGAAGAACTAAGTAAATAATTAACATTGATGATAACAAACTACATGTACTAATATGGATGAGTAGTTATCATCGTGAAATTCAGTACTATTATTATTATTCAATATTCACGAAATCGACCGTAGTATAGAAAAATATTTCCCTTAAACTTCGTTGTCTTCTAATGAATAAGTAATTCAGAATGCATTGCAACAGTTTATGAGTCAGTTTGACGATAACACTGAGGACTTCACTGATAGAATTCAGTTCCTACCAATACCAAGAAATAACCGTATGATAGGCGTTACACCCCGGTGACCAGTCAATACATCTATTGCAGTCCAACAGGATGTCAATCATGAGTCCAAACAGCTCACTAATAACATCTATCACTCCGGCACTGAGTGGCATGCATTCGAATCTCAGATGATATATCAGTTCCTTTAAAGTTCAAGGTGAGTGTTAACAGACACGAAACGCAGGCGCTTGCTGTCTCCCGACGGCTTTCAGGCATCTTACCCAAATAAAGTAGTTATTCAGTGGAGTTTAGAAGTTGCCAACCGAAGAAGCGATGTTGCTATCCAGGAAACTATATCTTTCTTCAATCCAGCTCAGAGAACACAACCACATCAAAATAATCTTGCTATGTACACCGATTGCTTTCTGATACAGTCACGGTAAACCATGACCTTTTAGTTATGCCACATTATGTGACAGGAGAATGAATAAGTTGGATTTCAGTTAGTGACAGTGTACTGTATCTGGGGGCTGATAAATTTCAACACTTTAGATCTAAATTCATAAATACGGTCGTAGTATTCCATAGCGACACTGAAAAAATGTTGTTGCCTATTCATTCTTTTCAGCTCCAGGGCTTGAGTAGAACATCTCTACTGCATTGCTATTATTATTCTGTTGGGTTTCGAGTGGAACAAATACAACACATCTTTCCCTCATTCTGTTTTCTGCAATTCTCTTTAGCTGCCTTCAAAGTTGCTTATAAGCTCTCATTTCCTCTTCACATGGCCTCTTCTGTGTTATCCTTGTAGGCTTATCTCTCCGCTTCACATTGGGGCTCCACTCGGCGGACTTGGCGCACAATGTTGCTCAATGGTCTTCTCAGAGCATTCTCAATCCACCTCATTTCTTTCTGCATATTTACTGGGCAATATGCTAGTGGTTGGTTTGATACCACAGTTCCTTCTTGTTTATTCATTCCGACCAGTCATTCAGTTTCCAGTATGCAACGAAGGCATCTTCTGGCTGAAGTTATTAGCAGGCTGCTGGAAATGATTTTGGTGGCACACCGAATCAGTAAACTATTTAAGACCACTGACATGACATTGGTTTTAAAAATTTCACTAATGTTCCTTAAGGTGATTGCAGTAGATTAACACATTGATTTCAGAGTAATGAGCGCCTGTCTGGCTCTCGCAACCTAGTTCAGGTCACACGTAACTGAGATGAATGACGCCTTCCAGCTGAGCGAAATGTTTGTCTTCCTTCAGATTTCTTTGACTTGCTGATTTCACATGTTTCATCCCCATGTTCAACAAAAGTCAGCGTTTTTCTGTCTCTTTTGTCGAACTGTCGGCTTTTACTTGTAAATATTCGAGTTCCTGCAACATGAGACATCAATCATCTTCGAAGTTCAGAACTTCTAGGATCGTTTCTTCAGTCCGACGTATGCCCGTTTCCTCGCCGTCTGTTGCATGATCCAGTCCACTGCATTCAAAAAGATCACGGGTGATAGAAAGCAGCCTTGAATAGCTCTTGTCTGTATTTCAAGAACTTCACGGAGCTTTCTTATTTGAATTACTTGGTATGCGGTGTTAACACATGAATGTTGTTAAATAAGGTTAACAAATATCTGCGGTATTTCTTTTTGTAGTGTTGATGCAGTTTCCAATTTAATTCGATGCTACCCAGGGTCTTTTCACAATAGGTGAAACTAAGAAAGAGATTTGACTGCAACTCTAAACTGCATTCGATGATGATGAGTTATTTAGCGATTTTACCCGCATATGATTCGCTTTTCGTTAATTTCGCCTGTTTCGAGTGAAGTCTTCCATTCGGAGTAACCTTTATTCTTTCCAGATTGATGAGGCCTAGCATTTCGCTTGAGCTGGACAAGAGTATTATGCTATAACATTTCTTGCATATGATTT